>CM077190.1:17709030-19056530 GCA_039654105.1 Coreius guichenoti | reverse complement strand
GTGAAATATAAAACAACAGTTGCTCACCTGTCTAATAAAACAAATAATATATTAACGTGTCTTTGGTGTTTCCCTGGTTTCTACAAAATAAAAGGGTAATGTGGGTATGATGTCATTGATAGGCGACGCACGGACACGGTTCGTGTCCTGGTTAAAATTGCTTATTTCTTTGGATTTAAACATTCTTAGAAACATTTGGGATAATGTAAGTACACAAGTCAACAAAATATATAACATTGTTCTAGTGGTTTTTGGATATTTTAATCCAAAAATCTTACATATTGTGCCTTTAAATGCCAGTCTGTTCCTCTTACAAAATTATAAGTGGACTAGCTAGCAATCATATAACAAGCTGACTCCACAGAGCATGCTTCACACTGACTATGAGATCCAGTTCACTTTTGTTGTATGGAAAGGAGCAGCCTGGACATTCTGGTTTGGAGTGACACGAAGGTGAGTCTATTTGTTTATTTACAGAAATTTTATTACATTATGTAAACTAAATTAGCTTTGACAATATGATTCATTTTTATTACTTTTTAAATTTAAAATCATTTATTGCACTAAAATGTATGTCATTTATTTGCATTATATTGGTCTATGGTTTGGAAGTTGCATATGTCAAGACTGATTATGATTACCATTCGTTAACAGTGATTGAAAACACAGTCATCATCCACAGTAATCACACATGATTCATAACTTGTTTAGTTTGTGGTTCAGTATGTAAATTATTGAGTCGATTGTATAAACCCGATTCCAAAAAAGTTGGGACACTGTACAAATTGTGAATAAAAAAGGAATGCAATAATTTACAAGTCTCATAAACTTATATTTTATTCACAATAGAATATAGATAACATATCAAATGTTGAAAGTAAGACATTTTGAAATGTCATGCCAAATATTGGCTCATTTTGGATTTCATGAGAGCTACACATTCCAAAAAAGTTGGGACAGGTAGCAATAAGAGGCCGGAAAAGTTAAATGTACATATAATGGACAGCTGGAGGACCAATTTGCAATTTATTAGGTCAATTGGCAACATGATTGGGTATAAAAAGAGCCTCTCAGAGTGGCAGTGTCTCTCAGAAGTCAAGATGGGCAGAGGATCACCAACTCCCCCAATGCTGCGGCGAAAAATAGTGGAGCAATATCAGAAAGGAGTTTCTCAGAGAAAAATTGCAAAGAGTTTGAAGTTATCATCATCTACAGTGCATAATATCATCCAAAGATTCAGAGAATCTGGAACAATCTCTGTGCATAAGGGTCAAGGCTGGAAAACCATACTGGATGCCCGTGATCTTCGGGCCCTTAGACGGCACTGCATCACATACAGGAATGCTACTGTAATAGAAATCACAACATGGGCTCAGGAATACTTCCAGAAAACATTGTCGGTGAACACAATCCACCGTGCCATTCGCCGTTGCCGGCTAAAACTCTATATGTCAAAAAAGAAGCCATATCTAAACATGATCCAGAAGCACAGGCGTTTTCTCTGGGCCAAGGCTCATTTAAAATGGACTGTGGCAAAGTGGAAAACTGTTCTGTGGTCAGACGAATCAAAATTTGAAGTTCTTTTTGGAAAACTGGGACGCCATGTCATCCGGACTAAAGAGGACAAGGACAACCCAAGTTGTTATCAGCGCTCAGTTCAGAAGCCTGCATCTCTGATGGTATGGGGTTGCATGAGTGCGTGTGGCATGGGCAGCTTACACATCTGGAAAGGCACCATCAATGCTGAAAGGTATATCCAAGTTCTAGAACAACATACGCTCCCATCCAGACGTCGTCTCTTTCAGGGAAGACCTTGCATTTTCCAACATGACAATGCCAGACCACATACTGCATCAATTACAACATCATGGCTGCATAGAAGAAGGATCCGGGTACTGAAATGGCCAGCCTGCAGTCCAGATCTTTCACCCATAGAAAGCATTTGGTGCATCATAAAGAGGAAGATGCGACAAAGAAGACCTAAGACAGTTGAGCAACTAGAAGCCTGTATTAGACAAGAATGGGACAGCATTCCTATTCCTAAACTTGAGCAACTTGTCTCCTCAGTCCCCAGACGTTTGCAGACTGTTATAAAAAGAAGAGGGGATGCCACACAGTGGTAAACATGGCCTTGTCCCAACTTTTTTGAGATGTGTTGATGCCATGAAATTTAAAATCAACTTATTTTTCCCTTAAAATGATAAATTTTCTCAGTTTAAACATTTGATATGTCATCTTTGTTGTATTCTGAATAAAATATTGAAATTTGAAACTTCCACATCATTGCATTCTGTTTTTATTCACAATTTGTACAGTATCCCAACTTTTTTGGAATCGGGTTTGTAAATCAAGCCACTGCTTTTCCATGCGTATTCCAGAAAGTTTCAAAAGTAAAGCAAATATTTGGAATACCAAGTGTGTGAGGCCCAAATATGTATGTTTCAAATCTTTTAAGGAAATAGTATTTCATGCTTTTTTTGTGTAAACAATTACAAGGGGATGTTTTCCAAGAGGATTGTCAGCAAACAGTTTAGCTTTGCTGGAATGGTGTTAATGGGAGAGAGTCGTTTATCCAAAACTTCAGCAAGAAAGAGTTACCCATGAAGCTCTGGTCCGTCTCCTGTAATGATAACGGTGGCCTGCTGTTTTCTGTGTTTATGGCTGCAGTTGTTCTGGAGATTGTCACCGCTCTTGGTCTGGCTTCTTCTGAACAGTTTAAATAGTGTGCTGCCAGTTGGGATTATAATACTTAACTCTCAGTGAATTAACATTTTTAACTTTATAATTTCATTGTATAGCAGAAATTTTACCATTCCTTGATTTTTTTGAAGGTCTCGATTTATATTTTTCTAGTCTGCTGCTTTAGACTTGTGGTGCCATCAGCCAGTCAGTGTTGTCATACTGTCATTTTCCTGCACCTCCCAAGGAGATCTATAATGGCACACTGTACAATGGAAGTACAGATTTTCAGTGGCTGTCAATGGAGAGATATGCTTATTGCCTGCAGAGCATGATAATGTCATGTATGGCTCAGGTGACAAAATATTATTTCAAAATTGAGTTTGCTTTCACCCATGAACAAATATGACAGCATCTATGTTGTATAAATGTATTATTTTCATTTCAAACAATACATATGTTGTTTTATAAAATTCTTGTAAACTACTGCTAACCACCTGAAAAGTGCGCTTTGCAAATTTTCGTTAAAATAAATGCCACTTAAAGGTGCCGTAAATGATTTCCGAGAGACACTGTTGGCATCTGAAACACACCCCTCCCTTCATTGCTCCGCCCCAAAATGCACGAACACGCAATGCAAGAGTGGATGTATCTTTATCTTAGCTGAAGCGAAGCAAAATAATGCTTTACGATAAATAAAGCGAAGATGACGAAAGAACAACAAGGAAGAGCAACAAATGAATACAGTACACAAGAGTATATACAAGCAAGAGTTGGTTATTAGTCGCCAGCAGCTCCAATGTCACTCCCGTATGGATCAGGAACAACTCAACCTCAGTGTCTGTTTGCAGGTCTTCCCGTTTAGGTCTCTCCAACGCTGGAAAGCTTTTCTAATATTAATGAGGGTCCTAAAGCTCTTGCCTGATCATAACCCTTCTTTTTCAAGTGATATTCCTCTGAGCTTTTCTCTAGGGCTGCTCGATTATGGTAAAAATCATAATCACGGTTATTTAGCTCAATATTGAAATCACGATTATTTAACACGATTATTGGTGGGTGATATGATCAAAGTCTTATTTCATGATATGATTAATTTTAAATGTCTGTAAAATTTCACAATTATCAATACTTCAGCAAAAACTAATATTAGGTTAATTAATGTAAGTAAAAGTCCTCAAAACAGTTACAGAAGAAAAGTAAACAGTCAGCAGTACAAGAACAACAAAACAAAAAAACCAAACAAAAATTTTATAAAGTAATCAAATGTAAAATATCACTGCTGTATACATTAAATATAGACTAATCCTTATTAAAACTATTAATTAAAGAGCAGTGAGTGATCTTATCTTTGTCATTTGTTGTTTGATTAACAATAATGACTGCAGCAGATTTATTAGGCTGCTGTCACTTTAAGAGCTAACGCACAGACCCAATATAATGTTACAACCACGCTCTTTCTTAGTGTTTATATTCACTTAAGACATAACCAACTGTATTTACAAGGATACTTACAAAAACGGCATTTCAACATATTCGTGTGTAGGCTATTTGACCGTTTAGGCATGTATCTGAAGCCCACAGTATACTTTGCTTATGTGCATTCCGCCCCGTCTCGGAGCGCGTGCACAGGAGGCCGCCTAAGGAACGGTATCTCTTTCGTGGCTTAATACACTTTTAATAATACTGTTTAATATCAAGCACATCCCGCAGTTTAGCAACAGTAGACTGCATTTTACAAAACTCACTTATTTGGCTGATTTGGATGTCAAGTTTGGGCTTTTAGTGAGGAACGAAAGTGTACCGCTGTGCAGTGTTAATTTCGTTGACGAATAATTTATCATAATTTTCGTCAACGACATTTTTTCACTGACGAAAACGAGACGATAACTAAATAAAAACCAGTTTTGGATGACAAAAACTATGACAAAAATCAATTGTCATTTTCAGCAACGAATAAAAATTAGACAAAAATATTGGACGATTAGGGAAGAGATCCAGTCAGAACTGATGTCCTGTGTAATAGATGCGCACATTTGAATTGTAATGTGCTGATCTAACCGCGGGAAAACACAATAAACTGTATTTAATTTCATTCCCATTTAATTCATAGTCAGGAGGAAAGACTAAGAACAGTATTTGACACATTTTTCAATAAAGTATCAAGTAAATGGCTTTACTGATAGCCTTTCCACAACTTTCCAAAAGAGGGAAACTATAACTAAAACCATTAAAAAATCTTCATTATTTGAAATTAAATAAATGTTAACTGACATTAAAAAAATAAATAAACTTAAACTTATTTGAATCTTTAGCTTAACCTGATATACTAACTAAAACAGAAATACAAAATTATAAAAATTATATGTTTTTAAAAAACAAACAAAAGTGATTTGACCTCTCTTTCATGTATTTTTGCACTTGAATAGTTTTGACATGTATTCAAGTAACAGTTGGTTATGTAATGCTTAAACGCTCAATTAATGCATTACAATTGAACTAAACTCATTAGATTTTAGTTGACTAAATCTACTGTAGATTTAGTTGACTAAAATATTAAGATATTTAGTAGACTAAAACTAGACTAAAACTAAAAACAATTCAGGTGACTAAAATATGACTAAAACTAAATGGCATTTTAGTCAGAAGACTATGACTAAAACGAAATCAAAATTTGCTCTCAAAATTAACACTGCCGCTGTGAAATAAAGGAACGTGCGCGGGACGTAGCGGCACAATAATTGTTTCACGTCATTTATCTTTCTAGCGCCTCTCTTTCTACAGTCTTTCTTCAAATCTCCCTCCCTTTCTTCTTTCCTTCCTCCCCCATCATGATTTGACACGCCCCCTACTGCTGATTGGCTACAAGTGCTGCTCGGTCCGATCCACTTCCAACAGCCTTTCTCAGAAATCGCTTACTGCACCTTTAATCGAATGTAATGACATTCCTCATTCTATATCAGGTAATATAATTTAAACACCAACTTGGAAACACAACTGCTATATGTCACATATATCATTATAAATAAGATTAATATGGTGTTTAGCTCGGAGGATTTGGCCGTGGTGTTTATCCTACAGGACCGCCAGTTGCTGTGCTGTGACTGCTGCTAATTTTGCATGTGTCTGGAATGCGACAGCTGCAGTCACACAAGTGCTCAGTACAAACTCAAAGGCATTCTTTGGTGCGATGCTCCAGGCCTTCTTTATTATCAAGACAGCACTCTCGAACAAGATTGCAACACTGTCACACAGGCACGGCAAGATAAATTGCTAATTTTAGTATGGTTTGTGAGGCAAATCAATGTAAATTCAGACAGTTTAAAGTGAATGACAGTTGTAAACTCACCCATAACCTAGTTTTAGATGTCCTGTTACATTGCAATTGTTGATGCTTTCAAGGGAACACGTTGGCACTGATCTGGCATAATCAATAAGCAATTACTTACAAATGAGATCCAAAATGTCCCTTACACTTTGAACCTCATTTGTAAGTAATTGCTTATTATACAGTCAGCTGGTCATTATCGAAAATAACCCCCCAGAGCGACAACTATAGGTCTCGTATCACCCTGAAGGACTTTACTCTTTTTTTCTCGCGATGATGACTGGTTGATTGTACATTACCCATTGATTACATGGTTATTTAACAAATACATATATACATCGAAAATATTTAATTATTATTACTTTTTTTTTTGTTGCTCAAAATGGCTACAACAAAACTCAGGATGCATATGCAAAATTCTAGAGGTCCAAAAAGGGTCCATTGTCTGATGTCAATAGTACAAGTTTCATATCAAGAATCTTTCATACCAAGCTTTCTGTTGGTCAGCATGGTGAATCCACATGACCAACTTAAACCTGATGCAAAACCTGCATGGGAATTTCATGGGATATTCCTGATCACATGGACGACTGGGTTTTACCTGCAGAAATTTGCTGAACAATGGACCTCAGGAAATGGGTTCTCACAAGTGGAAGTAGTCATAGTTGGGTAAACTTCTATATAGTGGTGAACGGGGAAACGACAGCAAATATAATTTTCGTATTTCGATTTGCTCCAATAGCAAAAGAAAAATCAGTGATAGCCTTTCCACAACTTTCCAAAAGAGGGAAACATAGAGAGATTGATTACAGCCGTCAAAAAGAGAACAATGCGAAATTTGCCACCACTCCCTCAGCAGTTGCATTAGAAACACTCACACAGCAGTGTTAATTCATTTCTTGGCATTTACTTACTGCCAAGGTAATATAACACAAAGTATAGTGTTATACATGTGTTGTAGAAAATTCTAAAGGTCCTAAAAACTTTACTAGATTTGCAATGTTGATAACTGTGGAAACGCGTCATTCAGTCTGTGAAAAGCCATTTCAAAAAGTTCTGTCTCCTTGTAGACTTGTCTCTCATTGGCTATTGTGGAAGTACTGACGTAATCATAGTCATACTCATAATTATCCCGATTTAAACTCCTAAATAGCAAACATGTTTGATATTGTCGTGGTGGCCCCGATGTGTCTGTGAGCAGATCGGGAGGTTTAAGAATTGATCTGTAAACGCCTCACATTACCAGATAATCTGGGCCAAACATTGGAACTGACCGATGCCCTGGACGTGATTTTTTCTCCGAATGTTGGGAGGGGTAAATCGGGCATAAATCGGCCTGAAACTCCTGTAGCCTGAGCCTGACTCTTAAAGGGTTAGTTCACCCAAAAATGAAAATGATTCCATAATTTACTCACCCTCAAGCAATCCTAGATGTATATGACTTTCTTCTTTCATACAAACACAATCGGAGTTATATTAAAAATGTCCTGGCTCTTCCAAGCTTTATAATGGGAGTGAATAGTAACTTTTTAAGCCCAAAAAAGAGCATCCATCCATCATGAAAGTAATCCATACGGCTCCACGGGGTAATTAAAGGCCTTCTGAATAGAAGCGATGCATTTTTGTAAGAAAAATATCCATTTATAACTTTATAAACTATAATTACTGGCTTCCGGCAACTGATGTATGCAAGTCTATTTTTGGCCGAAGTGACCTCTGACCCGACACATGATGTATTGATGAATGTGGAAGCTCAGAGGATATAGCAAAACAAAACACCGGTCACGAATTAGAAGTCTAAAATGAGAATTTTGGAGGATAAATGGATAAATGTCGGAGGATCTTGAGTTTGTTGCCGAGCCCTATTTGTTTGAACCGCGAGAGGCGTCTACTCTCACCTAAGCTTACGCTACTCCTACATCCTACATCATGCGTCGGGTCAGAGGTCACTCTTCCGCCGGAACTCGACTTGTGTACGGCCGTTACCGGAAGCCAGTGATTATAGTTTATAAAGTTATAAATATAGATATTTTTCTTACAAAAACACATCACTTCGCTTCAGAAGGCCTTTATTAACCCCCTGGAGCCGTATAGATTACTTTTATGATGGATGGATGGATGGATGTGCTTTTTTTTTTACCATTTACCATTACTAAGTACACCTAGGATGGCTTGAGGCTGAGTAAATTATGGGATAATTTTCATTTTTGGGTGAACTATCCCTTTAAGGCCTGTTCACACTAAGGACGGTAACTATAACGATAACTATAAAGATATAGTCCACACAACAACACAGTGATTGACACAGTGAAATGATATTGTTGGAATCACTTTCAGAACTACTTTTTTTCCAGCTGATGAAAACATTGACAGCCAATCAGAATCCACCCTGTTTTTAAAGAGCTCGAGCATTTAAAGCAGCAGTCGACAAACTGCAGCACACACTTATAAACAGAACAATATCATCCGCTGGTGTATTTATCGTTATAGTTATCTTTATAGTTATCGTTCTTGGTGTTATACTTTACAGTATACGCCATAAAGGCCCGAGTTTATTCTCTTGACAAACTTGCATGCATGTTAGCTTGCTTATTTTGTTTTTTTATATCCACATGTCTTCTGTGCTTCTAACCACAGGTCTAAAGCTGCAGTACTGTTTGCAAATGTTCATTGAAACAATGGTTTCGGGAAACACAGAATCATTGAACTATGTTGCTAATGACAGAACTTGCGACCATAGTTGACTAACGATGCTTTCGGGAAACGCACCACTGTTTTGGAGCTTGTACCTTTCAACCTCATGACTTTAAGAATATTCCAGGTTGTCCCTATTATTTTACAAGTCTAACATTAATTGCCCATCCAGTTTCTATTGAAAAAGGGCCAACACCCCAAAAGATAAGATAGCAGAAAGTCAACAGTATCTTAATTCGATCTTGTCATACTGTATGTTCATTCATTCTTACAATTTCATTGCCAATGACACAGTGACACAATACATGCATTTTCCCTGTTCAAACACACACAGTTGGAGGAATCCATGACTGCAGATAGCAGCTGCAGCATCATCATCATCCTCCTGCTGCCCTGGCTGCGGTTGCTATGGCAACCTGTCCGTGATGTCCAACCCTACAGAGGGAGGGTGAGGAAAAATGGAAGAACTCACTCATATGCCGGGGCTTTCCTCCGGAGAGGTGTGCCCATCATGGCTGCGTCTTCTTCCTCTTTCTTTCCTCGTCTTCTTTCCGCTGCTGTTACCAGCATCACCTTGGGAATGATGGATCTTCTCCACCTTTTCCTGAGATTTCCGATGGATGCTGGGTGCTTGCAGCTTGCTTCCGCTCTGTCTAGCCTGCAGGATGAGAGAGAAAGAGAGAGAGAGAGACAGGAGGGAGGGTCACATTTGTTTAACGTCTGATTTTATTGGTAGAGAACGTGCTTCTCTTTGAACTTTCATTTGAGAATGTAATATTACAGCAATACTAATTAGCAATAGGTAATCAAATCTACAGTAAAGTCCTAAGCCATTTAACAGATATATTACACTGAAAGTAACCTTCAAATTATATGTCAGATTTAATGATTCCATATTTGATCCATTTAACTGTGCTACAGTAAAAAGACATGCTCACATTATACAGATTATTAATTATTCAAAACATTTCCATACTGAAGCATTAGACATCAATTTCATGGGAATTTGTGATTATTGTATGAGTTGGCAAGTTTGTATGAATCAATACATATCTGATTAGTATGAAAATGTATGATTTGTTGGTTTAACACCACAAGGGATTTTCATTCTGAAAACAGACACATTTTTCACATAATATTATTGTCATTTTAAATGTATTCAATTATCTGTCAGGGTAGCCTTGTGGAAACACTTTTGTTTTATTATTACTATTATTATTATTTATTTATTTGTTTGTTTATTTATTTAATTTTTTTTTACAAAATACAATAATCAAGGCTGACTAAAACGATCTGAATTTCAAATGACCCCCGCCCAGGGTTATTATAGTTATCTAAAACTAATTTCATAAAAATTATTTGTGTTACTTGAAATAGATTAACAACAACTGAAATAAAAGTCTTATTTTATTTCAGCTAGTTGCCAGAGCAACATTTCTCAGCTTCATTTAGTTTAACTTAATGTACTAAAATATCTAAAACTAAAACAAATACAAATTAATAAAAACTATATTAAAACATATTAATAACATATTTAAAAAAAAAAAAAAAAAAAAATACTGATAAAAATGACAAAACACACAACAAATTTACTAAAACTTACTAAAACTTTGACTAATTCATCAGCTAGTCATCTTGAGATGCTTTCCATCTAAACTGGTTATATCTCTTAAGCCTAGTGGTGAATGTTTTATGAACATTAGGATAACCATATTCATCTGCACACATAGAGCCAAAGCACAACCAAAACAATGTTCTTCTGCAAAATGCATGCAGTTTTGTTTTGTAACTACTAGAGTGCCAAATGTTACAGTGGTACCTTTAAAATGTCATTTTTATTTATTTTATTTATTTATTTAGTAAATTACAGTTTTAAACTGTAAAATTTACAGGTTGTTATTTAAATATGTTTATATTTTCACTGTATTTTTACTGAAGTATTGTGTCAACCACAGTTTTTTTTTTTTTTTTTTTTTTTTTACAGTGTAATAGTATCTCAGTGATACTAAAATAACACTGTTCCCCACCACCTGTCCTCATTAGTTTGAGGCACAAAAGAGTTTGACCAGATGTCTGGTTGGAGAACTGTGTATAGACATACACAGTTGTCGGTTTAGGAACTAAGCACAATTTTTTTTATAAATCATTTTGGCTAGGAAGCATTTACCAAGACCAAAGAATTTGTTTAGCATGTCAATTCAGTGCCATTTAATTGAAATAAAGCTATAACTTTAAAATATTTCTTCAGACAGTGTGTGTGAGATGGGCTGCTCTTAAAAGACAAGACCAAGGTCACATTCAGCTGATGTGTTTAGACTTTCTGCATGCTTGAGTGTCACACACTTGGATGTTTGTGATTGTGTGAAGTTAGTACCTTGAGTTATCAAACTGTCTGGAATGCTTGTAGAGACTTTAGATGCCTTTGTGCCTTATTTGGTTGCCTTAATTACTAACTATACTTTTAGTGCATCTTGTTTACAAAACTATATGTTTAAAAGATTTAAATACTCTATGCGGCTTAAAAATCTTAGCAGCAATCTGTGTGTAAATAGTCTTTATGCTAAAAAAATTAATACGTGAAAATTAATATATTAGTAATTCAGCACAGAGGCAATGTTTGTATTTACTGCATAGTAACACAGTAAATAATATTGTAATTACCGTGAGTAATACAGTAAAAAAAAAACATTTTCTGAACAAAATATGGGTTATGTCTGTCATTGCAGAACTATCTACAAACTGCACATGGGTAAGAACATATGCTATATCATACATTGGTGAATTGGCAATATATATAAAACCATGTTTTAATGTTAATTACATTAATACGCCTGATTTCCTTTTACTGAACTGGATTAATTGCTCACATTAAACAACTTGTTCCCCTATCTGTTGATGGTCCTCGAGGGGAGTTCATAACTTTGTTGAAGTGGCTTTCTCAAAGAGTGTCTCCTTGTACACCATGGGTGAGGTGGAGGAAGAACTCACCAGCCACTTGATGATCTCACTCACCCTGGACCCAGAGCCCATTCAGCCTCATGCCACGGCCACTACTGACTATAAGCCAGAGCCCACCACAGACCCAGCACATGAGCCTGCGCTTGCCACAAAGCCTGAGCCTGATTACATGCCGGATGCTATATTCGTCCCAGAGCCCAAGCCTGTAGCTGAGTCTGACCAGGTGCAAGAGCAATGCCTACAATCTCCACTGGTCCCATCAAGTCCTTTGTCTCCTTTTCTCCACTGTTTCCGCCCATCTCCAAGTCTCTTTCATCGCTGATAGTCCCACCCAGCCTCCCAATCCCTACTCCTCTATCGACTTCATCCAGTTCCTCTGTCCCATCTCTACTGGCTCCATCAGCCCCTCAGCTCTTCCTTCGCTGGCTCCACCCAGCTGCTCATTCCAGTCTCCAGCTTTGCCCTGGCGTGTTGATCCCCTGGCTCCACCTCGGCCCCTCTGAGCCCTGAACTCAACCTCGGCCTGTCGACCCTTCGGCTCCACCTTGGTTCCATGCTCACTCAGCTCCACTGTGGTCCGTCATCCCTCCGGCTTCGCAGGGCTCCCTCATCCTTCTGGCTTTGCCTTGGTCCGTCATCACTCTGGTTCAGCCACAAACTTCTGGTCCTCCGGCTACACCTCGTCCCTCCACCCGTTTGGCTCCATAGGGCTCTTCCTTTCCTCCAGCTTCACCGTTGTCCTCACTCCCACCGGCTACACCCAGGTCTGCCGAGCCCCCATCTCCACCTCGGTCCCACAAGCCTGCGGTTCCACCTTGGCTATCCAGTCCATCGGGGTCGCCCTGGGCCTTTGCCTCCTTGGCTCCGCCTGGGTCTCTACCACTCGGTAGAGGTCTTCCACCTCAGTCGGTCGGACTGCCTTCTCCCTCCATCGTCTCCTCCCTCCTTGGTGTCTCCTTCTGCCAGCTCTGAGTCCTCCTCCAGAGCCCCCTTCCTCTTCCGTTAGACTGTTACAGCAAAAGGATGCGCCTTTTTGGGTGAGGGGAATAATGTAACAAGCAGTCTAGTTTAAGTTTTTGTTTTCCTGGACTTTTAGTGAGTATCTCTGTGATTCCTGTGTTCCTCTTTTGTTTCCATGGTGATTCATTGTTTGATTAATTTGCCCCACCTGTCTCTTGTTTCCTCCCTTAGTTAACCAGTGTGTTTATAGCCCTCAGTGTGTTCTCAGTTGTCCATTCTCATCTGTGTATAGTGGTTGTTTTTCTCCTGCGCAGTATCTTGATATCCAGAGTGTTTATTTTGATTTATTATTTATTAAAGTTGACTGCTGCATTTAAATCCTGCCTCAACTCTCCTTTGCTACAACCCAGCTGTGACAAGTAAACTATTATTTGGAAATTAAAATATTTAGTTTCTATGTATTTTTTTTTACACTCACTATAGTACTGTACTGTTAAATGTGTTATTTGTTTAAATCTGTTTATTTGAATCATTTTTATGTATTTTGTTTATTTTTTTATTTAGTACAATAGTTATAGACTTCATCCAGTTCCTCTGTCCCATCTCTGCTGGCTCCCTTCAGCCCCTCAGCTCTTCCTTCGCTGGCTCCACCCAGCTGCTCGGATGCGCCTTGGGATTCCAGGTCTCCAGCTCCGCCCTGGTGTGTTGATCCCCTGGCTCCACCTCGGCCCCTCTGAGCCCTGGACTCAACCTTGGCCTGTCGACCCTTCGGTTAGTTTCTATGTATTTTTTTTACACTCACTATAGTACTGTACTGTTAAATGTGTTATTTGTTTAAATCTGTTTATTTGAATCATTTTTTTGTATTTTGTTTATTTATTTATTTAGTACAATAGTTATTTTTTTATTATTTATTTATTTTTTTTACACTTTGTCTTTAAGCTTTTCCACTGACCCCCTAGCACTTCTATACATCTTATGGCATCCTGTTTGAAACCCCCAGGTCTACAAGACAAATTCCAGCGATAGATCACCTCCCAAACTTAAATTTACTCACTCTCATAATGTTCTGAACCTGATGACATTTGGAAAAATGTCTTTTTTTTTGGTCATTGAAAGTCAATAGGGTTGTTTTTGGATTACATTGTCTTTCACTGTATGGACAAAAACCACTGAAACATTCTTCAAAGTATCTTATTTATGTCCCACAGAAGAAATATATGCATATAGGTTTTAAACATCATGAGAATGAGTAAAGGATGACAGAATCTTAATTGACACTCCACTCTCGCCTATGTTGATCTAAAATTTCATGGTACAGCTGAATATAATTTTCTGAAAGACTGTGGCATTAATATAACAAACTACCTTTGAACCATGAAACAAGATTATATTCCAAGGCTTGATTGAATCTGTGTCTAATTTCTTCTTCAAAGAAAACAACACAAGCAAGTGAAGGATAACCAAAGTGAGATGAACAAAGCTGGTGCTAATGCTAAAATTACTCACTTTTTTCAGGTCTGCAGTAAGCCACTATCCCTGAGCGCTGAAATGTTACATGACCCTCTGCATTCCTAGGATGGCTGACAGTTGAAAGTGTCCGTCTCAGTTGTTTGCCCAGCGAGGAGGCTCAGCAGTGGTCCTGACTCCCGAGGCCCGTCTCAGCTTACCAGGAGTATAATGAGCATGTGCGGTGCCTTTTGCCGTTAATTTGGTAGGATTTGTTTTTTGGCAGACCTTGAGACCTTTCGGCTGTTCCTCATGTTCACAACACATCACAGTACAAAAACACTCTCACAAAAGTGGCATAGATTCCTAAACAGCATAAAAAAAACTGTAAATGGGGGCGTAAGGGACAAGGCCATTTATGTAAGCGACAGAGCCACAGATATCACACGCTGATACAATGTTAGCTTTGTTGACGACTCTTTCTGGAATTTATCCGCAGTAGCTACAGTGAAGGGGCCTTTCAGCAGTCACCGTTTGCACTGTCACCTCATCAGTAATCTATTTAAGGTCATTCAGGATGACTTGCATCAGCAATAGAGGACAGAAAGCTAGTTCACATCCTGTTTAATGTCCTTTTGATCCCACATTGTTATATACACTACCATTCGGGTAAAGAAACGAATACTTTTATTCAGCAAGGATGCATTAAACTGGTCAAAAGTGACAGTAAAGACATTTATAATGTTACAAAAGATTTCTATTTCAAATAAATGCTGTTATTTTGAGCTTTATATTCATCATAGAATCATGAAATAAAATATATCACTGTTTCCAAAAACATGTTTTCAACATTGATAATTGTTACATATTCCCTGTGTAGATTCCTGGACTTTTATGTTGAAGTGTTTTCTGTTTCTTGTGCCATGCTTTGTAGTCTATTTGTAGTCCAATTGTTCATTGGTTCTCCCTTGATTAGTCCCCAGGTGTATCTTGTTTACTTGTTAAGCTTGTTACCCCTGGTGTATATGTAGCCCTTGTGTTTCTCTTGTTACTTTGTCAGTTGTTGTACATGTAAAAGTTGCTTCTGGTTCTGGTCTCCTTGTGGTTTTGTTTCTTTGTTCCTTGAGTTCTTTGTTATTTGTTCAGATGTGTTATTTTATTAAAAACCTGCATTTAGATCCTCGTCTTTGCCTGCTTTCTCAGGCTCATTACAATAATAATCAGAAAGCATCAAATCAGCATATTAGAATGATTTCTGAAGGATCATGTGTGTTGGATTTACATGATTTAATCTTGTACATCAGTCCCACATGAATCAATTAAGTTAAACAAACAAAATTTGTTCATGTAACTTCAACATCATGGAATTAAGTCATTTTAAGTGACCCAATTAAGTAGTCTCAAAGTGAATTTTATATGGCTCCCTGACATGATTCAGGCCTACAATTTCAGATATTCATTCATCCAATTAAATTTCATATAGTTTAATGTCACACAACTGAATTATAATACTGCACTAGCTAGTTGACAAACTTTTAGCTAGCAATAGCACACATTAGCATCTTAAGCTCCTTTAGCAAAGCATTTATGACATTATCAGTCCAACGCTATCTCATGACCAATTCGTACATATTTGTACGAGGTGGTCAATTCGTATGATTTTGTACGGCTAACCTACGTAATCGTACGACCTCACTCGTATGAATTCGTACGACCTCACTCGTATGAATTTCGTACGATTTGTCTACCCATCACTGCACTATAGACAAATCGTACAAATTCATACGAGTGAGGTCGTACGAATTCGTACGATTTGTCTATACTGCAGTGATGGGTAGGTTTTAGGGGCGGGGTTAAGGGTAGGTTATCCGTACAAAATCATACGAATTGACCAACTCGTCAAATATGTACGATTTAGCAAAGAGTAGCCACCTCTTAAAATATGTACGAATTGCCGTGAGATTAGGTTGATCAGTCCACAGCCTAAGCAAATGCTCCACTCTTCTCCACAATGGTAGCCCACTGTAATTTAAATTGTTCTAATAATTCCAGCATAATTGAACATTAAACAGTACACACTATCAAGTCTCCCACTTTTCTAATCTCGCTCAAAAATCCAAAACCGTATAATTTAGCCATATGCAAAGCATGCTGAGAACTAACAAGCCCCGCCCAGTTTCAGTTAATGCTGTACAAATCATTCATGTAATCTCAACACAAACTGATTAAGTAGACTTTAATTTTACATATATTTAAGTGGATTGAACACAATCAAAATTAAGTTAGGACAAAATGTATAGCAATTGTGTTGTTTTAGCTAATTTTAATCAAGCAATTTGAACAAGCAGCAAAAATATTTTTTTTCCAGTGGACACTGATGCTGAAATGATGCACTAATGATGCTGAAAATTTGATTCAAATAGAAAAGTTATAGAAAAAGTCAAATAGAAGTTATTTGAAATTGTAACAATATTTCACAATATTACTGCTTTACTGTATTTTTGATCAAATAAATGCAGCCTTGGTGAACTTCATTTTTCAATTATGACTATTTTAGTGTCTATATGGATTATTCTATGTACTAAATTACAATAGACAAATAATATTGTCTCCGTTTTAATTGGACGGCAATACATTCAGTCATGTCTGGCAACCTGACAAATATGTTTTCAGTATCATTAGGATATGTAAAAAGATCACAGATTTCTTTGCAAACTGATTAGATTAGATTAGACATCATTAAACTTTGTGAAACTATACATTTCATGCTAATTCAATCTATTAACCCATTTACAAGGATTTTGAACTGAGACATAAAAGGATCTGTTATTCTGTGCTATTAACATTGGTATTACAGCCTTCATCTCTAATCCCCAAAGGGATGATATTTTAAAAATTGCTGTTAGCATGAAAGGCATGAAAATCTGCATGTTTACACAGAATGTCCTGTTGACTATGTGTCAAGTTTTGTTAAGTTTGGACATTGCGTTCAGAAGAAATTGACAGAAACATTTCCAGACACATAAATTAACATATCTTTGCAATATTTTGACAAATCAAAATCCTTTTGATAACTTTTTGTCATGAGGGTCTGGAGATGATGCATGGCAAGTTTTGTGCGAATTAGACAGACGGCCTAGAGCAAGTTTTAAGAAGTGTTTAAACAAATTAGAATGGTGGACAAAGTTCAATCATAACTCAATCATAATTTCCATCCACTTTTTCCACTATTTTGTTATCGACAAAGTGAATATGCGTTAAAAAAGACTGTGCAATTTGCCGTCTCCAGCCTGTTTCCATCCAATTGGCCTTTTACCGATTAAAATGGTGTGCGTAATGACGTCATCCCTAAAAACCTGCATTGTCGCATAAGTTTTGTTGCATCGCTAAAAAAACTGTCCTTCAAGTCGTTTCCATACATAATTTCACGTATATCACAAATTATATTGTATCTTTCGTGTCCCAAATATTTGTAAAATGCAGAGAGTAATGAGAAGATTGAAATTTACTTACTATTTTCAGAATAATAGGCCTATTACTAATTTAGGGAATATTAATCATAAGATCACAGAGAAGTGGGACAGTTTGTCTGATAGGACTGCTAACTGATTTATGATAAAGCCCATGGCTGTGGACACAGAGCAGCTCAATTGTCCTGTAGCCTATGCAACATTTTACTATCCATAAAAAAGATTGGTACAGTAAAATGTTCGGTCATATAGCAACAATCTTTAACATATGCCTTGAACATGCAGTCAAGTCAGTCGCGGTTTGACGTGGCCGAGAACGCATGAATTCAGATCATTCAAACCAAAAAAGTTATTCGTTCTGGTTTCAGAGTTCAATAACATCAAATCGATCAAAAACATCAAATCCCTGATAATTTTTTTTCTCAGAGACAGATGCAGCTGTAACCTAAACGTTTTATTTGTGTAACCTATATTTAACTTTTTTAAATTGTCTAGCTTAAAAGATTAGTTCACTTCAAAATGAAAATTTACTGATAATTTACTCACTCCCATCTCATCCAAGATGTTCATGTCTTTATTTCTTCAGTCGAAAAGAAATTAAGTTTTTTGAGGAAAACATTCCAGGATTTTTCTTCACATAATAGACTTCAATGGCAACCAAAATGTTGAAGGTCCAAATCAATGCAGTTTCAAAGGGCTTCAGAGGCGCTGCGCGATCCCAGCCGAGGAATAGGGTCTTATCTAGCGAAACAATCTGTCATTTTCAAAAAAAATTAAAAATGTATATACTTTTTAACCTAAATTGCTCATCTTGCACTGCTCTGCGGAGCGCCAGTGATTACGTAGTCACGTCGGAAAGGTCACGCTAGACGTAGACGGAAGTACCGCCCCCCCTGTTTACAAAGCGCACATGCAAAGACTAATACAAACGTCCTTTAGCAAAAAAAGGTAAAACAACAATGTAGGACGATTTTGAAGTTGAAGATGGAGTATTTTTTTGGTAAAGGGCATCTGTATTAGTCCTCGCACGTTCGCTTGGGGCGGTACTTCCGCTTACGTCTAGCGTGACCTTTCCGACGTGATTACGCAATCCATGCCGAGCCACAGAGCAGTGCAAGATGAGCAATTAAGGTTAAAAAGTATATACGTTTTAAATTTTTTTGAAAATGACCGATCGTTTTGCTAGATAAGACCCCATTCCTCGTCTGGGATCGTGCAGAGCCTCTGAAGCCCTTCGAAGCCCTTTGAAACTGCAGTGATTTGGACCTTCAACATTTTGGTTGCCATTGAAGTCCATTATGTGGAGAAAAATCCTGGAATGTTTTCCTCAAAAAACTTAATTTCTTTTCGACTGAAGAAAGAAAGACACGAACACCTTGGATGAGATGGGGGTGAGTAAAATATCAGGAAATTTTCATTTTGAAGTGAACTAATCCTTTAACTGATGCCGTCTTAACAATTCTAAAATTCCTTTAGAGCTTTTTGGATTCAACCAACTTTATTTTTTTGTTTTATTTGTTTGAGATAAAATTATTTTACATATTAATAAATTGTATTTATAAAATAATTTTATTAACAAGTGTCATGTTTGTGATTTTCATTTGTCAAGTAGCCAGATCCTGCCCTTTTCTTTTTGTCAGTATTAGAAACTCCAACAGCCTTCCTTCGTTTGACAGAAGCCACATTTTTATTTTTGACGAGCTGCTGCGATTTTCAAGGCGCTATATTTTCCTCATCCATTTTGAAACAAAACTTTATTATATATTATTAAATTGTAGGCCCTATACATAAAATATTTTTTATTAACAAGTGTCAAGTTTTTTTTTTTTTTTTTACTTCGTTATAAACACTGTTTAGATCAATACTTAAACAAAATATTCAGAAACGGGTGCAGTTAGCTATTATTTTTCTGAAGTTTTTCTGATTATTCTGAAGTTTTATTAGATTGTAAAACACAAAATTATAAAAATAAGGATGAATGATGTTTGAGAGGTCTTATTCTTACCAATAGTAATAAAATAATTTAATATACAGTTTAATAATATGAATAGGCCTATAATAGATTTAGTGCACCTTTGAACTACAGAGAAACGGTGCATTAACGGGAGCAACGCCATGAACGTGGACACTGTATAGGCATATATAAATATAAACACACTGGAGAGGCACTTTATAGTAGAAATTGAAGTGTAATTCTAATTGAAAGCGACACTAACACTGTTTTTCGTGTATAAAACTGTAAAGCTGCTGCTTTAAAGCAATCTATTGTATAAAGTGCTATATAAATAAACTTGACATGACCACTGGAGCGCTGAATTGCAGAGCTGGTGCAAACATCCACATGATCAGATGCTTTCTTAACTGCTGTTTTCTCACCACTGTCACGTTTGTTGTGTTTATTTTGTTATTGATAGGAAAGCGCAGCACATATTTACATCTAAACGCCTCTCTCAGTAGTGTGGACGCCGTCGGGATGTTCGCTAACAGTATATCACTGCAAAGGTTTTTCAAACTTCTTTTTGCCCCTAAACGAAGAACGAAAAAGAAGAAAAAGTGAGTGAAAAATCAGGCTGCATATAGTAATAGTGATGTTTGCCTTTGTAAATAATAACCTAAGTAATAAAGTCTTACCTGTTGTGCTATAATCTTCCTCCTCACTTTTTCCCACTTACTGTTGTTGTTCGCTTTAACAATCCTAGCTGTTAAATTCATCGCTGTCTTCCTCAGCTGTGCTGTCGGTATTCAAAAGCTACGGATGAAAAAGCTCCACACAGTTCAGACAGGCTCAGATCAAAACCGATTGCTCAAATAAATTATAAGTAACACAGCTTAACGGAGGCCTTCTGATGACAAAGGGCTCTATCATACACCCGGCGCAATGCGACGCCAGGCGCGACCCAAGTGTTTTTTGCTAGTTTCAGCCCTATGCAGTTATCATTTTCACAGCCATATAGCTAGTTAGTTAGTTAGTGTGACACATCGGTTCTTCAAATTCTCATTACTGCTATACATTTAGACATTATTCTCAATAGTGATTGTCATTACTGTAATACAGTATTTTCTAAAAAAAAAAAAAACTTTATTACAGTTTAATATGTTAATTAAGAAAGTCAGTACATCAAATGAAACAACTGGAATTGTGTATATATATATATATAAATAATTATTTTTAATTCGTTTAAAATAATGTCACAATGCAGAACATCTTTATGTCCTAAAATGAATGCATTGTTTTTTAATAACTTTATTACAGTAAACTATTATTGTAAATCAATTTTTTAAATTACCATGAAGTCAGTACATGATGTGTAGGTAATTCACAATTTAAATTATATATGCTTTTTTATAATATGGAATTAATTAATATTAATTTATAATAATATTTTTTTTAATTGTTTCAAAATAATGTCACAATGCTGAACATATTTATGTCCTAAAATATCTTAATTTTCTTTAAGCAAAATGTAATTTTGTATTTTACCTTTATTTATTCTTTTGATTTTGTGATTCAGCCTTATATTGGGATTCAGTTATACCTTATATGTGAGTTATAGTAGCTACTTGTCTTATCCCAGAGACTGGCATCTACAGAAATATCATTCATATCATTCCTGTTTTGATTGTAATCTCAATGATACAACAGCAGAGGGCAGCATTTATATACAAATGACAGGCATTGAACTGCAAACTTGAATTGAGTCTAGCATCCAGTTTTACTGGTGATAGTGGATTGTCACAGTTACTGTTTGATGCAAATAAACTCAAAATGATCTAAACCCTGCTAAATATTTTGTAATCAGTAATCACCATGAGTGCCACAACTAGTTTGTTGTAATTGCAATTGGTTACATTCATGCCAAAGCTCAGCGTTATGAGAAAGAAAATCATGTGCTTCACAGTAAAAAACAATGCAAGACATTCAGTTCAATGAGTTATATGTTTGCGCATCTCAGGAGGTTTACAGCCTAAAACAGACAGAATGTGTGTGATCTCGAAACGTGTGATGCATCTCTCTGGGCCAACTGTCGCTTTCGTTTCTTTCCAGATTCACACAATCACACGGCTGATTCTTACACTCCAGCAGGCCAGATCAGTCAGTCATTCTGAGCGCATACATGCACAAAAAAACAAGCTCTGGGTGCAGTCAATTTCTCACGCTGAATCATTTGCTTCACTCTCACATTTTATTGTTTTGATTGTGTTTGCGCATGTAAACAGAGCAATCTTTTCACCACTATGGAACGAATGCAATTAAATATAAATGAATGCATAGCTGAAAAATTCATAGCATGTCGTTTGCTGACCTTTTGAGTCCAACTAATGTTTTGCTGTTCATTATCACGATTCATTAAATTCAAATCAAGATGCTAGGCGGTCATACTTTCTTCAAACTATCATTGTGGCCCAATTTGCCTAAATAGTAGGCTATACTATACACATCATAGGATGCTGAAAAAAGTTGCTGGATCTACAAAGTGGGCAAGCTTTTTCACCCATATATAGCCTAGTTTAATAGGAAATACCCGTTATCCTACTTTAAGCAACAATGACAGTTTGGCCATTGAAAAAAAGGTATATCACATGTTTTGGTAGGCTAAAAATAGACAACTACAAATAACTTTAGAGATCAGTTATTGAGATGCAGACTGATATGTGCTCAGGTATGTGCAGGTTCAAAGATGCATTTGTCAACCACCATGTTTTAATAATTCAGTTAGTGTGATGTAAGACTTTGGGCCCTATTTTAACGATCTGAGCACATGGTCGGAAGCTCATGGCGCAGGTGAACTTAGGGTGTGTCCGAATCCACTTTTGCTAGTTTAACGACGGAAAAAACGGTCGGTGCACCAGGTGCATGGTCCAAAAGGGTTGTACCTAGTCTCTTAATGAGTCATGGGTGTGTTTGGGTCTTTTTCGTTTAGGGGTAAAAAGAAGTTCCCTTTCAAGGGAACTCGCGCTGCGTCAAGCGCTGCGGGAACGCCTCTGCGTGATTGTGTCATGAAGCACTCGTGAAATCAGTCCAATAGGCGGGTGACGTCATTGACCAGGAAACTATACAGCACCCCTGAACCAGACAATGTCAGCTTCTGTGTCTTCACAAGCGCTCTGTGTCAAATCGTTTGTCCAAAAATTGTGTGTGTGTCAAAAAAAGACAAATATAATGGCGAATCAGTTTAGACAGTGTGTGCCTCCCTGCCCTCGTTATATCACAGGTGGGGACACACATGTGCTCTGTGTAATGTGTTTGGGACTGGAGCATGCTCAGGCAGCCCTCGAGGGGGCTGACTGTGAGCATTGTGAGAAGTTACCGATGAGAACGCTCCGGTCCCGCCGATCGTTCTTTGAGGAGGGCGGTTCGGCTCACGTTCCCCAGGGCTCGGGTCCCGCTGTTGCCGAGGCGCAGCGAAGGCTCGCGTCCTGGGGTTCGCAGATGGATCTAACAGCGGGGTTAGAGATGGGTGATCCCCTTTCTCTATCCTTACCTGCTAGATCTGACGTTTCAGTTCGCGAGTCAGAAGCACACTCTGCGGTTTCTTCTGCTCGCGCTGAAGCGCAGGTGCAGCAGCACTCCAGTTCCGAGGAACTGGATGTTGTGAGCCTGGATGATGATGAAATAATTTCGCCACCACATACACATGCTCACGAGGAGTTAATGGAGGTTGTGAGGCTGTTGCCAGGTTAAAAATAGACTGGCCAGCCGAGAAGCAGGAAGCTCGTCCATCAAGCAAACTAGATGAAAGATTTCTCCCATCTAGATCACAACCTCCAAAGCGGGGCTTGCCGTTTTTTCCTGACCTTCACACCGAGGTGTCGAAGCCATGGAAAAAACCGGCTTCATACAGAATGTTTAGTCCAGCTACATCAGTGTATTCAAACATAATAGGACTAAAACAACATGGTTATGTGGTGGTGCCGCGGGTTGAAGAGACGCTTGCGAGCTATCTCTCTTCCGATTCGGCATCGTCGCTGAAAGCCCCGCAACTACCCACTAAACCAGTATGAGCAACATCAGCGTTAGTGGGTAGGGCGTACTCGGCAGCAGGTCAGACAGCCGCTTGTTTACACACTATGGCGGTACTGCAAGCTTATCAGGCTGACCTGCTGCAGGATATTGATGACGAATGTGAGGAAGAGGGACGTGAAACAATAGCGGAGGTTAGGAGAGCCGCTGATTTGTCTCTTCGGGCCACCAAGGAGATGGCCAAATCCATCGGCCGCTCTATGGCAGCCCTGGTGGCCACGGAGAGACACTTATGGCTAAATCTGTCTGAGATAAAGGAGAGAGATAAAAAGTTCCTTCTAAATGCTCCTATCTCCGCTGCTGGCCTCTTCGGCGACTCAGTAAATACAGTTGTCGAGAGGTTTCAGGAAGCTAAAAAGCAGTCAGCAGCGTTTCAGAAATTCCTTCCTCGCAAGTCTCATGTCCCTGGGGCTGCTGGGCGGGAGCAGCCCCAGCCGAGTGCGTCCTCCTCGTACAGAGCACAACAGAAGGAGAGCGTTGCTGCCCGAGCCCCCCCACAGAGAGACTGGGGGTCGGGGCAGCGCTCTCAGCCGAAGTCTTCCCGGGGTAAAGCAGATCTGAGGACTGTGATCATCTCCAGGAAGGCTTCGGCAAAGAAGGTTTCTGATGGCAGTCCCCTCCGAGGGGAGTCGGTGTCCACCTCATTACACGGTGCCCTTCTCCTCTCGGTGCCATCAGAGGGCCGTTCTGCCAACCCTGCCACCTCGTGTGCTTCAGGGCGCAGCGGTCCTCAGTGAGCACACATCTCCATGTCCGCCCGGAAACGTAGCGGCACGGGGAAGCTCGGTACGGGGAAGCTCAAAAGGGTCAGTTCGGATGCTCCCTGCCAGTGCGCCGTTTCAGGGCACCGAGCTGACCGCTCAACAAACACCAGAGGCCAGCCTCGAGAGGCTGGTTCCCTTAGTAGATTTTCTGGCAGCGTGGAAACTTCTGCCAAACATCTCCGATTGGGTCCTGCAGACAGTGGAAAATGGGTACAGAATTCAGTTCGGGTCACGCCCGCCCAAGTTCAACGGAGTGGTATCCACAGTGGTCAGCCCCGAGCAGGCTCTGGTTATAGAACAAGAAGTACAGACTCTTTTGCGAAAAGAGGCTATAGAGAGGGTCCCTCCCCACAGCAGAGAGTCAGGGTTTTACAGCCGGTACTTTATAGCTCCGAAGAAGGATGGAGGGTTGCATCCCATTCTAGATCTGCATCTGTTAAATCGCACTGTAAAACTAAAAACTAAAAACTACTGTCTTGAAACTAAAGTTCAAGATGCTCACACTGAAACAGATCGTGTGCCAGATCAGGTCCGAGGACTGGTGTGTCACAATAGATTTAAAGGATGCATACTTCCATGTCTCCATCCTTCCTCAACACAGGAGGTTCCTCAGGTTTGCTTTCGGGGGCGAAGCATACCAGTATCAGGTTCTTCCATTCGGCCTAGCATTATCTCCCCGCACGTTCACGAAGTGCGTGGATGCAGCTCTGGCTCCGCTGAGACGCCAGGGCATCCGCGTTCTGAATTATATAGACGATTGGCTCATTCTGGCACAGTCAAGACAACTGGCGGTTCAGCATCGAGATGCTGTTCTCGCTCACATGAGAACATTGGGGCTAAGGCTAAACGCAAAGAAAAGTGTGTTATCTCCACTTCAGAGCACCACCTTTCTAGGCATAGTATGGGATTCAAATACCATGAGGGCTCATCTATCACCCGCTCGGGTACATTCGATCCTCGAAGCCGTAGACAAAGTGAAGCTAGGCCAGTCACTCACTGTAAAACAGTTTCAAAGACTTCTGGGTTTGATGGCAGCAGCGTCCAACGTGACACCTTTTGGCCTGCTGTACATGAGACCCTTACAGTGGTGGCTCAAAACCAAGGGGTTCTCCCCGAGGGGAAATCCGTTTCGCATGATCAAGGTTACGTGGCGATGCCTTCGTGCCTTGGTTATGTGGAAGGAACCTTGGTTCCTGTCCCAGGGACCGGTGTTGGGGGATCCGTGTCGTCGCTTAACGCTAACGATGGATGCGTTAGCCCCCTCACCGGCTGGGGGGGGCGATCATGAGTGGTCGCTCGGTCCGGGGTCTGTGGAGCAGCCATCAGTACGCCGGGACGGGGTCTGTCTGCTGTTAATAGCCCCATTCTGGCTGTGCCGAGTATGGCTGTCGGACATTGTGTCTCTTCTCGAGGGCCCTCCATGGGAAATTCCAGTCAGGAGGGACCTTCTCAGGCGATGGGGTCAATTCTGCACCCACGCCCGGAGCTGTGGAAACTGTGGGCCTGGCCTCTGAGGGGGCCCGGCTCATAGATTCAGGTCTCTCTACTGAGGTAGTTGAGACCATGCTGCACTCCAGAGCTCCTTCTACAAGGAGGCTTTATGCCCTTAAATGGAGAGTTTTTGTCTCATGGTGCACGAGCCATACGTTGAATCCAGTTGACTGCCCAGTTGGTTCAGTACTAGAGTTTCTTGAAGATAAATTTTCTTCGGGGTTATCCCCTTCTACCTTGAAGGTATATTTGGCGGTCATTTCTGCTTACCACATTCTGCTAGAAGGTGTATCAGTGGGTAGACACCCGTGGGTTACTCGCTTCCTCTATAGTACTCTGAGGCTTAGGCCTGCGGCACGCTCGAGGGTGCCAACCTGGGATCTGGCCGTGGTGCTAGAAGGCCTAGCGTCGGCTCCTTTTGAACCTATTGAAGAGGTGCCAGAGAAGTTTCTCACTTTAAAAACGTTGTTTCTTCTGGCCATCTCGTCTCTCAAGAGAGTCGGTGATCTACAAGCACTGTCGGTTTCTCCCTCATGTCTTGAGTTTGCACCTGGTATGGTGAAAGCATTTTTGTTTCCCAAAGAGGGATATGTGCCTAAGGTCCCCACTAATGTGGCGGGCCCCATAATGCTGCAGGCCTTTTCTCTGCCTCCGTTTCAAAACCCAGACCAGGAGAAATTAAATCTGCTCTGCCCAGTGAGGGCACTAGATGCTTATGTCCACAGAGCTGCCCTGTGGCGTAAGACTGATCAGTTGTTTGTTTGTTTTGGCTCCCCAAGTAAGGGAAAGCCCGCATCTAAACAGACGCTGAGCAAGTGGATATTCGAGGCTATTTCAATTGCTTATGAGTCGGCCGGTCAGCCCTCACCGCTAAGGGTCCAAGCCCACTCTACTCGCAGTATGGCTGCTTCTACAGCTCTGTTGTCAGGAGTTTCTCTTCAGGAGGTATGTGATGCGGCAGGCTGGTCCTCACCGCACACCTTTGTGAGATTTTATAACTTGGATGTGGCCTCTACTCCAGGGTCTCGAGTGCTTGGAACATAGTGTGCGCTACGATTTCACACATACAGCAATCACGCAGAGGCGTTCCCACAGCGCTTGACGCAGCGTCTCGTTCCCTCTCAGGGAACCATGGTTACATACGTAACCTGAGACGTTTTAAAATACTTTTGCAGTGATATACTCTTAGCGAACATCCCGGCGGCGTCCACACTACTGAGAGAGGCGTTTAGATGTAAATACGTGCTGCGCTTTCCTATCAATAACACAATAAACACAACAAAAAAGACAGCGGTGAGAAAACAGCAGTTAAGAAAGCATCTGATCATAGTGATGTGGATGTTTGCACCAGCTCTGCAATTCAGCGCTCCAGTTAAGTCACGTCAAGTTTATTTATATAGCACTTTATACAATAGATTGCTTTAAAGCAGCAGCTTTACAGTTTTATACATGAAAAACAGTGTTAGTGTCACGAATTATACTTCAACTTTTACTATAAAGCACCTCTCCAATGTGTTTATATTTTTAGTTGCGAAAGTCTGACTTCGAGGGACTGAATTGAAGAAATGAACCGGAGAAGATTTCCACATCAAAGAAAGGCGGAGCCTCAGAGCCACACCTACCTATTTATTACATCATCGTCGATGGACCAATGGTAGTTCGAAGGTGTTTACCTGCCAAAGCAAACTTTTCTGGAAAGTTCACTTTGGCAAACTGTTTCAAACTCCCAAAACAAGCTTGGCATGTTTTTGTTTTTTTCAAAAGGACGTCACAACAGTTTGTTGTTCGATTTTGCTTGAAGTATATCGGGGCCTTTAGGCCCAAGTGGTGCTCACTGCAGAGCCAAATGGTTGGAGTTTGGTTTAAACCTACCTAACCCAGTTAGGTTTAGGGGTAGGGTTAGGGTGTGGCTGGACCTTCAAGCTCCACCCATAAGGTCCTTCAAGCTCCACCCATAAGGTCAGCTATACAGTGGGGAGAACAAGTATTTGATACACTGCCGATTTTGCAGGTTTTCCTACTTACAAAGCATGTAGAGGTCTGTAATTTTTATCATATGTACACTTCAACTGTGAGAGACGGAATCTAAAACAAAAATCCAGAAAATCACATTGTATGATTTTTAAATAATTATTTATAATAAGTATATATAAGTATTTGATCACCTACCAACCAGTAAGAATTCTGGCTCTCACAGACCTGTTAGTTTTTCTTTAAGAAGCCCTCCTGTTCTCCACTCATTACTTGTACTAACTGCACCTGTTTAAACTCGTTACCTGTATAAAAGACACCTGTCCACACACTCAATCAAACAGACTCCAACCTCTCCACAATGGCCAAGACCAGAGAGATGTGTAAGGATATCAGGGATAAAATTTTAGACCTGCACAAGGCTGGGATGGGCTACAGGACAATAGGCAAGCAACTTGGTGAGAAGGCAACAACTGTTGGCGAAATTATTAGAAAATGGAAGAAGTTCAAGATGATGGTCAATCTCCCTTGGTCTGGGGCACCATGCAAGATCTCACCTCGTGGGGCATCAATGATCATGAGGAACGTGAGGGATCAGCCCAGAACTACACGGCAGGACCTGGTCAATGACCTGAAGAGAGCTGGGACCACAGTCTCAAAGAAAACCATTAGTAACACACTACGCCGTCATGGATTAAAATCCTGCAGCGCACGCAAGGTCCCCCTGCTCAAGCCAGCGCATGTCCAGGCCTGTCTGAAGTTTGCCAATGACCATCTGGATGATCCAGAGGAGGAATGGGAGAAGGTCATGTGGTCTGATGAGACAAAAATAGAGCTTTTTGGTCTAAACTCCACTCGCCGTGTTTGGAGGAAGAAAGATGAGTACAACCCCAAGAACACCATCCCAACCGTGAAGCATGGAGGTGGAAACATCATTCTTTGGGGATGCTTTTCTGCAAAGGGGACAGGACGACTGCACCGTATTGAGGGGAGGATGGATGGGGCCATGTATTGCGAGATCTTGGCCAACAACCTCCTTCCCTCAGTAAGAGCATTGAAGATGGGTCGTGGCTGGGTCTTCCAGCATGACAACGAGCCGAAACACACAGCCAGGGCAACTAAGGAGTGGCTCCGTAAGAAGCATCTCAAGGTCCTGGAGTGACCTAGCCAGTCTCCAGACCTGAACCCAATAGAAGATCTTTGGAGGGAGCTGAAAGTCCGTATTGCCCAGCGACAGCCCCGAAACCTGAAGGATCTGGAGAAGGTCTGTATGGAGGAGTGGGCCAAAATCTGCTGCAGTGTGTGCAAACCTAGTCAAGAACTACAGGAAACGTATGATCTCTGTAATTGCAAACAAAGGTTTCTGTACCAAATATTAAGTTCTGCTTTTCTGATGTATCAAATACTTATGTCATGCAATAAAATGCAAATTAATTACTTAAAAATCAAACAATGTGATTTTCTGGATTTTTGTTTTAGATTCCGTCTCTCACAGTTGAAGAGTACCTATGATAAAAATTACAGACTTCTACATGCTTTGTAAGTGGGCAAACCTGCAAAATCGGCAGTGTATCAAATACTTGTTCTCCCCACTGTATCTCTTTCACTTTTTCACAAGCCAGCAATTTTCCTCAGAGCCCTCCCCAAGTTTCTTTAACTCTTTCCCCGCCATTGACCGAATTTTCTGGATTTCTGTGTTTTCACTGTTATACAGTAGGGGGCGCTATTACACATATTCTGAAAGATTACTGAATCTCCTGATCAAAACACAGGAAAAAAAAAATATAGCAGAAACAAGAGATAAAATCATTGGGGGGGGGGGTTTAAAAGCAGAGGCTCTGTTCTTTCTTTTGATATATTGCATGCTCAGATATTCATACAACAACATTTTGTGAAAATTATCAAAAACGCTGGCTGGCAACTTTTGAAAAAAATGCTTTTTTCCTTCGTAAAATGTAAAATTATGTAGTTTTGTTGCCATTTTGCATTTATTTTTTATTATTATTTTATTTTTATAGTTTTACAATAACAAAACCGTGGTACAGGTGTCTCATGGCAGTATATACAGTCATCCATCATACAATCTTCCATCAACTGATAGATAAAGGGTCGAGTGAAGGGTAACAGCAGCAAAATAAACAAGAATCAAGAAATAAAGACAATCAACATAAATTCTCAAGAAAATTCCAAAGAGGGGACCAAATATACCAGAAATCGTTAGACCTCCGGCTTAAGTCACAGGTTCGTTTTTCTAAAGGTAGGAAAATAGCAATTTGATTCAACCACATAACGGAGGGGACATGAGGAGTGGACCACAACAAAAGTATACATTTTCTCGCCAAATAGGTACAGAGATGAAACACACATTCTAGATCTTGGTTGAGGTGTACTTCAGCTTTACAGTTCAAGAGATAGATACTCGGGCATAGAGAAAAATATTTACCAATGATCCTCTGAACCATTTTATGTATCTGCCATTTTGCATTTCTAACACTTGTGTTGCAATTACAGCATTTTCTTCAGTCATTGTAAGATCAAATCTGAATGTCAGAAAAACTCTGGCATGAAATGTGACAGAAGGAGAAATGAACTTCAGGGGCTGAATAAGTAGCCTAGATTATGGTCGGTATCATGGTATAATCCTGACTGAATCATGTCTAGTTGAGAAATCCTCAAAGAATAAGCTCCTTTTCACCAAAACACTGATAACCCATCAAAATCAGCTTATTTAAATAACCTATTGTCCCCGTTTACATGCAAACCAATAACCCGGCAACGCAAGTAAACCACATTTACAAGACTTTAAACGTAATCATTCATCTAACTGACTCTGAGTATTCCAGCTGTTATGTCTGTTGTGATGTCTAATAAAGCATTAAAAATTGAAGAGTATTCTAACATGTCAGCAGGAAACTTACAGACTCATATATTATCCTCACATGCAGTTACAGATGCAGCATTTTGACTGTACTTCTGCACGAGACAAGAACAAATTTGTATACTTTCTTGGCTCAAGAAAGAGTCCTCCCCTACAGCAAAATGCTCGCTCTGTCTGGATGTGCTTAAATTCACAGTAAGGATCTACACATAGAAATCGGGGGAAAAAAAATTCTAGCTATGTCGATCGGTTTATACTTAAACCATTTATGACTTTACTCCAATAAAGGAAAACAGGTTAACGTGTTCACATGACCACATTCATTGTCAGCTTATTAAGCATAATCGGGGTAAGAACATGTCTCTTGTTTTGAAGCAATACTTAAAAGATCAAATAATAATCAAACAAGAATTTAAAAAGATCCAACAAACAACATAGCAAATTTGTGTGGTTGGAGCTACAGCTCACAGCCCGTGGTTAGAAGCATAGTTTTGTGTTAGTATGATGTGGACTTAAATTGAGCAAAACAACCAAGCTAATATGCAGTACAATCTATATCCTTAATTCCATGTACACCGATCAGACATAACAGGTGAGTGAATAACACTGATTATCTTTTCATCACGGTACCTGTTAGTGGGTGGGATATATTAGGCAGCAAGTGAACATTTTGCCCTCAAAGTTGATGTGTTAGAAGCAGGAAAAACGGGCAAGCGTAAGGATTTGAGCGAGTTTGACAAGGGCCAAATTGTGATGGCTAGACGACTGGGTCAGAGCATCTCCAAAACTTGTGGGGTGTTCCCGGTCTGCAGTGGTCAGTATCTATCAAAAGTGGTCCAAGAAAGGAACAGTGGTAAACCAGCGACAGGGTCATGGGTGGCCAAGGCTCATTGATGCACGTGGGGAGTGAAGGCTGGCAACTTACGGGACTTAAAGGATCTGCTGCTAACATCTTGGTGCCAGATACCACAGCACACCTTTAGGGGTCTAGTGGAGTCCATGCCTCGACGGGTCAGGGCTGTTTTGGCAGCAAAAGGGGGACCAACACAATATTAGGAAGGTGGTCATAATGTTATGCCTGATCAGTGTATATAACACAGCAACATTGGCCCAACCAATGACATGAGTTTGGGGCGAGGCTGATTGGCTGATCTGATTGGCTGGCCAATGGCAGATGGCGGATGTGTTTGGGAAACATATTAGAAAAATATCTAACTTTTACATTTTTACCTTCCTTATTATTTGCTGTGTCATCCCTTTTGCAAATCCATCGGCTGATGCTACTGACCCACTTATTTAAGATTAGTTCTACATTATTATAGATATTCTTGTAGCTCTCATTAAAAAGGATTTTTTGAGAATTTTTTCTGTTCAGCCAGATGGTTAAGAAAAAGAAGTCTCTACAACATGAAAAAGGATGAATGGTGCTTAATTGGAAAAATAACTTAATTATCAGCGTAATACAGGAGATTATGTATTGATTTCCTATAATAAGACATTTGTGACAAACTGTAAAACAGATGTGTAAAAAGCAAGCATCACAGCCTTTCTGTTGCTTAAGATAATGTGTTTATTTTATCATACTCCTGATTTTAATCTCATTTGCAGCGTAACCCCCTCAGACTATATCATCAAGCTTCCAGTGGGATCAGATCGTTTATGACATACAGACGATACATTCAGTGAGCTGATATTTTAAGGGGAGGTTCCATTTTGACCCTGTGTGTTAATTGCTTTGTTGAGGGATGAAACAGCTGTGTTGCATGTGAACTGGAGAACAAGGCCAGGCCCCTGGAGACGGGAATGTCAGCCCGCTAGATTCTGTTGCTATGGTGACAAAGATGGGAAAATGCAATGGAGGAATTGCCATTAAATAAAGGAGGGTGTGTGCGTTTGTGTTTGCGCATTGCTTCATGCTGCATGCCTTCAGACGCACAGACTGACTGCAAACACTCAAATAGCACGCTACCATACTACTATTTCTCCAGGATAAGTATATCGTGCAAAGTGTGTGATTTTTTGAATGCATGGAATACCCTTCTACATTTTCCAAAATATGCAGTACACAACAGAGCACATTGTATGGATCCCACAATGCAATGCACTTGACCTTACCTTACATTTCCAGTTTGACAAATGAAACAAAAGTAATATTAGCCAGGAGCTATATCTATTTTTTGTCTCATTTTTTAACAGACAGTCAAACATTATGACATTTTACACAAAATAGGATTAAATGTGAAATTGAGGTCATGTGACAACAATGTGGCAATCTACTATTTTAAATGTTTTAAATGACAGATGCATTTACAGACAGACACAAATAGGCAAAATTTTAAAATGACATTGGCCATCATTACACATTAGACACAGGCACATACACGTACACACAGCCCTAAGCACCAGTGTAAGAGTCTTTGAGTGTCTATAAATGTTTTGCGGGCATTTCCCCAATCCATTTTAATGAATTTGACTGGATAATAATTTATCTTAATTGCTTTGAACTTTGAACTTAGAAGTCCAATATGAATTATGCAAATGCTTGTATTATGTCAATATCAAATTTCGATGAACTTTAGTCAGAGTAGGTGACATATTAGATTTGACACAAATGAAAATGAGGCTGTGTGGGACTGACCTACAGTCCATTCAGTTGGTTGTACTATGTCTACCTTGGTGATCATTGAAGGTTGTACCCGACTAGCCATGGTTACAGGTGATCATTTTATCAGAGCAATGGCCAATAAAGATGTCAAAACGGGCCTCTTTCTAAAAGAAATAACATAACATAAAAAATATGATGATTATCTGTAATTAATGTCTTTTAAGCGTTATCTTCCATTATTGTTTTTAGGCAATGCTGACATTCAGCATAATAATTGCTAAATATCTTACCTGAACAGTAATAAAGAAAAGATCATATACTACATACTTTATACGAGGGAAAACTGTTATTATAATTATGTCATCTTATAATTTACAGTGAAAAGCCATAAACTGACATTTCCAGAATTCCCTATGTGACACTTCACATTGAATAGTTTTCCATTTAAATAATTTTTTCTTATCAGTCATGTACATGAGGGGTTTATGTTACATCTTTAGTTGTTAAATTTATGTTTATTGCATTTTTTTGTGTGTTGTTACCATGATGGTGTTTTGTATTTGTGTATTTCACCCATCACAACAGACTGAGCCATCTGACCTATCAGACCAGAGTAGACCGATCACAACAGACTATACCATCTGACCAATTGGAGCAGTGTAGACTGATCACAACAGACTGGGCCATCTGACCAATCAGAGCAGAGTAGACCAATCACAACAGACTGGGCCATCTGACCAATCAGAGAGGAGGCTCTTGGAAAGGCAGGGCTTAGAGAGACTGGAATAGTTTCAGACATTCTGAGAAAAGAGGTGATGCTGCAATGTATATTTTGAACTCAGATGCATATAAACCTACTGTGAGAAATCTCCAAAACAAAATGAGGAACTTTTAAAATAGGGGCACTTTAGGTTGTTGTCAGTATATTATAAAGCTAAAAAACTGATTTTAGTAATTTGGTATATTAACATCAAATATTTTCACAAAATATGTTTGTTACTTAACTTAAATGCAATTTTTTTTTACCATAAATTCACAGAATCACTGATTTGTTTTACAGTGTGTCGAGCAAGAAAAATGCCAGACTTATTTGGTGTACCAGTGGTTTTTAATTGAAGTGAAGTGCTGTATGGGGATGGCACCTCTGACAGCTCTGCTAGTGTTGGGTGGTTCAGGGTGATGGGGTCACGCTCACCGTGGACAGTTGAAATCCTGCCCGCACAAGCTCCTTTCTGACTGCAGCTGTGATACCCACTCGGATGATATACTTTCAGGCTACAAAGACATGTAATGTGTGTCCCTATCAAAGTAATTTATATCCTGGCCCATGGTCTGACTGAGGGCACACTATCTGACAACCAGAAATTGATGGTTACAAGTCCTCTGCAGATAAAATGTTGGTCAGTGTCTGACTGGAGTAGGAATGGAAATGTCTGAATGTCAGTTTAGAAATGACAGCAGATATTACACACTTGAAACAATTGACGTCTCAATGGAAATATATTCAGTGTCATTTAAAACCTGACTCTTTTTTTTTTTTTTTTTTTTTGGCAAATCACTTCTTTAAAAAGTCAAGATTTAATGGATTTTCTGTTGTTGTTGTTGTTGTTACCATTAGCTTCAAATTTGACCGGAGAGGAAGAAACACTGTCGATTTAAAATTATAGTCTTGTTTTTGCTATTGCTGTTGTAAGTTAATATCCTATTTTTGGGTAGCGGTTGACTTTTTTTTAAGCTGAAAGCAAAATATGTTGACTGCTTCCCCACTTTCACATGTCCCAAGACACAATGAGATAATTAGCATTGATTTCATGCCACACTTGATCAATGTGATTCACTTCCCAAATGATCCACTGAGATTCTATTTCGTGTTTCTACCAATTTCCTTTACAGCTCTTCCTCTACCTAATAAATCCTTTTCACATATTGTGTACATGGAGCAGCTGAAAGACATGAGGCTTCTGCTGCTGAAGTTTCCCAGGCTTTGGCCTTCAGCTGTTTGAATGCCCTGGTTGTCTTGCCTTGAGGAGGAATTCACCTCCCCCTTCCTCTTTTTCACAGCTTAGAATAGATCTCTTGTCTAAGTACACATCTTCAATCACATGCTGTCATGAATATTCATAAGATGTTGTTTTTATGATGTGACCTTGGGATTTAGAGGTATGGATAAAAATGTAAAGTGTTTGTATAGCTTTAAGTCCAATGTGAAATGGAAATGACAACATATATTTAGTATATAGATTGTTGATTTATCTTTATTGTTATTTGTCCTTGTAGTCCTTATTTTCGATTCAATTCTTATGTTTGCTACGGCATTATCACTATTGATATTTCTAATTTCAAAGAGATTTACCTTGTGAAAAAGAAGTGTGCTTAATTGTATTGAATGTGCACGTGTAGTGTACTTCAAAGTATATTACAAAATACTTGCAGATTATATAATATTAAGGTAATAAAAGGCCACTTAAGTGTACTTAAAGAGAGTACACATTCATGACTGTCCACGGATCCAGGCCCCACCCTAGTTCCCACCCTTGGACTCCTTTTCCACTGTCCCAAATATATTGACAGTCCCATCCAGCTATATTGATGACCCGGTCCCGTCCGGAGTCCTTCTTTCCCTGTTGGTCCTTCACTCTCTAGCTCCATCCAGTTCCCTGGTTCCGCTGCCTCCGCTGGTGCTGCTCAGCTCCTCGTCTCCACCCTCGCTGCTGACTCCCTCCAGCTCCGCCATGCTCTGCTTCACCTCAGGCCTCCAGGCCCATGACTCCACCTCAGTCTGTCATCCCATCGGCTCCTCCTCTGGGCTACGCTCCCTTGGCTCCACCGTGGTCCATCATCCCTCGGGCTCCACCGGACTCCCTCGTCCCTCCAGACGAGGCCTCCAGTTGCACCTCATCGGTCGGATCTGCTCGGATCGTCCACCAAAGCTCCTCTCTCCATCTGCTCCTCCGTGGGGTCTACTCTGTCACCAGCTCGGCCATGTCCACCTCCAAGACCCCCACCCTTCCTCCACTGTTGTACTGTTGTTTACGCTGCAAGGATGCGCCTTCCGGGAGGGGGGTATAATGTCAGGGTTAGGTTCTGTTCTGTTTACTTTCATTTTGATACTCTGTTCTGTTTCCAATTGTCCATGTTTCATTGATTATGAATTACTGAGTATGTCCTCGTTTGTTTCTATAGTTACCTATTAGTTTCACCTGTCTAGTTTAGTTGCCTTTGTTCTACCCTATTTATAGCCCTGTGTTTCAGTTGTTCTTTGTCAGTTCTTGTTTATGTAAATGTGGTTTTGTTATTCTCCAAGCTGTCTTCAGTGGTCTCCTGAATGTTTTGTTTACTAATAAACATTTTTGGAACTCCTGTTTCTTCATTGTGCATGTTTGCACCCACACATAACAACTTCTTTTACAGAAGGGTTTTCGAAACGCCTAAACCTTGTTGTGTTGAACAAGCCTTGTTGAACATGAATTATGTATGTTTGTTGAGGAGCTGTTATTTTTCTAAGCATTTGGACTGATATTTTTACCCAATGGACAATACATTTGATGGAATAACAAAAAACTAAACAAGCAACAACATACAGTAAAAATGTTTTAAATTGTGTCAGGGAGTTTTGAATGTGCAAAACAACCCACTTTTTTAATAAATGTAAAAGTAATTTACTGATGTCTCACGACTTCATATTAGTCACATGCAAGCATGACTAAATGATCTGTCAGTATTAGATCACTGGGTTGATATCACCCTATGCTCAAATAGCTGGTTTATATTCTGCAGTCTATTAAAATGAGGCACTGAAAATGTAAACCTGTCTACAGCTCTGAAAAGTTAGTATCTCATCTAATCAATATGACTGGCTTTATAACAATGGTGTGCACAAGGCAAATGCACTCCGAGTGAAACTGTGTATGTGTAGAGGCCAACTTCACAATTATTTATTGGATCCTCTTTGATTTTGCTCTGAGGGCCTGGATGTCCTTCTTGAAAATGCCTTCATTTTACAGACAGCTTTGAAAACATGCAGACTGAATTTTATAGTGATCAAAAAAAGCTTTCATGTTGTATAATGGTCACCAGTATAATGGTTGCTTTCTTTCCTTAGGTCACATTGCAAACACTGGATAAATAATAATGTCCAAATTTCAAATCAAGTGAATGCCACTCTAGCAGGCAAAAATCACCGACATATATATATATATATATATATATATATATATATATACCGATCAGGCATAACATGACCTTACTTATATGTGACCCTGGACCACAAAACCAGTCATAAGGGTCAATTTATACATTCAATTTATACAATTCATACATCACCTGAAAGCTGACTAACTAAGCTTTCCATTGATGTATGGTTGTACAGGATATGACAATATTTAGTCGAGATACAGCTATTAAAAATCTGGAATCTGAGGGTGCAAAAAAATCTAAATATTGAGAAAATCACCTTTAAAGACCTGAAGGCATTTTTAGAGTTGTTTTTTTTCTGAGTGACACACACAAAAGTAAAGGCTCATAACTCCAAAACTATATCAAGGAGTCAAAAGGTAGGTATCGTTTGATAGAACACTTTTTAAAATTTTATAAAATATAAATTATATTACAATTGAACATTCTCATGCTGAGAAACTGCTGATAAAAACAAACAAATATTATATATATATATATATATATATATATATACAGTGGGGAGAACAAGTATTGGATACACTGCCGATTTTGCAGGTTTGCCCACTTACAAAGCATGTAGAAGTCTGTAATTTTTATCATAGGTACTCTTCAACTGTGAGTGACGGAATCTAAAACAAAAATCCAGAAAATCACATTGTATGATTTTTAAGTAATTAATTTGCATTTTATTGCATGACATAAGTATTTGATACATCAGAAAAACAGAACTTAATATTTGGTACAGAAACCTTTGTTTGCAATTACAGAGATCATACGTTTCCTGTAGTTCTTGACCAGGTTTGCACACACTGCAGCAGGGATTTTGGTCCTCTCCTCCATACAGACCTTCTCCAGATCCTTCAGGTTTCGGGGCTGTCACTGTCACAATACGGACTTTCAGCTCCCTCCAAAGATTTTCTATTGGGTTCAGGTCTGGAGACTGGCTAGGCTACTCGAGGACCTTGAGATGCTTCTTACGGAGCCACTCCTTAGTTGCCCTGGCTGTGTGTTTCCCAGCCACGACCTTCAGTGCTCTTACTGAGGGAAGGAGGTTGTTGGCCAAGATCTCGTGATACATGGCCCCATCCATCCTCCCCTCAATATGGTGCAGTCGTCCTGTCCCCTTTGCAGAAAAGCATCCCCAAAGAATGATGTTTCCACCTCCATGCTTCACGGTTGGGATGGTGTTCTTGGGGTTGTACTCATCCTTCTTCTTCCTCCAAACACGGCGAGTGGAGTTTAGACTAAAAAGGCTCTATTTTTGTCTCATCAGACCACATAACCTTCTCCCATTCCTTCTCTGGATCATCCAGATGGTCATTGGCAAACTTCAGACGGGCCTGGACATGCGCTGGCTTGAGCAGGGGGACCTTGCATGCGCTGCAGGATTTTAATCCATGACGGCGTAGTGTGTTACGTGGTTACGTGTGCGTAGTGGTTTTCTTTGAGACTGTGGTCCCAGCTCTCTTCAGGTCATTGACCAGGTCCTGCCGTGTAGTTCTGGGCTGATCCCTCACCTTCCTCATGATCATTGATGCCCCACGAGGTGAGATCTTGCATGGTGCCCCAGACCGAGGGAGATTGACCGTCATCTTGAACTTCTTCCATTTTCTAATAATTGTGCCAACAGTTGTTGCCCTCTCACCAAGCTGCTTGCCTATTGTCCTGTAGCCCATCCCAGCCTTGTGCAGGTCTACAATTTTATCTCTGATGTCTTTACACAGCTCTCTGGTCTTGGCCATTGTGGAGAGGTTGGAGTCTGTTTGATTGAGTGTGTGGACAGGTGTCTTTTATACAGGTAACGAGTTCAAACAGGTGCAGTTAATACAGGTAATGAGTGGAGAACAGGAGGGCTTCTTAAAGAAAAACTAACAGGTCTGTGAGAGCCGGAATTCTTACTGGTTGGTAGGTGATCAAATACTTATGTCATGCAATAAAATGCAAATTAATTATTTAAAAATCATACAATGTGATTTTCTGGATTTTCTCACAGTTGAAGTGTACCTATGATAAAAATTACAGACCTCTACATGCTTTGTAAGTACGAAAACCTGCAAAATCGGCAGTGTATCAAATACTTGTTCTCCCCACTGTATATATTATAATTTTTTATTATAATTTTACATATCTTTCTTATTTGACATGCAATAATTCAGGAAGGCAATAAGATAGGAGGAAAATAGGAGTTAATCGAATTGGCTACATGCATTGTAAAGTTCAGACTCTAAGCTTTCAAATGACACCTGTTTTGACACCTATTCAAGGCAGTAGTTTTGAAAAATATGATTATTAATGTTTTTGTTGCTAGGTGGCGTCGGTGGGCGGTACACTCCGGTTTATAGGGACTACTCAGCATTTCTTAAAAGTTGATAAAAATGGTTAGAGAAAAAAAGAGTTTCTACGGTTTAAAATTATACCTATTTTGTGTTATTCCACGTTGGAAAACAAGCATGGACGGTTCCGGGAACATTGGATCGCACATTGCATCCCGGTAAAACGAGAGGAATATTTTTAGCCAAATATGTTACATCATTCCGTAAGTAATATCTCGTGATCGACACAATGGATTATGTTGCTTTTTTAATCATAAGAATCTGCTGTAAATGGTGATGTTCCATGATCTATGATCTGTGCAATTGTCAAAGTTATGAGCAAAAAACGCCACGTGAAATCTACATTTGTTTTCAGTTATCGCATGTGCGCTGTTTTTGTTGTAAACTCAATTTGTGCAGACAGAGGGTGAAAATAACGCAACCGAAGCATGTTGGAGGCATGATCTGAACGTGTAAAGTCTCTGATTTTGTATGCAAAAAGAATTATTGTGCTATCTACTTGGTTTCAGTTACTATGGGCCCTTAAAGCGAGATGCGCAAACGGGAGTCCTTAGCAACGCTTATTATTTACAAAAATACATTTTTTTTTTAATAAATTTACGGTAGAAAATTTACAAAATATCTTCATGGAACATGATCTTTACTTAATATCCTAATGATTTTTGGCATAAAAGAAAAATTGGCTATTGCTAAAAAAAATACCCATGCGACTGACGACTGGTTTTGTGGTCCAGGGTCACATATTGTGTTGGTCCCCCTTTTGCTGCCAAAACAGCCCTGACCTGTCGAGGCATGGACTCCACTAGACCCCTGAAGGTGTGCTGTGGTATCTGACACCAACATGTTAGCAGCAGATCATTTAAGTCCCGTAAGTTGCGAGGTGGGGCCTCCATGGATCGGATTTGTTTGTTCAGCACATCCCACAGATGCTCGATTGGACTGAGATCTGGGGAATTTGGAGGCCAAGTCAACACCTCAAACTCATTGTTGTGCTCCTCAAACCATTTCTGAACCATTTTTACATGGTCTGCAACAATGCTTAGGTAGGTGATACGTGTCAAAGTAACATCCACATGGATGGCAGGACCATCCATGTGGTAACTGAAAACAACTGCCTCCGCCGGCTTGCCTTCTTCCCATAGTGCATCCTGGTTTCATGTGTTCCCCAGGTAAGTGACGCACACGCACCTGGCCATCCACGTGATGTAAAAGAAAACGTGATTCATCAGTCCAGGCCACCTTCTTCCATTGCTCCGTGGTCCAGTTCTGATGCTCACGTGCCCACTGTTGGTGCTTTTGGCGGTGGACAAGGGTCAGCATGGGCACCCTGACTGGTCTGCGGCTATGCAGCCCCATACGCAACAAACTGCAATGCACTGTGTATTCTGACACCTTTCTATTCTTGAGCAATTTGAGCTACAATACAATAGATCAATGTTTGATCAGACCACACGGGCTAGCCTTCATTCCCCACGTGCATCAATGAGCCTTGGCCCTTGGCCCTTGGCCCATGACCCTGTCGCCGGTTCACCACAATTCCTTCCTTGGACCACTTTTGATAGATACTGACCACTGCAGACCGGGAGCACCCCACAAGACCTGCAGTTTTGGGGATACTCTGAGCCAGTCGTCTAGCCATCACAATTTGGCCCTTGTCAAACTCGCTCAAATCTATAAATATATATATATATACACCGATCAGGCATAACATTATGACCACTGACAGATGAAGTGAATAACACTGATTATCTCTTCATCACGGCACCTGTTAGTAGGTGGGATATATTAGGCAGCAAGTGAACATTTTGTCCTCAAAGTTGATGTGTTAGAAGCAGGAAAAATGGGCAAGCGTAAGGATTTGAGCGAGTTTGACAAGGGCAAAATTGTGATGGCTAGACGAAAGTTGTAAGAATACACAGTGCATCACAATTTGTTGTGTATGGGGCTGCATAGCCGCAGACCAGTCAGGGTGCCCATGCTGACCCCTGTCCACCGCCGAAAGTGCCAACAGTGGGCACGTGAGCACCAGAACTGGACCACGGAGCAATGGAAAAAGGTGGCCTGGTCTGATGAATCACATTTTCTTTTACATCACGTGGATGGCCGGGTGCGCGTGCGTCGCTTACCTGGGGAACACATGGCACCAGGATGCACTAAGGGGAGGAAGGCAAGCCAGAAGAGGCAGTGTGATGCTTTGGGCAATGTTCTGCTGGGAAACCTTATGTCCTGCCATCCATGTGGATGTTACTTTGACACGTACCACCTACCTAAGCATCGTTGCAGACCATGTACACCCTTTCATGGAAACGGTATTCCCTGGTGGCTGTGGCCTCTTTCAGCAGGATAATGCGCCCTGCCACAAAGAAAAAATGGTTCAGGAATGTTTGAGGAGCACAACAACGAGTGTGAGGTGTTGACTTGGCCTCCAAATTCCCCAGATCTCAATCAAATGCTCTCAATCGAGCATCTGTGGGATGTGCTGAACAAACAAATCCGATCCATGGAGGCCTCACCTCGCAACTTACTGGACTTAAAGGATCGGCTGCTAACATCTTGGTGCCAGATACCACACCTTCAGGGGTCTAGTGGAGTCCATGCCTCGACGGGTCAGGGCTGTTTTGGCAGCAAAATGGGGACCAACACAATATTAGGAAGGTGGTCATAATGTTATGCCTGTTCGGTGTATATATATAACAGGGCTGCCAACTTTTCAAAAAAACTTGGAGTGAGATTTGGTGGAGCCAACCAAAATTTTGCTGTGTACAAAGCAAAAAAAATTTGGCTCATTTTAGCATCATTACCGTACACAAAAAAAAAATAAAAAAAATTATATATACACTCACCTAATGGATTATTAGGAACACCTGTTCAATTTCTCATTAATGCAATTATCTAATCAACCAATCACATGGCAGTTGCTTCAATGCATTTAGGGGTGTGGTCCTGGTCAAGACAATCTCCTGAACTCCAAACTGAATGTCAGAATGGGAAAGAAAGGTGATTTAAGCAATTTTGAGCGTGGCATGGTTGTTGGTGCCAGACGGGCCGGTCTGAGTATTTCACAATCTGCTCAGTTACTGGGATTTTCACGCACAACCATTTCTAGAGTTTACAAAGAATGGTGTGAAAAGGGAAAAACATCCAGTATGCGGCAGTCCTGTGGGCGAAAATGCCTTGTTGATGCTAGAGGTCAGAGGAGAATGGGCCGACTGATTCAAGCTGATAGAAGAGCAACTTTGACTGAAATAACCACTCGTTACAACCGAGGTATGCAGCAAAGCATTTGTGAAGCCACAACATGCACAACCTTGAGGCGGATGGGCTACAACAGCAGAAGACCCCACCGGGTACCACTCATCTCCACTACAAATAGGAAAAAGAGGCTACAATTTGCACGAGCTCACCAAAATTGGACAGTTGAAGACTGGAAAAATGTTGCCTGGTCTGATGAGTCTCGATTTCTGTTGAGACATTCAGATGGTAGAGTCAGAATTTGGCGTAAACAGAATGAGAACATGGATCCATCATGCCTTGTTACCACTGTGCAGGCTGGTGGTGGTGGTGTAATGGTGTGGGGGATGTTTTCTTGGCACACTTTAGGCCCCTTAGTGCCAATTGGGCATTGTTTAAATGCCACGGCCTACCTGAGCATTGTTTCTGACCATGTCCATCCCTTTATGACCACCATGTACCCATCCTCTGATGGCTACTTCCACCATGATAATGCATAATGCCCCCACAGTCACCAGATCTCAACCCAATAGAGCATCTTTGGGATGTGGTGGAACGGGTATATATATATATACATACACTCACCTAAAGGATTATTAGGAACACCATACTAATACTGTGTTTGACCCCCTTTCGCCTTCAGAACTGCCTTAATTCTACGTGGCATTGATTCAACAAGGTGCTGAAAGCATTCTTTAGAAATGTTGGCCCATATTGATAGGATAGCATCTTGCAGTTGATGGAGATTTGTGGGATGCACATCCAGGGCACGAAGCTCCCGTTCCACCACATCCCAAAGATGCTCTATTGGGTTGAGATCTGGTGACTGTGGGGGCCATTTTAGTACAGTGAACTCATTGTCATGTTCAAGAAACCAATTTGAAATGATTCGAGCTTTGTGACATGGTGCATTATCCTGCTGGAAGTAGCCATCAGAGGATGGGTACATGGTGGTCATAAAGGGATGGACATGGTCAGAAACAATGCTCAGGTAGGCCGTGGCATTTAAACGATGCCCAATTGGCACTAAGGGGCCTAAAGTGTGCCAAGAAAACATCCCCCACACCATTACACCACCACCAGCAGCCTGCACAGTGGTAACAAGGCATGATGGATCCATGTTCTCATTCTGTTTACGCCAAATTCTGACTCTACCATCTGAATGTCTCAACAGAAATCAAGACTCATCAGACCAGGCAACATTTTTCCAGTCTTCAACTGTCCAATTTTGGTGAGCTTGTGCAAATTGTAGCCTCTTTTTCCTATTTGTAGTGGAGATGAGTGGTACCCGGTGGGGTCTTCTGCTGTTGTAGCCCATCCGCCTCAAGGTTGTGCGTGTTGTGGCTTCACAAATGCTTTGCTGCATACCTCGGTTGTAACGAGTGGTTATTTCAGTCAAAGTTGCTCTTCTATCAGCATACTGGATGTTTTTCCCTTTTCACACCATTCTTTGTAAACTCTAGAAATGGTTGTGCGTGAAAATCCCAGTAACTGAGCAGATTGTGAAATACTCAGACCGGCCCGTCTGGCACCAACAACCATGCCACACTCAAAATTGCTTAAATCACCTTTCTTTCCCATTCTGACATTCAGTTTGGAGTTCAGGAGATTGTCTTGACCAGGACCACACCCCTAAATGCATTGAAGCAACTGCCATGTGATTGGTTGATTAGATAATTGCATTAATGAGAAATTGAACAGGTGTTCCTAATAATCCTTTAGGTGAGTGTATATATATATATATAGTATTGTTTTTTTTTTTATTATTTCTTTTTTGCCTTTGATAGATAAGTATAGGTTGATACATAATTAATTCTGTCTATTAAGACAAAATGCATGCATCTATATGACGCTTTGTATACAGTATATCCTATAGACACATACACAATTTTAAAGCACTATATAGAGGCATGATTTTGTCTAAATAGAACAAATTGATTATACATAAACCTAAAGCTTTTACAGGGAAGAAAAAGGGGAAAAAAAACTGTCTGTTGCTGTTCCGTCTGTCCAGTCTGTCGTTCGGTCTGTCCTGTCTGTTGCTCTTCTGTCTGTTGTATGGCTCTTTTTTGCTGTGGCTCATCTTTCAGTAAAAAAGCTACTCTGAAACTGTAGCTTTACAAGCTACTTGTAAGTCAAAGTAGTTAAGTTACATTCAAGCTACCCTTTTGAAAAAGTAGCTACACTACAAGTTACAATCAAAAAGTAGCTAGCTACATTGAAACTACTTTTCTTTTTTCTTTTTTACAATGACATTGTTACAAATAACTGAATAATTGTTAATGAAGAATGTTATAATATTTGGGGTTTCAAGCAACATAATGCAATGTAATTATGATATCAAAGAGTATAGGGTGAATTCAGGTTGGTTGGGACACTTTTTCCCAGTCATTTCAATGGCAAAAACTGTCAGAATCATTTGATTTTGTAAACTATCCGATACACACAATACTCAAATATAGCCTATATCTCAAACTGGCTGTCAAAGTGCAAAATGGCTACACATTTAACATCAGTGCAAGAACAAAATGTATGCAACTTAAATTAAATACTCAGGAGTCAGGATTAGTCTAAAAATGCAGGTTAAACTCACAGCACATGCAGTGATGGAGCTCGCAGCATTTTGAACAGAGCTGCTCTGAGACGCCAGTCATGAGCTGTTCGCGTGAACAGTGCGCATTGCTTGACTATTTCTTTTCGTTTTGAATTGTTTCGTTTAAAAGTGGACATTTCAAGCTTTCTATACACACATTTCTCATGTCTGTGAGGCAAGTATCCTGCTGAGTTTCGGTTTATTTATGAGATGCGCTCCAGCTCCAGTTCATGTGCAATGCAAGTGATTGCTCCGGCGCCTCCATGTCACGATTATTGTCTGCTATAGTCTATTTGCTTCTTATTTATTAAATCCAGGCAATTGGGTGATGAAACATTGATTACAATTAAGATACAATTTATACAAAACGAAATTCACTTTAAAGAAAGGCTTTCTACAAAACAAAACTTAATGAAGTGGTCAAAATTATTTCTGACCCTATGTGTTTGACATATATTACGCATCTTTGCACTTTTCATAATCAATATAGCCTAGATGAAATTTAAAAATAGCATTATAATATTTAAAAATAAATATGAAACAAAATACATTGTTTAATGGCTACAACAAGTAGCTATAGTAGGCTACAGTACAGATAAATTTCATGTCTGAACGGGATTTGAGCGAACGTTGTTTTACCGGTGAGCACGCGGTTCATGAGTGGAGCGCGCCTGCATAGAGTGTCACACCGCTCCACTTCGCTCATTACAGGCTCGTTCTCGTCAGAACCCAAAACAGAATGTAGCTTTTGGTCACGCTACACCGTATTTATTTGCACATTTATCTTGAACCCCCTCACTGAAAGCATAACTAGTCGATCACGAGTGGCTCAACAGGTCAAGCTATAGATAAACTCATCTTTCAGGTTGACACTTCAGCGTGAGAAATCGGGGATGTGGCTTGTGAGCGTGTGAAACCAATCAAATGCGTGTGTCTCACGGCCAATGTGTGAGAGTTGGCAGCCCTGATATAATAATGATGATCTAATCGAAATTCACAAGTCACTTAGGATTATGATGTGTTTACTAAAAAAGTGCTTTATCTGTGGTCATAATATCAATGGTGCCCTAAAATGTTAAAGGATTTTTATATTTTTTTCCCCATCCAAATTATTAACTGATTTTTACATTTGTGTGACAAGCCTTTCTTATTTTGTTCAAAAGTTAAACAAAAAATGTCCTCAGAATTAAATATCATGTCTTGTTCACTAATAATTGCATGGATTATTCATACACACATGAGAACTTCACATGAAAAATGTCTGCCTCACAAGATGTGCATTCACACAAGAATTTGTTCTAAATTTTGTTTTAATAGTAATGAATTTGGAGTGTTCTAAATGAGCAACTGCATGCCTGAGGTTATTAATTTGCATAAAACATGCCCAAAACATCTCCATTTAAGGGGTTTCTGCACAACCTTTCCTTAAATTGTCACTGTCAGCTAACACAACATCATCTTAACATGCAGAGTATGTGATTTTGCTGTGGCTTCAGTTGTTCCTACATTTTTTCCAATCTAGGCTCATTGGAAAAGTGCCTCTGCCTACATGTTTTTTTTAAAAAATGCTCCCAAAACTTTTCTTATACATACATTTTACTGTATATCCACCTGAAATGAACACTAGTGGCAAAAAAACAACTTTTATTTCTTTTCACACAAATTATGATTACGGGGCAGATAGATTATCAATTAATACAGACTTCTTTGCACAATTATGAGTTTAAAACATTTTTACCATAGTGCTTGATATGTAAACAATACATTTTGACATTTGCATCATAAAACCAGCTCCATTGGATTTTCTGACATTGCTTGATAGCTCACCTGGTACAACACTGCACTTGAGATGCGCTCAGGTACAAGTCCCATGAAACACAAGTGACAATAAAAGAGCTCAAAGACTTGTAGAAGGAAGTTAAAATGGCATATTTGCTTTAGTAAATTTCAAATCTCACATTTGCTTTTGTTAACACTATCAGTTAGGTTTAGGGTCGGGTTTAGTGTAGATGGTATGTTATATTCAAATTAAAGGGTTAGTTCATTATGAAAATAATGAGCCGACGTTCTGCCGTAGAACCCGGAAGCGCTGCACTGTGTTTACTACGTGAACAGCGTAGGAGACTGACATGGAAGAGAAGAAATTGTTGAATAAAGTCAGTATTTTTGTTTGTTTTTTGCGCACAAAAAGTATTCTCGTCGCTTCATAATATTAAGGTTGAACCACTGTAGTCACATGGACTATTTTAATAATGTCTTTACTACCTTTCTGCGCCTTGAAAGTTGCAATGTCGTTACTACCTATGGGTGGTTCATAAAGCTCTCGGATTTCATCAAAAATATCTTAATTTGTGTTCCGAAGATGAGCGAAGGTCTTACGGGCTTGGAACGACATGAGGGTGAGTAATTAATGACAGAACTTTCATTTTTGGGTGAACTAACCCTTTAACCTTTTAGTGCCAGTAAACAGGCATTTCATTGAACTGCAGCGATACGTACAACAACCAAAGTGGATTAGATTCACGTTCATCTGTTTCAGACAAAACTGAACATGCTTTTAGTGCCAGTCACTGGACATTTCGCTTTGAAAGTGTTGCGAAACGTGCAAGAAGCAACGTAATATCATTTTGCAGAAATGTCGCCACAGGAATGTTTTTTTTCAATGAGCCTGGGCTGGTTTTTGATAAATTTAGAATACATTTTTGTATTAAAGTTATTGATGGATCATGATTCGTTTGTGAAAATGTTCATATGCAGATTTCGTTTGTGAATGAGACCCATTGAAATGACTGCTAAATTATTCAGTTTGGTTAATAATCTCTTGAATTTGACATGATTATAAGGTTAGTTGCATTTTATTATATTTACTTTTAGCATTTTTTTCCCTGCTGAGTGAGACAGACCTGCAACCTACTAGATGAGAATCACTGTCTTTCACTGCATAAAAAGTGCAGATCCTTGATGTTCACATGCGCCTTTTCATTTGTATGTACTACATGTTAACATGGTGCTATGCCAGAACACTGAACATTTACTAGCACCAAATTGACAACATTGTCTTATATATGTTCTCACTCCATTTTTCTATCATCTTGAGCATCTACAGCATAAACCCAGCAGAGTTTGAAAGCAGCGATTCTTCATGGTGCTAGACAGCAATCCTGTGCTTGAATAACTATACAGTGGTTCTGACCTCCTGGCCCTCTCATTCACATGACATTCATTTGAAGGACAGATGATAAGACGTGAATTACCTGGCTGCTCACCACAGCTGGGGCCTTATTGAGTGTGGGGGGTTGGAGGGGCCATATATTCTAGAATCGGCGAGAGGTGCCAGTTATTTGCTGTAGGCATGCATTGCAAGACTGTGGAATAATTAACTATGTGTATTATTCTCAAGAATTCTGAAGAAAAGGTATTAATGCTGCAATTTGGAATAGGTTTGGAATAAGATTATATATTGCAGACACCACTAAACCTAAATGAGAATGACCTGTTCAATTCTGGGACAAAGAGTTATTATATATTATTGATGGTTTACCTCAGCTATCAAATGATAATGTTAGCAAGGAGACTGCAATGCAAAACATGTTGTACAAGAAGTCTTGACTATAAGCTCAGCCATTTTTATTTTTATAAAAAAAAAAAAACTCTTTGTGCATTTTATCTAGAGGAGTGAAAAGCAATAAATTATAATCCCTTGAATGAATAAATAATGATAGGACATAAAAGGATGTGAGCCTTGCAATAAAGACCAGATGAAATCTTAGTGGTGTCGTAAATCATTTGTAATTTGGTTGACTGGCTTGCATTCTCTCGGTTACTGCACATAATATGTATTGTGTTTTGTGTCCTTACTTTTTTGCAAAACAAGCGTTTTTTAAATTATTATTATTATTATTATTATTATTATTATTTATTTTGCTAAAATTGTTATGTTAAGTATGATTTTTGTTTTTCCTCTTGCATATTTTTTATCAATTTGGAAGGTGTGATTTTGCTTCATGTGAGCATTTTATTGTATAATGGATAAGAAATGCAGGTAACACTTTATTTTACAGTGTCTTTGTTACACGTTACATGTAGTTACTATATTAATTACTATAAATTGCACTAACTAACCCTAAAACAAACCTAATCCTAACGCTAACCCTATAGTAAGTAAAAGTAGTTAATTATTATTACTCAGTACTTCAATGTATAATTAAACTGTAACACGGACACCTTAAAATAAAGTGTAACACTTTATTTTAAAGCTGCAGTCCATAACTTTTTGCGCTCTAGCGGTTAATAAACAGAACTGCATGCGTCTTGCGGAAAAACATTGCAACCGGAGCTACTTCTCTCTGTTTATGTCTATGGCGAGTCACGCAGGGACTGTGCTCCTCCGCAGCGGTTCCTACCAGACTGATCTGAAATAGTCCCAATATAAACACTTATTGTAAGTGTACCATAATGATTCAGGGTAAGACAAAAAAACGGTTTGGAAAATGGATTCATGTTGTATATTCTCATTATATCATTTTTGTAAATCTTGAACACAAAAAAAGTTACGGACAGCAGCTTTAAGGTGTCTTTGTTACATTGTAATTATATATTTAAGTACTGAGTAATATTAATCTACATGCAATTACAGGGTTAGGGTTTGGTTTGGTTTAGGGTTAGTTGCATGTAATTATGCATAATTTATAGTTATTTGACTATAGTAACGGCATGTAACATATGTAATAATGACACTGTTAAATAAAGTGTTAGCAAATTTTAACCAACATCAATATTTTAGGCTTATTTTATAAATGTTTTGCTTTCACAAAGTAATTTTAAGCAGTGTGATGAAACTTTTAAAGTACACACTATATTGCCAAAAGTATTGGGACACCCCTCTAAATCATTGAATTGAGGTGTTCCAATCACTTCCATGGCCACAGGTGTATAAAATCAAGCACCTAGGCATGCAGACTGCTTCTACAAACATTTGTGAAAGAATGGGTCGCTCTCAGGAGCTCAGTGAATTCAAGCGTGGTACCATGATAGGTTGCCACCTGTGCAATAAGTCCATTCGTGAAATTTCCCCACTACTAAATATTCTACGGTCAACTGTTAGTGGTATTTTATCAAAGTGGAAGCAATTGGGAACAACAGCAACTCAGCCACAAAGTGGTAGACCACGTAAAATCACAGAGCGGGGTCAGCGCATGCTGAGGCGCACAGTGCGCAGAAGTCGCCAACTTTCTGCAGAGTCAATAGCTACAGACCTCCAAACTTCGTGTGGCCTTCAGATTAGCTCAAGAACAGTGCGTAGAGAGTTTCATGGAATGGGTTTCCATGGCCGAGCAGCTGCATCCAAGCCTTACATCACCAAGTGCAATGTAAAGCATCGGATGCAGTGGCGTAAAGCACGCCGCCACTGGACTCTAGAGCAGTGAAGACGTGTTCTCTGGAGTGACCAATCACGCTTCTCTGTCTGGCAATCCGATGGACGAGTCTGGGTTTGGCGGTTGCCAGGAGAACGGTACTTGACTGACTGCATTGTGCCAAGTGTAAAGTTTGGTGGAGGGGGGATTATGGTGTGGGGTTGTTTTGCAGGGGTTGGGCTTGGCCCCTTAGTTCCAGTGAAAGGAACTCTTAATGCTTCAGCATACCAAGACATTTTGGACAATTTCATGCTCCCAACTGTGTGGGAACAGTTTGGGGATGGCCCCTTCCTGTTCCAACAAGCAAGGTCCATAAAGACATGGATGAGCGAGTTTGGTGTGGAGGAACTTGACTGGCCTGCACAGAGTCCTGACCTCAACCCGATAGAACACCTTTGGGATGAATTAGAGCGGAGACTGTGAGCCAGGCCTTCTCGTCCAACATCAGTGCCTGACCTCACAAATGCGTTTTTAGAAGAATGGTCAAAAATTCCCATAAACACACTCCTAAACCTTGTGGAAAGCCTTCCCAGAAGAGTTGAAGCTGTTATAGCTGCAAGGCAGTCGTCCCAAAACTTTTGCCAATACAGTATAGTGTATATTAGTCTCCAATTGATATTCGTTCACAAAGCTGCAGTCATAATTATAAAATAGTTATTGAAATGCTGTTTAAAAATGATTTAGAGTATAACATGCATGTCACACCACATGATGTCAACCTATTTCATAAAACTACCCTAATGTTAAAGCAACAATATGCCATGCATCACAGTGATACAGATATTTAAATTATCTTTTTAAAACAGCAGCAATAGCAATATGATAAAACATCAATTTATCAATTTAAATGTCATAAGTTTTGGAATGACAAGATGATGAGAGTAAGTGATGACAATTTTCATTTTTGTGTGAACTATCCCTATAGAATGTGTTGCCACAGTGTTTATCAGAATTTTACAACACTTGAAAACGCATCTCATCCAGTAAGAATTTTGAGTTTGATTTTGACATTTTGCCCTGCATTTTCAGCATGTTTTCATATAATATAATGAAATAAGTGACTGTATAATAGCCATGACAAAAATGATTAGGGTATTGCATTGTCCTCAAACAAATCAAGCAACACATATGAAAGCTATTAATCAAATTGACTTGAGTGTTATGAATACAAAGTCATTAGCTCGCTCCTCCCATAAAGGGGGAAAAGTTCATTGCATTCAAAAACAAAAAATACTGTATGTTTATGGTTTATGTTACCATAGCTTGCACATGAACAACAGAGAGAGAGAGCTATCTGTTAGCATTCTCATTCATCTAAATAGTAGCTGTTGCATACAGACCTGGGTATGCCGGCATATGTGCTTCATGGGCACTTTGTTTTTAAGAACCAATCATCTGAGCCATAAATACCAACACAATCTCATTCGTAAGTTTTTGTACAATCTGTTTACAACCCAGTGAAGGTTATGTTTAGGGGAGTTAGCGATGGACCTTCATGCTTGCTTTTTCATTCCATCACCTAGTGGTTCTCTAAAGCCCTATTCGCACGGGATTAGTATTATCTGGGGACCTTGTGTGATTTAGAAATTACCCCCCCACATCTGAATTTCATGTGGCGCATTCGCACGGGATAAGCGAAGCCTGTGATTTTACTCGAATTTACTGACTTATTAATGTCAACCCCTTCGCTTGATTGTGCACTATTTATCTTGTCATTATAGGTCTAGCTGTATGATATATCATAAACAGAAGAATGTTCCTTACCGCATGCTGCTATACATGTCATCCATCTTCATTTAATCATTCTTTTTGTTTTCACTCTTCTGATGGTTTTTAGTTTTCTTTAGTTATGACCCAGCACCCAAAATACTATCAAAACACTCCAACGCAGCCTCCATTCTTCACGAAAGATGGATAAAAAGGCGCGCAGGAAACAAAAACCTTGAAAAAATGATATACGACCCGGCCAAATCCTGGGCAAATCACAGAGATGCCGATTCGCACGGGTCTAATATTATCAGGACCTCAGCTTAGTGTTCAGCTAAATAAGGTAGGTCATTTGCAGGGGAATTTTTACTTTACAAATTACAGACATGGCTGATTCGCACAGGATTAAGATCACAGACAACCTCCGCAATTATTACAAATGACTAGAGGTCACCAGGTAATACTAATCCCGTGTGAATAGTGTTTAAAGCTACATTCACACCGTGAGTTTAATTCCGATTTATTTTTATTTTTAAACACATATCATACGAGCCCTTGTGTTTTGCTTGCATATAGAGCTGTCAATATAATACTTATAAGTTCTTCTGACACATCACTGTCTTTCATTGACTACCTTTCGCAACTGTCTTGATAACGTCGGGTATGTAAAATCTTGACTCCCATGAGCGCAGAATTGTGACGAATGTTGCTCTAGAGCAGGGGTGTCCAAACTTTTTTAAAAGGGGGCCAGATTCGATGTTGTGGACACACCTGGGGGCCGGTTCCTTATATATATATATATTTTTTTTTAATTACATGTTTTGTTTCTTGGAAGTAGCTTGAGACACAGATGTAAATTTAAAACACAAACAATATCTGTAAATCTTTTTAACAGCCTCGTTTTTAAAAGGTAAACTTTAAATATTATTACTGAGTTAGAACTCTATTCTTATTTAAATTAGCAAGTACTCTATTTAGATCACCACAGGTAAAACCACACATGGCACATAGTAAAAAGTACAAATATTGTTTCTATATCTAGACTGGTTTTATGGTATTTAGTCTATAAACACATTTAATATAAATACAAATGCACAAAACTGCAAGTTTATGACAAAAAAAAATTGTCTGTAATTTGGCCTTTATTACTCATTTAGGACTAATACATGTCTACATTAAAAATTAAATAAAATTAGATATTAACCTACATTTCTGACAATACCACGGTTACAGTTAGTGTTACCACAGTAAATCCATGATAAATGTTGGTGAATTGTTGATTCTAACTGGATCGTTGTGGCTCAGTGTTTCTCCTGATTTGCACGTTAGTGTTGTTGATTAAGTCAGCGCTGTTTCAACTGGCTTTAAACTAAATTAAATCTCAGATAGATTTGCAGCTCGTACCGGAGACCTCTACGCCGAGCTCGAACACACTGGCTGTTTAGTAGTCGTGTGATCGAGACACTCAGCAAGTAAACATATTTGTGAGCTCGTGAGTCGCGCACTACGCAGTGCGCACAAGTAGCGCTGTTTCGTTCCGCTTTTGCCGCGTTTCCCTGGCCTAAAATCTAGTACTGCCACCTTGTGTTGACATTGTGAAACTGCACGATTTGTAAATTATGCGTGGCGGGCCACATATAATATATTTTAATAGACAAGCTGCGGGCCGTTTGAAATTCATCCCCGGGCCGTATTTGGCTCGCGGGCCGGACTTTGGACACCCCTGTTCTAGAGTGACGTAAAAGTCGCATGAATTCCGATATGACTGTTCAGACTGAGGTCGCATTGTAAAACATCTGACCTGTATTGGATTTCGGACCACATATGGAAGTGGCACAAATCAGAATTAAAAAGATCAGATACCATGTGTTTCATGGTGTTCACACTAGCTATAGGTTTCCATCCAAGGATTTTTTTTTGTGTGAAATAAGGTTTAGCGCATCAAAATATAGCTGACTGAGCAAATGTCGACACAATTTTTTTCCGTTTAACTTTAGCGCATAAATGCTAAGTCAATACTTCAAATGTCGCGAAAAACTAATTTGGAAACACTTTAGAGAAAAAGGGCTTTAATGCAAATAAATGTGGTGTCACATGACAGAATTAGCCTATACAGCGTCCGCGTTCATGGCGTTGCTCCTGTTAAAACACCGTTTCTCTGTCGTTCAAAGGCGCATTAAATCTATTATATTTATATTATTAAATTGCATATGAAATTATTTTATTACTATTGGTAAGAATAAGACTTTTTACCTCTCAAACATCATTCATCATTATTTTTTAAATTTGGTCTGTTTTTTTCTTGATTACACAGCTTAATTTGATGTTCCTTTTATTTTAATACAAGTTCAAATTTATTCATTTTGTTCTGAAGATGAAAAAGTTAAATTGCATTCTGTACACAATGTACAGTGCAGCGTCTGGATCAATCAGACACACAATTATTCATTATATTTAATAAAATATAATTCAGCAAATTCACTCTCCCAACAAAGTTCTGTGAACCATCCCCCGAAACGGCAAATAACATCCCAAATGCAGCTAACACCAGGCCTCTGGTTACTGTGGTAACAAAGATAAGGTTCACGACCCAAAAGAATTTACAGAGAGTTTTGACTTTCACTTAATTCTCGTTGAAAAGGACAAATAAACCCTTTGAATCTCTTTTCTATATATAACCACTTGAGAAATGTATAAACATGTATCCTAATTTCCCATCTCATGATTTTCCTTTTATAGGGTTTGGCCTATGTATTAATTCAAACTCTTTTGGATTAATGTTTCAGAAGTGCATGGTTAACTAAGATCACATGTGTAGCATGCTTGGTATCTATGAACTCCAATTTTCGTTAATTTTTTGTTAATTTACATTACATTTAGCTTACTCTGTGACAGTGAAATCTTGAAGGTTCTTCTCCTAAACACCCAATCCAATTTGATATGCAAATGTCCTGCTAGAAGACAAAGGTCCATAAAGTTTCCCTCCAAAGAAACAACTTCTTATCGGCTCGCACACCTCCAAACTTTAAGAGATCACTGATCACAAGATCATGCAGATTCTGAGAATTTCTGACGTGAAGATGGTTGTTGTGGCAAATTTGAACTCTATCACTGAATAAGAGACAAACCTTTTCCAATTCCAATAAATGGTTTATTCTTTTGCAAAAGAAGAGTCAACAGTCATACAGTCATTCCAATGGCTGCAGAGTGTGTCCTGCAACCAAAACATTTCCCCTCTCCTTTATACTATCTCTAACCCCCAAGGTCAGCACTCTGCTTCTTCGGTTATTTTCCACACATGGTAAACATTAGAAAAACATCCCCATATTTCATACTCTTTTACACCTGGACCCTCAGATACAGGTGCATGGTGACCTCTAAGGTCATGGGTAGACACCTCTAGATCTCCCAGTTTCCCCCGATTCTCCTTGGTCACATCTGCATCACTTTTCCTGAGGCCCCACTGTATCTTACTTTTTTCCCTCCTAACTTCAAAGCAGTTCCCAGCATAGCAAACATAACACAATGTTCTTTTAAGTATATGAACACAGAAATAAACACATGCATAGTGATTAAATTAATATTTCTTCTATAATTGAATTTTTCCTCCACAATGATGCTGAGCTAGAAGTCTTCTAAGGATCCCTAATTTGGTGCCAGGCTGCGGCCATTCACCAAAGATCCTCTGACTCCAACTGGTTCTCTCTCATCAGCAAAGACCAACTGCAGCCTCAACAAACTGTATCAGGACAGTTTTATTCAAATGAGCGGGTCATGCAATTATCAAACGTTATCTCGTTATTAATAGTAACTAATAAACTGATGGTTTGCTCAAGGCTGTTGATCTGCTGAATTTCAAACAATGCTATAACTTCTTGCTTTCCTGTATTCTGCTTCAGCTCTCTTTCCATTGCAAAAACTGTACCCAGACAGCAACATAGTGTCAGCCCAGATCCGGCCCACATCTGGTACGCGTTGAATCCACATGTACCAGATGTGGCCCGGATCTGGGCCGACACTAGTTTGCTGTCTGGGTATGTGTGTGTATGTTAGACTAGTCTAAGTGTTTAGTCTAGTTAATTAAGTCTTGTTCGTGTCACATGTAAAGTTGTTTGTGGCTCATTCTCATATACTGGAGTCCATAATCATACAGATTTTGGCTACGTGCTCTGAGTAGTACTGTACAGTAAGAAAATTATTTCCCTTCCCCCGGAAATTAACATTTCTTAGAATTAATAAATAATTAATACTGAGCATTAGCTGGACGAACAGGTTAGTTGAGTGTGGTATTAATTCTGCTACATCAACTTAATTCTATTAACTGATCCAAATATTTATAATGAATTATAACGAGTTATAATTAATGATTCATATTTCCCTTGAGCTAATTTGCTACAACAGTGTATACATTTGGAATAAGCAGTTGTTGCTCCCATTTTAAAATCACCAAGCATTCTTTTCAATTTACAATCTAATAAAAGTGCAGAGAAATAATTGCTACAACTTCACCCGTTTCTGAATCGGCTATTGATCAAGTATATACAAAAAATATAAAAATCATTTTATGTATATAATTTAATAATATAAAATAAAGTTTTATTTCAAAATGGATGAGAAAAATATAGCACCTTAAAAATCCCTGTAGCTAGTCAAAAATAAAAATGGGGCACAAACGAAGGAAGGCTGTTGGAGTTTCCAATGCTGAAATTAATTTTATGTATCTGAATAAATAAAATTAATGTACTAAAATCACGATTTAATGGGAAGAAGCTGGCTACTTGACAAATGAAAATCACAAACATGACACTTGTTAATAAAATAATTTTATAAATACAATTTATTAATACAGGCCTAATATAATTTTATCTCAAACAAATGTGACCCTGGACCACAAAACCAGTCATAAGTCGCACAGGTATATTTGTGGCAATAGCCAACAATGCATTGTATGGGTCAAAATTATAAATTTTTCTTTTATGCCAAAAATCATTAGGATATTAAGTAAAGATCATGTTCCATAAAGATATTTTGTAAATTTCCTACCGTACATATATATAAAAAATGTATTATTAGTAGTAATATGTATTGCTAAGGACAACTTTAAAGGCGATTTTCTCAATATTTAGTTTTTTTGCACCCTCAGATTCCAGATTTTCAAATAGTTTTATCTCGGCCAAATATTGTCCTATCCTAACAAACCGTACATCAATGGAAAGCTTATTTATTCAGCTAAAAATGTATCCTTATGACTGGTTTTGTGGTCCAGGGTCACAAATTAGGAAGATACAATGGTTTGAATCCAAAAAGCTCTAAACAAATCTTAGAATTATGGTTAAGACCATTTAAAAAATTTAAATATATGCCTACACAAATAAAATGTTTAGGTTACACCAGCATCTGTCTCTGAGAAAAAATAAATAAATACATTTTAAAAAATCAGCAGTGATTTGATGTTTTTGTTCGATTTTCTTTTGGTTTGAATGATCTGAATATGTTCTCAGCACGTCAAACCGTGACTAGCTTGACTGCATGTTCAAGGCTTACGTTGAACATTGTTGCTATATGATTGAACATTTCACTGTACCAATCTTTTTTATGGATCCTAAAATTTTGCATACAGGACAAATGAGCTGCCCTGTGTCCAAACCCATTGGCTTCGTCACATAAAGTTACATGCAGTCCTGTCATACTTTCCCACTTCGCCGCGATCTTCTGATTAATATTTCCTAATTTAGTAATAGGCCTATTTTTTCGCAAAAATAGTAAGCAGTAAACTGGCGAATTTCAATTGTCTCATTAGTCTCTGCATTTTACAAATTTGGGATGCGAAAGATACAAAATAATTTGCGATAAATTATGTATGGAAACGACTTGAGGGCAGATTTTTTCAGTGATACAACAAAACTTTTGCGACAGTGTGGTTTTTTTAAGGGATGACGTCATTACGCACACCATTTTAAACTATGAAAAGGTTCCTCCAGTGCGAAAGCCCCTTATATCTCCAGTAATTTAATGGAAGCCACAATTCATAGCAAGCCCTTGCTCAGATCTCATTTCACAGGAGAAAATAATCCAATCAATCTTGGCTAAATATTCAGTACTGTATATTGAGAAAAAAAAACATTTATATATTTGAATGCAACAGTTATTTTTATGACAAAATCATTTAAGCATGGACAGTCAACCCTTACATTGTGCTAAATGTAATTACACCACCAATCCATCAAGGAAAGCCCTTGTTGCTCTTCATAACAGAAGAGAAACATGACTCATCAGCAGCTGGTTAATGTGTCGTATATCATGACTGGTCTTTCACAGGGAATGGCTGCCTCATTGTAATTACAGTGTGCATGGAAGGTGAAAGGTTGGAGAAAATGGCACAAGAGACACATAACCAAATGAGAGCTGACAGGGAAGATTGTTTATGTGAAAGGGCTGTATCTCAGAAAATAGCAATAAAAGAGTGTAAAGTTACCTTGAGAGTTTTGTGGAAACACAAGGACAGTTGTGACTTTGATGTGGTTATAACACATGACTATATGGTAAAAAGACTATATATGATGTATCTAGACCAGGGGTTATCTCCAGCCTGCCCAAATACACCTGCCTGGTTTTATGAACGGGGTGAACTGATTTACTGAAAATAATGTTTTTACGTCCTGTTAGGTCCCAACTTCTTGGTTCCCTTTCAGTCGGTCACGTTCGGCATACGTCGGACGTCACCGACGAATTGGGATCACTTCTGAGAGCCCCTATCAGCTTCGAGTGTATAGAGAACGGGCCAATGGCCATTGGCGTGCAAGATTTGCATCTCAGCGCGGGTATAAATAAGGAAGCGGATGCAGCGCACATTTGTCATTCACTTCGGAGGCGAATGTTCTGTACTGCTGAAGAGTGTTGTAAAACAAAAAGCGAGGACCGCGATCTCACTGAAGAGAAACAAGTGCTGTGTCTCTGTTGGATCGGTGAGGGCGTTCCAGTACAGTGAGTGCATACACAGGGCTGCACTATCTCCCTGTGTTTTGCTGCGGTTGTCTTCCTGTGTGCTTCAGCACATTTAAAAGAGCTTTTTTCCCCTAAAAGAGTACACGGTCGTAGAGTATGTCATTCCACCCATGCGTTTCTGGATGCGGTCGTTCCCTGTCACCAGCTGACGGTCACAATCGTTTTCTCACGTGTCTGGGCATTCAGCACGCTGAGGCAGCGTTTGTGGATAGTTCATGTTCCCACTGCGGGAACAGCTATCTCGGCGTTAAGGTCGAGACTCACCTACCTTCGGGAAAGCGGAGTCCCCTTACCTATGCCCCGATCTACAGCTATTCCTGCTGGACAGCAGAATAGACCTACTTCGGTGAATAGCCAGGGTGACCTGAGGATCACGATTAGGGCTACCCCACCGAGACAAGCTCCGTGGGCCCCTAATCCCTCTGAAGCACAGCAGCCGGTTGAGTAACTGAAAGAGCGTGTTGGCCCCTCCCATGGGCATCCAGTGGTGACTTTCGGGCTCCAGCAGGTGACAGCATGTCAATTGCTGCATCGGAGGGGGAGCTTCAGTCTTCTGGGGATGAAGACTCGGCTGCGTTGCCTCCCTCTGGGAGAATGGCGACCCTTCATTTGTACGGGCAGGTGTTCCCCTAGAACAAGTGTCCAGGCATGCTGTGGTCTCTACGGATGCCTCTGCCACCGGCTGGGGGGCCACGTACAACGGGCTTGCAGTTTCGGGTCTGTGGACGGGGCCTCAACTGCAATGGCACATCAACTGCCTCAAGTTGTTAGCAGTACGTATTGCGCTGGGCCGCCTCAAGGGGCCACTACAAGGCAAGCACGTTCTGGTCCATACGGACGGCACTGCGACCGTTGTGTACATCAACAAACAGGGTGGTCTACGCTCCCGTCGCATGTCACAACTTGCCCACCATCTCCTCCTCTGGAGTCAGAAGCATCTGAGGTCGCTTCACGCCACTCACATTCCGGGCCTGCTCAATCGTGCAAAAGTGCTCCCGGGAGAGTGGAGACTCCATCCCCAGGTGGTCCAGCTGATCTGGAGACGCTTCGGGACCGCTCAGGTAGATCTGTTTGCCGCCCCGGACGCGTCACACTGCCAGTTGTTTTACTCCCTGACCGAGGGGACCCTCGGCACGGATGCGCTGGCACACAGCTGGCCCCGGGGCCTACGCAAGTATGCGTTTCCCCCAGTGAGCCTTCTAGCACAGACACTGTGCAAAGTCAGGGAGGACGAGGAGCAGGTCTTGTTAGTTGCGCCATACTGGCCCAGCCGGACCTGGTTCCTGGAACTAGTGCTCCTTGCGACAGCACCTCCTTGGCCCATTCCTCTGAGGAAGGACCTTTTGACTCAGGGACGGGGCACCCTATGGCACCCGCGTCCAGACCTCTGGAAACTCCATGTCTGGTCCCTGGACGGGATGCGGAGGTTCTAGGTAATCTACCACAAACTGTGGTAGACACCATCACTGTGACTAGAGCTCCCTCTACGAGGCCTCTATGCTTTCAAGTGTAACCTGTTCGTCGAGTGGTGCTCTTCTCGACGAGAAGACCCCCGAAGATGTTCGATCAGTTCTGTGCTTTCCTTCCTGCAAGATGGGTTGGAGCGAAGGCTGTCTCCCTCCACCCTCAAAGTGTATGTTGCCGCTATCGCCGCACATCATGATGTAGTTGATGGTAAGTCTTTGGGGAAGCGCCTCACTTTCACTCTATACCCTCTTGGGACTTGTCTCTGGTGCTAACCGCACTGCAGCTTCCGTTAAGAGGGTAGGGGACCTGTAGGCATTTTCGGTCGACGAATTGTGCCTGGAATTCGGGCCGGCTAACTCTGACGTAATCCTGAGACCCCGGCTCGGATATGTGCCCAAGGTTCACACCACTCCCTTCCGGGACCAGGTGGTGAACCTGCAAGCACTGCCCTTGGAGGAGGCAGACCCAGCCCTGGCTTTTCTCTGTCCCGTCCACGCTCTGCGGGTATACGTGGACAGAACACAAAGCTTCAAGACCTCAGAACAGCTCTTCATCTGTTACGGAGGCCGGCAGAAGGGAAAGGCTGTCTCCAAGCAGAGGATGGCCCACTGGATAGTGGATGCCATCGCCTTGGCGTACCATACCCAAGGCGTGCCTTGCCCGCTCGGGTTGAGAGCTCACTCCACTAGGAGTGTTGCCTCTTCCTGGGCGCTGGCACATGGCGCCTTGCTGACAGATATATGTAGAGCTGCGGGCTGGGCGGCACCTAACACGTTCGCTAGATTCTATAGCCTCCGTGTAGAGCCGTTTTCTTCCCGTGTGCTCGCTTCAACCAGCCAGTAACACCAAAGTGCCCGTTCGTGTCGGCTTGCTGCGCCATTCCCCTCCTCGTGGACCAGATAAGTGCACTTATTGCTCCAGTAAGTTCCCCAGCAGACGAACCCTGTTGAGTCCTCCACCACCATACGGCTGTCAGATGTGGCGGAGCATCTGACGCCAGGCCCAGTAGTGTAAGCGCACCCCAGTGCTGCGCCCCCTGCTGAGCTAGGTGCCATATGTTGTGACCCCTACGGCGGTCCCATATGTGTATTCCACGGTATGGCTCCCTACGGGGCCACCCCAGAGACGTATCGTATGTTGTACTGCCCGGATGGCCAGTCCATATGTGTATCTTCCGCATGATAGTGTATGTATGTGTATCTTTCCCAGCGTTATCCAATACTCTGCTGAGTGGGTCTTGCGGAACAGCAGCAGTGACTCTCCCTGCGTGAAGTTCCCGACCCAAACAGACGGGGGTCTGAGGGGCTTACGTGGGACGCTGGAAGTAGCAACAGCCGTGGCATTTTCCATAGGGATCCCAATTCGTATCTGAAGTTTTAGCTCAAAATACCCTACAGATAATTTTTTATAGCATGTTAAAATTTTCACTTTTTGAGGGTGAGCAAAAACGCGCCGTTTTTGTGTGTGTCCCTTTAAATGCAAATGAGCTTTCAGGAAGAGGGAGGAGCTTCAAGAGCTTGTGTTAGCAGCTCCAATTACCTCATGCAGACAGGCACTGAAAAGATAAGAAACTGTTCAGCCTTTTATGTTCAAACTAGGGACAGCACAGACTAGTCGACAAATCGACTAGTCGACTTTAATGCTCTGCCATGACGCTTTAAGCTTGACGTCGACTAGTCGCTGGCCTATAGAGGGCGCAACAGGATAAGCCATTTCCAGACACGCATGCTCCGTTTCCAACAATTAAAATGACAAATAAATGCATACTCAGAGGGCCCTGCACAAGACATGTTTGATTATGCCATCTGGATGCTCAAAATTGATCGGGAGAATGCCAGTTTTAAACAGCTTATTGTACACGTAAATGTCACATAAATGTTGACTTTAAAAAATCTGAAGTCAATTACCACAGACTACGTTTGGACTCATCCCTCATATTGTTAAAAAAAAAAAAAAAAAAAATTACCACCATGCAGTTATGGTAATAGAGTACAGTGAAATTATTTTCTGTGGTAACTGACAGCATACACTACCATTCAAAAGTTTGGGGTTGGTTATGTTTTTGGAAAAACAAAGTGTCTTATGCTGCATTTATTTGATCAAAAATACAGTAAAGAAAACAGTAACATAGTAAAAGATTATTACTGTTTTCTATTATAATATATTTTAAAATGTAATTTATTCCTATGATTAAAGCTGAATTTTCAGCATCATTACTCCAGTCTTCAGTGTCACATGATCCGTCAGAAATCTAATATGCCAATTTGATGCTCAAGAAACATTTCTGATTATTATCAGTGTTGAAAACAGTTGTGCTGCTTACTATTTTTGTGGAAACCATATTTTTTTCAGGATTCTTTGATGAATAGAAATTTCAAAAGAACAGCATTTATTTGAAATACAATTATTTTGTAACAGTGAAAAAGTTTTAACTGTCACTCAATTTTAAAGCATCCTTGCTGGATAAAAGTATTCATTTCTTAATAAATAAATCTTACTGGCCACAATTTTTTTAACAGTAGTGTACCACAAATGCTATCCATACAGCTTATATTCAAAATATTTTTGAATACAAATGTATACAGTAGATTTCGGCAAGAGTACATTTTTGTCAGTAACATAGTTTTGTAAGAGAGTTGCACTTCTCTCCCTTCAGCATCTACTTGTATATGGAACTATTATTACATGACCAAATCATACAATTGCCATTTACAGTCTCTCACTTTAACGCGTCACAAGGTTTGATTATGATTACATGAGACAACTCGAACACCATTTAATTCCGTCAGCTCTTATTGCCAAATGGCCAGTGCACAAAAGCATTCTGAGCTCAGGTAATTGCTACATATTTTAGCTCTCGTAAAATGACCAGCAGCCTCATAAATAAACCAATACCATGAATTAAACATTCAAATTATGCATTGTTCTCTTGCTTAATGGCCCTGGAACATTGAAGTTGTGACATGTTTGCCAGCTACTGTCAATTTAACAAATCTCTGTAGATAAGTGTGTTACGAAATATGCTATTTTCAGATTTTTCAAAGACATATGTTTATCATTAAGCACTAGGATATATATAAAATGTTCCTCATTTGTTTTCTATTGGCCATAGAAAGGACAAGTGCATATTGATAAAAAGTCACACACACTTTAGAAGAAGTTTTAAAAGAGTATTCATGTTAAAAAATACTTTAAAATAATGTACTTTTTTGTGAACTGAATGTGATGTTTTCAGACACTTAATTGCATGTTATTTACAATTAAATGAAAATGTATTACAGTTTTAATTACATTAAATGCAATTAGCTGAACTTTAGTGTGCTTTTATAACAGTTTAGTAGGACTTACACCTTTATATGTAATTTCATAATTACTTCTATTGTCTTTGAAATATGGTTAAAGTTACTACTGAATGTATTGACAAGCATTGATGAAAACTAAAATATACTTTAATGTAATTTCTATTGAAGCATGTATGCCATGTGTTTAAATATTTGTAATTACACATTTGCAATAAAGTAGCAATTTAGTACATTTAAAATATATTAACTTCAATGTAATTTCAAATAACTGTCACGTACGCTCTCCATCTGCCCATCTTCTCTAGTCCAGTCATCTAGTCAGAAACTACATTTCCCAGCATCCCCCTCTCCCTCACCTGCACTCACTCGGCCATCACCCACACCTGTTCCTCATCAGCACTCCAATATACACCAGCCCTGCATCACAATGTCCATACTATCCATCCTAAATAGTATGTGAGATTAGAAAAAGTGTGGCTGTGTTCGAAATGACATACTATCATACTACTCTTACTATTTTTGCAGTGTCCAGTATGTATACTGTGCATAGTATGCACATTTTCTGTATGCATGGAATCCCCGGATTACCTACTACATTTGCTGAAATCTGATGTATGCATCTGAGGACACTGGGATACTGTTTGCAACAATGCAATGCACTCCACGTGACGTTTCATCTTCCTAAAGAGTGCGGCATGAGTGAACTGGAGGTGGGGAATAATGATAAATTTATAAGTAGCTACACAAAGTACAAGGTCAAACTAGCTGTGTTTCCGAAAACACTATCATTACATACATTTTACTTTAATCTCTACGGCACATTTCCAATAAAGTCAAATTAAGTCACCCTTATTTATATACAATCAGATTTCAAAGCAGCTTTACAGTGATAGACAGGAAAATAATGATTTTGTGATGCAAACAGTTCAATGCTTCAACAGAGCTATAAAAAGATCCATTTAGTGTCTATTCAAATCCGTTTGATAATTGTGTAAAGTTAATCAATTATGAAATGAGTTCAATTCGGCTATAAAGCATCGTTGTTTAATAGTACGATTAATTGAACCCTTTAGACCATTATGTTCAATATAAACGAATCTTTCTCATTTTTGCGCTCTCATCCCGAGTCAACCAGAGACAAAAATGTCCCAAAATAAACAAAAGTAATGGTTTACGATCTATGCACAAAGTGTATCCGTAGTAGTTCATTTGCAGCGCGATGCGCTCATGGCCATAAGTTTTCCCACAACGATTACAGGTCTTCGTAATGATGACCAATCTGTTCTGGGAAAATGTGTGCTTCATAGTATCTGCTTTATATAAAACTTAAATTAATTAGCCATATATTAGCATATCAATAACTATTTTATGCTGACAAAAAGTTATTTTTATCTATGTATAATTAAAGTATTCTACACAGAAAAAAGTAGTAGGTGTTCCTGTAAGGAGCTATATTGTTACCTGAACCCTTAAAGGGATAGTTCACCCAAAAATGAAAATTATCCCTTAATTTACTCACCTTCAAGCTATACAATCGGAGTTATATTAAAAAAATGTCCTGGCTAATCCAAGCATTATAATGGCAGTGAATGGCAGCCCAAAATTTGAAGCCCCAAAACGTGCATCCATCCATTATAAAAGTACTCCATACAGCTCCGGGGGGTAAATAAAGGCCTTCTGAAGCGAATCAATGGGTTTGTGTAAGAAAAATATCCTGAATACGGAAAGCGGTCTGCCGGAAGCTATATATTTTACTTTATAATATGTTAAATATGGATATTTTTCTTACAAAGACCCATCGATTCGCTTCAGAAGGTGATGATGTGACTGCCCAAAGAGCCCAATCGCAAGTCTGATTGCTTAGAAAACCAATAGCACACCTATAAATTTCTAGGCTTTTCTTGTTTTTTTTTTATATAGGCACACACTAAACATAGATTACTACTATCTTATAGATTGGCCAAGGTGTCTCCAAACAGGAAATTAGCTCAATTGATCTGGACAGATACACTAATGGCTCCTTAAATAACTCATGATGCTGGCTGGCACAGACGGCAGGGCACAGCCTGGCATGGAGTTTGTCAGTTGTCAGGGCTCCACAGTGCCCAGAAGTGCTTTTCTTCCGCTGAATGACTAGGCTTGTTTGCATTGATAGATTCAGGTTAAGCCACCGGAGCGAACGCTGCATTGTCTGACATCATTGTAAGGCCCTATAATGTGCCTATTTTAAGAGCGGCTCTCCTCTGATTTCTGTTAAACTGTGACCAGAGCACCACAGATGCCAATGTAATATACTTAGCTAAAGAGTTCAAGTGTGTTCACAGTTCACACATTTAATGCACGATTGCACATAAAATGTGTGAAATACAGGGTGATTCTTATGTGATTACTGTGCCGTGTAGAGAAATAGTTAATAGAGCAGAATGCTATGGAAAATGATTTTAGTTTATATATATATATTCTTGTTTTAACAAAGCTAATAAACACTAACAAAGTAGTCCGTTCTGCAAATAACAAACATTCAGATAGAACAATTTGACAAATGCAAATATTTAAGAAAAAAATAACCTCAAGACCATTCTATATGAATACAGTAATTTCTACTATGTAATGCATTTAATGTCCTGTATATGTCGTAATATATTGGATAAAGTATTGGATAAAGTCTCCGTGTAAACTACAAAAAAGTTTACACGGTTTAAACTTGTAATTTTTAATGACATAAATCATATTGTTTTTTTGTTTTGTTTTTCTACAGATCCCGCACATGACATGGTGGCCTGAAAGCGCAAACTTTTGAAAATGGGTTTCAAAGTTCAAGTTTTTGAAAGAGATACTGTTTTCGTCTCCGTTTAAACTACAAAAAAGTTTACACGGTTTAAACTTGTGATTTTTAATGACATAAATCATATTGTGGTTTTTTTCTTTCTATAGATCCCGCACATGACATGCGGTAAAAAAAGTGTATTGTGGCAATGAATTAACAATTTGTTCCCATGACGTACTAATATGTCAGCACATGAACTAATTAGTTTACTCGTTTCAAGTAAGTTTTGCGTACAATATCATAATTCATTCCCTTGTTTTACTAAATTGTGGCCACATTGTAATAATTAGTTGCCTTGTTTTTGTTAAATCACAACGAATCACCCCTGAAGGTGTGCTGTGGTATCTGCCACCAAGATGTTAGCAGCAGATCTTTTAAGTCCTGTAAGTGACAAGGTGGGGCCTCCATGGATCGGACTTGTTTGTTCAGCACATCCCACAGATGCTCGATTGGATTGAGATCTGGAGAATTTGGAGGCCAAGTCAACAATTCAAACTTGTTGTGCTCCTCAAACCATTCCTGAACCATTTTTGCTTTGTGGCAGGGCGCATTATCCTGCTGAAAGAGGCCACAGCCACCAGGGAATACTGTTTCCATGAAAGGGTGTCCATGGTCTGCAACAATGCTTAGGTAGGTGGTACGTGTCAAAGTAACATCCACATGGATGGCAGGACCCAAGATTTCCCAGCAGAACATTGTCCAAAGCATCACACTGCCTCCGCCGGCTTGCCTTCTTCCCATAGTGCATCCTGGTGCCATGTGTTCCCCACACTTTTGATAGATACTGACCACTGCAGACCGGGAACACCACACAAGAGCTGCAGTTTTGGAGATGCTCTGACCCAGTCATCTAGCTATCACAATTTGGCCCTTGACAAACTCGCTCAAATCCTTACGCTGGCCCATTTTTCCTGCTTTTACCACATCAACTTTGAGGACATAATGTTCACTTGCTGCCTAATATATCCCACCCACTAACAGGTGTTTTTATATATATATATATATATATATATATTGTCTGTATGTCATGTGTTGGGCTTCATATTACTCTAATATCACAAGTAAAAATAAAAGATTATTTTTAAATATGTCACTATATTGGTGAGACATTGAGCTTATGTTTTGTTGATTTTACTGTGTTTCATTTTCTTCTCATTTGTTGTCATGCTTTTTTGGATAGTTTAAGGCTGAATCCGAAATCGCCCCCTAAACACTCAAACACTCAACCCTACGTTAGTCCACTAATACAGTTCACTTGAAGGAGTGAATGAAAACGAGTAAGTGAATTCGGACAGCCGTTGAGTGTACTTTGGCTGTACACTCGTTATTGTGGTGCAATGTGGGATAGAATGAGTGTACTCGATAATGTCCACTATGGTTTCGGGCACCACTACAAATGGCTGTCCCCTCAAATAATGCCCTATTTGAGGGTATAGGGAGCAATTTGGTTCTCGGTTTTCCCATGTATTTATATCCTGAGGGGGTGTTTGCACAACACTGTTTCAACTAAAATCTGAAAACATTTTATGCCATTTACATGACAACAGCGTTTTGGCAGCCTGAAAATGCAAACTTTTGAAAATGGGTTTCAAAGTTCAAGTTTTTGAAAGAGATACTGTTATCGTCTCTGTGTAAACTACAAAAAAGTGAATTTGTGAAAACGGTGACGTCTTCATGTGCATTTGTATTATGTGTTCAGTCTATAGACACGTGTGTTTCTTTGCAAAGTGACATCGCCATCTACTGGCCTGGCGTGAATAATACAGTGTTTTCGTCGATCCATGTGAACGGATAATTTTGACAATGGTGTCATCTGTACGCGAAATGGTGTCATCGTTGTTGTGTAAATGTGCCCCCTTAGTTTGGCTTAGATCTTTGTCCGTTCTCATCATTAGTGTTTTGATTTATCTTAAAAAAAAATACTGACTGCTGAATTTGGATCCTCTCTTGCCTTCATCTGACCCTGTTGTGACAATTGGTTTGATGTTAGCAAATTTTTTTTTTGCCAGTGTATTTTTTTTCTGTTTCAAACCAAATATGTTGATAAACTAAGGTCTTGTGGTGAGTAGAGAGGTGTAGTACCTCTCTGATGACTGCATGTGCATACACACAGAAACACAACATCTGGTGACAAACATCTCTAGAGGAACAGGAGTAGAGAGTAACATTACAAATTACATTATTCATATGCTGTGGAGGCAAAATTACATTATTCATAACCACCTTTGACGCCCTTGACCAGGGGCCTGATTTATAAACGTTTTCCACGCACATATTGGGATTTTTAAAAAAAATAGGCGTAAATATGTGCGCACCGTACTGACACTCTAGAGCAGTGGTTCTCAACCCTGTCCTGGGGACCCCCCACCACTGCACATTTTGCATGTTTCCCTCATCAGACACACCTGATCCAACTCATCAGCTCATTAGTAGAGACTGCAAGACCTGAAGTGGGTGTGTCTGATGAGGGAGACATACAAAATGTGCAGTGGTGGGGGGTCCCCAGGACAGGGTTGAGAACCACTGCTCTAGACTGTGCGTACGCACTCTTTTACTGGAGTGAGCAAAGTAATGAAGTAAACAGAATGAATTGAAATCTTCTGATATACACATTTAGATTAAATATGCCACCCTCATTAATGGAGATAAGCACTGAAATTACATGAAATCATTATCCAGAGGTTACAACATTTTTTTTATATTAATTTAAATAAAATTTTGTAGTGGATGCGCTGCCTTTGAACACTTTTCCTGTGGCATGCTGTGTTTTAATGTTTTAACTAGTGAGGATTGCTTGGCACATAATAATTCCGCATTAAATTGTTCTAAATAGCAGAACTCATGTTCTGAGAAAATATCAATAAATATCAGTGATGCGCACTTGACTCGTCTAAGCAGATGGCTTAGCAACACAGGCTATATAATGACAGACACCGAAGGACTCAGTGATTGAACGGTTTGAATAAGTCCGATGACACAGTACTGTACAACCTCTGCTGTTGGTGTCGTGCACAGACACACAGTAGCCTAATTGTATTAAAGATTATTTCTTTTATTTTTGTTATTTGTTACAGTCCTTTTCCTGGTTTGCCTTCTTAAGATTCCCCAATTCATTTGCCCAGTCCTAATTTCTCTTCAATTAACTGTTTATTGCTTTGTACATGCCCTCTAATTAACCAATCACTGCAGCTGTGTGCTAATGGGTCCTGCTATATAAATGCCTGCATTGAGTCACAATAGACTGAGATACTTTGGAGCTGCTTTTGTGCGTGTGCGTGTGCGTGTGCGTGTGCGTGTGCGTGTGCGTGTGCGTGTGCGTGTGCGTGTGCGTGTGCGTGTGCGTGTGCGTGTGCGTGTGCGTGTGCGATATTTGGCCAGTGGAAAAGATTGAGAATAACTCTTCTCTAAAAACTTTCTCTGAAATGTATTTTATACAATTTTTGACTTATTCTAAAACAAGCTTGTTTCCGCCACAGAATAAAAAAAAAAAAAAAAGGTAATTGCGACTTTTTATCTCGCAGTTTTGACTTTTTTCCTCGCAATTGCAAATTTATAATTCGCAATTATATCTCGCAAAGTCAGAATTGTGAGATATAAACGCAATTCTTGGGAGTTTATATCTCACAATTCTGAGAAAAGTCAGAATTGTGTGATATAATGTTGCAATTGTGTGATATAAAGTCAGAATTGCATGATCACATTCAAAAGTGGTTTTCAGCTTATTTTTTACCTTTATGTTGTGCTAATACTAAACCCTTGTGAATAAAAAGTGTGCTTAATTGTATTGAATGTGCACTTGTAGTGTACTTCAAGTCTTGGAAGTATAAAAAACTGTACTTTCAAATAATATAATACTGATATAAAAGGCCACTTAAGTGTACTTAAAGAGAGTACACTTTCATCCACTGTTTCTTACCACCCTTAAAAAAATGCACTTTTATCAAATTAAAAGTTTTACTTTAAAGTAAATTTTAAATCAGTATGTTTTAATAATCTTTTGTCATGCTTTAAAGTACACTTATTTTGATGTGTTGACTAGCTTACTAAAGCATATGTAAAGCACTTGATTATAATTTTAACTGTGGTGTGTTGTTTGATTCATTTTAAATGTACTAAATTGCAACTTCATCATTACAAATGTGTACTTATAAATATATTTAAATACAAGACATACAAGTTCCAATAGAAATGACATTAAAGTATATTTTAGTTTACCATAAATGCTTGTCAGTACATTCAGCAGTAACGTTAACCATATTTCAAAGACAACAGATTCAATTATAAAATTACATATTTATAGATGAACTGTTTTAGCTTACTGCATTTAACAAATTTAAACTATAAAACATTTTCATTTAACAGTAAATAACATGCAATTAAGAGAAAGCATTACATTCAGTTTGCACTTAAGTATGCTTTTAAGGTATATTATATTCTCCATAATAATCCGCTCTTTTTAAAAGTATGTTAAAGTGTAGGGCAGTTCAATATCCAATACTATAGCAACAATTTTCCACCCTCAGGCAGTACATATGGTTCTGTTAGATTGACTAAGCTACTAAAGACAGTATCAACCTAAAAAGTACTTACAACAGCTGTGCTAATGCTCATATTGAATGCATTCATTAACTGTCTTGTTCTATTGCATGTTTTGAGCGCTGCGTCTTGTCTGAAATTGTGAGCAGCTCTAGATTTCGCTTTATTCAGTTGTTATGGGGCTTTGTGAGTGTAGTTCATTCGTGCTGATGAGTCACAGGGCTGTTTATTCAGAGCTCTGTCAAAAGCGTGTCTTTTCTCCTTTGAATTTGCCAGTAATGAAGATTAATAGCACAGCTCTCTTGCATTTCAGTGGTGATTTTAATCAGATAAATTGGAGCAGGCAGGAGTATGAGCGCTCGCTGCAGTCATTGTTCATGGCTGGAAAGGTTCATCAGGTTCTGGGAAAGTGTCCTGAGGGCCAACGCTCTCCTGGCTCACTCTCATCTATGTTTTGCTGTCTCTGTCCTTTTTCATCCTTTCTCTCTCTAGCTCTCACTGTTCCTCTCAGTGTTCACCTCAGAGGCAGATATCATACACTGATGACTCAGCTGAGTTTCTTGACTTTCATGTGCCAAAAATATTCTGTTTCAGCCTTATTTTGTCCCCCCAAAATTCAGATAAGAAATGCATAGAAATAAACTACATTGCCAAAAGTTTTGGGACGCCTGCCTTTACATGCACATGAACTTTAATGACATCCCATTTTTAATCCGTAAGGTTTAATATGGAGTTGGCCCACCTTTTGCAGCTATATAACACCTTATAACAGCTTCAACTCTTCTGTGAAGGTTTTCCACATGGTTTAGGAGTGTGTTTATGGGAATTTTTGACCATTCTTCTAGAAGCGCATTTGTGAGGTCAGGCACTCATGTTGGACGAGAAGGCCTGGCTCGCAGTCTCCATTCTAATTCATCCCAAAGGTGTTCTATTGGGATGAGGTCAGGACACCTCCACACTAAACTCACTCATCCATGTCTTTATGGACCTTGCTTTGTGCACTGGTGCACAGTCATGTTGGAACAGGAAGGGGCCATCCCCAAACTGTTCCCACAAAGTTGGGGGCATGAAATTGTCAAAAATGTCTTGGTATGCTGAAGCATTAAGAGTTCATTTCACTGGAACTAGGCTGGGATGGGCTACAGGACAATAGGCAAGCAGCTTGGTGAGAAGGCAACAACTGCTGGAGCAATTATTAGAAAATGGAAGAAGTTCAAGATGACGGTCAATCTCCCTCGGTCTGGGGCACCATGCAAGATCTCACCTTGTGGGGCATCAATGATCATGAGGAAGGTGAGGGATCAGCCCAGAACTACACGGCAGGACCTGGTCAATGACCTGAAGAGAGCTGGGACCACAGTCTCAAAGAAAACCATTAGTAACACACTACGCCGTCATGGATTAAAATCCTGCAGCGCACACAAGGTCCCCCTGCTCAAGCCAGCGCATGTCCAGGCCCGTCTGAAGTTTGCCAATGATCATCTGGATGATCCAGAGGAGGAATAGGAGAAGGTTATGTGGTCTGATGAGACAAAAATAGAGCTTTTTGGTCTAAACTCCACTCGCCGTGTTTGGAGGAAGAAGGATGAGTACAACCCCAAGAACACCATCCCAACCGTGAAGCATGGAGGTGGAAACATCATTCTTTGGGGATGCTTTTCTGCAAAGGGGACAGGATGACTGCACCGTATTGAGGGGAGGATGGATGGGGCCATGTATCGCGAGATCTTGGCCAACAACCTCCTTCCCTCAGTAAGAGCATTGAAGATGGGTCGTGGCTGGGTCTTCCAGCATGACAACGACCCGAAACACACAGCCAGGGCAACTAAGGAGTGGCTCCATAAGAGGCATCTCAAGGTCCTGGAGTGGCCTAGCCAGTCTCCAGACCTGAACCCAATAGAAAATCTTTGGAGGGAGCTGAAAGTCCGTATTGCCCAGCGACAGCCCCGAAACCTGAAGGATCTGGAGAAGGTCTGTATGGAGGAGTGGGCCAAAATCCCTGCTGCAGTGTGTGCAAACCTGGTCAAGAACTACAGGAAACGTATGATCTCTGTAATTGCAAACAAAGGTTTCTGTACCAAATATTAAGTTCTTCTATAGCAGTTGTTGATAGAGATCTTTTAACTTGTTTAACTTGAACCAATTCATGAAAACCATGAGTTGCCTATCTACTTTAGGTATCATAAGGACTAGCCTTTAAATAAAGTTTGCTGGGCTTTAAGCAGTAAAATCTAGACTAGAGTGATATTTTATGACACGCCACATTGGCATTAATTAATTTTTCTGTACTGTAGTTTATTAGCTTTAGTGCTCCTCTTATGTCTTGTCACATGTATAAGTATATTGGATTTGAATGTGGCACATCTGATCATAAATGTAAAATCTGTTTTTTAATTTACAGTTATTGCGGTCACATTTAGCTTTAGCTTTCCATTGTTTGATTGATTGGCTCACCTTATGTGTATTCATTGCATTGATTGGTTTGGTCTGTGTATTTAAGTTCTGTGTTTTTTTTTTTTCTCAGTTCATTGTCTGTCTTTGTTAGATATCTTGTTATTTTGCGTTATTGCTTTATTAAAGAATTGTTGCACCTATATCCTGACTTTTCCATCATTACCTGCAACCAGCGCTAACACTTACTGCTGTATGATGAAATTTTGTGGGTGAAATTCAGCCATTTCAATAGAAATCCACACAATCTGGGATTTCATCCAGCGAAAGATTTCTGCATGCAGATTTCAGATTGTATTCAAGTTGGTCATGCGAATTCACCACGTTGACCAAAAGCTGCTTGGTTTGAGAGTGATTTCTGTGTGAGCTGTGCTTCATACGTTGCTAAACTAATGACAATGGACAATTGACCTTTTTTCCTGCCAAATTTTGGTTGAAATTGCACCTTAAGGCTTTAAGTTAACATGAAACCAAAAACTGACTTCAACACATTGCATCTGTCTTATTTTTATTTTTTATTTTTTTCAGTGGACATAATTCCAAAGCAAAATACACCAATCAGGCATAACATTATGACCACTGACAAATGAAATGAATAACACTGATTATCTCTTCATCACAGCACCTGTTAGTGGGTGAGATATATTAGGCAGCAAGTGAACATTTTGCCCTCAAAGTTGATGTGTTAGAATCAGGAAAAATGGGCAAGCGTAAGGATTTGAGCGAGTTTGACAAGGGCCAAATTGTGATGGCTAGACGACTGGGTCAGAGCATCTCCAAAACTGCAACTCTTGTGGGGTGTTCCTGGTCTGCAGTGGTCAGTATCTATCAAAAGTGCTCCAAGGAAGGATCATGGTCATGGGCGGCTAAAGCTCATTGATGCACCTGGGGAGCGAAGGCTGGCCCGTGTGGTACGATCAAACAGACAAGCTACTGTAGTTCAGATTGCTGATTCCATGCCTCAACGGGTCAGGGCTGTTTTGACAGCAAAAGGGGGACCAACACAATATTAGGAAGGTGGTCATAATGTTATGCCTGATTGGTGTATGTTGTCTTCATAATATTTCATCTAAAGTTAATAACTTGCTTTGCCTCTAAAAATGTTCCCTTTTTGGCTGATGCCCTCCTATTTTTCAATCTCTCCCTTCAAAGCAGCTGTCATATAGAAAACACTTATCACAATCCAATCAATTCCTAATGGGTAAAGCGAAGCCAGAATACATAACATTAGAGAAGTAAAGTAGGTTACGAATGCTGTTTCATGTTGACTTTAAAGCTTTGCACAATCTTTGGGTCACTGAATTATTTTGATAGCATATGTGGTACGTTTAATTACTTCACAAAATGCTGTAGGCAAAAAACATTGAACTGTGAACAACCGTCACCGCAGAATACAGAGAACACATATGATATGCCACTTTGTTGCTTTGATGTTTTTAAACGGTGTGATTATTCTCTTACATCATCAAACAGAGAGACTCATTAAATATTCATTGAATTCCTAGTTTGTATATGTCATCAGTCGGTTCCTGTGGGAAATATCAACAGCGAGGAGATAATGTAGCATAGCTGTTCTGAGTGATATAAAGAGCGATTATCATTTATATTTATAGCTGAACTGAGAGCGTGAGATAGTGGGACCTGTCTACTGACAGGAAAAAGCAATTGATTTAACTTTGTTGTCGAAATTAAAATAGATTTTTAGATTTTATGATTTTGTTTTTATGGTTGTTTTCCCTCAAATGTTTAGCTTGTTTTTTCTGGTCATTTTCGGCGGACTGCACACAAACATCCATATGTTTTTAAATTAAGTCTTTCCCTGCCAGTGTTTATTAAAAAAAAATTGCCAACCACCACCATCATTTTTGATCATTTTCACAAAAGTTTCATGGCCCCCACAATATTTGGTTGTATGAATATCTGAACATGCAATATATCAAAAGAAAGAATAGAGCCGCTGCTTTTAAACAACAACAAAAAAAATTCTAGCTTCATTTAGTTTCATAAAAAAGCACCATTCTGAGCAAGAAGGTGAGAAAATCATGTTTTTGTCAGAGACTACCAAATCGGATTCAGGACAATGATCAAAACATCAGCCATCAACACCTCCAAAGCTTCACAGTCCTACACCTCGTCCTGGGTCAACATTTCATTCAGTAACATTAGGCAGTTTTGATTTATATGCGGTTTAATATTGATGATCATGTTATTTTACATATGCATCTGCTTACATATGCTATCGCTTGTTTCTGCTTCTTCTTCGCCTGTGTTTTGTTCAGGATATTTAGTAATCTTTCAGAAGATGTTTAATAGCACCCCCTACCGTATAACACTGAAAATAATACTTTGCATAAGAAAAATGTAGGATCATTTAGATGTAATATAATATTTTGACTAATTATTGTATTTTAAATTAAATAATCTAAAGGGAATCACCATTGGCAATAATGTGAATTAGTCAAAAAACTCATAACTCATACTGTAAAAGATTCTTAATGGTCTTAAAGTGCCCCTATTATGGATTTTTGACAATTACCTTTCATGTTGTGTTTAACATAGTTCTAAGTGAACGAAAACATCCTGCAAAGTTTTAAATCTGAAAGTGCACCGTATATAAGTTATTGTCTCTCAAAAGTAAGAGTCGACTCTGAGTCAATTAAATGAATCGTTTTTGAAACGAATCGCAAGCCGTTTCGTTGTGACGTCAAGACAAAACATTAGCATATTGCCCCTCCACTTATTGCGCAAGCATTGTGTTTCATATTGTGTAAGTATCTGGCTAACCGGCTAACTCACATTATTACCGTCTTACTGAAATACTACTGTAAATCAGCTGTGGGCTGCAGTATTACCTAAAACTGTGTCTATTAATGCAGATTGTCTGTCGTTCTTACTACTTTGAGTAAAAATAAAGGATGAAGCAAGATTTGTTTAGCAAACTTTAATGTTACATCAGTCATTCATGTCAGTGCTGGGCTAACGTATGCGCTGTTATTGATATAGTTCCCGCATGTGCACCGAAATAACATAAATTAGAAACACACACACACACACACACACACACACACACACAGGTTTGTTGATGGATGCACACTTGTTAATGCTGATGGTGAGGTATTACAGTTGAAACATCTCATAATGTACCTCAAACTGAGTAGCATCACTGAGAAACGTTCTGCTCAAGGTTCGGGTTGAATAACTGGTTCTTCTAATGTTTCATCATTGATTCAGACTCAGACTGGGATTGATGTAAAATCGACATAATCGTTACTGTCTTTACAGTGTGTACAGTCGCTGAGCTTTAGGAAGCCTCCGCACAGAGCTGGAGTTCAGTTATGCAAATAAGCAAAAAGCTCATGACAAGCTCAAAGTTTTGACATGTTATCTTTTCTCCAGGACAGAAAAGCATGCAGCTGAGATCATAACCACCCACAGCTTCTCCTAGACATGTCTGCAGGAAATGATTTAGGTAAATCAAGATCAACACCACCTGACATCAGATATTCTTTTCCCTTAACGTTCCCAAAACATTTGTTTTAATGGGAAGGACCTGCAGCTTTAGGTCAAGGGGTAAACGTTTGGTTGGTTAGCCAAAACCGAACACTCTAAAGGAAAAAACAAAAACTAGGGCTGGGTTGAAAATATACATTTCTCGATTTTAATCAGTTATCATTTTGAAGAACCGATATAGATTCTTAAATCCAAAGGATCGAGTTTTTGTTTTAAAAGGCACAATATGTAACATTTTTTGATTAAAATAGGGCTATCCAAAAACCACTAGAACAATGTTATATATTTTGTTGACTTGTGTACTTACATTATCCTAAAAGTTTCCAAGAATGTTTAAATCCAGAGAAATAAGCAATTTTAACCAGGACCATCGCCTATCAATGACATCATACCCGCGATTTCTGGTTTTATTTTGTAGAAACCATGGAAACCGCAAAGGAGCATTAATATATTGTGTGTTTTATTAGACAGATGAGCAACTGTTTGGATACATTAATTGACAGAAAACGAATCATTGTTATATAGCTTAACGCAGTCTTATTGTTTAAATCTTGTTTTCTTGATTTACTGTGGGTACCATGTTTTACCATGCCTAATATCAATCTAGCTTACTGCAGTGTGAACAAGTGTCTCATAGTAGCCGTCGAGCGAACTCACAGAGTAGCATTATAACATAACATTCAACACACTCAAATGTATTCTTATATGATAAAACAGTGCTGGGTTACCCTACATACGCATGAGCGGAAGAAGCAGAAGCGGTCGTCTGCAGCATAATAAAAGCTTGACTGCTCTCAAGCCGCGTGTCTCGCTTGTCTCTCATTAGCAGTCGCTCCAGTGGCCTCATTCCGCACCACGCTGCTTCATACTACAGTAATGTGGATAAATCTTTAATACATTAGCTCATCCATGAATATGATTTCTGCCCGAATCCTGTCGGATTCTTTTCCACCGGCTGTAGAGGTGAAGACAACAACTCCCATGATTCCGCGAAATAAAGGCGTCATCAAGCTATGCCTTTGTTTTGAATAAGTGACCTCTAGCGGTGAAAATTACATATTTTGCCTTTAATCTACGCTGTTTTCAGTTGATGTGTGAATAAAACTTCACTAAACATTAGTAGTGTGTCTCCAATCCAATAAATCACAATAAGTTTTGTTTTGATATGAAAAAAAACCTTAGCTTTCATATAATGTAAATTTTAATACGAAATTCAAACAATAAATACCGTTTTGGCACTCTTTAATGTAGCGCGAAGCGCACATAAACCAATCATCTCTTCCGCTTTACTACTAGTTACAGCATGAAATAAACATTTATGTTTATTATTTTATGCTAAAAGATACAGTACAACTTACCGAAAAGTATGTAATTGCTCAGTGTTTCAACCACGGAAAGATGTCCATAAAACAGCTTGTAAACAGTATGTTATGTTACATTTACCTCAGAAAAGCATTCAGTGTCCATCTTGATAGTCAGCTGGTGCATGCTGATAGTATAAAGTAAACTGTGTTCCATGTGCCTTTAATCTGGAAACTGTGAACATCAAATAGAAATAAAGCATGAATTTACAGTGGGGAGAACAAGTATTTGATACACTGCCGATTTTGCAGGTTTGCCACTTACAAAGCATGTAGAGGTCTGTAATTTTTATCATAGGTACACTGCAACTGTGAGAGACAGAATCTAAAACAAAAATCCAGAAAATCACATTGTATGATTTTTAAATAATTAATTTGCGTTTTATTGCATGACATAAGTATTTGATCACCTACCAACCAGTAAGAATTCCGGCTCTCACAGACCTGTTCTCCACTCATTACCTGTATTAACTGCACCTGTTTGAACTCGTTACCTGTATAAAAGACACCTGTCCACACACTCAACCAAACAGACTCCAACCTCTCCACAATGGCCAAGACCAGAGAGCTGTGTAAGGACATCAGGGATAAAATTGTAGACCTGCACAAGGCGGGGATGGGCTACAGGACAATAGGCAAGCAGCTTGGTGAGAAGGCAACAACTGTTGGCGCAATTATTAGAAAATGGAAGAAGTTCAAGATGACGGTCAATCTCCCTCGGTCTGGGGCACCATGCAAGATCTCACCTCGTGGGGCATCAATGATCATGAGGAAGGTGAGGGATCAGCCCAGAACTACACGGCAGTACCTGGTCAATGACCTGAAGAGAGCTGGGACCACAGTCTCAAAGAAAACCATTAGTAACACACTACGCCGTCATGGATTAAAATCCTGCAGCGCACGCAAGGTCCCCCTGCTCAAGCCAGCGCATGTCCAGGCCCGTCTAAAGTTTGCCAATGACCATCTGGATGATCCAGAGGAGGAATGGGAGAAGGTCATGTGCTCTGATGAGACAAAAATAGAGCTTTTTGGTCTAAACTCCACTCGCCATGTTTGGAGGAAGAAGAAGGATGAGTACAACCCCAAGAACACCATCCCAACCGTGAAGCATGGAGGTGGAAACATCATTCTTTGGGGATGCTTTTCTGCAAAGGGGACAGGACGACTGCACCGTATTGAGGGGAGGATGCATGGGGCCATATATCGTGAGATCTTGGCCAACAACCTCCTTCCCTCAGTAAGAGCATTGAAGATGGGTCGTGGCTGGGTCTTCCAGCATGACAACGACCCGAAACACACAGCCAGGGCAACTAAAGAGTAGCTCCGTAAGAAGCATCTCAAGGTCCTGGAGTGGCCTAGCCAGTCTCCAGACCTGAACCCAATAGAAAATCTTTGGAGGGAGCTGAAAGTCCGTATTGCCCAGCGACAGCCCCGAAACCTGAAGGATCTGGAGAAGGTCTGTATGGAGGAGTGGGCCAAAATCCCTGCTCCAGTGTGTGCAAACCTGATCAAGAACTACAGGAAACGTATGATCTCTGTAATTGCAAACAAAGGTTTCTGTACCAAATATTAAGTTCTGCTTTTCTGATGTATCAAATACTTATGCCATGCAATAAAATGCAAATTAATTATTTAAAAATCATACAATGTGAGTTTCTGGATTTTTGTTTTAGATTCCGTCTCTCACAGTTGAAGTGTACCTATGATAAAAATTACAGACTTGCTTTGTAAGTGGGCAAACCTGCAAAATCGGCAGTGTATCAAATACTTGTTCTCCCCACTGTACATTGGCAAACAAAATAAATCACAGAGAGGGGACTTTGCTTCAGCAATTGGCATCCAGCTTTGGATTGGAAATAAATATGGTCAGTTAACCTTTTAATTCAATTTTGTGTAAAAATGTCTTAACTTTTAGCAGTCTGGTCTGTTATCTGTTGCTTTCAATTTATTTAATGCTTTTAATTCATTACTTTCTGTTGACATGGACAGCCAAATTGAGCACTTTGCAGTGCATCATGGGATTCATTATACAGCACTGGCTATGTTTGAAAAGCACACTATCATAACGCGCAGTAGAAAGTATACTGTGCAGTAGAGCTGCTCGATTTGTCGATAAATGTAGAATCATGAATTTTTTTTTTTTTTTTTCAAATAGAGATCACGATTCTCTGACGATTCTGAACAGACAAACTAAACTAAATTAAAAAATAATTTGTTACTGTCCACCACTGATACTGTGCTGTATTCACTGAGCAAGATGGTTCATTCCAAACAAAGCCATATTCAAAACCACAGTTGATATTGCTTCTGGTTCATTTATCACCGAGACAAGGCCAAATTCACCACATTGCATTATGGGATAAAATATTTAATACAACGGCTCTGTTCAGAGTAGAACAATACCACTTACATTCTGCACAGCATACACTGTGGGCTATACTGCATACTATTTTAATAAACAGTATGCAGTGATTTCAATAGTAGGCTACAGTATTGTAGCATGAGCTGACTATATTGTGTGGCATCCATATATTACATTGATATCCATGATATTACATTGATATCCATGATATTACATTTAGAGTTCATATATTTTAAGTGTAATAAATTGCAACTTCATCATTACAAATGTGTAATTACAAATATTGATGATCATGTAAGTTCCAATATAAATGACATCAAATTTTAGTTTACCATAAATGTTTGTCAGCACGTTCAGCAGTAACTTTAATCATATTTCAAAGACAATAGAAGTACTTATGAAATTACAAGTACAGATGTACTTAAGTCCTACTTAAGTGTTTCAAAAAAAAAACTCCAAAGTTCAACTAATTGCGTTTAATATAAATTAAAACTATAATACATGTTCATTTAATTGTAAATAGCATGCATCCAAGTGTTGCAAATGTATCATCTGGTTATTCCATTCACACAGATCGAATGATGTATACTGATAAAATAGTATGCGCAGTATGGTAGTGTGCTAATTTATGGAAGGTGTATTGTATTGCTATTGGTCCATCAGATCAGAACCAAAACCATTTAAATGTAACACATTTGTAATGTAAAGTTTTTTTTAAACTAAAAGTGAAAAAGCAATGGAGCACAGCTGCTACATATAGACTTGTGAAAAGGGAAAAGATTCAACACTGTCTCCTTATTTACATGCACACATGGCCTTGTTGTCCAGTCATGTGTGATAAAAAACAGAAACCATAAAACACAGACCTACACCGTGACGAAATGTGATTCATGGTGTGTGTGCGTGTGTGTGTGTGTTTCCCGCATAATCTGCTCTTCAAACTCAGCAATGTTTTCTGGAGATCACTCCTGCCATAGCATCCGTTGTGATGTTACCATGGCTACATTCTCTCCGCTGAGGTTATTTTTAGTATCTGCGAGCTCTCACCGCAGGCAGACACGTTCTGTATGAGAGGAAGGCCGCTGAGCCAAGATGGCAGCGACGGAGAATGAGGAATATTGTGGCTGTGGATTGTCTGTATTGTCTCCGCTAAAGAGGATTATGTGTTTGGAATAGCAGCAGTTCTGGAATATAAACACATGGGGTTGAAACAAAGAAAACAGACTGTAAACAGTGTTGTGATGTGGGTGTCACAGCTCAAGAAAAGCACTGAGAATGCACACTATAACATTACCTACAGATTCTCGATGGATGTGGGGTTTAAATCACTTCTTTTTTTGGTGTTTTTGTTTTTTTTCCACTATAAAGACCCTTTTGTGCATTGGAAAGATTCCATGGGTGTTAAAGGTTCTTCATGGATCCATAGAAGCCAATAAAGAACCTATATTTTTAAGAGTGTAAGTTCATTTTCATGCTCCCATTATATCACCTTAAAATAATATGCAAAATGTTTTAAACATTTAAATCATATTGTAATCAGCCCAATCGGTCAAATTTACATAAATTAAAATGGGGTCAGATTATACTGTGTGAGAGTTTGGAGTGTTATGTGGAGTTATATAATGAATAAATGAAGTGCATTTACAATTTCCACATTAAACTTAAAACAACACAATAAAACTAGAAGACTTAGGCCCCGATCAGACAGAACACGTCTCTCAGGTTTGAAAACGCGAGGCGCACTGCACTGCCTTTTTTGGTTGACATTTTTTAATTTAGAAAAAAGCAGTGCGTTTTTTATGTTGCTAGGCAACCCCCAAATCAGCTGTCCTGTCAATCTAATCAAGGTAACCGTCACCACAACGGAAGGCCCGCCTCTCCATTCATTTGATTGGACAATGGAAAAAAAAATGTGAATGTTTGATTTTTGAGTTGATTGAAATGAATGAGTTGATTTTTTTTTTTTTCAACTTCAGGCGCTCAGAGCGCTCCTACAAAAAATGCGATACGCGGCAGGTGGCTAAAACGTGAGGCACCCAGGGCGCATAAACAGCGCACAAATCGCTCACTGCCAGTAGAAAACAATTTTAAAAAAGGCGCCTCTCACTGCAAAAAAACGGGTTCTGTCTGATCGGGCCCGGCCTTAGGCTGTTAAAAGCATAGAGTCCATTGGTTCCTAGCGTCCTAGCGTGCTAAAAAGTCCCAATTTAAATGTGTCCTCCGGTGTATATACAAAGTCCACAAAAGTGATAATCCAATAGTGATTGATGAGGCTGTCTGGAAAGGAAAGTCCTTATAAGTAACTTCACATTCCAGGTTCTGGGTGATCACCAGTTTTTGTGACTGCCATTTTGTTTGCCATGCTGCCTCCTTTATGCTACTTTACTTCCTGATTCCTGTCATGTGATCACTCACATGACAGGCAGACCCAGACTCATTTAAAGACATACACACATTCAAATAGGTAAGAGGAATAAAATGGCTAAGACAACATGTAAACCCATTAAAACTCAAATATATGTAAAACCATCATGATATATATTGAGTGGTAAAACATGTGTCCTGTGTGACAGTGTCACAATATTATTTGGTTTTCTTGTATCCCAATATCATAAATAAAAGAACATTGTAAAAAAATATCACATAATTTCAGTAGTTTTATTTGACCGGATGGTAATACTGTATTACCCGGATTTGTTTTACATCCCTGCAAAAAAAGCCTGCCGAACAGCCTGCTGGTTACCAGAGCAATCACTGTAGTGATTATTTTTACCAACAGAGGGGGCTGCACTGATTAGTTGCATGCCGCTACATTAATCATGAAGAAAATCAAAATGGACCCTTCTTGTTATTTTAATGGAATATTGCATTATTTATTATAAATTATATCTGTGCACATTATTATTATTTTGTTTAATTCATGTTCTCTCACAATCTTTTATCAAAATCACTTCCCCACCTCTTTTCTTCTCTGTCTGGCGTGAGGGCGGGACAACCTGTCACTCACATGAGATCCACCAATAGCAAACCACAACCATGCAATCAATTCCCCATGGACCAAATCAAGCCTCGCCCTACATTTGATCTTGTTTCAGAAGCCGTTTCACTCTGATAAACGTCACAATAGGGAGGAAAAAACTATAATAGCTTATGTTTTATGCCAACTTTATCATGGACATGAGCAGAGCACTATTAGAGACATTGCTATTGGTTTCAGGTAGTCATATATTAAAAAAATAGATCACCCAAAAATTATCCCATAATTTATTCAAGCCTTCCTAGGTGTATATGACTTTCTTCTTTCAGCTGAACACAAGAGTTTTTATTAAATAATAGCCTGGCTCTTCCCAGCTTTGTAATGGTATTGAATAGTGTCCGGGTTTTTGAAGCTCCATAAAGCGCATCTATCCATCATAAAAGTAATCCATACGACTCCAGTGGGTTGATAAATGCCTTTGGATGTGAAGTGATGGGTTTTTGTAAGAAAAATATCCATATTTAAAACTTTATAAACTATAAATCACTGGCTTCCGGCAACGGCTAGTTCTGGCGGAAGAGTGACCTCTGACCTGACGTATGATGTAGGACTTATGATGTAGGTGTAGTGTAAGCTTAGGTGAGAATAGAGGCCTGTAGCAACTCATAATGTAATAACTGCACATAATGTAATAATTTTCTCAAAATGTAATAAAATCTTGAGCTCATAATGTAAGAACAATTTTTACATGAGAATATTATTATATTATAAACTCACCAAAAACATGTCATATTTTCATTATTGTAATAACTTTTAAAACATAAAAAATCTGTATTGCCTTACAGTACATTTTAAAAATCTAAAGCCAGTCTTAAACTACCTGTGAAATGCAACATTTAAATATTCATGCTGTCATAATAATTATTATTAGTTATAATATTACTAAGTAATGATTGTTACAAAAATGCATAGTTGATAATAACAAGATTTCAATGATATTTTGACCATTGAACTAGGAAATGTGCCCAGATTCAATTTTAGAAATATGGTCATTACCAGACATTCCTGCTATTTGTATAGAAATCTTAATCAAACTTAACTGGTATGTAATGTCACCTACAGTACGTGCAAAATTATGTCATCTGTAGAAATGTTATCACTAAGTATAAGTGAAGATCTAGTGTGCAGCAAAAAGCAACATCATCATGACAGATTACATCTATAATACGTGTGAAAGTTATTATTACAGTACTTCAAAGCTGCACTGCGGAACTTGGCCTCTCTATTACCATCTGTGGTTGAAACATAAAATTGCATCTCACTTCCAGAATAGTTATTTTACGTCAGAGTGCTTCAGCACTGCTCTTCTGCATGGATGAATCTGATGATTTGAGGAATCCATATACTTACCGGTGAGCATATCAGAGCGTGTCTGTCATTTTGCACCGAGCCCCACTGACTAAGAATGATTAATAATCTGAGGAATTAAGTATTATAACTCTATATTATATCTTATACCTGGAATTTCTCTGCAGATCCTACCCGACAACTCAAAACTTAAATAAATAGGCTAATTTTAGAATAATGTAGTGAATTTGGGTATGGCAAGCAAAAGCACAGTGTTGAAAACAGATTATTTGTACTTGCTCAGTAATGGAATTTCTTTATCACTGTGTATCAAATGCTGAGGAAGATCCAGAACTGAAATTCAGTCACAACAGGCTGGACCATCTGACCAATCATAGCACAGTAGACCAATCACAACAGACTGGACCATCTGACCAATCGGAGCAGAGTAGACCAATCACAACAGACTGGACCATCTGACCAATCAGAGCACAGTAGACCAATCACAACAGACTCCGCCATCTGACCAATCAGAGCAGAGTAGACCAATCACAACAGACTGGACCATCTGACCAATCAGAGCACAGTAGACCAATCACAACAGACTGGACCATCTGACCAATCAGAGCACAGTAGACCAATCACAACAGACTCCGCCATCTGACCAATCAGAGCAGAGTAGACCAATCACAACAGACTCCGCCATCTGACCAATCAGAGCAGAGTATACCAATCACAACAGACTGGACCATCTGACCAATCAGAGCATAGTAGACCAATCACAACAGACTGGACCATCTGACCAATCAGAGCACAGTAGACCAATCACAACAGACTCCGCCATCTGACCAATCAGAGCAGAGTAGGCCAATCACAACAGATTGGACCATCTGACCAATCACAACAGACTGGACCATCTGACCAATCAGAGCAGAGTAGACCAATCACAACAGACTCCGCCATCTGACCAATCAGAGCAGAGTATACCAATCACAACAGACTGGACCATCTGACCAATCAGAGCACAGTAGACCAATCACAACAGACTGGACTATCTGACCAATCAGAGCACAGTAGACCAATCACAACAGACTGGACCATCTGACCAATCAGAGCAGAGTAGACCAATCACAACAGACTCCGCCATCTGACCAATCAGAGCAGAGTAGACCAATCACAACAGACTGTGCCATCTGACCAATCAGAGCAGAGTAGACCAATCACAACAGACTGTGCCATCTGACCAATCAGAGCAGAGTAGGTGTCCAAAACAAAAATAGGAACCTCAAATTTAGGGGCACTTTAATTATTAAATATTTGCATTTACACATATTATTATGTTTGTATTATTAGGACTAAATGCATTAACAAAAAAATATGAAATCATGATTAATTATTTTAATTAACTGACAATCCTACTAGAGATAATGTCATTGAAGTAGACATGCAATTTTACAAAACAGAGTCATTTTAAAATATCCCCTGTGATAGGAATTGCAAATGATATTCCCTGAGGTCTGCTGTCACTGTCCTTTGCTCAAAAAGATAAGAAGAACCAGAATTACAAATGTCACAGTGATGTTCTATTCGTAACTCTTTGGATCTGTTAAGCTACTATATTTGTATTTCTCCTGGTTTCTCACAGTTCCTCTGAGCAAGAGACAGGAAACCCAGCAGGGATCATTGAGTAAACCCATCACACGAGAGGTCAGATATTTCCATGTGTCTTACTTTCTCACGCAAACACAAATGTCAGCAATCTTTCTCTGCCTAAGATAGAGAGTATGAAGACATTTTTCCATTATGTCACTGAAGTATTGCTGTTTGGCTATGCAGGATAAATTAGTTGATACCTGTGGTAAAAATAAATACATAAAAATACAAAACATTCAATGTCCAGTGTCATTGCACATCATTAGGTATGTTTCCATTGAAAGTTAACTTATGCACAAAATTGGAATATCACATAAAACAATTGCAAATAAAGCACCGTTTCCATCCCATGTGTTCGAGAAAACAAATTGATAAATTGATTAAATGAATCCACTAGTTAGTCCAGCTATCCAATCACATTCACTGTTGAGGCAAAGTCATGTGTGTTTTTTGTTGCGCATCAAGGGATTTATTCGGTAAATACACAGTATTAAATAAACACAGTTTTGGGACGTCTGCCTTTACATGCACATGAACTTTAATAACATCCCATTCTAAATCCGTAGGGTTTAATATGGAGCTGGCCCACCCTTTGCAGCTATAACAGCTTCAACTCTTGTGGGAAGGCTTTCCACAAGGTTTAGGAGTGTGTTTATGGGAATTTTTGACCATTCTTCTAGAAGCGCATTTGTGAGACCAGGCTTGCAGTCTCTGCTCTAATTCATCCCAAAGGTGTTCTGTCGGGTTGAGGTCAGGACTCTGTGCAGGCCAGTCAAGTTCCACCACACCAAACTCGCTCATCCATGTCTTTATGGACCTTGCTTTGTGCACTGGTGCGCAGTCATGTTGGAACAGGAAGGGGCCATCCCCAAACTGTTCCCACAAAGTTGGGAGCATGAAATTGTCCAAAATGTCTTGGTATGCTGAAGCATTAAGAGTTCCTTTCACTGGAACTAAGGGGCCAAGCCCAACCCCTGAAAAACAACCCCACACCATAATCCCCCCTCCACCAAAATTTACACTTGGCACAATGCAGTCAGGCAAGTACCGTTCTCCTGGCAACTGCCAAACCAGACTCGTCCATCTGATTGCAGAGCAGCATGATTTGTCACTCCAGAGAACACGTCTCCACTGCTCTAGAGTCCAGTGGCGGCGTGCTTTACACCACTGCATCTGATGCTTTGCATTGAACTTGGTGATGTAAGGCTTGGATGCAGCTGCTCGGCCATGGAAACCCATTCCATGAAGCTCTCTACGCACTGTTCTTGAGCTAATCTGAAGGCCACACGAAGTTTGGAGGTCAGTAGCTATTGACTCTGCAGAAAGTTGGCGACTTCTGCGGACTGTGCGCCTCAGCATTTGCTGACCCCGCTCTGTGATTTTACGTGGCCTACCACGTTGTGCCTGAGTTGCTGTTGTTCCCAATTGCTTCCACTTTGTTATAATACCACTAACAGTTGACCGTGGAATATTTAGTAGTGAGGAAATTTCACGAATGGACTTATTGCACAGGTGGCAACCTATCACTGTACCACTCTTGAATTCACTGAGCTCCTGAGAGTGACCCATTCTTTCACAAATGTTTGTAGAAGCAGTCTGCATGCCTAGGTGCTTGATTTTATACACCTGTAGCCATGGAAGTGATTGGAACACCTCAATTCAATGATTTGGAGGGGTGTCCCAATACTTTTGGCAATTAATTTATCTGCCTTAATTGAGCACATATGTTTTTTATGCACATTTTTGGAATTTATGCAAATCTTGGTGTTTCCATCCAGCGTTTTTATGCAATATTCCAAAATGCACATAAAAATAGGAGGATGGAAACATAGATATTGACCTGAAATCTGGTGCAATACGTGCCCTATTTGAATATATGTGAATAGATAATCTGAATATAAGGCTAATCATATTTGAGATTTCAAAATAACCACGTTTTTTAAAATTATTTTACCGTTATCATTATTTTGTTATAGTTTTTTTGCTCTACTATAGTGAAAGTTTTAGGGCCTAAAACACGTGATATCACATATTTAAAAAAATATCAAACTGAAATTCAAACATAAGTCAATTAAAAGCACTCTTTAATATATTTACTGACAAAGAGTGAGCTTAAAAGCAGTTGTATTGGGCAGATTTAGAGCTGAAAATGAAGCGTGGGATACCTTTGTCGGGGTGGGTTGGTCTCCCTGGAGTCTCATTTACAAAATATTGGCTCAGCCGAACTGTCTACACATTGATTTAGTGCCGTCCTAAGATACCTATGTCCCAGCCTCTCACATCGCCATGGCAACCCCTCAGTGCAAGGTCCGCTGATGTTGTACTACTTGATACAAATATCAGTTGGGGTCTATGCATACAGATCACCATTCAATGCTGGCTTTGTCAAGTATAGCTGTTTTAGGATTAAACAACAATTAAGACCTCAAGAATTGGCGACCTCAGCTGCTATAATTATGTATAAAGCTTTTGAATGGTATAAAGGCCCGTTCACACCAAGAATGATAACTATAAAGATAACTATATTCGCGTCCACACCAGCGGACGATATCATTCTGTTTAATCTAAGTGCGTGCTTGTCTGTCACTTTAAATGCTTGAGCTCATTACAGCGATATTGTTTCTCTGTGCCGTTATAGTGTGAACTCTACTATTCTTTAATATTGAGAACGATTTTTAGAACTATATCTTTATAGTTATCGTCCTAGGTGTGAACGGGCCTTAAAAGTATACTTTTAGATTCTCTGTGCTTGGGAAGGTCTCCTTGAGTATTCTGGTGGGTGTTTATGGGTTAAAGACAAGAGCCTGACATTTTCCATCTTTTAACAATTACAACATGCTTTCTACAGAACCAGGAAACATTCATATATCTAGTACACAAAGGATGCTTACATATTTTCCAACTTTCTTTTACCAGGCGCTGTTTATCTCAGAATCCCAAGGCCACTCATCTTCAGCTTTAATATGCAAATATATATGGTATGATAAGAATATTTGAGGCTCAATGAATTTCACCTTCTACTTTCAAGGATTTTCCACTTTTATGTGGCGTAATCGAGTGCAAAAACGTCACACCTCAAACCTCAACCTCATCAGTCTTATTCACTAACCACCAGATTATAACATTTCAAGCCGATTTGTGCTGAAGGCGAGCAGAAATGAGATACACATTCTCTCTGTTTGCAGTGCGTCAGTCACGCTTGTCAGGACAGTGAGTGAGACACACAGAGTGAGAGATTTAAGAAATAATATGTCATCAATAGCAGTTCACTTCTGAGATTTAGTGCGATCGCGTTCATATCAGCATTGAACCGTACTGGAGTTCACATGAACCGTACTCCAGACCACCCTTTTTATGCGGACTCTGGTACAGTTAGCGGGTGCGGAAAACAGCGTTCACATCATCCAAACGAACCGAACTCTGACATCAATCGTCAATTTTGCACACAAAAAAGTGCTAGTGCGAAAGCACCCAGGGTGTATTCACACTTGGCATGTTTGGTTGTATTAAAGTGACCTTATTATGCTATTTTGAAGGCTATTTTGTTTTGGAGGTCTCCTACAACAGGTTTACATGCATCAAAGGTCAAAAAAGGTTTCATTTTCTCATAATATACATTGCACATCACCACATTTTTTAATGATTCTCAAACGACTCGACGGATGAATCAGTCTCTCTAAATCCCTCCTTTCTGTGAGCCTACTCTGCTCTGATTGGCCAGACGGCCCAGTCTGTTGTGATTGGTCTACCGCTTACAGCACTTGTTGGAAACAAAACGTCCATTACCATAACTGAACTTCAGCTCCATCCAGAGGCTTCCTAAAGCTCAGCGATTGTACACACTGTAAAGACAGTAACGATGACGTTGATTTTACCATATCAATCCGAGTGCGAGTCCGATGATGAAACATTGGAAGAACTAGTTATTCAACCGGAACATCCATCGCAAGAATGACTTGAGCAGGACGTTTCTCAGTGATATGCTACTCATTTTGAGGTACATTATGAGATGTTTTCATTATGAGAATCAGTTTTCAGTAAAATGACGTGTTTGAGGGTGGGTCAATTTGTTCGCGGGCGGACAAAGTACAACATAGGCGGCCATTATGCAAATGTATTTTGTAGTGACGTAGAACCGTCACGCAGTGAGATTCAAAATACAAACGACTCGTATAGGCAGTTCAGAGTCGATTCTTTGGAGACAATAATTATTTATCCTGCACTTTCGACTTTACAACTTTGCAGAACGTTTACATTCACAAACAGATATATTACACACTGCATGAAAGGGAATATTCGAAAAACCATAATAGGGGCACTTTAAAGGTGCACTATGTAGGATTTTTGCAGTAAAATATCCAAAAACCACTAGGCCAGTGTTATATATTTTGTTCAGTTGAGTACTTACAATATCCAAAATGTTTTTTAATCCAAAACTATTTGTAAATTGTGAGAAAATTGCGATTTTAACCAAGGAACCGGGACGTCTGAGCAGGGATGAGGGAGTCGCCAGTCAATGGCGTCATATCCGCGTTACCCTTGGTTTCCGGTTTTATTTTGCAGAAATGCTTTACTCTTACTGCAGTGTGCAACAAGTGTCATAGCAGCCGCCGAGCGAATGCACAGAGTAACGTCATAACATAATTCTCAACACACTCAAATGTATCTAATATGATAAATAGAGCTGCGTTACCTCATACTAATGACCGGAAAAGCGGAAATGGCGCCGGCAACTGTGGCATAATAAAAGTCCCGCTGCTGGCGAGGCGTGTGTTGCGTTCATCTTATTAACAATCGTTCCAGCGGCCTTGCTCAGCTCCCACAACACTCGGTCCTGCTCTGCTTCATACTACAGTAACGTTAATAATCGCATCCATGAACATGATTTCTGCCCGAGTCCTATCCCGATTCTTTTCAACCAGCTGTGAGGTGAAGACCACATATCCCAAGATTCTGCGCTCAAACTTGGCGTCATCAAGCTACGCCTTTGTTTTGAATAGGCGACCTCTAGCGGACGGAAAAGTTACATAGTGCACCTTTAAAAGGATCTCTGGTGTGATTGCTCTGTTAGTGTGGTTCATTTGAATAAGTCTGAACCCTGGTGCACGCCAAACAAGCGGACCGAGACACCTAAAAAGATGGGCCTCGGTCTGCTTCCAAATGAACTCTGGTGTGATTCGACTGAAATATGAACGCAGCACTGACCAAAGAACCAACGAACCAAAAACACCCTAAAAAGGACAGAAAGCTCAAGCATGCCTGTTTTTTCTCATCATAGTCGTGATGTTGCCCATCACAGTTCAGTATACAGGCATCAGAACCGCGTCTCCTCGCAGCAGATCTTCGTTTGTGTGTGTGACGGAGGGATTCCTGCTGCTGTTTTGACTCCTTTACACATTTTATAAGCTCTTCACGAGTTCTCACCTGGTCAAAATACCATCATATGCAGGCTACGCACATACAACGAGCGCATTTAGCCCAGAACACAGCATTGTTTTAGACGTTCGGTAAGTTCCATCACAAAATATGTTTTTTGTTTTGTTTTGTATCTTTAGGTTCAGTCTTAAAAATGACAGCTAACGGTACATTCACACGGGGTGTCAGCGTTAACACTTCTTATTTACTTTGAATGGGTGACATCATGCATTGCCGAACTGAATTGTGGGTTCTGTCGTGTTGTGTCACTGGCGTTGCTCTCGGCAGATGTTGAAAAATTTTCACCTTTTCAAGCGCCAACGCAGGCGTCAGCCAATCACATCGCCTATGCAAATACATTAGCGCAGACGCTAGCCAATTGCATTCATGCGACATCGGAAAAGTCATGTGATTGGCTGCACCAAGCTTCAGACACGTCCTCCGTCAAGCGTCGATGCCGACGCCCTGTGTGAATGCACTGCAAGTGAACCAGGACTGAATGTATTATGTTCTTTTTTTGTTCCGGACCAAAAAAACCAAGAGAACTGAATTACAAGTGTGAACACACCCTTAAAGATAGTGAGATCGGATCTCTATGTGGACCATACCTTCTGTTGTAGGATCTCATTGAATTAGCCTATTACAATATTTGCAAAAGGAATCTTTGTAAATGTAAAAATGTATATTTCTTTCTGGCACATTAAGCAAAAGTTACAGTATACATAAAAGAAGATACTGCAAAATCCTTTACTCAAGGGCAAGGATAGATGCCACAAAACTACAGTTTCTTCAGGAGTAAAACAACACAACCTACAAAACAAATTTGTGGAAGGGCTAAGTCCTGTTCAGACCTAGAATAACTATACTTATAACCTACCGACAGTAACGTTCTGTAGTTTGGTCGAGCTCTTTAAAGTAGGATTCTAAAGCACGATTCTGATTGGTGATGTTTTTATCATTCATCAGCTGGAAAAAAATTGTTCCTCTGTGTTGTTATTGTTAAAGTTATTGTGTGGACTCTGCTATTCTTTTATATTTAGAACGATTTTTAGAACTATATCTTTATCATCATCGTTATAGTTATTGTCCTTGGTGTGAAAAATGCAACGCTGAAGCACAAAGTCTAGAAAGTAATACGGTCTGATGAGCTGTCTTTTACCACACTTAATCAATCCAGCATAAAGTACACAAACCCACAATCTGTGATGCCAACTCTCTGTGCGGGATCTGTAATGGTTTAGACACATTTCATGGGAGTCTTTAGGGCCGATGATTGTTCTTAATTGTCATTTTACAGACAGAACATGAGGCAATTTTCAGGCCCAGATGCACTCATATGCTGCAAACACAAGAGCCATATAATAATCCTAAACTGTCATGCTCCCATAATGTCATGTAAACACATTAAAATAGGCAATGAACGTCAGGACAACGAACCTCGCAGTCACCAAATCTAGAGATTACTCAACCATAATATGGTATTTTGAAGTAAAGAGTGCAAGATGCTCTTTGATTTTAGTTTCCACTCATCCTCATTAATGTAGATTTAACCAATACGAATACTAAATGTAATCAAAAGTATCTAACTAAAATATATAATGTAAGCAGAAGACATATCTACACACTACCGGTCAAAAGTTTGAAATCAAATAAGTCTCTTATTGAAAGAAGTCTCTGCTCACCAATGCATTTATTTAATCAAAAATACAATAAAAAAACAGTAATATTGTGAAATATCATTAGCCTACAATTTAAAATAACTGTTTTCTATGTGAATATGTTTTAAAATGTACTTTATTCCTGTGATCAAAGCTGAATTTTCAGCATCATCTCTCCAGTCTTCAGTGTCCTTCAGAAATCATTGGAATATGCTGATTTGATGCTCACGAAAAATATTAATATTATTATACACAAACATTACTGATTATTATCAATGTTGAAAACAGTTGTGCTGCTTAAAAATTTTGTGAAAACGGTGATACTTTTTTTCAGGATTCTTTAATGAATAGAAAGTTCCGTGAACAGCATTTAATTGCATTTATTAAATGTATTAAAGTATTTATTAAATAAAAAATGTTGTAACATTATAAATGTCTTTATTCTCACACTAAAAGTTTTAATTTCTCTATTTTTTTCTCTATCTTGCCACACATGTTTGAATATCATTGATTCCACAAGCACATGATATTAAGCAGCAAAAACAGTTTTCAGCATTGATAATAATAGGCTAATAATAACAAATGTTTCTTGATCATCAAATCAGCATATGATTTCTGAAGGATCGTGTGACACTGAAGATTGGAATAATGATGTTGAAAATTCATCTTTGATCACAGGAATAAATTACATTTTAAAATATATCCAAATAGGAAATGGTTATTTTAAATTGTAACAATGTTTCACAATATTACTGTTTTTACTGTGTGTTTGATTAAAAAAATGCTTGATGTGCATAAGAGACACATTTCAAAAACATAAAAACTTTTAATGTTTCCAGACTTTTGATAGGTAGGCAGTGCTGTCAAAATTAATTAATTAATTTTTTTTTTCAGTTTAATGCGTTAAAAATATTTAACGCAATTAATGCAGCATCCGTTTTCTTTCATCCTTTGGCTACAGTTACATTATGATCATGCTCTTATCCATGCAAATACTTTTAAACCATTCAAGCGCGACAAGCCAAAAGGTGCTGTCTGTGAATGTCCTGACACACACACACAGAATATGGAAGGCCAAAAGGTGCAAAAACACGTGAATTTTAACACGTTAACAACACATAAAATACACATATATATGTGTTAAATGTACATGTTTTTGAACCTTTTGGCCTTCGATAATAGAAAGACACGCGGCAGTATCGCCAGAACCAAGTTCTCGCTAGAACCAAGTTCTTTCGCGCTTGAACCAAGTTCTTTCGCGCTTGAACAAATAACACAGAATTATGCCAAAATGCCCGTTTGTTCGAGTATTCTAAAAAAAAGTCTTAAATGAGGTAAATAACGTCTTAAATGAACTTAAATAGTTGTGAGAAAATGAGATGCGCGTGACAGAGCGCCAGATCCGTGTCATGTTTGGCAGAGGCAGATCTTAAAGGGATAATTCACCCAAAAATGAAAATTTGATGTTTATCTGCTTACCCCCAGGGCATCCAAGATATAGGTGACTTTGTTTCTTCAGTAGAACACAAATGAAGATTTTTAACTCCAACCGTTGCGGTCTGTCAGACGTATAATGCATGTGAATGGTAACAAAATCTATGAGAGTAAAAAAAACATGCACAAACAAATCCATATTAAACCCTGCAGCTCGTGACGACACATCAATGTCTTAAGACACGAAACGATCGGTTTGTGAGAGAAACCAAACAGTATTTATATCATTTTTTACCTCTAATACGCCACTATGTCCAACAGCCTTCGGCATGCGATCACTTCCGGTAAGTGAGGTCAGTGTACACCATCACCTCACTTCCGCCGCTTGCGACAGATCGTGTACATTGTACATTGACCTCACTCACCGGAAGTGATCGCGCGGTGAAGGCTGTTGGACTTAGTGGCGTATTAGAGGTAAAAAATGATATACAGTTATATATACTCGTTAGAAATTACATCAGAAGTGGAAAACGTTGGTCAAAAACACACATTTACATACAAACTGACCAGCAACCACAACTTTCAGATGTCATCTTTCTTTTTCTAGCTCAACTGTCATCGAATGGAACGCATAGGATTGTGGGATATCAAAGGCAGCGAAGGATACATCTATTCTGCCTTCAAAAACCGATCTGATGAAGGTCTCTCAGGAGGCAGGAAGTGAAGCTAACTTTGGATTTGGACGTGCCTTGATGCCTTCCTACCTTGAAATGTGTCCTCCAAAGGCAGCATTTTCCAGTTTTCGGACACAGCCCAAGAAAAACAAAATAATGACATTCTAAATGTTTAAAAAAAACATCTGACTATACCACATAATAGTGAAATTCTAGTAATAAAATAATTTCCGGAAGTGATCGCGCGGTGAAGGCTGTTGGACATAGTAGCGTATTAGAGGTTAAAAAAAAAAAAAATGATATAAATACTGTTCGGTTTCTCACACAAACTGATCGTTTCCTGTCTTAAGACATCAATGTGTCGTCACGAGCCGCAGGGTTTAATATGGATTTGTATGTGCATGTTTTTTTACTCTCATAGTTCTCATACTCTCATGTGTTACCATGTGTTACCATGCATTATACGACTGACAGACTGCAACGGTTGGAGTTAAAAATCTTAATTTGTGTTCTACTGAAGAAACAAAGTCACCTATATCTGGGATGCCCTGGGGGTAAGCAGATAAACATCAAATTTTCATTTTTGGGTGAACTATCCCTTTAAAGTGGCAGCAGCCTAATAAACCAGTTGCTGTGATGTCATTAATGTTAATCAAAGAACAAAGGTAACAGAGAAAAATTGTAGCTTTAATAAGGATTAATCTACATTTAATTTATAATTTATGCAGTTAAGACTGTAAAGTGTTTGATAACTTTATTCAATTTCTGTATTTATAAATAAAGGCCACAGGTAAGTATGACATTATAATGGGTTTATGTGAAGATTGTTTTAAGTTATTTTTTGTAAAGCCTAATAAATGTTGAAATTGATAGCTTTCAATTATACTGTAATTTTGAATGTCTATCATTAATATTAAAAAAAAAAAATCAATTTCATGGAGACATCAGTAGCAGTTTTGGTATCAGTAATACTGGCCTTCATTCATAAAAAGATGGCATTACAACAAATATTTAAAATATACTGTCTTTAAGTTGTTTCTTACATTCATTTGGAGAGTAACTGTAAAATTATTACAATATAAAAATATTGAAAACTCAGATGTTTTTAATCGTGATTAACTACAGAAAAAAATGTGCAATTAATAAGTTATTTTTTTAATCGATTGACAGCACTAATATAGCCTATATATATATATAATTTTCTCCTATATATACACATGTGTGGTGTGTCTGTGTGTGAAATTCGTTATTTAAAATATAGCCTATAGAATGTCGGATGAGATTGTACATTTATTAAGTAGAAATGGCCTGCAGTCTGGGATGAGGATTTGGCCTGATAGTTAATGATTAAACACAAAGGAGGGTCTTCCCTCTCAGAGGCATTGAGAGCTGCTGGCCTGAGGGGGAAACACACACACACACACACACACACACAACAAAGCAACATGCGCTCTCTGCATTCCTGCAGTCTCTTTGTCCAAACTGCATACATTAAACGCTTGACAGCACATCCTTACCGCAGACAGATGCGTGTGTAGCGCCTGCCATGACAAATTATCATCTAATAGCAGTGAAACATCATTCTGATTGGAGGCCGTTAACAGGATGTTTTCTTGTTTACTTGTTGGCATACGTAAACATGCTTCAAATGGTATTTTAGCGTTGATGGTTGCGTTTTCAAGACGAAAGCAGTTCAAACGTCAATGGAGAATCCCGCGTTCTGTTCTGTCAGTGTATTTCACCTCCTAAACGCTCTCACCACCTTTTCTAATTAATAATTCAAGAGCAGACGCAAACGTAGTCAACTGCAGGTCAAATCACAGTAAGCTTACGTTTGGAAACCATTAGGGGGTCCTGCTTGTTTGTCTTGCTGTTCACACTTGAGTTTTGTCCATTGTCCAATTCGCAAACGAATCGTTCTTTTGAGCCGATTCTTTTTTAATGATTCAGTTGAAAACATTTGCTAAGTTGTAAAAATGTGAGATGGGGATAATTTTGTTAACATTATGGGGGATAGGCCTACGTAGTATAATTATTAATTGTTCACAATTATTATATTATAATATTACGAACTCTGCTTAAGAGTGATGTTTGAAAAATAACAGACATTTCATACAGTATAGTGAAAATTGTAAACAGCAAAAAAATGAAGCAAAAGTGTCTCGTGGGGACTTTTTAAAAAACAAAAACAATTTGATCAGTGATTTGCTGAGACAATAAGTGATTTTCATTAGACAATAAGGAATGACATTTTTAACAGGGGATAATAACATAGCGGCTGCATCCGAAAACCTATACAGCTGACTTGTTGCCTTGCTGCCTTATCAGGCAATGACTTAAGTTGTAAGGCAGCATTTGCACTTCATGAAACTGATTTCGGACAGACTTCTGAGGCAGCATAACAGTTTAATGATCTACAGCAAAATACATAGGCAGCGAAGGATACATCTATTCTGCCTTCAAAAATCGATCTGATGAAGGTCTCTCAGGAGGCAGGAAGTGAAGCTAACTTTGGATTTGGACGTGCCTTGATGCCTTCCTACCTTGAAATGTGTCCTCCAAAGGCAGCATTTTCCAGTTTTCGACACAGCCCAAGAAAAACAAAATAATGACATTATAAATGTTTAAAAAAAAAAAAAGTTTTACCATCTGACTATACCATATAATAGTGAAATTCAAGTAATAAAATAATTTTCTTATACAAAACTGGGAGCTGCATGAAGTGCTCATGTAAAGGTGTAGTCACATTAGCAAATTTTTGGCTAAATTTCACAGGCAAAAAGGTCCATTGTCTGTGCGTCATACATTACTACACTATTAGCAACAGACACAGAAGTCACTTTATACCAAGCAGTTTTTTGCTGGTCATGGCTAGCTTGAACTTGTGAAATCTGCGTGGGTAAATAATTCACTTCACGTGAAATTCCTGATTGCATGGATTCCTAATGAAATTCCTGGATTTTTGTTTAAAAAAAAAAAGAAACAGTAAAGAAATCAAACAACACCTTAAAATCAACATGAAACAAAAGCTGCAATAGTCTTTTCTTCTCTATTTTGACACTGTATATCCAAGTGAAATGGCTTCTCAAACGAAAACAAATGTAGGACGGGACTTGATTTTTCCCATGGGGAATAGAGTGGTGCAGGTATGACATCACTTTGGAGGCCAAAACTCAAAGTGAGTTAGCATTTTAGCACTTCTGGTTCCCTCGTACCGAAGTCAATGGGTTTGTTGAATGGGATTTTGTTTAAATGGCTGAAATAAGGTCTGTGGTGAACACAAGCTCAAGACGCTTTCACATTTTATTCAATGATAAATAGTATTACCCCACTTGTGATTTTTTTGAAGCTGTTATGTGTCTTGAAAAAGGCGGTTGCTAACAAGTGGCTAAATGAGACTACAGAGGGTGACGGGGAGATTAAACGTCATCATGCCGAGCAGGTAAGCTCAGTCTGATTTTAAAACCTTATTATGCTCATAATTGTGCTCTTATAAACTATTATAACTCAAACTGAAAGAGTTGTCGGAATCTTAGTGATGGTGACGTTGAAATCGCGGGACCGTGGTATAGTCCGTTTATAGCCTACCTTTAGCCTTTTACTTCTGGCGACTGCATTTAGGCTTCAAAATTCATTAAAGTTGTGTTCATCTGTGATAATTATCTTGATGGACAAAATGTTTAAGTATCATAAACTTTTGTTGATCACAGAGCTTGTTGTTTGCGATACTCCAAAAGCCTATGGGGAAAATCCTATTGGGTTTTTATTGAGGGAACCAGTGTGATGCTAACTGCCAGTTGGCCTACGAAGTGACTGCACCACTCTATTGGCTAGTTGAATCGTTGTGGTTTGCAATTGGTGGATTTCATGTGACTGACGGTTGCCCCGCCCTCGCGCCGGCAAACACATCATCAGAGAAGAGATGTTGCTGCAAGAGGGAGGGGAAGTGATTTTGATTCAAGATTAGGCTACGAGGCACATGAATTAAAAATGTGCATGGATAAAAATTGTATAATAGGCTAAATAATGAAATATTCCATAAATAAAATAAGAATTGTCAATTTAGATTTCATGGAGCCAGTTCACTGAAACCGATTCGATGAATCGAATTCCCACCGCTTGTGGACGCATTCCCACCCCGAATTTCCTTGCTCTTCTACTGCGAAGGCTTCTGAGTATTAATTACATCACGCTGATAACCCTACTGGACGAGCGTCGCGTTGCGTCATAAATATTCATAAGGCAGGACTGGCACATTCGGGCTCCCGGGCGGCCCCGCCTCCCACTATTCTCAGCGTCTCTCTCTCTCTCTCTGTGTGTGTGTGTGTGTGTGTGTGTGTGTGTGTGTGTGTGTGTGTGTGTGTGTGTGTGTGTGTGTGTGTGTGTGTGTGTGTGTGTGTGTGTGTGTGTGTATATATGTATGTGTGTGTGTGTGTGTGTGTGTGTGAACTCCTTGAGCATTCACGATCGCCTCTAATCACTGATCTCCAATCAAACACCAAACCCAGCTTCGCAGAAACGCGGCAGAAAACACAGATAATGGAATATCCGTTTTCCGAATCTATGGGAAATGAACACTGATGGATTAATTGGGGAATAATACACATCCATCGCACGGTAAGTTGTTAGAGGAGGTCGGAGGGGTGAAATGATGAAGCATGTGGTAGTTGCAACCTGCCATTGTCTCGTGCGTCCAGTGATATTTTGTGTTCGTTTTTACATTTGTTGGCAAGGAAACGCTGAAATTTCCTAATACGCCTTTTATGTGGATCTCCAAGAAAAATTCGAATAAAACTGCGGTAATGGTCTGTAATAGTAAATCATGTACAACTTGATCGGACACCCAGTGAAAGCTACATGCTGGACACAAGTGATGTTCTCATGCTACGGTCTTGAGCTTCATCTGCGTGATGGTTGACACTTGTCCATATGGCATGATGCATCAACGATGTAGAATTCGCGTTTGAAAGGTTTAAAATGCACTAATAGGGAAGTTTCGAAGATTTTGCGCGTTGGCAAATGAAATAAATTATAGGATGTGCCTATTTACGCACATCGTGTTTGATGATTAGATGCATTTGACATGGTTTATCTGGTTTGTCATCTGGAGTGTCTAATGCTGGAGTGTAATGCTGGCCACACAGATGGGTCCACATAAGACTTTGGATACATATTTTGGATAGAAAAGCAGAATTTAGTGATTTATGAATTGATTCAGTGTCTCCTGTAGAATTTTGATCATTTGGGATCTTACTGCATGCAAAGCACAGAATGCAGGACTGTAGTAGGCTATACTCTGAAGACATGAAGTGGTCACATGATGGGGGAACCCTTACATTAGTGGGCCACATTGCATTGCATGTTTAAAGGAGGCTCTCTGGTTGCTGTGGTTCCCCAAATTAGGGGTATGGAACTTGGAAAAAAACATTAAATTAAAAGTTATTAGGTATTTTGTGTGGATTTTAGTCACGCTTGACTCATCTCGCTAATACTGTATTTGTCAATTGTAACCCATAGGTATAAAGGTAATACATTGGAACTGGTAAAAATATGGGTGTTTTTGAATTCAGTTTGGGCATCTGAATGAAGTCCAAATTTGTTTTGCCATTTAAAAGTTTCATTCTAGAGTGACTCTTTTTTTTTTTTTTTTTTGTGCCATGGTAAGATTTTATTACTTACTGTTCATGGGCGCCTTAAGGATTTCATCGGATGGTATAGACAGAGGGGAGATTTATTTATTTGTTAATTTTCTTTAGGTCAAATTAGTTTACTCTAGTATGTTTAACTTAACTTCATTACATTTCTCAAACTAAATTGTCTTATGTTGGTCTTCTGTTTCATTCATCATTATATACAATGTATACAATGAACCAATAAGAAAAGCATGGTTTTAGTATTGATCACTGAGTGCCCATAGCCTGAGCACAAGCGTTCAAGCATTCAAATAGGTTACAGAAACTCCTTTAAATGTCCAACATAAATTTAACATTAGAGTTGGGAATCGAAAATCAATTCCAATTCTGGAATCAGATACTTGTTGTAAAATTAAAATTTCGATTCCACTTATCACTTATCTATTTTTTATTTTTTTTTTTATAAATGTTTTTAAACCCAAAAACCGCAAAACCGTCAAGACATCAATCTAACACAAGTTCAATGGGAAAACAACTGAAAACAGCACAACTGGACACAAAAACACTTCTGTTGTGAATGGTCACTTATCCAGCTAGCAATTTAGCAAGCTAGCAATCCCAGAACATAGCTTTTAGTTCCCAGAAAATGTTCAGAACATTGTAGTGTTTTTTTTTTTTTTTTAAATCTGAATCTTGTTTAAGGTTTGTTTTTGGTTAGTCAGGAAAGTTTTCTTTATTACGTTCCTTTAACATTCTCCTAACATTACCAGAATGTTCCCCTATCCTCTTCACTCTATCATTTACTATGCTGTATGTAATGTAATCATCCAGCACTCCTGCGATACTTTTTTGTATGGAAGATGAATGTTTGGAAGTCAATAATCAATACTATACAAACCATACTTTTTGATCTATTGTATAATTATTAAAAATAATCTCAGCAGTGAGCACTGCATCAACCATCTGTTTCTTTTACTGACTGAGAAACTGCTTCAGATGATTCAGTGAGAGAGCGGTCCAAACAAATCCAAATCGATACAGACAATTACAGTTTTGCAAATCCGTTTGGCCAATTCACTGAAAAGAAAAAGCGACCTCAAAATAATGATAAATTCACAAATGATTGGCATCGCTGTTTCAGTCATCAGAAATACAGGAAGCTATAATAATTTATGAAATATTTGCATGGAAAACATTTCTCAGGTCAGTCGGAGTGCTCATAGTTTGCACAGTTCGTACAGCCGTATTTAATTATACTTTATACTTTTTATTTATTTATTTACCTCTCATATACTAAATATGCTTTTGAGCTTTTTGGAGCAAAACGTAAGTCAACTGTGATTTTTGCCAAGTTGGACATCTTCCTTCATTCCTGCCATTCTTTAAAATCAGAGGGAAATGATAATGTTGTTGAAGCCCCATCGCCAGCCCTAACCCGATGGGAATTCCTGGACAAACAAGGATGTTGACGAGCATAGCTTTTCTAGGATAAGGAAAAGAGGGATTCATTTAGTAACATCTGTTCATGTGTCGTGAACACATGGCTGATAGATGGATTCAGACTGCCTATCAAAGAGTAATTCCTGCTCCTGGATTATTCATGGTAGTTGTGAAGAAATGTCAAAATTTTCTGTGATAAGAGAGCTTAGGAATATGATTTATATTGGTATTTATCTACATTTCTTCCAAGAAGCAGTTAAAGCTGCCGTGTGTGATTTTTAAACATTGCTCTGTTTGTTTGTGCATCCCTAAATGTTTTTTTTCTGGCTCATCCAATGGTGTGAGTTTGCGTTGGGGCGAACTGTTAGTTGAACAATGGAAGAATGTTTTCTGTCTGATGCTTCAGAAGTTACGATTGAGTTTACAATGTGATTGAATGTAGTCACCACCTTCAAACAACTACAAAACCTATAAAACAGATACAATTACTTGACTATGTTAGTAAGTTCATTAGATGTTAACGTTAATAGAGAGTTTTTCCATCTGTCAGAAGGCCGGTTCAGAGATGGAAAACCTGGAAAAGTCATGGAAATTAGTTGATATACAGATAAACTACTGTTCAAAAGTTTGGGTTTGGTAAGATTTTTTTTGTTTATGTTTTTGAAAGAAGTCTCTTTTGCTCACCAAGCCTGCATTTATTTGGTAAAAATACAGTAAAAACAGTAATGTTGTGAAATATTATTACAATTTAAAATAACTGTCTTTTATGTGAATGTTTTAAAATGTAATGTATTCCTGTGATCAAAGCTGAATTTTCAACATCATTACTCCAGTCTTCATTGTCACATGATCCTTCAGAAATCATTCTAATGAAACATTTCTGATTATTATCAATGTTGAAAACAGTTGTGCTGCTTAATTTTTCTGTGGAAACTTTGGGTACTTTTTTTCCCCCAGGACTTTTTGATGAATAGAAAGTTCAAAAAACTGCATTTATTTGAAATCAAGATCTTATAAATGTCTTTTCTGTCATATTTGATCAATATGATGGATCCTTGCTGAATAAAAGGAATGAAAAAACCTTACTGACCCCACACTTTTGAATGGTAGTGTGGATATAGAGAATACATGTATACACTATATTGCCAAAAGTATTGGAACACCCCTCCAAATCATTGAATTCAGGTGTTCCAATCACTTCCATGGCCACAGATGTATAAAATCAAGCACCTAGGCATGCAGACTGCTTCTAAAAACATTTGGAAAGAATGGGTCGCTCTCAGGAGCTCAGTGAATTCAAGCGTGGTACCGTGATAGGTTGCCACCTGTGCAGTAAGTCCATTCGAGAAATTTCCTCACTACTAAATATTCCATGGTTGTTTTATAACAAAGTGGAAGCAATTGGGAACAACAGCAACTCAGCCACGAAACAGTAGGCCACGTAAAATCACAGAGCAGGGTCAGCGCATGCTGAGGCGCACAATGTGCAGAAGTCGCCAACTTTCTGCAGAGTCAATAGCTACAGACCTCCAAACTTCGTGTGGCCTTTAGATTAGCTCAAGAACAGTGCATAGAGCACTTCATGGAATGGGTTTCCATGGCCGAGCAGCTGCATCCAAGCCTTACATCACCAAGTGCAAGGAAAAGCGTTGGATGCAGTGGTGTAAAGCACGCCACCACTGGACTAGAGCAGTGGAGATGTGTTTTCTGGAGGGACGAATCACACTTCTCTGTCTGGCAATCCGATGGACGAGTCTGGGTTTGGCGGTTGCCAGGAGAACGGTACTTGCCTGACTGCATTGTGTCAAGTGTAAATTTTGGTGGAGGGGGGGTTATGGTGTGGGGTTGTTTTTTAGGGGTTGGGCTTGGCCCCTTAGTTCCAGTGAAAGGAACTCTTAATGCTTCAGCATACCAAGACATTTTGGACAATTTCATGCTCCCAAATTTGTGGGAACAGTTTAGGGATGGCCCCTTCCTGTTTCAACATGACTGCGCACCAGTGCACAAATCAAGGTCCATAAAGACATGGATGAGCGAGTTTGGTGTGGAGGAACTTGACTGGCCTGCACAGAGTCCTGACCTCAACCCGATAGAACACCTTTGGGATGAATTAGAGTGGAGACTGCGAGCCAGGCCTTCTCGTCCAACATCAGTGCCTGACCTCACAAATGCGCTTCTAGAAGAATGGTCAAAAATTCCCATAAACACTCCTAAACCTTGTGGAAAGCCTTTCCAGAAGAGTTGAAGCTGTTATAGCTGCAAAGGGTGGGCCAGCTCCATATTAAACCCTACGAATTAAGAATCGGATGTCATTAAAGTTCATGTGCATGTAAAAGCAGACGTTCCAAAACTTTTGGCAATATAGTGTATGTCAGAAATAAACAAAATATATAGATTATTGCATGGACACTGCAAAACAGCACAAAAATGCAGCAAATATCATCGCAATTCTTGAGAAAAGTAGCTGCGAAGTCAGTCGTTCAGTCAAAAAGAAAAGAAAAATCGAGACTGCCTAAACCTCTTTCCTGAAGATCTGAAGGTTCAACTACAGCAAATGTGAAGTGCCACACATAATGTATGATGTGTGAGACCAAGACAAGTGCAGTGTTTGAACACATTGTGTTTGCCAAGGGCTTATTTGCAGATTTTTATTTGGAATGTGTCCTGGCAGGGTTTGAACAACATGAATATATAGACAGCTACTTGATTGTTTAGTTGTAAAAGCACCATTTAATCAAAAATGCTATGAACTGTGCCAGATCAGATAGCCATCAGGTGTGAAGTCGGTTGTAATGTTGGCCAGAAAAACAGGAAGATGAAGAATGCTGAGATCCGCTGTGACCCTTTTCATTCTTCTGAACTTTCTTTCTGAAACTCCGTTCAAGTGCTGTGGTTAATTCTCTAAGGCTGCCAATCAGAAACGCCTCAGTCAAGATTTTAATTACCTAGCAGGTGAAATGCAAAGGAAAAGCATGGTTTCCCCATAGAACAACTGCTGACTGTCCTGTATGCCAGTAATGGATTTTCCCCGTCTGTTAATTGCTGGTGGATTGGAAAAAGGATATAGAGCAGAGCTCTTGAAGTGTTTGAAGCGAGAATTATCCACGCGAGACGCTTTGGATTTATGTGTTAGTTCCAGAGAACACATTTAAACTGAACTCTGCTTGACTGCGCTTCATTTGCTCATTTCCGTGCTGGCATTTTAAAAACAGGTTAGATGAATACTTAACCCTTCACAGAGTTAAAAACATAATTTAGTGTCACAGTTAATATACAGTATGTCAGAGCGATGCTCCATATACATGCTAACACTAGTTTAAAATGTTTTCTCCTGAAAATGTAAGTGGCGTTGACCATTCGAAGCTTTCTAGGGAGTTGTGGGAGGTTATTAGGTGTTCTGTGTGGTTTATAATGCTGCTCTGTGGACACTAGGGTGTTGCTTACTGTATTAGCATTATTGTCTGCTTTCTAGGGTTGCGTCTTTTGACCAGATTTCCATCTGACATAGCGATATTTTGTTTTTCTGTATATTTCAATATGAAAATACAAGTATTTTCACCAGATGACGTGTTACTTGAATAATATTTGGATAGAATTATTCCTAATATAATAATTGGGGTGATTTTGTTGGGGAGTGAATTTTTTTTTTAATGAAAAACTGTGGGTGCACAATATTGTAGAACTGTGAAGTTACAATACTAATATTTATGGAATAATATTTATTCTTTCTTTTTTTTTTTTTTTTTTTTTTTTTTAAATGTTAAAGGGTTAGTTCACCCAAAAATGAAAATTCTGTCATTAATTACCCTGGTGTTGTTCCAAACCTGTAAGACCTTCATTCATCTTTGGGACACAAATAAAGATATTTTTGCTGAAATCAGTCTCATGCCGGCTCTGTATTGGCCGACGCTGTTCACGTGAGCACCATGACGCATGATGTGTGTGATGCTGACGCAGAAGCCGGCCAATACAGAGCCGGCGTTCTGCTGTAGGAACCCGGAACCGCTGCACTGTGTTTACTACGTGAACAGCGTAGGAGACTGATTTAATAAAAAATATTTTATTAAAATACTTTATTTGTGTTTCAAAGATGAATGAAGGTCTTACGGGTTTGGAATGACATGAGGGTGAGTAATTACTGACATAATTTTTTGGGTGAACTAACCCTTTAAACCCTCAATCTTTTTGGTAGTTTGTCGGCAAATAAATATCTAAAAATATATCTGTGTTGGTTTGCACGTGCAGTTTATGAATGAGGTGTTTCAGAATTTCAGAGCGGCTCTATTCACAGTAAATGATCCAAGACACTCCGAGACGCTGAAACACTGTACCCTTGAAACCGGCAACACGTACAGTATATTTAATTAAATCACAGCTTTCATGATTTGACTATCGCATTAAGCCATATCATGATATTGATTTTGTTTTGTTATATCATGCAACCATAATTCATAGCGGAGAGTAATATACCATAATGCACTGTATAAAGCTTTCCCCAAACCAGTTCAGTGTGAACCTGCCCTATTCTAAAGCCAATTCTAAAGATATCATTAGCTGTGTTTCCAATGTTAGGCCAAAAGCAGGCATACTAGTGAGTGCCAGGGCCAGTCGCGTTTCTACTGTCACTTCCGGGGCTTGATCGGGCCTCCTCAGGGATTCCTTGGTGTCAATGACCAGGGGTTTATGGCCTGCCAAATACCTTGGTCCAAAGTGGGCTTGAGGAGTGGCCATGAAAAGAGACTTTATCTGAGTCAGGAGACGGTCATCAGGCTACCAGCTAACTTTAACATTTTAAACAATTTTCAGCTCAACACGCACTGGTGTCTGAAAGTGAGTTTTTGAAACAACTTCCTTGTGATCCGATGGGGATTCTCATCATCGTATGAGGCAGAAATATATTTATATGCAATGCTAAAGGCTACTTATGCTAACCATTGTGATAATAAATACATGTATGATTATGGAAAATACCAGAGACCGCTTAAAGAACTTAGACAAATCATATATGATTGTAATCGTGTATTTATTTGGTTTCATGTTTCATCTGTCTCTTCCCTGTGCCTTTGTTAATTGATACCGTACTTAAGCTTAGACTGTTTCCTCCTGTTTTCTGCTCATGAGCACACTCTGTTGCTCTGGCTGAAAGGATAACAGTTATAGGGAGATGGGAGAGATCGCATAATTTTTTGAAATGCTCATTCTTTCTAAAGAAATGTGAGATGAACAAATAAATGGAAGCAGACGTGATTTTGGCCTTGTAACTTGAGGTCCGAGTTATAGCTATTGGCATCACCCGGGGCCGGCACGTTGTTAGCCCTGGCCTGACAATTGGAAAGTGGCTATTGGTCATATCAGTGACAGTACTGCTTGCTTAAACAACGCTGAAACAAATACTAATCTGTAACCCTAACCATAACCTTAGCATAACGTCGGTAGTGCATCCTGATAGATAGCATTACTGTTTGTTGCGATTGGATCAATCCAGTTTTTTTTTTTAAACTTTTTTTAATTTTTTTAATTTTTTTTTAATTTTTTTTGCCAGTTCACTGCGTGATTGAGTTGACCAATGAAATCGGCTGTGGGGCGGGGTTTGTGTTTAACTGGTATGGGGGGGGAAATGCAAAAAAAAAAATAAAATAAAATAAAATAAAACCTTTAAAGATGGCAGATGAACAAGAGAAATGTTAATCATAATTGGTAACACTTTACAGTAAGGTTTCATTTGTTAACATTATTTAATGTATTAACTAACGTGAACTAACCATGAGCAATACATTTGTTACTATAGTCTTTATTCATTTATTCATTTGTTTGTTCATTAACTAATGTTAACAAAAACAACTTTTAATTTTAATAATGTATTAGTAAATGTTGAAATTAACATTAACAAAGATTAATAAATGCTGTAGAAGTGCAGTTCATTATTAGGTCATGTTAACTAATGTAGTTAACTAATGAAACCTTATTGTAAAGTGTTACCTTATAATTTATTCCATTCTGGAAAATATTGATAAAATAGTTCAATAATACAATTTATTTGTACTCTGTATTTTTAAACTCGCAATGTAATGGAACTAGTGACAGATCACTTCTTCTGAATTTGTACGACATCCAGTGAAATGGATTATCAGAAACAAAATGTAGGAAAAGTGACCCTTATCCAGTGTTGGGAAGGTTACTTTGGAAATGTAATAGGTTACAGATTACAAGTTAACCTATTTAAAATGTAATAAGTAGTGTATCTATTTCAGTTACTTTATTAAAGTAATGTAACTGATTACTTTTCTAATTTCCAGCACTGAAATGCCTTTTTATCACTCAGCATGGTGGCAACTCTCAGACAGGTTGTCGCCTAAAGCTTTCAGCGGCAATGTAGATTGATGTAATTGGCAGACGTGGTGCTCTGCAAACTCAAAAGCATGAGAATAGCATTGCTTTACTATACAGCCTTGAAATGGCAGGAGGCATCGAGCACATCGAAAACAGGCAAAGCAACAAATTAATATTATTCAACATATCCTAGCTCAGAAAATATTCAGATGTAACCCCCTTTGTAATCATTTTCAGAAGTAACTGTAATTTAATTACACTTTTTTTTTTTCTCAGTAACTGTAACTGATTAGTTACATTTATTTTGTAATTAAATTACGTAATCTAGTGACATTTAACTAGTTGCTCCCCAACACTGCCCATATCCGCATTTACACTATACACTTGGCGAAACAACCCAAGGTAGAAATAATGACCTGGAAAAGCTTAGGCCAAAAAGGAAGTAAAAACTTTTTGCAATGGACACAGATTAAATGATAATACAAGCTTTTGCTTTCCTCACTTTGAAGGTCACTGTCTCTTCACCCCAAAGGTAGGGATGCACCGATACCATTTCTTCAGAACCGATCCAATCCGATACCAAAAATTCTGAGTATCGGCCGATACCGATACCAATCCGATACCAGTGCAGTTTTGTTTAAAAATTCAATGTAGAATTTCTATACCTCAGTGTGTTGAACTGATAATCACTCTTTTGTGTGTTAAACACAGTCTACTAAATACAGACAACTTCATTATAAAGAAAAACAACAAATTAAAAAAATATATAAATCACAATCTATGACAAAAATACTACTATAAACTAGATGGTGGATAAACTAGATTAGTGGATAATTCAGCAGCAAAAGTTACTCTAGAAAAATCACGAGTGCACAATAATTGTATCAAATCTAAACATTTAGTGGGGAACAAATAAAAGCGAATAAGTGTAGCACTAAATCTGGTAAACTGTTACACGTTGTAAAATACATTCATGAAAAACAAGTAAATATATTTATAGAAATAGGGCCTATATACTAAGAAATTAAAAGACATTTATTTGAAATGTATAGCGCAGCTTTTTTAATGAGGCAGCAACATATTATAGATAAGGCAGAACAAGAAAGGCTATTAATAATCTTTCATTGCGCAAAAGTGTTATAATACGAAGGGCTCCAATACAGATCGGCACAAAGCGCTTATGCGCATCCCGTGCGCAGGATGATGCGCTTGAAGCAACATGGAGTCACAGCGTGCAGCGCTCCGCATTGAAAAGTTCAAAACACAAAGGGAAGATATATCGATGCGTAGTGTATCTATCTATGCAATATTTTATTGCCCCTTTTCTTTTAACAGTTTAAAAATTCAGTTACCGTGTGTGTGAAGAATAATACAATCTCTAGTCCAGTGTTGTGATCTAACAGACACCCGGTAGAAAGTAACACGATTTAGAAACAGCAATAAACTCCAGTCAGATAAAGTCATTTTATGCGAAACCATAGAGCGTTATCTACAGATCAAGCATAATAACAGGAACATTGAATCATCTTGGAGAGAGTTTCATCGTGTTGACTGTCGTAACCGAACGCGTTTGAAAGCTGAATGGAGAATGACTGGCAGCCGCAGCGGAGGGAAGCATTTACGTGAACTTGAATTTAATGACTTAAATGTTCATCTGTACCTCACATTAAACTATGGAATGGCTTCAGAACACTTAATATAGTGCACGAAGCATTGATGATGCTTTATAATGTTTTTGTGTCTTTTGTGGGGCACTGGGGCTTAGCAATAACACAGAATATTATACGCACAGTATCGGATTTGGATCGGTCCTGTCTGACCGATACCCGATCCGGCAAATAATGGCGGTATTGGAGCCGATACCGATACTGACTATCGGATCGGCGCATCCCTACCCAAAGGCTCAAAAGACATAAAACTTCAGCTTGACTCAGATTGAACCTTCGTCCTCCATTGTGCCATTGACGAGTCATGTGATCACGGTTGGTGTCCACCTGAGTTGACGTCATTCGCCACCGTCGCTTTTCAATGACGTACACATTGACGGGAATATCCGATCTGCCCCTTATATGGCAGACGCAAATGCATGCATCCGATTGATATCAGATTTATTTCTACATATTAACGAGGCCTGAAACCGATCTGAGAATATCAGAATCCATGTGCTTTTTTCTTGCTTACACGTTCATGGGTCATTTCCGATTACCCAATAAACCACGATAAAATGTACTGACGGTTAGTATTATCATTTAAAATTTAATTATCATTAAAACTGTTTGATTATTGCGATTTTGTAAACTCGTGGTAAATCCTGTCCAGCCAGCGTCAGTCTGGCGCAACGTTGTTTTTTGAAGGAGAAGAAATAGCAGAAGGTGACAGCGCTCGGGAGATTTTTCAGCCTTCTAAAAGGACCAAATCTGAGGTGTGGTCATATTTTTGGCTTTTACAAAAGTCCTGAAGGAAACTTAATTGAGGATGGTCACCCTGTCTGCAGAACATGCACAAAGAAAGTCAAATCTGCTGAGTCGTCTTCGTGACCATCACCCACTGTTGTATAGCGAACGCAAGGCACGTTAACTTTGACCTCAGCACCAAAACTACGTCTGGGAAATAACTGGACACAAAATGTTGTTTTGAGTTGAAATATTTTATCTCACTCACTTGAAATTAACGTGAAGATTCTGCGAAGAAAAGTTTTCAGCAAGTGGCTTTGAGCCAAAGACGAACAAACAAGTTCAAACAAGACTATTAAGGGTGATATTTAAGGGATAATAATGTATATTCATCGTACACTTATTACACAGATTTTTTTTTTTTTACCACATAAATAATTACAGGGACATATTGATTTGAGAATGTTTTACATCTGACCGGTTTATAAATCCATTTTGTACAGCGTACAAAACAATCGTCCAGACAAGATGATCACAACAATATTATAGTAGTATTAATAGTAAAGTCCTCTGATTTCATTTTCAATACAATCAAAAACGGAGATGCAAGACGGCAAGTTGCATTTGAATAAAACGAGAGAGCGCGTCCGTTGTGGTACGTGGATGTGCGCTGTTATAATGCGTTGCTATTGACGACGGTCATTATAAGTAAGGAAATGCCACAGAATAGAATCTTGCTTAAAAAGTGCATAGAGTTGCTTGTTTTATTGGTTTTGATTTTCAAATATAAAACTTGTTGAAATGTTTTCAGTGTGTGCATCAGTTCTTTTTAACAAAACCGTGATGATATTGATAATTGTGATTAATTTTGGTCACTATAATCGTGATATGAAATTTTCATACCGTCCCATCCCTAGCCACATGGGAGGAAAAAATCTGAATTGGGTCCCTTGAACCATGTAATGTAAATGCAGCCTAAGATGCGTTTAGAAAATATATGAATGTCCATTTAATGCAGACTTTAAGCTTAGAGTATGAAGCAACATGCTAAAACTGTTGTATTTTTGTTGAAATCAATAGCATATAACGTGCATGAGGAGCGCCATTTGAGCTCTTATAAAGAGTTTCTGCCTATGAAGAGTGCTTCAGTTCAGCCGTAGAAGGCAGTGGGCAGGAGGCAGCTTTCTATGTTTCTCAGCAGAGTCTGTATGTACCAGTTTTTCAACATTTATCTCATGAACCCCCAGTCCATTAGTGGCTTCTGACTGGTATCACATTACACTGATGGCAGTCAGAGAGACGCTGTGCTGGAGATATGTCACAGCCGGTCCCTCGGGACAGCACTTGGATCACAGACAGATGCTGTCCTGGCTGGGATGGACACAGCCAGAGGGCTTTATCTGACTTCAACATAGTTTTGGAGGATTTCCTACACATATGTCTTGCAAATAGGGATGAGACGGTATGAAAATTTCACATCACGATTATAGTGACCCAAATTATCACGATTATCAATATCACGGTTTTGTTAAAATGAGATTAAAGTGTTCAAAAAGAACTGATGCACACACTGAAAACATTTCAACAAGTTTTATATTTGAAAAGCAACAAACAACAAATAAAACAAGCAACTCTATGCACTTTTTTTAAGCTAGATTCAGCCAGAGGGCTTTATCTGACTTCAACATAGTTTTGGAAGATTTCCTACACATATGTCTTGCAAATAGGGATGAGACGGTATGAAAATTTCACATCACGATTATAGTGACCCAAATTATCACGATTATCAATATCACGGTTTTGTTAAAATTTGTTAAAGTGTTCAAAAAGAACTGATGCACACACTGAAAACATTTCAACAAGTTTTATATTTGAAAAGCAACAAACAACAAATAAAACAAGCAACTCTATGCACTTTTTTTAAGCAAGATTCTATTCTGTGGTATTTCCTTCTTTATAATGACCGTCGTCAATAGCAACGCATAATAACAGCGCACATCCGGTGTATCACAACGGACGCGCTCTCTCGTTTCATTCAAATGCAACTTGCGTCTCTGTTTTTGATTTGTATTCAAAATGAAATCAGAGGACTTTACTATTAATACTACTATAATTATTACTATAATTACTATAACTTGTTGTGATCATCTTGTCTGGGCGATTGTTTTGTACGCTGTACAAAAATGGATTTATAAACAGGTAATATTTAAAACATTAATCTTTTATGTGGTAAAGAAAATCTGTGTAATAAGTGTACAATGACTATGCATTATTATCCCTTAAATGTCACCCTTAATAGTCTTGTTTGAATTTGTTCGTTCGTCGTTGGCTCACAGCCACTTGCTGCGAACTTTTCTTCGCGGAAGCTTCACGTTAATTACAAGAGAGTGAGATAAAATATTTAAACTCAAAATTTTGTGTCCAATTATTTCCCAGACGTAGTTTTGGTATCGAGGTCAAAGTCCACTTGCCTTGCGTTCGCTTTACAACAGTAGGTGATGGTCACAAAGACGACTCGGCAGATTTAAAGTGTTTCCTCCTATTGCAGCGACTTTCTTTTTGCATGTTCTGCAGACAGGGTGAGCATCCTCGATTAAGTTTCCCTCAGGAATTTTATAAAAGCCAAAATATTACCACACCTCAGATTTGGTCCTTTTAGAACAGGCTGAAAATCTCCCGAGCGCCGTCACTGCCTTCCACCATTTCTTCTTGTTCAAAAAACAACATTGCGCGCTGCGCCAGACTGATGCTGGTTGGACAGGATTTTCTGTGCTTTTTCAAAATCGTGATAATCAAACACGGTTTAATAATTACATTTTAAACGATATTACTAACCGTCAGTACATTTTATCGTGAAACCGGTAATCATCCCATCCCTACTTGCAAACAGCAAGTTTTTGTCATGTTGTAGTTTTTGAGGTATTTATGCATGCTGTATATTTATTTGGCTTCTCTGTTTTGCTTTTCCTAAAGGATAAAATAAAACAAGCTAGCTATTTTTATCTCCTTTTTGAGCGCATAATCAAAGTAGATCAAGGCTATTTTAAGAATAATTAGTGGTGTTTGCTAAGGCAAGCATTACTATTAATATTGTTTATACTTGGGCTTTTTCTGAAAATCTCAGACAATTATTGCTTTGGTGATAATACAGGGCTTGACACTGACTTTTTTTAGTTAAAAGATTTAGGAGCACATTAAAAGACTTTAAGGGGGGCAATTTATTAGAATGCAAAAAGTACACTAGGATTTTAAATATGTACACACACACACACACACAGAGACACTCACATTGGGTTTCTATGTTTTATGGGGACTTTTCATAGACACAATGATTTTTATACAATTTTTATATACACACACACACACACACACACACACACACACACGTTTGTTATTCCACTTAAGATATATTTAAGACTTTTTAGGACCTTACATTTCATAAAACTGTTTTTTTTCTTTAGGACCCACAGGGACTTTTTTTTCCCCCTCACTCATGCTCCTAAATACATTTTACAGTTTGCATGCATCTATATTTAGTCCCAAATGTGAGTGAAGTCCATTTCAAGGAAAGTCTGTTCACTCTGCAGCCATATTTGCAACGCCTCCGGGCAGCTATTTCGGGCATCCAACACCAAGTCCTATATATTTGAATGGGGGAATCCTGAAATCTCAAAAACTGCTTGCCGAACTCACAAGTAAATAACATATGTCAAATCAACAACAAAATCTGACATATACTGTCCCATAAATGTTGTTTTTTTTAATGCTCAAATATGCTAGTGTTAAAAAAGCTTATCTTTCAGGCTAGACGAGCCAATGTGCATGTGCAGTCCTAAGCGCGAGTCTCAGGTTTCTTTGGGAACCGGAGTTTTTAATGGCAGCTGCAGTGATGCAATGACTTCACCAATCAGTGATTGGCACTCTTAAACTTAGAAGGCGGGACGTATTCCACCATTTTGCAGTTGCATTTTCTCCCATTCATAGTAATAGGAGTGCACCATCTTTGTATAGATAGTCTTTGGTAAAACATACATGCAGGGCAACATTATCATCTGTTTTTTCACTTTCAATAATGCAACGTTAGCCTATTATTTTTCAATAAAACATGCTTTATTAAAACACTTAAATTAGCCCAAGTCTAAGCATATATTAAATTGTTTATTAATATACTTAACGCAATAAATTTCATTAACGTAACAAAATATCACACATAAATGCCTTTTTGTTATACAAATAAGAGTTTAGAAAACGTATAATTCTGTGACCGAAACAAAGGCTTTAATGGCATCCTCAGTATGCTTTAAAATTAAATGTAATTAATTTAATTTCAAGTTAAATTCAATTTATGGGATATAATACAGCTAAGATGGTGATTGATGCACTTGATTAGGATAATGATTTATTTAAAATATTTCATATGAGATTGATATTAGTATATTACTGACATTTTAGATTTTTTTTTTTTTCTCCCCCCCCCACGTGTGAATGAAAGACTTTTGTGTTTTCTGGAATTTTTGTACTTTTTTTTTTTAATTTATTTTATTTGGTCATAACCAACATAATTATTTTTTTTTTTTTTACATATATAATTTCAATATACACAAAAAAATTTCATTTCTGGTCACCGTCTTTTTGACAACATTTAAAACTCTCATACTAATATTCTGCTTAAATGTATATTTTTTTGGTAAAATGCTGTGTCGTTATGTTAATGTGATAACGTGGGCGAACTTGGTGCCCCCTCCAGCTGGTCATGCCCTAGGCAACCACCTAGTTCGCCTATGCCTAGAAACGTCCCGCCATACATGAGTTATGGCTCAAATTCTGTGGCTTGTTAATGAAGGTTTCTTGATGATAATTCTAATACTAAGCAGCTGGAATTATGGATGATAAAGCAGAAAAACTCATATACTTGGACTGAAGGAAGGACCCCAAGCGATAGAGACCAGAATATCATAGAGACTTGTGGGTGGACTCTTTCAACTTGGGCCAGTAAACAACAACCTAGCAATGCTCTAACATCCACCCACAATTACCCAATCATTGCAACAAGTTTGGCACAGGCAAGTGCAACTCATATTTCCTTCAAAAAATGCCAAAATCTAGTTCTTCATGCACATTGTCACAGTTGGGTGAAATAAAGTTGTGCAGTATATAATCACAAGCAGTTAAAAGGTTTATTTACAATGAACTAAGAACGTGAATAGAACAACCAACGTAAACGTGACGACAACTGACAATGAACAGAAGGAAAGAGCTTAAATACACTAAACAAACCAATGAACTTAAAGGGCACCTATTATGCCCCTTTTCACAAGATTTAAAATAAGTCTCTGATGTCCCCAGAGTGTGTATGTGAAGTTTTAGCTCAAAATACCCCATAGATAAATTTTTTTTATAGCATGTTAACATTGCCACTTTTGGGGGGTGAGCAGAAAGGTGCCATTTTAGTTTGTGTCCCTTTAAATGCAAATGAGCTGCTGTGCTTGGCCTAAGATTGCGGAGCTTAAAGAGCTCATTCTTTGGTGTCAGGACGCACTATAACGGACCCCGTTGGAATGATGGCCAAAACTTTACCAATAAGTTTTATGACGTTTATTGTACTTCACACAAAATACGAAGCGTCCGTTTTCACTCCAGAAAATCATTGTAAAAGCTTAATAAAACACAGTGCAAGTGAGCATTAAAATATTATATAATATAATATTATATAAAATATTATATCCATAATATCTCTCTCTCTCTCTCTCTCTCTATATATATATATATATATATACACTCACCTAAAGGATTATTAGGAACACCATACTAATACTGTGTTTGACCCCCTTTCGCCTTCAGAACTGCCTTAATTCTACGTGGCATTGATTCAACAAGGTGCTGAAAGCATTCTTTAGAAATGTTGGCCCATATTGATAGGATAGCATCTTGCAGTTGATGGAGATTTGTGGGATGCACATCCAGGGCACGAAGCTCCCGTTCCACCACTTCCCAAAGATGCTCTATTGGGTTGAGATCTGGTGACTGTGGGGGCCATTTTAGTACAGTGAACTCATTGTCATGTTCAAGAAACCAATTTGAAATGATTCGAGCTTTGTGACATGGTGCATTATCCTGCTGGAAGTAGCCATCAAAGGATGGGTACATGGTGGTCATAAAGGGATGGACATGGTCAGAAACAATGCTCAGGTAGGCCGTGACATTTAAACGATGCCCAATTGGCACTAAGGGGCCTAAAGTGTGCCAAGAAAACATCCCCCACACCATTACACCACCACCAGCAGCCTGCACAGTGGTAACAAGGCATGATGGATCCATGTTCTCATTCTGTTTACGCCAAATTCTGACTCTACCGTCTGAATGTCTCAACAGAAATCGAGACTCATCAGACCAGGCAACATTTTTCCAGTCTTCAACTGTCCAATTTTGGTGAGCTCGTGCAAATTGTAGCCTCTTTTTCCTATTTGTAGTGGAGATGAGTGGTACCCGGTGGGGTCTTCTGCTGTTGTAGCCCAGCCGCCTCAAGGTTGTGCGTGTTGTGGCTTCACAAATGCTTTGCTGCATACCTCGGTTGTAACGAGTGGTTATTTCAGTCAAAGTTGCTCTTCTATCAGCTTGAATCAGTCGGCCCATTCTCCTCTGACCTCTAGCATCAACAAGGCATTTTCGCCCACAGGACTGCCGCATACTGGATGTTTTTCCCTTTTCACACCATTCTTTGTAAACTCTAGAAATGGTTGTGCGTGAAAATCCCAGTAACTGAGCAGATTGTGAAATACTCAGACCGGCCCGTCTGGCACCAACAACCATGCCACGCTCAAAATTGCTTAAATCACCTTTCTTTCCCATTCTGACATTGTTTGGAGTTCAGGAGATTGTCTTGACCAGGACCACACCCCTAAATGCATTGAAGCAACTGCCATGTGATTGGTTGATTAGATAATTGCATTAATGAGAAATTGAACAGGTGTTCCTAATAATCCTTTAGGTGAGTGTATATATATATCTGCTCAGTTACTGGGATTTTCACGCACAACCATTTCTAGAGTTTACAAAGAATGGTGTGAAAAGGGAAAAACATCCAGTATCCGGCAGTCCTGTGGGCGAAAATGCCTTGTTGATGCTAGAGGTCAGAGGAGAATGGGCCGACTGATTCAAGCTGATAGAAGAGCAACTTTGACTGAAATAACCACTCGTTACAACCGAGGTATGCAGCAAAGCATTTGTGAAGCCATAACACGCACAACCTTGAGGCGGATGGGCTACAACAGCAGAAGACCCCACCGGGTACCACTCATCTCCACTACAAATAGGAAAAAGAGGCTACAATTTGCACGAGCTCACCAAAATTGGACAGTTGAAGACTGGAAAAATGTTGCCTGGTCTGATGAGTCTCGATTTCTGTTGAGACATTCAGATGGTAGAGTCAGAATTTGGCGTAAACAGAATGAGAACATGGATCCATCATGCCTTGTTACCACTGTGCAGGCTGCTGGTGGTGGTGTAATGGTGTGGGGGATGTTTTCTTGGCACACTTTAGGCCCCTTAGTGCCAATTGGGCATCGTTTAAATGCCACGGCCTACCTGAGCATTGTTTCTGACCATGTCCATCCCTTTATGACCACCATGTACCCATCCTCTGATGGCTACTTCCAGCAGGATAATACACCATGTCACAAAGCTCGAATCATTTCAAATTGGTTTCTTGAACATGACAATGAGTTCACTGTACTAAAATGGCCCCCACAGTCACCAGATCTCAACCCAATAGAGCATCTTTGGGATGTGGTGGAACGGGAGCTTCGTGCCCTGGAAATCTCCATCAACTGCAAGATGCTATCCTATCAATATGGGCCAACATTTCTAAAGAATGCTTTCAGCACCTTGTTGAATCAATGCCACGTAGAATTAAGGCAGTTCTGAAGGCGAAAGGGGGTCAAACACAGTATTAGTATGGTGTTCCTAATAATCCTTTAGGTGAGTGTGTGTGTGTGTGTATATATATATATATATATATATATATATATATATATATATATATATATATATATATATATATATATATATATATATATATATATATATATATATATATATATATATATATATATATATATATATATATATATATATAAATATATCGTTATTGTGAAATAAAATTACACATATCGTGATATAAGATGGAAAAGTATTGGATAAAACTTAAGGAACTGCTTGATGAATGCAACTGTGTCTTCCATCAATCAGAGATATATCCAGAGACAACATGTAACTTGCTGGCTGTGTAAGACTTTACACCTTGCTTCTGACAGTGTGCCAAGTTGGCCATCGCAGATCGTCTTTCAAGTCCAGTCAACTGTGTTTTGACAAGGTTTGCAGAGCAGTTGCTGTCCTGATTGATACTGAATGCCTTGAATTTCCTACCTTAGACATTTCAAACGGCCTCTTTGACAAGCTCTTACAATCCAGGTATTGTGAAATGTATTCATGTAGCACCCGTCAAATGGGGAAATGCTACTTTCTTGCTCGGGCGACATCTTGTTTGAATATGTGCTTTGTAGGACTTTCTTCTTACTCTCAGTGAGTCTTGCTGTAGAAATGGTGATCGCGGGGAACGATGGCCATACCTCGAATACTGCAAGTAACTTGAAATTTTATGTTCCAATCACAGATGTTGAAGTGGACCACTATTGATGACATTTGATTGGATAAAACTGCGTTTGTGTGCGTCTCACTCACTGTCCTGACAAGTGTGACTGACGCACAAGCAGAGAGAATGTCTGTCTAATTGATAATATCTAGAATGTCTAATATCTAATCTGCGAAAACAAAAGTGATGCACGCAACTCTATCCATTTTGGCGCTTTCTCCTTCATAGCAGTTACAAATGCTGGGTAGTAACTGATTACATGTAATCTGGATTACATGTAAAAATTAAGTACCTGATATTGGATTATATTACATTTTAAAATACTTGTAATCAGACTAGTTACTTTTTTATTGATTACTTGATTACATGTTATTTTCATTCATTGACTCTCCCTTCTACTTCGACTTAATCTTTTAAATTTTCTTTAAAAAATGTAACTATTCCTAAAGTCTACTGCTTGTATACCTTCAGAAGATCTTCCAGGTTTGTGGAATTGCAGACACAGACCAGCCACTAATCATTTGACATCACTGAAAACTGACAGACACCCACAGCATTTGATCACTAGCCTGACGTCGTCATACTCAGATTCTAGTCAGAATATGAGTCTGATACTGCTCCATTGGGCTGTGATTATGGGGCGTTTCAACCGGACCAGGAAAGAAAATGCCTCTGCACTCAATTGGATAGACCTACAACCAATCAGAGTAAGTGACGTATGTTGAGCAACAGAACTCTACTGCACGCACGCTTTGCCGGTGTTGTGAAAAGAATTTAAGGATACACTTACCACTTACCAGTACTTACCAAACACGATAATCATTTTTGAGAGAAATAGTAAAGGTGAATGCATATACGAACAAGTTCTCCGTTTAGGATTAGAACGAATTCAACCCAAGCGCTCTTTGGTGACGTGGATGATTACGTTACTGTTGATCATCTGTCCATCATCGTATAAAGCCCACCCTGACAATTTAATTGGTCCGAACAGCTCTGGTTCGAGCATAGTTGCTCCACAACGGATCAAGTCCAGACCGAACTTCCCGACCTCAAATGTTGTGGGAGGGGCTAAGTTCGGCTGGCATCCAGGCTATTTGATCACTAGATTTACAGAAATCATTTAACTTTAAGAAGTGTTTTCTCAATATTGTAGCATTGCATATCTAATCAGCTCCTGACGGAGACATTAATAATTATTTGAATTTGAAGTCTTTGGAAGGCTTGTCTTTAAAACACATTAAAATATAAAAAATTAAGTCATTTTTGATTGTTTTTTTTTTTTTTTTTTTTTTTTTTAAATGATTTTTGGATTTAAAATAATAATACAAAACAATTCAGCACCGGCTAAAGGTGTGACCAGGACTTCGGCTTTTCCAGGAACAGCAGATGGAGAAATATGTAAATTCTCCATGACAAGAGCATATTTATTTCCAGGAATATTGGGTAACACTTTATAATAACTGCATGCTATGAATCATTAGTTAAGCATTAGTAAATAGTTAATTCATCATTTATAACTGATTATTAATAAGCAGTTCATAAAAGCAGCTATAAATGCTTGATTTTATAAGCATATCTGTAATGTTTAATGTATTTTCATACTTTTATTAATGATCAATTTATCATTTCTAAATTATTACATTATTTACAAACCAGTTATTTAGGAGTTGTCAGTGGTTCATTAGATCATTTAGAAAGTGTAAGTAAATGTACATTTATACATCGTATTATTTAGACATATAGTAATAGTTACTCAGTGTCTTAATAAATGCTTTATAAACACGTATTCCTACTGTAATTCATAATTAGTTCAGGTAGTTATAAAACATTTAGTAGTTGTCAGTTAACTATTTTTGTGAGCTCATCTAAAGTGAGGACTGTTTATTACCATTGGGCGAAGTCTGCCAAATTGCCAAATTGTCTATCGGCCCAACCCTACTATTTATGCCTCGTAAAGCTCCTCTGATGCATTTACACTTGTCTGGTTTAGTCTGGAAAGTGTTCCAGACCACCTCCTGAAGTGGTTTGAGTGATCGGATTTAAATCTGTTTCGAAAGCGTTTCGCAGGGCATTTACACCTGGGGCCGTATTCACAAAACATCTTAAGGCTAAAAGTAGCTCCTAACTTGACGATTTAGGAGAAACTCTTTTAGGAGAAAGAATTTTTTTCTTTCTAATTTTAGGACTCCTAAAAAGTATTTCACAAAGCAGTTTAGTGCTAAAACCAGCTCCTAAATCTGTGAAAAGTTAGAAATAGTCAAGAGGACTCCTAAGTCAAAAAGACCAAACCACAAACAATCCTAATGGCTCTTGTCGGCAATCCGCCCAAAGACACTGTACACCATTGAGGCGATATACCCTTGGGTGCTGAGCATTTTCTTCATAAATGCAATAAATATTTTAATTTATAGATTTTAATCTGCGATTACATAACATAAGGGTTCATTTATGTATAGGCAATATGCATTGAATGATGGAGAATAAAACATTGGACGTAATGTCTCATCGTCTGCGCCAAAAGCCTTGTGGACAGCTGAGTTCGATTTCCGGCTCGTGGACTTTTCTCTCCCACTTCGCTTCCTGTCTACTCACTGTCCTATCATAATAAAAAGGCAAAAATGACAAAATTAAATCTTTAATAAATAAATAAATAAAAAAGAAAATACTGATTACCTATGGCAGTTGTTTCAGGGGTTCACACTTACAAATGATCAGATGGAGTAAAATTAATCTAATGAGCCTATTTGCCATGCTGTCCGACGGGATCGAGGGCTTCGAGCTTGGAATTTAGCCCAAACCCAGAGTACTCCCCCGTATCCCTGGCTGGGCCGAGAGTGAGTCGGGGTGCAGAAAACTGTTGAGGTAACTAGGTGAGTCGGCTGTGTAATGCAGTATATGATCCTCTCGAGCTGATTAGGTAGTGCTCCTCCCAAACTTGGTTTATAAAACATAATTTGTCGCTTGAATTCTGCAATCTCTCGAGATGCAGACATGTAAGAGGCTGACAATTAGCTGAACATATGCTTGTTTAATTAGTGACTCTTACTTTTTACTACATTTTAAAAATCTTTATTTGAATGTGGTAACATTTTTATTTTAAAACCTTTAATTGAATATGGCAACATGATACTTTGTTCTATAATATTTCTATGATTAAATCACTGACAGAGACCCGTCATGGTTAGTAAACACGTTGACATCATCCATAGCAACGAGGTCAACCCTGCCCTAAATGTTTTTTGAATACAGCCCCTGGCCTTTTCACGATCAGATAGCTATCCCATCAGAGAAAACCCATGAAGTGACCAGGTGTAAACAGGCCCAAATAGTTCCAACCCAAACCTATGCGATGTGTTCAGCCAGTGTTGTTGCATCAGGCTGGTTTGAACGTTCAACCAGAGCAATGTTTAGATAGTGCCACAAAGTCAGCGTTTATACTTTTCTGAGAATCAACTTAATATGTCTTACTGAGTTGTTACTGCATATTTAGCTGGGATAGAATAAAATATTTTGACATAAAATAATACACACTTCTGCTTTAATTGACGCCCTAGGAGACAGCAAATTTGCATAATGAACCTCCTGTGTACAAATGTTTCTTTCTGTTTCTCTGTGTGTGTGTGTATATATAATATATGAATGAATGATGATGAAAAGAGAGAAAAGCAGAAAAAGTGCATTTGTGTTTGACCTTTTGTTGCTCTACTGAGAATGAGAATGCTGCACAGTTAAAGTCTTTTCTCTGTCGTTCTGTCTTGGTTCCGTTTCCACTGACTGAATGCCCTTCAAGGGCCTGAGGTCCTCAGACTCTTTCTAGCTGCTCTTTTTTAGGTCCTTGGGGCATTTGTTGTGAACTCCTATTTGTTTTGGTTGTGGTATATGTTTGGGTATTCCACAAATCATTTCAATTGCAGTGGTATATTAGCAGTTTACGACCTCACACTCACACAGTTTTGGTCAGAATACCAAAATTTAAGTAGTCAGTGCAGTAGAGCTGTGAAGTTTTGCAGCCATAAAACCCAGAAGAGTTGGAATTGGCATTTCCAAGACAGCGGTTTTCTCAGGAATTTTGTTACAATTATTGAAAAAAATAACAGTTTTCTATTTGATAATACACTATATTGCCCAACGTTTTGAGACGCCTGCCTTTACATGCACATGAACTTTAATGACATCCCATTCTTAATCCGTAGGGTTTAATATGGAGTTGGCCCACCCTTTGCAGCTATAACAGCTTCAACTCTTCTGGGAAGGCTTTCCACAAGGTTTAGGAGTGTGTTTATGGGAATTTTTGACCATTCTTCTAGAAGCGCATTTGTGAGGTCAGGCACTGATGTTGGACGAGAAGGCCTGGCTCGCAGTCTTCGCTCTAATTTATCCCAAAAGTGTTCTATCGTGTTGAGGTGAGGACTCTGTGCAGGCCATTCAAGTTCCTCCACACCAAACTCGGTCATCCATGTCTTTATGCACCTTGATTTGTGCACTGGTACGCAGTCATGTTGGAACAGGAAGGGGCCATCCCCAAACTGTTCCCACAAAGTTGAGAGCATGAAATTGTCCAAAATGTCTTGGTATACTGAAGCGTTAAGAGTTCCTTTCACTGGAACTAAGGGTTCAAGCCCAACCCCTGAAAAACAACCCCACACCATAATCCCCCCTCCACCAAACTTTACACTTGGCACAATGCAGTCAGGCAAGCACCGTTCTCCTGGCAACCACCAAACCCAGACTCGTCCTTCGGATTGCCAGACAGAGAAGCGTGATTCATCACTCCACAGAACACATCTCCACTGCTCTAGAGTCGAGTGGCGGCATGCTTTACACCACTGCATCCGACGCTTTGTATTGCACTTGATGTAAGGCTTGGATGCAGCTGGTCAGCCATGGAAACCCATTCCATGAAGCTCTCTATGCACTGTTCTTGAGCTAATTCTGAAGGCCACGTGAAGTTTGGAGGACACCTGAATTCAGTGATTTGGAGGGGTGTCCCAATAGTTTTGGCAATATAGTTTATTATAGGGATGCACGATACATCGGCCACCATATCGGTATCGGCCGATATATGTTCATTTTTAATGTTATCGTTATCGCCCCGATAAGAAAATTAGGCCGATATATTAAAGCTGATAAACAATGGATTATTTCCTTCAGCTGAGATAATTCAGATGTGCACTGTTCGCCATGATGGTTTTGAATTGCTTGAAATATGATTGGAATCACTTCAGAAATGGAAAATACAGTTAAGTGCAACATGTGTCTGCATGCATCATGCAAGTCTGTCATATAGGCTACATAAAATTATAATGAGAACGTTATAATTGTGTGCTTGGGACATGGCTTTTAATAGTGAGACTTCTGTTTTTGTAATCAGGCTATCAAAAATTATATATAAAATTGGATTTAGGCCAATATATTGGTTATCGGCTTTCAAATATAAAGAATTATCGGTTATCTGTATCGGCCAAAATGTTATTTAATATATTTGATTTGCTGCTCAAGAAACATTTCTTTCTCATTAATATCAATATTGAAAACAGTGCTGCTTCATATTTTTGTGAAAACATTTCAGGATTCTTTAATGAATAGAATTTTAAAATAAAAGGATTATTTGACCACTTTTGTAACATTTATAAATGTCTTTGCTGTCTCTGATCAATGTAATGTGTTCTTTGCTATATAAATATATAAGTTTTTATTTCTTAAAAAAAAATGTACAGGCACCTAACTTTTAAATGGTAGTGTACAAATTTTGACTTATTTTTTTTTTAAAGAAAAATGTGACATGAAATGTCACTTTACAAGTAAAATGGGTTGCGATTTACTATTACTATTTCTTGTTTCTCCACATTCATTCTCCTGTTTTCCATGTCTTTGCATTTCACAGAATGGTAGTAAATTCATGATTTTTATTAAATGCATTAATTTGACATTTTTTACTTATTTCTCCTTTAGATTGCCAACTGTGGAACTTTGACTGAATCGATGCAAAATGGCTTCAGATAATACACACCGTAGTTACTCCATCATACCATGCTTCATATTTGTAGAGGTAAGTTTCTTTTACAGCCAAAACACTAATATTTAACTGCATTTTTTTCCCACTTGCTATCATATTCTATTCACCGGTTATTGTGCTGTTCCTTATTCTCTGATATAGCTTTAAGACGTCCTTTCTTTCTGAAACTGGCTGGGTATTAAATAAAAAATTTCTGTCAAATCCAGTTTAATCACTGGGAACTGTGTGTCAGCACTTCAAAGCGCTCTTCTCCCTCCACGTGACGAGTTGAGCATATCTCTCAGACAGCACTGTTGGGTTTGTGAGATGAACCGCTGTGCCATTTGCCTGAACCTGAGAACACTGGATGCCAGATATCCAGAGCTGTGTGCTGCTGATACAGTGGAAGAGTATTTAGGACATCCAGCTTTGTTCTACAGCAGAATTATGCGCTAGTATGGGTTCATAAATCATGTGGTGGAGTTGTAGCCTAGTGGTCAAAGATCTAGTTTCAAGCTTTGTAAGGGTTGAGCAATGAACTATCACCATTGGATCTATGATCATGATGCCTCAGGTTACTCATGGAGTGCAGTTGGGTTTATAATACGTTTTCTCAGCTAGTATAGGGAACCATTTTCCTGCTGTTGCCCCCCTTATGTGTGGGGTTCCTCAGGGCTCAATTTTGGGACCAGTCTTGTTCTTCCTTTATGTGCTTCTGTTGGTAAACATGGCATTCATTATCATGTGTATGCTAATGATTCTCAAATTTATCTACCATTGAAACATGGAGAGCAATTTTCTCTCCGGTCTCTGTATGAATGTCAATTTTCTTCAAATGAACGAAGACAAGAGTTTATTCTTTTTGTTAAAAAGGGGTGTGTGAAGAATGTTAATGATCATCTGGGGCTGCTTCCAGGGAAAATAAATAAATAAATAACTTTCTAGTGTAACTGTTAGACCCACCTGAACAACTTAAAGCCATGCTTATTTCATGTCTCTTTATTATTATGTATTTATTTGTGCTATCATTTGCAATTTGTTCATTTTTTTTTCTTTCTTATTTTATTACTGACTGTTTGCTTGTCTTTTTTTGTAAATTTAGTTCAAAGTTTCAGAAAAAGCCATGTGCCGTGTGTAAGCTATTGCAGCAACATTACACAAATTATAAAAAAAAAAATTCTGAGATGATAAAAAATGAAAAAATCGGTTTGGCAGTATATATGGCAGTTTTCCCTATGGTATCGAAAATGGTATCAAATACCAATATTTTGGTTATATTAAAGGTATCGTATCGAAGTTGGAAATTCCAGTATCGTGACAACACTACAACAGTGACAGAGGTTTCACATGGTTACAAAAGAAAGATTGTAATATTATTTGTTATAATTTGTATCATTACACTTGCAAGAGTTACACTTGAACACATTTAGAAAAATGCCATAATAATCAACAAATTATTAAAAAAAAAAATCCATGTACACATTTAGAGAGCAAGGGAGAGAGAGAGAGAGAGAGAGAGAGAGAGTAAAATAAATATAATACCTGGTTCTGCAACAGCACCTTGTGATCTCCGTGGTTCTTGCACGTCGCAGCGAGTGGTGCTGCAAACCAGTGTGGTTTGGCCTATTAATAGCTTTTTAAATGCAGATGGAGGTGACTGGAGCTTCTCAATGTGGCGACGTTTTATATGCTGCATCATGTTTGTTGTGCTATTAGTGTATATTAACATCTTCTTGCAGTATCTGTTGCAGTTTTTGTTTTGTCTGTTACCACTTTAAGTCCAAATTTTTTTTTTTTATGCCCTCACTAGGGATGGGACGATTACCGGTTTCACGATATACCACGATAAAATGTACTGCCTGTTAGTATTATCGTTTAAAATGTAATTATCATTAAAACCGTGTTTTAAAAACTTGTGGTATTTTGAAAAAAACTTGTGGTAAATCCTGTCCAGCCAGCATCAGTCGTGCGCAGGCGCAGCATGCAACGTTTTTTGAACGAGAAGAAATGGCGGAAGGCAGTGACAGCGCTCAGGAGATTTTTCAGCCTTCTAAAAGGAGATGTGGTCATATTTTGGCTTTTACAAAAGTCCTGAGGGAAACTTAATTGAGGATGTTCACCCTGTCTGCAGAACATGCAAAAAGAAAGTCGCTGCAATAGGAGGAAACGCTTCAAATCTGCCGAGTTGTCTTTGTGACCATCACCCACTGTTGTATAGTGAACGCAAGGCAAGTGGACTTTGACCTCAATACCAAAATTACGTCTGGGAAATAATTAAATAATAATAATAAAACCGTGATAATATTGATAATCGTGATAATTTTGGTCACTATAATCGTGATATGAAATTTTCATACCGTCCCATCACTACCTCTCACTAACTTGTCTCGTTTACTCGGATGTACGTCATTGCTTACATTGCATGAGTGCCCACTACTGGTGGAACCCTTGCAATGTGTTTAATGGAATGCCCTAAGCCCTAGATCACTTGTAATCCGATGGAGCTGATTTATTATATATAGTTTTCCTTATAAAAATTCTCCGGGCCTGTATGTATGCTTGAGATGTTAAAAAATGAAATATAAACAAATATTAATAGATTTATATATAAAATATTTAAAATACACAAACGAAAATAATACAATTAACTATAACTGTGGTCTCAGTATACAGCTTCAGCGCTCCTTACATCTCAACCGATTTGAATAGTCACATATTTTCATCGATTTTCAACCAGCTCAGAGTGCATTGTTACATCCCTAGTAAAAATCATATACTTTGGGTGGCTTTATACAGTTAATGTCTTAAGGTTAAGAAATTCATTAATATTAGAAGGATGTTAAAGACAAATACATGTGCATTGATGTCGTAATACGAATCCACGTTGTTATTATTAGTGAATGAGACCCAATGTTTTTTTTTTAAAAAAAAAGATTGTAAATAAAGTTTCAGGTGATTTGATTTGATATTTGCACTTAGTGCAAATAGCCGCTGCCAAATATTAAACATAATGCTAGCTCTGTCACGTAATGTGTAGTATATAAACTCTCACGACGAGGAAGACTTCAAGGAGACAGGCTTTAATAACAAATACTCAGGAAACAGTGAATGAAATGACTAATTAAACAGACAGGGGAAAACTAGGGCTGTGTCCGAAATTGCACCCTTTACATTTAAATGGGCACTTTTTGAAGGGACAGCCATTTGTAGTGGTGTCCGAAACCATAGTGGATGTTATTGAGTGCACTCCTTCAATCCCACAATGCACCGCAATAATGAGTGTACAACTGATGTATGCTCAACGGCTAGAGAATACCCATAAATGCACTGTGAGAGTCGCGTGCTGAATGAATTCCCGCATTTGACCAGAAGATGGTGCCCGCAACTGAATCAATCATCCATCCATTTTCCAAACCGCACTGGTCCAGCGTAATATCATACAGGTATAAATTCCTTTTTAATTGATTATTAAATTGTTTAATTACAGTTTATACATGCTAGTTTCCATGGCATTGTTCAAGATAAATCTTTTCATTACTACTGGAGCTGCCAGTTTGCTACGTTTCAAATTATTATTAAACAGCAAGCAGAAACTATGCAAAAGCGGCAGTGCTTCCGGCGCACTCAGTGTCCGAATTCACTCACTCGTTTTCGTTCACTCCCTCAAGTGGACTATATTAGTGGAGTAATTTAGGGAATAGTGAATGAGGGTATAGGGGCGATTTCGAACACAGCACAGGCCACAGGGACTGAACCAAAAACACAATGGTGGGAACACAAAACATACATGTTACAAGCTACATATACTGTAATACATATTACTACAACAAGAAAAGTAAAGTTTTACTTTTGCATTAGATAACTCAGCCTTATGAGTAGGATAGTATACAAGCAGACAACGTCAACGCTTGTCATTTTATTCTTACAAATAAAAAAATACATATTTTTTCATTACTTAAGATAACAACAAAAAGCGGAGAAAATCGTGTTTTTGTCAGAGACTATGTCTGGATCGGATTCAGAACAATGGTCAAAACATAGACGGAGTAGATCGAGTCCAGCTTCACAGTCTTATAGCTCGTCCTGGGTCGACATTTCATTCAGTAACATTAGGACATTTTGATTTATATGCTGTTTATTGTTGATGATCACATTATTTTTCATATGCGTCTGCTTACATATGATATCGCTTATTTCTGCTGTTTCTTTTCCTGTGTTTTGATCTGGAGATACTGTACTCGCTCAGGAGATGCGTAATAGTGCCCCCTACCGTATAACAGTGATAAGCCACGTGGAAAGCCGTAAAACTTGTCAATGGTAGGGAAGCGTTTTCACATAAAAGACGAGAACTCATCAATGGTGGGGAAAGAGTTAAATTTGTGATAGTGACTAGAGATAGATAGTCTGCTATTCCATACTTGTAACTGTTTTTGATTCTTAGTTGCCTACTGAGTATGCACTTGAATGACAGTTAACTTTCCCTTTTAGTGCCGGTGATTCTTTCCTTTTGTAACTGCGTACAATAGAGGGATTGCACATTGGCAGCAAAGTGCCAGACCACGTGCCAAACGGTGTAAGAGAGAATTAAAATGTGTGTCTATACTAGTAGCTTCTCAAACAGACTGCAGTTGGGGACTCTTCATGCAAACAGAGATGAAACGCACTTGAAATCACAGCTTGTCACAGAGATTCCTTTTACAGGGCGAATCCTCAATTCCTCAGTGCTTTCCAATAAATGGACTTGTGTGAGTGTGTGTGTTTCTGTTCCTCTGCCTCTGGATCTGCTTGAAGCTTTCAAGACACATCAGAGACGGAAACTAGGCCACACAGAAACGATCATGCAGCCTAATGCTTGCTTAGTGAAGACGTGAAGGAGCTGAGAAATACAGTCGTGTGCTCAGTTTCTTTAGAGAGATTATTCCTGTGAAAAGGCTCCCGATCTGAGAAGCGTATTCAATATGGTGACATATGCCAGCTACCTTTCTCTTCCAGCTACTGACTGTGCAGGAACTGGACACTGGCCATCTTCTGACCATGTTGTTCCTGTTTATGTGGTCAGTGATTGAGCCTGTTTTTCACTGATCGACAAATAACTAGGCAAATGAGCAATGAACGATTGGCTGCCGCTATAAGATCTTGTGTCTAGTACAAATAATTTGGTGGGGTTTTCTTGGTTATAAATTTCTGTTAGACAGACTTATTTGAAGCAAACTAAGACGGCCGTATACCTGGATCACACCACAACCATCTGTTGACCTATTTTCAGTGTTGGCTCTGATCAAAGTAATATTCAGAAATTGCAGGCCATAATTATACTATATGCATTATTACTTACTGTGTCAGCTTCAGAGGCAATTTCATGAATTTATCAAAAAAATTGGTGTTTACCCATGATGCATCACAAGCCCTCAAGAGGAATTCTACATTTGAGCAGTGTTTGACGAAACTCAGGACCTAAGTTGAGCATTTGAACTCATTCCCCACCATTGATGGAAATTTCCGGCAATCCACAAAACGCGATTTTCTTTGACTTTTTTTTTCTTTTTGTTCAAAATGTTGTTTTTTATGAAACTCACCCTCATTCAAGTGTTAATAAAAAAAGAATGAATGAAGCTGGAATAAAAAGCAGAGACTCTTTTCTTTCTTTTGATATATTGCATATGCGCCAGAGAAACAAGCTCTCAAACAGCTTTAGAATTTTGTTTTTGAAGTAGCTCTGTATATTTCTATGCCATTGCTGTCAAAGAGCAATTAGCTGGTCTTTTAGTGGATTTACTTATTGTAGAGTTAACGAAAGTTATCATGAGCATTGTAATGTTTGAAGCGGATGGCATAACGAATGTCAGTAGACCGGGAAGATTTTAAAACGAGCGGTTCATTCATAAATCCGTAAGATCTTACCTTCATGCTGTGGAAATAGAAACCGGAAGAAAAAAAATGCGGGGCTACTTAAGGTCTATTCATCCAGCAAAAATATTCTGGGGGCCATGAAAGTTTTGTGAAATGATCAAAAATGCTGGCTTTTTAAAAACGCAGGCAGGGAAAGAGTTAAAAAGCTTACTGGGCTTGTAAGAAGGTATCAGGTTTTTAACTAAAATGATGGTTCCTCTAAAAACAGGATAGAAATATCTATCTATCCATCCCATCCACTGTGCAAGTAGATGATGGAAATTAAATGTACTTACAATTTTGTAAAGTTCTACGTTCAGTAGGAAATAAAAGACAAATAACAATTCGCTTCTGCGTATTTTAAGAGTAAAATAAATGGTTTTGTGCAGTGAATTATTGCCTGCTGAGAGCATGAAACCAGTGAAATTCCAAAGACTTTTAGAAACTAAACACTCAAACCATCAAGACTGTTAATGAATCACATCTTTTTTTTTTTTTTTTTTTCTCAGCTAATAGGTCAATGACATGTCATACAATAAATTTTTTTGCCTATATATAATGACTTGTATACAAATCTTCTGCTATGAGCATTTCATTCATTTTCATATTTAGTTTGGAGAGCATGAAGCAAAAATGTCAAAACAATCCAATAGTCCTGATACCATGAAGACATTTTTGAAAAGAAACCTTATTTCTTAGGGGGGAAAAAGCCTTGTGCTGCAACTACCGTGTAGAAAAATAGCTGACAATTTGACCTTTTATGTATTTTTGAGAATTTGTGTATTATATAACAATGCAAAATAATGTTTCATAGTCAAAACTAATTGTGGCTTGCAAATTTTCCAAAAGTAAATTTTGGACCCTGCTTTAGAGACGCCACTCACTCAGCCTGCTTCTTGAGATCTGTTCCCTGTTAAGAAACCACCTATTCCCCAATAACATCAGACACAATTAATTATTCATCCTAAAAGTCCAGCCACAAAGTGCTGTGCTCTCCAGCCGTCCACTGGAGTGCTGTAGTTTTGTATCTCTCTCTGTCTGTCTGTAAGAATAGCTGAAATTAAGATTTTTAAAGCTGAAGTTTGTTATTTTGTAATATCTGCAAATGAATCAGCCTGAAACTAAACTAAGAACCTAACCATTGTTTGAAAGGGTAACATTAGGCTCTTTTCCACCGTCAAGCCAAACTATTCTCATTGATTAATCAGTTTCATTTTCCACTGCGGGGCTGACAACGGAGCTCTTTAGAATGTAATACAAATGTGTCAGTCGTTGCCTTGGTAAATCAAGAGCTTACAGACAGTATGAGATGTAAATAATGACCCTGTTATGGAGGATGGTCATTACGTAATCACGTTGGAAAGGTCACGCTAGACGTAGGCGGAAGTACCGCACCATAGATACGTATACATATCTATGCTTCGCACATTCTCTTTGTAAACAATGGGGCGGTACTTCCGCCTACGTCCAGCGTGACCTTTCCAACGTGATTACGTAATGCCTGGCGCGTCGCAGGCCAGCACAAGACGAACAATTGTGGTTAAAAAGTATATACATTTTAATTTTTTTTTAGAAAATGACCGATCGTTTCGCTAGATAAGACCCTATTCCTCAGCTGGGATTGTGCAGAGCCCTTTGAAGCACTTTAAAGTCCTTTGAAACTGCATTGATTTGAAACTTCAGCATTTTGGTTGCCATTGAAATACATTATATGGAGAAAAATCCTGAAATGTTTTCCTCAAAAAACTTTATTTCTTTTCCACTGAAGAAAGAAAGACATGAACATCTTGGATGGCACTGGGGTGAGTAAATTATCAGGAAATTTTCATTTTGAAGTGAACTAATCCTTTAAGGTAGAATATGGACTATACTGTGGTGTAGAAACAATTTTCAATCAGAAATTACTTGTAAATCTTGCAAACATTTACCAAGAAATGGCAAGTAACGCATTAAATTGAGTTAAGTTTTAAAGTAGAAAAACTGAAGTAGTATTTTCTTGTAAAAAAAACAACTTAGAAATATAGCTGCAAGCAGCAATTAACGGGATTCAAGCACTTAAAGGCCTTTAAGCACATGCGTAAAAAGGTATTGTTTTATTCAGCAAGCCTGTAACCGCCTATAGATGGAAAAGACAATTTACAGCCAAGACATTGAATTTAATAAGGAAATATGTTTTAAAGCTTTTTAACAGTTATCGAGGTTGAGCCAAAAACCTAGGACTAGTTCGCAAAAGTAGGTTTTTAGAAATAATCTCCAGTATTTAACGAACGGTACGATTGACAGCGGAGCTCCTAGAGGCAAAGTTGCTCAGAATGAGGAGTTCTACCATATGGTATGAATATCGTGGGCATGTGCGAAAAATCGTGCGCTATACAATCCTTTACGCACAAGAAAAATGCAAAGGCGCCCCCCGGTGGCCGATTTCTTTTGAATTTATCACTGTGCTCTAGGCCCACTTCGAATGTTTTGGCGTCCCGTTGTGGACGTCAATCGAAATTATTGACAATCAGACTCCAGAGAATCTTTTTGCACTGGTTTGCTTCCGATAGTGTGGAAAAACCTAGGACTAGTTTACAAAAGTACAGTCAAACCAAAATGTATTCAGACACCTTCAACATTTTCTCACATTATCACAGTTTATTCGCTATAGTTTAGAAAATGGTAATAAAATATGACAAGAACTCAGAGTTAAAATGTGTCAGATCAAATTCATCTTGATTAATGTCAGATAACTTTGATAGAAAGGTATTACAATCAACCAATCAGCTGTCAGCTGTTAAATTTAAGTACACAATTAGGCCAATTTAGGTCAAGTCTGTGGTGTAAATGGTTGCATTGGCAATTAAAGAAAAAACACTTAAGCAAAACACGGTCAGGTCTAAGTGTCTGAATAATTTTGGTCCCAAATTATACATTTTACTGGTAGTCCACTGTATGAAGAATTTTTGGGTATAATATGTCACAGTTTACTTTATTTTGCTGTCCTCACTTACATAAATGAACTATAGTGTCCTGCACCCACTAGTAAAAAAATATATATCTGGTGGCGTTTTGGTTTGACTGTATGTTCTAAACATTTCACCAGGGTGACGATTGAATCCTAGATGTTTTATTCGTCTTGAGCCAAGGATTCCAATTATATGACTTATGAGTTATGAGCCATTACGTACTTTTGATTGCTGTAGCACCCCCAGCCTTGGTGACATTGTAGACGGGGTGGGTACTACCATCCCTCAAAGTTTCAAGTTCCTACATCTTACGGTTTGGTCTGCCTGATCACTTTTAGGGGAGAATGCTGATCCTTCGAAATTCTAACAATTACAACAGGGTTTCAGTGCTATATGCTTGAACCCCTAAAAAGCATTTATTACAGTGTACCTTTCAACATCAACAAGCCTCAGCTAGAGATTTAGTCCTTGGATGGCTCAGCTAAAGACATTCAGGGTATGTTTACACGACAACGATGTACTAAAAACAGACGACAACGTTGTCAAAACAATCCCCATTCACATGGATCTGTGAAAATGACCAAAAAGGCAGTATTATGCATGCCAGGCCAGTAGTTGGCGATGGCACTTTGTCAAAAAACACCCCGCGAACACGTAATACGCATGCGCATGACGTCAACGTTTTCACAAATGTGTGTATTTGTTGTTTACATGGAGATGGTAAAGGCATCGTTTTCAAAACCTTGCACTTTGAAACCCGTTTTCAAAAGTTTGCGTTTTCAGGCCCCCAAAATGCCGTTGTCATGTAAACGAATGGCCAAAACGCATACGTTTTCCGTTTTCAGTTGAAAACGGTGTTGTGTAAACACCCTTAGCCTGCTTTGTCCATACTGTTGTAGACCTGTTTCAACATGAACTGCATGTATTGTGTATGTATACTCAGTTGCGTATAAGATTTCAAATGCATTGCATCACAATCGGTCAGAAGATGCAAGTATTATAACAGAATTTCTGTTCTTTTAAACCCCGCAGAGAATCAGTGATGTAACAAATAACCCGAGACAGTTTGACAGTATGTTCATGGAAGAACGTAGTGAAGCTGCTCAAATCCAGGCGTATACATGATTGACACATGCTCTAGAAAACTCTTGGCGGCAATGACAGTCAACAAATCTGAATACTGAAAACAGCAAATGCTTTAAGTGGTGCCTGTCTAATTATTTGTACGAGAGTTTAGGACAGGCCCACTGGTGAATATTTTTGAGGAGATGTAATTAACCTATTAAAATAATAATGTGAGCTGAATCAAATTCGACTGCGTAAACAGCTCTCTCTTTTCCACAAGAACACATTAAGCCCAGAATCTTTAACCCAAAAATGGAAATTGTCATTTTTATACTCTCTCTCATGTCATTCCATACTTTCATGCTGTTATTTATGCAAATGGACAATTTTGGAAGAATCTCAAACTCTTTTTCCATATGATGACGGTTCATAGTACAAAATGACACAAAGTATTTTTACAGTCGATTGCTCTGACCTTCCAGAACCTCTGAAATCTTATTCACATCCAGTTTCAAAAATGATGTAAAAAATGACTTTGGTTATCATATATGTCGTAACTGATCACAAACTGCTAATATGTGTTGTCCATATCAGTTTCAGAAATGATTGAATTTTGAAATATTCAGTGAAAAATGACTTTGGTTATCATATGTCGTAACTGATCACAAAGTGCTAATATGTGTTGTCCATATCAATGTTGCTGCAGAGGGAAACATTTTCAAGAAATAACAGCCTCGCACAAAACTAATGTAAGTGTGTTAGGTCATATGGACAACTTTAGTGGTGTCTTTATGGTTATTTTTTTGTCATTTTTGCAGCTTTACGCTACCATTCAGTCGGTCAGATTTTTTTGTTTGTTTTTGATTTTAAAGGCACTTTCACACTGAATACAAATGAACACAATGTCTTCAATCAGAAAAAGGCAGGAGTTATGATCATAGAATGTGATTGACAGCTCGAGCAAATTAGCTGTCTGGCTCATAACAGACACGCACAAAAGAAAACAGCACTGTCTTCAGATCACATAATGAATATAATAAAATTAATAGAACTGATAATCTGTATAAAGAACATGTAAGAATAATCTGTACTTAACACTACATTCATTCTCTTTTCTGGAATACTTTTCTTCAGACTTTACACAGGTTTTCAAAACAGCGCCACCACTCACACTTTTGTGCAACAGCAGCGGCTTGAGTAAGCTGAAATCTAATTGGACGGCTTGTTGCATTGCAAGGTGACGGGGAAAAAAATCGACACTGGTGAAGAAAAAAAAAATCTTGCTTTGTCGCACCGCAATTGATCGTGCCCTTTATGAATAACTTCATAGGGATTTATTGTTTTGATTCAAGAGCGTCATCATTTGCGGCACTTAATCGCGATCAGTGTGAAAGGCCCTTAATTCTCTTCTGCTCACCAAGGCTGCATTTATTTGATCAAAAATAGTTAAAAACAGTAATATTGTGAACTATTATTACAATTTAAAATAACAGTTTTCTATGTGAATATATTGTAAAATGTAATGTATTCCTGTGATCAAAGCTGAATTTTCAGCCATTACTTCAGTCTTCAGTTTCACATGATCCTTCAGAAATCATTCTAATATGATGAAACATTTCTGATCATTATCGATGTTGAAAACCATTGTGCTGCTTTTCTTTTCACCATTGTGTGATTTCTTTTAAAAAAAAAAAGGTTTGCCTGACTGCATTGTGCCAAGTGTAAAGTTTGGTGGAGGGGGGATTATGGTGTGGTTTTTTTTTTTTTCTTTTTCAGGGGTTGGGCATGACCCCTTAGTTCCAGTGAGAGGAACTCTTAATGCTTCAGCATACCAAGACATTTTGGACAATTTCATGCTCCCAACTTTGTGGGAACAGTTTGGGGATGGCCCCTTCCTGTTCCAACATGACTGCGCACCAGTGCACAAAGCAAGGCCCATAAAGACATGGATGAGTGATTTTGGTGTGGAGGAACTTGACTGGCCTGCACAGAGTCCTGACCTTAACCCGATAGAACACCTTTGGGATGAATTAGAGCGGAGACTGAGAGCCAGGCCTTCTCGTCCAACATCAGTGCATGACCTCACAAATGCGCTTCTAGAAAAATGGTCAAAAATTCCCATAAACACACTCCTAAACCTTGTGGAAAGCCTTCCCAGAATAGTTGAAGCTGTTATAGCTGCAAAGGGTGGGCCAACTCCATATTAAACCCTATGGATTAAGAATGGGATGTCATTAAAGTTCATGTGCATGTAAAGGCAGGTGTCCCAAAACTTTTGGCAAAATGGTGTATGTTGCCCATTATATGTGGAAAAGAATGGTGTAAAGATTCTTTTCTTTGTGTGTTCCATAGAAACAGCATTACAATTTGAAACAATATAAATAAACAATAACAGAATTTGTTTACTTGTGAATTATTCCTCTAAGCATGTGAGCTTTCTTATCTTCTGAAGTCTGGTCACATTAGTTAGTTAGTAGGTCATGTCTCTTTGAAAATGTAATTGCTTGTGAGCTTCCTTTTGATGTTCATTTTCATCAAAAAATAATCATTATGCAAATGCTCATTTTATTTTATTTTATTTATTTATTTATTTTTTTGCAACCAGCAAGAGCTATTTTAATTAACTACACAATTAACGTAAAACATTAAAAAGTTGATGTAAAAATTGAACAGCTTCTGCCTCCATTGTGTCATCAGTAAGAAAACAGTATATATCCAGGTGTACTTTTGCATTTTAAATGGATGCAATCTTTAAATTCAGAGGGAAAAAATATTATCAGTTGTTATTATTATATAGATCTGCCTAATCCCATAAACTCAAAATGGGCCTCGTTTGATCATGCGGTGTCAAGCACGCTGCCACACTGTAAACTATTTTTACAGCACACATTCCGAAAATAGAGTGAAGCATCTCCTCTTGTAATTGCTTTGATTCAGCGTTGAGCAAAATGATGAATCATGGTTCTCTGAAGTCGTTCATCATGTGCGTTTTAGGGCCGTGTCCCACTGAACTGCTGGTGTTGTAAATTGGCTGACTGGTCGTGTTTATGATGCATACAACCTGTTATGATTGATTTTGGTTGTCTGGAACAGCTGTAGAGTTTAGTTTTAGATTTGATCTGCTCTGGCTGGAAGTGAAGCTGATGGGATGTGCTTGCTTATCTATAAAGCCTGGGACACCAAGCCGACGTCAAAGAACTAGTGGTGACGGAAGCTGTGTTGTCGCCTCTCGTCAGCTGCGTCTCGACCATAAAGTTGCACATTGTACACACCAAAAGGACTAAAGGCGACTGTCAACTAGCATGTGCGTTCTGTGCCTTTGTGTGAAGAAATGTCTGTCTATATCAGTAAAAAAAAAAAGGGCACTAGGACTGCAGATACAAATCGTAAACGAAGCTTACCATTTTGAATATCAATCCGCTCAGGTAAGATGACGTAAAATTATAACAGCCTTCTGTCTGTACCGTCTTGACTTTGCTCATTTTCATCACTTACGCTTTTATTCTCGTGCACTAACTCGTTCGCTAAGCTGAACAGCCAATCAGAGTTCTCTCTCTCACTGACGGCCCGACGCCGATTTACCATGCTGAATCGGCCCAACAAACTGAGCTAGCCGCTCAGCATTTTCAGTGGCCACAAATTTGACATCGATACCATGGAAAAAAACTGCCATATAGATATTTTTAATATTATCTCAAAATTTGGCAGCAGGTATATTAGGCTGCTGTCACTTTAAGACCTAACGCACGGATCCATTATACTGTTACACCTGCGTGTTTACGTTCACTTAAAACATACCTGACTGTGTTTATATGAATACTTGCCAAGACCGGCATTTTGACATTATTTTGTGTGTATTTGACTTTTTAAGCGCAATAAGCAGCGAAAACTAACTCAATTTAGTGCTGAGGGGCGGCTTTATGTGAGCAGATTTGGGTGTAAGCACAAAATCTGCGTGAATGAGTAAAATTATGCACAATACGTGCAATCCCATGCCGAAAAACAAGCCCTGTAACACCAACAATATTCATCCGGAGCAAATGAAACGAGTGAGTAAAGGGACGTGGGTTTGTGTTAACTCGTCAAAGAGATGAGAGAGAAAGCGCATCTATTCTGCAGAAAATAAGTATTGGAAGAGTTTCATATATTTCAGTATGAAAAATGTACAGTGGGGAGAACAAGTATTTGATACACTGCTGATTTTGCAGGTTTGCCCACTTACAAAGCATGTAGAGGTCTGTAATTTTTATCATAGGTACTCTTCAACTGTGAGTGACGGAATCTAAAACAAAAATCCAGAAAATCACATTGTATGATTTTTAAGTAATTAATTTGCATTTTATTGCATGACATAAGTATTTGATACATCAGAAAAGCAGAACTTAATATTTGGTACAGAAACCTTTGTTTGCAATTACAGAGATCATACGTTTCCTGTAGTTCTTGACCAGGTTTGCACACACTGCAGCAGGGGTTTTGGCCCACTCCTCCATACAGACCTTCTCCAGATCCTTCAGGTTTCGGGGCTGTCGCTGGGCAATACGGACTTTCAGCTCCCTCCAAAGATTTTCTATTGGGTTCAGGTCTGGAGACTGGCTAGGCCACTCCAGGACCTTGAGATGCTTCTTACGGAGCCACTCCTTAGTTGCCCTGGCTGTGTGTTTCGGGTCGTTGTGATGCTGGAAGACCCAGCCACGACCCATCTTCAATGCTCTTACTGAAGGAAGGAGGTTGTTGGCCAAGATCTCGCGATACATGGCCCCATCCATCCTCCCCTCAATACGGTGCAGTCGTCCTGTCCTCTTTGAAGAAAAGCATCCCCAAAGAATGATGTTTCCACCTCCATGCTTCACGGTTGGGATGGTGTTCTTGGGGTTGTACTCATCCTTCTTCTTCCTCCAAACACGGCGAGTGGAGTTTAGACCAAAAAGCTCTATTTTTGTCTCATCAGACCACATGACCTTCTCCCATTCTTCCTCTGGATCATCCAGATGGTCATTGGCAAACGGGCCTGGACATGCGCTGGCTTGAGCAGGGGGACCTTGCGTGCGCTGCAGGATTTTAATCCATGACGGCGTAGTGTGTTTCTAATGGTTTTCTTTGAGACTGTGGTCCCAGCTCTCTTCAGGTCATTGACTAGGTCCTGCCGTGTAGTTCTGGGCTGATCCCTCACCTTCCTCATGATCATTGATGCCCCACGAGGTGAGATCTTGCATGGTGCCCCAGACCGAGGGAGATTGACCATCATCTTGAACTTATTCTAATTGCGCCAACAGTTGTTGCCTTCTCACCAAGCTGCTTGCCTATTGTCCTGTAGCCCATCCCAGCCTTGTGCAGGTCTACAATTTTATCCCTGATGTCCTTACACAGCTCTCTGGTCTTGGCCATTGTGGAGAGGTTGGAGTCTGTTTGATTGAGTGTGTGGACATGTGTCTTTTATACAGGTAATGAGTTCAAACAGGTGCAGTTAATACAGGTAATGAGTGGAGAACAGGAGGGCTTCTTAAAGAAAAACTAACAGGTCTGTGAGAGCCAGAATTCTTACTGGTTGGTAGGTGATCAAATACTTATGTCATGCAATAAAATGCAAATTAATTATTTAAAAATCATACAATGTGATTGTGATTTTCTGGATTTTTTTTTAGATTCCGTCTCTCACAGTTGAAGTGTACCTATGATAAAAATTACAGAGCTCTACATGCTTTGTAAGTGGGCAAACCTGGAAAAACGGCAGTGTATCAAATACTTGTTCTCCCCACTGTATATACACTCACCTAAAGGATTATTAGGAACACCATACTAATACTGTGTTTGACCCCCTTTCGCCTTCAGAACTGCCTTAATTCTACGTGGCATTGATTCAACAAGGTGCTGAAAGCATTCTTTAGAAATGTTGGCCCATATTGATAGGATAGCATCTTGCAGTTGATGGAGATTTGTGGGATGCACATCCAGGGCACGAAGCTCCCGTTCCACCACATCCCAAAGATGCTCTATTGGGTTGAGATCTGGTGACTGTGGGGGCCATTTTAGTACAGTGAACTCATTGTCATGTTCAAGAAACCAATTTGAAATGGTTCGAGCTTTGTGACATGGTGCATTATCCTGCTGGAAGTAGCCATCAGAGGATGGGTACATGGTGGTCATAAAGGGATGGACATGGTCAGAAACAATGCTCAGGTAGGCCGTGGCATTTAAACGATGCCCAATTGGCACTAAGGGGCCTAAAGTGTGCCAAGAAAACATCCCCCACACCATTACACCACCACCACCAGCCTGCACAGTGGTAACAAGGCATGATGGATCCATGTTCTCATTCTGTTTGCGCCAAATTCTGACTCTACCATCTGAATGTCTCAACAGAAATCGAGACTCATCAGACCAGGCAACATTTTTCCAGTCTTCAACTGTCCAATTTTGGTGAGCTCGTGCAAATTGTAGCCTCTTTTTCCTATTTGTAGTGGAGATGAGTGTTACCCGGTGGGGTCTTCTGCTGTTGTAGCCCATCCGCCTCAAGGTTGTGCGTGTTGTGGCTTCACAAATGCTTTGCTGCATACCTCGGTTGTAACGAGTGGTTATTTCAGTCAAAGTTGCTCTTCTATCAGCTTGAATCAGTCGGCCCATTCTCCTCTGACCTCTAGCATCAACAAGGCATTTTCGCCCACAGGACTGCCGCATACTGGATGTTTTTCCCTTTTCACACCATTCTTTGTAAACTCTAGAAATGGTTGTGCGTGAAAATCCCAGTAACTGAGCAGATTGTGAAATACTCAGACCGGCCCGTCTGGCACCAACAACCATGCCACGCTCAAAATTGCTTAAATCACCTTTCTTTCCCATTCTGACATTCAGTTTGGAGTTCAGGAGATTGTCTTGACCAGGACCACACCCCTAAATGCATTGAAGCAACTGCCATGTGATTGGTTGATTAGATAATTGCATTAATGAGAAATTGAACAGGTGTTCCTAATAATCCTTTAGGTGAGTGTATTTATTTAAAGGCGGCCTTTGGATTTGATAATCTCACTAAGCTGTATCTCGATTCTGGTTTTATTTTAATTAATCATGCAGTCCTAGCACAAAAAAGATGCAAGTTGGATTCTAAGTAAATGTGAGTGTCATTTAAGGAATTACATCTGTTTGTCTCGTTTGTTCTCATTCTTTCTTTTCCGTTCACTATGGCAATACTTACATGATACTCTTACTATTTCCGCAGGATGTATACTATGCACAATATGCAAATTGTCTATATTCATGGAATACCCGGATGACCTGCTACAAAATGTGCAGAATAAATGTACAATAGAACATACTGCGTAGAACTGTACTGTATCTCTGTGCTCTGTTTGAAATCGCCCCCTATGCCCTCATTCACTATTCCCTACATTACTGTTTAATAATTATTTGAAACGTAGCAAACTGGCAGCTCCAGTAGTAATGAAAAGATTTATCTTGAACTCTGCCATGAAAACTAGAATCTATAAACTGTAATGAAACAATTTAATAATCAATTAAAAAGGAATTTATACCTGTATGATATCATGCTGGACCAGCGCGGTTTGGAAAATGGATGGATGATTGATTCAGCTGCGGGCGCCATCTTTTGGCGAGACGAGGGAAATTATTCAACGCGTGTCTCTCACAGTGCATTATGGGTTTTCTTTAGCCATTGAGCATACATCAGTTGTACACTTGTTATTGTGGTGCATTGTGGGATTGAATGAGTGCACTCGATAAGGTCCACTATGGTTTCGGACACCACTACAAATGGCTGTTCCCTCAATTAGTGCCCTATTTAAGGGTATAGGGGGCGATTTTGGACACCGCTCTGGTGAATGAGCTGTAAATAATTACACATTTTAGTATGTCTTTTTTATTAACTAAAGAATTTGATTAAATAAATCAAATAAAAATGTTAAACAAGTTTTTCCCCCCAAGATAACTAGATGTTACTCACAGACAACGAGGTTATGTGTCAAAATTGTAGCATAGTACTGTTTGTAATGCTTACTGCTTCACTTATTAGAATAGTAGGCAGTATACAGTGATTTCAGATCAGTATGTAGTAAGCATCTCTCTCTCTCTCTCTCTCTCTCTCTCTCTCTCTCTCTCTCTCTCTCTCTCTCTCTCTCTCTCTCTCTCTCTCTCTCTCTCTCTCTCTCTCTCTCTCTCTCTCTCTCTCTCTCTCTCTCTCTCTCTCTCTCTCTGCCTCTGCACACACATTATGTTGGTCCATGTTGCTCTCTTTTGTAGTCACACACTGCCCTCTGTAGGAGAGCTGAGGCTGTGTGGCGTTCTGGCTTGTTTTGTATCATGGTGATTATTGCATTGTGGGTTGGGAAATGATCAAAAGATCTCAAGGACCGAGCTGCAATTAGTGTATCCAGCATAAAATCACTTTTAACAGCGGAACAGATTTGGTCTCAATCATCATGAGTGTGTTAGCATGAGATACTAATGACTTGTAACATTATTATTGTAACAAAGACATGAGAGAGAGAACATTTAGTAGTTGACTAAATTTTACAGTTGGTGTTGTGCAAATCTTTATTAATGTACATTAACTGTATAAACTAATAAAGCTTGGTTTTTGTCTCATTACTCGTGAAAAAGTGTGCTTAATTGTATTGAATAGGCACTTGTAGTGTACTTTAAATCTTAACTTAACTAAATCTTACATTAAAAAAAACTGTACTTGCAGATAAGTATAGTATTAATGAAATACAAGGCCACTTAAGTGCACTTTCAAATTTTTTTTTTTATTTTTAATTTTTTTTTTTTTAAGTACACTTAAAGGGTTAGTTCACCCAAAAATGAAAGTTCTGTTATTAATTACTCACCCTCATGTTGTTCCAAACCCGTAAGACCTTCGTTCATCTTCGGAACACAAATTAAGATATATTTTGATGAAATCCTAGAGCTCTCTGACCCCTCCATAGACAGCAATATAATTAACACTTTCAAGGCCCAAAAAGGTAGTAAAAACATTGTTAAAATAGTCCATGTGACTACAGTGGGACAATCTTAATTTTTATTTTTTTTTAAAAATCATGACATACACGTTTCAATAGAAATGATATTAAAGTATATTTTAGTTTACCATAAATGCTTGTCAGTACATTCAGCAGTAACTTTAACCATATTTCAAAGATAGCAGAAGTAATAATTATGAAATTACATATACATATGTACTTAAGTCCTACTTAAGTGGGTCAAATAACTGTGTAAAGTTCAGCTAATTGCATTTAATATAAATTTAAACTATAATACATTAATTGCAGTAAAGTGTCTGAAAACATTCAATTTATTTTGCATTTAAGTATTTTCTTTTACGGTATATTATTTTTATAAGTACTTTTAAAAGAGTACTTTTTTTTTTGCTTATTGCTTATTCTTTGCTAATGAATTGTCATTTTTAATTACTAAATATGTTAATATTGGCTGTATCATGGCAATATCAAATGTACATAATACACAATGGAATAGGAGAAAGCCAAACTATACCCTATACTCATTGGCCAAGTGATGCTGACATTATTATGGTCTGTGACTGGTTCTGTGTAAAGAACAATTCTTTGTGACTGTACGTAGTTCAAGTTGGAAAAGCAATTCAGTTCCTACTTTAAGTGAATCTTAGTTCCCAGGACATCCACAAGATGGATGAAAATGTTGATGCTGTAAAAGGAGGGCAGACGTGAAAACACATGCCAAAATTAAAACATGTTTTTTCTTTTGTGGCACTTAAAAAAATAATTATTTTTATTATTATTATTATTTTTTTTTTTTTTTTAATTTTTTTTTTTTATTTGTTTTTTATTTTTTTATTTATTTATTTATTTATTTTTTTGTCTGGGGCCCTGGAATGACATCTTTGCAATTATTAGGAAATGAAAAGAAATTAAACCGTTCTAATAGTCCTCAGGCCCGAAAATTAGACCATCTCGGAAATGTTAAAACTCTGTCCATGAGAGTGACGGATATTACTTATTTGTAGGGCAGCCTCTCCTTCTGTCATATGAAAGCCTGTTTAAGAACCTCTAGGGAGAGATCTTGATGTTGTTTGTAGTGCAGTGTTTTTCTGGATTTTCATCTTCATGGGCTTTGCTCAGAGCCCTTTGTTGTAAAGCGCTTTTTAAGTGAACTGTGTTCAGTCCTTAGGGTTTATAAGTAAAAAGCTTTCATGTTCTTGGAAATACTTTATTACCCACATGTACGCTGTGGTTTGACATTCTGTGCATTCACAGGGCAATAGTTCAACATATATTTGGAACAAATTGCTAATTATTTAATAGAACGCATTAAAAATGTAATACAGCAGTGCATCACGCTGGATCAGTGTGTTAAAAACAAAAGACAGTAAAAAAATAGTAAAACTGATATAAAAACGGATAGCTTTGATCTGAATTAGCCACATTTAAAACCATTGTACAGTAGCCAGTATACACGGTTTTGTAACTGCACATAAGTTGAAAATTTAACACTAATTTTACCCAAGATTTGCATTCAGGCCGAATGGAAATCAAGCGCAAGGCACAAAGCTCAAAAAATAGATATGGTAAACAAACACTTGAATTAGCACTCCACAATGGCGGAAAAGCCTTGACTAATAACACTGGCCAGCTGGCGACGTAACAAAAATGTTCGCTAACACTAGCTAGCTATTCAGATTTGTTACGCAGTAATGCTGGGAAGCTAGTTAAAGGCACAATATGTACGATTTTTAGATTAAAATATCCAAAAACCACTATAAAAATGTTACATAGTTTGTTGACCTGTGTACTTACATTATCCCATACGTTTCCAACAATGTTTAAATCCAGAGAAATCAGCTATTTTAACCAGTGTTACGGACCGTTTTCTTTGTCGCATGTCAATGACGTCATACCCTCAAATTCCAGTTTTACTTTCGTAGAAACCATGGAAACTACAAAGACGCTTTAATATATTATGTGTTTTATGAGCAACTGTTTGGTTACATTCATCGACAGAAAACTAATCATTGTTATATAGCTCAACACAGTTAGTCTTATTGTTTAAATCACTTGTTTTCTTGATTTACCACAAGTACCATGTTTTACCATGCCTCAGAGACAACACTATTTTGTCAAGTGGCTAACATAGCATAATGAGAGAAAGCTTTCTCCATCATACAATATATTTTAAAATTAATTGCATGTCATTTAGTCATCCAGCTTTTATTATGATATTCTAATATCAATCTAGATTACTGCAGTGTGCAAGAAGTCTCTCATACCAGCCACAGAGCGAATACACAGAGTAACGTCATAACTTTCAACACACTCAAATGTATTTAGTATGATTGTTTTAACCATGTAAAACAGCACTGTGTTACCCCACATACGCAACGAAAAGAGCGGAAACGGCCGACTTCAGCATAAGCATAATAAAAGCTCAGAGACCGGTGTTTCGCGTAGGTCTCTCTCATTAGCATTCACTCCCACGGCTCTTGGCCTGCCCTGCTTCATACCACCGTAACTTTAACAAAACTTTAATACATTCACTCATTGATGAACATGATTTCTGCCTGAGTCCGTCTGATTCATTCCATCAGCTGTGGAAGTGAAGACCCCAACTCCCATGATTCCACGCTCATTCAAAGCATCATCAAGCTACGTCTTTGTTATGAATAAGCGACCTAATACCATCACCCTAGTACTTTTTTTTTTTGTAAGGCTGTATATTCCAGTGAAGTATTAATATTGTACTTACCCTGGATAAACCTTGGCTGTGTCTGAAATCGCCCCTTATACTCTTAAAGGGCACCTATTATGCCCCCTTTTACATGATGTAATATAAGTCTCAGGTGTCGCCAGAGTGTGTCTGTGAAGTTTCAGATCAAAATTCCTAAAAGATCATTTAATATACCATTTTGCCAGTTTTTGGGTTTGAGAAAAATAAGCTGTTGTGTGCGCGTCTCCTTTAAATGCAAATGAGCTGCTGCTCCCCACCCAAGAGGGCGGAGCCTTCACAGCTCGTGAACACGCAAATGTAAACTGAAACATGATACATTTGTTTGGCTTTGATTATCATCTCTATCGCGGACACGCTCACGTGACATTACAGTTCTTCATCATCATGAAATAGTATCATCTGCATGTGTTTTAAAGCCATATCACTCTCAACCTTACAGTCTATGCTCTCAACTTGAGCGCACACACCTGACGCATGCGCACAGAGAGCTGGATGTCGGTGCGTCCGTGAGTAGGCTATTAAACTAGACTAGTTCTCTTTCATGTGTTATTGCGAATAAACTGTCAAATGCACAAAAGGTTGTGTCAGAAACACACAAAGTTCACATGAAAACAGTTGGTTATGTCTGTGCACATATGCAGCCAGTACAGAAATCCTGTGTATATTAGATCTGTGTACTAAAGTGAAAGCAGTGTAATATACAGTACTTACTGCTATATCTGCTGTTAATATGAATCAAACAACCAAAGATAAACAGAAAATCACTCACTGCTCTTGACTGAATGAACTTTAGTAGCTTTAGTAGAACACATTTCTTACTTGAATGCTGTTAAATGCTCTGGCGAGGAGATAAACATGGCGGACTTTGTACTAGGGCTGGGCGATATGGCCAAAAAATCATATCTCGTATTTTTTGGTTGAATGACGATACACGGTATATATCCCGGTATTTTCTACGTTTTTCTATTTGGATAAAAAAAAATCTTGTATAAAAAAAACTTTAATAATAATTTTATTTCACATCCTGCCCAGTGATGTCCTAAAAACAATGTTGATATTGAAGGCTATAAACAAATACAGTGAATGTAATGTAGGCTATGAAATATATTATGTGCAAAAAGGGGGTTTACAATCTAAAAACAAAATTAATAATTTTGTTTTTAAATTCACTAAACTAAAAATGAAAATAAAAACAAAAGCATATAGCCTATATTTGATTACCCCATTATAATAATCACTTTCATAAAAATATACTTAATTGTAGGTTTAAAATTCCACATATGGCACATTTATTGTCCAACAACAAATATTTTAGAAATATGTATACTTTAGTCAGAATTATTGCTTTCATATTGCGCTCCGTCTGTTTGGCGCGAATGCACGTTGCGGCGCTCATTCACGGAAGCCTGAATTTTAGCGGAGATTCACTTGCAGAAGGATCGTCCTCTCCTAACAGCAAAATGGACATATTTGCATGACTTTCTAACATTTACAGATGGAGAATATGTGTCATGTTTAGGACAAATTGTATCATGCACTTTCCCTGCATCAGCTCACTCTGCGTACTCCGCTATTTTTCAGATGCGTTCGTATCAATCTACTGTATATCGATATAAACGGTATTGCCTCATTCCATATCGTCTCTAAAAAATATGCTAATACAGCAGTGTCCATCAACACTCGTGGGCGGGGCCTGTGAAGGAATCTGCAAACGACTTGTTCTGAGACACTGCTTATGATTTATGGGGATTAAAAAAGGAGTTGGTGGATTTTTACCATTATAGGGTGGTTGTGTACACACACTGCCAACACACATTTATGTTCAAACACCATGTAAAAGTGAATTTTGCATAATAGGTGCCTTTTAAATAGGGCACTATTTGAGGGACAGCCATTTGTAGTGGTGTCTGAAACCATAGTGGACCTTATCGAGTGCACTCATTCAATCCCATAATGCACCGCAATAATGAGTGTTCAACCAATGTACACTCAACCGTTACCCATAATGCACTGTGACGTCACGGCGAATGAATTCCCGTGTCTTGACAGAAGATGGCGCCTGCAGCTGAATCATCCATGCATTTTTCAAACTGCTGGTCCAATGTGGGTAATGTCATACAAATATAAATTCCTTTTTAATTGATTAATGCATTGTTTAAGTTCAAGATACATGTTTTCATTACTACTGGAGCCGCCAGTTTGCTACGTTTCAAATGATTATTAAACAGCAAGCACAAACTATGCAAAAGCGGCAACCCTTCCGAATTCGCTCTCTTTTTCATTCACTCCTTCAAGTGGACTGTATTAGTGCACTAATAATGTAGGGAATAGTGAATGAGGGTATAGGGGGTGATTTCAAACACAGCTCTTATGTTCCACCTGTAGTTTGGGGCTGATTATTATTTTTTTTTTTAATTCAGCTACTGAAAAAAGTGCTGAGTCAGTGGATAGCAACTGTAATTGGGTTAGACGTGCTTACCCTTCGGCTCTGTATGATGCCCTTTATATTATCATTTAAGTCAAGCATGAGGAATCATGGTATGTTGGCTCATGAAATACTAATGAGGTGCTGACTCAGTACATTGCTGCAGGGTTCAGTTGTAAGAGAAGTGCAGTAAGACAGCATTCAACCTGCTTTGATATGCTCTTCTGTCCTGATATGCTCTTCTGTCCTGATATGATTTCTGATGTGGTGGTGTGGTCTATAATTCGATTTAAAGGTTGGTGCTGTTGCCTAGTGGTTAAAACTCTGTAAACATCTGTGACGTGCAACAATTTCATGCACTTGCAGGGGAGGACTATGGGGCAGCATTGAGCCGGAATTTACTTCAATCCCATCTTTCAACTTAAATCGTTTTCAGACCTTTGTTCCGAAACTGGGACTTAAAGAGAAATAAAATGAAACAAACTAAAGAAGAAAAAGTGTCCGGTTTCAAAACAAACGCTCCAAATGAGCCAGGTTTGAAAATTAAGGCTAGGTTGAAAAATGATTTGTCAATTTTAATTGCTTCTCATTTTGATGAACCGATATCGAGAATCGTATATATTTTCTATGCTGTTTACCTGCATGTAATTGTATCTGTGATTTATTTTCTGTAATTACACCTATAATTACACTGTTGATCCTTCCCTTACACCTCAACCCACCCATAAACCTACTCATACCACCAAACCTGTCCTAACCATACCCGTATCCCACCTCAATAACAGCAAAAGTGTTTTATAATACCTTAAAGGGATAGTTCACCCAAAAATAAACTCACCCAAGTTGCTCTAAACCTGAGTTTCTTTGTTCTGTTGAACACAAAAGAAGATCTTTTGAAGAATGCCAAACAGTTGTTGGCTCCCATTGACTTCCATAGTATTTTTTGGGGTTACACTTTATTTTAAGGTAACATACAGTAGGTACACACTACTACATTTACTTACTATAGTATTAACAGTAAATTATGCATAATTACAAGTAACTAACCCCAAACCAAACCCTAATCCTACCCTAACCGTAACTCTATAGTAAGTAGGCTACTTATTTGAGTAAGCGCAATATAACTATCGTCATCTTAAAGGTGCACTGTGTAAATTTTAGCAAAGTTGCACCCACTGCTCACCCCTCCCTTTCGAAGCATGTAGAGAAGCTACGGTGGCCGACACAGGACAAAGATGACGTAGTCTGAGACAGCAGAGAGTAGCTAGCACTCTGTAGAGCAGTTTGTCCGTTTAGGGCTACTGTAGAAACATGGCGGTGCAAAATGGTGGCTTCACTGTAAGGGGACCTGCGGTGTATGTAGATTAGAAATAGCACATTCTAAGGTAATAAAAACATAACGGTCCATTATGTAACTGAAAACATAGTTATGTATATTATATTGCATTTGTCAATAGATCCTCATAAATACTACACACTGCACCTTTAAAGTAAAGTGCAACCATTTTTTTCATACTATGGAAGTTAATGGGAGCCAGCAACTGACCCCAAACTTCTGAACAGTAGTGTAGGTTGTATAATATATCACTTTAAGCAAACTGTGCCTTCAGCTGTACTCTCTGCGAGGCTGCCTCACATGAAATGCCCTTTATGTACAAACCTGATTCCAAAAAAGGTGGGACACTGTACAAATTGTGAATAAAAAAGGAATGCAATAATTTACAAATCTCATAAACTTATATTTTATTCACAATAGAATATAGATAACATATCAAATGTTGAAAGTGAGACATTTTGAAATGTCATGCCAAATATTGGCTCATTTTGGATTTCATGAGAGCTACACATTCCAAAAAAGTTGGGACAGGTAGCAATAAGAGGCCGGAAAAGTTAAATGTACATATAAGGAACAGCTGGAGGACCAATTTGCAACTTATTAGGTCAATTGGCAACATGATTGGGTATAAAAAGAGCCTCTCAGACTGGCAGTGTCTCTCAGAAGTCAAGATGGGCAGAGGATCACCAATTCCCCCAATGCTGTGGCGAAAAATAGTGGAGCAATATCAGAAAGGAGTTTCTCAGAGAACAATTGCAAAGAGTTTGAAGTTATCATCATCTACAGTGCATAATATCATCCAAAGATTCAGAGAATCTGGAACAATCTCTGTGCGTAAGGGTCAAGGCCGGAAAACCATACTGGATGCCCGTGATCTTCGGGCCCTTAGACGGCACTGCATCACATACAGGAATGCTACTGTAATGGAAATCACAACATGGGCTCAGGAATACTTCCAGAAAACATTGTCGGTGAACACAATCCACCGTGCCATTCGCCTTTGCCAGCTAAAACTCTATAGGTCAAAAAAGAAGCCATATCTAAACATGATCCAGAAGTGCAGGCGTTTTCTCTGGGCCAAGGCTCATTTAAAATGGACTGTGGCAAAGTGGAAAACTGTTCTGTGGTCAGACGAATCAAAATTTGAAGTTCTTTTTGGAAAACTGGGACGCCATGTCATCCGGACTAAAGAGGACAAGGACAACCCAAGTTGTTATCAGCGTTCAGTTCAGAAGCCTGCATCTCTGATGGTATGGGGTTGCATGAGTACGTGTGGCATGGGCAGCTTACACATCTGGAAAGGCACCATCAATGCTGAAAGGTATATCCAAGTTCTAGAACAACATATGCTCCCATCCAGACGTCGTCTCTTTTAGGGAAGACCTTGCATTTTCCAACATGACAATGCCAGACCACATACTGTATCAATTACAACATCATGGCTGCGTAGAAGAAGGATCCGGGTACTGAAATGGTCAGCCTGCAGTCCAGATCTTTCACCAATAGAAAACATTTGGCGCATCATAAAGAGGAAGATGCGACAAAGAAGACCTAAGACAGTTGAGCAACTAGAAGCCTGTATTAGACAAGAATGAGACAACATTCCTATTCCTAAACTTGAGCAACTTGTCTCCTCAGTCCCCAGACGTTTGCAGACTGTTATAAAAAGAAGAGGGGATGCCACACAGTGGTAAACATGGCCTTGAGATGTGTTGATGCCGTGAAATTTAAAATCAACTTATTTTTCTCTTAAAATGATACATTTTCTCAGTTTAAACATTTGATATGTCATCTATGTTGTATTCTGAATAAAATATTGAAATTTGAAACTTCCACATCATTGCATTCTGTTTTTATTCACAATTTGTACAGTGTCCCAACTTTTTTGGAATCGGGTTTGTATCCCTGCTGGAAATGAAAGAGGATATAAATATGACTTACACATGGGCCTAATGCAAACAGAAAAACAGATGGACACAGCTGCTTACAAGAGGCTTTCTGAGCAGAGATGAGACACATTTTTGAGAAGTGTTGGTGAAATGATGAAAGATCTCGACATATACTTCTGTTAAGTTTGTTTATGTTGTCTTTCCAGTTGGTCATCATGGCCGGGACGGTGCTGCTGGCATACTACTTTGAATGCACAGACACGTTTGGGATCCATATCCAGGGTTTCTTCTGTAATGACGCTGACCTGATGAAGCCGTACCCCGGGCCGGAGGAGAGCAGCTTCATCCCTCCTCTCATCCTGTACTGCGTGGTGGCAGCTGCGCCCACGGCCATTGTGAGTAGAGATGGATCAAGATGGTCCAAACTAGTTAACCGACTAGTTAATTACTGAGGTCCATTTTTTTTTTTTTTTTTTTTTACATTTTGGTATTTAATTTCTGGTGATTTTTATTTTATTTTTTTTAATCAGCAGTCATTTTACAAGATAATGAGGTAAAAGTAAAGAAGTTAACTAATATTGACAAATGAAACCTTATTGTAAAGTGTTACCTTTTTAAATGAATGATCCAAAAAAATAATAATTTTTTTCAATAAAGTGTATGTTTTCTTCTGAGTGTTAGACATGAACAGCAGAGGGCACTGTAATACCAATGCACATAAATACTACATGCATTTTTTTTTTTTAATGAAAAGTATTCAGTTACTAAATGTTTTTATTTGAGTTTTATCTAAGCTTGTATTACTTTACCTCTATATTTCAATAGTGTAAAACATAAATGGGAAATTAAATGTAATCTCCAGAGTGGGGTTTCTTTGTGACCCATATACTTTTAATAGGCACATGGACCATAAAATATCAACCACTAAAGAAAATTAGAGTGAATTTATTTCATTTCTGCTGAAAATGATCTAATTTGTACAGCCTTTGTTTGGGCCTTTGTCAAATGTGCTATGAAGCTGTTAGGAGTTATACAAGTCTTTTTTTCTTTTCTTTTGGTGTTCTGGGTGGTCTGTTACTGGCTCAAAAACCCACTGCCAAGTCTCTGTGATATTCATGTGAGGTTTATTGCTCATTTTATCGTTAACCAGGCAAAAATATGATGGCCTAAAAAATAGCACATCTCTTTAACAAGCCGCATGATCTCTTTAGCGCATAAATTAAAGCAGTACAACAAATACTACCATAGTTTATAAATATTTTATTATTAGGGCCCGAGCACCGATGGTGTGAGGACCCTATTGGAATTGCTCAGCCTATTATTATTCTTCTCCCAAATGAATTGCATTTTTGATGGCCTAAACATGCTCGAAAACTCATGAAACTTTGCACACGCGTCAAAAGTGGTGAAAATTTACGTCTGATATGGGTTTCAGAATTAGGCGTGGCAAAATGGCTCGATAGCGCCACCTACAAAATTTCAACGAAATGCCCCTCCCGCTACGTTTCACGTATAGGTATGAAATTCGGGAGACACATGTAACAGCCCAATACCTACAAAAAAGTCTCCTGGTACGAAATCTGAAAACCAACAGGAAGTGAGATATTTTGAATTTTCTTTGCAAAATTGTTGCAAATTTTGCCATTTCCAGATGTTGTACTTTAACGAACTCCTCCTAGAGATTTAATCAGATCAACATCATATTTGCACAGTCTAATCTAAAGGCCTTTGCGACGTTAAATTGCGAAGATCTTGAGTTTTCCCTGAAGGGCGTGTCCGTGGCGGCCTGACAAAGTTCGATGTTTCGCCATAAAACAGGAAGTTGTTGTAACTCGGTCTTACAATGTCTGATCTGCCCCAAACTTCACATGTTTTATTAGAGTCCTGGCCCGAAGACATCTACACGCCAATATTCAGTTACAGTCATAGCGCCACCTACTGGCAACAGGAAATGGCATGTTTTACACTGTGATTAACTCCTCATAGTGATTTAACCAGATCAACATCATATTTGGTCAGTCTAATCTAAAGGCCTTTGTGACGTTAAATTGTGAAGATCTTGAGTTTTCGCTGAAGGGCGTGTCCGTGGCGGCCTGACAAAATCTGATGTTTCGTCATGACACAGGAAGCTGTTGTAAGTCAGGCATACAATGTCCGATCTGCCCCAAACTTCATATGTTTGATAAGAGTCCTGGCCTAAAGACATCTACATGCCAATATTAGTTAGTCATAGCGCCACCTGCTGGCAACAGGAAATGGCATGCTTTACACTGTAATTCCCTCCCAGAAACTCATTTAAATATGCCATCAAGTCCTAAACATGTAATCGCTAATGTATGCGATTTACGCCACAAAACAGGAAGTTGATGTAACTCAGGCATACAGTGTCCAATCTGCCCCAAACTTCACGTTTGATAATAGTCCTGGCCTGAAGACATCTACATGCCAATATTCGGTTACAGTCAAAGCGCCACCTGCTGGCAGCAGGAAGTGTGGCACATTGAAGTGACTTCAATTATTTCTCCTATATTTACCTACTTAAATGCATGTCGCCCACTATTCGCTGCTTTCCTAAGGCCACCGGGTGGCGGTGCTCCCGGGTGCGAGGGCCCTTTCATCGCTGCTTGCAGCTTTAATTATTTGTTTGTTTTTTAATTGTGGTAAGAATTGGGAATATATGGAAGCTTCTTTCTGCCACAGAATAACACTTTGTTTCACAATTCTGTTTTTTTTCCCTCACAAAGTCAGAATTGCAAGATATAAACAAGATAAAAAGTTGCAATTGTCTTTTTTTTTTATTTATTTATTTTTTTATCTTGTTTATATATCGCAATTCTAACTTTTTTTCAGAATTTTGAAAACTTGCAATTGAGGAAAAAAGCCAGAATTGTGAGGAAAATGTTTTATTCTTTGGTGGAAACTAGCCTCATACATATTCCCAATTCTGTTTTGTTTGTTTTTTTTTTTTTTCACTTTTTCTCACAATTGCGAGTTTATTTCTCACAATTCAGAGAAAAAAGTCAGTTAATAAAGTTGTGAGAAGTCGCAATTACAATTTTTTTTATTTATTTATTTTTATTTCACAATTTTGTCTTTCTCCCCCCCTCACAATTCCGAGTTTAAAACTCGCAGTTCAGACTTCTTTTTCTCGGAATTGCAAGGAAAAAGTCAGAATTGTGAGATAAAATGTCGCAATTACGTTTTGTTTTTTTGTATTCTGTGGCAAAAACAATTTTCCATAGATATGCATGCTGTACGTGTCATGAAAATGATGTCACAGTGCTTTTTTTTATTATATGGAATATGACTCATGATAGCTGAACATGTACAAATATACACTCACCTAAAGGATTATTAGGAACACCTGTTCAATTTCTCATTAATGCAATTATCTAATCAACCAATCACATGGCAGTTGCTTCAATGCATTTAGGGGTGTGGTCCTGGTCAAGACAATCTCCTGAACTCCAAACTGAATGTCAGAATGGGAAAGAAAGGTGATTTTAAGCAATTTTGAGCGTGGCATGGTTGTTGGTGCCAGACGGGCCGGTCTGAGTATTTCACAATCTGCTCAGTTACTGGGATTTTCACGCACAACCATTTCTAGAGTTTACAAAGAATGGTGTGAAAAGGGAAAAACATCCAGTATGCGGCAGTCCTGTGGGCGAAAATGCCTTGTTGATGCTAGAGGTCAGAGGAGAATGGGCCGACTGATTCAAGCTGATAGAAGAGCAACTTTGACTGAAATAACCACTCGTTACAACCGAGGTATGCAGCAAAGCATTTGTGAAGCCACAACACGCACAACCTTGAGGCGGATGGGCTACAACAGCAGAAGACCCCACCGGGTACCACTCATCTCCACTACAAATAGGAAAAAGAGGCTACAATTTGCACGAGCTCACCAAAATTGGACAGTTGAAGACTGGAAAAATGTTGCCTGGTCTGATGAGTCTGGATTTCTGTTGAGACATTCAGATGGTAGAGTCAGAATTTGGCGTAAACAGAATGAGAACATGGATCCATCATGCCTTGTTACCACTGTGCAGGCTGGTGGTGGTGGTGTAATGGTGTGGGGGATGTTTTCTTGGCACACTTTAGGCCCCTTAGTGCCAATTGGGCATCGTTTAAATGCCACGGCCTACCTGAGCATTGTTTCTGACCATGTCCATCCCTTTATGACCACCATGTACCCATCCTCTGATGGCTACTTCCAGCAGGATAATGCACCATGTCACAAAGCTCGAATCATTTCAAATTGGTTTCTTGAACATGACAATGAGTTCACTGTACTAAAATGGCCCCCACAGTCACCAGATCTCAACCCAATAGAGCATCTTTGGGATGTGGTGGAACGGGAGCTTCGTGCCCTGGATGTGCATCCCACAAATCTCCATCAACTGCAAGATGCTATCCTATCAATATGGGCCAACATTTCTAAAGAATGCTTTCAGCACCTTGTTGAATCAATGCCACGTAGAATTAAGGCAGTTCTGAAGGCGAAAGGGGGTCAAACACAGTATTAGTATGGTGTTCCTAATAATCCTTTAGGTGAGTGTATGTCCAACCTGTAGGTTACCTTTTTCATTCAGTTTGGGACATAGTCTTGTCAATTTTGGGTTATAATCTTTATAACCCTTTCAATATCTCAAGCAACAGACTGGAGTTTCATCTGTACTATACTATTCTAAGAGATGAACACTGCAGTCCAATTCCATCATTCCAAGCACAGAAATCAGCTTTTACTCCAGTTTTACTCCAGAGATCTAAAGAACTGCAGCAGCAGCCTCTGGTCTTGAATTTTTCCTTCCCTGTGACACAAACATTCTCTCTCCTATATGGCAGAAATCTTTTGCATTTGGTAACTTGAGAATTGGTCAGTGGCTGAGACATATCTGACTTCAAAGTGACCTGTGAAATGTATCTTTTAGGTGCAAATTCCCCAAACGGCTCCACTTTTGTCATTATCATTCTTTTCAGCTCAAACACACGTCTTTTCTATGCAAATTCAATCCATCAACAGGTCTTTCTTGGTCAATTTATGTTTTATGTCTGTTTTGGCATTTGTATAGAGACCCATGCATGTGCAACATATGACTGATGCTGTGGAAACATGCATCCAATTTAGAAAATGTACTTTATTAAACTGTGAAATTGAGACGTTTTTAAGTTTCCAAAAGAGTCTACACTACTGTATATTGATTTTCTAATGAAGTAGGTTTATGTGCATGCATATGAAGCTTGTATACTTCCTTGGAAACCTTTGAAAAGTTCATGCGATTTTATCATTGACGGGGGGATAAATAAATAAAACACATTTTTGTGTGAGGAACAGAAAAATAATTTCAAGTCGGCATGAAACAGAAGTTGCGATTTAGTCTTTTATTTCCCTTTTGTGACATATCCGAGTGGAACGGCTTCTGGAACAAGAACAAATGTAGGGCGGGGCTTCATTTGGTCTATGGGGAATTGATTGGATGGTTGTGGTTTGCTATTGGTCGATCTCATGTGAGTGACAGGTTGCTTCGCCCTCATTATCAGAAGAGAAGAGATGAGCTGCAAGAGGGAGGGGAAGTTATTTTCATTAAAGATTAAGAGGCATATGAATAAAAAAAGTAATCATTTATAATAAATACTGCAATATTCCAATATTTATAATTTCATGGTGAGTTTAAGCTTTACGTTATGTCAATTGTCTCACTCACATTTGTGTTTAGATTGAAAATTAGTACATATGAATCATAAAGAAAAGGCCTTTGGTTCTGATTTATGTTGTAGCTGACACAATCTGCTATTTTGACTATACATGATTAATGATGAGATTTTTGAGATATGATGGAAGGGAAGTATGGGAAAAAATATATATATATATATTTTAAATGCTCTTTTTGTGTGCTACAAATAAAATAACAGCATACAGGTTTGGAACAACATGAGGGTGAATAAACGATAACAGTTTTCATTTTTGGGTGAAATATTGGGTTACACTTTATTTTAAGGTGTCCATGTTACAGTGTAACTATACAACTCATAAGTAATGAGTAATAATAATTATCTACAAACTAGGGTTTGGTTTAGGGTCAGTTAGTTTGTAGTAAATAGATGTAACGTGTAACAAGGACACTGTAAATAAAGTGTTACCAAAAATTGCTTAAATTGAGTGTAAATTGAGTGAATTTGGTTTGTACATTGTCATTATTATTACCATTAGTGCGAAACACCATGTTTAGTCACAGTTGGCTTATTAAAAATAATACAGGGGCAAAGTGAACTGATCATTAGAGGTTCACTCAATTTCATGGCACAAAGGACTTTTAAAATCTGATTTTGAGATAGAGATAGAGACTCTTATATAGAAATTCTTTGAAGACTGTTATTCCAAGAAATCATCATGGTTATGAAATCACGACCAGGAGCTCATTAACGTATGACGACATTTATACATCAATGCCTGTGTGGCAGTTCAGCGACCCGTCCCGATGTACAAGCCAATTGTAACACGTCATTTACATACAGATGTCTTAAAGGGATCATGAACTGCATTTTTATGTTTCCTAAGTTGCACTTATAATGTTAGTATGATTTTTACATAAAAAATTGTTATAATTTAGAAATGAAAGGCTATTTTCTATCCTGCTTTTAGCCCTCTGATTTGAACACTCTGTTTGAAGGGGCGTGTCTGCTGTGAGACTTCAGTGTAAACGCCCACTGCTATGATTGGCTAACATCTTTGCATATGAAATAAGTATTACATGTGGAACTCTCTCGAAAACTTTTACTACGTTTTTACTATTACAGCTGTCGATATCAACTCTCCGTGAAAAGTGTTGATTACAGCATTATATTTAGATCTACTCCCGTCACATGAAAGGTTGCAGCGATGAGCATTGTAGCCGATGACAGACATGTTGAGCGCATGAATGCAGTGATCTCGTCGATTTCTGCACTCTCGCAAATGCTTTCATCATAACTAACAGTGCAAATACAATGTAAATACAGTAAGAGATTCATTGTGCAGTGTAGACAGCGTCATTGATTATAACTGGAGTTTTGGCAAGAGTCCAGAACTTAGTCATTGATAAACTTGCGCTGTGTGATTGACAGCTCCAGCGATTATAAAGGGAGGGTTCTTTGATCGCTTTCTATATATAATTTAATCACAATTTAAATAACAGATTATTTTCATGCTACTAAGAGAAACAATGTGAAGTTGACCGTTTAGTCACTGGCTTGATTTACTGACACATAGACAAAGAACATCTGACTGTACGTGAATCATCACATATCAGAATCACTGATCACAGATCAGGCGTTATAATTAACACAGTTTCTTACATGTTGTGGCATTACTGTCGGGTCCATATATTACAGTAAAAGTCTGTTTGGAAAGCCTGCGCCGAAATTGCAACTGATTTACCAAAGAATCCACAGTGAAATGTACCGAACAAACAAATAATGCTCTACTGAGACATTCACATAGTTGAAAAAAATAACCATATTCCTAGCATTAGAATCCTTTGGATAGAAATTTTATTTTTAGTCCAGTGATCCACTGATCGCTCTTCTCTCCTCGTCATCTCACTAACATGCCAGTGGGTGGGGCCAAAGATGCGATGATTCAGAAGTTGATCTGATTCCGCAGAGGTGGTCTTTATACCATAATGTGACAAAATCCGAAACTAGTCGTCTTCAGAGCTTGGTTTCAATAAAAGCTGTTTTTGGACTAATGAGGAAGTTTTGAGTTCTGAAACTTACAATATGTTTTTATAGTACAATGACTTCATACATTTCTCAATTCATGACCCCTTTAATCATACAGTAGCAAAAACTAAATGATGACTAAACCTTTAGATTGACATTTTGAAACATTGATGTCAACAGCTGCTTTTCACCGTCGGGCTAATCGTTCCATTCCGTGCCGATTCAGCCCAGCCAGTGTGGATATAGTTTCATTTTCCACTGTGGGACTGATAACGGAGCTTTTTGGAATGTAATACAAATGCGTCAGTCGTTGCCTTGTTACCGCATGAGTTTACAGATGGTATGAGATGTAAATAGTGACTGTGGGATGGAGGATAATCAGATATTTCTGTTTTAAACTTGTGTTTGCTTTGCTGAAATAGCGAGCTTGGCCAGCTACAGAGAAACTGGTAGCCAGGCAACAGACAAGTGACTAATCCTGAGTGGTGATATTACTACACCCATTCAACCAGCACTGTCATTTTTGGGGTGATTTTCATTTAGTGTATGTGCTTATCCACTGACAAACATGTGGGTAGATTTTGACACTTCGGCCAATGCAGATTATTTCTTAATGGCTGAATAATCAACTTGGCCCATTAATACTACTACAGAATAATAATTAAAAAAAAAAAACAAGCAAACACCACTAGTAATACTTCAGTGAGCTCTCAGAAGTAAAAGTACACAGATCCAATGCGTCACACGCATTCTACCAGCGGGCTTCAGCATGGTTAGCCAACTGTGATGAGAATTCTGGGCCGAGAACGGTTGTTTGTAATTGTGCCGTGCTTAGTCAAGCTCAAGTGGATATAAAACTGGAACCATTCCTTACCGTTCTTGGAACCATTCAGCCCGACAGTGGAAAAGTGTCCATTGATACCAAAGTGTTAGTGTTTTGTAACTTTAACCCGTCAGACCTTCGTTCATCTTCGGAACACAAATTAAGATATTTTTTATGAAATCGGAGAGCTCTCTGACCTCTCCATAGACAGCAATTTAATTACCGCTTTCAATGCCCAGAAAGGTTGTTAAAATATTCCATGTGACTACAGTGGTTCAACCTTAATTTTATGAAGCGTCGAGAATACTTCGTTGCCAAAAAATGAACAAAAATAACGACTTTATTCAACAATTTCTTCACGTCTGTGTCAGTCTCCTAAGCTGTTGACGTAGTAAATACAGTACAGCGCTTCCGAGTTATGTCAGAGCTATGCCAGAACGCCGGCTTACCATTGGCTGATGCTGTTCACGTGAGCACCACAACGCATGTGTGTGTTGCTGACGCAGGAGCTGGCCAATGTAAACTGCATAGGAGACTGACACAGACGAGAAGATATTGTTGAATAAAGTCGTTATTTTTGTTCATTTTTTGGCAACAAGAAGTATTCTCAAACACTTCATAAAATTAAGCTTGTCCTACTGTAGTCACATGGACCATTTTAACGATATCTTTACTACCTTTCTGGGCCTTGAAAGTGGTAATTAAATTGCTTTCTATGGAGAGGTCAGATAGCTCTCGGATTTCATCAAAAATATCTTAATTTGTGTTCAGAAGATGAACAAAGGTCTTACGGGTTTGGAACAACATGAGGGTGAGTAATTAATGACAGAACTTTAATTTTTGGGTGAACTAACCCTTCAATAATATAGTTCCTCCAATGCAAGTGATGAGCAAAAGGCCAAAAATTACAATAATAGACATGAATCTCGCATTAACTGCTTAAATCTGTTTTTTTTTTTTCTGTCTGTAGATATTTGTTGGGGAGATCTCCATGTATATCATGAAGTCCACTAGAGAAGCCCTAATAGCCCAGGAGAAAACCATTGTGACTGGAGAGTGCTGCTACCTAAACCCTCTCATCCGCAGAATCATTCGGTTCATTGGTGAGTCTTCTGTTTTCATTAGTGCTAAACATTTCAGCTCAGAATTGTTTGGTACCAATATGGATTTTTCAGTGGGCAAAATTTATGGCACCATGGTGAGATAATGCATACTTGGAATTTTTGCTAATGCAATGACAGTGATTTCTCATAAAGAAAGGCAAAACTAAATGAAACGTTTATTATTATAGGTTTAGGGGACGATTGCTGTAAATTTCTTGAAAAAAAAAAAGAAAAAAAAAAAGATATATTGATCATGTATTATAAATGATAAACAAAAACATTAGTCTGCAGTTTGTTTATTGAATGTTAAAAATTATTCAAATATATTGTTGAATGGCTATAATTGGTCCTTTTTATTCTTAACATTTGAAAAAAATATCCATTTGACAAAGGTATTGGTAATATACTGTAGCGTTGATAGTACTTAGTAAAAATATGCGGTTTAACAAATATCATTTAAAATATATGTTGGGAACACTGTGTAAATATACTTATGATTAAAAATCATAACCTTAAACTTAATTTTTCTGAGATTTTAACAGTTATGTGTGTTAAAAATCATAGAAGATAATGTTACCATCCATTAGTTTTAACAAAATGAGAAAACTAGTTAATTTTAAGCTTTTTTTTAATGCTATTTTCATCTTCCGGGTTTAAATTTGTGTTTGTGTCAATGTCTCGACTAGTGTTGTCAAAAATTTCGATATTTCAATACATATCGATACTGAAATATCTGAAACGGTTCCAATACTCCTTTTCTGCAGTATCGATACACCGATACCAGCTGCGCGTTTTCATTCTCTTGTGAATTGACACACACCTTGAAAACTGGAAAAATAGTCTGCAGGTGCATTTTGAAATGTTTTAACTAATCATCTTGTAATGAATGTCATTTCAGTTCTACTTTCTGAGTATAAATTATTATATGCCTTGAAAGAATACAGTAAGTGCAACCATAATCAAAGTACTCTCTCAATATTCAAAGTGCAAACAGAGACCAGAGCTAAGAGGTGGTTACAACTACACAGCCCAGCCTAAGATAGCTTTGATATTGGGAGACAGGCTATTGTATGTAGCCTAATTTGTGCACATCAGGGAGATCGCATTTACTTTCTCTTTGTAATTCGCGATCACACGTACTCTGTGTATAGGGAGCGGCGCTGCTGAGCGTGCATTCTACAAGATAAGACATTTACCAGATGCTTAGGCTCTGTTGTGCAACGAATCCTCCGCCATGGTCTTTCTTGTCAGTCATCTCTCGCCTTACTCTCGTCACGTGATGAGTGAACTGTGATTCCTGCTGTACTGTGCGACTCGTGCTGGATGAGCAGAGCAGACGTTTACAATAGTTTACAATTGAAGCGACCGTTATCCAACTGAATTAAATAATTTTTATTTCTATAAAAAAAAAGCAAAACGACAGTGGAGGAGGTCCCGCGGTGGGCACCGTAATGTAATGTAAACGTAGCGGTGGCATATTCTATGCTAATTTCACCCTCACGCTCCGTCATAGCGTTATCGCGAGACAGCTTTTCATTCTATGGGAATTATCGTCACATTTTAATATTGCGAGATCTCGTGGCACCCCTAGTGCACGCCACTGAACCCGCCTCTGAAATTGAGTGGCTTACTGTGCTTAAACAGTCAAATACACACAAAATGATGTCAAAATTTCCGTCTTGGCGAGTATTCAGTTAAACACAGGAACGTAAATAATTGGGAAAGATAACGCATGTTGTGCAACAGTATATTGGATCCGTGCATAAACTCTTAGGATGAAAGTATACTTTGTTTTTTTACGCGTACACGAGCGTATGCGCAGTCGAACGCACAGCCTTGCAAAGTAAACTTCTTTTGCCTCGTACGCATACGCAGGCGTTCGACACATGCACAGTTTTGAGCAATCTCTCGCCACGAGTTACAACCCATGTAAATAATGCAAAAAAATTAAATGCGCATGTGCAAAAATCGGTTACAAAAATCCGGCGGTGCGCATTCAGTACGCATGTACTCTTCTGATGACGAAATTCGCGCCATGCGCACTGTACGCTGACCATCGCGTAAACGTAAAAAGTGAAGTATACTTTGGCCTTTAAAGTGACAGCAGCCCAATATGCCTGCTGTTGTCTGTCATGTTAATCAAAGAACAAAAGGCAGAGAAAATTATTCGCTGCTCTTGACTGAATAACTTTTGTAACTTTAATTGTAAGCATTAATCTGTATTTAATTTTTACAATTAAAAATATCCAGTGTTATTTTACATTTGATTACTTTAATTTCTGTAGTATTTCTTACCTGAATACTACTGTTAGATCCACTTGAAAAACTTAAAGCCATGTTTTTTATTCTTTTTATTTGTCTCTTTATTCTATTGTAATTATTTGTGCTATCATTTGCTTATTTTATTACTGACTTTTTTCTTGTCTTTTGTTGTAAATTTAGTTTGAGTTTAAATTTTGTTGTAAATTTAGTCAGAGTGTCAAATTAAGCCTTCCTGTGCTGTGTGTAAGCTTTTGCAACAACATTGCCCAAATAATCAAAAAATTACGAGATAATAATACAAATATTTGAATGGCAGTATATTTGGCCGTTTTCCCCATGGTATTGAAAATGGTGTCGAATATCGATATTTTTCAAGGTATCGTATCGAACTTGGAAATTCCAGTATGGTGACAACACTAGACTCAACAGTGTCTCATAATTATTCATGAGACTGCATGTCCTTATTCTATGAGAAGACGCCTTGCTTAATTATTCATGAGAGCATGCGTTGTTTTCCTCTGACAGATGCTTCAAACAGTGAGATTGCATACAGTAATTGAGAGCTGCATTAAGCAAGCAAAATATGTGTTTTTGCTTTGTAAGTTTCTGCATCACGTAAGTTCTCTTCAGTAGGTCTTGAGTCTTCGACACAAACACGATTCATCCACACTGTGAGTGTAACCAGTCTTTACAACCCTATAACCAATCAAAGTCTCAAAAGTTATTAAAGATGCAACAGTGCGTTCATATACATTTTCGATGCATTGCTGAGTACAAATGCGAAATGGCTGTGCGTTTATTGGTGCATTAAATTATAGCTATCATAGGATATGTATTTGACATTTTGGCCAATGTAGATGATTTCCTAATGGCTGATTAATCAACTTGGCTCATTAATAAAAATAAAAATACCTAAGCATTAGTAATATTTTAGTGAGCTCTCAGAAGTAAAAGTGTGACACATATCCAATAAATCTTTGATTTTGTTTGGTGGTATGATTTACCTGGAGATTTTAAAGTTAAATTTTTAAAGTAAAACTGCTGAGCTTTGGCTGTTTTATTGATTAGGAACAGACAGGACGCACAACACTACCTCCAAAACACATCAATTTTAAATGTTTTCTACAGACATAATGATAGACACAATCAACAAAATTTTCCAAGAAAACTTCCCACTCATAGTATTTCTTTTATGCATTCATTTTTATTTTAGAGCACATTTCCATGTGCTTGATGTAAAATGAAACTAAAAGAATGGGGAGCACTTGATTTAATGGATGTGATGCATAACGTAGTGGAGACTCTGGTAATGATGTCCTCTGAGGCTTGGGATTGCAGTGATATGGACCATTGTATTGCAGCCTTTTCACAATATTGAGCAATTGGGGCCGGAGAGAATCCCAGCTATCTTTTGTCTTTCTTTCTCCAGCGGTCGTCTTGTTTTCAGTAGCTCAACTTTTTGGTCATATAGGAACCCTTAATACTTTCAGAGGCAATAGTCTAGTTCACTCCAAGACAAGGAGGTCTAGTTCAGTCCAAGACACAATTTCACAGTGAAACAAGTCACAGTGACCACAGCCACAGCCAGGCGTACAGCTCGCAGGCTAGTACGTTACGAGCACCTCCTGACCTTCCGATAATTTTTAAACATGTTTAAAAATTTCAGGGAGTCGGCCCGATTTTGACTAGTGTCCACTATATTTCCAAATCATACACAACCACATCACATAGACTAGATCTATGAATATTATTATAGCCCAGTGGCTGCAACCCTACAGCGTGCACATACACTGACACACACAAATACACTCTATAGTTGTTTTTGTTGAAAGGAATGTCTGTGCTGTTCTCCACTTTGCTCCAAATCATTTGCACACTTGTCTTTTTATTTTCTTTCTTTTTTCTATCTGAAGCTATAGCAGCAACATTGAAAGCTGCATTCTCCATGTTTAGTGCGAAAGCTCACATGAACAGCTCAGAGTAGAAAGTCACATGTTGTCATCTCGAAATTACGGGAATTTCGATGGAAATGGCGTGAAAGCGGCATGATCACATGACAAAAAAAAAAACAATCAACAGATAAAACTAATGAAACAAGAACCAATGAAAACAGAACACATTACAGAACACAGGATTAGGGTTGGGAGTTGAAAATGGATTCCAATTCTGGAATCGGATACTTGTTATAAAATAAAAATTCCGATAACTCTTAAAGGCACAATATGTAGTTTTTTGCCACTAGAGGTTGCCTATTCAAAACACGCGGATTCATGGGAGATGTCGTCTTCACCTCACAGCCGTTGGAAAATAATCGGGATGGGACTCGGGCAGAAATTATGTTCATGGATGAGATTATTAACATTACTGTAGTATGAAGCAGAGCAGGGCCAAGTGTTGTGGGAGCGCAACGTGGCCGCTGGAGCGATTCCTAATGAGAGACAAGCGCGACACACGGCTGGAGAGCAGTGAAACTTTTATTATGCCACATTCGCCGCTTCCGCTTCTTCCGGTCAAGCGTATGTGGGGTAATGCAGCGCTGTTGATGATATTAGAGATATTTGAGTGTGTTAAAAAAATTATGTACTAACATTTACTCTGTGCGTTCGCTCGGCGGCTACTATAAGACACTTGTAGCACACTGCAGTAAGCTAGATCGATATTAGGCATGATAAAACATGGTACTCGCGGTAAATCAAGAAAACGAGATTCAAACAATGACTAAACGTGTTGAGCTATATAACAATGATTAGTTTTCTGTCTATAAATGTATCCAAACAGTTGTTCCCTTGTCTAATAAAACATAATATATTAAAGAGTCTCTGGTGTTTCCATGGTTTCTACAAAATAAAACCGTAACTCGAGGGTAACGGTATGATGTCATTGATAGGCGACGCACAGACATGGTCCATGTCCTAGTAAAAAGGTTTATTTTTCTGGATTTAAACATTCTTGGAAACATCTGTGATAATGTAAGTACACAAGTCAACAAAGTATATAACACAGTTCTAGTAGTTTTTGGATATTTTATTCCAAAAATTTTACATATTGTGCCTTTAACGATTCCTTTGTGTGTATTTTAATATGACTTTAAACCATCCAAGCACAAGAAGACCTGCATGCTGTTTTCTGCGCTGCACACAAGTGCTTTTAATGTGATTTTAAACCATTAGAGCGCAATAAGATTTATGCGCTGTTTTCTGTGCTGCGCACACATCCAAAATGGTATACGCACAGAAAGCTGCCTCTCATACTGAATAGTGCGCGATACTGAACTGAGTTCTCTTACAAGTCTTTTTGTACTTGACCGGACAAATGCACACAGAAATGTCAAAATATCGTCGTAAACGCAGTTGGTTATGTCTTAAGTGAATGTAAACAGTTGAGAAAGAAAACGCATCAGTATATTGGATCCGTGCAGCTCTTAAAGTGACAGCAGCCTAATATTCCTGCTGCCGTCTCTATAATAACATTAATCAAACAACAAAAGACAAAGAGAAAATTCACTCGCTGTTCTTGACTGAATAACTTCTGTAACGATATTTGAAATGTATATTTTATTTATAGTGCAGTGTTATTTTACATTTGATTTGTTTCTGTACCTGAGTACCTGAAAAAACACTATTCAGTTGTATTCTTTTTCTTCTACTGAGTGTTTACTTGTATTTAATAATGCTTGAAATTTATATTAGTTAAGCTAGTTGTTTTTGCTATGGTATTTTTAAACCATAGGCAAAAGTTCCTTGTGTAAGTGTTCTTTAGCCTGTTGATTTTTGTTCATGGTATTCAGCTACAATGAAATGTTTTGCAATAAGACTTAAAACAAATGTGAATGATATCAGGATCACATGACGTGAACCAGGAAATACAAAGTAAAAGACATGGCATGATAAACATGAATTGAAAACATGAACCAAAAATCTAAACAGACATGACAACATGGTTGACATTTTATTCCTTGCAAGATCACAAAATCAGCTAGAAAAAGTCAGACTGAGAGAGTATGCATAACTAGAGGACATCATAATTACATGCATAAGATATTAAGTTTAGTAGAGTTGTGTTGTTTGTGCCAAATGGTGTATGCAAATGTAGCTTTTGCTCTAGTGGGCATTTGTAATTACTTCTGGATGAAGATAAAAAGAACATTGTTCCATCAAGACTGCATTGGTATTCATGGGCATCCTCCAAACCCTTGTCTGATTTGCTTATATTTTCTGGGCTTTGGTTGGGAGCAACAAGCTGAATATATTTTTGCCACTTTTTTTTTTTTTTTTTTACCGCAGGTGTCTTCGCGTTTGGCCTGTTCACCACCGACATCTTTGTCAATGCGGGCCAGATTGTGACTGGCAATCTGGCGCCATACTTCCTGAGCGTCTGCAAGCCAAATTACACTGGGATGGATTGTCACTTTAGCCACCAGTTCATCGCCAATGGAAACATCTGTACTGGGAACCAGGTGGTCGTGGAGAGAGCCAGGAGGTCTTTCCCATCCAAGGATGCTTCCCTCAGTGTCTACTCTGCTATCTACGTTACTGTAAGACACTAGTGTGCATCCTAAATAGAGTGTGCTTGCTTAGTTTTATTTGACTTGATTTTAACTGGCCCATACTTCATGAGTTGTTGACTGAAAAGAAATTTGCTTTCCACAACCATGTACAGTGCAATAAAGAGGCAAGCGATTAGTCTTGAAATGCTTGTCACTGGAAACTTGAAACATGGTTAATTGTGTTTTGTTCACCCTGCAGGTTTTATACAGGGAAAACAAAGTAAGCTACTCTGCGTTTTAAATGTAAAGACGAAGATCTAAAGAATTTATTGGGTCCCAATTTATAATAACATTTAAATTAATCATTTGATACATTTCACTTATTGTGTACATACATGATTTTACATTGTACTTGTATTTAAACATATCTTAATGTAATTACAGCTTTACTTAATTTCAGTAATGACATCTATAATTACCCTGTTGACACTTAACCCACCCTTAAACCACCAAAGGTTACCACCAAACCTGTCCTGACTTTACCTGTATCCCACCTCAAAAGCAGTAAAAGTGTTTTGCAATACAACAACACAATAAGTACATTGAACCTAATAATTATTTTATGTAAGTGTATAGTAGTTAAAGACACCTAATATAAAGTGTGACTGTTTATTCTTATGCAAAGTTGATACCAATACTAGAGAAATTATCAATATTAATTTAGATACCAAAAAACTAATATGCTATTAATACTCATATTTTTATAAATATTAACAAAATAAATTAAGCAATGGCTTGGATCCTCCAAATATATCTCAATTATGTAAGGTTAGAAAAAAATGAAGAACAATGGAACAAATTACAAGTAAAAATAATAGAAGAAAGATACAAATGTAGTATATGGTGCTTGACTTTTTTCACGTATCTAACAGCATTTCTCAAACATTTAGTAAATAAAATGCAAAGGAAATACAAAACAAAGTACAAACATAAAATAACTAATGTACTGGAAACTAAATGATTGATTTATATTGAAAAAAAATCATTTACACATACACCAATCAGGCATAACATGAGGTGAAGTGAATAACACAGATTATTTCTTCATCACGGCACCTGATAGTGGGTGGGATATATTAGGCAGCAAGTGCACATTTTGTCCTCAAAGTTGACGTGTTAGAAGGATTTGAGCGAGTTTGACAAGGGCCAAATTGTGATGGCTAGACGACTGGGTCAGAGCATCTCCAAAACTGCAGCTCTAATGGGGCGTTCCCAGTCTGCAGTTGTCAGTATCTATCAAAAGTGGTCCAAAGAAGGAACAGTGGTGAACCGGCGACAGGGTCATGGGTGGCCAAGGCTCATTGATGCACGTGGGGAGCGAAGGCTGGTCCGTGTGGTCCGATCAAACAGACGAGCTACTGTAGCTCAAATTGCTCAAGAAGTTAATGCCGGTTCTGATAGAAAGGTGTCAGAATACACAGTGCATCGCAGTTTGTTGCATATGTGGCTGCATAGCCACAGACCAGTCAGGGTGCCCATGCTGACCCCTGTCCACCGCCGAAAGTGCCAACAGTGGGAACAGAACTGGACCACGGAGCAATGGAAGAAGGTGGCCTGGTCTGATGAATCACGTTTTCTTTTACATCACGTGGATGGCCGGGTGCGTCGCTTACCTGGGGAACACATGGCACCAGGATGCACTATGGGAAGAAGGCAAGCCGGCGGAGGCAGTGCAATGCTTTGGGCAATGTTCTGCTGGGAAACCTTGGGTCCTGCCATCCATGTGGATGTTACTTTGAGATGTACCACCTACCTAAGCATTGTTGCAGACCATGTACACCCTTTCATGGTAACGGTATTCCCTGGTGGCTGTGGCCTCTTTCAGCAGCAAAAATGTTTCAGGAATGGTTTGAGGAGCACAACGACGAGTTTGAGGTGTTGACTTGGCCTCCAAATTCCCCAGACCTCAATCCAATCGAGCATATGTGGGATGTGCTGAACAAACAAGTCCGATCCATGGAGGCTTCACCTCACAACTTACAGGACTTAAAGGATCTGCTGCCAACATCTTGGTGCCAGATACCACAGCACACCTCCAGGGGTCTAGTGGAGTCCGTGCCTCGACGGGTCAGGGCTGTTTTGGCAGCAAAAGAGGGACCAACACAATATTAGGAATATATTAGGGGTCATAATGTTATGCCTGATTGGTGTATATATCACCTACTGTACACTGCCATGCAAAGGCAATTAACTACACATTTTGTCAAAATGAATGAGTGAAAGCAGGTTTCGCTCACTGATTTTGAACAGGCCTTTAATGTGTTTCGTTGTCAGGTTAGTGATGTTGAATTGCCAGGGTTTGTGTTTTTTTTTCTTTTTTTTCTTTTTTTTCTTTTTTCTTTATCTCTCTTTCATGGGTATAAGAGGTTATTTACTCGGATTCCATTCTCCATAACTGGCAATAATTTCCATGAGGTGGAGCAAGCAGTGTGTATTTATTTAAGCTTGATTTCCTCAGTCACCTGCTGCACAATAAATCCAGTGAATTAATCGGTTCCTGTGTGTGTGTGTGTGTGTGTGTGTGCGTGTTTGCCTGTTTCAGATGTACATCACGAGCACCATCAAGACGAAAAGCAGTCGTTTGGCCAAGCCTGTACTTTGTCTGGGAATCCTGTGCGCTGCTTTCCTTACCGGCCTGAACCGGGTATCGGAATACCGCAATCACTGCTCTGATGTTATTGCTGGCTTCATATTAGGAAGCTCCGTAGCTCTTTTTCTGGTAAGTTTCACAGTTTGCAGTCATTGTTTTACTCAAAAAATATGTTTATCTATATTTTATTGTCTCTGATTGTTTTGTTCTCCCCTGTATTGATATATGGCTTACAAAATACAATATTGTGCTATGTAGCAATTTATTTGTATATGAAAGTGACATATTTAGTAAATAACGTGATGCATCATAAAATCTGAAAATTGGTCATAAATTGATTTATTTTTGTAGTTAGTCATAATACTTTCACAACAAAAAATAGGTCAAGCATTTTAATATGCAAGTATTTGGATGAATTTTTTTTTTGAACAGTTAATTTTTTAAAGACATTAGCACAACTGTTTTTAACTTTGATAATAATCAGCAATGTTTCTTGAGCAGCAAATCAGCATATTAGAATGATTTCTGAAGGATCATGTGATAGCGAAGACTGTAATGGAATGGAATTATTTTAAATAGTTTTTCGCAATATTACTGCTTTTACTGTATTTTTGATACAGTATACTAATGCATAATAATGCAGCTTTAGAGACTTTTTTCATTGGCATTAAAATATCTAACCGACTCCAAACGTTTGAAAGGTATGTACGTACAGTATTATTAATAATACCCTTAATTGGCCCCTTGTTAAGCCCAATGCTAACTCACGTCCCTATCATACACCCGGCACAATGCGACGGCAGGCGTGACACAAGTGTTTTTTTGCTAGTTTCAGCCTGACGTAGTTATCATTTTCACGTCCAGCGCCACGTTGTTTAAATAGCAAATGCACTCGCGCCCATCTGTTCACCCATGGGCGTGCTGGTCTGAAAACGAGGAGTGTTCAGGTGCATTGTTGGCGCGTTGCTGTTTTGAGGCAACTGAAAACGACTGCGCCATTGACCAACAAAAACATTTTTTGTGTTATTTAAAGGGCACGTTAGTAATATGTGCCTATAGGCGGGTGCACAACGTGCGTACACTCTGCTTATAACACACACAGGGATACGCAGCAGCACACAAACATGCCAAATATTAAAAATGAAAGGATTCCTCTCTGGAGAAGCGTTCAGTCTTTCCTTCCACTGTAGGTTTCAAAGCCTTAGGTTCCACTTTATAAATAACAGTCTTTTTTGTGCGTGTAAATTTTTTTTGGATGATCAACTTTGTACAAATTTGAATTAAGAAATAATTTATTTATTTTTTTTTTTTGTGACTTGGCTTTAGTAGATATGATAACCATCCCAATCTTCAAAAGTTCCTTTCTCATTGTAGGGAATCTGTGTAGTGAACAACTTTAAAGGGACCCTCTCCACTCCTACCAAACAGAAGCAGGAGGATTACCGCGGTCTTCCCTTGATGACGTTCCCCCGTGTGGAAAGCCCTCTGGAGACTCTCAGCGCACAGGTATTGTCATCTTCTGTGGCCTTCAGTAAATCATCTATCTCTCATGCTTCTCACAATCATCTCTTGGTATTTTACAATAACTTGCATTAATAAGTAATTTCTCGTCCTTCGGATGAGACATTAAACCGAGGTCCTGACTCTATGTGGTCATTAAATATCCCAGGATGTCCTTAGAAAAATAGTAGGGGTGTAACCCCGGCATCCGGGCCAAATTTGCCCATTGGCCTCTGTCCATCATGCCCTCCTAATAATCCCCATATATACTGATTGTCTTCATCACTTTGTCTCCTCTCCACCAATAAGCTGGTGTGTGGTGGACGTTCTGGCGCAGTATGGCTGCAGTCGCATCATCCAGGTGGATGCTGCACATTGGTGGTGGTTGAGGAGATGCCCCCCTTCTATATGTAAAGCGCTTTGAGTACCCAGAAAAGCGCTATATAAATGTAACAAATTATTATTATTATTATTATTATTATTATTATTATTATTATTATTAAGGAATATCACACAAACAAGAGTGTTGTTGCACTGAATATCAGCACCGTCAGTATGAGACCATGCTGATATTCAGTACATCAGCACGATTGTGATGTTACAGTTATATGAACAATCATTTAATATAGAGTAACTTACATTTCAGGCACAATGTGGTTATTTTAGTTATTTTCACTTCGCTTACTCATTGCGTATATCAATATTTGCTGAGAAAAGCCAGCAAATTAAGCTAAATTATCATTATCAATGACATTACTTGTGACTTAATGACATCATTGTGGCATACTAGTAACTTTCCATATCCATTATCATTGGCTTTCAGTCCACAGCAATGTATTGTGTTTTGTCTGCATTTTTTGTTTTGTTTTATTATATTATTATATAGTATATATTATTATAATAATTTTTTAACACCAGAACCGCCAAGGGTCGTTGTATACCTAAAACCACCAGCAGGTAAAATTTATCCACGCTGTTTTGATATGGCTAAAAAACCTATTATGCCACTGTCTTCACAAAGTAATGTCTAGAGTAATGAAATTATAATTTTTTTTAGTCATCAACAAAAAGTCATGTCCTGTTGTTTTATGTGCAAGGCTATTTTAAGCAAGCTACACTAATCACTTTTCTTAACGGTGAATATAGGCTAAATCAGCCTGCAATGACAATGAGAATTAGAAAGAAAGAAATACATATTTGGGTGGTGTAATATTATAATAAAATGTCATTAATCACATATTAAGATAACCCATGTTATTTAAATGACTAAAATACCCTAAATAGACAATAATGAGCAATAATAATTCACAGCACTGCATAGAATGTATGAGGCAATGACAAATTCAAGCGCAGTTTCACCTAATTAATTATTCATTTGTTTGGTTATATAATTTATAATTTGAATAAGGGAACAACACCAATAAACTTGGGGTAATCATAAAAATTGTTTTATTCATTACATCACAGATCAATTTCACAAATAGTTTTTTATAATTAATCCAAAGTTTGAATATTTATGAGTAGGCTAAAACATCTTCATCTGAATGTGCATTGTGTGACTGTTTACAGTAAGCCTACACGGTGCTCAAACACAAAGCGTGAAAATAAAGGCATTATATACATTTTTTTTTTGCTGATGGTTTTAGGTGTAAATTCCCCCGTTTTTAATCTGGTTTTATCTAAACTATTTTTAACAACAGGGGATTTTAAATAACACAATTTTAGTAAAAGTCAATGACTGGGAGACTTCCCAGATTGAAAATCTGTTATTTGAAAAACAGCCATGGGTAAATTTTACTCCGTGGCAGTTCTAGTGTTAATTGTTGGTATATATATAAAAATGCAGACTGACATTTTTGGCCTTTGTGTCATGCCACGCTGTTTTTTTTTTAGTGTCTTACGTCATGAGCCATGTGTGAAATTAAACACAGTTCAACTTTTCGAAACTCATAGAACTCAAGAACCTGTATGCTTTTATTTATTTATTTATTTTTTTACATTTTTATTTCAGTTTAATTTATATTAGTACATCAAGTTAAACTAAATGAAAATTGTTAGTTAGTTAGTTAGTTTGGTTTTAGTTTAAGTTGACTATAATAACCCTGGTTCCAAGACTAGATGTATAAATTAAGAGGGATCTGATAGCTTCAGGATATGTGATATTTGTGATTAAATTAATTATGTAATCGTGTAAATTTGTAATCATGAAATGTGTATTTTCAGTCTTCACCTTCAGTAGTATTCCCAACTTAAGTTTCAATCTGTATTTGGCTGGAATTTGCCTTGCATTTTGTAAACTCGACTAGTAGTTCCACCATTTGGCCCCTGAGTAAAAAGCCCCAAAATGGCTTTGATTTTGCAGTTTGCCATTTATTCTCCAAAAAGATGCATTTTGTCACATTATAAAGCAGGGAGATCCAATGCTGCTTCATTCTGACGCTGTTTTCAGCAGGGAAAATCTTGTCAGACGACTCTATTGACAGCCAGTCAGCGAAATACCTGGAGCGCCTAAGCAACAGATGTGGGTCAGAGTAATCCTCCTTTGCTTTGGACACCTGCTTATCACCCTAGAGCTGGCTATGCCAGTCATTGTGTATGGGAAACAAGGAAAATCAGGTGTTCTGTCACGTTCTGAACAAGTACAATAATCGAAACAGGAATTGGAATTGAGAAATTACACGTTCTGCTCTGTGGCTCTCTGGTGTTTCCGTTAAATGCGCCTGATGGGTAATAAGCATTTAAGTGCTTATTACCGTCTGCAACGGCACAGCACGACTCTTAATCCAATTTTGTCTGACTTTCAGAACCATTCGGCGTCCATGACTGAAGTCACATGACTAAGGGGGCAGCACAGAGTCACTTTCGCTTCACCTCAACACTTCTAGGCACAAAAGGTTTTTTTTTGTACTGTGGCATACTGTAAAGAAAAAAGAAAGAAAGAAAGAAAAAAGACAGTATTATGTTGTAACTAGTTGTACCTAGAAGCAGCTGTTTTGTACATTTTGTATAAGAGAGTGCTGTAGCTTTCCCTCATAATGTCAACACTGCTCAATTCATTTCCAGATTTCTGCCTTCTTTGTCATGTTTTACATCACAAAGTAAATATATACAGTCTATATATAATGTAATTCAAATATCGATGTTGTTATGTGGTATTTGTACAAAGAATGATTTTATTTAGATTTTTTTTTTTTTCCTGTACATTTTTGGACAAAGATCATTTTGTATTCTTTTTGTTATCTGTATAAAGCATTTTGATCAACTTTGCCTGCTGATTTTCCAGGAATGTTTTTGGTATACCTATTTTTTGGTGTAAGATTGAAAGAAAACATGTTGAATTGTTACACGTCGTTGTATCGGACTCTCCTCGGGCATCTTTGAATGGCCATGTACTCAGCATGTAATACACAACACTGTTTGAATAACCTGTTATTCCCGACTTGTGTTTTGTTTTTCTTTAGAGTTGGCATTTCATTTGAAATGCTAAATATATTTTCCTGGGTAGTCTGTCAAATAAATAGTCGGTAGCTGAGTCCAATAACTTGGGTTGGTTTCATTTTTTCAGAATTTTAATGTAGTTTGTGCCATAATCTTATGATGACAAGAATGCTTTTACTCCTATTACTACCAGTTTGGTTAAAAACATTTTCTTTTTTTCAGCCAGGTGGTGTTTAAAGGTGTCCTATTATGCTTTTTTTACATGTTCAACTTGTTGCTCATCTTTAGTGTGTAATGCTGTGCTGTTTGAGCATGAAAAAGCTCTGCAAAGTTAAAAGCACAAAGTCACTCCAAAGGGAGTTATTCTCTATATCAGTGCGCAGTTTCTGAACTCCCTGAAACGCCTCCATTGTAGTCTTGAGTTTTCTTCCTCAAACGTATAAATTAGTGCTGTCAATCGATTAAAAAAAAAAAAAAATCGCGATCAATTATGAGTTTAATATTTTTATATTGTAACAATTTCACTCTCCAAATTAATGTAGAAACAACATTAGTAGCAGTATTAGTAACAGTGATACTGGCCTTCATTCATAAAATTTAGTCTATGAAATTGATTTTCTTTAAACATTAATGATAGACATTCAACATTAAAAGCTAACAATTTCAACATTTATTAGGCTTTTGAAAAAATCGGTTTTAATAGTAAACTTGTTCACACATTTACTATTCTCTACATAGTGAATGGCACATAGTGCACTATAAAGGGGATAGAGAATGGTTCAGACAGTGTAAATATGCTTTCCATTGAAGCGAATGATGTCTGGTTTCACGTTAGTGTCACACACAGTCTGCTCCGGTCCAGAGACGCGATAGCCCAGAGCGGATCATATGCGCGAGTCAGCGCAGACCACAAAACGTATCGGACCCGTTTGAATTCTGCACTGAATGCTATATTTTAAAGAGATTAGGAGGAAACTGCGGCTTTACAGAGCTCAGCGGCTCTGGCCAAGCTGTGATATAAAAGAATCTATCACCTTTGTCAGTCATATTCCTCCAAGCAATAATATGATTATTATAAAAAATGTTCTAGCATTATATACGGTATTAAGCTTTTGCTTAAATAACTCTCTTGACACACCAGTGCTCTAAACTTTCCAGAAAGACACTTCTCTTCACAATAGAACTCCATGCACATATGGCCAAGGAAAATACATTTCAGTAGAACAGTCTGTGAAAAAGTTTTATTCTCCAGTTATATGGGCAAATAAAAACATTCACAGCAAAAGTTGAATACATACCAATAAGTTTGGAGTAAACAAATCATTGCCCACCAGCACCAAATCCTCATGCCAGCTGTGCGTTGAGTTTGAGAGAATTGTTTTCTGCTTCAGGGTTTGAATGACTTGCAGTCATTAACGGGCCAATGAATCTGTGTGAATCAGTACATCTGTGATCTAAAACAAAACTTATCTAATCTGACAATGCCAAGCAAAGGCATTAACAGAGGCTTAAACTAAAGGAATTGACAAACTATCCTTCCTGTTCGATTCTAAGTATTCTAAAGTACTATAGCAGTGTTTTAACAATCAAGTTACTTAGAGCATGATTTCAGTATGCTCAGCCTCAAGTCATTATTATACAAAGAGAACGAAAAGTTGACATAAATCTCTAATAACTATCCCGAGGGGTTTAGATGCAGACAGTCCATGTGTGCGGGCACTGAAGCAGCAGTGAGCTGTAGATGGGTTAGAAATATGAAGGTTTAACAATGCCACAGAGGAGCAATATTTGCCTTTAGAGGATTCAAATTCAAACTATGCAATAATTAACATCTGCTGAAAATCATATCTTGCCTGCTTGTGTTCTTACGATCTTTGTAGCACCATACAATTTTACCGAATAAGATTTGTATGAATTATCATACAGTGGCACAAAAAGGTTTTTGATATTTGACATTCGCTTTTGAACAAAATGGTTGTACATATTCAAACGGAATGTAATGTTGCAAAAATGGGAACATTTAAATAGTTAACATGAACTCTCTATTATTAACCGTGTGAAAATGTGAATGAATATTTGTAAAACTAATAACTGGTTGGACATCCCCATAGATTCGCTCTGCCAACACTGTGGTTTTTGCACTCTTTGTTATTGTTGAATTATGAATCCAGACCTTAGCTTTGTGCTTATGATGCCTGTAGTTCTGTTAAAGGATTTCTGGGATGTTTTGAAACTTTCCAGATGAGTTGCCCCAGTCACATCTAAGTCTTTTCCATTTAGAAGTAAAGGCTTGCATTGTTTGATAGAGCCCAAGAACCTTAGAAATGGCTTTGTAACCCTTTCCAAACAAATATATCTAATTTTCTTAGCTGTTTTGGTATGTACCTGCATACATGTTGAGGTGATATAATGGAAAGGTTCAATATATATGTGCAAATTAAATTCAGCAGGACTCTTCAGAACTGGTTCTATAAAAGAAAAAAAAAAAGCAGAGGTGAGAGGACTGGAACCAACACATCATTATGTGTACCTAATTTAGACTTAAAGGTGCACTATGTAACTTTTCCGTCCACTAGAGGTCGCCTATTTAAAACAAAGGCGTAGTTTGATGACGCCAAGTTTGAGCGCAGAATCTTGGGACATGTGGTCTTCACCTCACAGCTGGTGGAAAAGAATCGGGATAGGACCCGAGTGTTGTGGGAGCTGAGCAAGGCCGCTGGAGCGATTGTTAATAAGATGAACGCAACACACGGCTCGCGAGCAGCGGGACTTTTATTATGCCACAGTCGCTGGCGCCATTTCCGCTTTTCCGGTCATGAGTATGAGGTAACGCAGCTCTGTTTATCATATTAGATACATTTGAGTGTGTTGAAAATTGTTATGACGTTACTCTGTGCGTTCGCTCGGCGGCTGCTATGACACTTGTTGCACACTGCAGTAAGAGTAAAGCGTTTCTGCAAAATAAAAATGGAAACCGAGGGTAACGCAGATATGACGCAATTGACAGGCGACTCCCTCACACGTCCTGGTTCCTTGGTTAAAATAGCAATTTTCTCACGATTTACAAATAGTTGGAAACATTTAGGATATTGTAAGTACTCAACTGAACAAAATATATAACAATGGCCTAGTGGTTTTTGGATATTTTACTGAAAAAATGTTACATAGTGCACCTTTAAAATGTAGATATTCAACAAAGTTTTGTTGTTTGTTTGTTTGTTTGTTTGTTAATATTTTTATAACGAAGTTCATAGTTCAGGGAAGAAGGAGGCAGGAATGGCGTAAAATAACTTTAATGACAAAATAAACAAAGCACAAAATGAAAGTAAGGTGGCAGCCCCTCACCGATGACTGCTGCATAATCAAAAACAAAAACAACATAAATGTCCAAACCGATCTCACAGCAATTCGTACGTATTTTGCGAGTTCGCTATGAATTCGTATGAATTACCTACCCCTCACCCCGCCCCTAAATGTTCAAAGCGTTCAAAGCGAACTAGCCACCTCGTAAAATATGTACGAATTGGTCGTGAGATAGCATTGAAATGTCCCAAGCCTGGTCCTTTTTCGTCCTTCACTGTCATCACGCCTCCTTTTATCCTTCCGGAGCTGCTATGTGTATGCAGCGAGACAGAGGCGAGAGAGGAAAGAAAAAGAAAAATCTTGGTCCGGTTCCCAAAACGCACTGCCATCTGGTCCTCCACTAGCTGGGTGAAATCCTCTGCGATTCCTGGCGGTGGCACTGGATATCTCTCGGCGGACGGCCTTTAAAGGTGGGCTAAGCAATATTTGAAAAACGCTCTTTGAAAGTTGGTCGGACCGACACAGCCAGACACAACAACAAACGTGTAGCCAGTCAGCATTAGGGGGCAAATGACGGTGGAGGAGAGAGAACGAGCAAGAGGGAGATTTGAAGAAAGACTGCTGAAAGAGAGATGCCTGAGAGACATTACAAAAGAGAAAAGCTCATAAGAATATCACTGGAAAATGAAGGGTTATGATCAAGAAAGAGCTTTAGGTTGGAAAAGCTTTCCAGCGCTGGAGAGAGCTATGCGGGAAGGCCTGAAAACAGACGTGGAGGTTGAGTTGATTCTGCTCCATACCTGAGTAACAATGGTTTTGAGTGTCATTGTTTATCTGGAGCTACTGTGCTGTTGACAACTAACAACAAACTCTTGCTTGTTTTTATTCTTGTGTACTGTATGTTAATTTTTTGTGCCTTATTCTGTCATTCGTTCATCATCTTAACTTTATTTTTCGTGAAGCATTATTTTGTTGCGCTTCTGTTATGATAAATAGACATCCACTCTTGCATAGCATGTGTAACGGAGGCCAGCTAGTGAGAGTTGTGCAGGCTGATGACTGCTAGATAATGCGCTGTTTACTGTTTAGCGCCCTTGTTAGTGCGAATTGCATGCCAACGATCATGGTTTAAGACCGACTTGGAGCAGGGCGGTTAGGATTGGAGAGTGAGGTTTGGATGCGGAGGAATAAAGAAAGGGGTGTGTTTGTTTGAGTTGATTTCAAATATCAACAATGTTCAGCAACGACTTAGAAATATTGCTTACCCCAACTTTAACTCCCCTGTCTCCTGACTGGAGGCGACGGCTCCTTCCATATCGCTGTCTGGCAGCGAGACCCGCTCCGTTCTGCCTTCTCTTCCTCATACGGCGGACAGCAGCAGACCCCATCGAACTGTGGCATCTCCTTTGGCTCCTTCTGACGGCAGCCACCCCTCCCATGCTCAGGCAGATGGAAGTGAGTGCATCCGTCCCTCCCGGCAAGTCACTCCAGTGCCTTCAGCGTCCATTACAGAAGACTCTGCTCACTCCATCCTTGATGGCACTGCAGATTTCCCACAGCGACGAGGGCTCTTTGACAACGCGTTCCTCCTTCTTCCTCAGCACCAGTGTAACCAAGTTCAGGAAAGAAGGACACAGGATGGCAGAATGTTCAACGTAACTTTATTGATAAAAATGCAGGGAAAAAACAACAAAACAAAAATAAAGCGGCAGCCCACTAACAATCGCTCTACTGGCCTCACTCTGCTCCCACGGCTCTCAGCCCCGCCCTGCTCGTCACATATACCCCCAAAACAACAAAATAAATGCCCCAGGCCTGGTCCTCTCTAGTCCTTCACTTTTAAAAAATGGAACTGGAAATGTTAGTTGGAATTAGAATTGGAAACCAGAACCATTTATTTCCTTTTGATTTACATCATGGTCTCACCAGATCTCATCAAAATTGTTCCAATTCATTATATCGCAAAAGACACTTGAAACTAATTTTAGAAGATTTGAAAGAAATGAATCTCACACAAATATATCTCAAACCATTTTAATTCATAGAAACATAACCATTGAAGGTTAACAGCATGTGTTCAAGGTTAACACTTTCTTGTTACAACTCCAGAGACAATGACGTGGCTTTCTTCTTTGAAAATGTTCTCAACTCTGTTTATCAATATGCAGGAGATGCTGTCATACATCACAGTTTGACACCTTAAATAAATGTCATTTTGACACATAAATGTCTTCCCTTTAGGCAGTTACACAGTCTTTTTCTCGTCCACACATAAAAACAAGGCATCCTCAGAACTGAACTTCTGGGAATACAGAAATACACACTGCTTATATCCAATTTTGACTCCCTCTGTCCCTTTTCCAAGCTCAGTTCAATAAGGGATCAAAATAAATAAAAAAAAATCTAAATAAAAAAGGACTTCAGAGAATGTGCTGAGAAAGTCTTGCTTCCCTTAGGAGCCACAATTGAAATAATCACCCAGTAGGTCCAAGCCTTTGAACAATGTAACCCATAAAACTCCAGCCATATTTCCCTCAAGTCTAGGACTCGGTCAAAGTCTCTGTCTTCTGATACTGCTCCAGCTCTTTTTTCTTCTTCATGGCAAGCTGCAGTTGCTTTTTGATAAGCTGGATTTGTGTTTCCAAGTCTGTCAATTCCTGTACAATTGGGTTCTGGGCAAGGCCCAGCAAGTCGGTTCTTCCATTAGATGTGGCCTGTAATGGAAGCTGTCTCTTCTCCTTTGGGGACAGCAGTTCTTTACAATGTGAACATTCCAGGTCATTTTGTTGTCCCTCTTGATTGGACAGTTTTTGCCTGTTGCAATTGGAAGTTCCCAAAGAGTTCCATGGAATTTGTTGGTTGTTTCCAACATTACAGCTTAATCGGGACAAGAACGATATCACAATATCAGTACATAAACACACATTTTAGGAAGCAAGTCATGCAAAGTAATAGTTGTTCCAATAATGAAAATCCTGTCATCATTTACTCAAGCTTATGGCATTCCAAATCCATATGACTTTCTTCCGTACAACACAAAAGGAGAATTTTTGAAAGACTGGTTGCTTTGTTCCATGCATATATAGCAAAACCAATCTATTTCTACTTGTGTGCTATATTCCAAGTGTTCTGAAAGCATATTATATCTTTGGGTGAGAAACTGATCACTGAGAATCTTCACATCTAACCTAGCTTTCCTTGTCATTTTCATAAGACATATAGAAATCATGAATGAATTGGGCTGGATTTCCCGATAACGTTCTCTTAGCGCGCTACGAAGACTCTAAAGGTATAACTTAACTAAAGGCATACCATTTCTAGGCGTGTTCCCCGAACTATATCTAAGGAGGTTGCTTAAGGTATACCTTCTTAAGTGCAACATTAGCAGGTGCTGTCCATGGCGGCGTTGCTGAATTGGTTTATCAATGGCTCAAAATCGATTATTCACTCTATGCAGGGGCTGTTTAACTGCGTTATGTGAGAAAGTGGTGTTCTTTATAGTAGAAGCACTTCAGAAATAGTTGAAATGGCATTTATCAGGACTCTCTCGTGAGATCTTATAAATATAATCCAAATTGCAAACTAAATCCAACCGTGGATATTTTATACAATTTGAAATGATTGTGCGAACCCGCAACCTCTCATGTCCAAACGTATCATGCATCAACCCACTACACTAACTGGCAATATGCCATATTATCATAATATATTTTGCCATAGTTCATTTACTTTACAAGCAGGGTTAATTGCCCGCATCACATTATTGGTGTAAATCACTAATTTCAGTTATTGGATGACCTAATCAATAGAAGCGCAACACGCGAAACATATAATCAACAGAAACTACGGCGGAGAAAAAAAGACGGCGGCCAGCGGCTGAATTTCGGGGCTGAGCTCCGTCGAGTTTGTCTTGACAAAGTCTGACCAACAAGATCTAAAATCTGCTGAATTTGCTGCCGTGGCAGGCAAAATTTATTTTAAATTGCATCTTTTGACATGGTAGCCAGGGGACTAAAGTTTTCACGGATGAAATAGTGCACATACACTAAATGGCTTTGATTTAGCACAACTATTCGCTGTATCGCTGCCATAGTTTGACCAAACTCCCCTCCACAATCATTCCCTTTAAATAGACTTCATAATGGTTTGCCAGCAGATGTGCCTTTGGATAATATAATTACACTGATGTTTGTTAGCTTTTTAATGTAAACAATTGTATTCTTTGCATGAAAACACTTCAATTAACAGAATTATATTCGTAGACTAAGGTGTAAAGATGCTTTTTGCACAGTGGTGGACAGTATGGGAATGAACTGTCAAGAGTGATAAGGAATAGCTAAGAGTGGTCCAGACCAACCTTACGAACGAATGACTTACAGAAGGCATACTTAAGTAAGAACGTTTCGGGAAACACAAATTAACATTAAGGTACAGCTTAAGGTATAACTTAAGAACGACGTAGCGTTAAGAAGGTTTCGGGAAATGCAGCCTGTTTCCCAAAACTGGTCTAATAAAATCAGAACTGTGTGTTACTTGGAAGAATGTCATATTACAGTGTTGTTAAGTAAAGCCAAAACTATTTTAAATCTTGTTTGCTAATTGAAATAAAGCTGATAAAGCTAAATAAAAAAAATGTATTATACTTAAATGTTAGATTACATTTTTTATTACCCATTGAGACAGCACAATTATCCGAGAATGACACTACTTCAGGACTTTAATTCAATGTTGCTTGAATGCTACAGAGTATTTAAAAGCACCTTGGCTATGAGAGAAGTTTACCTTTTCTCCGGTTTTGCAACAGTCTGTAATTTGTCTTCTTTGAAAGTCGGGTTAAGTGCTCGATGTAATCTCTGAAAAACAATTAAATTAAGTATTATTAAAGTGAAGAAGTGCTGAGAATTACAAAGTGAATAATGAGCAAAGCATTCCCTTAATGCTACAACGTGTCACCAAGATTACATGTAATTATGTTTAATACAACCAGCCTTGAACTCTACAAATGAACTTACTTGACTGGTGTGGAGCCAGTATTTATGCTGCGACGACTCCTGCATTCTGGGTATCAGCCAGCGATGGACAATGTGTTCACCTAGTGTGGTGAGGAGAGACAGGGCCACTCCAATGCATAGCATGACAAATAACCCTGAGAAGTGCTTTATCCCCATCTGTAAAGTCTGGGTATGATAACGGAAAGTCAAGGTTAGAAAAGAGGAATAGTTCACCCATGAATTAAATTGTCAGTATTTAGTCACCCTCACATAGAACTCCATATTATTTACACAAAAGGAGATCTTCTGCACAACTGAAATAGACAGCAATTTTTAATGGCAAACAAAGATCACACACACACACACGTCTGGTTCGCTATCTTTGTGGGGACTCTCCGTAGACGTAATGGTTTTTATACTGTACAAACTGTATAATCTATCCCCTTACACTAACATCAGTGCAAAAGGCATGGGTGACTGTGTGAAGGTACCACTGACGTGGAGGCATTACATTGGGATTGTACAGAGACATATACTGCCATCAAGATAACATCTTTCCTGGGAAGCAAGTCAATGCCCGGCCTAATTCTGCATGTGCTAAACCAGAGTGGTTTCTAGACACTACACCGTAGAAGGGATGTGCTTGACTGCCTGCCTGCAGTCCAGATCTGTCTCTTATTGAAAATGTATGGCATATCATGAAAAGGAGACTCGGACAACGACGACCACGGCTTGTATCAGGTGAGACTGGGCAAAAAAAATCCACTTACAAAACTTCAACAATTAGTATCCTAAATTCCCAAACCTTTAAAAAAGTGTAATTAAAAGGAAAGGTGATGTGACAGTGGTAAACATGATTCTGTCTTAACTTTTTTGGAGTGTGTAGCATCCATCAAAATCAAAATTTTGGAAATCTTTTCTTTGTACTTTTGTCAGTTAAATAAATTTGAAAGAGAATGAACAAATCAAAGATTCTTGATTTTATTGCGTTTTACAAAATGTCCCAACTTTTCTTGATTTGGGGTTGTATAATAGTACCATATTTTAACAGCTTTATTGAGTGAACATCATCAAAATAATAGTTTCTAATTTTCAGTTTGTCACGACTTACCTCTGTGACTGCAAAGCTTCTTTTGCCACAGGGCACCACCTTGTACCACTTATCATGTAGCATGTCCATAAATCCATCAGATTTGTACTGACTGACCAACTCAGAGATATTTGAAGTCAGAGGAGAGTTCTGTTTGAGCCCAATGCCATAGCCTGTGAACAGAAGGACAATGCATTTTTTTTATCTTAGCTATTAGAGCAACATGCACAGTAGTTTAGTCACTCTGTAACCTATAAACAATAACAAGGGAGTAAGAAACATTCATTTACTTGCCTTCAATTGCAAATGGCTTTCCCACTGTCAGCATTTTGCAGTCTGCATCAATAGACACTTCATAGTCTAAAAGAGCTTTGTCCATTATAAAAGCATCCAGCTTTTGGGGATCATCCCTGAAATAGTATCAAACAGTTTGCTATTATACAGTGAAACACAGACAGTATTTGCTGCGTTCAGACATTTTTTTGTCTATGGAGGTACAATGTCATGTAGTCACAATATAAACTTGAATCAGTCAATTAGTCCACAATGAACCAAAACTACTAGAACCAGATACCTACACACGCTCGTAGAAGGGAACACAGAAAGTCCATAACCTGACTTTACTACTAAAGTTGCATCCTTGTTTACCCCTATGCAATTCAAAAAATATGTTATCTTGCAAAAAACACATGCTGGATTGATTTAAAAGGAGAGACTTTGCTAACCTTCTTAGGAAAATATTGCAAATTTTATCTACTTCTCCTGAAATCTATTCATTCTGCCCTGCTTGAAGGAATTATATACTGTGGCAATATTTTGGAGTATGTGGTCTGATTTGAAGACTGCATCAAATCATATCCTGAAGGTTGAGGAGACTCAAAAGACGAGTTTCAGACTTGCAACAGGGGAAAGGAGGAAAATCTCTTTAAAATTTTGTTAAGTGTGGCCTGTCGAACTCTCACGTGACGTTGTCTGAAAACTCTTGGCATTGACTTATTTGCTTTGGTCATTCCAACAATTAAGTACATATGTATTAAAAAGCCCAATTTTACAAATTTTTGGCCATAACTTATCAGGTTATAAATGTTTCCCCCCTCCAATCCATCCTGTCCTTCCCTGACTGAGCAAAAGCTAACTTTAACTCACCTACATCAAAATCAACTGTGGGTGGTAGATCCATTTTCTTAATTAGCACCCAAATATGCAAGTGCTTTACACACAGCTCATTACGCATGAAAGAGAGAGGGAAGATTTGGTTGCACTCGGTTGCATTCATTTGTGCTGTTTGTGAAATTACAGTCTGACAGCAAGATTTCAAATTATTGATTCAATCTGTTCATCTGGATGAATTAGTTTACTCATTCAACCTGCATGCTAATAAGTTTGCATGAATTTAACATAACATAAGCATGGAAGTTGTGGGAATGAATAAAAGTATGCACAATACCCACAATCCTGTGCTAAAATTCAGGCCCTAAGTAGACTATATATATATATATACATATGCTTTCAGCATTGATGGTGCCTTTCAGACGTGTAAGCTGCCCATGCCACACGCACTCATGCAACCCCATACCATCAGAGATGCCAAAAAGAACTTCAAATTTTGATTCGTCTGACCACAGAACAGTTTTCCACTTTGCCACAGTCCATTTTAAATGAGCCTTGGCCCAGAGAAAACGCCTGCGCTTCTGGATCATGTTTAGATATGGCTTCTTTTTTGACCTATAGAGTTTTAGCCGGCAACGGCGAATGGCACGGTGGATTGTGTTCACCGACAATGTTTTCTGGAAGTATTCCTGAGCCAATGTTGTGATTTCCATTACAGTAGCATTCCTGTATGTGATGCAGTGCCGTCTAAGGGCCCGAAGATCACGGGCATCCAGTATGGTTTTCCGGCCTTGACGCTTACGCACAGAGATTGTTCCAGATTCTCTGAATCTTTGGATGATATTATGCACTGTAGATGATGATAACTTCAAACTCTTTGCAATTTTTCTCTGAGAAACTCCTTTCTGATATTGCTCCACTATTTTTCGCTGGGAATTGGTGATCCTCTGCCCATCTTGACTTCTGAGAGACACTACCACTCTGAGAGGCTCTTTTTATACCCAATTATGTTGCCAATTGACCTAATAAGTTGCAAATTGGTCCTCCAGCTGTTCCTTATATGTACATTTAACTTTTCCGGCCTCTTATTGCTACCTGTCCCAACTTTTTTGGAATGTGTAGCTCTCATGAAATCCAAAATGAGCCAATATTTGGCATGACATTTCAAAATGTCTCACTGTCAACATTTGATATGTTATCTATATTCTATTGTGAATAAAATATAAGTTTATGAGATTTGTAAATTATTGCATTCCTTTTTTATTCACAATTTGTACAGTGTCCCAACTTTTTTGGAATCAGGTTTGTATATATATATATGCATTTATGTATTCAGGATTTATAAATATACATTTTGACATAACTATATATTCAGATTTACAACTATATATTCAGGATTTACATTTATATATTCAGAGTTATAACTATATATTCAGATTTATACAACAGTTCTTTCTGGTTCGGATTGGCTGAGAGCCTTTTCCAGCCATGCGATATTCTCCCAGTATCAGCACCATCTGTATCGCTCCACTTGCGGCAACTGTCATGGTGGTGGAGCAAATATTATTGTTTATTATTTGATAATAGACAAATAATATTTGATTAGACGCTTCCGCAGATGCGAGCTCCAGGCCGTCAGCGGCTGTTCAGCGCTTATGTACCCACAGAGAACAGCTTCATCTCGGCCAGTCCTTTTGGAATTTGCCACTGGCTTGTATGTAGACAGTGGTTAAACATGAGATATAATTAATTTTGGGGTTTATCAAATGGGCAGTCTTTGGTCTTATTAATCTATTACTTGTTCCAGAGCAAATTGATTTGGCTTTAACTTTATATTTTTATTTAACTGAAATCTGTAGGCTACTATAAAGCTGCTTTTTGTACTTTTGACTGAACTTGTGCTTGTGTTTATTTCCTATTGTACAATCTTCTTATACTTTTATAATGTCTAATATTGTTTATTTAAATATTACTGATCAATAAGTAATATTTTATATAAATAACATACAATATTTGGTATTGAGAAAGGGTCCGTTTGTGATTTTGATTTTGATTTCAGTGAAAGCTACATTATTACACCATTAGATGGAAGCAAAGACTGTTTTAATGAGTGAGTCAGTAACAAAGACTTTTATATTGAAAGGACGAAACCAGGTTGTAAACAATAAGACACAACCTACAAATGCACTGACTAGCGCTGTTATGGGAAATCCCCTTAACTGTAAAAAGGACAAAGATTTACTCAGCGGACATTCAAACTGATTTTGTGATTATGACTAAGATTTACCTGAGGAATATCATCTAGATGCAGATAATGCACTCGTTTTGTTGATCTCTCTCATAATACTCTACATAATACAGTAAGCTTCAATGAAGCGACTCAACGTTCCTTCGTTACTAGTTCTAAAGTGACGTTTTAGAAATAATAACGGCGGCTTGGGCTCAACTGTCAAACTGTCAACCTGAGATTTTAACCCGTGGCGGAAGGAAGTAGTTTCGAACAAAAGAGGGTTTTTAAAGACACTCCGTTGTTGTTTCTTATTTATTTACACACTTGTGCCATCGAACTGTTGTATAAACGCAATATCACACGAGTAGCCGTGTGATATGCCTGTATATCAGCACACTGTGATATTACTCATTTATACTTTATAAATATATATATTATATATATTCGGATTTGCAACTATATATTCAGACTTATATCTGTACATGTACTTTCGGATTTAAATGTATATATTTAGGCTTATAAATATATATTCGGATTTATACCTATATATTCAGATTTACATTTATATATTCACGGTTTACATATAGGTATTTCCTGTTTGGTCCTTCATACACACACACACACACACACACACACACAGATATATTATAAGTCAGAACATTCCAGTGATGCATGCAAGTCAGATCATGCAATGAGAAGGAATTTGTGTTTTGCTTCTTAAAATGTATGCTTTGCAGTGAGTTAGATAATTTAATAAGTAGAAATGTGTTCTGCATGCCATAATATGTATGCTTTGCAGTCAGCCAGGAATATGTTTTCTTACAGTTCAAACATCATTCAAACAAGTCTATTCATTCCTAATCTTGTACAGTGAAACTTTGTACAACATAGCAAGAAGGGAAAGCCATCTAAGAAGGACATGGTAGAGGGCATCCAGTAAATTAGTGCTGCTTCAGTGATCGATGCCACTTTGCAATAACGATTACGACTTACTTAAGATGATCTATTCCATCAGGGGTTGTAGGGACATTGTATCGTCTCATGTATTCATGCATCTCTGGAAAGCTTTTTTTCACATAGTCCTCGGCGCTGCTCTCCCGAACAGTTCCAAAGCGGAAACCTTGTGATGGATGGTGGAGCTTGAAAAGCAAGAGTAATTTTCAGCAACCAGTAAGTATATTTTTTTAACCTCTTAACCATTTGAAAGTTGCAAGCCTGCCAGTCATTTTGACATAATTTGAAAACGATAAACGCAAGTTACTCTTACCTTGGGATCATGTATACCTGAGAGTTGCTCGTAGGTTTTCTCACCAACCATTACAGCGGCGAGATTAGCTGTGTACGTTGACAGGCAGAACAAACAGAAAATGGCCCAGAGGTTCATGAGGAATCTGCCGGTCCAACACTTTGGCGGCTTAATGGCGGCAGTCCTGCCGAATAAGATTGCGTAGCAAACGTTTAGCGCAGAGGAGAAAGAAAAGACACGCTCCCTGTTTCTCCCCCTTGGGGTCATCCCGAAAGGGCTTTTCCACTCGTACAAGGTCAGAAACACGGCCGTCAGATGTAAAGACACAAATATTCCCAGCCACATACTCCAGTGCAGGGGCCACATGAAGGCGCCGATGGGTGCGGCAGTATCCATAGTCCTGACAAGGATTCCCAGACTGGTGGAGAAGAACGGGCTGGTGAAGTCAATGACCTGACTGCGTGCTGAGTTGATGCTAAAGGAAGTGACAGCCAGATGTGCAGCCCCGCTCATGAGGTCCCCGACCAGCCCTGTCCAGCGACCGCTCTTGTAAGCTCCATATTTCCCATCTCCCACAATGTAGAGGTCAAACTGAAACCCCATGTCCTCTGCCAGCTTCTCTAAAAGATCAATGCAATAGCCATAGCAACATTTTTTAAACTCCATTGGCACGGTGTCATTGGCACTTTGCAAACCCTGAAAAAGACTTTCCAGCAAGGCTGTATCGTTTGTTAGGGGGTCAAGGCACAACTGGCCAGCTGGGCACAAACCTTCTTCATCGACATCTCGGGTGAAGACAAATGGGTGTTCTACCAGGGTGACGACTCGCAAGTGTAGACGTGAGGAATACCGCCAGTCTCCCCCTGGCTGAGACTGTCTCTTATTAGGCCAAACACCGTAATCCATAATCACTTTGCCTTGCTTCCAGCTGCCAAGACGCGTCCACATGGGTTTGCCTATTGGGTCATGCTGTAGATTCCATATGAAGTGATGGCTTTCAGAGATGATGGTAGATTCCTCTCGAACATCGATGTAGCCACTCAGGCCGTCAAACAACGTGTTGGCCATGTATCTGAGAATCAAGAGAAAATAGATGTCATCCAATTCAATCCACAGAAGTTAATCCAGTCTAATTCTAAAACACAACGTCAAACCAAAATGAACCTAATGTGCTTAAATAATATTGCAAAATATCTCAGATCTAAAGGCCTGTTCACACCAAGGACGATAACTATAACTTTATTTTTTAATAATCATTCTATATGAGAATAGCAGAGTCCACACCACTATAACGACACAGAGAAATTATATTGTTAATTTTCAGAATTATTTGTTTTTCTAGTTGATGAACAAAGCATTTACAGCCAATCAGAATCCATCTAACTTTAAACACCTCGAGCATTTAAAGCGGCAGATGACAAAGCAGCAAATTGTCATGCATTGGTGTGGACACTAATATAGTTGCCTTTACTGTGCATGATTCATCCAAGAACGATATTTGGTGTGTTTATTTAAACAGAACCTACCATGATTACCACAACACCACAAAAATGCTTAGTGTAAATAGCTGCTTCCTAATAAGGAAGCCCAATATTTCATAATCAAATTAAATCCTGATAATCCTGTAAAATCAAGTCCCACCCTACATTACCTTTAGTTTGGGCAGTAAAAAAAAAAAAAAAAAGCACTACTAATGTTCATGCCACATTCGCAGTAGCATGACCGTTGCTGAGTTGCTGAGTTGTCAGTGTACACTCTCAAAAAAAAAAAGTACAAAATTGTACCTTTTAAGGTACAAGTGGCCGTCACTGGGTTGGTACCCTTAAGGGTACATTTTTGTACCTTTAAGTAGAAGAAAACAATGGTATAATTGTACCCTAAGGACCAATTGTGTACCTTTAAAGATACAGCTATACGTTTTGTTCCCCAAGGAACAAAATTGTACCTCCACTGTACCTTTTTTCTGAGAGTGTAGCTTTTCTAGTAAAAAGCAACCTTTTCCAGAAGCATTGTTGTTTTTGGCACATTTTTGTTTTTATGAGATCCTTATTTTGTGCCATATAAATACTGCTCTAATTGCAAAATATAAAATAGGCCATATCATCTAAAATACTCGCTGTCCCTTAAATGGCTCCTATGTAGTTTTTCCTAACATATAGCATAGCTAACACATTTTCTTCAAAATATAAGTTTTACTATTAGCATTTTTCTGTAGATTAACCACCTCAAATTATTAGTAGCTTGGAAATCTAACAGTTTATAGTAGCTTCCTCAACACTTATTATTTACTGTATTCTGGTCAGTTTGGAAATATGTAGCATTGCAAAAGTTAAATGTCTGTGCAAATGCCTTGTCATTTTTCTTTTGTGCTTTAACTTCAAATTGAATCCATTGCCTGATGGGTAAGCTGTACTATTAAGCCACTTGGCTGACCTTCCAATTTGGGGGAAAGTATTATTGTGTCTTGTATTTTTCTCTCTTCGATTTAGAGGTTTTTTTTTCCTACAACGGTGTAGCTAACAGTAACCCTGTTAAATCAGTAATGATAGGAGTGCTGAGCATGTGAAATTTAAGCCCTGTGGCAGTTTGGTTGGAAGTTGTCGAAGTTGTTTCCTGACAGTGCAGTGTTGGAGAAAACGCATTTGATATGCTGTCTTAAAAAGCTCCTCTTGGCTGTAGATGAACAGGATAATCCTTATAAGATATGCAGACATGCAGTATAGTCACTGGTCATAGATTATCAGAATTCTGACATGGTTCTTTTGGTATGTCAAAAATTGTCAAATTTTACATCATGTAAAAACTAACCGTTCTGAAAGGTTGGTGGAAATTAAGAGAGAATCTCCTGTTCCTGTTTTGTCTGCTGCATTCTAAGGCAGCATTCCAAATTAAATGGAACTTCGATCACACTTAGGGTCTACTTCTCACTATTAACTACGACTTTTGTCTTAATAAACTCCTTACTTAACGAAGTTGTTAAGGTAGTTGTTAAGTTTAGGTATTGGGTGGATTAAGGATTGTAGAATATGGTCATGCAGAATAAGGCATTAATATGTGCTTTATATGTACTAATAAACAGCCAATATTAAAGTAATATGCATGTGAATAAGCAACTAGTTAATAGCAAGAATTGAACCATAAAATAAAGTGTTACCAGATTGTCTTCTATACAAATTTTAAATGTACTGCTCTCTTAGAATTTGTCCGAAAGAATGTAAACTCTTAAAAAGAAATGTTCCAAAAGGGGGTTTTCACAGTGAAAGAAAAAAAGAAAAAAAGTCAGCACACCAAGGGCCAGATTTTCTAAACAGGGCAAATTAGCGTGAGAACGCAATTCCATAAAAGCGCCGATGGGAGTGGATAGTTCTGCGCGTGATCTACTGACGACGCGCAAGATAATGATCGTTTCCATAATGACCAGCGCAATCTACCTGTTAGCGTCTGGTTTAAGACGTGCTTTTTTTGGGCGGTAAATAATGGCGCAAACACCAGTAAATTGACAAGCGCAAACCTTAGTAAATCACCTTGCGTGATTCATTTAAATACTCTCCTCCCATGAATTTTGCGCTTGAAAGGGAAACTCCTACAAATGCATATGCAATAAGGTCAGCCGCAAAAATAACCCTGTCCACGCCTTTTCAGTGCTAATTTATCACTGCGTGCCTTTAGTAATTCCAGACAGTAGTTTTTTAACACCAAAGGAGGGTATGCGCTGGCGCAAGCTGTTAGTAAATCTGGCCCCTAAGCTCCAAAATATGGCAAAAAAAATGTAATAGTGGACTCACACACGGGTTATGTTTCGAGCAACACGGGCTCGTCGTCAGACAATTAAAAACTTTTTCAACAAGCCTTAATACTCACAGGATCACATGACCAAAAAAAAAAAAAAAAAACAGTGGTGTGCCGACTTTTTATTCTGTTTTTTATTATTTCTTTAGTCGAGCACCCGATCTTGAGTATATTTTTGCCGTCATGTGCGTGCTTTGTTCCTGTTTCTGCTTAGGTTTTCACAGTGCTGCCACAGAAGAACCATTTCTGGTTCCCCAAAGAACAGTTCTTAAAAGATCAATTTTTTCAGTTCTTTAAAGAACAATTTAATAATCTATAGAGCCTTTCTCTGCTACACAGAACCTTTAGCGCAATGGAAAGATCCCATGGCAGTTAAAGGTTCTTCACTGCACCATAGATGCCACAAAATAACTTTTATTTTTAAGAGTGTATTGTAGAAGGCAGCATAACATTTTGGTGCAGTCTTTGCATTCGGAGCATGTCTGTGATGCCAATTAAACAACACAAATATTACACAATATCAGACAGCGTGCCAAATAAAATACCTGGACAGAAAGGTTCCTGATGTGAGATTTTTAGTCTCAAGTCTTGCCATACAGTTTGTGATGCCAGGAATCAGTGCCAGCTCTGGAGACACAGTGGCAGCCGATCCCACCGCCCGTGCCACCAGCTCCAAAGCATCCTGGACATAATGATCCAGTGAGGGCTCACCCATACGGCCATGTGCAAGAAGACCCAAGGGTAGCCCCTCTGTCCGTAATTCCTCCACGTTTTGAGAGTCTCCTATAATCCAGCGGTAATCGGGAAGAATCAGTCCAAACTTTGCAATGGTGGTAAAGATTCTCCGTATATCCCTGATGTCACATCCGAAGGTCACTATAGTAGATGTTGAGTCTTTGATGGACTCCAGTTGACCTTGCAGGGACGTTTGAAAGTCACTTTTGGAGCTGCTGTTGGTGGATATTTTGAGAACTGTGCCCAGATGAAATTTGGAGCTGTTATGGAGCAAGAAGACAAAGTCTGAAATGTTCATCTGTTGACACATCACCAGACTGACATCATACCAGTTATTCATGGACAGCAGGGAGAATATGAGATCTGCTTGAGAGGTTTGAGGATTTTGCATGGCCATCTGGAAATGGAGTAAGTTCTGTTGGGAGGAAATAAATGGGGATATCATTACATAGAAAATAGTGTAGTAAGGACGGGTCACGTTGGTCAACAATCCAACATCCAACTGGTCGATAAGTGACGTCAACTAATTCATCTAGACTGAATTTTTTATATTTTTAGCTGCAGTGCTAAAATTAGCATGATAACAGTGTGATGTGCTTTAGCTGTTATATGGAGTTTTGTGTTATTTTTAGTCATTTATATCTGTTAGCTTCGAGGTCATCTATTTGGTACTGTGCTTCTAAAAGTTGTTGAAATGTCTAGCAGATATACACCTTTTTAAAATGTACAATCCCTCTCTTTTGGGAAATTCAACCAGAAATATTGATGACTCATCTTGCACTACACTAATTGAAAATGTCCATGCACCTAATGACATCTACCACTGACAAGCAAGAATGAAATCATGAGGTGCGTCGCAATTGGCATACTTATGCCGTTTTGTAGTATAAATAGTTTGGGTAGTGTGTGCACACAGAATATTCCAAATATAAGAAGTGCACTTCAAATACCCAGATGATGCACTAATTTAACTGGAAAAATGAAGGGTGAAATATTGGACACTTTGTTGGAATGTTGGACAACTGTTCCAGCCATCAGACTCGGATGCTGGATAACAAACATGCCATCTAAATGTCATACACTAGACAGTAGAGTACATAGTGCGTAGTTTAAGTACATTGTGTATATAGTATATAATTTCGGACACAACTATGGTTCGTGGCTGTGCTGTATCAAAACATAAGTTCAATAAGGCCCGCCCAAACCACCCAGTTTCAATAGAAAATATGTCAATGCAAGAAAGACATCAAACAACTGCATGGGGGTCTTTAACACATGCAGACGGATTGTATTTAGGTTGGAGTCAGATGAATCTAAAACCTGCCTAATTATACTTGTGTAATTATATTCTTCAAGACTGATTGATCTACTACTCATTCAGGCCATTCTCCATCTGCACTCCTGGGCAAAAAAAAAAAGAAAAAATGGGGCAAGCCAAAAATGGCAAAAAAATATTTAATGGTCTTAACCATTTTAATCACAAATAACTGGTCAGGAAATGAGCAAGAATTGCAAAAATACTGTAGATAAAGTAACTTAGCATGGAATATCCTTCCCCAACTTGCAGGCAGCTTTTTACAGGAAGAAGAATCAGTGCTGTTCCACTCAATGGAAGCTTCTTTCCGGGGACATTCTAAAACGCTAAACTTTGCTTAATGTATTAAGACGAAGTGATAATAAAAGACCAGACTCAGTAAACACCATAGCAATAAAACATACTATGTACAGAAAAGCAGATGAGTCCAGAATATGAACGCAATGCGTTTAATTACACGTTAACCATTTTCCTCCCATAGAAAACCGTTGTAAAGAAAACACTTAATGTGGCTTAATGTACTAAGACAGACATATTAAAAGCCCAAACCCAGTAAACACCATAGTAATAAAGCATACTATGTACAGAAAAGCAGATGAGCCCATATGATGAAAGAAAGCAAATTTGTGTTCACTTTATTAAGGTTGGTAGAGATAGATTGTTGGAATAGTTCTTCCTCTGTGTTTATGAGAATCTAAGTGTGAGTACAGATTTGGTTTTGCAAATCACTAAACCTGCCTGTGTTTTAAATAATAATAATGAATTTTGTCTTTTTTTATAACTGTTGGTCCATTAAGCCTCATTAAGCGTTTTCTTGGTTATATGGGAGGAAAATGCTTAACGTGTAATTAAACGCGTTGCGTTCATATTCTGAACTCATCTGCTTTTCTGTACATAGTATGCTTTATTACTATGGTGTTTACTGAGTCTGGTGTTTTAAAGGGGTCATGAACTGAGAAATCAAATTTTCCTTGAGCTTTCGATTTATAAGAGGTCATCATACTATAAGAATATCCTGTAAGTTTCAGAACTGAAAACTTCCTTGTTAGTCCTAAGACAGCTTTTATTGTAACCAAGCCCAGGGTGTGAATGTGGAATGTGCCTATATAGGTGAAAGACTGCCTCTGCAGAAGAAGATCAATGTCTACTTCATCACTGCAACTTTGGCCCCGCCCACTGCCGTGTTAGTGAGATGACGAGGAGAGAAGAGCAATACAGGATGAACTAGAAATAACATTACCTTCCAAAGGACCCTAATGCTAGGAATGTGGTTATTTATTTTCAACAATGTGAATGTCTCAGTTGCGCATTATTTATTTGGATGCGGTACATTTCACTGTGGATTCTTTGGTAAATCAGTCGCAATTTCAGCGCAGGCTTTGCAGACAGACTTTTACGATATGGACTTGACAGTAATACAACATGTAAGTAACTGTGTTAATTCTAATGCCTGATCTGTGACTAGTGATTTCTGATATGTAATGATTTATGTATTCACTACATGGTTTAAATCTGGACTCTGACCAGACCAAAACATGAGCCTGGTGGACTTGTTCTCAAGTCACTTCTTGGTTGTCTTTGCAATTTGTCTTGTTGAAAAATAACATCTGATCATTCCTCTTTAGATAACAACTTTTTATTTGTGGGAAGCAAGCCATTTTGCAATATTCTCCTGTACTCCAAACCATTAAATGACTTTTCGCAGTGAAGCAGCAGCTAAAAAAGGCTCCCCACACACTCTTCCTCCACGCTTCACTGTGGTAGAGATGCATTTATTATTATACACTGCCTGGCTAAAAAAAAAAAAAAGTCAGGATATTAGCAAAATTTAAGCAAATGCACTACTTAAAAAGCCATTTCTGTCTCAGAAAAACATCAAAGACAGAATGGAGTTTTTGGCAGAATATGGGAAGTTGTGTGTGTCGTGATGAATCACGATGAATGGTGATGCTCCAGAGTGGTGTCTTTGAAAATCTGGTGAGAAATACACTGCACAGCCAAAAGAAAGGTTGCTGTTTGGATCATTATTGCAGTGATTATTAGGTTTGGTCAGCAACAGCTTTTTAAGTAGTGCATTTGCTTAAATTTTGCTAATTTCCTGACCAATAATTTGTGGGGGGGTTTTTTGGCCCAGGAGTGTAGTTGATTTTGAAAATATGCAGTAAGGCATAAGTTTTAGGCCGAACAGATATCTATCGTAATGCATGATTTGATGGACTGTCTCCTTCTGTTTGCATATTGAGTCTCTGAAGCAGATTCTCTTCTGGGAAAAACAAATATAATGATTTTCAACATGTTGTCCAAGTGTGCAATTTCTTTGATCCTGAAAACAATTTCTTTAAGCGCTCTCTGGTTCCATTTGTGATGCATTGAAATAGAATTGCATCTAGAGGGGGCAGAACTTCAAAACTAGTTTGAAAACATGATGAGTCCTCTGAAAATAGTAAATCCGGTCTGAATTTTGTTTAATTAGCATCTCCATGCCATATTTAACTGCATCGTGTTGCTCTAAAGACAAGGGCCTGGTTTCACAGACAGGGTTTTGATTAAACCAGGATTAGGCCTTAGTTCAATTAGGATATTTAAGTAGCTTTTATAAATGTGCCTTAGAAAAAAACATTACTGGTGTGCATCTTGAGACAAAATAATGGTTTTAAGATACAGTATGTCAGTTAAAACAGCTCAAACATGCATTTTAGTCTGGGACTAGGCTTAAATCTGTGAATCTGGGGGAAAATGTATACAATTAGCCTAAATTATGTGAGTTTGATTTCAGAAATGTCCCAGCAAGCAATTTTGCATTTAAAAGACGTCTAATAGCCATCCAAACACAGCCCTGACATCTAGGCTAAAACAAGGCAAAATTTGGGCTGTCAGTGAAAATTTTATTGACGTCTAACCATAGCCCAAGAATAGACTAGTCACTGTTGACTTTGCTTACATGATGGAATATCATACATCTTGCAAGTTATTTTGGCAAAATGACATGTAACCAAGTTCAAGGTTATTTTGGCTAGAAGTGGGTTACTCATAGCCGGACTATATCGGGTCTGTAGTTAACCGAGGCGGTAAAATGGCGGCTATTTCATTTCAGTGGACCAACAATGATTTAATTGTTGGTTTTTCGTGTTGCTTAAATCCCATTAGCATGACCAGTCATCAAACGTATGCTTTATTGACCCTCTCAGGTCATTCCCAGGTATGGAAATCAATCATGCCCATCAAAATATGCATGTAGAGTATATCAGATGTGGAGAGAACTTCTAAACGTACAGAGGACACTCAGAAACATTTATTACACAAAGTCTGGAATCTTGTTGTTTTAATGATATAATATAGCCATTAATAACATGACATTGTCCTGCAAAGGAAATCAAGACCTTAACAGACCCTGACAGATGAAATGCTTAGCCGAGCCATTTAATTTCCCCCGGGGCTGCAATTATGTGATGGCAGAAAACAGGCTAATCAGAATTGATTAAGGAAAAGCTTTCCAGGGATTTATTTCAAGATGTCTTAACAAAGTCAGACTTATTTTCTGTAGGAGTTGTCATGAGATATAATTGACCTAACCAGTGGGAGAGCAATAAGTACTACTAGCAAGTTAAGAAGAGACACTTAGAGGTTTTGAGTGGCTACATCATCCGGAATGTGTTTTATCTTGAGGGAGCCATTAAATGATTTGCAAGCTAGGATCCAGCCAGATATTACTGTGTCATAAAAAAGCACTGGAGGGTGATACAATTATGTGCTTTTCAAGCAGTTTTGAAGATGAATGGTTAAAAATGGAGGATCTTATACACCCCACTTCTTCAGGCCTATGGAAAGTGGACATTCCGTTTGTCTTTTCATAACCTTGAATCCTTCAAAATATCCTGAAAGGTATTCAGAATGACAAATGATAAATCTATCAAACTGTGTAAAACAACATAGTTGTTATAATGGTCTGATATAGGCAGGGGTGCTGCAGCACCCCCTGTTTACACAGGTTTAGAAACGCAATATAATTTTTATGAAGAAATCAATACATTTTAAATCAGTAAACCTTCAGGAATTTAAGTGTAAATTGTAAGTGGGCTACAAACCTTTTCTCTTGTTTTAATCTTACATAGTTTAATTTCTCAAAACGGGATTAGTCTATTATTTCATTCCTCTTGGATCTTGATTGACACACACCAGGGACTGAAATTAATGGGGGCTTGTGGCAAAAATGCCATAAAAATAAACAAAAATGCCCCCCAAAAAGTTAAAAGTTATGGGGGAAAAAATGCCCCAATATGAGTTCCTGATTTTTATATTTATAACATTTAAGCAATAAGCTATCACATAAACAAAGAGTTTATCACATAAACAATTCCCTCGAAAAGCATATTGCAAATGTGATATTGATTATTGATTATAGAACAGTTAAATAAGCAAGAAGTTACATTTTAGACTCATAGGGCCCTATCATACACCCGGTGCAATGCGACGCCAGGCGCGAAGGATTCCTCTCTGGAGTAGCGTTCAGTCTTTCCGCTCGAAAATTCCGCCATGGTGCAAGCGCAACTTGCTTTTAAAGGGAATGGGAGATTAGACTCTGATTGGTTTATTGCACGTTATGCCCAAAACACACCCATGACTCATTAGGAGACTACGTACAACCCTTTTGGATCATGCGCCTGGTGCGCCGGTCGTTTTTTCCGTCGTTAAACTAGCAAAAGTGGATTCGGACACACCCTAAGTGAACCTGCGCCATGCGCTTCAGACCATGCGCTTAGATCATTAAAATAGGGCCCATATTGTCTGTTTTTGCTCCTTCAACGAAAATTGTTCCAAATAAAGCCATATCATAACAGTTGCGCGTGTCTGTTTTGTTCCTGAAAGAATCAACATTTCTGAATGAATTGATTTGAATGAATGATTCAATGACTCACTCATTAAGACAGTGACTTGCCGCCCCCTACTGGCGCGTTTCCGCTGTACTTCACCCTGGAGTCTCAAGGTAGGCACAAGTGTTTACTTATCTATTAATTCATTATTGTTTATTTCCTGTCGTCATGCAGGCTTGTTTATCACCTGCAAAAATACCTCAATAGCATTTTTTTGAAATAACATATTACAAATACATTCCTTGTTGCATTACGATTGCAAGTATCACTATGTTCTGTCAAAAATGTACAGTATGCTCCATCTATTTAAATAAGCGTTCTCTGGGATTGTTTGTTATGCTTCGTGGTGTTGATGTGTTTATATATTATTTCTTTATATACCATTTCGATCACACTTTAGGTTCCAGTTCTCACTATTAACTAACTATTAACTACGACTTTTGCCTCAATAAACTCCTAATTACTGATTATTAATAGTTATTAAGGTAGTTGTTAAGTTTAGGTATTGGGTAGGATTAATGGGTGTAAAATATGGTCATGCAGAATAAAGCATTAATATGTGCTTTATAAGTACTAATAAACAGCCAATGTCTTAGTAATATGCATACTAATAAGCAACTTAATAATGAGAATTGGACCCTAAACTAAAGTGTTACTATTATTTCTTTACCCCCCCCCAACACCCCCAAACCTTTTAAATTCTTGATTTATATTCATTTTTTACACATATGGTAACTGTCCTAGCATTATTATTATTATTATTATTATATGTAAAATGGTATGCAATAAAATAAATTGAATGCATTTTATTATCTTTCACTATACCCCCAAATCTCTGTTCATGTAATGTTTGACTTAAGACATTTAAGAATGCTAAACGATTAGACACACTTATGAAGAATCAAACAAATAAAGATCAAGGAACTTTATGATGGCGATGGTCCCAGAAACCTTTGGGTTTAAAAGGTATGAGTTTTGTGTTCATCCACCATCTGTGAACAGCAGTCACTGGGAACTATATCTTCAGTAAAGCTCAGTAACACGCACATCGGGAGACTAATTGCTATTTGGACAGACACTAGACACTGATTCTGAGTTTACAGAGATATCTGATATGATACATCTCACATGATCCATGTAAACAAAGTCCTGACCAGAAGATGGTGCTGGCTTCAAAAGATCAGATATCAAACAGCTCAGCCCTCAGGGCATTTAGTAAAATGCAGTTTTACAGACACCATGTGCCACAGGCATCTAAATTGCTGTTTTGTGATCTAGGTGTAATAATAAACTTATCAATTTAATGAAAGCAATCCAACCTTCAAACACCTCAAACACCTTCAGTGCTAGTTAGATCCAGATACAGGCAAATGTATAGTGAACATTTGATACCAATAATTCAAAAACAAAAAAACAGTTGCACTAATAAATAGCACTGGAGATAATTATGCATTAAATATGAGACATGCATAAAAATTTACCCTGGCATTTGTTTTGATAAATTGCATTTACTGTTTAGTTTCTAAGAATTAATTCACTATATCCACCAAACACCACCTGTCATCAGACTGCAACTTACAAATATAAGCCTATACTATTAAAGAAATGATAAACATATCTCTAACATAACCAACTTTAATTTTGGAATATGGAAATGTATTTACTTACTATAAACAGATAGGAGTAATATGTTCATTTAAAAAAAAGAAAATACAAATTTTACAGCTGTGTTATTTACAGTTATATAATTATTTTGTAACATAAATTTTCTGTCTGATAGTGGTGACAATTCCATAATAATAGGCACTTATAATCAGTTTAAAATCTATATTTTCAGTTCGTTATTAATAATAATTGAACACTATTTGTAATAATTATGACACACTACACGTTATTTTTGGATCTGACATGCTGTCATGTATTGAGTGATCACAAGGGAAAATACAAGTGTAGAATCAATGAGTGTCACGCAGTTATATTCTGTAGTGTATTGTTTATAATCCCAAACCCTTAAATAACTACTAAAATATTTAATTCAATTATGCTTCCAATTAATGCATCAATCCAATTCCAAAAATTTAAACGTTTCCTCTAATTCCTGCAGCATTTATTTACATTTCTGCATGTGCTGAAGAAACTATAATCAGCACTAGAGCAGAATTTCCTGAATATACAGTATTATGATTTATTATGAAAATAAACACACCTGACTCTGGCGTTTGAATTCCTTCTGGACGACGCTGATGACTGGAATCTGTAGCGTTGAGGAAATAAATTCCAACTTAACCAGTTCGTCCCTGTTTTGTGGAAACGCAATGATGGCAGAAACTCCTTGCACGATGACAGTGTGGCAAACACTTTGCAGGAACGACACGGGATCACCACAGGCAGATGTAGATGAGGAGGAAAAGGAGAAAGCAGGTAATTCTCCAAGTCCTGCTTCCACAGCCATGACTATCTCAAGGGTGAGGTTGTAGGGTAAAAGCCCCACCACTCGATTGAGGTTCTCTGTAGCGAGTAGAACAGAGTCTCGAGGTAGAAACACAGCATCTGTACCCACTTGTTTGAGTGCGATTTTACTTTTGGAGGCCTTGTGGGGGTTATTCGCTGAGCTTTTAGTCCTAATACCCCTCCAGTCTTGTTCGTGCACACTTTGGATGACCATGTCCCACTCTTCCCTCGTTTCTCTGTCTGCATCCCAGTCCGCATCTCTCCCGCTGAGGGGATCCTGCCTGAATACTCGAGGATGAAGGTGCAGTGCTCCGACTCTCACCGTATGTCCGATCCTCTTCAGAATCTGACATGGTTGTGGATGCGCCATAGATGCTGGGGGAACAAGGATCATTATCAAAGCGCTTGGCGCAAGTAAGGAGAGCCACACTAACCTGCCCAGCGCACCCCAGATCCAAGAGCCCGGCATTACTCCAAACAAGGCTCGCTTAAACTCTGGAAACGACGGGATCCGCGTCCACCTGCGCGCCCGGTGGTTCCTGCACAGCGCTGGATAGATGATGGATCACCGGTGAATCTCCTAGACGCAGCAAAGTTGCGCTTCTCTCCAACGGGCTTCTGAAGGATCGCCAGCAGTGCACATATCCAACGCGGCTCAAAACACTCGTTGCTCATCTCAAAAACGTTTATGGGCGAAATATTCCCGGTATGAAATAGCTAATCAAGAGGGTGTTTTTACGCGCTCTCCAAAACAGGCGAAAAGGCAAAACTAAAATGCAAAGTGATTGTAAAACCCCTAAAGCGCTTCTGTTCTCCAAATCAATGTAAGGAATGTCCAAAAATATAACATAAATCATTAGATTTTCGATTTATCTTTATTTTTGTATGCAAACCATTATTCCACCCTGTATCTGAGCGCGAAAAAAATCGTGAGGGATCTCCAGAAATTACTCGCAAATTATGTCCAAACAGAAACGCGCGTTTGAATGGCTTACATTACAGCTTAAACATGTTGCGCAGTGAAATTGTTCCGATAAACTCCCAGAATGGCGCTGGAATAGTTCGGACTATTGCACTGGCTCACTGTGCTGTGCGTTTAACCCGTTCACTGCCACCTCTGCTGCTATCAGTCATAGATTCTGTGTGTGCATAGATGATGGATTTAGATTGATTTTTTTTTTTTTAACCTAAAATATGGGTTAGCGATCATTCAGTTTCTTTACATATTATTTGCACATGATATAAGCATAAACAAAAATTAAATAAATGATCGTAACCCTATATACATGCACACACATTCTCTAGATTCTCTATCTTAGATTAAATCCCATCCAATTAGATTTTATCTGTTTAGCACTATTCACACACACACACACACACACACACACACACACACACACACACACAAACACAGTGTATATACTGTATATAAAGCAGATTATCGCACCAGTGAGAAAGTCAGATGAATGGAAAATTTGTAGTAGGTATATTCAATTTTCACAACACTTTATCTGTTGCAGCAGCCAGTTGAAGTTACACACCACTTTTGATGAAAATTATTATTATTGATTAGCAAGTATAACCTCTGCCTCTCCCTTGAATCATCAGCACCCCTGTCGTCCTATCACTGCGCAATCCTGATTTACGGCAGGAGAGGTTGGATAAGAGGAGTGGTGTGACACCAGAACACTGCTGTCGGTGAGTGATGAACAAGAAAAATCTGATGGCTGTTGTACCATAAATCTCACACATCTTCCTCTGCTGAAACTGTGCAGCCTGTGCACCAGTTGCCAGGTTCATGTCATCGCTTAGAGAGGCTACAACAGATGACCTGATGATTTGGACGCCCAACTTAATCTCATTACAATCCATAGCTATTCATATGTAAGAAAACAGTTTTTTTCTCTTTCAGATTTTGATACACACTGATGCATACCATAATAACATTGTGTTACGACCCAGGGTCAGGGAGGAAACATAAATAAACAAGTCTGTACCTGCTGTTATCGTGTGCTTGTTTCTGTATTCTTTTTTTCTTGACACCACTCAGGTTAAAGGCAATCGCTTCAGAATCGGGCAAGGCCAAAATAATACACAAGATGCCACCGACTAAACCCACAACTGCTAGATAACATACTTGAACATAAATGACAGTGGACTTCCTAAGTTAACTACACAATAGAAAACAGTAAAAAATATATATTTACAATCAAAAATAAATGGCGCGCAATCCAGCCTCTGTGGAGAAACACAATAATAGTACAAAGACAAAACAAAGGAAAGAACAAGCAAATGGGTAAAGTAAATAAAACAACGACTGACACCAGAAAACAAAAAATAATCGATCAAGAACTATATAATAGCAAATCACTCTACACCAGAATATAATACAAGCTACTACTACACATCGGTTCACTAAACACAACAACTCCATTCTCCCACACCTCTCCACATCCGTTATGTATTTTAAAGGACGGCAGTCTTCAGGTGACGAATCAGCAGGAGTGGATTTGTACGTCCAATTAGGGTGGAATCTCCTAAGAGCGAAAAAAAAGAGAGAGAGAGGCCCTGGCTGTTGCAAATGGCATTCTCATTTCTTACTTGTGCTTCCTCATTTCCTTTATTCTCTTCCTTTCCTTGCTTCCTAACTCCACCCTCATTAGGATGTGAGGATAGAAAATGAGCATGGAGGAATTGAAGGAAAGCTTATTTGTATATTGGAATATTCTTGATCCCTCAAAGCGTCATCAGCTGCACTCAATGGATCTGTCCTTATGTTGTTGAAATTTGGTTATTTAAAGGATTAGTTCACCCAAAAATGAAAATTCTGTCATTAATTACTCACCCTCATGTCGTTCCAAACCTGTAAGTCCTTCGTTCATCTTCAGAACACAAATTAAGATATTTTTGATGAAATCCGAGAGCTCTCTGACCCATCCGTAGACTGCAACGTTGCTGCAACTTTCAAGGTCCAGAAAGGTAGTAAAGAGATCGTTAAAATAGTCAAAAATATCTTAATTTGTGTTGTGAAGATGAAGGTCTTACGGGTTTGGAACGACATGAGGGTGAGTAATTAATGACAGAATTTTCATTTTTGGGTGAACTAACCCTTTAAGAATTCATAATAAATAATAATAATAAAGCAAGATGCCCTGTTGAAATATGTGAGATGTATGGTTCATTTAAACCGCAAAGGAAAACATAAAATACATAAATACAAAGTTCCGTCATGAAACTCTAGATGGCGCAGGCTCATAAATCCTTAACTCAATCTGCTTGCAATTACATAATTCTCTATAGGGCACAGCTGATTGGTTCAAGCTGTATTGGTAGCCAATGAACTAGCTGCTCAACATTCAAATTCTTGCCTATTGTTTGCTGTAGCAGTTTGCAGCACTCTTTCAGAAACCCCACACCTTCCCCAGCTCCACCTGTATAGATCTGCTGTGGGGGTGATTCATGTATGCTATATTGTACAGCAGCAGCATGTCTTAAGCAACATGTCATTTATGTATTGGCAGTGGCAAGTCCCATACTTGCTCTGCAGCAGCAGCAATAACAGCAGCAGCAAAAAAAGCAGCAGCGTAGCAGATCTATTCCACCAAGACCAAACACATTAACATTGTCATACTCATTACCATGCCAAACTCTCAGAGAGTTGTCATGACAGAAATTACAATTATTGTGACAGACGTGAAGGGGGAGGAGAATTTTGTATGTGCATCAGGTTTTTTCAGCCCGCAGCTGAATCAATCATCCATCCATTTTCCAAACCGTGCTGGTCCAGCGTAATATCATACAGTTATAAATATATTTTATTTTTATTAAATTGTTTAATTACGGTTTATACATGCTAGTTTCCATGGCAGAGTTCAAGATAAATCTTTTCATTACTACTGGAGCTGCCAGTTTGCTACGTTTCAAATAATTAGTAAGCAGAAAATATGCAAAAGTGGCAGCCCTTCTGGTGCACTCAGTGTCCAAATGACTTGTTTTCATTCACTCACTCAAGTGGACTATATTAGTGGAGTAATTTAGGGAATAGTGAATGAGGGTATAGGGGGCGATTTCGAACACAGCACGATGTTGCTGAGCCAGGTCACAGGCTGGAGGATAGAGAAGTGAGCACTTGAGCCTTGAATCCACAAGACCATAGGGTGTCCCATTTGCCATTTTAGGTTTCAGAAGGGTGTTTGCGAGCACCCCCTTTGCGGTTGATATGTGCTCTCAATGCACACATTTTTTTCAAAGCCCACAAGATCCGCAGCAGACTGCTACCGAAAGTCAAAGCAGTATTACGTAATAAAAGTTTGGACATGGCCAGACACGCACCAATAGTGTTATGTCATTAAAAGTGTTTACGTGACATTAGTTAATGTTTAAGATATTCTGTAATTGTGGTAGGTGATAGAGAGTAAAGCATAGCTTATTGTTAGTATGACATGTGGACCATTTTGAAGACTGTGCATAAATGCGGAGTATGACCAAACGTCAAATAAAGCCAAACAATGTGGAGCAAAAACAGTGAAGTAGACACCAGATGCTATGTTCATACAGCAGCATCTGGGAGAAAATTAAGTTGAGAACATGCTGCTGTCTGAACGAACCGCAAGGACATGTACGCCAATTACATACTGCATGTTAACCCGATGAATTAACAGCTTTCTGTTGTTTGTGTAATTTAGCTATTATAATATGACATTAATTGCGATCTCGAATTTATTAATTAGCAGAAATTATTACTCCACCACCTGTATGTGATGTCATTAATGACAGTTCTACCGTTGAACCAACGTGGTTCAAATGACTGAGGCGTGACCATGTTATGGTTTCAGGAAATAGTCGTGACTAGCTAGTTAGTTAGTTTCTACACTGATGCTTTGTATTGTTAGCAGTGAGTTACGTCTTTGTATGAGAAATGCACCACTGATCTGTTCAAACAATCCGTAAAAAAAAAAAAACAGTATCAGAATACCTATGAGATCACACTGTAGCCTTGCCTATATCTGGACCAATAGTCTTTTTTTCCTGCATGATCTGACCTTCACCTCCCCTACATGACAAGGACACTTTGCCCATTTTAGTTTCACATGCAGGACTGGATCACTGTCTTTTAACCACTGCCAACACTTCTTGTGACAAACCCCTTATCATACAGTATGTTAAAGTCACCATGAAATCATGGAATGTGGAACACTGCAGTGTTTATTATAAATGGTTTATCTATACACATGAATATTTTTAAACCTATGTGCCCTTGCAATCTTAAAAAACAACAACATTAACTTCTATTTCCCCCTGCAACAATATCTCTTCTCTGATGACGTGTGCCCTCCCTTCCAGCATCCTGTCTATGTCTAAGTCCCGCCCTATATTTTTCATAGTTTAAGAAGCTGTTTCACTCAAATAGAGAGTCGATCACAACGTTCATTTCATGCCAACTTAAATAAATAGGACAGGTTACAAAATGAAAAAAAAAAAAAACCTTACATGTGTTACGAAATAGCAGACTCAAGACAGAGGATTATTGGAGAAATGGTGAAACTTTATTACAGAATCACTGGAGAATACGCTGGCGGTTGGGAGCGCAGGTAAGTAGTCTTTGCTCAAACAAGACGTGTGTGTCCAAGGTGTTTGCTTTTATCAGTGAGTTGATGATCAGTGACAGGTGCGGATGATGGCTGAATGAGTGCAGGTAAGAACCAGGAGGGATGCTGGGAATTGTAGTCCAGAGTGTGAGTGAGGGAGTGTAGCAGTGAAGGAGGACCGGTGCACTCGTGACAACATGAAACCTCATTTAAATATTTGAACTTAGTGGTGGCTCATGGATTTTAAAATAGAGGAGGCACTGAGGCACACTAATTATAGCGGTCTGGGATCCCTTCCAGATTATTATTATTATTATTATTTTTTAATTAACTTCTTTAAAATGGATTTGTTGGTCAATTTATGATACAAAATGTAAAAAAAAAAAATGGCCTTCAGCCATTTAGTGAAGCTGATTGCTATAGCCTATATCCAGTTTAGGCGTGGTGTCATCCTACATTTTTAATTTGTAGCTGCTGTTCAAATGGTAGTAATCAAATATTCAATATCTCTACTCTCCATAATTAGTTTCAGCAAGGTGCAGACAGATGACGATCAGGAATAAAGTTCAAATGCAGAGTTTAATACACATCCAATAGGTAATACAGATAAACGCTAATGCAAAACGAGACCGGACAAACACTGAGTGAAAATACACCAGGGGCCTCATGTATAAAACTTTACGTAGATTTCATCCTAAAAGTGTGCGTACGCATAAAAGATTTTGCGTACTGTAGCGACTGAGACAAATCAGACAATTATTTGTCCAATTTAACAAATAATCTTTAAAACTCACTCTGAAGGTCTATGGACCCATCCCCCCAAAAAGGCCCACAAGAGCGCAGGAAAGGTCTCCGTTACCAGAGCTACCATCAGATAAGACTCGGTTTACGACCAAAAGGAATTTGCAGAGAGCTGAGACGCTCACAGTCTTTTTGAAAAGGACAAATAAAACCATCTTAAACCCATATAACCATTTGAGAAATATATATAAACATATATCCATCTCATGATTTTTCTTTTATAGGGTTTGGTCAATGTATTAATTCCATCTCTGTTGGATTTATGTTTCAGAATCGCATACTATGGTTGACAAAAATTATGTGTATGGCATGTTTGGTGTCTACGAAGTTGCAATTTAAAGATCTGAATGATTGTGTATATGATATGTCTACCTGTGCAACATATTAGTATTACAAGAATCTTTAATAGTTCCTTCATCAGCAACCAATCTGCAAACGATCTGCTTGAGACAAAGGATCGTAAAACTTTCCCTCCGAAAGCCTGAATACGACTGGCCACTGATCCTACGAGGCGGGATTTCTCCCAAAAGCTCTTAAGGAGAGACGCTCAGATCCGCCTTCTCTCTTCTCTCTTTCTGGCTGAACACCTCATCTTGGCCAGCCGGCCAGCAGGCCAGTCCGATACGGCCTACACACACAGAGCCATGTGCTGTGTGTGACAGGAAACCCGATGCCACCACACGGCCGGTGGGCCAGCAGGCCCAAACTCCTCACGCAATGTGCAACTTCCTCAACCTCGACGGAGTCGAAACAACCATGCCAGCTCATCATTTCTTCTTCAGTCAACGCAGAAGAAATCGATTGCAACACCTTCGGACCGAACTATCAAGACTTTCTCCTGTGATTTCACCTCGGACGCTCTTCTATAGCTCAGGCTAAATGCAAGTAACGTACAAAATACAAATCACTGTGTAGTTAGTATAACTGTAAACCCGTTTGTCCAGACAAAGGAGCTTATCAATGATGGTTCCTCCCAGGTTTTAGACTCTTTGTATAACTTCATCCATCTGTTCTGACCCGGTTCTTCCAACCACTTTAACTTTGCCTTTTACCATGTTTTTGTTTTGTGTATGTATGTTTTATGTCTGTTTAATCTTGTCCGTGATTTAGTTATTAAAGTTTGTGCACAATATATGTTTGGTTCTGACTTCCTGCCTGCAAACAAATTGTCACTTAAATGATCGATCTTGTTATGCACTCTAAGCGCTTATGTAAATACAAAGGAAGAATTATTTTTCTGTAGCCATGAAAAATATCCTTTTCTTAGAATTAATTAATAATCAATACTGAGCGTTCACAGGATGAACGGATTGATTGATTGTAATGTTAATGTAGCCACATCAAATTAATCTACAAACCCGATTCCAAAAAAGTTGGGACACTGTACAAATTGTGAATAAAAACAGATTGCAATGATGTGGAAGTTTCAAATTTCAATATTTTATTCAGAATACAACATAGATGACATATCAAATGTTTAAACTGAGAAAATGTATCATTTTAAGGGAAAAATAAGTTGATTTTAAATTTCATGGCATCAACACATCTCAAAAAAGTTGGGACAAGGCCATGTTTACCACTGTGTGGCATCCCCTCTTCTTTTTATAACAGTCTGCAAACGTCTGGGGACTGAGGAGACAAGTTGCTCAAGTTTAGGAATAGGAATGTTGTCCCATTCTTGTCTAATACAGGCTTCTAGTTGCTCAACTGTCTTAGGTCTTCTTTGTCGCATCTTCCTCTTTATGATGCACCAAATGTTTTTTATGGGTGAAAGATCTGGACTGCAGGCTGGCCATTTCAGTACCCGGATCCTTCTACGCAGCCATGATGTTGTAATTGATGCAGTATGTAGTCTGGCATTGTCATGTTGGAAAATGCAAGGTCTTCCCTGAAAGAGACGACGTCTGGATGGGAGCATATGTTGTTCTAGAACTTGGATATACCTTTCAGCATTGATGGTGCCTTTCCAGATGTGTAAGCTGCCCATGCCACACGCACTCATGCAACCCCATACCATCAGAGATGCAGGCTTCTGAACTGAGCACTGATAACAACTTGGGTTGTCCTTGTCCTCTTTAGTCCGGATGACATGGCGTCCCAGTTTTCCAAAAAGAACTTCAAATTTTGATTCGTCTGACCACAGAACAGTTTTCCACTTTGCCACAGTCCATTTTAAATGAGCCTTGGCCCAGAGAAAACGCCTGCGCTTCTGGATCATGTTTAGATATGGCTTCTTTTTTGACCTATAGAGTTTTAGCCGACAACGGCGAATGGCACGGTGGATTGTGTTCACCGACAATGTTTTCTGGAAGTATTCCTGAGCCCATGTTGTGATTTCCATTACAGTAGCATTCCTATATGTGATGCAGTGCCGTCTAAGGGCCCGAAGATCACGGGCATCCAGTATGGTTTTCCGGCCTTGACCCTTACGCACAGAGATTGTTCCAGATTCTCTGAATCTTTGGATGATATTATGCACTGTAGATGATGATAACTTCAAACTCTTTGCAATTTTTCTCTGAGAAACTCCTTTCTGATATTGCTCCACTATTTTTCGCCGCAGCATTGGGGGAATTGGTGATCCTCTGCCCATCTTGACTTCTGAGAGACACTGCCACTCTGAGAGGCTCTTTTTATACCCAATCATGTTGCCAATTGACCTAATAAGTTGCAAATTGGTCCTCCAGCTGTTCCTTATATGTACATTTAACTTTTCCGGCCTCTTATTGCTACCTGTCCCAACTTTTTTGGAATGTGTAGCTCTCATGAAATCCAAAATGAGCCAATATTTGGCATGACATTTCAAAATTTCTCACTTTCAACATTTGATATGTTATCTATATTCTATTGTGAATAAAATACAAGTTTATGAGATTTGTAAATTATTAAATTCCTTTTTTATTCACAATCTGTACAGTGTCCCAACTTTTTTGGAATCGGGTTTGTATTTAACTGATTAAAATATTCATAATTAATCAATGAATAATCATAATGAGTTATGAATAATTATTAATATTTCCCCTCTGAGCTAATTCGCTACAGTACACACAAAAGTTTTCAGATTTATAAAACCATGCGTACGCCAGAACCTGTACAAAATTCCCTTCATAAAACCCAGTCAGCGGAAGATTGTGCGTACATGAATCTCCACCCCATCTCCTCCCCGAAATAACCCTATATGGAGCTTACAACGCCTAGTTTTACTATGCATATCATCATCTGCATATCATTTTCATGCATATAATTCAATCCACGTGACACCATGTTTAACGGCACAAGATATGAGAAAAATATGAGATACGGACTATGTGCCGTCACATTACATTGCTAAAAATCATTCAGTATTGCCTTGTTTTAGAATAAATAGGCTAAATCAAAACTGTATAAAATACATTGAGAAAGTTTCCAGAGAAGAGTTACTCTCAATCTTTCCACTGGCCAAGTAGTATTTTTAATTGCTTCAAATAAATCAAATTTATGCAGTTTTGCCTATAAGGTAAACATATATTTTAGGATGTTTATATATTTTTAATGGAAACTGATAGGCCTAGTTTCATGCAGTGTAAATAATTGTCTGACTCAGCACGTCACTGACAAAATATTAAAAAAATTAAAAGTGCAACTTACCGTTTCCTTCAAATATCCTTCCAATATAATGGTATTTGTCATAATGTAGGGAAGACCATGAAAATTGTTATCATTAGGCTACTGTCTGTCTGTGCATGACACCAAGAGCACACCGCGTGCTGCACAGTTTTTCACAGTGTCATTGGACTTACGATCACCGAGTCCTTCGGTGTCTGTCATTACACCATTATGTTACTCTGCTCAGACAGAGTCAAGTGCGCATCATTGATCATGATTCGCACGAAAATATTTTCTCAGAACATGAGTTCTGCTATTCAGAACACAATTTAAAGCAGAATTATCATGCGCCAAGCAATCCTTGCTAGTTAAATCATTAAAACACAGCATGCCACAAGAAAAGTGCTCAAAAGCAGTGCATCAACTACCAATATTTCTTTTTAATTAATAGAAAAAATGTGTAACTTCTGGATAATAATTTCATTAAGTTTCAGTGCTTAACTCTATTAATGAGAGTGGCATATTTAATCTAAATGTGTATATCAGATAATCATTCAGTTTACTTCATTACTTCACTTACTCCAGTAAAAGAGTGCGTACGCACGGTCTATGTCCGTATGGTGCGCGCATATTTACGCCTAGTTTATTTTTTTATAAATCCCAATATGCACATGGAAAAATGCGTATGCACATTTCAATGCCTTTTTTGTGCGTACGCAATGTTTATACATCAGGCCCCAGGTGATGAAATCAGGCCCCCAGCTGTAATAATTAGTGTCCATAGAAACTGATGAGTGGCGGCAAACTCAAACAAAGGAACACGTGACTAATGAAAACAAACTAAGAATAAACACAACTGAATGGGGTAAACTAGATTATAAGCGTTAGCAGTTCAAACTAATCACTTTTTTTCTCACTACTGTAACCGCTGAAAGTGAAATACTCAATGAAATACCAACGGAGGCAAAAGTCCGAAAAGCTATGGATTTGCTTCCCCTTTCCTTCTCTATTCTCTCAGACTCACCTTAGCACAGTTTTCCGAATGGCAGATTCGTACGGTGGCCAAGAGAGCTCAATGCTCTGCAACTGAAGAAAACATGCAAATAGAAAAAAAACACCAGCAAATTAAGAAAACATCTTCATCATTTCGAGAACAGGTGCTGCAAAAGTTCACAACGCAATCAAATACAGAAATAAGCTTACTGCACCACCGCAAAAATGGTGGTTGAAATAAAATGCTGCATGAATTCAACCAATCAGCATGTTCAGCGCCCAAGTCCCACCCCCGAAAGTTCCTGAACTTTGAAAAAGTACTACTGCATGAAACACACAAGGTTCTTAAATCGTTCTTTGGCGGGGTGTATGGTTCCATGAAGAACCTTTAAAATCCAAAGAACCTTTCCATTGCACAAAAGGTTCTTTGTAGTGCAGAAAGTTTCTGTAGACTATAAAATGGTTAGAAAAAAATGGTTTTTTAAAGAACCTTTCACAAAATGGTTCTTCTATGGCATCACTGTGAAAACCCCTGTTTGGTTCTTCCTGGCACCTTTATTTTTAAGGGTGTACCACCACAAAGTCCCTAGTTCCTGGGGAAAGTTCCTCCAGTGGAAACATGGCTAAACTGATGAAGATGTTTTCTTAATTTGCTTCAGTTGCAGCACATTAAGCTCTCTCGGCCACCGTAGATTCAGCACGTTCGGGGAAGAGCAGCGACGTTTCTGACTTTTTTATTTTATGGTGTTACAATGGAGAAATTAGAAACAAGAAGTTTACATTTTGAGACATGAAATTAAATGAATAACTGGGAATTTTATTAACATTAAATTCCTTCGTCTGTCCTTCTAGACTTTCCTTGCCTTCCCTGATGAGCTGTCACTGTGTGAACTACGATTTTGGATGTTTTTTTTTTTTTTTTACTTCAGAGTGTTTTATTTTTAGAATAAAGAGCCACACCGAATGGCTAGAACATACATTCATCTTTTACAGTTATAGGGACAGATTTACTAAACAGGGCAAATTAGCGTAATACTGCATCCTATAAAAGCGCAGATGGGAGTGTAAAGTTCTGAGGCTGATCTATTTACAATGCGCACATTAAAGAACACAGACACAGAAGGAACTCATTTCCATAATGACCAGCAGTGCAAATTAGTGTAGGTCGCAAACAAGCAGGGACCTGGGGCCTCATTTATAAACGTTGCGTACGCACAAAAGAAGGCGTACGCCGCTCTCTACGCAATAATTGGTATTTATAAAAAGCAAACTTGACGGGAAAATGTGCGGTCCTTCACGCAAGCTCTGACCCAGGCGTACGCACAAAAACGGGTGAAATGAGAAATGGCGACACCGTCGGGAGATGGAAGAAACACGTGAAAGTGTGTGAAACTGTAGACCGTTGTGTAAAAGAAATGGCAATGCTGCCTCTCATAAATAAGATGAAGACTTCACAAAGCAAGTCTTACAATTAACAGCCTACACGAACACCCGTTTGATCGATCTGCAGTGTAAAACAAACAAAATCAAACGAAAATTACAACAGAAATGCAAATTAACACATACAGTGGGGAGAACAAGTATTTGATACACTGCCAATTTTGCAGGTTTTCCTACTTACAAAGCATGTAGAGGTCTGTAATTTTTATCATAGGTACACTTCAACTGTGAGAGACGGAATCTAAAAAAAAATTCCAGAAAATCACATTGTATGATTTTTAAATAATTAATTTGCATTTTATTGCATGACATAAGTATTTGATCACCTACCAAAAAGTAAGAATTCCGGCTTTCACAGACCTGTTAGTTTTTCTTTAAGAAGCCCTCCTGTTCTCCACTCATTACCTGTATTAACTGCACCTGTTTGAACTCATTACCTGTATAAAAGACACCTGTCCACACACTCAATCAAACAGACTCCAACCTCTCCACAATGGCCAAGACCAGAGAGCTGTGTAAGGACATCAGGGATAAAATTGTAGACCTGCACAAGGCTGGGATGGGCTACAGGACAATAGGCAAGCAGCTTGGTGAGAAGGCAACAACTGTTGGCGCAATTATTAGAAAATGGAAGAAGTTCAAGATGACGGTCAATCTCCCTCGGTCTGGGGCACCATGCAAGATCTCACCTCGTGGGGCATCAGTGATCATGAGGAAGGTGAGAGATCAGCCCAGAACTACACAGCAGGACCTGGTCAATGACCTGAAGGGAGCTGTGACCACAGTCTCAAAGAAAACCATTAGTAACACACTACGCCGTCATGGATTAAAATCCTGCAGCCCACGCAAGGTCCCCCTGCTCAAGCCAGCGCATGTCCAGGCCCGTCTGAAGTTTGCCAATGACCATCTGGATGATCCAGAGGAGGAATGGGAGAAGGTCATGTGGTCTGATGAGACAAAAATAGAGCTTTTTGGTCTAAACTCCACTCGCCGTGTTTGGAGGAAGAAGAAGGATGAGTACAACCCCAAGAACACCATCTCAACCGTGAAGCATGGAGGTGGAAACATCATTCTTTGGGGATGCTTTTCTGCAAAAGGGACAGGATGACTGCACCGTATTGAGGGGAGGATGGATGGGGCCATATATCGCGAGATCTTGGCCAACAACCTCCTTCCCTCAGTAAGAGCATTGAAGATGGGTCGTGGCTGGGTCTTCCAGCATGACAACGACCCGAAACACACAGCCAGGGCAACTAAGGAGTGGCTCCGTAAGAAGCATCTCAAGGTCCTGGAGTGGCCTAGCCAGTCTCCAGACCTGAACCCAATAGAAAATCTTTGGAGGGAGCTGAAAGTCTGTATTGCCCAGCGACAGCCCCGAAACCTGAAGGATCTGGAGAAGGTCTGTATGAAGGAGTGGGCCAAAATCCCTGCTGCAGTGTGTGAAAACCTGGTCAAGAACTACAGGAAACGTATGATCTCTGTAATTGCAAACAAAGGTTTCTGTACCAAATATTAAGTTCTGCTTTTCTGATGTATCAAATATTTATGTCATGCAATAAAATGCAAATTAATTACTTAAAAATCATACAATGTGATTTTCTGGATTTTTGTTTTAGATTCCGTCACTCACAGTTGAAGAGTACCTATGATAAAAATTACAGACTTCTACATGCTTTGTAAGTGGGCAAACCTGCAAAATCGGCAGTGTATCAAATACTTGTTCTCCCCACTGTATTTGCAAAAAGAAAAGTGAAATATGTTCTGCAATAATATTGGCATGTTATGCAATTCATCCTCATAAATAATATGGTAAACAGAACGAAATAATGTACAAAACTGATATTCTCGTCAATGTGTCCGTCTGGCGGAGCAGATATAGATGCAATAAGATAGACAGATAGATAGATAATTAGGGAGATATATAGATAGATAGATAAATAGATAGATAGATGTATTAATTGTCCACTGGGGAAAGTTGTTTTCATAGTAAAAAATTGTTCATCAGCTACGGAATCATGGTATTCATGCATATGCCTTTAGTTTGTTTTATTTTTGATAAAATAACGTATGACGTATGTCTCAACCATTCAGAAAGCTGCAAGAAATTACATTTGCACTGAACTATTTCCCATTTCCACGTAGATTATAACCGACATCTGTAGCTTGTCAGATGCAATTAAATGGATGGAAATAAAATGCCCCATCACAATGCGTAATGACGCACAATGGCTGATCTTGCACTCTTAGAAGAAGATGTGGCAAATGGAAGGATTCGGAGTGAACGCATCTTCAGACAGCAAGAAGACTTGCTGGCAAACGAGGACGAGTGGCTTATGAGCCGGTTCCGACTTCCTCGAGCCGTCCTGTTGGACCTCTGCGGTCTTTTGGGCCCAGCGTTACAGAGGAGCACTCGGAGGAACCACGCCGTGCCAGTCCTAACAACACTAGGATTCCTGGCGACTGGCACTTTTCAGAGGGAATTGGCTGACAGGTCAGGTATATCTCAGCCGACCCTTAGCCGGGTAATGCCAGACGTGTTAAAAGGCATAATAGCTTTGTCCCATGATTCCATAAAGTTTCCATACACGGCGGGTGAACAGGCAAACAAGAAAGCTCAATTTGCAGCTATGTACGGTTTCCCAAACGTAATCGGTGCTATTGACTGCACTCATGTTGCCATAAGGGCACCGAATGTTAATGAAAATGCTTTCATTAATCGAAAGCATTTCCATTCAATCAATGTCCAAATTATTTGTGATGCAGACATGTTGCTCACTAATGTAGTAGCTCGGTGGCCTGGGTCAACCCATGACTCATTCATTTTAAGACACAGCAGTGTTGGACGCAGACTCGAGGCTGGTGCTGTGCGTGATGGCTGGCTTATAGGTACGTTTGATTTATAGACATTTCACATTTTACTGTACTTCAATGTCTTAACCCTTTCACTATCCTTGCAGGGGACAGTGGATATCCCCTCAAACAGTGGCTGTTGACGCCTTTCCTCAACCCACATAGTGCAGAGGAAAGGCACTACAACATGTGCCACAGCTGAGCTCGCGCTATAGTGGACCGCACCATCGGCCTGTTTAAGGGCAGATGGCGCTGCCTCGACTGCACTGGAGGGAGGTTATTGTACACTCCTGAAAAGGTGTGCCAAATTGTACTGGCATGTGCTGTGCTACACAATGTGGCACAGCTTAAAAACGTGCCTCTACCCCCTGACGCTGATTGCTGTGTTGGGGCCGACCCTGACCCCCATCCCCAGGCATTTAAACCAAATGCTGCTGCTGTGGCCAGCGTTTGGAAGTGATGCGTCGCTTGTAAAGAACAACAAAAGGTGTGGAAAAATATATATTATTTATTCAAGAATTCCCTCTTTGTGCAGTTTATTTCAGTTAGGACAGTCTTGATTTCGCCCAACTCCTTGGCCACCTCTCTGATTGAATTAATGACTTCCCTCTACATTTCGAGGACACGTCCGCTGCTGGAGGGTTGAGAGCCGCGTGCCGTGGAGACGCTGGGTCCAGACGGCTGCTCAGCTGCAGCATCGTAACCACTGGCCCCGCTGGAACACCCAGCGACTGAAATAAAGATTGTTCTATATGAATAAACTGTAATCATGTAGCCTACATACATGTGACCTGTGTCATCCGGTGCATTTGGCGCGTCAGTGTCCCCCTCCGCCTCAGTCACCACTCCACTTAATAGGGATTCCCCAATAATTGCCGCCAGTCTCTCATCAAGAGGGGTCAGCTCCGGTGTCCCCTTTCCCCCACCCGTGGCAGACACACTCTGGCGATGGAGCGCTAGACGCTTTTTTGCCTCGACTTTGATGTCCGACCATTTCTTTTTTATTTCGGCCACGGTCCGAGGTTGTGAGGCTACAGCATTTACGGCGTCTGCAACCTTTTGCCACTCAAGTGCCTTTTTGGCATTAGTAATGCCCACACTGTGCCCTCCAAACAACATTTTTCTCCTCTTTTCCACCTCGCCAACAATAACTTCTACTTCACATTGAGTGAAGTTACGTTTTTTTGATTTCCTCTCTGTGTTTGCCATGATTTCGCAATCGATGAATATTAACTTGTGGGCGTTTCACGGACTATTTATGGGCAACTATGGGCGTGACATGAAGCCGCAAAAGCTGCACTACATTTAGAATTGATTGTGATTTATTAAGGGAAAACTGCGTAGGATGTGCGTGTGCACGGTTTTATAAATCCGAATATTTCTGTGCGTACGCACGTCCTATGTTTCATCCGTACGGCACTTCTGACGCAAATCCTACGCAAAGTTTTATAAATGAGGCCCCTGGGGCCCATACCATGATGGTAGTTGAACAAAACCAAACCAATCTAATCAGGCTTTGTTGGTACCCTGACGCTGATCACCAACGTTCTCTGTCAGCTCAGGCTTTGATCCTGGGTTTAGGATTTTAGGTGTGACATCAGTAGCAAACAGCCAATCACATGCTGTGGAACAGTAAACTGCGATTCACTTCTCATGAGAGAAGCAGTGCGATTTACATCTCTCTTCTTCAGAATATTATGAGATTGAAAAATATGAAGAATTTAAACAAATTTACACAAGAAGAAGAAAAGAACTGTCTATGAAAGAGGAAAACTAAAAGAAAAAAATCTTGCTATATCAGTGCAAGTAAAAGTGAAGTTAGTTTATATAGTTGATATATGAGCAATATCACACGAGTAGCAGTGTTACACTATTGTATAAATGCAATATCACACTCATAGCCATGCGATATGGCTGTATATCAGCACGCTGTGATTACCTACAGCACTCTGCCGAAAGAACGTTGAGTTGCTTCATTGAAGCTTATTGTATTATGTAGAGTAGAGTATAAAAAATCACTGCTGATGGCCTGGAGCTCGCATCTGCGAAAGCTTTTAAACAAATTGTAAAACAGGCACTATGTTTAGCTATATACGAGTCACATATTTGAGGTCTAAATAACTACATTCTCGCCTAAAACACTCTCAAAACTACATTCCGTGACACAATAACAGTATTTGTAAAACTATGGAGGTTTGCTCGTTTGCCATGACAGTCTCTGTGAGAAATGTTGCAAGTGGAGTCATACAAACTGTGAAACGGTTAGAGTGCTGTTACTGGGAGAACATTGCACAGCTCTCAGCCAATCAGATTCGAGAACCAGAAAGAACCGTTGTATAAAGGTATAGAAAGAACTGAACATTTAAGCTCACATGTAGGTCAATTTTCATAGCTTTATCTATTGATTCTAAAGCTTTTACCTTTATATATTTATATTCGTTTAAACTAAGTGCTTAATCATAATTGATAAACTAAAATTGTACATGTGTAATGGATTAAGGGTATAATAATATCTAAATCATACAAAATTACTATTATAAATAAGCACTGCTAAAAGCCAGATAATTTTGTCTTTAAAAATCATTTGCTATGTAGTGACCTTTAATTTGGAGTAGAAAGAGAGTGACTTTATTGCATCAGACGTGATACTTTGCTCACAGTTGAGCAATTCAATTCAGTTTTGGTTTGCGATCTCTTACCTGGAACACAACCTGCCCCGGAGCAGGTTAGCCGTGAAACGTAATGAACACTGCTAAAAGCCAAACTGGTGCCTAAAACCCAGGGTTGGCGCAAACTAAACTAAAATAAAATATAGCTAGCTAGCCACCTAAACCGACTTAAAGGTATGATTCAAAGAGGCTTTGGAGGCCCCTGGCAGTCAGAGGCCCGGTGTCCCTGCTCATCTGGTCTATAATCCAGCCCTGATCAAAGGCTTTTCCAGCCTCATGGACACAGATCATCTCATTTATTTGACATTTTTGTTAATGAAATTCCAAATTTCTGGTCTAAATCATACAACTTGTCATTCAGATAAATGAAATATAACCAAAAGCAGGATGATTTCTACAAATCACTAACTATTATTGATTCAAAAACATGTGCAAAATGAATGAACGGCATCCCAGTAATTGCCCTAGCTTGACATCTACCATATAGAGGGTATAAAACTCAGAGTGTAGACCTGCATCATGAGAGAGATGGGCTCTCAACGGTGACTCCTTGACCCTTCATTGACAAGCCACAGCAATAAATCTCATGTTCTCATTCCCCTCCTATCAGACTTAATTATGAGAGCGACCCAAGCATCAGGCATGGCTGGTTGCATCATCATCTTCTAATGCTGTGCTGATGCCTAATGTAGGTCAGGAGAAAATGCCATTGTGACTTGTTTATACACTATGGCATGGGTCGCAGACAGGATGGAAAAAAATGGTAAATGAAAATAACACCATTTTTCTGACCTGATCCCATGGAAAAAAACCTCCTTTTTTATGAGGTGGAGATTTTGTATGAATTCATATGATGTATGAATTGTATGAAAACATGCTATTTTTAGAAAAAAAAGTAACCCTGAACCTCACACTGTCACATTCTCATATGGGGTGAATCCGAAATCACCCCCTATACGCAACACATGTCAGGACCAACTCATCGTTGTAATCATACTTTACACTTAATATTGCCACATGGAATAAATGTTGATACTGTTGAAATTCTGCAGCAGAGCGACGACATCTCAGATCATTACCTAGTATTGTGTATATTTAATTTAGCAAAGGCTGCAAAGCCGTCCCCTCGTTTCAAATATGGCAGGACTATCACCACCGCCACTAAAGACTGCTTTGTAAATAATCTTCCTCATCAGTTCCATCTCCTCAGCATCCCAGAGCCCAGAGGAACTCGATGTTGCAACAGAAACTATTGACTCTCTCTTTACCAGCACTTTAGACACAGTTGCTCCTCTACGCTTAAAGAAGATTAAAGAAAATAGTCCAATGCCGTGGTACAACGAGCACACTCGGGCCCTTTAAACAGCAGCCAGAAAAATGGAGCGCAGCTGGAATAAAACAAAACTGGAAGTTTTTCGCATTTCATGGAAAGACAGCATGATTGCATACAGAAGGCTGTAAAAATTGCTAGATCTGCTTATTTTTCGACTCTCTTAGAAGAAAAAAACACAACCCTAGGTATTTATTTGATACAGTGGCTAAATTAACTAGAAATAAAGCTTCAACTTCTGACGTTTGCAAACAGCACAACAGTAATGACTTTATGAACTTCTTTACGTGCAAGATTGATAATATTAGGAAGAAAATTAGATCTACTACAGTATCGCATCAGACAGTGCATTGTAGTGTCACTGAGGAAAAATTCCACTCATTCACTGCTTTAGGAGAAGAAGAATTGGCTAAACTCTTTAAATCATCTAAATCAACAACATGTATGCTCAACCCTATACCGACTAAGCTACTAAAAGAGATGCTTCCAGAGGTCATAGATCCTCTTCTTAATATCATTAATTCATCTTTGTCATTAGGATATGTACCAAAAACTTTTAAGTTGGCTATTATTAAACCACTTATTAAAAAAACGCAACTTGATCCTACAGAATTAGTAAATTACAGGCCAATCTCAAATCTACCCTTTCTGTCAAAAATACTAGAAAAGGCGGTGTCTTCAAAACTATGCTCCTTTTTAGAAAGAAATGGTATCTGTGAGGATTTCCAGTCAGGATTTAGACCGTATCATAGTACTAAGACTGCTCTCATTAGAGTCACAAATGATTTGCTCTTATCATCTGATCGTGGTTGTATCTTGCTATTAATGTTACTCGATCTTAGTGCTGCATTCGATAATATCGACCACAACATTCTTCTGAATAGACTCGAAAATTACGTTGGCATTAGTGGAATTGCATTGGCATGGTTTAAATCATACTTATCTGACCGCTATCAGTTTGTAGCAGTAAATGAAGAGATGTCATACCGATCACAAGTTCAGTATGGAGTACCGCAAGGCTCAGTGCTAGGAGCGTTGCTTTTCACCCTGTATATGCTACCCTTGGGAGATATCATTAGGAAGCATGGCATTAGTTTTCATTGTTATGCTGACGATACTCAGCTCTATATTTCTTCGCGCCCTGACGAAACTCACCAATTCAAATTATTGGACAAAAAACTTGTTGCGTAGTGCCATGCTTTCAAATAAGCCAGATATGCGCAATACGCTGTATCATGATGACTCACAAGTGATTTGACAGCGTTAGCCGCCACAGTTGATTTTTACCAGGGTTGGAGTGTATTATTTTCAAACCCTGTAAATAAAGTTAAAAAAAGCTGCATTTAGATCCTAATTTCCTCTTGCTTGCCCGACTTAACCGTAACACACACCTAAACATAACTTTCATTGTGTTATCAGAATGAGATTGTACAAATTTATACAAATTAGCCAATAATTTGTTAACATGTAAAATAGTTATGATTTGCTATGAGATTGTGTTGCATTTTTCCAATGAAATTTAAAAGAGTTTGTGTTATGTTAATCATTTTGGCTGTACACTACTATATACACCGATCAGGCATAACATTATGACCACCTTCCTAATATTGTGTTTGTCCTCCTTTTGCTGCCAAAACAGCCCTGACCCGTCGAGGCATGGTCTCCACTAGACCCCTGAAGGTGTGCTGTGATATCTGGCACCAAGATGTTAGCAGCAGATCCTTTAAGTCCTGTAAGTTGCGAGGTGGGGCCTCCATGAATCGGACTTCTTTTTTTTGTTCAGCACATCCCACAGATGCTCGATTGGATTGCGATCTGGGGAATTTGGAGGCCAAGTCAACACCTCAAACTCGTTGTTGTGCTCCTCAAACCATTCCTGAACCATTTGTGAAGCGATCTGGGAAAATCCATCGGATGACGTGCTGGAACGTTTTCAGGAAGGTCGAAGAATAGGTTGAATGTCAATTTTTTGTCAAAATTGGGTTTTCATTAATGATTATTCTATAACATCTTGTCTATCATCTCTAAAAATATCTTGGCAAAATTCACTTGTTTAGTGCAGAAAAATAGCGATTTATAGTGGCAAGCTGAAAAAACATTTCTCTAATGTTTTAGAACACGCCCAGTGGAGGTGCAAAAACATATATAAATATAAATAAAAAATTCACCCATAGCTTTTGCTCTCTTAACACGGAAATGTTTACAAAAACAGTTCAAACACCCATCAAAATAAACCCCATTACATGTAGAATAAAGGTGTATCAATGCACATTTCCCGCCAGTCACAAGTTTTTTTTTTTTTTTTTTTTTAACGTTATGGTATCGTGAGATGGCGGAGTACAAGAGAACAACACAGTCTGAAGTAGCTGATCGCTTAAATGATCTTGCTCGCCTCAATCTGCTTAATCCTGGTGGTGTCAGTGCCCTAAACGATGTTATAATCGATTATTTCACATCCAGAGATGAAGGATCGGATGATGGAGAAGTTACTGAAGAGGAGTCAGTTTAGCTATGCTGCAAGGTGCACTGTGCTTGCTATTTTTGTACACTAGTTGTGCGATCTAAACATATAATGGGTGATTAAGTTAAGAGACTGCCCATGATAAACAATGGAAAACGTATTTCACTACTTACTAAGTTGCTGTCCTCTCCAGGGTAACGTTAGCTAGTCCCCTTGTGTAGTGATGCAGCTTATAAATTCTAGTTTTCATATTTTCATATTCAGTTCAGACCTTTATTTTGAAATAGCGATGAACACGGAAAAAAAAGATTGGTAAAAATTGGTAGACAACCAATTAGTTTTCATGCCAAGAGTTCAAAATATAACATCCAGTCAATTTTTCAAGATAAAAAGTTCTGGAAATGTTTTAAATATAAAGGAAAAATTATAGATTTGCCATTTGTGATGCAGCAGTGAGCTATAATTCATATGTTCTTTTTATATTTATTAGAGGTTGAATTCAAATCAAATACTGCCAAACTGCCTATACTACTTCTGAATAGGATGTCTACTTCATAAAATGTATGAAAATTATGGAAATATATGGTTCAGATCACTCAAACCATATGGAAATGGAGGCGCTCATATATGGTCAGTAATGGAGCTTGAATGTCATCTAGTGAAAAAGTTTGGTACTGCGCCCAAACAAAATCTTACTGAAAGCTCATGTTTTGATATATCAACCTAAAATTTGGAACACAACTTGTTCATATTTCTGGCTTTGATTGTCTTGTAGTTTTAGAGTAAAACATGTTTTGTAAAATACATATTATTGTAAATTATAAACAATTATATTTTTACATATACTTAAACTTTTATAACTGTTTTTCTATTTTACTTTCATAATTTACTTCACTTGTACAATAATTTGCCAAGTGTCTTCTTTAAAACAAGACCAACCGTATATGGTCTATATTCCAAAGCATTCTTGAATTACAGCCATTTAAGTTTGGATAGTGCATTTTCATGTCTATGCGAAAAAAAGGGGGTGACAGTTATTTAAACCTGTTTTTCCTCAAAATTCCGTTCCTAAAAATTATAGCGATCAGCCGACTTCAGATAACCATAACTTTTGTTTCAGACAAGTCATGAAAGAAATAAAAATATATTTGGAAAGGGCTATTTTGATTCATATGGCATCAAAAGCTGTAAGAGGTAAAATTTCACCATGTGATGGGTTTTCGTAGATCATATCACATTTTTGCTTTGTAGCAGGGCGCATTATCCTGCTGATAGAGGCCACAGCTGTCACAGGTGTGTGCAGGCAGGAAGATGAAGACAGGTAAATACAGTTCCCAAACGTAGTTTAATTATAAATACTCCAAAGACAGGTAATAGCACAACACAACTTAGCATAACAGTGACCAGACAAGGAGTGCAGGAGAAGGAACAACTTAAATAGTGAACACAAACAAGATGATTAAATAGACACAGCTGAACCAAATTAACTCATAATGACGGTAACCAGGGAGACAGACGAGTGGGAGGAAACTGAACAAAGAAACGTGACAAATGAAAACAAACTGAAAGTCCATGAAAACTAAAACAAACTGAACATAACTGTGACATCATGCCCCTCCCGGCAAGGTGCATCCTCGCACCGTAGAGGATTGATGGCAGATGGAGGAGGTTTAGCAGGAAACTGCTGCAGCCGAAGGGGTGGAGGGATGGAGCGCAGTGGATGGACCGTAAGTCCATGGCGGAAGTGGTGTGATGACTGACCAAGGGGGAGCCGGTGGGACGAGGGAACCCGGAAGAGCAACTAGGCTGAGGGTCGTGGAGCTGAAGGTGGGAGGAGCCAAGACGGAGCCGACAGGTCGACGCATGGGCACCCTGACTGGTCTGCGGCTATGCAGCCCCATACGCAACAAACTGCGATGCACTGTGTATTCTGACACCTTTCTATCAGAACCAGCATTAACTTCTTGAGCAATTTGAGCTACAGTAGCGCGTCTGTTTGATCGGACCACACGGGCCAGCCTTCGCTCCCCACGTGCATCAATGAGCCATGACCCTGTCGCCGGTTCACCACTGTTCCTTCCTTGGACCACTTTTTATACAAACCCGATTCCAAAAAAGTTGGGACACTGTACAAATTGTGAATAAAAACAGAATGCAATGATGTGGAAGTTTCAAATTTCAATATTTTATTCAGAATACAACATAGATGACATATCAAATGTTTAAACTGAGAAAATGTATCATTTTAAGGGAAAAATAAGTTGATTTTAAATTTCATGGCATCAACACATCTCAAAAAAGTTGGAACAAGGCCATGTTTACCACTGTGTGGCATCCCCTCTTCTTTTTATAACAGTCTGCAAACGTCTGGGGACTGAGGAGACAAGTTGCTCAAGTTTAGGAATAGGAATGTTGTCCCATTCTTGTCTAATAAAGGCTTCTAGTTGCTCAACTGTCTTAGGTCTTCTTTGTCGCATCTTCCTCTTTATGACGCGCCAAATCTTTTCTATGGGTGAAAGATCTGGACTGCAGGCTGGCCATTTCAGTACCTGGATCCTTCTTCTACGCAGCCATGATGTTGTAATTGATGCAGTATGTGGTCTGGCATTGTCATGTTGGAAAATGCAAGGTCTTCCCTGAAAGAGACGACGTCTGGATGGGAGCAGATGTTGTTCTAGAACTTGGATATACCTTTCAGCATTGATGGTGCCTTTCCAGATGTGTAAGCTGCCCATGCCACACGCACTCATGCAACCCCATACCATCAGAGATGCAGGCTTCTGAACTGAGCGCTGATAACAACTTGGGTTGTCCTTGTCCTCTTTAGTCCGGATGACATGGCGTCCCAGTTTTCCAAAAAGAACTTCAAATTTTGATTCGTCTGACCACAGAACAGTTTTCCACTTTGCCACAGTCCATTTTAAATGAGCCTTGGCCCAGAGAAAACGCCTGCGCTTCTGGATCATGTTTAGATATGGCTTCTTTTTTGACCTATAGAGTTTTAGCTGGCAACGGCGAATGGCACGGTGGATTGTGTTCACCGACAATGTTTTCTGGAAGTAATCCTGAGCCCATGTTGTGATTTCCATTACAGTAGCATTCCTGTATGTGATGCAGTGCCGTCTAAGGGCCCGAAGATCACAGGCATCCAGTATGGTTTTCCTGCCTTGACCCTTACGCACAGAGATTGTTCCAGATTCTCTGAATCTTTGGATGATATTATGCACTGTAGATGATGATAACTTCAAACTCTTTGCAAGTTTTCTCTGAGAAACTCCTTTCTGATATTGCTCCACTATTTTTCGCCGCAGCATTGGGGGAACTGGTGATCTTCTGCCCATCTTGACTTCTGAGAGACACTGCCACTCTGAGAGGCTCTTTTTATACCAATCATGTTGCCAATTGACCTAATAAGTTGCAAATTGGTCCTCCAACTGTTCCTTATATGTACATTTAACTTTTCCAGCCTCTTATTGCTACCTGTCCCAACTTTTTTGGAATGTGTAGCTCTCATGAAATCCAAAATGAGCCAATATTTGGCATGACATTTCAAAATGTCTCACTTTCAACATTTGATATGTTATCTATATTCTATTGTGAATAAAATATAAGTTTATGAGATTTGTAAATTATTTCATTCCTTTTTTATTCACAATTTGTACAGTGTCCCAACTTTTTTGGAATCGGGTTTGTAGATACTGACCACTGCAGACCGGGACCACCCCACAAGAGCTGCAGTTTTGGAGATGCTCTGACCCAGTCATCTAGCCATCACAATTTGGCCCTTGTCAAACTTGCTCAAATCCTTATGCTTGCCCATTTTTCCTGCTTCTGACGCCTCAACTTTGAGGACAAAATATTCACCCACTAACGGGTGCCGTGATGAAGAGATAATCAGTGTTATTCACTTCACCTGTGGTCATAAATGACGGAAAATCTCATCAATGGCGGAGGGAATATTTAAGGTGCGGTCACATTGTCAGAAGAATTCGTGGCCAAAATCCAGTTGTTTCATTAAAAATCCACACGATCAGCAATTTCATGTGAGGGCAAAAGATTTCCACACAGATTTTGCAATGCAGGATTTACCGCGTTTGACCAACAACAAAAAAACTGCTTGGTTTGAAAGTGACTTTTGTGTGAGCTGTTTCATACATTGACAATGCTAATGTAGCCACACATTTAATGTAAATTTTTGGTTTTAGTTTTTTGTTAACTTTTTTTGTTCGGTAAAACATTTTGGTTTTCTATTGCTTGTGTTCTGAATTCCTGGAGCAAAACCAGATGAGAACAACAGCAGTATAGTATTAATTATATCAGGCATTGATGCTTAGTATCATGAAATAAAATATGGATGACCAGGATGAGGACACAGCAGAATTCCATCAGGATTGTTCATTTCATCTTCTGTCACAAACTGCCACAAATCATGCTTATAATGCAGTGTGCTGTGCTGGAAATCTCATCTAAACTAGAAAAAAGAGGAAAATACATTCCAGCTCATACAGCTCTACAAGAAATAAAGGCCTAGCCAAGTAAATGTTCAGGTATTGATCAGGCATCTGTCTGGGTATGCGTTTAAGATTGGCTAACAGGCCTGGCACATCTACGGTTTAAGTACTTCTTTGTTGTGCACACTCCTATTTGATATCTTAGGTTATTTTATCTTTCACCTGGAAAAATGCACTAAAAACAGGTAGAAGTAAGTAATTTTACCTGTGTGATTAGAGATATTAGAGCAAATGTGGCTTTGGGCAAACCATTTAAAGATGACCTATACTATTCAAACGTTTGGGTTTGAATGGGAATGTTTTGAAGGAAGCATCTGTTGCTCACCACGACTGCATTTATTTGATCAAAAATACTGTAAAAACAGTAATATTGTGAAATATTACAATTTAAAATAACTGTTTTCTATGTGAAAATATTGTAAAATGTAATTTATTACTGTGATCAAAGCTGAATTTTCAGCATCAATACTCCAGTCTTCATGTGTCACATGATCATCATTCTAATATGATGAAACATGTCTGATTACAAACCCGATTCCAAAAAAGTTGGGACACTGTACAAATTGTGAATAAAAAAGGAATGCAATAATTTACAAATCTCATAAAATACAGTAATATTGTAAATTGCAAAATACAGTAACTAATTGTAAATGTTTACAGCATTTTTTTACAGTGCACTTGAGCATTGCAGAAGTAAAAGTTTCAAAATGCAATGAGCATTTTCTGCTTTTAAGACTTTTAAAGGAACATCATAAAATGATCGTTACTAATGGTGAATTCTCACTCATATATATACAAACCCGATTCCAAAAAAGTTGGGACACTGTACAAATTGTGAATAAAAAAGGAATGCAATAATTTACAAATCTCATAAACTTATATTTTATTCACAATAGAATATTAACATATAACATATCAAATGTTGAAAGTGAGACATTTTGAAATGTCATGCCAAATATTGGCTCATTTTGGATTTCATGAGAGCTACACATTCCAAAAAAGTTGGGACAGGTAGCAATAAGAGGCCGGAAAAGTTAAATGTACATATAAGGAACAGCTGGAGGACCAATTTGCAACTTATTAGGTCAATTGGCAACATGATTGGGTATAAAAAGAGCCTATCAGAGTGGCAGTGTCTCTCAGAAGTCAAGATGGGCAGAGGATCACCAATTCCCCCAATGCTGCGGCGAAAAATAGTGGAGCAATATCAGAGAGGAGTTTCTCAGAGAAAAATTGCAAAGAGTTTGAAGTTATCATCATCTACAGTGCATAATATCATCCAAAGATTCAGAGAATCTGGAACAATCTCTGTGCGTAAGGGTCAAGGCCGGAAAACCATACTGGATGCCCGTGATCTTCGGGCCCTTAGACGGCACTGCATCATATACAGGAATGCTACTGTAATGGAAATCACAACATGGGCTCAGGAATACTTCCAGAAAACATTGTCGGTGAACACAATCCACCGTGCCATTCGCCGTTGCCGGCTAAAACTCTATAGGTCAAAAAAGAAGCCATATCTAAACATGATCCAGAAGCGCAGGCGTTTTCTCTGGGCCAAGGCTCATTTAAAATGGACTGTGGCAAAGTGGAAAACTGTTCTGTGGTCAGGCGAATCAAAATTTGAAGTTCTTTTTGGAAAACTGGGACGCCATGTCATCCGGACTAAAAAGGACAAGGACAACCCAAGTTGTTATCAGCGCTCAGTTCAGAAGCCTGCATCTCTGATGGTATGGGGTTGCATGAGTACGTGTGGCATGGGCAGCTTACACATCTGGAAAGGCACCATCAATGCTGAAAGGTATATCCAAATTCTAGAACAACATATGCTCCCATCCAGATGTCGTCTCTTTCAGGGAAGACCTTGCATTTTCCAACATGACAATGCCAGACCACATACTGCATCAATTACAACATCATGGCTGCGTAGAAGGATCCGGGTACTGAAATGGCCAGCCTGCAGTCCAGATCTTTCACCCATAGAAAACATTTGGTGCATCATAAAGAGGAAGATGCGACAAAGAAGACCTAAGACAGTTGAGCAACTAGAAGCCTGTATTAGACAAGAATGGGACAACATTCCTATTCCTAAAATTGAGCAACTTGTCTCCTCAGTCCCCAGACGTTTGCAGACTGTTATAAAAAGAAGAGGGGATGCCACACAGTGGTAAACATGGCCTTGTCCCAACTTTTTTGAGATGTGTTGATGCCATGAAATTTAAAATCAACTTATTTTTCCCTTAAAATGATACATTTTCTCAGTTTAAACATTTGATATGTCATCTATGTTGTATTCTGAATAAAATATTGAAATTTGAAACGTCCACATAATTGCATTCTGTTTTTATTCATAATTTGTACAGTGTCCCAACTTTTTTGGAATCGGGTTTGTATTATCAATGTTAAAAAGATGTGCTGCTTCCTTTTTTTTTTTTTATTCTTTGAATAAAAAAGTGTAAAAGTAATGTCAATACAAAGGTCTTTATCCTCAGTTTTGATTAATTTAATGCATCCTTGCTGAATATAAGTATTAATTTCTTAAGTCTTACTGACCACAAACCTTTGAGTGGTGGTGTATGTAATATGTTGTTATTTACTTATAATACAATCTTAAATGCTTATAAAATTGTAATGTTTATATAGATAAGACGAGAAGCCTCATTCATTTTCACATGCCATTTGATGCCTTAGGTAAAAACAATCAATTTTTAAATGTCATTTCAGCAGGTTCATTACAGAAGATATGATTTGAAAGAAATAGTAATTATTTTATCCATGACATTAACCAGATCCAGCACAGGTGCTTACAGGGCACATATAAGGTTTGTGTTTTATTAGTGTATCAGAAGCCTTCTGTTTCTTGTCTTGATACTTTTTCCTTCCCTGTGGCATCAAAAAACCTTTTCCCTGTCTGTGTCTTTTCTTTAGGTGTTCATCTTTTTTTCTTTTAACACTTTTCATGAGAATTTACAAAACGACTTCTAGCTGATGAGATGGTACTTTTTGAGGTCTTTTTAGAAATGCACAAAACAATGTTAATTTCTCTTAACATAGTAACAGACACAGTGGATTGAGTGAATCTTTTTAAAGCAATGATTTGCCCAGCAATAATTTGAATGAAAGCGGATTAATATACATTTAATTATTTATTAATTATTTATTGTTCATATGACTTTCATCCATTTTCACAGAGAACAGATTCGGTTAAATTCATCTTATAGACCTGTTTGAAGGTATATTATTTATTTACCTTATCTTTTTTGTGGAATGACATCTGATTCTTGACATATAAAAAGGTCTGTTCAGTTCATACTTTGAACTGGAAATTGATGGGAGAATGTGTTTAAACACAGACATGAACTTCTCATTTGCAGACAGATTGCTCTTTGGAGGATGTCAGTAAAGTCAAATTTATGTCTGAAAACATGTTGCCGATTGTTGGATCAAAAAATTACACAGATAAGACACAGCGGTTTTCTAATCTCTGCTGCCCTGAAATTATGCAAATTTCTAAAATATTCAAAGCTAATTTGTATGTAAGTGATTCATCCTCATTTGTAAGTCACTTTGGTTAAAAGCATCTGCTAATTGAATAAATGTAAATGTACGTTTTATTTGGTGTACATTTTCCAGCTCAGATTTAATTACAAATTACATAATTTGCTGCTTTCTCAAGATGACAACACGTTATTTTCGGAGCTGTTCACATCCTCGGACTGGGAATTATGCCTTTCTATGGCAAAACTATCAACGCCTAAATTAATCTGTAGCGGTCAGTTATTACAGCGGTCACATGGTACAAGTAGGTGCTCTCAGACAATTCCCATCTTACAAGCCTACAAGCTCTACGAGCATGCAAACGCTTTTTACAAGTTGAAACCACGTAATTGCGGTAATTATGACATGGCGTGACTGGCTAGTTACCCATTTTAAAAGATATTGCTGTCTTAAGTAGAGTTAATGTAGTAAGATTGTAGATTAAGTTTAAAAAAAAAAATGAATGTAGTTTAACCCCAGAAAGCCTGACACATGAAATAAGTGAAAACTTTTTTTTTTTACAGTTTATTGAGCCATTAGACAATATATTTATTTATACTACGGGACTGGAGTCTTCATCGTGACCTTGATGGCACAGCTCCAAAATCTCCACAAAATCCTTCAAAGGACCCCCCTCCACTACCCCGCCTTAGTACAAAGACAATGGTTGGTCCTCTGCCTCCTCCACAAAACTCTCTAGAGGGTGACCTGATGTATTGAAGATGTCTGCTGAGTTCATGTTGAGTAGTGATATTCGATTCTTAAATGAATCATTCTTTTAAGCCGCTAAGTGGTAGATTTTTTTAAGTGGACATTTATGTGATTAAAGTCGAGTCAACGTCAACTAGTCGCTGATGACGTCATTAATGAACAAACAAGCCTGAACCTCGAGCTGAGACTCGAACACGGGTTGCCTTGTGCACAGCTATGGCATATGACACAGCGTTGCCCACAAGGCTATTGCTCCTACATAACATCTTATTTTTCTCAGTTCGTTTGTCTTTGGGTCGTTATATTTTCTCTATAGGCCATGATCAGTGACTAGTCAACATCAAGCGTAAAGGTTCAGTGTGTAGTATTTATGAGGATCTATTGACAGCAATGCAATATAATATACATAACTATGTTTTCAGTGGAGTATAAAGACCTTACATAATGTACCGTTATGTTTTTATTACCTTAGAATGAGCCATTTCTATCTCCATACATCGCGGGTCCACTTACAGTGAAACCGTCATGTTTCTACAGTAGCCCTAAACGGACAAACTTCTCTACAGAGCGCTAGTCACTCTCTGCTCTCTCCGACGGCGACATTTTTGTCCTGTGTCGGCCACCGTAGCTTCTCTATGTGCTCCGAAAGGGAGGGGTGAGCGGTGGGGAATGCAATTCATAACCTCACTGCTAGATGCCGCTAAAATTCACACACTGCACCTTTAAGGCCTGGGACACACTTGACGATTTTCAAATCTTAATCAATTTTAAAACTGTGGGAGACCACAGACATAAGGGCAGTTTCAACTGATTTTTAGCATAATAATCCTTTGAATGCACACACTAGAAGATTAGTCCGGACCACGACACCACACACCTCTCGATTGTAGTAACATTTTCACAGCGAGACGAGATCTCACGGAGACTCGCGAGATCAAATGTGGCTTGAGAAGAAAAAACGGAGGACAATCAACATCGTCAGCTGGTTCTCCAGATGGAGAAAAAAAGTATATGGGTGATCTTTCTCATGGCATGTTTATGGCTGCCAAGTTTCAGATACAGAAACACGCAACAAGCATTGAATCGGGCCACGCCCCCTGATCGGGGGTTGCATTGGGGGTGCAAATCGGGCTTCAAATCTTTAAGTGTGTGGCCAACCTAAAGCGTCATGGTAGAACATTAAAGCAGACTAGTCGGCTAGTTTGTGCAACCCCTGCGGTCGAAGACAAAATCGAACTTTAGTTCAAGCGCAAGATACGCATCTGAAGTAGCACGCACGCTCTTGTGCAGTACCAAGTGAGCAGTCCAGAAGAGTTATTGAATCAAAGAATTGGTTCGAAATGAACAAATGAAACCTACAGGCAGAGTTGAAAGTCAGCTTTTTCAGTCAAGTTCTACTCAGAAAGAACCAAAATATTCAGTTCTAACTGTCAAAGGCTGCATCCGAAAGCTTAAAAATGCTGCCTTCGATAGTTGAGCTAAAAAAATAAAGATGGCGTTTGAAAGTTGTGGTTGGTGGTCAGTTTGTGTGTAAATGTACAGTTTTGACCGTTTTCCACTTTTGATGTTATTTCTAGCAAGACATTACTATTATAATAATTAAATATTTGCTCACTTATCACCAAAGCTTGCTCTATTTTGTTGTAGACCATTAAACCGTTATGCTTCCTTAGAAGTCTGAAAACAGTTTCATGAGGTACCTTTGTGCACAAACGCTGCCTATAATACAATACAAAAACAAATCAGCTGGCGAAGTTTTTGGACACAACCAAAGTTTTCCAAGGTTGTCCAGAAGAACCATCCTTTTTAGTCAGACATGACTGAAAAGCTGACTTTCAACTCTGTGTTACGGTAGGGTACAATAGAAAGGAGTGAGGACTCAATAGCTGGAGGAAATAAGATTTATTAAATGAAATAAAACCAAAACAAACACCCACGAGGGGGAAAACCAAACTAACAAAGACAAACCACCAGGATCAGGAACATGAAACAGAAGACATCAAACAACAATCCAGCACAGGACTGCAAACACAAGGAGATTATAAAGGGAACAAACAAGGCAGGTAATGAGGGAGAACAGGTGGGGCAAATTAACCAATAATCAGATAACAAGATGGGCGGGGTTGACAATAGACTGGAGACATGACATCATACCAAACATGACAAACACAAGCACATGGCCAGAAATGACAAATACAAGACATGTGCTTACACAAGACAAGACAGACATATGACACTCTGCCTGTAGGTTTGATTCATTCATTTCGAGCCATTTCTTTGATTCAGTAACCTGTCGGGACATGCTTATTGACTCATTTGATGCTGCTTAAGCAGTGTGCGTGCTACTTTGGATGCGCGTTTTGCATTATCATCTTGGAACTAAAGTTCAATTCAGCTTGATTTGGCACGACCGGTTTTCCGCTTAAAAGAATGATTCATACAAGACATGTGCTTACACAAGACAAGACAGACATATGACACTCTGCCTGTAGGTTTGATTCATTCATTTCGAGCCATTTCTTTGATTCAGTAACCTGTCGGGACATGCTTATTGACTCATTTGATGCTGCTTAAGCAGTGTGCGTGCTACTTTGGATGCGCGTTTTGCATTATCATCTTGGAACTAAAGTTCAATTCAGCTTGATTTGGCACGACCGGTTTTCCGCTTAAAAGAATGATTCATTCAAGAATCGAGCATCACTAATGTTGAGCTGGTAGGTCATTCTGCTGCGGTTTGGGAAGGAGGAGGAAAGAAAAGTGGAGAGGATCTAATTGTAAGCAGTCTTCCTTTAACAAAACAGCTTTACAAATGCATGTAAAAACAGCCACTGGGCATGCGCACGTCAATATTGCGTCATTTAATTACTGTTTTTGCATTATTGTAAGGGTAGGTTTAGGGTTGGGGTAGGTCTAGGCGTTAATAAAACACAATCTGGTAAGTAGCAAATTTATTTATTATTTTGCCTCACTTCAGACCGTTGCTTTACCCCTTCTAGCCACAACTCTTCTCCGTTTTTAGTGTATTTCTGTGGCAAAATTACAGCGCCACATACTGGTCTGGCATGTATACTACATCGTTTTGAGTCGGTTTCAGTGGTTTGTGTGTACGCAGATATTTCTTGAGATGAAGGAAAAAAAAGATTGGATAGGGAAAGCTCTGGCTTCGTGTGGATGTGGCCTAAGGCAACCAAGGAAAACAGGAATGAAACACAGGGAACAAGAAGGCAGATAAAACAGAACGAAACTAACATCAAAATAAAAGTCTCTGGAACAAACGCACAGGAATTATGTGGCAGCAGGCTTTGGGGTTAACATAGCTTAAAGTGTGGCAAATTATAGTGTAAAAGTAGCTTCTTAAACACTAATGCACTAACATGTCAAAACAGTTAGATAATGGATTAAACCTTTTATTTTATGTGATAATGGGTAGAGTGTGTTATTAAGGGATGCATGGAAACCCAATCCCTGGCAACATGCTGTGATGATGGAAGCCTCAACCATATTGTTTAAGTTGACCACTGGTCCACGTTGCCTGAAATCGCCTCGAAATTCAACATTGCTGCTATAATTGTCACGCTTTGGGTTTGTTTTTGATGTGTTTCTCAGTTCAGTTCATGTTTGAGTTTCTTTGTTAATCTAGTCTGTTAATTAGCTAAATTCTCGTCCATTCCCTGCCTGTTTGTTACTATGGTTTCTGATTTGATTTGAAATTCAAGGTTCAGGTGTGTCTTAATTATCTCATCAGCTCCTCTGTTTGCCTTCACATATTTAAACCCTCAGTTTATGTCTGTTCATTGTCTAGTATTATTTGAGTTCTATGTGATAGCTATGTGGTTGTATGTGCTCATGTTTAGTATTGGATTAAAGTCTCCTTCAGTATCGCCTTCATCGTGCACTTGATTAGTCACCTAATCCGTGACAATAATGTCGCTCTAAGGCCCCGTACACACTGAGACACGTTTAGCTGTATATGTAAAAAATTTGTATCGTTTCGTCCAGACGGGTGCAGCGTTTTGGGAGCCTGAAACAGCTATTTTTTGAAACCGGGTCCCAGAGTGGATAAATCTGAAAACGACACCCTTGCGTTTTTGTGTGTACAGCCAATCCGTATATTTTGTGAAACGATGATGTCATCACCCCACGTCTGGACGCATGCACCAAGTCTTCTCTGTTTTTAGTGCATCTATGTGGCAGAATTACAGCGCCACATACTGGTCTGGCATGTATACTACATCGTTTTGAGTCGTTTCGTGTGTACACAGATATTTCTTGAGACGACACCGTGTTTACTGAATTTTTTTTTAGAACGAGGGAAAAAAAAAGATCAGATAGGGAAAGCTCTGGCTTTGTGTGGATGTGGCCTAAATTGACTGTTACAATTGTGCTTATTATGCTATGTGGTTTTGGAAGACAACAGCCCTCTTGAGTCCCATTGTAGTCTTTCTAACAAGTAGTCCTCCCAGAGATGTTTTAATTTTAAAAGGTGGCTCATTATTTTGGTGGTCAAGGGGTGTTCTTGGGCATGGCGCAAAAATCCCTTTTACCAAACTGCTTTTATCATATTGGTAGCAGATCAGTTTCTTTAATTCTTTGTTGGTTGTGGTCTTTATGTGCATTTGTAAAGCTGTTTTGATTTTCCTATTGGATTGTTTTCTCTTAAATCTTAGATTGTTCATCATGTTAAATGCAAGATGCTCTCCACTTTTCCTTCATCCTCCTTCCCAAACCATGGCAGAACGACTGAACAGCTCAACATTAGTGATGTTCGGGCCGAATCAAACTGAATTATACTTTAATTCCAAGTTGAAAACCAATAGCAGTTCATGAGAACATGGGGATTATGAGGACAATAACAGCATATCAGATGAACTCCCTCTACTTTCCATGAGCTTGACAGAGTCTTTCCCCTCACTAAGATGTCTCCCCAAGGCAAACAACAAGGCTCTTGGTCCTTTGACAATGTTTCTGTCATTTTAGAAAGAGTAACAAGAACTTAAGGTCTTTTGGGAACAAGTGAGTTCTCTGCATAACAAAACAGCTGTGCTCGAGTCAAAGAAGCATATCCACAAAACAACACTGATATGCCATCCACACATCATGCCAGACCTTCACAATACACTCAACACAACAAACACATTTAAAAACAACTCTGTCTTCTGTCAGGTTGTACATGCTAATTTATCAAAATTATGAACAATATGCTTATTTAGATAAAGACAGAAGATTGTCATTTGAATGTCACATGCAACTAAAATTTTAAGTTGGAAAAAGGTGTTTTTTAAAAGAATAAAAGGTCAAAGTACTGATCTTTGAATGTCTACCAGAGACACGCAATGTTCTTCTGCAATTTTATCATGCAATAGACCTGCATCTTTGGATGAAACTACTTGAAAAACTTTTTCAAATAAAGTTTGTTTGTAGATCTACACTATTGGAAACTATTCAGAACCATTTGAGATAGGGAAGACTGGGGCTAGTTGTCGCACTTTTTTTATTCCAGTTATTTTTGAAAGTCAAGTTCTGTATTAAAGGGATAGTTCACCCAAAAATGAAAATTCTGTCATCATTTACTCACCCTCAAGTTGTTCCAAACCTGTATGAATTTGAATAAGATATTTTGAATTGTTTAGTAACCAAACAATTAATGGGCCCCATTGACATCCATAGCTACTATATAAAAGTCAATGGGGCCGTCAGCTGTTTGGTTACCGACATTCTTCAAAACATCTTCTTTTGTGTTCAGTAGAAGAAAGAACTTCACACAGGTTTGGAACAACTTGGGGGGTGAGTAAATGATGACAGAATTTTCATTTTTGGCTAAACTAATTGTTGTAAAAAAAATGTATTGGCTACAGAACAGTTACTGAATATTTCCACTGTTATTATCCAGTAACATCCAGGGGAGCATGTTTCCACACTATATGTGTAACGGAATACCAGACTCAGAGACAGGATTATCTTCAAACCCAAACAGGTATTTATTGAATAGATATAATGTACAGATGAAATAGGTGTGTGATAGCGAAGTCAGAGATGACTGATGGATAGTTAATAACAAAATCCTTTCCCTTTACCAGGTAGCTTAGGATGAGATGATGGCTGGTGAGTGGAGAAGACTGAGAGCACAGACTTCTTAGATGGCCGGAACAAGCGAGTAGTGGAGCGGGGAACAGGTAAGGAAACACAGGTAGGTAACTGGAGAGTTTTACTAGGAGAATACCGGAGGAACACGAGGAGATCACAGGAATATACGGGATCCACAGGAGACAACTTCAGGAAAGTAGAGCGGTGAGAATGATCACTGAGTGTGTGTGATGGAGGAGACACTGTGACAATATGGGTTAAATGTTACACTGGGGACCTGCTTTTTATTGCTATTAATTTGAGAAGAATGCATTGTTTGAAGAGTCATATTCAAAAGTAAGAGTCATCAAAAAGCCATCTTCAACAACATAACTATTTAAAATTAAAAGTAGGCCTAAAAGTAGTAGCATTTTTAATGGCTTTCCCACAATATATATATAAAAAAGTAACAAAACTATTTATAAAACTTGCAAAACTATATATAAAAAAAAAATGAACAAAACCTTTTTTTTTATCAAGAGATGTTTTAGAACATATAAAATTCTTAAGGAATAATTGACGATGGGCCATTGAATTAAAAAAAAAATAATAATGCACACCCTAAGTGGTAATGTGGCAAACATGCAACGCTTCTCATCAATATGTCCTGACCTGAAAAATAAATATGAAAAACACTCTTCTTAGAACACAATTCAACCTTACAGTTAAAATCTCCCTTCAATATATAGTTGATTCTTGTCTTGATGTATGCCAGTGGTTTTAGTCTGTACTGTTTTTTTAATCTATAAAGCTGTTGCAAAAAAGTGATGATATAAGAGTTTGGGCTACTACCAATTGTGTATGAATACATAAATCTGTCAATCCAAACCTACCCATTAATTTCATGTTTGACCTTCATTTCCATCTTTGAAAAACTGGAGCACCGGCAGTTGTTGAATTCACTTGGTTTTATTTATGTTCTCTTTGCCCTTCAGACACCAGATGTTGTTTAATTCAGACATGTGAACAGCGCAAAGAATCACAAAACAGACCCACTGAACAACCAAGGTTGTGTTTTTGAGGGATGAAAGTACCCTTTATTCATAAACATATTTTTTTTATCCTTGCAATTTATTTTTTATTTCCCCCGCCCCCAAAATTTTGTTAAAATAAAAATGCATCAAAAAGGTACACAGATACATTTATACAGATCTTTATTTATATAGCGCTTTTTACAATGCCAATTGTTTCAAAGCAGCTTCACAGTGGTAACAGGAAAATAATGCAACAGAATTTGATTCGGCTGTACAGCCGCTCTGGAGAAAACGGTGATGTCATCCAGCTCATTTCAATTATCATATAGTGTCAATGCAGGCAGATCAGTAATATAGTTGAAATTTAAGTGTCCCCAACTGAGCAAGCCAAAAGCCAAAGGCGACATCAAAAGGTACTTCTTGCTTGATAAACATAATAGTTGCCATTAAGCTTCTTAAATAAGAACTGAATTGTAACATACCGTACAAATGACAACTGAACAAAGATAACAACAGATACACAAAACAAAACCAAAGAGGTAGTAATCATACACAATAGGCCCTCTACACAGATCAACAAGGTTTATTTACCCTTGTGACTCATATAGCAAACTCTAAAAAGAGTACTTATTATAGTAATAATATAGAAATAATATTATAGAATATTATAAATATTTTTAAGAATATACTTAGTGTGAACTAAATACAATGTTTTTGTACACTTAATTACATTAATTGCAATTAATAGAAACACATATTAAAAAGATAAACTTTAGACAGCCTTTTGACCCACTTAATTTAGTACATTTAAAATATATTAATTTTAAATGTAACACACTACATTTAAAATTATAATCAAGTACTTTACATGTGCTTTAGTATGTTCATCAACACATCGGAATACTTTAAAACATTACAAAAGATTATTAAAACATAATGATTTAAAATATACTTTAAAGTAAAACATTTAATTTGACATTACAAAGTGCACTTTAAGTACAAAGTGTATTTAAAGCTGCAGTCTGTAAGTTTTGCCTCTTTGTCGCCATCTCTGTTTGAAACCTGCAATTGCAGTTATTTGCGGAATTGTCATCTTCAAACCGTGCAAATTATTATTATTGTTATACTTTGTTCTCAAATTGTTAATGTTAACAACATCAGCATTGCGTGACTACTACGTGTATTTAGTGTGTATTAGCATTACCTGTAGATAGTCTAATCTGACTGTAGGTTAATCTCCAGTTGTCACTGATGATTGTTGTTTGGACCTTTCTGGATTACAATCCACCATCAAAATGATACGTTTAATTATTCCAGCTGCTGTGAGAAATGGCTATAAATGATCCGCCACCTGCAGCATCCTCACATGCGATAGCCTACTAGCCAGACTCCTTCTTTATGTATACAGACGTGAAGTAATGATGCAAAGAGGAACGGTGCCATGCTCGAATTTCCCACGGAAAGCTACCAGTGCCACTCAAATTATAACACATTATTACAAGCTTACCGTTGTGAATCGGGCTAAGTTAAGGAGGCAGTTTTGAACACTGGCTGGTTATGTATTTGCTCAAAAATTGATTTTGGATCATTTTTAACCAAAAAAAAAAAGCTTTAAGTGTGCTTAGAAACATGATAAAAGTGTGTTCTCTTTAAGTACACTTGTGCAGCCTTTTATTTCAATAATTAGATTATCTGCAAGGAAATGTATTTATATATATTTGTTAATTGTTAATACCCTTGCTTATTAGTTTCAAATGTGTTTTAATTAAGTTTGAATCATTTATGTTTTAAAATGGTAATTCACACCCCAATACAGGTGACCTTGAAAATAATAGGTGGAATGAAATTGCTAATCAGCTGTGATCTTCCCTTCCGGAACATCTGTCCTGAGCTCCTTGGTATTCCAGACAAGAGCTTACGTCTGAAGACAGGCAGACACATGGAAGAGATTATATACACAGTTAATAGGAAAAACAAATTTGCGGTCTGCAGGTGTCACAGGCTGACACATAAACATATGCACACACACACACATTGACATCAAACAAGAATGAGATTATATTTCTGAACATCCTAGAGACACTTCCACACTTATTTCTGCCATAAACACAGATAAGAATTAATAAGCTTCAAAAGGAGATAATAAGATTTTCTCCTATCAGGCACTTTATGTTATTTACTGTAAAAAGGATCTGGCCTGTCAAGCAAAGACTATATATTCTTGCAACAAACAGTTGTCTCTACTTTGCAGAACATTTTCAGTCTTAACGTTGGACAATATATTGAAAACATTTCTAGATGTAAATCAGACTAGTTTTCTGTCAATGTCACAATTAAGCATAAGGGTGATATTTTACACACGCGTATGCTCCAAAATAAACAACAAAAACAATGCAAAATGTTTTCTTACAAACGTTTCCTATTAACTAGTATGGAAGCATTCACTCTAAAGCTAGTTATAACATCAGACTGCTGCCATCTGCTAGTGAGCGCCAAATATATTCAGGATGTGTTCAGGGTACAACGAGTAATCGTTTAATTGCTATTCTAGGCCATTCTCGTTTGTCTCTTGTGTTATTGCAAGATTATGGAAGTAGGTTTGTGAATACAAATGTCACTTTTACAACAGGGATAAGACAAATACCCATGATGCTGTGTCAGTTTATAATATGTCTTGTAAGAGCGACTTATGTCATTTATTTGATGACCTTTTGTAATTGATTTTATTGATGAAAGTTGATAACATTTTATGTAAAATATACATTCACGAGTTCACCCTTACATTTAATCGGATATAGAAAAAGTATGCATTACCTGGTGTGCTATCCGAGGGGAGGGCTCCAAGCTTGGAATTTGGCCAACAGTCCATGGGCATGACATCTGAGGCTAAGACTGCTATATCTATACCTCCTCTCGTGCTAATTAGGTTGATTATCTGAACATGCTTCTCCTACACTTTGTTAATAAAACATATATTGTTCCACGGGGACGTAAAATCCACCAAACTGTCGAAATGACCTTTAACATTGCTGCTAAATTACCGTTTAGGTGCTATGTGTGAACACAGCATACCGGTATGAGCACGTATGAGGTCTGGACTCAACACACTCTCCTTCTCGCAACACTATTTACAAAATGTAGAATTGGTGGCTAATTCACATTAATTCCAACGGTCCATTTCATACATTTTCCTATTATCTGCTTACGCTCAACTGACGGTTAGGTTAGCTTCATGCTTACCTTTTTCTAAAAATCGGCACTTCATAAAATGTTTTCTCATGCGATCTAGTTAGCTTATGTAAGAAATCTTCTTCGGGCCAAGAAATGATGTGATAATTCTACGCTGTTAATAGTAATGGCCTTTAATTGTCTTTCATCATAAACATGCAGATGTTTTTTACCTTTTTACCACCTCTCCCAACTGTTTTTGTGTCTCGAGTATGAATGCTTTATTTTTCAAAAGGCATCTCAAGACCCTGCTTTCTTTTCCATTCATCAGTTCTACAGCTCTGTGGTTGGATACTTTTGTAGCTATATGCCTGTCCTTCATTTTTACTTTAACATTTTAACTATTCTTTTTTTTATTTTGGTAATTGACATTTCTGCTACATTATGCTATCAATTGAAATTAAGTTGTAGGCCTACTGAATGTTTGAAGAATATTTTCATTAAAAAAAACTGCTGCAGTGGTATAAATGTAGGTGAATAAGGATTTTGATGTCCAATATTTGTTCAGTATCCCTCATTATGGATTCACTCTGCCAATTTGCAACTGCCAGTTACACTCTTACTAGCAACAGCACAGTTTGCATGTAATCTTTCAGGTTGAAGCTAAAATACACTGGCAACCACATAATTCTTTTCATCTGTTTGCAGCAGGAGAAATAAAAGTACAAAAATATTTCAGAAATAAACAAACACTGGCTTTTCCACAGATACTGCTGAAGTATAAAGAGTTTAGCTACGGTTTACTCACCCACCTGGAAAAGCTTTCCAAACAAAACCCTCTTTATTTTTTGGAAATGCAGAGATTTGAATGGAAAATCTCAAGGATGAAGTCCTTATGAACAAAGCACTAAACTGCAGTAGTATGGTTTGCATATTTTTTATTTGTGCTGCTGGAATCTGTGAAATCTTTTGAAAGTTAACAGATGGATTTATACCTGTGGATTAATTAATTATTTTTAATTTTGGGTTAAAGGTAATTCAGTCAGGACCACTCTGTTTGATTAAGATTATTGTAGATGCTCTGAACGATAGTTATTTGGTGGCAGGCTTTGCTCTGAAGGGTTCAGCTTCCGAGCTGTCCACAAGCAAACCTTGCTGAGGTTTGAACCCCCCGAAGCCTAAGGCAATTAACCAGAAATTTATAAGCAACATAATTACACACATAAAGTAATACAAGTACTGTAATGAGTTTGGACAAGATTGAGCAACAATAAGCTGTATAGATAGATACAGTATATCTCCATGGATGAGCAACTAAACGATCATGCACCTAAATAAGAAGGAGTTGGGGATGGAGTAAGTGGATAAGCGCATGCATGTGCAACAGACTAAGGTAAGTGAGTGTACGGATGAAGATACTGTATATGTCTTGCTTAATTGGTAGTGGGAGGTGTTAAGGATCAGCTGATGGCTGGCTGTCATGCCGTGGTCTGCCTGAATTACGCTTGAGCTCCATTCAGTTGCTCAAACTACATTAGTCTTTGGGTTTCCTTTCGGGCACAAAAGCATTGTGAACCCTGACTAAAGCATTTAGCAGAATGTCCAACTTGGAACCAGGGATATCTGTAGCCACTATTCCCATTCATTTTATGGGAAAGAGCTGCGTGGACCTTTTGCTATCAAGATATGTATGAATACATGTTTGAAACAATATGAGAATGAATAAGTAATGACAGCATATTCATTTTTTGAGTAAACTAAATTATATTTGGTCCCACTTTATATTAGGTGGTCTTAACTACTATGTACTTGCATCAAAAATTAAGTACAATGTACTTATTGTGTTCATATTGTATTGCAAAAAACTTTTGCTGATATTGAGGTGGGATATGGGTAAAGTTAGGGACAGGTGTGGTGGTATGGGTAAGTTTAAGGGAAGTGTCAGTTAAGGGTAAGGGAAGTGTCAACAGTGTAATTATAAATGTAATTACAGAAATTAATTACAGATGTAATTACATGCAGGTAATTTTTAAAATGTAAGTACAATGTAAAAACATGTAGGGTAAACGTACCTATTAAGCTCAAGTACCCATTAAGCACACTACTATCTTTGCTCAGATTATAAAAAGAAAAAAATAATTTATCATCCTACTTTATGTCTTAACCAAATGATGTGTTTGTTACTATATACCTCCTGTAATTTCAAGCTAATAAGACCATTGCACACTGAGATATGGGTATCCATGTGTTCACAGTGTCTGGTGGCCATTTTGAAAGCTGTCTGAAAACTTTCACCAAAAGAGTAGCCCCTTCAATGTGCATTTTTTAGATGTTTAAGACTTTATTTTGGATAAGTATAACTTCTTACTGCAAAATTAAGAGATTAATATTTAGACTTTTGCATATTATAACCTGGAACCTGGATGTGGGAAATAATTACAGTTAGATCCAAAAGATTAAGCAACATAGCGCAGATGCTGCAGAACAGTGTTAGCTTACTAGCTGTGTAAGATTGTGTGCTACACTAATATATTACTTCACAGGCATTACTGGCTTGTACTTTTAAATCTATTATATTATAAATTTACAGTTTATTGATGTTCTGTTGTTTTACACTTCTATAATTTTTAAAGATTTCATATTATTGTAAGGTGAGCTTAAAGGGTGCACTACTATGAAAATCATACAGCTTTAGAGTGATTTCAATAAGAAAAAGTATAATTTCATAGATATTTTCTATAATAGCTGTTCATATTAAAATATGTATGAACTTAATACATGACCTAGATTATTTATTTTGCAAAATTGTCCTTTTAAATTTATAAATTTAATATTTATTAATTAAAATTAATTAAAGGTTTGCTGTTCCAATAAAGCTCAGTGTGCTCCCTTTAAACTCATCCACATTGAACGTCTATGTAAATACTTCATAAACAGACTTTAAATATTAACTGATGGTTGTCACTTCAAGTTAATCTTTATAAAATTATTCTTTAAAAATGTTGTTTAAAATAAACAAGAATTTTCCCCAAAAAACATGTTGTGAGCTTAATGGCAACAGGGGTGTGCATAAAGGGTACAAACATGTACCCATTAAGCACAGACAGACTTTTTGCATTTAATGATGTATATCTTAATTTAAACACTTTTGTCATTTAAAATAAAATATTATTGTGTGAGAGATTAATATTTTATTTTAACATAACTTCTTGTACTCAGACCAATACCCTGTGCACTAAAATGTCTCAATGTAGATTTTGGTGAGCTTAATAGGTACGTTTACCCTATGTACAATAAGTGCATCGTATCAAATTATTAATTTAAATGTTAGTACATAGTAGTTAAGGCCACCAAAGTGGGTCCTTATATTTAAGTGACATAAGAAAATATAATCTTAAATCAGTCTATGTTGGACTTTTACAGCCTTTCATTCAAAAGAATCAAAAGTTGATAAGCAATCAAGGTAAAATTAATAACCAGGTTTTAGTCAGAGTCAAGTACTTAAAGGGGTCCTATTATGCTTTTTCACTTTTTCAACTTGAGTTAGTGTGCAATGTTGCTGTTTGTAACCTTTCAGATATGTTTTATGCTCAGAGCTCAAAGTCCACTCCAAAATCAAGACTTCGTAAAAGGCCATAATAGGACCCCTTTAAGCACTTTCCACTGAGATGGTCATTCATATGGAATTTTGAAAGCTGCCAAAATAAATACATACATAAATATACAAAGAAATGTAAAAAAAGCAAAAATAAATAAATAAATATATACATACATGAATATACATAGAAAAGCAAAAAAACCCGAAAATAATTATTTATACATTTATTTCCTTATGTATATATTTATTTTTTTCCACATTTATTTATTCTTTTATTTATTTATACATTTATTCATTTCTATTTTTATTAATTTCTACATTTATTTATTTTTACATTTCTTTGTCCGTAGGGTAATGAGGAGGGCGTGGTTTACCTCAGACATAGCAATCGAGCTCAGAGTAGGCGAGGGCGAAGCGTTGAGGCCACAGTGACACCTTGTGGTGTGGCCGAAATACAATAAGTATAGCTTACTGACGTTGATACTGTCTGTGATGAATGACTTGGATAGGTATATGGCCAAAATCTTATATCACGGGTTAAATCATATCACCCTAATGGTACTGTGTGACATGGATAGGCTACTCTTTATTCCGGACATGGCCGTAGAACATCGTCTGGTCTGGATTTGTAAAATGTCCTGGGCTAACAAACATGAACACCAACAACTTCAACAAATCTGATAACAGGGACTCTGAAATGGAAGCGCTTGATATTTTCCATTACCGGTCAGAACACACGGAAAGGAAGCAGCGCACATACAGGCTACAGTGAAGTCGACGCAAGCATATTGATCAATGCATTTGAAACGAGACCACAAATTCACTTCACATTCATATTTCCTATTTGTACATGCACAACATGTGACAAACGCTTAAAATACAACGCATATTTCAAAGATCCAAACTAGAACGAGGCGTCGGTTACAGTAGAACATTTCGTCGCCTCACTTCACGTGTGGACAGTCACAGCATCACTAGCCGCGTTTCCGTTACCCTTCAAATTGCGCGAATTGAAACTGCGAATTGAAAATACGCCCAATGGAAACGCGTCAATTTCGCAAAAACTTCCATATATCGCAAAAAAAGTTTTTACGCTCGCATGAGGTGGTTTTTCAGCCAATTCGAAAAAGGAAATTTTCGCAAAACCGCAATGGAAACAGTTTTTTCGCATTTACAGGTCACCTGGTACGGTGACGCATTGCTGCCACATAGGGCCTACATATTATTTTTTATACAACATATGTTCTTATTAGGAGAATGCCATGGACATGATTAGCCTCAGTGGCTTTAACTTTAACCTAGTAATGACGGACCCCGGTGCAGCCACAAATATCATAACTATCTATTGGCCTACTGTAATTAAGACATATATTCAAGAAATGTATTAAAAACAGAAAGACGCTATAGTTTCAGCCTTACTCAAAGGCCGCGGAAACAGGCAAGTGGTTTCGTTACGCACGTCAATCCATTCCCGACGTTCTTGGTTTGCTTCGTATTTATTAAATATACAGGCAATTAGTTGATGAAACATTAATCAAAATTACAATTAAATTACAAAACGAAATTCACTTTAAAGAAAGATTTTCTACAAAACAATACTCAATGAAGTGGTCAAAATCATGTCTGACCCCACTCCATGTCTCCAGACATATGCATCTTATGATGTATAGCCTATCTTACTCATGCTGCTCACTTTTCATAATCAACATATGAAATTAAAAAAATAATATTATAGGCTAATATTTAAACATAGCCTAACTATGAAACTAAATAGGCTACGTTTTCTTTAACCCATGGCTGACGAAGGCGCCGGCGCATTCTGATGGATATTTTCCTTTATGACAGCGGAAACAACTCACAATACTCCGTCATTTTTAGCCATACAGATAAGTGCAAGACATAATTATAAACTATAAACTGTCTACTTTTATTTGTGTACACTCACAATAACAACAAAGGCCGTTGATTCAGGGAACGGATTATTTTGCATGGACTCCACTCTAAAAGCTGTCTTCATTTCAAAAATGTATTTTGTTTATTAAACGCAAAGTTTTTAATTTCAAAAGCATTTCTAAATTCAGTTCATATTTCTAACAAATGAAATTCCAAGCCAAAATAACGAAATGGTAAAAAAAAAACTTTGAGTTACCACCATGCAAATTCAAACATTTCGCTCTTTTAATTTTAATTAATGCTTGAATAACACGCCTATGTCTCTTTCCATTAAAAATAATGGCTAGTGGATGGGATATACATAAACCTACCAACATACTTGGCATACTTTTTGCAATGACTTATCACGAGAGGAAAAAAATAAGTTTTAGTCGCATAACATCGGTTAATGGAAACGCCGTCATTTCGCAATAGTTTTTTATCGACATTTAGTAAATATCGCAAAGGTTTTGCGCAAATCTGTAATGGAAACGCGGCTACTGAGTATAATGGTTTTTTCGTTTGCGTTGGTCTAATATGCATGGTAGGCATAAAGATACACCTAAATTAGCCTAACGGGCTAACTGTAAACTGACAGTCCCGAAAATAAAAGTTATGTCTCCTCAAAAATATGAGGGCACATATTTTGGTGCTGTTTGAAAGAGTATGATGTATCTGTGTATGTTTAATGCATGGCCTGTGTGTTTCACCACCTCCGTTTCCATGGGCACATTTGATTTATCTGATTCTGGATATTTCCAGTTGATAACGTAGCCTAAGACGTGTGATTAATAATAAGACCACACCAAGAAAAACCCATTATACTCAGTGATGCTGTGACTGTCCACACGTGAAGTGACGCAACGCGACAAAATGTTCTACTGTAACCGACGCCTCGTTCTATTTTGGATCTTTGAAATATTGTATTTTAAGTGTCTGTCACATGTTGTGCATGTACAAATAGGAAATATGAATGTGAAGTGAATTTGTGGTCTCGTTTCAAATGCATTGATCAATATGCTTGCGTCGACTTCACTGTAGCCTATATGTGCGCTGCTTCCTTTCCGTGTGTTCTGACCGGTAATGGAAAACATCAAGCGCTTCCATTTCAGAGTCCCTGTTATCAGATCTGTTGAAGATGTTGCTGTTCATGTTTGTTAACCTAGGACATTTTACAAATCCAGACCAGACGATGTTCTATGGCCATGTTCGGAATAAAGAGTAGCCTACCGTTAGGGTGATATGATTTAATCCGTGATATAAGATTTTGGCCATATACCTATCCAAGTCATTCATCACAGACAGTATCAACGTCAGTAGGCTATACTTATTGTATTTCGGCCACACCACAAGGTGTCACTGTGGCCTCAACGCTTCGCCCTCGCCTACTCTGAGCTCGTCTGAGGTAAACCACACCCTCCTCATTACCCTACCGACAAAGAAATTTAAAAATACATAAATGTATAAATATATAAATTTAAAAATAAATAAATGTAGAAATGAATAAATGTGGAAATGAATAAAAATAGAAATGAATAAATGTATAAATAAATAAAAGAATAAATAAATAAATGTGGAAAAAAATAAATATATACATAAATAAGGAAATAAACGTATAAATAATTATTTATTTTTGGTTTTTTTTGCTTTTCTATGTATATTTATTTATATATTTATTTATTTATTTTTGCTTTTTTTACATTTCTTTGCATATTTATTATTTATTTATTTTTAATTTTGGCAGCTTTGGAATTCCATACATTCACTCCACCTAAGCGCCCGATTAAACGAACACTCCGGTCCAATAAACAAATAAGAAGGGCAAGGTATGCCAACATCCAGAAGATGTTCAAGATATGCCGGAAAGACGCAGCGACCACAGTTCTGGAAGGGCGATGGAGGGAAGCATAGCAGGGGGTAAATCCGATGGTGGATGGCCTGGAGGAGTTCTGGGCTAGTAAGTTTGAAAAGAGTGCAGAGAATGGAGAAAGAATGACAACAGATGAGGGAAATGTGCAGTGGTCTGTGTTTTCTCCCAAAAAGAACCTTCATGACAGAAATTCACAAATGTATAAATTGTAAGAAATTTGAGATCAGAAACGCATCACGTAACCGCAAGGTAAAAAAAAAGAACTAACTATGCTCTTGTTTGTAATGAAGGTAGGGAACTATTGACTAATTTCTGCATCCAATATGGCCGTCTCATCACGTGACAAAAGAACAAACGACTCAGACCCGAAGACTTTTGAGACTTTTAGGTAGGTAGGTAGACTTTTTAATCTACCTTTAAGAAGGCCCTTACATTATCCCTTTAAGAAGAGTTTTTGTCAATTCAATCACATGTGGACAAGGCTAAATACAGGTGTAAACAAACTAAAACATTTTGAGCTTGTCACGTTCCCACAAGTTAATATGATGTTCCCACAAATTAATATCTCGTGGCCACGACATATCACGCTCCCACGAGTTTATATGTCATGGCCACAACAAAACTAAGTGAACCAAACTTGTTCCCTCCAGGTCACCATACTATCCTTATTTCGTCCATTAGATCGAAAGATCTGAAAAAAAAAAAAAAAAAAAACATACATTTACCCACACATACTCCATCCCCTCAAAGAAATCAGAAGTGGACAAAAGAGACGGATTAAAACACTAGGTGTAAACGGGAATGTGTCTCCCTCGTCTACTTGTGACCTTAATATCAGGTGTAAAGAGGGCCCAGGTGTTATATTGTTCTTGTTTATTGCATTACACTATTGCAGTATACAGAAGAAAATTAACTGCACTCAGTTGTGCTCATTGAAAACCCAACGGAGTAACGATAACTGAATTTAGGACCTTGCAAAGATTTGTGCAACACCTAAAATCTATAATAACTTGTGAAAAAGTGTACTACATGGATTGGCTGTCGACAACCTTAAGAGGTACAGTGGGGAGAACAAGTATTTGATACACTGCCGTTTTTCCAGGTTTGCCCACTTACAAAGCATGTAGAGGTCTGTAATTTGTATCATAGGTACACTTCAACTCTGAGAGACGGAATCTAAAACAAAAATCCAGAAAATCACATTGTATGATTTTTAAATAATTAATGTGCATTTTATTGCATGACATAAGTATTTGATCACCTACCAACCAGTAAGAATTCCGGCTCTCACAGAGCTGTTAGTTTTTCTTAAAGAAGCCCTCCTGTTCTCCACTTATTACCTGTATTAACTGCACCTGTTTGAACTCGTTACCTGTATAAAAGACACCTGTCCACACACTCAATCAAACAGACTCCAACCTCTCCACAATGGCCAAGACCAGAGAGCTGTGTAAGGACATCAGGGATAAAATTGTAGACCTGCACAAGGCTGGGATGGGCTACAGGACAATAGGCAAGCAGCTTGGTGAGAAGGCAACAACTGTTGGCGCAATTATTCGAAAATGGAAGAAGTTCAAGATGACAGTCAATCTCCCTCGGTCTGGGGCACCATGCAAGATCTCACCTCGTGGGGCATCAATGATCATTAGGAAGGTGAGGGATCAGCCCAGAACTACATGGCAGGACCTGGTCAATGACCTGAAGAGAGCTGGGACCACAATCTCAAAGAAAACCATTAGTAACACACTACGCCGTCATGGATTAAAATCCTGCAGCGCACGCAAGGTCCCCCTGCTCAAGCCAGCACATGTCTAGGCCCGTCTGAAGCCAATGCCCAATGACCAATCTGGATGATCCAGAGGAGGAATGGGAGAAGGTCATGTGGTCTGATGAGACAAAAATAGAGCTTTTTGGTCTAAACTCCACTCGCCGTGTTTGGAGGAAGAAGAAGGATGAGTACAACCCCAAGAACACCATCCCAACCGTGAAGCATGGAGGTGGAAACATCATTCTTTGGGGATGCTTTTCTGTAAAGGGGACAGGATGACTGCACCGTATTGAGGGGAGGATGGATGGGGCCATGTATCGCGAGATCTTGGCCAACAACCTCCTTCCCTCAGTAAGAGCATTGAAGATGGGTCGTGGCTGGGTCTTCCAGCATGACCCGAAACACACAGCCAGGGCAACTAAAGAGTGGCTCCGTAAGAAGCATCTCAAGGTCCTGGAGTGGCCTAGCCAGTCTCCAGACCTGAACCCAATAGAAAATCTTTGGAGGGAGCTGAAAGTCCGTATTACCCAGCGACAGCCCCGAAACCTGAAGGATCTGGAGAAGGTCTGTATGGAGGAGTGGGCCAAAATCCCTGCTGCAGTGTGTGCAAACCTGGTCAAGAACTACAGGAAACGTATGATCTCTGTAATTGCAAACAAAGGTTTTTGTACCAAATATTAAGTTCTGCTTTTCTGATGTATCAAATACTTATGTCATGCAATAAAATGCAAATGAATTACTTAAAAATCATACAATGTGATTTTCTGGATTTTTGTTTTAGATTCCGTCACTCACAGTTGAAGAGTACCTATGATAAAAATTACAGACTTCTACATGCTTTGTAAGTGGGGAAACCTGCAAAATCGGCAGTGTATCAAATACTTGTTCTCCCTACTGTATTTAAAAGTGGAGTCCATTTTCCATGCGTCAACAGAACGCGGCTGTATCAGAGAAACTGTTTATTCTTATAACCTCAAAACCTTTCATGAATAATTCCTTCCTACTTACAGTATCTGTAAAGATGTCTTATAATGGTGTGAGTGTGAGAGAGCAGATATAAAATGACATGAGCATTTACCACAGCACTGCATGTCACTGTTGACCCCTTTTAACTTTTATCATATAGCAATCCCTCTAGTAAAGCTGTCAGCGTTCTATAGTAGATCCATATGGTCTCTGTGCTTGAGGTACATCACTGGTATTCATTATTCAGAAAGCGAAGGCCTTACGTTATCCAGATTAACTCCTATCTTTCTTCTAAAATGCAGTAAAAGTCTAGATTCGAGCAGGATAATGTATTTTCATACATCTGTATTCATGTGATAAAAACAAACCAATTTATTATTGGAAGACTGGGGAAAGTTGTTACAAGCACTCAGTAACTTTAAGGTTTTTAGTAAAGATTGCCTAAATGCTTGTTTTCTTTTTCTTTTTGACAACTACCTCATATAGACTGACATACCCTCAATCTTTTGTCCTGGGCAATAATAGAGTGCAGCAGGGATTACATATTTTTGTAGTCCAACCTGCATCACCCTGATTCCTTTGACAAAGACCCAATAGGATATTTCCATTGGCTGTTGGATTATTGCAAAAATAAGCTCTGTGACCAATGGTGACCAAGTTAATGATTTTCTCTTTTGTTCATCATGATAATCCTCACAAATGAACACAACTTCTATACATTTTGAAGCCCAAATGCATTTGCCAGATGTAAAAATTAAACATAGACTACGCATTTATTCAAAGCAACTTACATTGCATGGTACACATTTGATCAGTTCTTGCTTTCCCTGGAAATCAAACCAATGATCTTGACATTACTAGTGTAGCGTAGGCTAGTAAGAGCTGTGCATGTAAACCTCACTCCCCTGACCTAAAAAGGCATGCTCGTGACTGATACTAGAGGCTGCTTGTTAGAGTGCCCACCTCCCACTCCGGCGACCCCGGTTCGAATCCCGCTCAGAGCGGATTGAGTAGGACCAGTAACATTTGGTGCTATTGACCCGGATGGGAGTGAGGTTTATAGGGGTTTATAAGTGTAACGGATGTAGGCCAGTAAGAGCTGTGTATGTAAACCTCACTCCCCTGATCTCAAGAGGTGCTCTAGCGATTGACGCAAGAGGCTACAGTCTTTAGCATCCTTGTTAGCCCGCCTCCCACGCCGAAAACTCCGGTTCGAATCCCGCTCGGAGCACGTCAAGTAGGACCAGTTACATTTGGTTCCGTGACCCAGATGGGAGTGAGGTTTAGGGGAGTGAGTGTAACGGATGTAGGCCAGTAAGAGCTGTGCGTGTAAACCTCACTTCCCTGGCCTCTTCTTCGGCTGATGATCCCGACTATCTCTGTAGTCACATTTAGACAGTTGTTAGCAACTGCCTTTTTCAAGACAGACAAAAGCTTTAAAAAAAAGCATACGTGGGGTATTACTGATGTATTTTGTGTCATAGAATAAAACATGAAAATATCTTGAGCTTGTGTTAACCACAGACCCTTTTTCAGACATTTAAAGGGGTCAACTGATGCTATTTTAAATGTTCATTATTTTTTCTTATTGAGTGCTATAGAATTGGTTAACATGCTTTAATGCTCATTGTTTTTCACCTATTGCTGTACCTTTATTCCAAGTCTACAAAACTCCTCTTTCTGAAAAGACCAGAGTGCTCTGATTGGCTAGCTGAACCAGTGCTATAATCGTGAGCTTCAACTTCCAAAACTTTTAAAGCAGAGGTTTCCAAGCTCGGTCCAGGAGGGCCACTGTCCTGCAGAGTTTAGCTCCAACTTGCCTCAACATACCTGTCTGGAAGTTTCTAGTATGCCCAGTAAGACCTTGATTAGCTGGTTCAGGTGTGTTTAATTGGGGTTGGAGCTGAACTTTGAAAGACAGCGGCCCTCCAGGAGCAGGATTGGACACCCCTGTTCTAAAACAATTGTAAATACACAGTTAATAATGTTGTCATTCATAACGTATCAGTTCGAGCCTAAATCGGATTCTAAACATGCATACAATCAAGCAGATGTCTGGTGGAACAAACTTGGCAAGCACGACTTGAGCAGAACGTTTCACAGTGGTAAGTTTTTATTTTGTAACTCTTGTGCCTTTCCGATACTATGTTATAATGGTTTAATTCGTCTTCATTGTAACAACTTTGTGTCCTGAAGTGACAGCATAAAATACAGTTAAGAAAACATACTGAAGTGTATATTTCTAATTTATTTAGGTGTGTATAGCTGGCGTTGGGTTCTGAATGCTGTCCTCTGTAAAATGTGCTGTACACAAGCAAAGTTTTGGGAAACAGCGTTATATATTTAACCACTGACTCTTAATTTCATCCATTTTTGGATGGCCAAAAGGGTTTTGCTTTCACATCCAAACACTTTGGGTGGACATTGTGAAATATTTCACATTATGAAATAGATGTTTTGCAGAAATAATACCTGGACTTTAAAGGCAGGTCTGGAGCAGTTTTCTCTGTTAGAATAAATCCCTTTGGGACACTATATTAGCTTTGTAACTTTGCAGATCTTATACATGGAACGATAGAAATGGAAGTACTTAAATGCTAAACCAGTTTCCAGGTTTTGGCCTACAAAAACACATCATCTCTTGCAGCACTCTATGTTCAATAAAAAAATTTGTAAGATAGAGTATGTGCCTATTCGAAAATTTGTCTGCAGATAAACATTTGTTAATTTGTTTGCAAAAATTCATGCATAGTCAAAATGTAATACTATTTCACCCGTAACACTGCTTGTGTAACATACCTGACCTAAAATGCCCTGGGTTTACATATATCTGGGTAGTATTTCATTTTGCTTTGAAGATCAAATCCTTGGCTTTTGAACAATGACTTTCAAATAGACAATGAATATGCCTGTATCCTTATTTCTGGTTCGCAGATGCTGCTTTTCTGGTTCAGCAGATGAGACACTTCAAGTTTTTGAGTATCAATTCTCTCCTGTTTGAGGAGAGATACTGTGATTTTTGTGTGTGCGTTTATATAAACCAATTCATGCAAACACTTTCTGCTGAGCCATAAACTGCTTTGCCTTCTGAAAAGAAGAGTTATGAGAGTTTGACACACACACACGCACACACACACGCGCGCACACACACAATAACAATTCACAGTAGCAGTGCAGACAAATTAACTGAGGGTTTTCTGTTAGGTTGTTATTTATGGTGCCAGAATTTCTTGGCACTATGGGTGAGGACACCCGTTGGCTTACTCTGGCAGTTAATAGAATCATTTCATGTAAATGGCATGATGAAACGCTTTGCAGTATGCTAGAGACATTTGCAGAGAAGAATTAGATATTAATATGTTCCCTATGATTGCATGACACAGGCTATGTCGTATACAGACCTAAAGTACAATATTCAAAAAATACAACTGCTTTGATGCAAAGCTTTAAAGTAAATAGATTTGTGAGGATTTTGAGAAACATTATGGGTTAAAAAGCACCTTTCTTGATTGACGATGATTCAAAAATACTTGTGTATTCTTATTTATTTTTCGTCTTATTATTAAGTTACATAAAGTTAATATATTTTAAATATGAATTGCAACTTTATCTTTAATCACAAATGTGTAATTACAAATATATTTAAATTAGGCCTGTCAATCGATTCAAAATTTTAATTGTGATTAATCGCACACTTATTGCAAAATTAAGCATACGCCTTTATCTCATTAAGCACATTCATTTTGTCATCATTTGCTATATCCAGCAAAGTAAACAATCAGAAAACTGTATTTTCTGCCAGCTTCAAGGATCATTGGAGACTCCAAAAGGACACCAAATATAAGGAGTCCATATAATTATATCATATAATAAATGTATACACACCTAAAAAAAACATTACAGAAAAAAACGTTACAGAATTCACAGTGAATAGTATGTGAAAAGAGCAACAACTCATTTTAGACTAGTCAAGCTGCGATACTGAACAGGACCACACGGAGATGCCAAAACAACTCCTAAATCAACCGCTTTGACTGCATAAACCTACGATTACTAAACACAACAAGGTACACATGACAAATCAAACATTATCCTGAGTGTGTGTGGAAACAACGCGAATGTACTGAAGTGTGTCTGTACATGAATGCAGCGTGCGATCAGTGATCGAGAGCGCGCACATACACACTTTGTTCTTTGTGCATACACTCACGCGCTTACTGTACGACTTCTGTACGTCACCGCTCTTCAGAAACAATCGCAGAATACGACAGAGCTCGTGTTTTAAAGCAAAGCACACACTGGAATGAATAATTCACTAAAAACGCAATGCGAGTCTATTCTGGATTTTGTATTCATGTCTGATGTAATCAGCCTGGCCTTCTTTACATTAGCGCTGTTTTTGACTGTTTAAATGATTTCGATTACTGGATCACTGAAAACTTTCCCAGAGTTTAACGGCTTAAAATGGCCTGATCACAAACAGAGAAGCAGAATCGAGTTAAAGAGTTAGAATGGAAATTTCCTCCTACCAGGATTACAAGTGCTGTAGATGCTCAGTGTGATTGTGATAAACTCCAGACTTTAAGATTATTTTAACGCGTTAAGGAATTTAAATTAATCGCATGCGTTAATGCATAATGTGACAGCCTTAATTTAAATACATGACATTAAAATATATTAGTTTACCATACATGCTTGTCAGTACATTCACTTTAACCATATTTCAAAGACAATAGAAGTCCTACTTAAGTGGGTGAACAAAAAAATTCAGCTAATTGCATTTAATATAAATTGAATAAAATTAATAAAAATATTTAATATTGCATTTATTTATTTTTAATTAATTCATTAAATTATTATTATTATTATTATTATTTGATGGGGCTGAATGTGTAAAAATATATTTTGTTTTCCTGGGTGAAAATGTATGGCGGCCTAAATTTCTGTCCATTCAGTTCAAGACATTTATCTCTGCCCTCCTCTACCTCTCTAACAGCTTTGCTATTTTTTTTTTTTTTTTCACAGACAAGACAAAACCATCAGCAGTCAGTTCTCACAACACAACCATCAGCAGTCAATGCCCCACAAACACCCACCACCCACATGCAATTTCTTTACTCTTCTCTTTATCTCCTTTTACAGAGGCTGAGGTCTCTAAACCTCTCCCTTATAACCATCCTACCTCCTGCATCCTTGACCCTATTCCCTCCCATCTTCTAAGCTATCTCTCCTCCACTCCTTCCCACACATCATCAACGCATTTCCTCTGAATGGCACTTTTCCAAAAACATTCAAGTAGGCTCTGGTAATCCCACTGCTTAGTGCAAAATTACAGACTGGTCTCTCTACTCCCATTTATAGCGAAGACCCTTAAACAAGATGTTTTCAATCAGGCTACAGAATCACAGAATAACCTGCTAGTCACTGACATAGTCAGAAAATTTGATTTGCTGTGCTACTGAAGAACCAACAGGAGCACAACAGTTGATGACATTTATTTAAATTCGGCATGAAATGAAAATTCACTCTATTTTCAAAATGCATGTTACAGATCTTAATGTGAACGATTCATCCATGTAATTTTTTTTTTTTTCTTTTCTTCGTAATGCTTAATCCCAATAGGGGCATTCGTACTGGGTAGTTCTAGGAATTTATATAGGACCTAACCACCAGGGTGGTTCCCAGAGAACTAAATGTTCCCCTAACCATTTTCCTGGTTGCATTCGCACCACCAGTAGGTTGTTGTTGGGACTTTTATTTTGATGGCACGTCGGACATTTATTTTGACGGCATTGAGAACGCCAGAGCCTGAGCACACAACGCTCCCATTCTCCGTCTTTAGTTTACAATCTGTTTCACAGTCACAGTCTAAATACGTTATTAGATAGAACTTTTATACAAAGAAAGTAGACATTATATGAAAAAGTATTAGCGTTTTGCCATGTGGTTGATTTGCGTTAAATTTTCTCTTTAGCGTAAAGGTTGAGAGGTCCATCTATCACTGTTTTCCATGTTTGTAGAGTTAGTTTGTGGAATAGATATATAGGCTATTATCTGTGTGTGTACACGGCTTTTTAGAAATGGCGGGTGCTGGTGTTTCACATGTTTCAATGCACAGAACCAAGACCCCACCCTACATTTGTTTACTTTTCATTAGTCCATTTCACTCAGATGTACATCCCAATATGGAAGAAAAGTCGCAATTTAAAAAAAATGTTGATACTAGCTTGTCTATGTAATTTGCAACAAATTTTTTTAACTCATAAATTATTTTGAAAAACAAACAGCCAATGACCTCTTTTGACCATCTACAATTGACTTGTATTTATTTATTTATGGTTATGATTTAGGTGTCTTTACTATGTACTTAAAAATGGTTAGGTACAATGTATTGTGTTGATGTATTGTAAGTATATTTTTTCTGCACAACAATAATTGAATTTCTGATGACTGAATAAGTGCAATTCACCTTTATTCCACAAGGTGGCAATGTCTGATACACAATGATGGAGTGACGTTTCACTCATAGCAGTCAGAAAAAACAAAAGAATAGGAAGTATCATCAGCAAAACTTGAAATGGCTCAGCGATTTACTGCAGAGCAAGTGCTGAATGCAATCAAATTAGTGTCACTGTCACTTGATGGTGGATCTGGTGAAGAAGCGTTCAGCAATTAAAATGTTGATTTTAAAGATATTGAAAATGTTAGTTTTGAGATTACGAATATGAGGCAGATGCTGAATGTACTGGGAAATGAGCTCGGACGAGGACAGTGATGATGGTATGAAACATCTGCTCAAACTGAACCCGTACAAGCTCCAAAAGGTAACAAAATATGCTTTATTTTATTCTTCTGTAATTGTTACTCTAATATCAGGGGAGTTTTATAATATCACGACAGGTAGAGATCCATCCGTGTTAAATATAGATCCGGGTCGCTAAAGACCCGCATATGTAATAATGATTGGTGAAACATTCATGCATTTAAGGGTTAAACCAGACGCTAATTTGCGCTGCTCTTGATAGATTGCATTGGTCATAATGGAAATGATCCAGCTGCGTCTGTGTTCTTTAATTTACACGTCGTCAGTAGATTACACGCAGAAACGTGAATAAAATAAATAATAACAGCATGGCGAGTAAAGGGGAGACAGAACCGGGTGGCTCCGAGCAGTCTGTGTTCGTGTATCACAATGCATCAGCGCAGTAGCTCAATATAATGATACACATCCGATGGTCTAAAATCGCTTGAATGTCCAAACTTGCAAGCCTTAAAACACATACAATTGACAAAGGTTACTGAAGACACAAGTGAAAGTGATCTGGCTTCAGGGCTCGTGCGTTGTCAGAGACACGATGCGGCTCGGCTCTGTGTCACAGAAAACAGCTTGCGAGCACTGAAGTGCCATGTTTTCCATATTGGTGTAATTGAATAGTGTAAAATCACTTGAATGTTCAAACTGGCAAGCCTTTAAACACATACAATTGACACACTTTCGTGAGGATGCTGTCTGTGTGTGTTGACTCTGTGTTTGAGTTTGCCTCCGTGTTGCTTCCATGCCGCTGACTGGGCGGGTGATTACACACGCTGTAGTATCTTTTTAAGGGCAAAGTATTAACAGGATTAAAAACCAAAACAACCGACATGGGAAAATGTCCCATGGGGACATAGAGGTTCTGAATTTCGGCTTCAATTACTTTTCGATTAATCGTCCAGCCCTACGTAAGGTGCTAAAAATAAACCACAGAGTAAAATGTTATTGCAGGCTTTTGCCTGCGGCACTCCATATAACAGACTCACGAAGATGGAATAATTTGAATAATGACTTGTTTCGTTATTGGATCAATCAGCGCTTGTGAATAAATCTTTTAAATTAATGATTCAATGACAAACACTTCTAAATAATTTATTAAAAAGAAATAAAAATAATAATCAACATTTTTGAGTATATATTTTAAAATGTAAAAACAAATAGTCCTTTCCATGTGGTCAATATATATAAACTATTAATTGATTGAATTTACAGAAAAGGTACTATATCGTGATATATATCGTTATCAGGATATGAGATGACTTATATCGTGATATGAGATTTTGGTCATATCGCCCAGCCCTACTGACACCTAATGGCCTGGATGCATGGAGGTTTTTTTTTTTTTAACTGCTGCTGCTTCACAGTGAAGTTTTTTTTCCCCCACAGCTGTTTTCTCAGTCTTCTACTACACATATCCATTTAATGGAAATTCTTGGAGTTCAAATTTTGCGTGTTGATGGTTATGCTGGTACACAGCTGGCTGCTGCATTGCAGCTGTGTCATTTTATGGTGAGGCTTGATCTGTGTCTGGAAGCTGCGTGTCAGTGTGATTTGTTTTAACCACGCCAGCTCTTATTCATACAGGTGGATCAGTATGTGTGTGATATCATCATTCTGGACTCGGCCTCTGTTGTTTTGTTGTGTATGGAGTATGCATATTGTTTAAATTGTACTTTTATGTTTATGCGTATATGTTTACAGGGCCTTGAGTAATAGCTGAAAGTGCTATATGTATACTATATGAAGTTAATACATTATTATTATTATTATTATTATTATTATTTGCTTTTAGTATTTTAGAATTGCATGGTCATGTGATGTCAACATGATGGTGTCAATTGGGGAGGCGACCTGATCCATGTAAAATAATTGTCTCATATGAGTGTACATAATTTGAAACATTTCTCAAAAGTACTGTTTATTTCCTTATGTGTAAAGAGAAATTTTTTAAATCACTTTGCACACAAGTAACTGCTCTTCTAAATTAATAAATGTAAATGAAAATGCCCAAATACTTTTTGGGGCCACTGTTTCTGAATCACCAAGCAAGTGAAATTCCATTATGACTCCAAATATCAAAATGTTGGATTTACCAACAGGTTTGTATTCTCTTTAAGTCAGCATTGTATGTCCATGATGTGAAAAGAATCATTAATTATGTGTCTAGTCATAAAGCAGTAAACAACCTGACAAGAGTATAACAGGCTGAACTCCCCTGAATCCCCACTGTGAGCATGAGTAGAACAAACAATATGAAGCAACTTCTCAACTGCTGTATGTAGCCACTTGAGGTGCTGTCTGTGGTTTTATTATACTCTACCTGTTTAATATTCATTACTTCATATTTGAGATGCATCATGTATCTAGCTGTTTTTTTTGTTTTTTTTTTAAAGGAAGAGTGACAAGTTCTGTTATAAGGCCTCTATAATGAGGCACTTCAAAAACAATATATTGTGGACAGTTGCATCAGAACTCATGTAGATGGAACACAGATTGTCATGATGTTCAATGGCACTTGTTGAACTGGTCCTCTAAACCTGTGGTTTTCATTCGTTTCAGGCCAAGTACCTCTGATCCAATCAGAACATCAAGTACCTTCTAGTCACAATAATATTGTTTTTCATTAACTTTGAGTGCTAGTTTAGGGACTGTGAGCAACATAGAGTAGACCTAATATAATTTGATTTAATTTTAATTTGATTAAACAGTCTATACAGTAAGTAAAGACCCTGCCTCAGTATAGGCAGATTTATTTATTATTTCAGTTCTTTCATTTGGCAGCACTCTTGTGCCCATTTCTTGTTGTTGTTGTTTGTGTGTGTGTGTGTGTGTGTGTGTGTACATGTTTTTCTATCCCGGTGGGGACTTAAATTGAGGTCCCCATGGGGAAACAAGCGTATAAATCATGCAGAATGAGTGTTTTTTTTTGTTTGTTTGTTTTTGTTTTTTTAAATGTAAAAATGCATAAAGTTTTCTGTGATGGGTAGTTTTAGGGGTACGTTTGGTGTAGGGGGATAGAATATACAGTTTGTACAGTATAAAAACCATTAAGTCTATGGAGAGTCCCCACAAAGATAGTAAACCAGACGTGTGTGTGTGTCCTCCACTAATATTGGCACCCTTGGTAAATATGAGCAAAGAAGGCTGTGAAAATAAATCTGCATTGATTATCCTTTTGATCTTTAAAAAAAAAAAAAAATCACAAAATTCTAACCTTTCATTGAAACAAAGCAATTGAAAGTGGGGGAAACTCACATTATGAAATGTTTTTCTCTAGTTCACATTGGCCACAATTATTGGCACCCAATTATTGCAGCAACATTTGCCCAAGATAACAGCTCTGAGTCTTTTTCTATAATGACTGATGAGTTTGGAGAACACTTGACAAGAGATCAGGGACCATTTCTTCATACAGAATCTCTCCAGATCCTTCAGGTTCCCAGCTCCATGTTGGTGCTTCTTCCCTTCCGTTCACCCCACTCATTTTCTATAGGATTCAGGTCAGGGAACTGGGACGGCCATGGCAGAAGCTTCATTTTGTGCTCAGTGACACATTTGTGTGTTGATTTTGATGTTTGTTTTGGATCATAGTCCTGATGGAAGATCCAACCACGGCCCATTATAAGATTTCTAGCAGAAGCACTCAGGTTTTGATTTTTTTTTTTATCTGTTGGTATTTGCTAGAATCCATGATACCATGTATCTGAACAAGATGTCCAGGACCTCCAGCAAAAAAAATAAATTAAAAAAACATTAAAGATCCAGCAGTATATTTACAGTAACCGCGGGCATGGGGTACTTTTTATCCCTGTTTGCACCGAACCCAGCTGGTGGGTTTGCTGCCAAAAAGCTCTTTTTTTTTTTTGTTTCATCTGACCATACATACTAGTGACTATCTTTTTTCTGATAGACTGTATTACTTTAAGCTTTAAAACTTCTCCAAAATTTCTGGTCAGGCTTTCTCAAGGCAACTTCAAAGTCTGTCTTGACAAACTTTTTCTATCTAGTTATAATTGCAAACTTAGTGGTGAAATGTATTTGTTTTTATTTCCCTTCCTTTTTTGTAACTGGTATTTTTTCCATTGAGTTATCTGAGGTAAAAAAAAAAAATGTATTATTATTATTGGCAGACCTGATCTGTCTGCCTGGTGCCCAAAGTAGTTTTAAGTTAAGATGTATTTCGGAAGTCTGCCATCGTTGCAATCCTTTTACAGTACCATGCTTGAATCCAAATATCAAAGTCTTCAGAACTATCTATTTTTACCATAAATGTTTGTAGATGTAGACTGCATGGCCAGGTGCTTGATTTTATACACCTGTGGCAAAGGGTCTGAATGAAACAACTGAATTCAATAATTAAGAGGAGTGTCCCAATACTTTTGTCCATATAGTGTATATACATATAAAAGCTACCTATTTTGCGACCTGTTTGAGTTCACTTTGAAAAACTTTATTATAATTCACACTGTTCTAGTTTGCTTACACAATTTATGTTGTGCACACTTTGACCAAAGAAGTCCTTATCAGTGTGGGTGCACAAGAACATAGATTGAATTTCACATCCTCCAATCCTGAGTAATAATGGGATTGTGAATTAAACATGTTTTTAAAATAAACTGAAATATGTTGTATATATTGTAGTTGGTTGGCTGGTTGTTTGGTTAATTGATTGATTGATTGATTGATTATTACGTTTTGTAGAGTCGTGTACCACAGTATGACACCACTGAGAACCACTGCTCTAAACTATTTAATAAAATGCTTTGGATGATATGGTTTAAATATGATTGTGCTCAACATGGTTAAAAGTGATACTTTATGTAATACAATATATTTTGTAGTCTTAATATCAGGCACCAGGCATTAAAAAGGCTGTTTAATTTTAAATATGTAGATTAGATGATTCTTGAGAGAGTACCAAAGCTGTTTATGTTAATTTATTATTGATAATACCTCTGTTTTTAATTATTTCTGCATGTATTTACACTCTTATTAACTCCCACTCAAACAATTTTGGGGCACTATAATAATACATAATTCAATTTAGGGAAAGGTAGAATCTAATAAATGTTTTATCATACACTCCATGTTTTCTTTATATTTTTATTTAAGCATGCATAACTTGAACTGAATGAACTTGTCTTAGTACAGTGCTCCTGTACAAGGATATACACCGATCAGGCATAACATTATGACAGGTGAAGTGAATAACACTGATTATTTCTTCATCACGGCACCTGTTAGTGGATGGGATATATTAGGCAGCAAGTGAACGTTTTGTTCTCAAAGTTGATGTGTTAGAAGCAGGAAAAACGGGCAAACGTAAGGATTTGAGCGAGTTGATAAGGGCCAAATTTTGATGGCTAGACGACTGGGTCAGAGCATCTCCAAAACTGCAGCTCTTGTGGGGTGTTCCCAGTCTGCAGTGGTCAGTATCTATCAAAAGTGGTCCAAGGAAGGAACAGTGGTGAATCGGCGACAGGGTCATGGGCGACCAAGGCTCATTGATGCACGTGGGGAGCGAAGGCTGGCCCGTGTGGTCTGATCAAACAGATGAGCAATACTTTGGACAATGTTCTGCTGGGAAACCTTGGGTCCTACCATCCATGTGGATGTTACTTTGACACGTACCACCTACCTAAGCATTGTTGCAGACCCTTTCATGGAAATGGTATTCCCTGGTGGCTGTGGCCTCTATCAGCAGGATAACACACCCTGCCACAAAGCAAAAATGGTTCAGGAATGGTTTGAGGAGCACAACAACGAGTTTGAGGTGTTGACTTGGCCTCCAAATTCGCCAGATCTCAATCCAATCGAGCATCTGTGGGATGTGTTGAACAAACAAGTCCGATCCATGGAGGCCCCACCTCGCAACTTACAGGACTTAAAGGATTTGCTGCTAACATCTTGGTGCCAGATACCACAGCACACCTTCAGGTGTCTAGTGGAGTCCATGCCTCGACGGGTCAGGGGTGTTTTGGCAGCAAAAGGGGGACCAACACAATATTAGGATGTATATGTATATGTATAAATCGGTGTATATAGCCATTTATGTGCTGAGATGAGATTTTGTGCCATCTATGGTCAGGAGAAAAAATAAAGTTGGGGGTGTGTCATCTTGCCCCAGGGGGCATCTTCCCCCATATAACCCTATCTTGTCTGCTTTTCACTGCAGCAGAAACAGGGAACTCAAGTCCTGGAGGGCCACAATGATGAGTTTAGCTCCATCCCCAATCAAATATACCTGAACAATCTAACCAAAAATTTCAAGCTAGTGTGTTTGATTAGGGATAAACTCTGCAGGATTTTTGCCCTCCTGGGTGGTATTCCAGAAAGTTGTTTAAGGGTAAGTAAGCGGATAACCTCAACTTTCGATTCCAAAAACGGAGATAAATTTCAGGGTGTGTAAGTAGCCATAGCAACTCCTTCTGTGAACATAACCTGTTCCGAAACAGGTTATGTTCCAGGGTTAGTTTGCTTAAGAGGTATTCAGATGCATTTTATATAATTAATATACTTATATTAATATAACTAAATTTGTTATATAATTGTTATATAATATACAATATTATATATTAATTCTAAAGCACTATTATAACAAGGTAATGTTTATATGTTAATTCAATTCAAATATATTTATTATTTATTTAATTGTCATCTCACACATGGATCTGCATTCAATTAATTAGCATCAAACAAACAATAATCCTTATTCTTAGTGAATAAAGATTACTTATTAAACAAAAAGATTGAAAAAATGATTGCACAACCACCAAATAGGTGGCGATGTGCACTAAGTAGGTTATGTAAATGGCATGCTTTTTCTTAGCGTCTGTTTCCATGGTGAATCATCGATTTGTTGCTCTGTTGAGAATGTCTTGTGTGTTGATGGGGAACATACTCTGAGTTGCCTGAACTTATTCACGGACGTGTTTTTGGAACCAGCATACCTCGGGTAAGCAAGGTTTGGGTTAATCAACCGAGAGTTCAAGGTATATGTGGCGGTAAGTTAACCTTGCTTTCTGGAATACCCCCCTGGAGTTGGCACACAAACAAATGAGAGCACGATGGCCTTCGTTTACAAAACAAATGTACGACTGAAAACTGGGCGTACGGTTGTTTCCACACAAAACTTGGCATTTATCAATATGGACGTGACCAGTGGCTATGATCAAATCTCATGTCAGATTTCAACTCGTGTATGCAAGTTTTTGACTTGGCATGAACTTGCATGCAGCATAGTAAATCTGGCAGAGAATTGTTACAGTGCATCCGGAAAGTATTCACAGTGCTTCACTTTTTCCACAATTTGTTATGTTACAGCCTTATTCCAAAATGGATTAAATTCATTATTTTCCTCAAAATTCTACATACCCCATTATGACAACGTGAAATTAAATTACATGTACATAAGTATTCACAGCCTTTGCTCAGTACTTTGTTGAAACACCTTTGGCACCAATTACAGCCTCACGTCTTTTTGAGTATGATGCTACAAGCTTGGCACACCTATTTTTGGGCAGCTTCTCTAATTCTTCTTTGCAGGACCTCTCAAGCTCCATCAGGTTGGGTGTGGAGCATCGGTGCACAGCCATTTTCAGATCTCTCCAGAGATGTTCAATAGGGTTCAAGTCTCTGGCTGGGCCACTCAAGGACATTCACAGAGTTGTCCCGTAACCACTGCTTTGTTATCTGTGTGCTTAGGGTTGTTGTCCTGCTGGAAGATGAACCTTCGCCCCAGTCTGAGGTCCAGAGCGCTCTGGAGCAGGTTTTCATCAAGGATGTCTCTGTACATTGCTGCATTCATCTTTCCCCCGATCCCGACTAGTTTCCCAGTTCCTGCCGCTGAAAAACATCCCCACAGCATGATGCTGCCACCACCATGCTTCACTATAGGGATGATATTGGCCAGGTGATGAGCGGTGCCTGGTTTCCTCCAGACATGACGCTTGCCATTCAGGCCAAAGAGTTCAATCTTTGTTTCATCAGACCAAAGAATTTTGTTTCTCATGGTCTGAGAGTCCTTCAGGTGCCTTTTGGCAAACTCCAGGCAGTGCCTTTTACTGAGGAATGGCTTCCGTCTGGCCACTTTACCATACAGGCCTGATTGGTGGAGTGCTGCAGAGAAGGTTGTTCTTCTGGAAGGTTCTCCTCTCTCCACAGAGAAACGCTGGAGCTCTGTCAGAGTGACCATTTACAGATGATGGAGGCCACTGTGCTCATTGGGACCTTCAATGCTGCAGAAATTTTTCTGTACCCTTCCCCAGATCTGTGCCTCGATACAATCTTGTCTCGGAGGTCTACAGACAGTTCCTTGGACTTCATGGCTTGGTTTGTGCTCTGACATGCAGTGTTAACTGTGGGACCTTATAAAGACAAGTGTATGCCTTTCCAAATCATGTCCAAACAACTGAATTTACCACAGGTGGACTCCAATCAAGTTGTAGAAACATCTCAAGGATGATCAGTGGAAACAGGATGCACCAGAGCTCAATTTTGAGTGTCATGGCAAAGGCTGTGAATACTTATGTACATGTGATTTTTTTTTTTCCGGTTTTTATTTGTAATAAATTTGCAAAGATTTCAAACTAATAATGAATTTAATCCATTTTGGAATAAGGCTGTAACATAACAAAATGTGGAAAAAGTGAAGCGCTGTGAATACTTTCCGGATACACTGTATGAGAGCATTTAGGCTGGGATCAAAACATATGAAGCCAATATTCATCTTTTTAAACTGTGCCATCTCGCCAATGGTATAATATTCTGTTGACAGTGTGTCATATAGCCTATCCATAACATTAATAAAGTAATCTAATTGAAGAATTATGGGTAATTTTTTGAGAAACATCAGTCAGTTAAATATTCAAACCTCAGCTGGTGTTTGATTCAGGATGCCAACGCTGTTGACCGCAGCAGTGATCTCACTCCAAACTGCATTTTTTCTTACTTCCTTTTATTCCGCTTTTCAAGCTGCCAAATAACACAAGCTAATTGAACTTGTAAGGTCAAAGTTTAAATCTCCAGGTCAGAGAACTTCCTCTTCTTGACTAGGTTACGTTTCTCCATGTCGTAAACTCTAGGGGCAAGCCTTCTAAACCATAAATTTATAGGGCCGAGATATCTAAATGACATTTTCAGCTGCCATATTTATCATTTGCACAATGGGATTGGAAGCATATGAATGTTTTTTCACGAATCACACCTGAACCCTGTTGTAAGATAATTTCTGTGCTTGGATTTATGCTCGTTTTTATGTCAGATTGATAAAAAAAGGCCTACTATGTATGCTATGACTTCACATTAGATGTAATAAAGCAGTGGTTAAAATGTAGTCACAATTTTGTAGTCATTGCTAATTTTTCAAATGTAAGTTCATGTTGCAAATCTGTGCTTTGTGACAACACATGTCCTCCTGAAAATATCCATTTGAAGATATGACCTAGTTTTCCCAAGTTTTTTATTAATTCATCTCATTCACCTGTCTCTTAATAATTAACTAATTAGCTCCTTTGTTTGTCCTCTGTACTTAAGCCCTCAGTTTCAGTCTGTTCCTTGTTCTGGATTGTTTTTCGTCTATGTTGAAGTGGTTGTTCTATTCCGTGTCGGCCTCTAGAGCGGTATGTGGAGGAGTTTTTGATTCTACGCTCAATTCCTGCTTTCAGATGGGACTGTATGATGATTTATTTCAGTTTCTTGCTCCAGGTAAATGTTATATACCCTTAGTTGATTATATCAACTATGTCCTCAGGCTATATGCGTCTGGTTTTGTGATTTGATGAAGTTAAAGAGGACAATACAAACCCCCCTCCAGTCTTCTCTCGAGCCTTGCATCCACCCTCCGTGACACCCAGTGGTTTATTCCAAGTCTTCTGATGATCATACAATAATGTGTATGATGAACAGACCTGAATTTAAGTGTTTTTTTCCACACTCAAATCAAACATCATTGATCAACTTGTGTTCAGAGACCAAGTAAAACATGGCGGTACCTCAGTAACATCAACTGGTACATGACGTCATGACATTCAAGAACCAATAAGGTTTGATGTTATTTGTGTTCTGGCATATTTTATTGGCAGTGGCTATTTGCACTAAGTGCAAATAGCAATAGATGCTATTTACACTAAGTGCAAATAGCGATAGATGCTATTTACACCGTGTAAAGAGCAACTAGATTCTATTTACACTCAGTGAAAATAACATATTCTTAGCGATAATTGCTATTTACACTAAGTGCAAATAGTGATAGAACTAGATTCTTTTTACACTAAGTGAAAATAACATTTTCTTAGTGATAGATGATATTTACACTAAGTGCAAATAGCTGTAGATGCTATTTACTAAGTGAAATAGCATACTAAGTGAAAATAGTGATATATTCTATTTACACCATGTAAAAGTAGCAGTTCTTCGCAATATGTGTAAATAGTAATGCAATTTATACTTTATTTTGACAGATACATACTATTTGCACCTCAGTATTGTTGTACATTTAACAGGATGCAATAATAACATAGAGTGTAAATGATTATATTTATTAAAATTATGAAATGGATGCTGCCTGAGTCGATTTTGCTCTAAGCATCAGAAAGCTTTTAGCCACATATAAATTAATGTCCTGGTGCCAAGGGCAGAGCAGACAACACCGTTAGAATCCTGTGAGCACTTCAAAGTGATCGCTATCTCATCCCATGCCTCTAACTCTCTTCCTCCCCCTCTACCATGAAGGACCTGGACAATGAGAGACTCAGTCCAATACACAGACGCAAACATTTCCTTTATGTAGCCCATAATTAAACTACTTCAGACTGGATATGAAATATTCCTATGTGTATGCATGTTCCCTATGTTATACTCTACGAGGTCATGATGTGTGCAGTGTTGAAGTCATGTTAGATGCTTGTATTCATGTGTAAAGGATGTATTTCTGCTTTTATATCTTCAGGCTAAAGCTTGTTTGGTACCTAAATATTCACTTCTCTTTTTCCTAACCAATGGTGCGCAGTATGTGCTTGTGAGATGCATTATTAGTATGTTTATCCCCTTGGGAGTAAAACTATACTAATTCTGAAATCATCATATGGACATGCCATTAGGTTAAAAAACCAGGACAAAGGAACTTTCTCCCGCCTAAAGTCCACGCCTATGATTGGCCATTACAGGAAATATGGGCGTATGTTAAATGAGCCTTAAAAGACAAAGGAAAGATCTTCTGTTCCTCTTTGTTCCTTCTTCTTCCTTCGCACCTTCCTCCCGTCTCTCAACTCGGCTTGTCCCCTTGCCAGGCAGCTTCGGCCCTGGCTTGGTGGCTCAGTCACGTTGGTTGGTTCCTTTGAAGTTCGGCGCACTTCACGACTCACGGCCAGGCGGACAGGCAACGCGCTCCATCTCAGCACACACCATCTCAGCGCTCAGTCAACTTCCAAAGCTCCGACGAGACGATCTTCTTTTCCTCCCTTTTTCGGCAACACTAGCTCTCAAGCTACTTTCAAACTTCCCGCGGATCGGAAACACGACCTCCGGAAGAGAGAGAACGCTCCAGCTCAAAGAACGCTCTGAGAAGCCTTCGCACGCATCCTCTTATACTCAGCACAAAGAAATCCATGCAAGTATAAATTCTATCAAGCTTTAGAGGCATTTAAGATTGGGGCCCCTGTTTAATGTGATATTATTCTTTGCTGACTCTCTCAGGTTACTTGTTTGTGAAATTGCCATTCTTGATCTTTCTTTCTTTCTCTCTTTCATTGCTTTTCGTTATTCTGTATATACATGTATTCGTTATTTAGTCATATGTATTCGTAGTATCAATTATTAAAACCATTGTATCCACGTTTGATTGTCATTGTTGCCGCTCACAAAAACATAGTCACTTTAATGTTTAGATCTTGCTACAAGCCTGCATATAGTATCGTTGAATACTTAAATTAATATATAGTTCAGAAAGTTATTCTTCGCAGCAGAAGGATAATCTTCCTGAAGATTTGATAAGAAAGAATAAAACTTCTTGAGAGTTGATAAAAGATTGTAATTGGTTCATTAGACGAACAGATCAGTTGAATTTTGAATTAATTCTTTAAAAGTTATTCTGTAGCCTACTGATTTGGCATATATATTCGTAGTTAATTGCAATCCATTGTTGTTGACTATATACACTCACCTAAAGGATTATTAGGAACACCATACTAATACTGTGTTTGACCCCCTTTCGCCTTCAGAACTGCCTTAATTCTACGTGGCATTGATTCAACAAGGTGCTGAAAGCATTCTTTAGAAATGTTGGCCCATATTGATAGGATAGCATCTTGCAGTTGATGGAGATTTGTGGGATGAACATCCAGGGCACGAAGCTCCTGTTCCACCACATCCCAAAGATGCTCTATTGGGTTGAGATCTGGTGACTGTGGGGGCTATTTTAGTACAGTGAACTCATTGTTATGTTCAAGAAACCAATTTGAAATGATTCGAGCTTTGTGACATGGTGCATTATCCTGCTGGAAGTAGCCATCAGAGGATGGGTACATGGTGGTCATAAAGGGATGGACATGGTCAGAAACAATGCTCAGGTAGGCCGTGGCATTTAAACGATGCCCAATTGGCACTAAGGGGCCTAAAGTGTGCCAAGAAAACATCCCCCACACCATTACACCACCACCACCAGCCTGCACAGTGGTAACAAGGCATGATGGATCCATATTCTCATTCTGTTTACGCCAAATTCTGACTCTACCATCTGAATGTCTCAACAGAAATCGAGACTCATCAGACCAGGCAACATTTTTCCAGTCTTCAACTGTCCAATTTTGGTGAGCTCGTGCAAATTGTAGCCTCTTTTTCCTATTTGTAGTGGAGATGAGTGGTACCCGGTGGGGTCTTCTGCTGTTGTAGCCCATCCGCCTCAAGGTTGTGCGTGTTGTGGCTTCACAAATGCTTTGCTGCATACCTCGGTTGTAACGAGTGGTTATTTCAGTCAAAGTTGCTCTTCTATCAGCTTGAATCAGTCGGCCCATTCTCCTCTGACCTCTAGCATCAACAAGGCATTTTCGCCCACAGGACTGCCGCATACTGGATGTTTTTCCCTTTTCACACCATTCTTTGTAAACTCTAGAAATGGTTGTGCGTGAAAATCCCAGTAACTGAGCAGATTGTGAAATACTCAGACCGGCCCGTCTGGCACCAACAACCATGCCACGCTCAAAATTGCTTAAATCACCTTTCTTTCCCATTCTGACATTCAGTTTGGAGTTCAGGAGATTGTCTTGACCAGGACCACACCCCTAAATGCATTGAAGCAACTGCCATGTGATTGGTTGATTAGATAATTGCATTAATGAGAAATTGAACAGGTGTTCCTAATAATCCTTTAGGTGAGTGTATGTATATTGTACAAATACTTAGGCTAGGTATTTCCCTTTTGGGTGATTTAGAGATTTATAATTTGATCATAACACGTTACGAGTAATTATAAAAAATTCAATATAAACACCCATAATTCCCTATTGAGCTAATTTAATTTATTAACGTATGTAGCCGAGTTGCTACATAATAAATGCTTTTATTATTATTAAACATTTCGTTAGGCACTTTATTTCCAATTTTAGAACATTTTCTTAATTTTTATTGAAAGTAAATGCCTTTCCGATGTGATATGTGATTGGAAAAGGGAGAAGAGCGAGCTTGGCAAAAGGCGGATTCGAACCCGGGTCGATCCTTAAGCCTTACCTCTTATTTACACTGCACGCGTCTGCGGCACGTTACGGCTGCGGTGAGGTTTTGTTCCGTCTTCTACGCGGTGCCAACTCACACCGGGAGCATTTCAGAAGCGAAGCGACAGGATTCGCGAGACCACGTGATTACACAGTCCTACGTTGTTTTTCTCTTTTTTTTTTTTTTTTTTTTGTTTTGTTTTTTTGTGTTCTAACATTAAATGTTTGTTTTGTCCAGTTTAATTCTGTTTATTGTTGTTTTTTGCTATCCCACATGAAATTATACTACAGTATTTGCTGTGTTAAACTAGTAAATTCTAGTATACTGTATATATTATAGTATTTACAACAATTTGTTAATGAATGCTAAAGTATACTGTTGTATTAATTACAGTGAACTGATAAACTGTAATAAATACTGTAGCAAGGATAGTTATGTGAAGTACGGAGTCTGCACGGGGTGTTTATTTTGAAATTGACAGGATTTTTGACTCTTATTTTGTATTTACTGCGCGGCTTCGGCGCGGCGCCTATCTTTAGCGAAGTGGCAGTGTAAATAAGGGGTTATGCTTTACTGATGCTTTTTTTTATCTTGTTTGGCCCAACCAGGCATTGTTAGGCGGAGCTAGTGCGAATAGCACTTGCCAACAAGGCACGCTATTTGCACTTGGAGTAAATAGACACTCCGTATTTTACAAACCCGATTCCAGAAATGTTGGGACACTGTACAAATTGTGAATAAAAACAGAATGCAATGATGTGGAAGTTTCAAATTTAAATATTTTATTCAGAATACAACATAGATGACATATCAAATGTTTAAACTGAGAAAATGTATCATTTTAAGGGAAAAATAAGTTGATTTTAAATTTCATGGCATCAACACATCTCAAAAAAGTTGGGACAAGGCCATGTTTACCACTGTGTGGCATCCCCTCTTCTTTTTATAAGAGTCTGCAAACGTCTGGGGACTGAGGAGACAAGTTGCTCAAGTTTAGGAATAGGAATGTTGTCCCATTCTTGTCTAATACAGGCTTCTAGTTGCTCAACTGTCTTAGGTCTTCTTTGTCGCATCTTCCTCTTTATGATGCGCCAAATGTTTTCTATGGGTGAAAGATCTGGACTGCAGGCTGGCCATTTCAGTACCCGGATCCTTCTTCTACGCAGCCATGATGTTGTAATTGATGCAGTATGTGGTCTGGCATTGTCATGTTGGAAAATGCAAGGTCTTCCCTGAAAGAGACGACGTCTGGATGGGAGCATATGTTGTTCTAGAACTTGGATATACCTTTCAGCATTGATGGTGCCTTTCCAGATGTGTAAGCTGCCCATGCCACACGCACTCATGCAACCCCATACCATCAGAGTGGCTTCTGAACTGAGCGCTGATAACAACTTGGGTTGTCCTTATCCTCTTTAGTCCGGATGACATGGCGTCCCAGTTTTCCAAAAAGAACTTCAAATTTTGATTCGTCTGACCACAGAACAGTTTTCCACTTTGCCACAGTCCATTTTAAATGAGCCTTGGCCCAGAGAAAACGCCTGCGCTTCTGGATCATGTTTAGATATGGCTTCTTTTTTGACCTATAGAGTTTTAGCCGGCAACGGCGAATGGCACGGTGGATTGTGTTCACCGACAATGTTTTCTGGAAGTATTCCTGAGCCCATGTTGTGATTTCCATTACAGTAGCATTCCTGTATGTGATGCAGTGCCGTCTAAGGGCCCGAAGATCACGGGCATCCAGTATGGTTTTCCGGCCTTGACCCTTATGCACAGAGATTGTTCCAGATTCTCTGAATCTTTGGATGATATTATGCACTGTAGATGATGATAACTTCAAACTCTTTGCAGTTTTTCTCTGAGAAACTCCTTTCTGATATTGCTCCACTATTTTTCGCCGCAGCATTGGGGGATTTGGTGATCCTCTGCCCATCTTGACTTCTGAGAGACACTGCCACTCTGAGAGGCTCTTTTTATACCCAATCATGTTGCCAATTGACCTAATAAGTTGCAAATTGGTCCTCCAGCTGTTCCTTATATGTACATGTTCCTTTTCTGGCCTCTTATTGCTACCTGTCCCAACTTTTTTGGAATGTGTAGCTCTCATGAAATCCAAAATGAGCCAATATTTGGCATGACATTTCAAAATGTCTCACTTTCAACATTTGATATGTTATCTATATTCTATTGTGAATAAAATATAAGTTTATGAGATTTGTAAATTATTGCATTCCTTTTTTTAATTCACAATTTGTACAGTGTCCCAACTTTTTTGGAATCGGGTTTGTATTTGAGTGGATCTATAGATTCATATGTAAATATGACCTGAATTTTCAAGAGTGATAAACATTATTACTGCAATGAGCTTAGGCATACATGGAAAAAGGACTTTTATACATGCATGTTAATAAGTGTCATCAACGTGCGTTCTATGCTTTGTTTGCACTGTTATTGACCAGAGGAATTGTATTGACTGCATTGTGTCAGTTAGAAGCAGCATCTGTCAGTCTATCAGTGTTTACAGTTTGATCTAATGCCTTTAGAATGAGAATCAACATCATCATCTATGTCGATCTCATCGTGGTAGTTCACTTCACTGCAAGATGTGGTTCATTGGCACACCGATATTGTCACTACACATCTCCATCTAAAGAAAAATAAATGATGATTCGACAAATATCAGACAAAACCAATATTGAAATTTTTTTCAGTCCTTGTAATGCATCTTATAATGCATTGTATGGTCTCATGAATAATTGTAACCACAGTTGCAATACATTATAATAGACCTTTAGGAAGTATAATGAATTAAAACATGACAGACAACCAATTTCAGATGTAACAAGGAATCTGTGAATATTATAATGCATTTTAACTGTGGTTACAATTATTCATGAAAAGATATAATGCATTATGATGTACATTATGAATACCTTTATAATGCATTATAGATAAAGGCTTTAAGTAAAGTGTTACCAATATAATTTCAGTAACACTTTATTTAAGGGTTCAGTTCTTGCTATGAACTAGTTGCTTATTCACATGCATATTACTAGGATATTGGCTGTTTATTCATACTTATAAAGCACATATTAATGCCTTATTCTGCATGACCTTTTTCTACATCCCCTAATCCTACCCAATACCTAAACGCTACAAACACTACCTTACCTATTAATAAGCAGTAAATTAAGAGTTTATTGAGGCAAAAGCACAGACCATTAAAAAATATGGAGGATGCGTCTTCACTACCTTCCACTGAAGAAAAGTGAAGCCGCCAACATCCTAATATGGTGCTGACATCTTTCACTGATTTGGGACCCGAGTCTGCGTAAGCGCAGTAGTAAGCGCGGGACCGGAGTCTGCGCAGTAGAGAGCAGGAAGTAGAGCCGCAATATCAAAAGCCCGCCCACACACTCGCTGATGCAGAACAATTCATTATGTCGGTGTGAAATAAACAGTTATGGAAATGTAGAAATTAAAGCTAAAGCTCCAATCTCCTCCCAAAAATCCAGAAAAAAGTCCGTTGGTGCCTCAGTGACAACTTCACTCAGAGAAGCTGTCAATCTCAGCTGTCAATCATGACAACACATCCCCGTTTTTATAGCATCAAATAACTAGCTAAAACCAAACTTATTTAAAAAACAAACACTTGAAATGACATCACCGTGATGATAAAATGACAGAAACCATCTTTGGGAAAAAATTATTTGAAGTGTAATTTGATTGTTTAGTTTGTCTCGCGTCCCATTAGAATACATGGAGGGGCGGGGGTTATGAGCCATACTGGGACCAACCACCTGGGGACGATCGAGACGCTTTGGCTTCACTTTTCATGTCTTGTGCGGCACGCTTGGGCAGAATTTCGTAATTAATAGTGAATGTGTTCCCCATACTAAAGTATTACCATAATTTCTTGTTTAGAATTTATTGGAAAACAATTTTGTTGTTTTAGGGAAAAACATGCTAATGTAAAATATTCCTAATGACACAAGTGGACTTTGTGTTTGGAGGACAGAAATGTCATTGTCCTGGGGAACATGTTGAACACGAAGTTCGACAAATTTCTAATTCTTAACAAAATGACTCACTAGGTTTGCATCCAATCAAATGAATAATCAAGGTTTTGCCAACAGTTATTTTGAACATTACCGTAATAAATCTATGCAAACAGTTGTCATTGTTTTCTATTACTGTTATATCCCACATCAGTACTGGGGTAGGTTGTGACAACAGCACTCTAACACTCTCCAGTGTCCTAATATGAAAACTATAATCACATATTTAAAGGTTTTCGCTGCTTCTTTTGCGGATTATGCGCAATTATCAGTAAGTCGTCATCCGAGAACTGGACTGTAGTTGCTCATAATGCACATACTATTGTAACAGTGTGGTTGTAGGAGTAAAGCTCTAGTAAACACAAACCACACTAATATGTTATTGAGAACTGACCAAAAACGTCTTAGTTACTATTGTACCTCCGTTCCCATTCAGTCAGTCACTCCTGACGCCACGTCGGAGACCGACGAATAGGAATCTCGCTCGCTCTACTTCGGGTGTAACTAAACGAGCCAATGCACATTGGCATGCAATGATTGCACCAGCTGCTAATGCCACGCAGCGCGGGTATAAATGAGGCACAGGTGCTTGCATCAAATTAGCTTTTTCCTTCGGAGCCGAGTGGTGGATGGTTCATCCTGAAATCACTCTCTACAAAGCAGTGGAACTGACTGAGCCTGCCTTTTGGAAGTGGATCTCTTCAGTCGGTGTTGGTGTGACGGCAAAGCAGCGGGTCGTGGTTTTTATATCATCTCTCTTTTTTGTTTGTGAGAGCAAACACAAAGGCTGTTCTCACAGCTGGTTCGGTGCGCTAGGTGGAGAGTGCTAAAAAGCCGTTCTTACAGCTGGTAAGAGAGCGCCTTCGTGAGTGAGAGCACGCACGTCAGGCTGCACTACTTCCCTGACTGTGTCGCCGTGACCTTTCCCCCTGCGTACTTCAGCACCAAGGAGAGCGTCCTTCTAAAAGAGCATACACAGAAAGATCTTGCGTCTTTTTCAAGATGAGATTTTATCTGTGTGTTTCTGGATGCGGTGGTTATCTGTCACCGAGGGATGGTCACCAGCGTGTTTGTATCTCGTATCTCTTGTAACCTGTATCTCGTGTTTGGGCATTAAGCACGCTGAGGCAGCGCTGGTGGATGACTCATGTTCTTACTGCGGGAACATGACCATCTCGGAGTTGCGGTCGAGACTCCATCTCGCAAGGGGTGGAGTCCCCACGCCTCTGCCTCGATCTAACCCTCCACAGAGGGTTACTTCAGGCAGTAGCGCGGGTGATCTGAGAGTAACGATGAGCGCGCTTCCCCCAGGGACCCAATCCCCGGGGAACCCTCACTCCTCCCACACTTCGCTGCCAGTAGAGCTGCCGTTGGAATGCGGTGGGCCACCCACGAGGTGTGTACCATCCGTATCCTTCGGGGGTCCTCTTGACAACCAGATGTCCATCGCTGCATCGGAGAGAGAGTCAGAAGCTTCTGGAGATGGCGTATCGGCGCAGGGGGCTCCTTCGGGAAGATCCGCTGTGCCTGATACGGATCCAGAAATGATGGCCATGCTTTCCCGGGCCGCTGAGAGAGAACGCAGGTTCCTCCCGTGGAATGGGCTGTTGCTATGCAACTGTGCCCTAACTCCACATCCAGGGGGAACCCGTGTCTCCCCTCCCGGGCCTGTAGGTACTCGTCCGTTCTTATCGGAAAGGCCTACCAGGCTTGTGGGGATGCTGCCTCCGCCTTACACGCTATGGCGTTGTTGCAAGTTCATCAGGCCCAGGCACTGAAGAGCTTGCACGAGGGTGGTCACGATCCCACAGTTCTGCACGAACTGAGGACCGCGACGGATCTCGCACTTCGTGCGACAAAGGTCACGGCGCGGGCAGTGGGTCGTGCGATGTCCACTATGGTGGTCCAGGAACGCCATCTCTGGCTGTCTCTGGCCGACATGAGGGAAACCGACAAAGTCAGGTTTCTTAATTCCCCCATGTCCCAGACCGGCCTATTCGGCGACGCAGTCCAGAACTTCGCCCAGCAGTTCTCGGCAGCACAGAAGCAGACTGAGGCGATCAGTCATATCCTGCCACGGCGGTCAGCTGCTGCCTCCACCCCGCTGGCAGCGCCTCAGCCTGCTTGTCGCAGAGGGTGGCCGCCTGCGTCTGCCTCCGCTCCTAGGCCGCAGCAGCAACCTCCACCTAAGCGGGCCCCGCCCCGCCCGTCCTGCTCACTCGGACCATCAGGCTCGGCTATGCGATTCAGTTCACCCCTCTATACCCTCTTGGGATCCTGCTCTGGTGCTCCGAGCACTTCAGAATGCCCCAGTTGAGCCTCTGCAGTCGGCAGAGCTAAAGATTCTCTCTATGAAGACTTTGCTGTTGGCTGCACTGGCCTCCATCAAGAGGCTAGGGGACCTGCAGGCATTTTCGGTCGACGAATCGTGCCTAGAGTTCGGGCCGGGTGACACCCACGTGGTACTGAGACCCCGGCCTGGCTATGTGCCCAAGGTTCCTACTACTCCCTTCAGGGACCAGGTGGTGAACCTGCAAGCGCTGCCCCCGGAGGAGGCAGACACAGCCCTAGCTTTGCTCTGTCCTGTCCGCGCTCTGCGGTTGTACGTGGATAGAATGCAAAGCTTCAGGACCTCAGATCAGCTCTTTGTCTGTCACGGAGGTCAGCAGAAGATTCTAGATTCGCTAGATTCTATAGCCTACGTGTAGAGCCGGTTTCCTCCTGTGTTCTCACCTCAAACGGGTAGTAGCACTGAGTGGACCTGGCTCTTGTCGGCTTGCTGCACTACGGCGCTTATATTCTCCAGAAGCAAACTCTGTGAGTTCTCCATCACCCTCGGTGCCGGACGTGGCGGAGCGTCTGGCATCATGCCCCTTGCCGCTGAATCCTTGAGAACCGGTACTGGGCTGGGGCTATATGAGTGTCCCTGCGGGGATCCCATATATTTTTCCACGGTCGCTCCTAACGGAAGCCCGTGTCTTTCCCTTGGGAGAGCCCCCCCTTCAGTGGGGCTGGAGCCCCCTCTCGGTTGCGGGCTATGGCTCAGCATTGTACTCCACATAACTCCTTCGGGGTACGATGTGGGTTCTGCAGCGTTCCCTCCTACTTGGGCACGCTTGCCCAGTGTTATCCAATAAGTCACTGAGCGGGTCATGTGGAACAGCAGTGATGGACTTCTCTGTGTGAGCCCGTCTCATCAGGTAAGAGAGCTCAGGAGGCTCACACAGGGCACTGGAATGTGGGATAGAAAGAGTGCACTTGATAACGTGCGCAATGGTTTCGGACACCACTACAAATAGCTGTTACCTCAAATAATGCCCTATTTGAGGGTATAGAGGGCGAGTTCGGATTCAGCCTCAGTGTGACAGGAGTTATCACAAGTGAGCATTCCGATAAAGAATGAAGAAGTCACATGAGAAGAAATCATGCTGCTACAGTTCCAACGTGCTCTGAAGCAAATTTTTGTGTTTACTGATTTGATGGGTAAGCTAACTGAGGTGACAGTTTTTCAAGTGTTTATATTACGTGTATAATCATTTTGTTAGTTTGTAGTTACAAATCACCACTCCGGCACTCCTGTGGAGGTCTCGCGCAGGTACTGTAAGGGGCCGTTCACACAGAACGTGTTTTTCCATTCCAATGCGCTACTTTTCCATTGTTTTTTTTTTATGTAAACACGTGCTAGACAGACGTGTATAGCGTTGTGCTCGTGTCTTGAGTCTTTTGCAGCGTCTCGTGCATGACATGGCATTCTAAAAACGTGGCACTCAAGTTAAAATCAGTTCAACTTTTAAAAAACGTATCTCGAGACCTTGCATTTTTTGACCCATTCCAGTGCCTGCGTCTCACGTTTTTCAAAGTAAAAATGCCTTCTTGTGAATGAGCCCTAAGTGTGGATGTGACAAATACTCAAGTTACAGTACCCTTTATTATTATGATATCAAAAATAATTATTGATAGTGTATTAATATGTTATGGTTCTGTAGCGGTGCATTTGGTCATTGATTTAATGACTATTACACAACTGGTAAATAATAAACTTGGCTGTTTGATCGATTGCTCCTGTCTGCCTCCTGTTTGTCCTTCTGACTGCTGTGCTCGCGTGTGCTTTGCTTGCTTTTGAATCTTTATTTGATATCATTCCCTGTTGTTTAAACTGCTAAATATAATTTACCCATCACCATATATTGTCTAATATTGCCTACCATATTAAATCTGACACCGCTAGCTTTTAATCTAAATCACTATCACGCGTTAGCATTTCGCTAGCCTGTTAGCTTGCCATCTCTGCACTCGGGTCTCTTGTTTTCTGAGTTCATTAAACAACTGTGGTGAGTTGGATTAGTAAATAGACTCCATCAAACAACTGTGGTAAATTGGATTAATCAACAAATACGGTAAGCCATGTCTTCTTCTCCTGTCATTGTCACTTGCACTGCATGTTTCATGTTTAGTATATCTTTCTCCGTTGGCGAACAGGGCTTCACATGTGATAAATGTAAGGAGATAGTCAGGCTGACGGAGAAGATTTCAGAATTAGAGACACGCATCCAGACTTTATTTGAGAGTAGTGAGAATGTAACAGCTTTAGACACTGCTTTGGATGCGAATAGCTTAGTGAACTCTGTACATTGTTCGGTTCCAGCTGTAGAGCCCGTGCAGCAGGGCAACTGGGTGACGGTGAGACGGCATAGTCGCGGATCAAAAAACCACTCTTCCGTTCCGATTAGAACATCAGACAGGTTCTCCCCACTCAGTGATGCACCCACTGAGAATCCTGTTGAAAGTGCCCTAGTTATTGGCGATTCTATTACACGGAACGTGAAAATAGAGACACCAGCCACCATAGTCACATGTTTACCGGGAGCCAGAGCGCCTGACATCAAAGCAAATTTAAAAGTGCTGGCTAATGCTAATCGTAAATTCTCTAAGATTATTATTCACGTCGGCACAAATGATGTTCGACTTCGCCAGTCGGAGATCACCAAAATTAACATTAAAGAGGTGTGTAAACTCGCAAGTACGATGGCAGATGACGTTTTTTGCTCTGGTCCCCTCCCCGTTAAAAGGAGTGATGAGATACTTAGCAGACTATCATCACTCAATGGCTGGTTGTCTGAGGTGTGTCCGCAAAATAACATAGGGTTCATAGACAATTGGAAAAGCTTTTGGGGCAGACCTGACCTGTTGAAAAAAGATGGTATTCATCCTTCCTGGGATGGTGCCGCTCTTCTCTCTAGTAATTTGGCACATAGTCTTAGAGCTAAACCTTGACTAACTAGGGCCCAGGTCAGGAAGCAGACGGACTGGCTTACCCGACCGCCTGCTAGCTGTCTCACGTCACAAAAGTCAGATAAATCCCAGCACATAGAGACTCTTTCACCTAGATATTATCACATAGAGACTGTGTCTGTTCCACGAAATAGTAAATACAAAAAACCATCAAAACCATTCAACGGTAAAAATTTAATTGATGTCCAACAAATAAACAACAGATATAATACAGATGATCAAATGATAAAGCTCGGGTTGCTGAGTATTCGATCCCTTTCCTCAAAAGCGCTTATTGTTAATGATATGATTACAGATCATAACCTAGATGTGCTGTGTTTGACAGAAACCTGGCTAAAACCTGACGATTACATTACTTTAAATGAGTCCACCCCCCAAGATTATTGTTATAAACACGAGCCGCTTCTGAAAGGTAAAGGGGGAGGTGTTGCTGTAATTTATAATAATATCTTCGGTATTACTCAGAAGTCTAGTTTCAAATATAATTCCTTTGAAGTTTTGGTGCTTTATGTAACGTTATGTAGTGAAATCGATAAATCCCGTTTGACATTTGTGCTGGCTACTGTATATAGGCCACCAGGGCACCATACAGACTTTACCAGAGAATTTGCTGATTTTCTATCAGAGTTAGTACTGGCTGCAGATAAAGTCCTAATTGTTGGTGATTTTAATATCCATGTAGACAATGAAAAAGACGCACTGGGATTGGCATTTAGAGACATTCTAAACTCTATTGGAGTAAGGCAACACGTGTCAGGACCCACTAGACCTAATACTGTCACATGGAATAAATGTTGATACCATTGAAATTCTGCAGCAGAGCGATGACATCTCAGATCATTACCTAGTATCATGTACAATTAATTTAGCAAAGGCTGCAAAGCCGTCCCCTCGCTTTAAATATGGCAGGACTATCACTGCTGCGACTAAAGATTTCTTTGTAAATAATCTTCCTCATCAGTTTCATCTCCTCAGCATCCCAGATAGCCTAGAGGAACTCGATGTTGCAACAGAAACTATTGACTCTCTCTTTTCCAGCAATTTAGACACAGTTGCTCCCCGGCGCTTAAAGAAGATTAAAGAAAATAGTCCAACGCCATGGTACAACGAGCACACCCGGGCCCTTAAAACAGCAGCCAGAAAAATGGAGCGCAGCTGGAAGAAAACAAAACTAGAAGTTTTTCGCATTTCGTGGAAAGAGAGCATGATTGCATACAGAAAGGCCCTAAAAACTGCTAGATCTGCTTATTTCTCGACTCTCTTAGAAGAAAACAAACACAACCCTAGGTATTTATTCGATACAGTGGCTAAATTAACCAAAGATAAAGCTTCACCTTCTGATGTTTGTAAACAGCACAGCAGTAATGACTTTATGAACTTCTTTACCTGTAAAATTGATACTATTAGGAAAAAAATTTTAACCATGCAGCCGTCTACTACAGTATCACATCAGACAGTGCATTGTAGTGTCACTGAGGAAAAATTACATTCATTCACTGCTATAGGAGAAGAAGAATTGGCTAAACTCGTTAAATCATCAAAATCAACAACATGTATGCTCGACCCCATACCGACTAAACTACTAAAAGAGATCCTTCCAGAGGTCATAGATCCTCTCCTTAATATCATTAATTCATCCTTGACATTAGGATATGTACCGAAAACTTTTAAGTTGGCTATTATTAAACCACTTATTAAAAAACCGCAACTTGATCCTACAAAATTAGTCAATTACAGGCCAATCTCTAATCTACCCTTTCTGTCAAAAATACTAGAAAAGGCAGTGTCCTCACAATTATGCTCCTTTTTAGAAAGAAATGGTATCTGTGAGGATTTCCAGTCAGGATTTAGACCGTATCATAGTACTGAGACTGCTCTCATTAGAGTTACAAATGATTTACTCTTATCATCCGATCGTGGTTGTATATCTCTATTAGTGTTACTCGATCTTAGCGCTGCATTCGATACTATCGACCACAATATTCTTTTGAATAGACTCGAAAATTATGTTGGCATTAGTGGAACTTCATTGGCATGGTTTAAATCATACTTATCTGACTGTTATCAGTTTGTAGCAGTAAATGAAGAGATGTCACACTGAACACAAGTTCAGTATGGAGTACCGCAGGGCTCAGTGCTAGGACCGTTGCTTTTCACCCTGTACATGCTACCACTGGGAGATATTATTAGGAAGCATGGCGTTAATTTTCATTGTTATGCTGACGATACTCAGCTCTATATTTCTTCACGCCCTGACGAAACTTACCAATTCACAAGATTAACAGAATGCATAGCTGATATAAAAAATTGGATGACTAGTAATTTCCTGCAACTTAATTCAGAAAAAACAGAACTTTTAATCATTGGACAAAAAAACTCCACAAGTAGTAACCTAGAATACTGTCTAACACTCGATGGCTGCTCTGTCAAGTCCTCATCGTCAGTTAGGAACCTGGGTGTGCTCTTTGATACCAATCTCTCATTTGAAAGCCACGTTTCTAGCATCTGTAAAACTGCATTCTACCATCTTAAAAATATATCTAAATTACGGCACATGCTTTCAATGCAAAATGCTGAACAGTTAGTTCATGCGTTCATGACCTCAAGGCTAGATTATTGTAATGCTCTACTGGGTGGTTGCCCTGCTCGCTTAATAAATAAACTGCAGCTGGTCCAAAACGCAGCAGCTAGAGTTCTTACTAGAACCAGGAAGTATGACCATATTAGCCCGGTTCTGGCAACACTGCATTGGCTCCCTATTAAACATCGTATACATTTTAAAATCTTGCTGATTACTTACAAAGCACTAAATGGTTTAGCGCCCCAGTACTTGAGCGAGCTCTTAACACATTATACTCCATCACGTTTATTGCGGTCTCAAAATTCTGGCCAGTTGATAATACCTAGAATATCAAAATCAACTGCAGGCGGTCGGTCCTTTTCCTATTTAACACCTAAACTCTGGAACAGTCTTCCTAGCATTGTTCGGGAAGCAGACACACTCTGTCAGTTTAAATATAGACTAAAAACACATCTCTTTACTATGGCATACACATAAAACATTTTTAATTTCTGTTATTCAAATCAGTTAAATGATTGTTTTAGGCTGCATTAACTAGGTCAGCCGGAACCGGGAACACTTCCAATAACACCTGATGTACTCGTTACATTATAAGAAGAATGGCATCTACGCTAATGTTAGTCTCTCTGTTTATCCCGAGGTTTACTGCAGTCGGCCGGATCCGGGCCGTATCCAGACCAGATGGTGGACCTTAGCCTGGACATGACGACCATATCCCTGAAGTGTCTGTAGAGACAATAGTGTCAATTAAACTCCCCCCTGTAAATGCCGCATCGACACGACATCCTAATTAAACCCGTCCCCGGCGTGACAACTCCAATCTTTCGAATAATCCTACGAATATCTATTTATCTAATATGACTTCTGACCTGTAATGTTGCCAGAATCATAATCATACACTATTTGTTCGTCGGCCAGAGGAGAACTGGCACCCCGACTGAGCCTGGTTTATCCCAAGGTTTTTTTCTCCATTCTGGCCCTGAAGGAGTTTTGGTTCCTTGCCACCGTCGCCTTTGGCTTTTGGCTTGCTCAGTTGGGGACACCTAAATTTCAACTACATTACTGATCCGCCCGCATTGACATTATATGATAATTGAAATGAGCTGGATGACATCACCGTTTTCTCCAGAGCGGCTGTGCAGCCGAATCAAATTCCGTTGCATTATTTTCCTGTTACCACTGTGAAGCTGCTTTGAAACAATTGCCATTGTAAAAAGCGCTATATAAATAAAGGTGATATAATAATACATATTTAGGTGCCTTTATTCAGCTTGTATTTATCAAATATTTTTGGCTTATAGGTGTGATGCTTCTTATATTTCATTTGAATACTTGATTGTTTCTCTGAATTGTTTAATGTGAGTTTACTTGCAATAACCAATTTTCATAAGAAGTCATGCTCCGTAAGTTTCCAATGTGCTGTAAAAGAAAAGTTGAATCTTTTTGTTTCAAGTTTAAAGTTGATTACATTTTTCATTATTAATATCTCATCAAGTTATGGTTGTGCTCTTATGTTTTTTTTTGTTTGTTTTGTTTTTTCAAATAAAGTATGAATTTCATGTTTAATTCATCTTGGTGTTGATCAGCATCATGACCTTTTTGCAGAGTATCATATGTAAGACTGAGTAACTTATGGTAAGCAACATAGTAAGAGAAGTAACATAAGTTTATAGTTATGAGAAAACCACAAATACAACATCCTTCAGTCTCTCTATGATAGTCAATTTTTGCTGCATCCTGAAATACATCAGGAATCTGGTTTTGAGTTAAATAAGTGTGAATAAATACATTTATTAAGCATTTATAAAGTGAGTTAAAAATGGCTCACTATTTGGCAGGTATTGCGTTAAAGTAACCCTTTTTATTCATGCAGTTATAACTGCTTATTAACGCTATTAGCTATTAAACACCTTTATAAACCCATTACAGAGGTAATTTTACTGTAAAGTGTTACGTTATATTTTAATGTTACGTAATCAACGTCATTACAAAAAAAAACGTTTTTTTCATTGCACGTTTTTCAATTTGAAAAATTTTTTCTCTCTTTGTAATTTTTCTGTGTTGACATCTTTAATGGGAGCTTGTGCAGGGTCTGGTTCAAAAGACACAGGTCTAAGATTGGTTGCAACAAACCACCTTTCTTTGGTACGACGAAATAAGGGCTGTAGAAACCCTTCTTCATCTTGGCTGGAGGAACAGGCTCTATTGTGTCCTTCGTACGGTGGCCCAGTAGTGCACAACACAACAAATTTTAAAAAGCAAACATAAGTTCACAACACAACCAAAAAGAGCCACAACACAACGGAATCAAGCCACAACACAATGGAAATGCTCCCGACCACTAGGGGGCTCTCAGATCGCGGTTCGTTTTCCTTGCCACTTTTCTGTAGAGTCGGCAGTCTTACAAAGATATCAACACCACGATTAGTTTTAACAGTATGTAACCATTGTATATCAACATGAAATATTAATTCAAACTCACCTATGTGTATTATATCTGCATATTTATACCTGAGAATGCTTTGACGCTCTACCACATGATGCCAATTCCACCAAGTTAAAATAACTTTTAACATTTAAAAACAGACATGTTCAAATTCCAAGGAGGTTGTTGGCCAAGATCTCGCGATACATGGCCCCATCCATCCTCCCCTCAATACGGTGCAGTCGTCCTGTCCCCTTTGCAGAAAAGCATCCCCAAAGAATGATGTTTCCACCTCCATGCTTCACGGTTGGGATGGTGTTCTTGGGGTTGTACTCATCCTTCTTCTTCCTCCAAACACGGCGAGTGGAGTTTAGACCAAAAAGCTCTATTTTTGTCTCATCAGACCACATGACTTTCTCCCATTCCTCCTCTGGATCATCCAGATGGTCATTGGCAAACTTCAGACGGGCCTGGACATGCGCTGGCTTGAGCAGGGGGACCTTGCATGCGCTGCAGGATTTTAATCCATGACAGCGTAGTGTGTTACTAATGGTTTTCTTTGAGACTGTGGTCCCAGCTCTCTTCAGATCATTGACCAGGTCCTGCCGTGTAGTTCTGGGCTGATCCCTCACCTTCCTCATGATCATTGATGCCCCACGAGGTGAGATCTTGCATGGTGCCCCAGACCGAGGGAGATTGACCGTCATCTTGAACTTCTTCCATTTTCTAATAATTGCTCCACCAGTTGTTGCCTTCTCACCAAGATGCTTGCCTATTGTCCTGTAGCCCATCCCAGCCTTGTGCAGGTCTACAATTTTATCCCTGATGTCCTTACACAGCTCTCTGGTCTTGGCCATTGTGGAGAGGATGGAGTCTGTTTGATTGAGTGTGTGGACAGGTGTCTTTTATACAGGTAACGAGTTCAAACAGGTGCAGTTAATACAGGTAATGAGTGGAGAACAGGAGGGCTTCTTAAAGAAAAACTAACAGGTCTGTGAGAGCCGGAATTCTTACTGGTTGGTAGGTGATCAAATACTTATGTCATGCAATAAAATGCTAATTAATTATTTAAAAATCATACAATGTGATTTTCTGGATTTTCTTTAGATTTCGTCTCAGTTGAAGTGTACCTATGATAAAAATTACAGACCTCTACATGCTTTGTAAGTAGGAAAACCTGCAAAATCGGCAGTGTATCAAATACTTGTTCTCCCCACTGTATATAAATAAAATTGACCTTGCCATACATGTCACAGTAACAAAAGAGGAAGACACGAAGGTAATGTGAATGACAGTCTTTATTTACAAGCAGTTCAAAGCAGCTGAGTTTCCAACAGGTAAGTAATTCAAAGAAGATTATAACACTTAGCTGGATGAATAACAATTCTATTGTTTTGCAGGTGCTGGCTGGAGTGGCAGACTGTCATGGTTTTGGGTTTTGTTTGTGTAACCCACTATGGTGAGTATCTGTTCATGTGTTCAAGTCAAGTCTGTTCAAGTCAAGTCCTTGTTTATTTTGTATCGTTTCTTGTTTTGGAATAAACTGCACTTGGGTTCATCTACACTTGCCTCCAGTGAATTATCGTTACAGAATACTCAACCATCCAAAATGAACCCAGCAGTAGCCATCCTGTGTTTATGCCAGGGGAATCGTCCCCTGGAGGATTATGTCCAGGACTTCTGTGAACTCTGTCACCTAGTTGATTTTAATGACGTGGCTTTAAAAGACATTTTTAGACATGGATGAAATGAGCCCTTGTGCTCTGGACTGCCTGGGGGGGAAATTCATTTCTCCCTTGGTCAGTATATTGATCATGCCCTTCTGTTAAGCGGCTCACCATTCACTGTGGATTTTGTGGGCACGGAGCCCCACAATCCCACAGTGTCTGCCGCTCCAGTGACGTCTCCTGTCCACGTCCAGAGTCCAGAGGGGACTTTGTCTCACATCCAGAGTCCAGAGAGGGCTCCAGCCCGTGACCAGCGTCCAGAGATGGCTCCAGCCCCTGACCAGCATCCAGAGATGGCTCCAGCCCCTGACCAGCGGCCAGAGATAGCTCCAGCCCGTGACCAGAGTCCAGAGAGGGCTCCAGCCCATGACCAGAGTCCAGAGAGGGCTCCAGCCCATGACCAGAGTCCAGAGAGGGCTCCAGCCCATGACCAGAGTCCAGAGAGGGCTCCAGCCCATGACCAGAGTCCAGAGAGGGCTCCAGCCCGTGACCAGCATCCAGAGATGGCTCCAGCCCCTGACCAGCATCGAGAGATGACTCCAGGCCATGACCCCATAGCTCCACCCAAGAAATTTTTTTGGGGGGGAGGCAGTAGGTACCTTGCTAAGGCCACGGAGGCCGTGCCTCTCTGGCCCCCTGAACTGCCTGCACCGCCATGGTCCCTTGAACTTCCTGCACTGCCATGGCTTCCTGAACTGCCTGCCTCACCATGGCTTCTTGAACTATCAGGTCCACCCATGCTCCACGGCCCAGGTCCGCCCATGCTCCACGGCCCAGGTCCGCCCATGCTTCCAGGCCCGTCTCTGCCTTGCCAGGGTCCATGTTCTGTCCCCCTATCCCTCCCCCAAGACCACCTCTGCTCCACCACCCTCCTGGACTGTTTTGTATAGTTTTGGTTTTGTTGGGCACCGGGAGATGCCCATAGAGGGGGGATATGTCACGGTTTTGGGTTTTATTTGTGTACCTCGCTATGGTGAGTGTCTGTTCATGTTTTCAAGTCAAGTCTGTTCAAGTCAAGTCTGTTCAAGTCAAGTCCTTGTTTATTTTGTATAGTTTCTTGTTTTGGAATAAACTGCACTTGGGTTCATCTCCACTTGCCTCCAGTGGATTATCGTTACACAGACTAATAGACTGACGATGGGGACCGAAGATAGACAGGTAAAGGTAGGTATCCAAGGTGAGTAGTTGGGTCCTTACTTGTAGAACAATGTTGGTAAACAGTTCTTATGAAAAGACGATGTAGCAGTCCTAGTAGCAATGAGACTAGACAATGGCTGTGTCCGAAAACTGGAAAATGCTGCCTTCGGAGGACACATTTCAAGGTAGGAAGGCATCAAGGCACATCCGAATCCAATGTTAGCTTCACTTCCTGCCTCCTGAGAGACCTTCATCTGATCGATTTTTGAAGGAAGCATAGATGTATCCTGATCGGGCCTGATCGATTGCTCCTGTCTGCCTCCTGTTTGTCCTGCTGCCTGCTGTGCTCGCGTGTGCTTTGCTTGCTTTTGAATCTTTATTTCATATCATTCCCTGTTGTTTAAACTGCTAAATATAACTTACCCATCACCATATATTGTCTAATATTGCCTACCACATTAAATCTGACATCACTAAATCTGCGAATAGCTTAGTGAACTCTGTACATTGTTCGGTTCCGGCTGCAGAGCCTGTGCAGCTGGGCAACTGGGTGATGGTGAGACGGCATAGTCGCGGATCAAAAAACCACTCTTCCATTCTGATTAGAACATCAAACAGGTTCTCCCCACTCAGTGATGCACCCACTGAGAATCCTGTTGAAAGTGCCCTAGTTATTGGCGATTCTATTACACGGAAAGTGAAAATAGAGACACCAGCCACCATAGTCACATGTTTACCAGGAGCCAGAGCGCCTGACATCAAAGCAAATTTAAAAGTGCTGGCTAATGCTAATCGCAAATTCTCTAAGATTATTATTCACGTTGGCACAAATGATGTTCGACTTCGCCAGTCGGAGATCACCAATATTAACATTAAAGAGGTGTGTAAACTCGCAGATGACGTTTTTTGCTCTGGTCCCCTCCCCGTTAAAAGGAGTGATGAGATACTTAGCAGACTATCATCACTCAATGGCTGGTTGTCTAAGTGGTGTCCGCAAAATAACATAGGGTTCATAGAAAATTGGAAAAGCTTTTGGGGCAGACCTGACCTGTTGAAAAAAGATGGTATTCATCCTTCCTGGGATGGTGCCGCTCTTCTCTCTAGTAATTTGGCACATAGTCTTAGAGCTAAACCTTGACTAACTGGGGCCCAGGTCAGGAAGCAGACGGACTGGCTTACCCGACCGCCTGCTAGCTGTCTCACGTCACAGAAGTCAGATAAATCCCAGCACATAGAGACTCTTTCACCTAGATATTATCACATAGAGACTGTGTCTGTTCCACAAATTAGTAAATACAAAAAAACATCAAAACCATTCAACGGTAAAAATTTAATTGATGTCCAACAAATAAACAACAGATATAATACAGATGATCAAATGATAAAGCTCGGGCTGCTGAATATTCGATCCCTTTCCTCAGAAGCGCTTACTGTTAATGATATGATTACAGATCATAACCTAGATGTGCTGTGTTTGACAGAAACCTGGCTAAAACCTGACGACTACATTACTTTAAATCCACACCCCAAGATTATTGTTATAAACACGAGCCACGTCTGAAAGGTAAAGGGGGAGGTGTTGCTGTAATTTATAATAATATCTTCGGTATTACTCAGAAGTCTAGTTTCAAATATAATTCCTTTGAAGTTTTGGTGCTTTATGTAACGTTATGTAGTGAAATTGATAAATCCCGTTTGACATTTGTGCTGGCTACTGTATACAGGCCACCAGTGCACCATACAGACTTTACCAGAGAATTTGCTGATTTTCTATCAGAGTTAGTACTGGCTGCAGATAAAGTCCTAATTGTTGGTGATTTTAATATCCATGTAGACAATGAAAAAGACGCATTGGGATTGGCATTTAGAGACATTCTAAACTCTATTGGAGTAAGGCAACACGTGTCAGGACCCACTCATCGCCGTAATCATACTTTAGACCTAATACTGTCACATGGAATAAATGTTGATACCATTGAAATTCTGCAGCAGAGCGATGACATCTCAGATCATTACCTAGTATCATGTACACTTAATTTAGCAAAGGCTGCAAAGCCGTCCCCTCGCTCAAATATGGCAGGACTATCACTGCTGCGACTAAAGATTGCTTTGTAAATAATCTTCCTCATCAGTTTCATCTCCTCAGCATCCCAGATAGCCTAGAGGAACTCGATGTTGCAACAGAAACTATTGACTCTCTCTTTTCCAGCACTTTAGACACAGTTGCTCCCCGGCGCTTAAAGAAGATTAAAGAAAATAGTCCAACGCCTTGGTACAACGAGCACACCCGGGCCCTTAAAACAGCAGCCAGAAAAATGGAGCGCAGCTGGAAGAAAACAAAACTGGAAGTTTTTCGCATTTCGTGGAAAGAGAGCATGATTGCATACAGAAAGGCCCTAAAAACTGCTAGATCTGCTTATTTCTCGACTCTCTTAGAAGAAAACAAACACAACCCTAGGTATTTATTCGATACAGTGGCTAAATTAACCAAAGATAAAGCTTCAACTTCTGATGTTTGTAAACAGCACAGCAGTAATGACTTTATGAACTTCTTTACTTCTTTACTTCTTCTTTACTAAGATTGATAATATTAGGAAAAAAATTATAACCATGTAGCCGTCTACTACAGTATCACATCAGACAGTGCATTGTAGTGTCACTGAGGAAAAAATACATTCATTCACTGCTATAGGAGAAGAAGAATTGGCTAAACTCGTTAAATCATCAAAATCAACAACATGTATGCTCGACCCTATACCGACTAAACTACTAAAAGAGATGCTTCCAGAGGTCATAGATCCTCTTCTTAGTATCATTAATTCATCCTTGACATTAGGATATGTACCGAAAACTTTTAAGTTGGCTATTATTAAACCACTTATTAAAAAAAACGCAACTTGATCCTACAGAATTAGTCAATTACAGGCCAATCTCAAATCTACCCTTTCTGTCAAAAATACTAGAAAAGGCAGTGTCCTCACAATTATGCTCCTTTTTAAAAAGAAATGGTATCTGTGAGGATTTCCAGTCAGGATTTAGACCGTATCATAGTACTGAGACTGCTCTCATTAGAGTTACAAATGATTTACTCTTATCATCCGATCGTGGTTGTATCTCTCTGTTAGTGTTACTCAATCTTAGCGCTGCATTCGATACTATCGACTACAACATTCTTTTGAATAGACTCGAAAATTACGTTGGCATAAGTGGAATTTCATTGGCATGGTTTAAATCATACTTATCTGACCGTTATCAGTTTGTAGCAGTAAATGAAGAGATGTCACACCGATCACAAGTTCAGTATGGAGTACCGCAGGGCTCAGTGCTAGGACCGTTGCTTTTCACCCTGTACATGCTACCACTGGGAGATATTATTAGGAAGCATGGCGTTAGTTTTCATTGTTATGCTGACGATACTCAGCTCTATATTTCTTCACGGCCTGACGAAACTTACCAATTCACAAGATTAACGGAATGCATAGCTGATATAAAAAATTGGATGACTAGTAATTTCCTGCAACTTAATTCAGAAAAAACTGCATTTTTAATCATTGGACAAAAGAACTCCACAAGTAGTAACCTAGAATACTGTCTAACACTCGATGGCTGCTCTGTCAAGTCCTCGTCGTCAGTTAGGAACCTGGGTGTGCTCTTTGATACCAATCTCTCATTTGAAAGCCACGTTTCTAACATCTGTAAAACTGCATTCTACCATCTTAAAAATATATCTAAATTACGGCACATGCTTTCAATGCAAAATGCTGAACAGTTAGTTCATGCGTTCATGACCTCAAGGCTAGATTATTGTAATGCTCTACTGGGTGGTTGCCCTGCTCGCTTAATAAATAAACTGTAGCTTGTCCAAAACGCAGCAGCTAGAGTTCTTACTAGAACCAGGAAGTATGACCATATTAGCCCGGTTCTGGCAACACTGCATTGGCTCCCTATTAAACATCATGTACATTTTAAAATCTTGCTGATTACTTACAAAGCACTAAATGGTTTAGCTCCCCAGTACTTGAGCAAGCTCTTAACGCATTATACTCCATCACGTCTATTGCGGTCTCAAAATTCTGGCCAGTTGATAATACCTAGAATATCAAAATCAACTGCAGGCAGTCGATCCTTTTCCTATTTAGCACCTAAACTCTGGAACAGTCTTCCTAGCATTGTTCGGGAAGCAGACACACTCTGTCAGTTTAAATCTAGACTAAAAACACATCTCTTTACTACGGCATACACATAAAACATTTTTAATTTATATTACTCAAATCAGTTAAATGATTGTTTTAGGCTGCATTAACTAGGTCAGCCGGAACCGGGAACACTTCCCATAACACCTGATGTACTCGTTACATCATAAGAAGAATGGCATCTACGCTAATGTTAGTCTCTCTGTTTATCCCAAGGTTTACTGCAGTCGGCCAGATCCGGGCCGTATCCGGACCAGATGGTGGACCTTAGCCTGGACATGACGAACGCATCCCTGAAGTGTCTGTAGAGACCGTGTCAATTAAACTCCCCCCTGTAAATGCCGCATCGACACGACATCCTCATTAAACCTGTCCCCGGCGTGACGACTCCAGTCTTTCGAATAATCCTACGAATATCTATTGATCTAATATGACTTCTGACCTGTAATGTTGCCAGAATCATAATCATACACTATTTGTTCGTCGGCCAGAGGAGAACTGGCACCCTGACTGAGCCTGGTTTCTCCCAAGGTTTTTTTCTCCATTCTGGCCCTGAAGGAGTTTTGGTTCCTTGCCACCGTCGCCTTTGGCTTTTGGCTTGCTCAGTTGGGGACACTTAAATTTCAACTATATTACTAATCTGCCCGCATTGACACTTTATGATAACTGAAATGAGCTGGATGACATCACCGTTTTCACCAGAGCGGCTGTACAGCCGAATCATATTCTGTTGCATTATTTTCCTGTTACCACTGTGAAGCTGCTTTGAAACAATTGGCATTGTAAAAAGCGCTATATAAATAAAGGTGATTTGATTTGATTTGATATCCTTCGCTAGCTATGATATCCCACTATCCTATGCATTCCATTCAGTGACAGTTGTGCTAGAAAAAGAAAGATGGTGCCACGTTTTCCACATCTGATGTAATTTCTAGCAAGAAATTACTACTGTAGTAATTAAATATTTGTTTAGTTCTCACCAAAGCTCGCTATTTTGCTGTAGATCATTAAAATTTTACGTTGCCTCAGAAGTCTGTCCGAAATCAGTTTCATGAGGTGCCTTTGTGCGCTTTCGCTGCCTTACAAGTCATTGCCTGATAAGGCAAACAAGTCAGCTGCCTAGGTTTTCGGATGCAGCCAATGAATGAGTGTTTGGTGCTTGCTTATATGGGAAAACTGATTAGGTTGATGGCAAACAGGTGTGAAGATTAAGCTGAGTTTGTAGGTGATGGCCAGGGAGGATTATGGGAAGTGTAGTGTGTTGTAGTGACTGGTCAGGTGAATGAAGATTGTGACAATGACACAGATTACATCTGCATTTTTTTTGAAGTGGTAAATCCACTGACATAAAGAGATGAAGACACAAAATGACACTGGTTTACTTCAAGCTTGGGAACCTGGACCACCAAAACATTTCCAAGATACAAAACATTACACTGAATCAGTATTGGTTTCTTCCAAATGAGCTTACAGCCTAAAATAAGTATTTCAACCATTTATTACTCACATTAAAATAGTCTGTAATTTATTATGGCAACCAGAAATGACATTAAGTCGAAACTGTCAGAGGAGTTCTCTATAAGTGAACAAAGACTATTTAAATCAGTCACCTTCTACACCTTCTAACTACAGTAATCCATACGATCCCAATGGATGAATTAATGTCTTCTGAAGTGAAACGATAAGTGTTTGTAAATATTTTAAATTTTTTAAACTGTAGACTATCGCTTCCGACCAACAGTCATCTGTCGTGCATGAGAGGGTTGAGTTCACACTTGACGTAACTTGAAGCGTGACGTGAGCGTGCTGAGAAACTCACGCGGATGTCGGATGCTGTCAGTTTTTATTTTATTTAATTTTTTTAATTAATGCTCAAAACAGTATAGAAACAATAACATAAAATATGATAATAGCAATGAGAAACAAACAAGACAGGAAGACAGAGACAGTTGGTCGGAAGTGAAAAGATTAGTCAATTATGAAAGCATTTATGGGCGTACTTTTTCTTTTAATAAATATTAATACAGAATAGCAAAATATATGGGATTCCTTCAGTGGAAATAATGAAAAAGAAGAAGAGGAACAAGAGGAGTAACAAGCACCACTTACCCTGTAACTACATGGATAATTACCCCTAAATTAAAAAATACTTACAGTATAAATAATTTGTTAATTTTCCTGGAATAAACCCTTTATTCCCCAAATATTACATATTGTTCCCTTATACCTACACATACATACTTTATAGTTACACTATAATTACCAAAAGATATGCTGTAAATTTGTTTTACTTATGCAGTACTTTCCGGGCTGTAATCTAAAGCGTTACCCAATTGCCTTGTATATCAATAACAGCTAAAGGGATTCGGTTAGAACAAACAGCATGCAAACAGCACACAACCTCAGCGATTCACGGAGAAACAAAGACTTTTATTTGTTCAAGCTGTTTCAGGTTACACAAGCTTGTGCACGTTATAATTGTTACTATAAAATGTTACGATCAAGCACTAAATGATTCCCTTTAACAAATTATGACAAACAGTTATCTTATGGAATAAATGAATGTCTTTAATAGCAAATAGCTGGTAGACTTATTAAATATGTGAATATTTCAACTATTGTACGAATGTACAATCTATTGTAGGTTAAAACTATTGTACTACTTCAAGATCAACTTTTTTTTTAATTTAACTTAATTGCAATATACAGTAAAGCATATTTTCAGTAGTGATTAACATTATTACCTGCAAAGAACCTGCCAAACTATTCTGTGTATGTGCAAACTAGCCTCGATTCAGGAATACATGGAAAAAGGTAATTTATACATGCATTTATAGTTAGTAAGTGTCATCAATGTGCATCCATGCTTTGTTTTTACTGTTATTGAGCAGAAGAATTGTATTGACTGCATTTCCAGTATGCATAAAGTTTGCATCAGTTAGAAGCAGCATCTCTTAGTCTATCATTAGCAATGTTTACAATTTGATCTAATGCCTTTAGAATGAGAACATCAACATCATTATTTATGTCGATCTCATCATTGTAGTTCTTCACTGGGAAGATGTGGTTCATTGGTACACCGATGTTGATACTACATATCTGCATCTAAAGAAAAAGACGAGGTAAAACAAACAAAAATGACTATTCAAATATTATAAGACAAACCCAATAATTACAAATATTTTAAGGTGTCATTGTTACAGTGTAATTATATATGTAAGTACTGAGTAATAATAATTAACATGTACTTACTATAGGGTTAGGGTAGGATTAGGGTTTGGTTGAGGGTTAGTTGCATGTAATTATGCATAATTTATTGTTATTACTATGGTAAGTACATGTGACATATGTAACAAGGACACTAAAATAAAGTGTTACTGAAAAATATTAATTCCACACAGTAAAACACACATATGACGTTTAAATTCACCTTCTCTCTGATCTTCTTACTGGTGTAGATCTTCTTTAGGTCTTGTTTCACCAGTGGACATGCTTCATCCACTTTAGTCATGATGACCACTTGAGGAATCCCTACAATGATAGTGTTAGTGGTTTATAAGTTAAATTTTTTATAAGAAAAGAAGATCAAATTTCCATTGTTTACAAATTATACAAGACCAATTAGTCTGGGAAAGTATCAATCAAGTTTTAATCTATTTTGCAGAATGTTTCTTTTACTTCCAGTGATTTGATACAGCCATTCTTTTCATATTTACTGTCCAATATAAATATAATTTCTTGTTTATAATTTAGCTATTGAAAAACAGTTTTGTTCATTTTAGGGAAAATGCTAATGTAAACTTTCCCAATGACACAATTGGACTTGTGTTTGGAGGACATGAGCAGTGCCGGGGAACATGCTGAACAGATGAAGTTCAACAGATTTATAATTATTAACCAACATAACATCTAGAGAATCTTCCTTCACTAGGTTTATATCCAATCAAATGAATAACTTCTTGGTTACTGATGTAACCCTCATTCCCTGATGGAGGGAACAGAGACGTTATGTCAACTGACAAATGGAGTCTCACTTGGGAGCCCTAATCACTTCTGCGTTTTAGAAAAACGACCAATGGAACTGACATGCAGAGCCTCTCCTCCGTACATACGGGTATATAAGATGGCTCGCATCCACTCATTCAAATTTTATGCTGAGGAGCCGAGACGGTGTCCCAGCCATTCAGCGGAGTGGTTCAGGGTTGTTGCTGGGGGGACATAACATCTCTGTTCCCTCCATCAGGGAACAAGGGTTACATCAGTAACCAAGACGTTCCCCATCTGTCAGTCACTACGATGTTATGTCGACTGACAAATGGGGTCTCTATGGAAAGACCCACAACCACTGAACTGTGTTACGAGTGTTGGAGATGCAGATGCTGGCAAGCTGTAGCGTGTCCTTTTGGCAGCTTCTCCCGTAAAGTCATAACCTACCCAGTGCCCCATGTGAGCCCAAAGTGATAGTCCTCCATGCCAACAGGGTAGAAGGGACAGGGCTTACCATGGAGACAGTCGTAGCTGCTGTTTCTTTTGTATGTTTGCTTCCCATTTATTTCCAGCCATGACCAGTGTTGTTAATGCTGGGGAAGCGTACCTAGTCCAATGGAAAGGGATACTACAAAGGCCACATCCTAACTGTAAGGAAGAGAGCATGTGGAAATACACATTTGGACTGACCCGTGGGGCAGTGCTACATATGGAAAGATCTATGCGGTAGGTCCAGCCTAGACACGGGTGCAACTACTACAGATGCAGAGATGGAGCAGAGCAGAATCCTCAGTAACGCTTTAGATTAAAACTAATGCAACTTTTTTTTTAAATACTGGGGAAATATACTCTTGTTCCATGTAGTTACAGGGTGCAAGTGGTGCTTGCATGTGTAAGCAACATGAAGCTTCAAGCTTTCATGACGTTCTCGCATCAAACGTAAGATTGTTGCCTATCATAATAGTTAGTACCACTTAGTTCTAAAATACTTAGTATAAATAATTTGTTAATTTTCCTGGTTGTTACGCCTTTATTCCCCAAACGTTACATATTGTTCCCTTATACCTACACGTACATACTTAATAGTTACACTATAATTACTGAAAGTTACGCTGTAAATTCATTTTACTTACACAGTACTTTGCAGGCTGTAATCTACTGCGTTACCGAATCCTCCTCTTAGAGGGGAATGGTGTTGCAAACAAGACAGCGAGCCAGCCTTCTAGCACATTACCTGTTTGTACCCAAATCACAGGATGAAATCGGCTCCACCCAAAGACTGTAGAATATCGCGAAGGTATTAAATGTCACCCAGCCTGCAGTTCTGCAGATGTCTGCCAAAAAGGCACCATGCGCCCAGGAGGAGGCAACACTCCGAGTGGAGTGAGCACTCACTTCAACTAGGCACGGCTTGCCTTCGTATTGGTATGCCAAGGTGATGGCATCCACTATCCAGTGGGCCAACCTCTGCTTGGAGACAGCCTTTCCTTTCTGCTGACCTCCAAAGCAAATAAAGAGCTGCCCAGAGATTCTGAAGCTCTATGTGCAGTCCACGTAAACACGCAGGGCTTGAACGGAACACAGCAACGGGGACAGCATTTGCACATTCACAACCTGGTCCTGAAAAGGAGTGGTGGAAACTTTGGCCATGTATCCGGGCCGGGATCTCAGGATCACCGAAAAAAAAAAGCTGGCCCAAACTCCAGGCACCGAAAATGCCTGCAGGTCTCCCACCCTCTTGATGGACATGTACGTGGTCAGGAGCACTGTCTTTAGAGACAGGATCTTAAGCTCAACTGAGTGGCTCAAAGGGAGCTCTCTGCAGACCAGATAGGACCACAGGGAGATCCCAGTAGGGATGAGATGCAACCTTCTTCCGGAGATCGTGTCATCCATGGGAAGTTTGAACGAGGTTAACTTGAAAGCAAGTTTTGCTGGAAAATGAGGAAGGAAGTCTGTCTCATCAGAAGAAGAATGAGCGCTAGGATAGAAAGAGCGCTGCCTGGCAAAGGATGAGCTGCCTAGCCAGGAGATGAGCCAGGATTAGCCAATGAATGTGTCTTTTAAGGACAAATCAATCCACACCTACCTTTGGTGGACTGACCAATACAGAGGCATGAATCTTAAGCGGAAAAAGTTCTTTCTCATTTTATGACCTAAATTGCCTGTTTTATGGTGGTGTCAGATTCGTAACTTTTACTCCAAAGGATGGTAAAAATAGTATAATACATTTTATAGTAACACAATATACTTCTTTAGTTGATGCTCACAGAGAGTTCTGTTTCGATACCAAGAAGTATATGGCTGGAAGATATTAAAGCAGAGATACATTCTTACACATGGGACATGCATACATACAGAAATATATCATATACATTCTGGAATAGTTTAATTATAATGTAAGTGAAGAGAATGTCTGTGTATTGGATGAGTTTTCGCAATAACTTTGCCACATGACCCTCTGTGCCTGCCGTGGGGGGGGACCCGAGTTGATTAAGATCTTTTGAAGTCACGAAGGATCTTCGAGGTGTGCCTGCTTAGCATCTTCCAAGGCAACTAAGGTGACAACGGAGCTCATAAAAGTCAGACAGGCCGGAGCCAGGTCCATAATTTATATGCAAATGTCAAAGGCTAAAAGCATCTCATCTCGTGAGTCAGTCCAGACGCTACAGTATCTCCGGGGGTCTTCCTGACGGGGAGAGCACCACTCACCGAACACTTCAAAGCGTAAGCTCGCCTGGTAGAGGGAGCTCTGGTTTGAGTGATAGTGTCTACCACCGCTGGTGGTCGGGTACTTAAGTCCTCTGTGTACCGTCCAGAAGCCACACATGGAGGTTCCAGAGGTCCAGACACAGGTGCCATATGGAGCCCCGTCCCTGAGAAAGACAATCCTTCCTCAGGGGAATATGCCAGGGAGGAGCAGTCACGAGGAGCATCAGGTCAGAACCAGGTCCGGGTGGACCAGTAAGGCACCTCTAGGTAGTTGATATGCCACTGCAGTTGAGGTCCTGTCCAGGAGCCAGAGGCTGCGTGCCAATTGCATACAGTGCCCCAGGCCATTCTGTTGAGGCATCTGTTGTAAAAACAACTTTGTTTATTGGATACTTTTGTTACTGGATACTTTGGTTCTAAGGGCACTTCGGCCCATAGAAAAGCAAAGTCTGACCAAGGGCTGAAAGTTCGGCCACAGATCGGAGTGATGGTCACATGGAGTGTATCGAGGCGCCATGCCCATCTCAGAACTTGGTTGTGTAGCCAGTGCTGTAGCGGTCTCATATGCGTCAATCCAAGCAGCGTGACTGCAGCTGTGGATGCCATATGCTCCAGGAGCCTCTGAAATTGTTTCAGTGGAACTGGTTTCGCCCCTGAACATATTCAGGCTTAGACAGCATTTCCCTTCTGCTGACCTCCAAAGCAAACAAAGATCTGAGCTCCCCTCATCTCTGGGCCACCTGTTGCGCCTTCCTGTGGACGGGGTGGCCAGGATTTTGTTTCTGGTTGTGCCAGAGCAGATGTAAACACTGCAGGGGGACGCCCTCGGCAACTTGGGGGAAGCCCATGCTGGCCTGGTGGCAGTGGTATCACGCTGGGGCAGGATGTGTTGTATTGCTTCCGTCTGCTTCTGGACTGCCAAGAACTGCTGGGTGATGTCCACAGAACACGGCTGTGAACTGCACGCCGCACCCAGGAACTAATCATTCAACCGCAAGCGCTCAGGACAAGTTGGAGGATTCCACTCGAGTCCAATGCCCGCAGCGGCCCGGGCAAGCGTACCAAGTCAACTCTGCATCCAACTCGGCATGAGCGATGACACCCGAAGGGGGAAGCTCAACCTCATCTCCATCTGCAGAGGACAATAGCCCACTCTCTGATGCAGGTATCGACATCTGATCCTCACCTGGAGCACCGAATGACACACTGGGTCCCCTGTGAGAATGACCCGCGCCATCACCCGGCAGCTCGACGGCAGATGGCACGCTAGACTGGCCCAGATGGAAAGGCATCTTTAAAAAGACATTCACCGACCGTGCTTGCTCTTTTAGGGAAATCTACACTTTTGTGCTGAAGCACCCAAGGGTAAATCACTGCACTTAACTGTGTGCTCTTCCACCAGCAAGAGAGATATCCTCTGTTGCACATTTTTTTTCACTTGAATGTTGCTTGGTGACTGGAAAGAGTGATCGCTGTCCACAACCACTCGGCTCCAAAGCAAAAATCTGAATGAGTGGATCTTATATACCAGTATGTACGGGTGAGTGGCTCGGCATGCAAATTCCACTCGCCAAATCCATTGGCTGTTTTTCTAAAACTCAGAAGTGATTGGGGCTCCCAAGTGAGACTCAATTTGTCAGTAGACATAACGTCGTAGTGACTGACAGATGGGGAACCAAGGTTTTGCCAACAGTTATTTTTAACAAGTATTAATTACTACAATAAATCCATGCAAACAGTTGTCATTGTTTTCTATTACTGCTATATCCCACCTCAGTACTGGGGTAGATTGTAACAACAGCACTCTAACACTCTCCAGTGTCCTAATATGAAAACTATAATCACATATTTAAAGGTCAGTCTCACTGTTTTCGCTGCTGCTTTTGCGGATTATGCGCAATTTATCAGTAAGTCGTCCATCCAAAATCTTGACTGTATTTGCATCCACAATATAAACCAGACAGAAAGCCTGATCAGCGAGCAAAGGGTCTCTGATGTAATCTTCACTCTTATGACTGAGTGGCTCCCCTGGCTTGAACTAAGATTTAAAATGAAGAAAAAATATGTGAAAATGTCAGTGTAAACATTTTGACAGTGTTTAAGTTTTCCAATAAATGTGGCTTATTACTCTGTAGTTATTCTTGACATGTCCATATATGGCTTTGATGATATCTTCTGGGTCAGACCCCAATGAATCAGCTTCCAAACCCATTATGTCACTCAAGGAAAAAGGCAAATCACCATCTGCATTTCTGATGATGTACGTTGTAAACTACAGAACAATTGGAAAAAAAAATCAGAAGAAATCATAAATACTGTAGTTTCCAACTGACAAATTTACACACATTCAAAATGCTCATAATTCACATACTATTGTAACAGTGTTGTGGTATCAATCACATAACAAAGGAGTTCCAAGAAAATCAAACAGTCTTTATTAATAAACCACACCATCGCAGTAGTAAAGCTCTAGTAAACACAAACCACACTAATCATAAACGAGAACAACTAAATCACAGGGAAATATATACAGGAGAAATACAAAGGCAACTAAACTAGACACAGGTGGCAATAATGGCTAACCATAGAAACAAACAAGGACATAATCGGTAACCAAGGAACCTGAAAGTAAACAGAGAAGAGAAAGGGTCAAACGGAAACAGAACAAAGCATCAAAATGAAAGTCAACAGAATGAAACATTACCGTGACAGCTATGGGTCAATTAAATTTTTAGTTTACTGAGAAAATGAAAACTTTTTGATTTTCTTGGAAGAAAAAATTGGTAACACTTTCTATGAAGCCTGTATTTATAATGTATTATAAGGTTATTAATAATGCATTATAATACGCACATAATGCCTTATAAACAACTTTATAATATGTTGTATTATCTAATAAATAATCTTAACAACAGTTACAAAACATTATAATACTTGAATAGGAATATTTTTGTTTTAGCTCCTCATGTTAGCTCTCTCAATCTGAGAATTGTTCGGTTGAGGCCTCAGGTCACCATGTAGACAGTAACATCAAGTGTGTATGCGGACTGCTGTTATAAGCTGTCTTTAAGGTTGAGTGTAGCTTGGCCTCCTCTAGATCAGAGGATCGTTCTTCTGAGGCCTCCACTCATCTGAGCTTCAGTCAGGCAGTGACATCAAGTGTTCGGCCCTCTATGAGGCCGCCTTGATAGACTGTCTTTAAGGTTGAGTTTGGTTGGCCTCCTCTCATTAATGAGAGTCGTTCTGCTGAGGCCTCCTCTGATCTGAGCTCCAGTAGACAGTGACATCAAGTGTTCGGCCCTCTGTGAGGCCGTCTTGGTAAACTGTCTTTAAGGTTGAGTTTGGTTGGCCTCCTCTCATTAATGAGAGTCGTTCTGTTAGGCCTCCACTCACCTGAGCTCCAACTAGACAGTAACATCAAGTATTCGGCCCTCTGTGTGGCCACCTTGATAAACTTTCTTTGAGGTTGAGTTTGGTTGGCCTTCTCTCACTTAGAGAATCGTTCTGCTGGGGCTTCCGCGCACTTGAGATCCAACCAGACAGTGACATCAAGCGTCAGCCCTCTTTGAGTCCGCCTTGGTAAACTGTCTTTGATTAGACCCGTCTCGGGCCCTTTTATTTATATTGGCTCGGAGATGCTGAATTTGAGTCAGGCAGGGTTGTCTTTTCAGCTCCCTTGGGGTCCTCATGTGTTGAACCAGAACCCCCTAGTATTGTGACAGGAGAGGAGAATTTACATTTCTGTTTGCCAGTATTTCCTTAAAGTTAATGCCTGTCAGGGAGACTGGCATTACCAGACCTTGAGCTCTGCCCTTGGGGTGGGCACAGATGCGCACATTTGAATTGTAACGTGCTGATCTAACCGCGGGAAAGTGCGACGCTGTTGCGCATTCTACAGGCTCGCACAACAGCGCTTCAGACTGCTCCAGAGCGGTTCGCAATCAATGAATAGTGCACATTTATGCCAAGTAATTGTTTATGAACTAATTCTGATGAATAATGACAATGTTTACTTTACGATGTTTATATAGTAATATGTTTTAGACGGTTGTAACAATGCATATTTTATCTCCCTCATCTGAAGTTGAATGAGCAGCCTGCAACTGCAATAGTAAGGCGCAGACATTTCAAAATAAGAGTCAATGTGTATTTCGAGCTTGTTTATAATTAAAAGTCACACATTTTATATATACGTTTTTGGTTACACAATAAGCTATTTAATTTCATTCCCATTTAATTCATAGTCAGGAGGAAAGACTAAGAACAGTATTTGACACATTTTATTCAATAAAGTATCAGGGTTATAATAGTTACAAACCTGATTCCAAAAAAGTTGGGACACTGTACAAATTGTGAATAAAAACAGAATGCAATGATGTGGAAGTTTCAAATTTCAATATTTTTTTCAGAATACAACATAGATGACATATCAAATGTTTAAACTGAGAAAATGTATCATTTTAAGGGAAAAATAAGTTGATTTTAAATTTCATGGCATCAACACCTCTCAAAAAAGTTGGGACAAGGCCATGTTTACCACTGTGTGGCATCCCCTCTTCTTTTTATAACAGTCTGCAAACGTCTGGGGACTGAGGAGACAAGTTGCTCAAGTTTAGGAATAGGAATGTTGTCCCATTCTTGTCTAATACAGGCTTCTAGTTGCTCAACTGTCTTAGGTCTTCTTTGTCGCATCTTCCTCTTTATGATGCGCCAAATGTTTTCTATGGGTGAAAGATCTGGACTGCAGGCTGGCCATTTCAGTACCCGGATCCTTCTTCTACGCAGTCATGGTGTTGTAATTGATGCAGTATGTGGTCTGGCATTGTCATGTTGGAAAATGCAAGGTCTTCCCTGAAAGAGACGACGTCTGGATGGGAGCATATGTTGTTCTAGAACTTGGATATACCTTTCAGCATTGATGGTGCCTTTCCAGATGTGTAAGCTGCCCATGCCACACGCACTCATGCAACCCCATACCATCAGAGATGCAGGCTTCTGAACTGAGCGCTGATAACAACTTGGGTTGTCCTTGTCCTCTTTAGTCCGGATGACATGGCGTCCCAGTTTTCCAAAAAGAACTTCAAATTTTGATTCGTCTGACCACAGAACAGTTTTCCACTTTGCCACAGTCCATTTTAAATGAGCCTTGGCCCAGAGAAAACGCCTGCGCTTCTGGATCATGTTTAGATATGGCTTCTGTTTTGACCTATAGAGTTTTAGCCGGCAACGGCGAATGGCACGGTGGATTGTGTTCACCGACAATGTTTTCTGGAAGTATTCCTGAGCCCATGTTGTGATTTCCATTACAGTAGCATTCCTGTATGTGATGCAGTGCCGTCTAAGGGCCCGAAGATCACGGGCATCCAGTATGGTTTTCCGGCCTTGACCCTTACGCACAGAGATTGTTCCAGATTCTCTGAATCTTTGGATGATATTATGCACTGTAGATGATGATAACTTCAAACTCTTTGCAATTTTTCTCTGAGAAACTCCTTTCTGATATTGCTCCACTATTTCTCGCCGCAGCATTGGGGGAATTGGTGATCCTCTGCCCATCTTGACTTCTGAGAGACACTGCCACTCTGAGAGGCTCTTTTTATACCCAATCATGTTGCCAATTGACCTAATAAGTTGCAAATTGGTCCTCCAGCTGTTCCTTATATGTACATTTAACTTTTCCGGTCTCTTATTGCTACCTGTCCCAACTTTTTTGGAATGTGTAGCTCTCATGAAATCCAAAATGAGCCAATATTTGGCATGACATTTCAAAATGTCTCACTTTCAACATTTGATATGTTATCTATATTCTATTGTGAATAAAATATAAGTTTATGAGATTTGTAAATTATTGCATTCCTTTTTTATTCACAATTTGTACAGTGTCCCAACTTTTTTGGAATCGGGTTTGTAACTAAAACCATTAAAAAAAAAATCAAAAACTGAAACTTAAAAAATAAATAAACTTAAACTTATTTGAAGCTTTAGCTTAACATTATATACTAACTAAAACAGAAATGCAAAATTATAAAAACTATATAGTTCTGTTAGGACCACTATCGTCAAAGATGATTGATTGACTATTAGCATACAGTTTGGATTGGCGGTATGGTTCTGTTCTGGGCAAGAACTCCCTGCGCATCCATGCAGCCTAGCAAGGAAAAGAGCAGGGAGAGCAGCAATAACCCCCTAAGGGTAAACAGAACAGAACCAACATAATGTATTTGCAGATATCATTAATGTTACAATGTATGTTACAACATATTAAATGTACAAAATAATTCGGGAATTTAGTCTGATTCAAGGGGAAACAGAATACCAAATCCTGACTGGACGAGAGGAGGAGCTGGGGATGGAGGAGGGTAAATGAGCTCTGGAGAAACGTGATAGCTGCTGATAGTACTGAAGGAGCTTATATATGTATGCTGTGATAGACGTCGTATTCCTATAGGTAGACGTGATCAGCTGACAGTCAGCTGATGCGAGCTTGACTAATGTGACCTGCCAGAACTGACGCTTGATTTCTGTTAGGACCACTATCGTCAAAGATGATTGATTGACTATTAGCATACAGTTTGGATTGGCGGTATGGTTCTGTTCTGGGCAAGAACTCTCTGGGCAAGAACTCCCTGCGCATCCTTGCAGCCTAGCATGGATAAGAGCAGGGAGAGCAGCAATAACCCCCCAAAACAAAACCAATGCCGATATCCCCCAAACACGACTGATGCGAAAATCTGAATGCCTTTTTTTTCTTTTCTTCCAATCTTATGGGGGAGGCATCACCCCAAGCTGCAGCAAGCAAGGACATATTTGTAACAAGCATGTTGCTGTAACCAAATTTAAAATCATTGAATAATATCTATTGGGGGAAGCTTACACCCCTAGCGGCAGCAAAATTGATACAAGCATGTTTTTTGGTTTTCCCAATCTTATAGGGGAAGCATCACCCCAAGCAGCAAGCAAGGACATATTTGCAACAAGCATGTTGCTTTAAATTCATTGAATAATATCTATTGGGGGAAGCGTACACCCCTAGCGGCAGCAAAATATGATACAAGCATGTTTTTTGGTTTTCCCAATCTTATGGGGGAAACATCACCCCAAGCTGCAGCAAGCAAGGACATATTTGCAACAAGCATGTTGCTGTAACCAAATTTAAATTAATTGAATAATATCTATTGGGGGAAGCGTACACCCCTAGCGGCAGCAAAATAAGATACAACAAGGATGTTGTAATCACAGAACTAAACTAGTAGTCTGTCTGGAAAACATACACCCTGCAGTAACATCTCCAAGTAGATGCAACGTGCAGCTAGCAATGAAATACAGTGCTTCCTCATTCATGATCATGATTCTGCTCCTGTCGGGTGATTCCATCGGCTGGAGGAGAAGGCGACGGCCCCCACGACTCCGCACTCCCTCATGGGATCACCAAGCCACGATGTTGTTAGTGTTGAATAAGAGACCTCTGTGGTGAAACGTACTTGCTGTGTGTATTTAAGCACAGCATGTTATTGATACTCTAAATAAGCTAAAGCCACAAGCATGTTGCTAACATTAACATAGCATATGCAATATGATTGTGTTTACAATAGCAACTATAGCTTAAGACCAGCATGTTTCCAATAGCAACCAGATAGCCTTTAGAATGAGCATGTTTCAAATGGCAACTATACTTAAAGAACAAGCGTGTTTCCAATATCAACTAGAGTTAACACCCTGCTTCAATAGCAAACTATAAAACGTTAAGACACCTGCTTCAATAGCAACTATGTAGCTTTAAGAACAGCGTGTTTCTAATAGCACTGCAGCTTAAAGAACAGCGTTTCCAATATCAACTACAGCTTAAAGAACGAGCATGTTTCCAATAGCACTAGCTTAAAGAACAGCGTTCCGATAGCACTATAGCTTTAAGAATAGCGTGTTTCCAATAGCACTGCAGCTTTTAAGAACAGTGTGTTTCCAATAGCACTACAGCTTTAAGAATAGCGCGCTTCCAGTAGCACTCCAGCTTTAAGAACAAGCGTGTTTCCAATAGCACTACAGCTTAAGAATAGCATGTTTCTAATAGCACTACAACTTTAAGAATAGCGTGTTTCCAATAGCACTACAGCTTTAAGAACAGCGTGTTTCCAGTAGCACTACAGCCGTGTTTCCAGTAGCACTACAGCTTTAAGAAGAAGCGTGTTTCTAATAGCACTACAGCTTAAGAACAAGTGTGTTTCTATTAGCACTACAGCTTTAAGAATAGCTTGTTTCCAATAGCACTGCAGCTTTTAGAACAAGCGAGTTTCTAATAGCACTACAGCTTTAAGAATAGCGTTTCCAATAGCACTACAGCTTTAAGAACAGCGTGTTTCCAATAGCACTACAGCTTAAGAACATGCAAGTTTCTAATAGCACTGCTGCTTTAAGAACAGCGTGTTTCCAATAGCACTACAGCTTTGAAGAACACACGTTTCCAATATCAACTAGCTTTAGGAACGAACATACAGATAACAGAATCAGAATAAATGCTGAGCTGACTCAACTGACAATGACTGTTTACTATTGTCTTTTAAGAGCTGCACCACAGCAGAAATGATTCTGTTTGCACCATGAATCATTTTTCTTGACGATCACCGCAAGCTGCTTGAATATGTGCCGTGTAAAGCAAAGAAAACAAACCAAAGCAACCTGACTTAAGCCAATGGCAACAGATTTAACGCACATTCGCCAATATGATCGCACAGCCTAGCACAAGCAATTACTGAAAATGACTAGAAGCCAAAGCAACACGGATGGCCTTAGCAACGAGCCTGTTGCCTGTTGTATTTCTGTAGGTAGACGTGATCAGGTGACAGTCAGCTGATGCGAGCTTGACTAACGTGACCTGCCAGAACTGATGCTATACGCTTGATATGTTTTTAAAAAACAAAGAAAAAAATAAGTGAAGTGAGCTCTCTTTTGTGTATTTTTGCGCTTGAACGGTCAAAAACACAATGTCAAAATGTCAGTTTTGTTATGCTTAAATGCTCAATGAATGCTTTACAATTTAACTAAACTCATTAGATTTTAGTTGACTAAATCTAGACTAAAACTAAAAATTTCAGGTGACTAAAATATGACTAAAACTAAATGGCATTTTAGTCAAAAGACTATGACTAAAACTAAATCAAAATTAGCTGTCAAAATTAACACTGCTTTTTGGACACAGTGACTCATTCCCCTTCTCAGGGAATCATGATTACATGCACAACCTGAAATGTTTTCAGTTGATATTTAGAAGTGTTATAACACAAGTGTATGTGCAGCTAACGTCTCGGTTACGTATGTAACCGTCGTTCCCTGAAGGAGGGAACTGAGACGTACGTCGGAACTAAATTGGGGATCGCTTTCAGAGACCAGTCTACTTTGAGTGTAACTAAACGAGCCAATGAACATTGGCATGCGGTTCACGCATTCCACGCTCCTCCCCGCAGCGCGGGTATAAATAAGGAAGTGGAAGTACTGCATCTTTGCTTTTCCGCTGAGGAGCCGAACTAGTGACTCAGCCGGTCAGCGGCGGTACAGCACCTGTGGCGACGGGACGTACGTCTCCGTTCCCTCCTTCAGGGAATGAGGGTTACATATACGTAACCGAGACGTTCCCTTTCAGTCGGTCATGTTCAACGTACGTCGGAACTGAACGACAAATTGGGGATCTTCCAACACGCCTCTATACAGATAAAAACGCATATGCACACATACGTATTCAAACACCCTTGCATATAGGCTGAACACGTAATGCTTGCGTACATGCCATTGCCGTTTCACGGATTCGACTTTTTAGGGGTTTGCACGGGGATGATGATGGTATAGTGTCAAAACTATTTTATGGTTTGCATTCTCGGGCCACCAGAAGCTGTTGCCGTGCGGATGGGGTCCGGAGCACACTGGGGGTTTTCTGTTTTGATTGAAGATGATATTGTTTAAATGGCACCAAATTAATTAACTAATCAGTTTTTACAACAGAAATTAATCAAAAATCTTTCTTCAAAAACAAAATCAATTTCCTATTATCACTGTGAAGCTGCTTTGAAGCAATCTGTGTTGTAAAAAGCGCTAAATAAATGAAGGTGACTTGACTTGACGCCACAGACGCTGGCCCTTCCAGCGCTCTGCTTGAGCTCCCTGGACCGCCCCTTCTGTTGGAGTGGAAGTCAGGGCTCTAAGCAGAGAAGGTCAGTCACTGCTGTTCTGCAAGACCCACTCAGTGTGACTATTGGATAACGCTGGGAAAGCGTGCCCATCTCGGGAGAGGGAACAATGCTGAAGCCGCATCCTTCTAAGGAAGGAGAGGTGGCAGTTACACATATGGACTAGCCAGACAGGGTAGTACAACATATGGCAGTCTCTGGGGTGGTTCCAGCCTAGTTCTAGGGGGAAAAGAACACCATCAGAGATGACAGAGCGAGCTCTGTCAAGGGAAAGACACAGGCTAGCTGAGTAGGGTAGCTGTACCGTGGAAGAATACACATATGGGGTCGCCGTGGGGACCGCTACATATGGATACCCAGCCTAACACACGTTCCACATGCATACGAGTGTAGGCCTGGCGTCAGATGCTCCGCAACATCTGACTGCCGAGGGTGAAAGAGGAACTCAACAGGGTTAGCCATTTCTGGGGAACACTACTGGAGTCAAGAAACGCACGTATCCGGCCCAGCGGGCGGGAGTGGCGTTGCAAGCCGACACTAGAACGGGTCCTTCGCGCTACTGGCCACTAGGGGCGAGTACATGGGAAGATACTGGCTCTACACGGAGGCTATAGAATCTAGCGAACGTGTTAGGTGTCGCCCAGCCCGCAGTTCTACAGATATCTGTCAGCGAGGCACCTTGAGCCAGCGCCCAGGAGGAAGCGACACTTCTAGTTGAGTGTGCTCGCAACCCGAACGGGCAAGGCACGTCTTGGGACTGATACGCCAAGACAATAGCATCCACTATCCAGTGGGCTAACCTCTGCTTGGAGACAGCCTTTCCCTTCTGCTGGCCTCTGTAACAGACGAAGAGCTTTTCTGAGGTCCTGAAACTTTGCGTTCTGTCCACGTAAGCCCACAAAGCGGCTGGGTCTGCCTCCTCCGAAGGCAGCGCTTGCAGGTTCACTACCTGGTCCCTGAAGGGAGTCGTAGGAACCTTGGGCACATATCCAGGCCAGGGTCTCAGGACAATGTGAGTGTTGGCCAGCCCGAACTCTAGGCACGATTCGTTGTCCGAAAATGTGTGCAGGTCCCCTACCCTCTTGATGGAGGCCAATGCTGTCAAGAGCACTGTCTTCATGGACAGGATTTTTAACTCTATGGACTGCAAAGGCTCAAAGGGAGGTCTCTGAAGTGCTGTGAGCACCAGAGACAGGTCCCAAGAGGGTAACGAGTTAGGATGAGGAGGATTTAGCCTCCTCACACCTCTGAGGAACCTGAAAATCAGGTCATGCTTTCCTAAAGACTCACCTTCGACTGCATCGTGATACGCCGCAATTGCTGCGACGTACACTTTAAGGGTGGTGGGAGACAGCCTTCGCTCCAACCCATCTTGCAGGAAGGAAAGCACGACTCTAACCGAACACCTTCGGGGGTCTTCCCGGCGGGAAGAACACCATTCAACTAACAGGTTCTACTTCAACGCATAGAGACGCCTCGTAGAGGGAGCTCTAGCAGAAGTGATAGTGTCTACCACAGCCTGTGGTAGGCCACCTAGAACCTCTGCGTCCCATCCAGGGACCAGACATGGAGTTTCCAGAGGTCTGGATGCGGGTGCCATAGAGTGCCCCGTCTCTGAGAAAGCAGGTCCTTCCTCAGAGGAATGGGCCAGGGAGGGGCTGTCGCGAGGAGTGAGAGTTCGGCGAACCAGGTCCGGTTGGGCCAGTACTGCGCAACTAACAAGACCTGCTCCTCGTCCTCCCTGAGTCTGTGCAAGAAGGCTCACTGGGGGAAACGCATATTTGCGCAGGTACCGGGGTCAGCTGTGCGCCAGTGCGTCCGTGCCGAGGGTCCCCTCGGTCAGGGAGTAAAACAACCGGCAATGGGTTGAGTCCGGAGAGGCAAACAGGTCTACCTGTACGGCTCAGAAGAGGTCCCATATCAGCTGGAATGCCTGGGGATGGAGTCGCCACTCTCCCGGAAGTGTCGGCTGTCGTGAGAGCTCGTCAGCTGCACGACTGAGCGCACCAGAGATGTGAATGGCCCGAAGCGACCTCAGATGCTTCTGACTCCAAAGGAGGAGATGGCGGGCGAGTTGCAACATGCGGCGGGAGCGTAGACCACCCTGTCGGTTGATGTACGCAACGGTCGCAGTGCTGTCCGTACGGAGCAGTACGTGCTTGCCATGTAGCGGCCCTTTAAGGTGGCCCAGCGCAAGACGTACTGCAAGCAACTCTAGGCAGTTGATGTGCCAATGCAGTTGAGGCCCCGTCCACAGACCCGAAACTGCATGCCCGTTGTACGTGGCCCCCAGCCGGTGGACGAGGCATCCGTGAACACCACAGCATGCCTGGACACTTGTTCTAGGGGAACTCCCTCTCAAATCTCAAATCTACCCTTTCTGTCAAAAATACTAGAAAAGGCAGTGTCCTCACAATTATGCTCCTTTTTAGAAAGAAATGGTATCTGTGAGGATTTCCAGTCAGGATTTAGACCGTATCATAGTACTGAGACTGCTCTCATTAGAGTTACAAATGATTTACTCTTATCATCCGATCGTGGTTGTATCTCTCTGTTAGTGTTACTCGATCTTAGCGCTACATTCGATACTATCGACCACAACATTCTTTTGAATAGACTCGAAAATTATGTTGGCATTAGTGGAATTTCATTGGCATGGTTTAAATCATACTTATCTGACCGTTATCAGTTTGTAGCAGTAAATGAAGAGATGTCACACCGATCATGGAGTACCGCAGGGCTCAGTGCTAGGACCGTTGCTTTTCACCCTGTACATGCTACCACTGGGAGATATTATTAGGAAGCATGGCGTTAATTTTCATTGTTATGCTGACGATACTCATCTTTATATTTCTTCACGCCCTGACGAAACTTACCAATTTACAAGATTAACAGAATGCATAGCTGATATAAAAAATTGGATGACTAGTCATTTCCTGCAACTTAATTCAGAAAAAACTGAATTTTTAATCATTGGACAAAAAAACTCCACAAGTAGTAACCTAGAATACTGTCTAACACTCGATGGCTGCTCTGTCAAGTCCTCGTCGTCAGTTAGGAACCTGGGTGTGCTCTTTGATACCAATCTCTCATTTGAAAGCCACGTTTCTAGCATCTGTAAAACTGCATTCTACCATCTTAAAAATATATCTAAATTACGGCACATGCTTTCAATGCAAAATGCTGAACAGTTAGTTCATGCGTTCATGACCTCAAGGCTAGATTATTGTAATGCTCTACTGGGTGGTTGCCCTGCTCGCTTAATAAATAAACTGCAGCTTATCCAAAACACAGCAGCTAGAGTTCTTACTAGAACCAGGAAGTATGACCATATTAGCCCGGTTCTGGCAACACTGCATTGGCTCCCTATTAAACATCGTATACATTTTAAAATCTTGCTGATTACTTACAAAGCACTAAATGGTTTAGCTCCCCAGTACTTGAGCGAGCTCTTAACGCATTATACTCCATCACGTCTATTGCGGTCTCAAAATTCTGGCCAGTTGATAATACCTAGAATATCAAAATCAACTGCAGGCGGTCGATCCTTTTCCTATTTAGCACCTAAACTCTGGAACAGTCTTCCTAGCATTGTTCGGGAAGCAGACACACTCTGTCAGTTTAAATCTAGACTAAAAACACATCTCTTTACTATGGCATACACATAAAACATTTTTAATTTATATTATTCAAATCAGTTAAATGATTGTTTTAGGCTGCATTAACTAGGTCAGCCGGAACCGGGAACACTTCCAATAACACCTGATGTACTCGTTACATCATAAGAAGAATGGCATCTACGCTAATGTTAGTCTCTCTGTTTATCCCGAGGTTTACTGCAGTCGGCCAGATCTGGGCCGTATCCAGACCAGATGGGGGACCTTAGCCTGGACATGACGACCATATCCCTGAAGTGTCTGTAGAGACCGTGTCAATTAAACTCCCCCCTGTAAATGCCGCATCGACACGACATCCTCATTAAACCCGTCCCCGGCGTGACAACTCCAATCTTTCGAATAATCCTTCGAATATCTATTGATCTAATATGACTTCTGACCTGTAATGTTGCCAGAATCATAATCATATACTATTTGTTCGTCGGCCAGAGGAGAACTGGCACCCCGACTGAGCCTGGTTTCTCCCAAGGTTTTTTTCTCCATTCTGGCCCTGAAGGAGTTTTGGTTCCTTGCCACCGTCGCCTTTGGCTTTTGGCTTGCTCAGTTGGGGACACTTAAATTTCAACTATATTACTGATCTGCCCGCATTGACACTATATGATAATTGAAATGAGCTGGATGACATCACCGTTCTCACCAGAGCGAATCAAATTCTGTTGCATTATTTTCCTGTTACCACTGTGAAGCCGCTTTGAAACAATTGCCATTGTAAAAAGCGCTATATAAATAAAGGTGATTTGATTTGATTTGATTTGAACTCCTGCCCGTAAAAAACAAAGGGTCCGGCCACGGGCTGAAGGTTTGGCAACAGTACGGAGTAACAGGAACCCGGTACTTGCCGGTCTGCCACATCCATCTCGGGACTCGGCCGTGAAGCCAGTGTTGAAGCAGCCTCATATGAAGCAATCCGAGCGGCGTTACCGCGGCTGCAGATGCCATATACCCTAGGAGCCTCTGAAATAACTTCAGTGGGACCGCTGTCCTGCCATTGAACGAATTCAAGCAGTTCAACACTGACCGGACTCGCTCCTCCATGAGGCACGCAGTCTGGTTGACGGAATCCAACTCCATACCGAGATAAGAGATCCTCTGCGTGGGGCAGAGTTTGCTCTTCTCCCAGTTGACCCGAAGTCCCAACAGGCTGAGGTGACTGAGCACCATGTCCCTGTGTTCGCACAACTGATCCCGAGAGTGAGCCAGTATGAGCCAGTCGTCGAGATAGTTGAGAATGCGAACGCCGCGTTCTCTGAGCAGAACAATGGCTGCCTCTGCGACTTTCTTAAAGACGTGAGGCGACAGGGACGGCCCGAATGGGAGGACTTTGTACTGATATGCCCGCCCTTCGAACGCAAAGTGTAGAAACGGTCTGTGTCGAGGGAGAATCGAGACATGAAAGTACGCGTCCTTCAGGTCGATCACTGCAAACCAATCTTGGGGACGGATGCATTCGAAGATGCGTTTCTGCATCAACATCTTGAACAGGAGCTTGTGAAGGGCCCGGTTCAAAACACGCAGGTCCAAGATCGGTCGTAACCCACCGCCTTTCTTGGGTACAATGAAGTAGGGACTGTAGAACCCCGTCCTCATATCGGCTGGAGGAACCGGCTCGATCGCGTCCTTCGCCAATAGGACATCGATCTCTGCCCGCAAGACATGAGCATCGCTGCTTTGTACAGAGGTGAAGTGGATGCCCTTGTACTTGGGAGGGTGCCGGGCAAACTGAATCGCATAGCCGAGTCTGGCGGTACGGATGAGCCAGCGAGATGGACTGGGGAGCGCTAGCCAGGCCCCCAGAGACTGTACAAGCGTGTGGGTGAGAAGGCCTGGTGGCGTCCTCGAGCCGCACACTGCTGCCCTCTGGCGAAGGGAGCAGAGGAAGGGAGTGGCAAGGCATTGGAGCGTTGCACACAGGGGAGATGGCCACGGCTCACAACAGTTCTGATAGTGCAAGCCTGTTGTGAGCACTCAAACTCATTGAAGACGCAACTCTCCGCCTAGCTGAGATCGCGACCACTGCTGTACTGTGCCGTCACACCCACACCAGACCAGAGGGTCCTTCCAAAAGGCAGACTCGTTTACAATAACTCTCCGTAGAAAAACAACAAACTCTTGATAGCAGCAGTTGTTCGGCTCCGAAGCAAAAAGCAAAGATGCGGTGCTTCCACTTCCTTATTTATACCTGCGCTGCGGGGAGGAGCGGGGAATGCGTGAACCGCATGCCAATGTTCATTGGCTCGTTTAGTTACATTCGAAGTAGATTGGTCTCTGAAAGCGATCCCCAATTCGTTAGTCAGTTCCGACATACGTCTAACATGACCGACTGAAAGGGAACTGTTATTTTAATTTATGTATAGCTTATTGGTTATTTTTGTTCTTGTCCTAAAAAATTATAAGCAAAGAAACAGTTATATACAGTTTGAGGTGCACAAAAGTGTATTTAGTTGTATTTTCTAATGTCATGTATAAGGCGGCCAAAAATCGTGTGAGGGCTGGTTCCTGGCAAGCCAGTATTCCCATTCAATGACCTTGAGGTGCTTATTCAAAAGTTTAGCTGTCCTGTTGTCACGGTGGCGCCATATATCCATTTTGTAGGTCTTCCATGCATGCTCTAAATGTTGTGTTTTGTATGTTGTGTAAAAGGTTAAGGAATTATGCCTACATTATAATGCATACTGTTATTATGCATTATAAATGCAGGCTTCTCCTGGGTTTATAATTCATTGTAGTCTTAAAAGTTATAATCAGAAGTATTATTACTGTTGTTTTGATTATTCATGAGATGATCAAACACATTATAAGGTTGTTTATATGCATTAAGAATAAATGTAGGCTTCATCTGGTATTATAATGCATTGTACTTTTTAAAGTTATAACCAAAAATATGTAAGTATTATAATGTATTATAACTGTTGTTATGATTATTTATCAGATGATACAACACTTTAATGTTCATTTAATGTATTAAGAATACCCTTATAATCCATTATAAATACAGGCTTCATAGAAAGTGTTACCAAAAAATCTTAATTTAAGTGCTGTATATGTGCAATATTATTTCAAAATTATACTTACTTTTTCTGTAAAACTGTGACCAGGGCCACTTGAATCAACTAGTGCGTTACTTGTGATCCGTCCTTGGAAGATGTTGTTGACAGAATTAATAAAACTGGACTTTCCTGCTCCAACTTGTCCAGCTAAGAGGATCCTGATGTACTTTACATCTGGATTACTCACAGAAAAATGTTCTAGGCATTTCTTTAGCACTTCTTTTTGTCTATGCCAGTACAAGAAACAAAATTATTTGCAGTAAGGAACAAACGAATGATTTGACATAATTCGCACATTCAAGTCTTACCTTAATTTAGATATTTATTTAGCCAAAGGCTTAGTGTGTTTGTCTATAGAAATAGAATTAGTTCTAAATGGAATCTTATAAACAGTACATAATGTTGGAAAAAAATAGTGTTGTTTCTATTAGTCATTGGCATCCTTTTGCTAATAAAACTGGACTAAGCAAAGATACATTTAAATATACAATATAAACAGTTATATACAGTTTGAGACCTTAAAGGTCTCTATTATTGATAAAATTATACATTTGTTATTATTTGCTTTTACAAGACTGATTCCAAAAAAGTTGGGACACTGTACAAATTGTGAATAAAAAAGGAATGCAATAATTTACAAATCTCATAAACTTATATTTTATTCACAATAGAATATAGATAACATATCAAATGTTGAAAGTGAGACATTTTGAAATGTCATGCCAAATATTGGCTCATTTTGGATTTCATGAGAGCTACACATTCCAAAAAAGTTGGGACAGGTAGCAATAAGAGACCGGAAAAGTTAAATGTACATATAAGGAACAGCTGGAGGACCAATTTGCAACTTATTAGGTCAATTGGAAACATGATTGGGTATAAAAAGAGCCTCTCAGAGTGGCAGTGTCTCTCAGAAGTCAAGATGGGCAGAGGATCACCAATTCCCCAATGCTGCGGCGAAAAATAGTGGAGCAATATCAGAAAGGAGTTTCTCAGAGAAAAATTGTAAAGAGTTTGAAGTATTCATCATCTACAGTGCATAATATCATCCAAAGATTCAGAGAATCTGGAACAATCTCTGTGCGTAAGGGTCAAGGCCGGAAAACCATACTGGATGCCCGTGATCTTCGGGCCCTTAGACGGCACTGCATGACATACAGGAATGCTACTGTAATGGAAATCACAACATGGGCTCAGGAATACTTCCAGAAAACATTGTCGGTGAACACAATCCACCGTGCCATTTGCCTTTGCCAGCTAAAACTCTATAGGTCAAAAAAGAAGCCATATCTAAACATGATCCAGAAGCGCAGGCGTTTTCTCTGGGCCAAGGCTCATTTAAAATGGACTGTGGCAAAGTGGAAAACTGTTCTGTGGTCAGACGAATCAAAATTTGAAGTTCTTTTTGGAAAACTGGGATGCCATGTCATCCAGACTAAAGAGGACAAGGACAACCCAAGTTGTTATCAGCGCTCAGTTCAGAAGCCTGCATCTCTGATGGTATGGGGTTGCATAAGTGCGTGTGGCATGGGCAGCTTACACATCTGGAAAGGCACCATCAATGCTGAAAGGTATATCCAAGTTCTAGAACAACATATGCTCCCATCCAGACGTCGTCTCTTTCAGGGAAGACCTTGCATTTTCCAACATGACAATGCCAGACCACATACTGCATCAATTACAACATCATGGCTGCGTAGAAGAAGGATCTGGGTACTGAAATGGCCAGCCTGCAGTCCAGATCTTTCACCCATAGAAAACATTTGCCGCATCATAAAGAGGAAGATGCGACAAAGAAGACCTAAGACAGTTGAGCAACTAGAAGCCTGTATTAGACAAGAATGGGACAACATTCCTATTCCTAAACTTGAGCAACTTGTCTCCTCAGTCCCCAGACGTTTGCAGACTGTTATAAAAAGAAGAGGGGATGCCACACAGTGGTAAACATGGCCTTGTCCCAACTTTTTTGAGATGTGTTGATGCCATGAAATTTAAAATCAACTTATTTTTCCCTTAAAATGATACATTTTCTCAGTTGAAACATTTGATATGTCATCTGTTGTATTCTGAATAAAATATTGAAATTTGAAACTTCCACATCATTGCATTCTGTTTTTATACAATTTGTACAGTGTCCCAACTTTTTTGGAATCGGGTTTGTATGTCAGTTATTTATTGTTAATATATTTTCATATTTAATCTTTTTTGTTATGAAAGGTGTATAGCAACACCCTTTTTATAAATATAAAATAATTACTAATAATATGTGATCCAAATAATATTGTCTAGATTACATTGTAGCTTTTATTTGGCCTAAAATCTAAATTCCCTGTCAATTCATGGAAATAAGACAACAAACAAATAAATAGTCAACAATATTTTCTACATAGCCATGAATATTATATGTTAAACCTACCCCCAGTCAAATCTCCTCCATGGTGTTTCCAATTCTACATAATGTATATAAAAAGAAAACACAGTTTATATAACAACCGAGGTTAACAGTATATTGATTATCTATGGTGTGTGTGCCCTGTCAGAATACAAATCATATAATACTGCAAAATTACACAAAATATATGTAAATCATTGCCTAACTTCACCTTGGCTTGGTGGTGGATCCGGTTTTGATGGTGTTGGATCCTGTTGTGATGAACTGCCTCCCATTCTTTGTCGTTTTCTCAGAAGAATGATCACTTAATGTTTGTTCAGTCAGTCTGCAGCCCAGTGTGGAAGCTTACACCACAGTACCCATATATATAGCCTACTGTTCCTTTTTCACTTTCACTTTCACTTTCAATTTTACAAAGAACACTGGGAACAATATTTTTTTAAATCATATAAAATGAAATGTCTGATATACATCATCACTACAAAGTGAAATATTTATAGTCCTAACAGGATGCAAAGAGTTAAAAATCTATTAAAGACCAGCGTGCATTTCCAGGAATCAGAAATGTAAAGTGATTTGGAAGTGCTGTGTCATTCCAGGGAGAGGGAGCAAAGATAGCACAGGCACAAACCTACAGAATAAAATTGATTTCAAAATAAACATTTGTGTGTTATTTTATACATTTAATATCTGATAATGTACGTCTATATACACAGATTGGAAACCAAAAAAAAAAAAAAAAAAGAAAAAAACAGCTTCATTGAGCATTGCCATCAATTCGACAATGTAGTTTTCCTAGATGGATGAAATACAGTTTTGTTTTGTTTTTCTTCAAAAGATAACTACATCCACCCATAGGTGTTCCATTGGGTTGAGATCTGGTGAATGTGAAGCTCAGAGAATATAATTCACATAATTTTAATATTGATCAAACCATTCCCTCTCAGTGATTTTGGTTACAATCACAATCATAAGGTCCAAAACATTGCACAGCCCATACAACTATTCTGCCACTGGTTTTCAAAGAATATGATTTAAAATTATAACAGTATAAAAGTTTACAGTTATAACATTAAAGAGTCAAAAATTACAAAAAAAAAACAAAAAAAAAACAAACAAACAAAAAACATCCTAAACCCAAGCTGGGCACAGGTGCAGGACAAAAAAAGATATTGAAAATTAAAAAAATAATAATAATAATAATGCCCACATACTGAAGTTACAGCTCCATAAAATATACATATTTATTTATGAACAGCACAATGTTTCGACCGATCAGGTCTTCATCAGGTCCTCACACAATTTGAAGAGTGAGATGCAACTCTTTATAGACACAGGTGATAGCATTAATTAAAAACTTCCTTGGGCGGTTTCCGGAGGGCTGTTTCATAAAAGACGCTAAGAAAAGCGGGGATTAAACTCCAAAACCTGACTTGAATGAACCTAACAAATAAGTTAGGGCTAAAGCTTCATAAAAGGTAATTGAAGTTCACGCAATCCCACTAATTTGATCCAGGTTTATCTTGTCAAGATAATTTCGTGTGCACGCTTTTCTTAAGCAGCCCTAGAGGTCGATCATGGATCAAATCGATCCACCACAGAAAACAACATATATTTTGTGCTGTTTTATGAGTTTGAGACATGGTGTTCTCTTTCAAACAATCACTCGGTATCTCACATATGGGAACGCCCCCAGGCGTGATAGACTATGGAAGCACCAATTACACCACGTCTGTCCGAAGGACGGACCAATCACAGCTCATACAAGGAGCCCACCCCCTCCCTATATATATGGCTGTGATCCCCGAAAACGGCATTCTTGTTCTTTTCCCCGTGAAGACTTTTCTTCAGCACCTGTCCTGCTTCAGTTCAGAAACGTACCGTCAAGGTTGACGTTGCCGAACACAGTGCAGTTTTAAATCTGTTGTGGATTCTCTGCTCGTTACTGAGTTTTTCTACTCTGCTTTTGTTGGCATTGTCTCCTATTCTAGCTAACGCGTTAAGGTGAGCTAAGATTACAGGATATTCTACTCACCATGTCGGTGTCCAAGGCCGCAGCGGAGAAAAGGAAAGATGCCTCTTCGCGCTCGTGTCCGGCAGCTTGTGGATTTATGATCTTGGGCACGGATTCGCATCCGATGTGTATAGCGTGCATGGGTGTCAAACATGCTCAGGCCGCACTGGGGGATGCGGAGAGTTGCGTGCACTGTCGTGTAATGCCGGCCAGGATCTTAGAAAGAAAGCTTCGGGTGGCTGCATCTTCTAAAGAGGATCCGGTTCTCTCTTCCGTCCCTCCTTCGACAAAGGTGGTCCAACCCTCTCCCCCGCAGGATCTTTCTTCGTTTTTCGACCAGCAGCTACTTGCGGAAGGTGACGAGGTGGAGGAAGACGAGGAGGAGGATGAGGAGATGTTAGCTCGCCTCCTCCGAGATGAGCCGGATGATGAGGAGGATGACGCTATCCTGTCTGCTGCACAAGCGTCCAGGCCTGTGAGCGCTCTAAGCGGAGACATGGTGTCGACGGTAGTAGACTGTGACCTAGTGGAAGTTTGTAAGCATGCGGCAGCCAAGCTTGGCATCGCTTGGCCCATAACTCCTGGGGATCCGGGAGTTTAACGTGACATCTATGACGGGAAAAGGCTCCCTGCTCGCCTTCCACCGACGAAACAACTGCTTCCTGCATTGCCGGCGTGTGTAGCAGAGATGAAGCGATCGTGGGACAAGCCCCTTTCTCACCGTGTGCCCATCAAGGGTTACTCGTCGCTCGATGAGTGAAATGGAAGGGCTCGGGCTCTCTAACCCTCCCACGGTCGAGCAGTCAGTGGCTCACCACCTGCATCTGAACAGGCGGACCACTCTCTCATCTGCCAGTCCCTCCCTCCCGGGAAAAATGGAACGCTTCACCGCATCCATGTATCAGAAAATCTGTAAACCTCCGGATTGGCGGTGCGGGCACTTAACGTCACTTCGTTGTTGGCGGCCTATCAAGCCGAGTTGTTGGAGGAGCTGGGTACTCAGCTGGATCTGCAACATAACCGATCTCAATTTACGCACCTCACGTGGCGCGGTGCAAAGCTGCGGCCGTACCATGGCTCTTGCCATTGCGGGCGAGAGGTCGCTGTGGCTAAATCTCTCGAGCATCGGAGATAAGGAGAAATTAGATTTTCTCGACGCTCCTGTGGATGCTAGTGGACTGTTTGGCCCGGCCGTCGCGGCGATGAGACAGAGATGTGACCTCCAGAAGAAGGAAGGCGAGGCGTTTGACATATGTCTGCCACGTAAAACAGCACCGCGTCCTCCTGTTCCCCCGTGTCCTGTTCCTCCGACGCAGAACAGGAGGTTTTTGAATGCGTCCAGGACTGCAAAACCCCAGAGCATGGAGCAGGCGGCTCACCCCCCCGTTGCTTCAAACGCTAAACCACAGGGAAAGCAGTCATTTGCGGCGGCTGCGAAGTCCAAGTCCGCTAACCCTTCCAACAAAAAGAGGAGGGATACCTAGGATGCAATTTCTGCATGGGAGGGACGGGCAGCACCTAGGGTTCTCTGTGATGTCCTCTCCCGAGCCCACCATATCTGTTCCCCCACCCACGAAGAAGCGGAAGATGTGGAATTTGGGCGGAAAAATGGTTCTAAGTTGTGTTCAGGCCAGTTCAGCTTCCCCTCAACACACAATGTTCGCTCAAGTTCGAGTGCAGAATACTCAGCCACCAGAAGAATGTGGTCTGTTGGGTACAAGCACAAGTTCTCAAGTGTATTGTCACAAAGCACTTCAGCCCCTGGGTTCAAAGCAAATAAAAAATTCTCTGTTGCATCCAGGCTCATTGCCGAGGGCGCAGGGAGACAAAAACAAAATACCAGTAATGAACCAAAAAATAAAGCGGTCTCTGAGTCACACAGACCCCGGCCGTTTTTCTCTTGGTCCGCTAGATGGCGCCATTACTCCATCTATGGAATCATAGCATCTGTAGCAAATGGGGATTCAGCTCGTGTGTTGGAGGCGGAAATATCCTCCCTCTTAGAGAAAAAAGCTATAGAGGGGGTTTCAGAGGGGGAAACTCAGAAAGGCTATTACTCCCGTTATTTTCTAATTCCAAAGAAAGACGGGGGTTTGCGCCCGATAATGGACCTGCTCTAAACAAACACTTGAGGAAGTACAAATTCAGGATGCTCATAGTCGCAGCTCTCACACGCGCTATCCACCGGGACGATTGGTTCACCGCGGTAGATCTCAAGGATGCTTACTTTCATATAAGCATCTATCCTGCACACAGGAAATATCTCAGGTTTCTTAGCGGATCTGCTTTCAAGGGGCAACCCGTTGTACGGAGAATGGGTGCTCCACCCGCCGGTGGTGGATCAGATTTGGGGGATGTACGGTAAGGCTGCCGTAGATCTCTTCGCCTCGCAGGCAAACGCAAAGTGTCCGCTGTATTTCTCTCTCAGGGGCGAAAATGCGCCTTTGGGTGTGGATGCGCTGGCACACCCATGGCCGAACGTGTTGCTATATGCTGAGTCTAATTTCTCCCACCCTAGAAAGAGTAAGAGAAAACGGATTATCTCTCCTTCTGTGGCTTGCAGAGATTATCCAGCTCCTTCAGGGAGAGCCCTGGTACCGTTGCGCCGGGACCTGCTGTCACAAGCGGGGGGCCAGATATTTCACCCACACCCAGGAATGGGAATGGTGTACACGTAAAGGAGTTATTCCTTTTCAGTGCGCGGTGAGTGATGTACTCTGCTTTTTACAAAGCTTAATGAACAATGGGAGAGCGTTTTCTACTATTAAAGTTTACCTGGCTGCCATTTCGGTCTGTCATGTAGGCTTCGAGGGAGTTTCAGTGGGACGGCAACCTCTTATATGCCGTTTTATGAAGGGAGTGAATGTCTGAGACCAGTATCTAAACGCCTGGTCCCGTCATGGGACTTGTCCATGGTTCTGAATGCTTTAACTCGGGCTCCATTTGAACCTCTGGAGAGTGTTGATAATAAGCTCCTATCTCTGAAAACGATCTTGCTACTTGCGTTAGTCTCAGCTAAGCGAGTGTGTGAGTTACATGCCTTGTCGGTTCATTGGACATGTCTGAAATTTAGTCCGCATGACAGCAAGGTTACGTTGCTGCCTAACCCGGCCTTCATTCCCAAAGTCAGTGATTCAGCTTATAACTGCTCTGCTTTGGAGTTGCGTGCCTTTTACCCCCCTCCTTTTTCTTCTTCAGAGGAGCGGAAATTGCACACTTTGTGTCCTGTACGAGCGTTATGTTATTATGTAAACAGGACACGATCATTTAGGAAGAATGATCAGTTATTCGTTTCATGGGCCACTCAATGTAAGGGTAAGCCGATCTCCTCGCAGCGCCTTTCCCATTGGATGGTGGAGGCGATTGAATTGGCCTATATGTCTATGGGCTTTAATTCCCCAGCGGGCTTAAAGGCTCATTCTGCAAGGGGTATGGCTACCTCTTGGGCATTGTTCAAGGGGATTTCGGTAGGAGATATTTGTGCAGCGGAAAGCTGGGCTTCCCCTCATACATTTATCAGATTTTACCATCTGGATGTCACTGCGCCTTCTATGGCTCATGCAGTTCTCAATGTTGGCTCTTTGGAGAATTGAAAGGTTATCTTTCGTTCTTGCCGGGTCTGTTCGGCGGCTTCGGAAAGCATGCGTTTCGGGAGTTGGCTATGTCATTCCCATATGTGAGATACTGAGCAATTGTTTGAAAGAGAACGTTAGGTTACTTGCGTAACCCCGGTTCTCTGAGAACAGAGCGAGGTATCTCACCAAGCTTCCATACTCGCATAACACGGGGGAAGAGCATGCTTAGAATGCCGTTTTCGGGGATCACAGCCATATATATAGGGAGGGGGTGGGCTCCTTGTATGAGCTGTGATTGGTCCGTCCTTCGGACAGACGTGGTCTAATTGGTGCTTCCATAGTCTATCACGGCTGGGGGCGTTCCCATATGTAGATACCTCGCTCTGTTCTCAGAGAACCGGGGTTACGCAAGTAACCTAACGTTTTCCTCAGTGCAAAACTTACATTTCACAGGTATATTCTCCATCTGTCAATGTTAGAAACTCGTGCAAATATTTCCAACTTCATATTGAACGAGCGCTACTGCACGCATGCGCGCCAAATAGGAGTACAATAATTCTGACTGAAATATACATTTTTTTGGAAAATTTGTATGCGATATTTTATAACACCAGAAATATCTTCTAAGTATAATCATTTATCTTTAGGATGTTGGATAAGTTGCAGTGAACTTATAGCTCATTACACTCATATATTTTATACTTATAATAATAATAATAATAAAAAAAAATAGACAAGTAATTCAGGGAAGAATTTTTTAAGAAACCAAATGTAAGATACAAAATATAGTTTTGGGTATAGGACCTATGCTACTAAATAAAGATGAGTTATAGGCAACTTATTTAGAATACTGAGAATTACAGCTTTTAAAGCAATAACACATTTTTAGAGAAAGCAAGAATCCCCAGTTTTAAATGATTGGTTAGATTTAGTTTCTAAAGTACACTATGGAGAGGACAACATGAAATTAAGAAGATTTTGAAGAGATATGGGCACCTCTAAAATCAAAGAATAGGCTATTCTATAAAGGAATCCATTTTACATTAATTACCTTTTTATATAACCCTCCTTCCCTTTTCATTTACTTATTTTTTTATTTTATTTATATTTATTATTATTATTATTTGATGTTTAAATAATATTACTTGAATTACTTATTAGGAATTATGTGTCATTATAAGAGTTTGATATAAATATGTGAATGTTTCATTTTTCATTAAAATGTATGTATAGATTTTTTTGCATTTTTTCTCTTTTTTGTATTTTCCTATGTAAAAGTATGTCCTTATTGGTTGTGGTTCTAATTATGTTTTTTTTTTTTTTTTATGTGTTGGTGGTGGGTATTATCACAAAAGAAAAACAGGGAAAAAAAAGTAGAAGGAAAAATAAGGAATAATTATTTAAAAAAAATGAAAAATTTGACAATTAGACGATTTTGCAAAAATATTTGTTTTTGGACATTAGATGTGCCTTATTTAGAATTTTAAACCTACAAGTAAGTGTATTTTTATGATAGCAATAACTGTAAAGGGACTATTTGTAATGGGGTAAATCAAATGTAGGCTAATATACTGTAGGCCAATTACTAAGCTCAGATTCATCTTACCAGTTAAAATTTAGTCAAAGCTTTTGTTATTACTTATTTTAATTTTTTATTTTAAATTCTGCTTTAAAAAGCATTTTTTTTAGATTGTTATATTATAATGTTCTTCTCATAACCATCTTGGGCACATGTATCATTTATCATTGTAGCATTATTTAAATTGATATTCTGTATACTGTATATTTATTTTTTGACTGATAGTGATTAATAAAGTCAAATAATGGTATGCGAGAGAGTCAGCTGTAATATCATTGCGTTCCTTTTGGTCCGTGTTAGAGGAGCTCAGTTTAGTCTGACAGTTAGCCTGCCCCGGACCAGGTTAGTTTCCCAGCATAAGTTGCCAGAGTAACTGAGTTTTAACTATTTTAAGTTTGCTTTATGAAACAGAATCCACAGACAATAAATCTTGACTAACCAAAATAAGCCTGGCTTGTATTCTAATCTATTTTTATGGAACAGCCCTCTGGACAGAGATTAAACCTAGTCCTAGGCTAAAATGGCCCTTTAAACCAGATTAACAGAAATCTGCTTTCTATGTCATGGTTTTAAATAGTCCTAGACTTAGTCTAGTCCAGAGTTTAATAAGATGATTTCCTGGATGAAGACTAGAGCTAATCCAGGACTAAATTGAGTTTTAAATTAAACCTAGGAGGCAGGTTTAACTTCAGATTAACATTGTGTTTCAAAGAAGACACATGTAAAACTTGGATACATACAAATATTATTGGCACCCTTGGCAAATATAAACAAACAAAATCACAAACAAAATTATCAAAAACCTAAACTTTTAATGAAATAAAACAATTTAAAATGGATGGAAAATCTCATAAAATGTTTTGCTCTAATACACATTGGCCACAATTAATGGGACCCTTTTCGTCAGTACTTTTTGCAACCTCCTTTTACCAAGATAACAGCTCTGAGTCTTCTTCTGTAATGCCTGATTAGTTTGGAGAACACCTGACAAGAGATCAGAGAGCATTCCTCCATACAGAATCTGTCCAGATCCTTCAGTTTCCCAAGTCCATGTTGATACATTTTCCTTTTAAGTTTTCAATAGGGGGGCAGGGGACGGGGATGGCCATGGCAGAACCTTAATTTTGTGCTCAGTTAGCCCCCCTTTTTTTTGATTTTGATGTTTGTTTTGGATCATTGTTCTGATGGAAGATCTAACCACGATCCATTATATGATTTGTAGCAGATGCAGTCAGGTTTTGATTTTTTTTTATCTGTTGCTATTTGATTCCATGATGCCATTTATCTGAACAAGATGTCCAGGACCTCCAGCAGAAAAATAGGCCCATAATATTAACCCCATCCAGGTCTGCACAGTTTTGGGGCCCTTTAGAAGTTTTGACATGCTGTGACATTTGTGATTTTTTCAGTTGCTTATAAACGTATTAATGGCAAAAATGTCATTACACTGTATTCAGCACAAACTGGGCTACCTTAATATGTTAGCAACATGTATGTACATGCTTGTATTTTTGAGAGAATAATGTTTATAGACACTCAAATAAGGCCACAAAACACACAACAGATATGTGTCCACAAGACTTTTTGACTAATGGGTGTTGTTGCCTAGAGTTTTTGCTACTGATGTGAGAATCATTGTGCCTGCTCATTCACATAAAACAATATATTGATTTAAATTTTGTAAGACACTTTTTCTTTACAAAGCCCATATGCGAAGAGGCGTGAACGATCATGAATAATGCTATGCTTCACACCTGAGAGAACAAAGAACCGCATAATGAGCCGCATAATGAATGAGCCTTTGAGTCAGGTATGTGAAAGGGAGCCAAGGAACAGGACATTTTGTTGTAGATTATTTAGAATATAGTTAACAATATAAAGTGAGAGCCAAAGGCACATTACAAAGGCCTACTATATTTTAAATTATCAAAAGATTTGACATTACTATTTTTAATGTTTTTGAAAGAAGACTCATGCTAAAAAAAACAGTAATATTGTTACATTGAACACAATTCAGTATTCAGTAAATACAAATAACTGAATAATTGGTTATGATTAAAGTTATAAGTAAAATATTTGGGATTTAAAACAACAAAATGCAATGCAATTATGATTTCAAAGAGTATAGGGTGAATTCAGGTTGATTGGGACACTTTTTTCCCAGTCATTTCAATGGCAAAAAATTCTGAATCATTTGATTTTGTAAACTATCCGATACACACAATACTCAAATATCATTTAGAGTTTCGTTTCATTTATGAGACAGGCTCCAGTTCAGTTCATATGCAATACATGATCGCACTGGCGCATATGTCATGATTAAAGGCTATTGTCTGCTATATTTGCATCTTATGATGTGTCCTTTCTTACTCATGCTGTTCACTTTTCATAATCAACATAGATTAAATTAAAAAAGAACATTAGGCTATAATATTTAAACATATATGAAACAAAATACATTTTAATGGCTACAACAAGTAGCCTATTGTACACAAAACTTATAGCATCTGAGCATAAATTTGTGAACAAAAGCTTTATTGATGTGACACTAGGCTATTTTACCTTCATAATCTGTCCAAAACAGGCCAAAGAAGTCTTGTCTAAACAGTCTTACGTCTATGACATTTTATGTTGCAGCAGGATTCATATTTCACACTAACAGAATAAACTTACCTCACAATCATCGGCTGGATTCGTTGCTGTTTGAAATTTAACAGCTTTTCTTCTGAGGTAAATTATTCCAGGATTATTCCTCACCGCGTCTCAAAACGATGTAAAGTACATGAACTAAACTTGATGTGTTTATTCGAGTTGATGTGGGCGTTGACTCTGTTTGTATGGATCACGTCTGTATTTGACTTTCAAAAGAACGCACGCTCCGTGGGCATGGCCGCATTAACACTAATGACATCTCTCACTTTTCAAACAGATTACATAAACAGAGAATATTTGTTTTCATTATTTCTCATGTTTGTGTGACAAGTATTCACTAAGTTACAGTTCATTTTCTGAAGAGTATCAGATGACTTCATTGACAGAGAGGCTGCAGATTGCGCATCATGTTGGTTTTCTTTATTTTGCAAAAAGCACAACATTTTGTTTTTATTGTGAGTATACACAAATAAAAGTAGATACTTAACAGATTATAATGATGTATAACACTTGCATGAATGATAAAAATCGACAGAGTTATTTGAGTCTCTTTGGCACTGATAAGAAAAAATCGAGGCCATTATCTGTATCTGTATCTGACCATTGAACCCAAGATGTAGTAGTGTCTGGCAACTGAATATGCTGAGTATTTTTTGGAATGAGAGCAGAGGATTTTTTTCTTGAAACACTTCCAAAAAAATTGTGTTGATGTGTAGGTGCTGTATACATACACAGCCTAAAATGAACACTCCCCAATCGCCAAATGAAAAAATCTGTGTTGGGTATATAAGTATATGTATATGAAACGGTGTCAATCGCCAGTTGGCCGGTAACATTTTTTAAAATTCTAACAATGCAATGTTGTGAGAGCATGAACGTGAACAAATGTGAAGGACGTTTAGGACAGTTGACAGGCCAGCAATGCATCGTCGTGAAAGTTTAAACCTTGCCAATTTAAATATTCGAGCACAAGAAGACACGAATAGAGAACTCAATTCGTTACTCGCGCCCTGTGTGGAAAGTTTTGTGTGCGCACACATCCAAACACGCACACCCAGAAAGCCGCGTCTCAGACAGCGCACAAATGAATTGAGTTCTGTTTCACCTTGTCTTGCACTTGAACGAACAAATTCACACAAAATTGTCAAAAAATGCCCGTCTTGGCGAGTATCCTTGTAAACATAATAATTTATGACTTAATTGAATGTAAACAGTAGAGACAACGCATGTGCATCAGTATCAGTATGTCAGGATCCACGCATCATGTCTTTAAGTTACAGCAGTCTAATAATCCTTCTGCTGTTTGTGTTTTTAATGTTAATCAAACAACAAAAGAAAAAGAAAAAAATCGCTCACTGCTCTTGACTGAATAACTTTTGTAACTTAAATATTACTTTATTCAATGTTTTTATCTGAAAACGTCTCGGTTATGTATGTAACCCTCGTTCCCTGAAGGAGGGAACGGAGACGTACGTCGGAACTGACCGACGAATTGGGGATCGTTTTCAGAGACCAATCTACTTTGAGTGTTTTAAAACGAGCCAATGAACATTGGCATGCGCGGGTATAAATAAGGAAGTAGAAGCACCGCATCTTTGCTTTTCCGCTGAGGAGCCGAACTAGTGACTTGGCCGTTCAGCGGAGGTACAGCACCTGTGGCGACGGGACGTACGTCTCCGTTCCCTCCTTCAGGGAACGAGGGTTACATACGTAACCGAGACGTTCCCTTTCAGTCGGTCACGTTCGACGTACGTCGGAACTGACCAACGAATTGGGGATCCTACCAACACGCCACAGGTGCTGGCCCTTCCAGCGCTCTGCGTGAGCTCCCTGGGCCGCCCCTATGTTGGAGCGGCAAGTCAGGGCTCTAGCAGAGAAGGTCAGTCACTGCTGTTCTGCAAGACCCACTCAGTGTGACTATTGGATAACGCTGGGAAAGCGTGCCGTCTCGGAGATGGAACGCTGCGGAGCCACATCCTTCAATGGAAGGAGAGGTGGCAATTACACATGCAACATATGGCAGTCTCTGAGGTGGTTCCAACCTAGTTCTAGGGGGGAAAGAACACCACCAGAGACGAGAGAGCGGGCTCTGTCAAGGGAAAGACACAGGGCTAGCTGAGTGGGATAGCTGGTACCATGGAGGAATACACATATGAGGTTGGCGTAGGAACCGCTACATATGGATACCCAGCTTACACACACGTTCCACATGCATACAGGGGTAAGCTTGGTGTCAGACGGCCGCAACGTCTGTCGCCGAGGGGTGACGGAGGAGCTCGACAGGGTTAGCCATTTCTGGGGAACACAACTGGAGACAATAAATGCACGTGTCCAGCCCAAGGGGCGGGAATGGCGTTGCAAGCCGACACTAGAACGGGCACTTAGCGCTACTGGCCACTGGGGGCGAGTACACAGGAAGATACCGGCTCTACACGGAGGTTATAGAATCTAGCGAACGTGTTAGGTGTCGCCCAGCCTGCAGCTCAACCTAAATCTGTCAGCGAGGCGCCTTGAGCCAGCGCCCAGGAGGAAGCCACACTCCTAGTTGAGTCTCGCAACCCGAACGGGCAAGGCACGTCTTGGGACTGTTAGGCCAAGATGATAGCATCCACTATCCAGTGGGCTAACCTCTGCTTGGAGACAGCCTTTCCCTTCTGCTGGCCTCCGTAACAGACGAAGAGCTGCTCTGAGGTCCTAAAGCTTTGAGTTCAGTCCACGTAGGCACGGAGAGCGCGGATGGGACAGAGCAAAGCTAGGGCTGGGTCTGCCTTTTCCGAAGGCAGCACTTGCAGGTTCACCACCTGGTCCCTGAAGGAACCTGACGATTAGGTCGTGCTTCTCTACGGACTTACCTTCAACTGCGTCGTGATACGCCACTATTGCTGCGACCTACACTTTGAGGGTGGAGGGAGACAGCCTTCGCTCGAGCCCATCTTTGCAGGAAAGAGAGCACGACACTAATCGAACACCTTCGGGGGTCTTCCCAGCGGGAAGAGCACCATTCAACGAACAGGTTCCACTTCAACACATAGAAGTGCCTTGTAGAGGGGGCTCTAGCCGAAGTGATGGTGTCTACCACAGCCTGTGGCAGGCTACCTAGAACCTCCGCCATAGAGTGCCCTGTCCCTGAGAAAGTAAGTCCTTCCTCAGAGGAATGGGCCAGGGAGGGGCTGTCGCGAGGAGTGTTAGTTCGGGGAACCAGGTCCGGTTGGGCCAGTGGGGCGCAACTAACAAGACCTGCTCCTCGTCCTCCCTGACAGGCTCACTGGGGGAAACGCATACTTGCGCAGGTCCCGGGGCCAGCTGTGCGCCAGTGCATCCGTGCCGAGGGTGCCCCCGGTCAGGGAATAGTACAACTGGCAATGGGTCGAGTCCGGAGAGGCAAACAGGTCTACCTGTGCGGCTCCGAAGAGGTCCCATATCAGCTGGACCACCTGGGGATGGAGTCGCCACTCTCCCGGAGGTGTCGGCTGTCGTGAGAGCTCTTCGGCTGTCCGATTGAGCGCACCAGGGATGTGAATGGCCCGAAGCGACCTCAGATGCTTCTGACTCCAAAGAAGGAGATGGCGGGCGAGTTGCAGCATGCTGTGGGAGCATAGACCACCCTGACGGTTGATGTACGCAACGGTCGCAGTGCTGTCCGTACGGAGCAGTACGTGCTTGCCCTGTAGCGGCTTTTTTGAGGCGACCCAGCGCAAGACGTACTGCTAGCAACTCTAGGCAGTTGATGTGCCAGTGCAGTTGGGGCCCCGTCCACAGACCCGAAACTGCATGCCCGTTGTACGTGGCCCCCCAGCCAGTGGACGAGGCATCCGTGAAGACCACAGCATGCCTGGACACCTGTTCTAAGGGCACTCCCGCCTGTAGAAACGGAGGGTCCAACCATGGGCTAAAGGTTTGGCAACAGTAAGGATTAACTGAGACCCGGTACTTGTCGCTCTGCCACGCCCATCTCGGGACTCGGCTGTGGAGCCAGTGCTGAAGCGGTCTCATATGAAGCAATCCGAGTGGCGTTACCGCGGCTGCAGATGCCATATGCCCCAGGAGCCTCTGAAAAAATTTCAGTGAGACAGCTGTTCTGCCACTGAACGTATTCAAGCAGTTCAACACTGACCGGACTCGCTCCTCTATGAGGCGCGCAGTCTGGTTGACCAAATCCAGCTCCATACCAAGATAAGAGATACTCTGCGTGGGGCAGAGTTTGCTCTTCCCCCGGTTGACCTGAAGTCCCAACAGGCTTAGGTGACTGAGCACCAGGTCCCTGTGCGACAGGGACAGCCCGAATGGGAGGACTTTCGTCCTTCAGGTCGATCGCTGCAAACCAACCTTGGGGATGGATGCAATTAAAAATGCGTTTCTGCGTTAACATCTTGAATGGGAGTATGCAGGGCCCGATTCAGAACACACAGGTTCAAGATTAGTCGTAACCCACCGTCTTTCTTGGGTACAATGAAGTAGGGGCTGTAGAACCCCGACCTCATATCAGCTGGAGGAACCGGCTCGATCGCGTCCTTCGCCAGCAGGACATCGATCTCTGACCGCAAGACATGAACATCGCTGCTTTGCACGGAGGTGAAGTGGATGCCCTTGTACTTGGGAGGCCGGTAGGCGAACTGAAATCGCATAGCCGAGTCTGATGGTACGGATGAGCCAGCGAGACGGCCTGGGGAGCGCTAGCCAGGCCCCCAGAGACCGAACAAGCGGGACCAACGACACCACAGATGTACCCAGGGTGGGGCAGCGAGGTGGAACACACAGACCCGACTCAGGAGGCCCGGAGTGTTGTCTGAGTATTCCAGGGTGGGGCAGAGTGTGGGCGAGAAGGCCTGGTGGCGTCCTCGAGCCGCACACTGCTGCCCCCTGGCGAAAGGAGAGGAGGAAGGGAGTGGCAAGGCCCTGGGGCGTCGCGCACTGCCGACCTTGCTCTCTTGGGGCCCAGGGAGGGAGGAAACTGCTCTGAGAATGTGGATACGGCAGAACGGGAACCAAACAAAAAATATTCTCCCCCCGGTCCTCCTCCAGGGGAGGGAGGGGTGCGGACACCATCTCCCCGAGAGCAGCTCCTCTTCTCCCCGGGCTACCCGTCTCAGGGCCACTTGCCCTTGCACTTGCGAGCAGACTTCGTGGGACCCTTGACGGATTGGGCACCTCCCTTACGCCCGGCCACCTACTGCCCGGGTGGAGGCTGCTGCTTGGGCTTAGCAGGGGCGGAAGCGGACGCAGGGGGACGCCCTTGGCGACGAGCAGGTGGAGGCACTGCGGCCGACGACTGGGTGGAGACAGCAGCTGGTCTTCGGGGCAGGATGTTTTTAATCGCCTCCGTCTGCTTCTGGGCCACCAAGAACTGCTGGGTGAAGTTCTCGATGGCGTTGCCGAAGAGGCCCGCCTGACAGATAGGGGCATTAAGGAACCGACTTGTCGGGCTCACACATACCTGCCAGGTTAGCCCCAAGTGGCGTTCCTGGGCCACTAGTGTGGACATCGCCCGACCCAGGGAGCGTGCGGAAATTTTCGTGCGGAAATTTTCGTCGCCTGCACAACCCCTGGGTCGGAACTACCCTCGTGTATTAAGAATGCAGGACAGAGGTGGCCTGCCAGTGCCACTGCCACCCCACCAACGAGGGTAGTGAGAGAGGGGAAAACTTATACATATTATGGCCCTTTTGGTGTTCCATATTTTTGGTACCAAATAGTTCCACACTGCTAATTTTTCCTGATGCACATCCGCAAAAAAAAGGCATGGGGGCAGGCAAGGCGATTTACGCATTGCACTACGCTTCAGCCACCCGGGAAAGCATGGCTGTCAACTCTGAATCTGATTCAGCATGAGCACACACTATTATAGTGGGGAAACTCAGCCTCATCTTCATTTCCAGTGCATAACAGCCCTCTCTCCGATGCAGCAATTGACGTCTGTCCTCTGCCAGAGCCCCAAATGAAACGCTAGGTCCCCTTTTTAAAAGGACCAGCAATCCCATCTGTAATCTACCAGCAGGCATGTGATGTCAGACTTGACGACACACGGCGCGCTGAACGCTCGAGCCCTTATGAAAAAGGCAAGACGAACAACGCGCCGACGTGGTCATGTTTTCATGAACCACCCACAAACACAGTCTCAGCATGCTTGCGATGCGATAGAGGAGTGGGGGGCCCACGGAGACGTACCCGGCGGGGAAGCCCCACTGTAATCCTCAGGTCACCAAGGCTTATTAGCCAAAGTAGCCCTTTTCTGGTGTTTCTGGTGGAAAAGTAACTAGATCGGGGAATAGGCGAAGGGACTCAACCCCGTTTGAGGTTTCATAGTCTCGACCGTGCATCTAGAGCGCCGAGTGACGCTGGGTTGCCGTGACAATCTTTGAATGACATCTTGAAAAAGACGCAGGGTCAAACCGTGTAAGCTCTTTTAGAGGAAAATGCTCTGATAGTGCTGAAGCACACAGGGGAACGGCTGCGGCTCACAGCAGTTCGAAAGTGCAAGCCTGCTGTGAGCACTCAATCTCACTGAAGACGCACCCGAGCTCTGAGCTGTGAAAACAGCTGTTTGTTCGTCAAACGTGATGCGACCACCGCTGAGCGTGCTATATCACCCGCACCAGATCCAGTCAACTCCAAAGGCAGACTCGTAGTAACACTCTTCGTGGGAAACAACACTGGAAACCACAGCAATTGCTCGGCTCCGAAGCAGAAAGCAAAGATGCGGTGCTTCCAATTCCTTATTTATACCCGCGCTGCGGGAGGAGCATGGAATGCGTGAACCGCATGCCAATGTTCATTGGCTCGTTTTAAAACACTCAAAGTAGATTGGTCTCTGAAAACGAGCCCCAATTCGTCGGTCAGTTCCGACGTACGTTGAACGTGACCGACTGAAAGGGAACTACTGTTACTTACTGTTACTGTTACTTGTCTTTAATAATGTTTGTTTATAATTATTTAATAATTTATATAAGTTAGGCTCATAGTTTTAGCTGTGTTATCAAAATTGGAAAATAGAATTGTGATTTTCAAGATCTCGCGATACATGGCCCCATCCATCCTCCCCTCAATACGGTGCAGTCGTCCTGTCCCCTTTACAGAAAAGCATCCCCAAAGAATGATGTTTCCACCTCCATGCTTCACGGTTGGGATGGTGTTCTTGGGGTTGTAGTCATCCTTCTTCTTCCTCAAACACGGCGAGTGGAGTTTAGACCAAAAAGCTCTATTTTTGTCTCATCAGACCACATGACCTTCTCCCATTCCTCCTCTGGATCATCCAGATGGTCATTGCCAAACTTCAGACGGGCCTGGACATGCGCTGGCTTGAGCAGGGGGACCTTGCGTGCGCTGCAGGATTTTAATCCATGACGGCGTAGTGTGTTACTAATGGTTTTCTTTGAGACTGTGGTCCCAGCTCTCTTCAGGTCATTGACCAGGTCCTGCCGTGTAGTTCTGGGCTGATCCCTCACCTTCCTCATGATCATTGATGCCCCACGAGGTGAGATCTTGCATGGTGCCCCAGACCGAGGGAGATTGACCGTCATCTTGAACTTCTTCCATTTTCCAATAATTGCACCAACAGTTGTTGCCTTCTCACCAAGCTGCTTGCCTATTGTCCTGTAGCCCATCCCAGCCTTGTGCAGGTCTACAATTTTATCCCTGATGTCCTTACACAGCTCTCTGGTCTTGGCCATTGTGGAGAGGTTGGACTCTGTTTGATTGAGTGTGTGGACAGGTGTCTTTTATACAGGTAACGAGTTCAAACAGGTGCAGTTAATACAGGTAATGAGTGGAGAACAGGAGGGCTTCTTAAAGAAAAACTAACAGGTCTGTGAAAGCCGGAATTCTTACTGGTTGGTAGGTGATCAAATACTTATGTCATGCTATAAAATGCAAATTAATTATTTAAAAATCATACAATGTGATTTTCTGGATTTTTGTTTTAGATTCGGTCTCTCACAGTTTAAGAGTACCTATGATAAAAATTACAGACCTCTACATGCTTTGTAAGTAGGAAAACCTGCAAAATCGGCAGTGTATCAAATACTTGTTCTCCCCACTGTATATATATATATATATGAATGAAGAGTTCAGATGCAAAAACCGAAGCGAAAGCATTTGATGAATGTGTACTATGTGCAGAGAGCATTCGCTCAATATCATCTCATTTTAGACGGATGTGGCGTTTAGCGCCTTTTGCATCTGAACTCTTCATATATATTTCCTTGTTGTGTCAAACCTTTCTCGTTTTTGGAGCAAACCATGGTGGTGGGCAAATTGTTTAATAATTGTTGCCTGCATTATTGTTTGGAGGACAAAACAAAATGCATCCTTCTGAATTCTTCATAGGGTTAGGAGTTTCATCAGATGAGTATGATCTTTGCTTCCTGAACTTCATTAATTCTGTATCTTCACATGTTCTCAGATAACAGAACAGTTTCCCTGAACAAAGTAGATAGTAGAAGTTATTGAATTTTTAACTTTAGGAACAGTTCTATCTGAGCGAATCAGATAGCAATGACTTGGTCAGAAATGGTACCTTAAACAAAGGTTCCATTTTAAATATTAGGTATAGTCAATCACAACTTTTTTTTCTTTTTTTTCTCTTTATTCCAATGCACAAAAAGACATACAAACAATAACAAAACAATCAGACAAACAAATGAGAAAAAAACAAAAGCATATAATACAATAACATGATGCCAGTCACTCAGTATAATTCACAGTGATAACAAAAATACATAAATTAACCCATATATAAAATCATACCTTAAAGAAGTTGTTCTGTAAACCTAATATATTAAGAATGTATGTAGCCTATTATTTTCACAAACAAAAAAAAAACAAGATAATCATTCTAATAGAGATAATCACTACTCCACTCCAAAAAAAACGAATAAAAGGTGACCACATTTCCGTATAAGATCTAATGGTCTTCCTTGCTACAGAAGCCATCCTTTCCATCGCCATATGTTATAATAATAAATTTAACCAATGGTTAATATTTAAAGACTGCTTCATTTTCCAATGTTGGAGAATAGTCTTTTTAGCTAAAATTAGAGCAATGTAAACAATTTCTCTATAACCTCCAACCAAAAATTCTGAACAGGAGTACAATACCATAAGGAGTGGAGGTAAGTATCTAGACTAGGAGGCGATTTAACCAACATTGAGTTATTCTAAGATATCTGGGATGCTGAGGATGCTCCTTGTAACAAGGAGTCAGCTTTGCAGCCTTAGGAGTATATACGAGACTAGGTAATGATCTGAAATGTCATCGCCCTGCTGCAGAATTTCAACGGCATCAACATTGATTCCATGTGACAATATTAGATCTAAAGTATGATTACGACAATGAGTGGTTCCTGACACGTGTTGCCTAACTCCAATAGAGTTTAGAATGTCTCTAAATGCCAATACCAATGCGTCTTTTTCATTATCTACATGGATATTAAAATCACCAATAATTAGGATTTTATCTGCAGCCAGTACTAACTCTGATAGAAAATCAGCAAATTCTTTGATAAAGTCTGTATGGTGCCCTAATGGCCTGTATACAGTAGCCAGCACAGAAGTCATCCGGGATTTATTATTTACACTAGATCAGAGCTTCCCAAACTTCAGAGAGGTAAGGCCCCCCAAAAACATAGCAAGAGCTCCAGGACCCCCTGTTTCCAGAGTTACCGGTTATAACGAAATACACTCACCTAAAGGATTATTAGGAACACCATACTAATACTGTGTTTGACCCCCTTTCGCCTTCAGAACTGCCTTAATTCTACGTGGCATTGATTCAACAAGGTGCTGAAAGCATTCTTTAGAAATGTTGGCCCATATTGATAGGATAGCATCTTGCAGTTGATGGAGATTTGTGGGATGCACATCCAGGGCACGAAGCTCCCGTTCCACCACATCCCAAAGATGCTCTATTGGGTTGAGATCTGGTGACTGTGGGGGCCATTTTAGTACAGTGAACTCATTGTCATGTTCAAGAAACCAATTTGAAATGATTCGAGCTTTGTGACATGGTGCATTATCCTGCTGGAAGTAGCCATCAGAGGATGGGTACATGGTGGTCATAAAGGGATGGACATGGTCAGAAACAATGCTCAGGTAGGCCGTGGCATTTAAACAATGCCCAATTGGCACTAAGGGGCCTAAAGTGTGCCAAGAAAACATCCCCCACACCATTACACCACCACCACCAGCCTGCACAGTGGTAACAAGGCATGATGGATCCATGTTCTCATTCTGTTTACGCCAAATTCTGACTCTACCATCTGAATGTCTCAACAGAAATCGAGACTCATCAGACCAGGCAACATTTTTCCAGTCTTCAACTGTCCAATTTTGGTGAGCTTGTGCAAATTGTAGCCTCTTTTTCCTATTTGTAGTGGAGATGAGTGGTACCCGGTGGGGTCTTCTGCTGTTGTAGCCCATCCGCCTCAAGGTTGTGCGTGTTGTGGCTTCACAAATGCTTTGCTGCATACCTCGGTTGTAACGAGTGGTTATTTCAGTCAAAGTTGCTCTTCTATCAGCTTGAATCAGTCGGCCCATTCTCCTCTGACCTCTAGCATCAACAAGGCATTTTCGCCCACAGGACTGCCGCATACTGGATGTTTTTCCCTTTTCACACCATTCTTTGTAAACTCTAGAAATGGTTGTGCGTGAAAATCCCAGTAACTGAGCAGATTGTGAAATACTCAGACCGGCCCGTCTGGCACCAACAACCATGCCACGCTCAAAATTGCTTAAATCACCTTTCTTTCCCATTCTGACATTCAGTTTGGAGTTCAGGAGATTGTCTTGACCAGGACCACACCCCTAAATGCATTGAAGCAACTGCCATGTGATTGGTTGATTAGATAATTGCATTAATGAGAAATTGAACAGGTGTTCCTAATAATCCTTTAGGTGAGTGTAAAATACTGCTTTATTTATTCTGAAACAGCAGTCATTTAAAATTCTATGTCATTTTATCAGTCTACAGTAAGCGTACAACGCTCCCAAAACCATTTAACGGGATTGACAACACTGGAAACTCTGAAAGCATGACTTCATTTGACCGAAGAGCTGCAGAGATATTCAAATAACTGTATTTCCTCATCATATTTCCACAAATATAATTAGTGTATATATATATAAAATAATTTTATTTACAAATGTCATGTTTGTGATTTTTGCCTCCACCCCGCCGCCGGCACAGTTGCCTCAGCCTGCTCGCCGCCGAGGGCGCCCTCCTGCTGCTCCCGCCTCCCCGGGCCACGCCACTCTCGTCCCCCTCTGGCGCCAGACTCCTCTCAGAGCAGACCCCAGTGGAACGCACGTCCTTCCCTGGTCTCCTCTGTCAGGACGCGGCAGATGACCGTACCCCCACACCGGGACGCTACGCCTCCCACGTCTGGGCCAGTCACGCCGCCTCGCTGCCCCACCCGGGGTACGTCTGTGGTTCGCATGACCCCGCTGGTTCAGTTCTTGGGAGCCTGGCTAGAGCTTCCCAGACTGTCCCGCTGGGTCGCGAGGACCATCAGGCTCGGCTATGCGATTCAGTTCGCCCAGTCTCCTCCCCGGTCCGCTATACCGTGGTGGGCCCCTATGACCCTGTCATGCGTGGGGAGGTTGCTACCTTGCTGGCGAAGGGTGCGATCGAGACTGTCCCTCCAGCCGAAATGCTCCGGCTTCTACAGCCCCTACTTCATTGTACCCAAGAAAACCAGTGGGTTACGACCAATCCTGGATCTGCGCATCTTGAACCAATCCCTTCACAGGCTTCCGATCAAGATGTTGACAGCCAAACTCCTTTTCGAATGCGTTCGTCCAGCAGATTGGTTTACAGCGATCGACCTGAAGGACGCGTACTTCCATGTCTCCATCCTTCCTCGACACAGACCGTTCCTACGGTTTGCTTTCGAGGGGTGGGCATATCAGTACATGGTTCTCCCATTCGGGCTAGCTCTGTGGTCTACTCTCCCGCCGTATGTCTCAACTCGCCCGCCATCTCCTCTTATGGAGTCAGAAGCATCTGAGGTCGCTTCGTGCCATTCACGTCCCGGGAGACCTGAACTGTGCAGCCGACGAGCTCTCACGGCTTCAGCCACTTCCTGGAGAATGGAGACTCCATCCCCAGTCGGTTCAGCTGATTTGGGAACAGTTCGGCGACACACAGGTAGACCTGTTTGCCTCCTACGACTCTTCCCACTGCCGCCTGTTTCACTCCCTGACCGAGGGAACCCTCAGCACAGATGCACTGGCGCACAGCTGGCCGCGGGGCCTCCGCAAATATGCGTTTCCCCTCAGACACTGTGTAAGATCAGGGAGGACAAGGAGCAGGTCCTTTTGGTCACCCCATATTGGCCCGGCCGGACCTGGTTCTCCGAACTCGTACTCCTTGCGACAGCCCCTCCCTGGTCGATTCCTGGACCTCCTTTCTCAGAGACGGGGCACCCTCTGGCACCCGTGTCTTTCCCTTGGCAAGCCTTGCCACTCCTGGGGTTTAAAAATTCCACCTTCGGCTGGTTACCCCAGAGTTCTTCCATATGCAGCCCCTCACGGGTCATATGTGTTTCCTTAAGTCCTCCCTGCGGGCGGGCACTTGGTGCATGTTTCCACGTGGAATATGCTTCCCAGTGTACCTTGTTATTCCTGTGTTAAGTGGGAGTCCTTCGTCCGTACTAGTTTACGTCACGGAGCTCACACTTACGCAGGGCACTGGACGACAGCCGAGTGGCGTGATTAGATTGGACCCCCATTTGTCAGTCACTGACGTAACTCGGAGTGACTGAACGAAAGGGAACATCTTGGTTACGTATGTAACCCTCGTTCCCTGAGGAGGGAACGGAGACGTTACGTCCCTCTGCCACTTCCGCTGTACCGCTGGAACGGCCAGGAGTTCAGATCTCGGCTCCTCAGCAGGTAACATAATGCGACATTGCCAGCGTACTTCCTTATATACCCACGAGGTGGGGCGGAGTTACGCTATGCAAATTCCGCAGGCCCATGGCATTGCATCGCCATTGGGCGTTTTCTAAGATCTCGAAGATGATAGGCTTCTAAGTGAAACCCCCATTCGTCAGTCACTGACGTAACGTTGCATTATTTTCCTGTTACCACTGTGAAGCTGCTTTGAAACAACTGGCATTGTAAAAAGCGCTATATAAATAAAGGTGATTTGATTTGATAAGTAAACAAAGACTATTTAAATCAGCACCTTCTAAACAACAAGTGTTCACAAACTAAAGTTTTGAATGGGGCAATTTGAGCTGCTGGATGGTGTAAGGAAGGACTGTCTGCATATTTTTACAATCATCCTCTTGTATCATGCATGACTAAACCTACAGAGAATGGAGCATTCTCACACAGATGAATTAATTGCCTTGTACAAACCCGATTCCAAAAAAGTTGGGACACTGTACAAATTGTGAATAAAAAAGGAATGCAATAATTTACAAATCTCATAAACTTATATTTTATTCACAATAGAATATAGATAACATATCAAATGTTGAAACATGAAACATATCTAAACATGATCCAGAAGCGCAGGCGTTTTCTCTGGGCCAAGGCTCATTTAAAATGGACTGTGGCAAAGTGGAAAACTGTTCTGTGGTCAGACAAATCAAAATTTGAAGTTCTTTTTGGAAAACTGGGACGCCATGTCATCCGGACTAAAGAGGACAAGGACAACCCAAGTTGTCATCAGTGCTCAGTTCAGAAGCCTGCATCTCTGATGGTATGGGGTTGCATGAGTGCGTGTGGCATGGGCAGCTTACACATCTGGAAAGGCACCATCAATGCTGAAAGGTATATCCAAGTTCTAGAACAACATATGCTCCCATCCAGACATCGTCTCTTTCAGGGAAGACCTTGCATTTTCCAACATGACAATGCCAGACCACATACTGCATCAATTACAACATCATGGCTGCGTAGAAGGATCCGGGTACTGAAATGGCCAGCCTGCAGTCCAGATCTTTCACCCATAGAAAACATTTGGTGCATCATAAAGAGGAAGATGCGACAAAGAAGACCTAAGACAGTTGAGCAACTAGAAGCCTGTATTAGACAAGAATGGGACAACATTCCTATTCCTAAACTTGAGCAACTTGTCTCCTCAGTCCCCAGACGTTTGCAGACTCTTATAAAAAGAAGAGGGGATGCCACACAGTGGTAAACATGGCCTTGTCCCAACTTTTTTGAGATGTGTTGATGCCATGAAATTTAAAATCAACTTATTTTTCCCTTAAAATGATACATTTTCTCAGTTTAAACATTTGATATGTCATCTATGTTGTATTCTGAATAAAATATTGAAATTTGAAACTTCCACATCATTGCATTCTGTTTTTATTCACAATTTGTACAGTGTCCCAACTTTTTTGGAATCGGGTTTGTATATCAATAACAACTAAAGGGATTCCGTTAGAACAAACAGCATGCAAGCAGCACACAACCTCTGAGATTTAAGGAGAAACAAAGACTTTTATTTGTTTAAGCATTTCAAGGTTACACAAGCATGTGCACTCATAATAGTTATTATATTATATGCTCTTATGGAAATAATTGAATGTCTTTAATGGCAAATAACTGGTAGACTTGTCAAAGTATGTGAATATTTCAGCTATTGTACTAATGTCCTTAAAGCTGTATCTACTGTAGATTAAAACTATTGTACTATTTTAATTTAACTTAATTGCAGTATACAGTAAAGCATATTTTCAGTAGTGATGAACAGTATTACCTGCAATGAACCTGCCAAACTTTTCTGTGCATGTGCAAACTAGACTGCCTTGATTTAGGCATACATGGAAAAAGGTCATTTATACATACATGCATGTATATGCTTTGTTTGCACTGTTATTGAGCAGAGCTATGTATTGACTACCTTCCCAGTATGCATAAACTTTGCATTAGTTGGAAGCAGCATCTCTTAGTCTATCATTAGCAAGGTTTACAATTTGATCTAATGCCTTTAGAATGAGTACATCAACATCATTATCTATGTTGATCTCATCATGGTAGTTCTTCACTGGAAAGATGTGGTTCACTGGCACACCGATCTTGTCACTACACATATGCATCTGAAGAAAAAGAAGAGGTAAAGCCAAAAAAATAAATAAATAAATAAATAATGATGATTCAACAAATACCAGACAAACCAAATACTGAAAAATGTCACTTCCACAAAGTAAATCACATATAGGACGTTAAATTCACCTTCTCTCTGATCTTCTTGCTGGTGTAGATCTTCTTTAGGTTTTGTTTAACCAGTGGACATGCTTCATCCACTTTAGTCATGACGATCACTTGAGGAATCCCTACAATGATAGTGTTAGTGGTTTATACTTTTTTTCCCCCTAAGTTATCTTTTTATAAGAAAATATCATATATAATAAACAATTTCCATTGTTTACAAATTATACAAGACCAGTTAGTCTGGGAAAGTATTAATCAAGTTTCAGTCTATTTTGCAGAATGTTTCTTTTACTTCCAGTGATCGGTACAGCCCTTTTTTTTCAATATTTACTGTCCAATATAAATATAATTTCTTGTTTATAATTAAGCTATTGGAAAAGCTATTGGATTTTAGGGAAAAACTGCTAATGTAAACTTTCCTAATGACACAATTGGACAACTTTGTGTTTGGAGGACATGAGCAGTGCTCAGAAATGTCATTGTCCTGAGGAACATGCGGGAATTGGAGAGTGGAATTTGCATGCCGAGCCACTTCCTTGTACATATGGGTATATAAAATGCGGCACGCATCCACTTATTCAGGTCTATTCTGAGGAGCTGAGACGCTGTCCTGGCCGTTCAGGTTGTAGCAGGGGGGACATAACGTCTCCATTCCCTCCATCAGGGAACGAGGGTTACATCAGTAACCAAGAGGTTCCCCATCTGTCAGTCACTATGACATTATGTCGACTGACAAATGGGGTCCCTATAGAAAGCTCCACAACCACTGAACTGTGTTATATACCTAGTCCACTATAGAGGCCACAACCGTAGGGAGGAGCATGTGGAAAAAACATATGGACTGATCCGTGGGGCAGTGCTACATATGGAAAGATCTATGCAGTAGGTCCTGCCTAGACAGGGGTGGTACTACCAAAGAGATGCAGAGATGGAGCAGAGCAGAATCTGCCCAGGGAAAGACACAGGTTTACCAACAGGTTCGCCAAGTGGGGAAATCACCTGATGAGCAAAGGCCCATGCCCACCTTAAAGTACATATGACAAAATATACTTGAAATATGTACTTGAGTAGAAAGTAAAAATACTTAACTACTGTCCGCCTCTGTAAATAGCCTACGACACAGAAATGGTCTGCGGCAAATGCGAAAGTACCAGCGGGTGAAATGTTTCGCAATATTTCTTTCCACAGCAGAGCACCACTTTCAATAAAAGGATATATTAAAGTTTATATAGCCTACTTTTACATCTTCGCTGCTGTTCTAAAAATGATTTTCGCCATTACCTTAAACAAGCTACGCAGGAGCTGTAGGTTACAACAGAAAAGTAAGTGGTTAGTTGATTGCTGTCGCGACTCGTGACACTCGCGAACAGCACTGAAAACGCACGTTGCCCGGTACAACTTGAATATTATTATTATCATAAACTTTTAATTAACTTCGATAGGCTGTACACCAAGGCAATTGTAATTGGCTGCTTTTTCTGCAGAGAGAAGATCTCTGTTGATCTGTATAATTTTGTTTTATTGATCATTTGTTGGTAAAGGGTGAGAGACCTGGCTCTCATGAGCCACATGATTTCTGTCAAAGAGCCAGGTGTGGCTCGTGAGCCATAGGTTCCCGACCACTGATCTAACCAAACATACTCTCTAGTGTCCTATTATGAAAACTATAAATCACATATTTAAAGGTCAGTCTCACTTTTATTTCTGATTCTTCTGCGGATTATACGCAATTTATCAGCAAGTCGTTCATCCATTGCTTGGACTGTAGTTGCATCCACAATGTAAACCAGGCAGAAAGCCTGATCAGAGAGCAAAGGGTCACTGATGTAATATTCACTCCTATGACTGAGTGGCTCCTCTGGGTCGAACTAAGATTTAAAAGGAAGACAAAATGTGTGAAAATGTCAGGATTACTGTACAAATACAAACTATTTGACAATGTTTAAGTTTTACAATAATTGTGGCATATTACTTTGTAGTCACTCTTGACATGTCCATATAAGGCATTGATGATATCTTCTGTCAGACACCCAGCCAATGCTTTAGCTTGCAAACCCATTGTGTCACTCAAGGAAAAAGCCAAATCACCATCTGCACTTCTGAAGCGGTATGTTGTAAGCTACAAAACAATTTTTAAAAATAATGTAAGAAATCATAAATACTGTAGTTTCCAACTGATAAATGTACACACAGCCAAAATGCTCATAATGCACATACTATTGTAACAGTGTAGTTGCATAACAACGGAGTTCCAAGAAAATAAAACAGTTTTATTAAATTAAAGTCAACAGAACGAAACATCACCGTGACAACTATGATTCAACAAAAGATTTTTAGTTTACTGAGAAAATGAAATTTTCTTGGAAGAAAAAGAAAACAATACTTAATTTAAGTGCTGTATATGTGCAATATTATTTAAAAATAATACTTACTTTATTAGTAAAACTGTGACTACTTGGGCAATCACTTGAATCAACTAGTGCACTACTTGTGATGCGTCCTTGGAAGGTGTTGTTGACAGAATTAATAAAACTGGACTTCCCTGCTCCAATTTGTCCGACAACAAGGATCTTGATGTGCTGTACATCTGGATTACTCACAGACAACTTTTCTAGCTGTTTCTTCAGCACTTCTTTTTGTCTATACCAATACAAGAAACACATTTTTTTCCATAAGAACTTCAGAAAAAAAACTGATGATTTGTCATGTCACACATTCAAGTCTCACCTTTATTTAGATATTTATTTATCTCGTTATTTCAAGATATTAAGTCGTTATTTCGACATATATCGTTTATTTAGACATAATAAGTCATTTCAACATAATATCTCATTATTTCGACATAATATCTCGTTATGTTCCCTTATTATGTTGAAATAACGAGTTATGTCGAAATAACGACTTATTTTGAAATAACAACGTATTATTTCGAGGCTCGAGGCTGATTCGACGCATGCGCTTGATTGTTGTCTGCTCGCTTGTGTCTGCCGTGTGGTTTGAATTTGGAGCTCCGCCTAGTTGACTCTAAATCCTCGGTTTTTCTTCTTGTATCAACTTTATAAACTAATATTTTCTCTTTTTATAGCGGGTGATATAGCATATAGCATATAATTCTATATCTGAAACAATCGGATTGCTTTGATATCGCTACTTATATCCACATTTCCGAACATCCGCTACTAGCCTTAGCCCACTAGCATCACCAGGGTGGTCTCGCATATCGCTCGCTTTGTTTACACTCGTAAAACTCAGGAAATTACTGTACATCTGTTCTAATGGCGAATGCATCGGATGTATGTCTACCTTTGAGTGCAGGTGAGGACACGTTTGAGCTGCATGCAGTGCAGTTGGAACTGGAGGCCTTGGAGAAACAGATCCACGACCTCCTAGAGAGACAGGCCGATCTGAGGGACCGACGATCAGCGCTAGAGATGTCGCGGGCTGACGTTCACAAGTCTGTAGTAAGTAATGTTATCACTCCGATCTCTTCTACTCCGTGTGTTTCTCTGCTCAGGGCTCGAGCACCCAGAACACGATCATCCCAGGCCTCCTTCACTCCGGTGCAGACACACCGCGGGCCCTGGGTGATTCAGCAGCGGAATGCGCGAGCCAGACCTCGGGCGAGGACCTCTCCTCCTCCACCGCCCTCAGTCTTCGAGGACCACTGCGAGGTCCCAAGAGGGTAAGAGAGGAGAGCGAGGAGGATTTAGTCTCCTAGCCCCCCTCAGGAACCTGATGACCAGGTCGTGCTGACCCACCGTTTTTGACTCCACAAGGTCGTGGTGCGCAGAGATAGCGGCCACGTAAACCTTCAGGGTGGAAGGAGACAGCCTTCGTTCCAACCCTTCTTGGAGGAAGGAGAGCACGGACCCACTTGGGCATTTTTTTTATGGTGAAGAACACCAGGTGACAAAGAGGTTCCACTTCAACGCATAGGCTTGTCTCGTGGACAAAGCCCTAGCAGAAGTGATGATAGCCACCACCTGTGGTGGTAGGGTACTCAAAAGCCAGGGAGGGGCTGTCGAAAGGAGTACGAGTTCGGAGAACCAGGTCCGGCCGGGCCAATATGGAGCGACCAAAAGGACCTGCTCCTTGTCCTCCCTGATCTTGCACAGAAGGACCTGTGCGAGAAGGCTCACTGGGGGAAACGCATACTTGTGTAGGCCCCGTGGCCAGCTGTGCGCTAGTGCATCCGTGCCGAGGGTCCCCTCGTTCAGGGAGTAAAACAAGCGGCAATGGGAAGAATCGTGGGAGGCAAACAGATCTACCTGTGTGTCACTGAACTGTTCCCAAATCAGCTGAACCGACTGGGTCTCCATTCCCCGGAAGTGGCTGAAACCGTGAAAGCTCGTTGGCGGGCCATTCAGGTCTCCCGGGATGTGAACGGCACGAAGCGACCTCAGATGTTTCTGACTCCACAGGAGGAGTTGGCGGGCGAGTTGCGACATCCGGCGGGAGCGTAGACCACCTTGTCGGTTGATGTACGCTACTGTCGCAGTGTTGTCTGAACGGGCCAGTACGTATTTGTCCTTCAACAGGGCTCAAAAGCGGTGCAGGGCTAGACATACGGCCAGCAACTCGAGGCAATTGACATGCCATAGGCGCTGGGGTCCTTTACAGGAGCCCGCGGCAGCATGACCATTGCACATGGCACCCCAGCCCGTGGTAGAGGCATCTGTTGATACAACAACATGCCTGGAAACTCGTTCTAAGGGCACTCCGGCCCGTAGAAAAGTGAGGTTCGACCACGGGGTGAAGGTTTGACGGCAGGCCCAAGTGACTGGGACCTGGAGCGTGCCTTGTTGCCATGCCCATCTCAAGACTCGATCGCGAAGCCAGTGCTGAAGCGGTCTCAAATGAAGCAGTCCGCAGCGGCGGATGCCATATGCCCCAGGAGCCTCTGAAATAACTTCAGCGGAACCGCACTCTTGCCCTCGAATTGACGAAGGCAAGTCAGCAGTGACTGCGCACACTCGCTCGTAAGCTGCACGTACATGGCGACCGAGTTGATTTCCATACTGAGAAAAGAGATCCTCTGCACGGGGGAGAGTTTGCTCTTTTCCCAGTTGACCCGAAGGCCCAGACGGGCAAGGTGCTGGAGCACCAGGTCCCTGTGTTCGCAAACCTGGTCTCGAGAGTGAGCTAGTATCAGCCAGTCATCGAGATAGTTCAGGATGCGAACCCCGTGTTGCCTGAGTGGCACAAGGGCTGCCTTGACAACTTTCGTGAAGACGCGAGGAGACAGGGCTAACCCGAATGGGAGAACCGTGTACTGGTATGCCTGCCCCTCAAAAGCAAACCGTAGAAACGGTCTGTGTCGAGGAAGAATGGAGACATGAAAGTACGCGTCCTTCAGGTCGATCGCTGCAAAACCAATCCAACGGGCGAACGCAATCAAAAATGCGTCTGGCTGTCAACATCTTGAATGGAAGCCTGTGAAGGGTTCGGTTCAAGACGTGCAGGTCCAGGATTGGTCATTACCCACCGGTTTTCTTGGGTACAATGAAGTAAGGGCTGTAGAAGCCGGACGTCATTTCTGCCGGAGGGACAGTCTCGATTGCACCCTTCGCCAGCAAGGTAGCGACCTCTGCACACATGACAGGGGCATTGCCACCTACCATTTTATAGCAGACTCCCCGAAAGCGGGGAGGAGACCGTGCAAACTGAATCGCATAGCCGAGCCTGATGGTTCTCGCGAGCCAGCTGGACAGGTTGGGAAGCTCTAGCCAGGCTCCCAAGAACTGAACCAGCGGGCATACCCCGAACCACCGACGTACCCCGGGTGGGGCAGCGAAGCGGAGTGACCGGCCCGGACATGGGAGGCAGAGTGTCCTGGTGTGGGGGCACGGTCATCTGCTGCGTCCTGACAGAGGAGACCAGGGAAGGATGTGCGTTCCACTGGGGTCTGCTCTGACAGGGGTCTGGCGCCAGGGGGAGACGAGAGTGGTGAGGCCCTTGAGCGTCTTGCACAGCCATCCGCGGCTTCTGGGGGCTCAGAGATGGGGTCATGAGTTCTTTCTTTAACCACGTTAGGGTGTTGCTGACCCGGGGGCCAGCAGCGGAACAAAAGATTCTCCCCCGGCCCTCCACCGGGGGAAGGAGTGGAAAGTTGAAGCACTCTGCGGACACAGCTGCATTGCAACAGAGCGTTCAACAGGGGGGACCCCAGGGTTCCATTCCAGCCCGAGGCTCGCCGCTGCCCGAGATAACATGGCTGTCAACTCCGGGTCAGACTCGGGCAATGCTGGCACGCCCGAAGGCGGCAGCATAGCCGAATCTTCATCCCCAGAGGACTCCAGCCCACCTTGAGATGCGGTGATCGACATCTCGTCGTCATTTGGAGCGGCGAACGAAACACGCAGGGCGTCCGCAGACGGTCCCGCTGTTTCAGTCCGAACACTCCAAAAATCGATCGTACCCAGAAGTGCACGGGTGAGACATCTTTAAAAAAACGTGCCACGCGCAAGCTCTTTTGTGAGAGGGAAGCTCTGCAGAGTGTTGAATTGCCCAGGGAAACACACACACACAGCTGTTACAGATCACTGCACAGATCAGCAGGCAGGCAATGTGAGATCGCTGGAATGCGCCGTCACACCAACACACTGGAGAACCGTTCGTCTCGAAAAACTGAAGAGAGAACTCGGAATTCAGGCTTGCAGGAGTGAAGAGATGCTCTTGGCTCTGAAGCAGAAACATAATGCGAGATTGCCAGCGTCCTTCCTTATATACCCCAGAGGTGGGGCGGAGCTACGCTATGCAAATTCCGCAGACCCATGGCATTTCATTGCCATTGGCTCGTTTTGTAAGAACTCGAAGGTGATAGGCTTCTAAGCGAAACCCCCATTTTCGGAGTGACTGAACAAAAAGGAACATGTTATCTGTCTCTGATGCAGAAAAGTTAGTTCATGCATTCATGACCTCTAGACTGGATTACTGTAATGCATTACTAGCTGGCTGTCCTGCATCCTCGATAAACAAGCTACAATTAGTCCAAAATGCAGCTGCTAGAGTTCTTACTAGGTCAAGAAAATATGATCACATAACACCCATTTTATCATCTCTACACTGGTTACCTATTAAGTTACGTATCAAATATAAAGTATTGCTACTGACCTATAAGGCCCTAAACGGTTTAGCTCCCGTGTATTTAACTGATCTTCTATCACCCTAAAATCCATCACGCTCTTTAAGATCACAAAACTCTGGGCTTCTGGTAGTACCTAGGATATCTAAGTCCACTAAAGGAGGAAGAACGTTTTCATATTTGGCACCTAAACTCTGGAACAGCCTTCCTGATAATGTTTGGGGCTTAGACTCACTCTCCCAGTTTAAATCTAGATTAAAGACGCATCTCTTTAGCCAAGCATTCACATAATGCATCTCATAACCTTGTACTCCAGTTATATCAGTGCACATGACTGTCTTTTCTTAATGCTTTGAACAGCAGCTATGCTAATTATTTTCCTGTACTGTTTTATCTCGGGACGCCCATCCCGAGGTAACTAGCGAGTGTCAACTCCAGTCTGGAGCCGGCCTCTTATGAAGACTTCAGATGACCATCAGCTGTGAAGAGACGACTACAACTCCTGCGAGGACTTCAGATGACGCAGCTCTGCATCAACATGCACCCATGCTCAATTTTCTATATACCCTAATCATTGTTAACAACATGTATTCTTATTTCACTTAGTCCATTGTCTGTGCCTTGATTTTTTTTTTTTTTTATTTATTTTTTTTTTTTTTACATTTATTAATAATACGTTGTAAGCTAACTGTGTGCTTTGTATATGTACATTTCTGAAATACATAACTTGGACAGAGTCTCCTCTGATAATAAATCACTTTAAAATTTTAATGTAGACGCATGCATTTTCTGTGAAGCTGCTTTTAAACGATATGTATTGTGAATGCGCTATACAAATAAATGTGAATTGAACTGAATATTATGTTGAAATAATGATATTATGTCAAAATAACTACTAATTATGTCGAAATAACGACTTAATGAGATAAGTTTTCTTTTTTTCCCCCACACCATGCGGTTTGGGGCTTCCGTAGAAATAGAAATAGAAATAGAAAAAGATCTTACTGACATCTTAAAAACAGTACATAATGTTGGTAAAAAATAGTGTTGTTTCTATTAGTCACTGCCCAGCAAGTAATAGCTGTCATTTCACCATCTCAGTTAACTACAGACCTGATATAGTCCGGCTACGAGTAACTATGAGAGAAATGAACTGGTGAGACCGTAACAGAGAAAATTGAGAATATGTGAAATAAAATCAATACATCAAAAATAAGGGGGAAACATTGTAAAATATCCAAAATGCAAAAGTCACACACAAGTGTGACTCCTAATTGAGGAGCACTGGGTGGTTTCCTCTGCTAATAGGAAATTGTCTAAAACGTCTCTATTATTGATAAAATTATGCATTCATTATTATTGCTATTATGTCTGTTGTTATTTATGGTGTTTATATATTTTCATATTAAATATGTTTTGTTATGAAAGTCATATAGCAACACCCTTTTATAAATATAAAATAATGACTAATAATATTTGATCCAAATAATATTTTCTAGATTACATTGTAACTTTTATTTGCCCTTTAATCTGAATTCCCTGTCTATTCATGGAAATAAGACAACAAACAAATAAATAGTCAACATTATTTTCTACATAGCATTGGTATGATATGGTAAACCTACCCCCAGTCAATTCTTCTCCATGGTGTTTCCAGTTCTACATACAGTATATAGAAAGAAAACACAGTTTATATAACAACAACCAAGGTTAACAATATATTGATTTATCTCTCTCTATGATTATCTATGGTGTGTGTGCCCTGTCAGAATACAAATCATATAATACTGCAAAATTAAACAAAATGTGTAAATCATTGCCTAACTTCACCTTGGCTTGGTGGTGGATCCGGTTTTGATGGTGTTGGATCCTGTTGTGATGAACCGCCTCCCATTCTTTGTCGTTTTCTCAGAAGAATGATCACTTAACGTTTGTTCAGTCAGTCTGCAGCCCAGTGTGGAAGCTTATACCACAGTACCCGTATATATAGCCTACTGTTCCTTTTTCATTTTCACTTTCAATTTTACAAAGAATACTGGGAACAGTATTTTTTTAAATCATATAAAATGAAATGTCTGATATACATCATCAGTACAAAGTGAAATGTTTATAGTCCTAACATCATGCAAAGAGTTAAAAATCTATTAAAGACCAGCCTGCATTTCCAGGAATTAGAAACTGAAAGTGATTTGGAAGTGCTGTGTCATTCTAGGGAGAGGGAGCCAAGATAGAACAGGCACAAACCTACAGAATAAAATTGTTTTCAAAACAAAGATTTGTGTGTTTATTTATATACTTAATATCTGATACTGTATATATACACAGATTATACACAGACAAATTAAAAAGAAAAAAAAAAAAAAAACAAGATACATTTTCATGGTAAGGTGTTGGGTCACCACGTGCCGCTAAAACAGCTTAAGTGCGCATTGCCATCAACTCGGCAATGTAGCTCTACTAGATGGATGAAATACATTTTTTCAAAAGATATTCCTTGTAATGGAATTTTTTATATTTTCTAACATCCTTTATCTGGTATTTTGATGATGGCGGTAGAGTGTGCTACCACCATCATCCAAATACCAAATTCACCCATAGGTGTTCAATTGGGTTGAGATCTGGTGACTGTGAAGGTCATAGCATATAATTCACATAATTTTCATATTGATCAAACCATTCCGTCTCAGTGATTTCGGTTGCAATCACAAGGCCCGCTAAAGCACAAGGTCCAACACATTGCACAGCCCATACAACCATTCTGCCACTGGTTTTCAAAGAATATGAAATATTTTGCGTAAGAATATTTTGCGTAAAATTATAACAGTATAAAAGTTTAGTTATAACATTAAAAAGTCAAAAATTACAACAAAAAAAGTTGGGCACATGTGCAGGACAAAAAAGATAATGAAAATTAGAAAAGAAAAAATAATGCCCACATACTGAAGTTACAGCTCCATAAAATATACATATTTATTTATGAACAGCGCAATGTTTCGACCGATCGGGTCTTCATCAGGCACAATTTGAAGAGTGAGATGCAACTCTTTATAGACACAGGTGATAGCATTAATTAAAAACTTCCTGGGGCGGTTTCCTGGACAGAGATTAAGCCTAGTCCTAGGCTAAAACGGCCCTTTAAACCAGATTAACAGAAATCTATGTCATGGTTTTAAATAGTCCTAGACTTAGTCTAGTTTAATAAGACAATTTCCTAGAGGAAGACTAGAGCTACTCCAGGACTAAATTGAGTTGTAAATTAAACCTACCAGGAGGCAGGTTTACTCTCAGATTAACATGGTGTTTCAAAGAAGACACATGTATTACATACAGTCGTGGTCAGAATTATTGGCACCCTTGGCAAATATGAACATAAAATTTAAAGAAAAACAAAAACCTAACCTTTCATTGAAGTAAAACAACTGAAAACGGAGGGGAAATCTCATGAAATGTTTTGTTCTAATTCACATTGGCCACAATTAATAGGACCCTTTTATTCAGTGCTTTTTGCAGCTTCCTTTTACCAAGATAATAGCTCCGAGTCTTCTCATAATATGCCTAATGAGTTTGGAGAACACCTGACAGGAGATCAGAGTGTAACGCGTGGTTGTGTAAACGCATGATGACGATGAGAGTAATAGGCAATTTTTAATGGCAATGAAAATGGTTATTAGTCAGTTATTGAAATGCCTTATTTACAAAAATGTCACTTTAGTCAATTCATTGGCATTTAACAAATTTAACTGTCTTTTTGCTGCAAAACCAATGTCCATGTATGCTTTTATTTCTTTGGTCATCAAGACGTAGTAAACAGTTGCAAAATCTCTAAAGATGCAACTGGAAACATTGCAAATAATGAAAGCAGAATAAAAAAATTTAACAATGAAGAAACTGATTCACACAGTAGGGGGAGCTGTGATGCCAGTGACTTCTACGTCCGTTTCCGTCAGAGTTTTACAGCAGCACAAGGAACACTGTTGTGTTTACTTGCTACTCGCGAGATCCTGTCATTGCCACTGTAATGATGGAAAAAAAAAACACAAAAAAAACTTGCAGCTCTGCAATTGATAGCCAGCTCATACGCACACCATCATTCATATTGAAATCATATGATTCGATACGCTTCTTCTGATTTGTTTCTGTGGATTTTGCTGGCAAAGGTAAGTGGCATTTAGGGATGACGCTGGGATCTAGGGTATTTTAAGCAAAAGCATTTGATGAATGTGTACTATGTGCAGAGAGCATTTGCTCAAAATGATTATCTAATTTTTGACGGAGGTGGCGTTTAGCAGCTTTTGCATCTAAACTCTGCATATATTTCCTTGTTGGGACAAACCGTTGTTTGGGACCTCATTTTTGGAGCAAACCATGGTGGTGGGCAAATTGTTAATTAATTGTTGCCTGCATTATTGTTTGGAGTACAAGGCAAAAATGCATCCTTCTGAATTCTTCATATGGTTAGGAGTTTCATCAGATGAGTATGATCTTTGCTTCCTGAATTTCATTAATTTTGTATCTTTACATGTTTGGATAATTTCTCAGATAACAGAACAGTCTCCCTGAACAAAGTAGATAGTAGAAGTTATTGAATTTTCAACTGTAGGAACAGTTCTATCTTACCAAATATAAAAAGACTGAATTTACTAGAACTTAGGTGTCAAAGCTGAAGTTCCGCTCCTCACTTCCATCTTGTTCGCAGCTCACTATGCCGCAAAAAGCCATTGTAGACTTTGATATATCCGAGTCTGGTGAAGATCCCTTTCCGCCTACCCCTTAGTCCATGCATTGAAGCTCCCGTATCCTAACACGGGACTCTCCTTGGGCCCAGTGGCCTTCGGAAAAAATCATTGCCACTCTAGAGCCTGTCGGTATACCTATTAACAGCAAAATTCCACGTAAAGATCTAATTATTTTGGATTCCAACACCCTGGGCAGTCCCTCTGCTCCACCCATGAACGTCACTCTGGCTATCCTGACACTGCCAGCCCAGCCCAGCCCAAACAAGCCAGTGGGAAGTGGACCACTAAGTCATCTTTACCCCATCAGGCTTAAAGATCCAAGTGTTCTGCGCCATCTCCAACACCTTCCCCCAGCCTTGAAGCAGACTGTCTCAATGCCCAACTAATAAAAGCTGTTCAAGGACTCTCTGAATCCAGTAAAGGCTTTGAAAACAGGATGGAAGTGCTACCCTCGCACCTGGATTATTTATGCCCATGGCATCATCTGGCTCCTTCTCAGCCTTTCCTCCTCTCCCCGGATTTTCTAATCCTTCAACAGCTCCTTCTACATCCTTGTTACGTTCCCCTACCTGTCTAGGGGTCGGGAGGGGAGGTAACAAAGGAAAAAGTATAAAATGAATACAAAAAAAAAAAAAATAAAAAAAAAAATAAAAAAAAATAAAAGAGAGACGAAGGTGAGAACACACTTCAATCCTCTGTCCCAGAGTGAAGATGACACCGGATGATACGTCAAAGCAAGGATTTTATTTACAATAAAATAAAGAAAAAAAGGCATAACATAGAATAATGGGGAGCAATGGCTCAGGGGAGAGCAAGGCCTAAAATAACAAACAAAACAGTCCTCTAACTAACTTAGGGAGGGGTTCTAACTAACCTAAAAACAAAAGAAACAAATAAACAACAAACTTCCCTCAACTCCCTGGTTGTACAAAAACAGGGACAAAAGCAGTATTAAAAGAAAAAGGCACTCTCCCCCTACAGCTTCCCTTACAATAATAATAATAATAATAATAATAATAATAATAATAATAATAATAAATAGAAGGAACACAATACTTCTTACTACCACTCCGACCTTTGCTCCTTCTATGGCTCATATACACTCACCTAAAGGATTATTAGGAACACCATACTAATACTGTGTTTGACCCCCTTTCGCCTTCAGAACTGCCTTAATTCTACGTGGCATTGATTCAACAAGGTGCTGAAAGCATTCTTTAGAAATGTTGGCCCATATTGATAGGATAGCATCTTGCAGTTGATGGAGATTTGTGGGATGCACATCCAGGGCACGAAGCTCCCGTTCCACCACATCCCAAAGATGCTCTACTGGGTTGAGATCTGGTGACTGTGGGGGCCATTTTAGTACAGTGAACTCATTGTCATGTTCAAGAAACCAATTTGAAATGATTCGAGCTTTGTGACATGGTGCATTATCCTGCTGGAAGTAGCCATCAGAGGATGGGTACATGGTGGTCATAAAGGGATGGACATGGTCAGAAACAATGCTCAGGTAGGCCGTGGCATTTAAACGATGCCCAATTGGCACTAAGGGGCCTAAAGTGTGCCAAGAAAACATCCCCCACACCATTACACCACCACCACCAGCCTGCACAGTGGTAACAAGGCATGATGGATCCATGTTCTCATTCTGTTTATGCCAAATTCTGACTCTACCATCTGAATGTCTCAACAGAAATCGAGACTCATCAGACCAGGCAACATTTTTCCAGTCTTCAACTGTCCAATTTTGGTGAGCTCGTGCAAATTGTAGCCTCTTTTTCCTATTTGTAGTGGAGATGAGTGGTACCCGGTGGGGTCTTCTGCTGTTGTAGCCCATCCGCCTCAAGGTTGTGCGTGTTGTGGCTTCACAAATGCTTTGCTGCATACCTCGGTTGTAACGAGTGGTTATTTCAGTCAAAGTTGCTCTTCTATCAGCTTGAATCAGTCGGCCCATTCTCCTCTGACCTCTAGCATCAACAAGGCATTTTCGCCCACAGGACTGCCGCATACTGGATGTTTTTCCCTTTTCACACCATTCTTTGTAAACTCTAGAAATGGTTGTGCGTGAAAATCCCAGTAACTGAGCAGATTGTGAAATACTCAGACCGGCCCGTCTGGCACCAACAACCATGCCACGCTCAAAATTGCTTAAATCACCTTTCTTTCCCATTCTGACATTCAGTTTGGAGTTCAGGAGATTGTCTTGACCAGGACCACACCCCTAAATGCATTGAAGCAACTGCCATGTGATTGGTTGATTAGATAATTGCATTAATGAGAAATTGAACAGGTGTTCCTAATAATCCTTTAGGTGAGTGTATATGACTCATTTTAATCTTTCCACAGCTGTTCCAGAGCAAGTTTTCGCTAGGTGTTTCATTCCGCTGCTACTGTGTCCCCTAAAATGAGATCAAATATTATCCTAGGTAAGGACATTCATTTGGCTGCCTTGCTGCTCCCATCGCCAGCGAAAGACTGACAAATGGTCGACTGAGGTGACGTGGCAGTCTTTCTGAAAACTTCAGATCCCAGACTGCAATGCAACTTCTTGTTTAGCAATTTTTGTAATTGCTTCGGAATCTACAGATATGTTCTATGTCAGACTTTTCCCAATTGCAAGGAAGAACTAGATCCATATTTGGCTATAATGGCAGATTTTAAATCAAAGATATGGGTCGTCAGGATGATTTAAGGAAAATGGAGTTACATTAAAAATAAAAAGTTTGTTTTCATAAAATTTGTCTATAGGCCTATATAAAAGGAATAAATATGCAAAATATGTTTGACAAATAAATAACAGATTAACAAAAGAAAAAACTGCGACTGTGCTGCTGAGTTTGGTTAATTTTTGTGAGGCGCAGCGCTCCTCAAACAAGTTCACGGAAAGGAAACCCAGACGACAAAGCACATCTTGTTTTCTTTATTTTACAATAGCACAATGTAAATAAACACTTTGCAATTTTGAACGATGTCCTACTTTTATTATCTGTATGACCAAAATGACAGAGTATTTTATGTTTCCTCTGCTCGATCACGCCGGCGCCTCACACGCACACACAATATATTCCAGCATTGCAAACTTGACATCGCAGCCTGTTCATTATCAAAATAAAATAGTCAACCTAACATATAAAAAGTTACACAGCTCAGTTTAAATAGTCAGTAGTAGCCTACAATTCGTGCCATTCAGCGTGAGCACCGCCGCTGTGGTGTTTCCAAGCACATTTTTGCGCATGTGAAGAGAATGATTTTTTCCATCAATATTGGGACGCGAGTGAAGTACAAAGCCTATAATAAATAATGGTTTAGCATTCAAATCCATCGAAAATATGGAAACATTTGGATTCGAATGAGAGAGTTAGGCTACGTGAGCCTAACGCTGGTTACTTTCAGTTTCTCATTAAATGATTTTGTTTTGGCTTTATACTTATAGCCTACTTATATTTTTTTAATTCTTGATCTGTTCTGAATACCGTTAAATTTAAAGGATTTGTTGTGGAGTGAGGGGAACTAAAATAACCTATAGCGGTGTTTGTAGTGTTTATAATGTTTGTAGTACATTATAACATTTCACTTTATTTACCGGTATTATTTCTGAATGCAATCAAATGCGAAATACTTGCCTGTTTAATTTCTCTCTCAAAAACATAAAAAAAAAAAATTATATATATATAAAATGAATATATATATATATATATATATATATATATGTAGTGTATTTTGAAGCATGCAGCAAATGATTGGTTAAAATTCTTGTTGGTTAACGGTTAATCAGTTAATTAGCATCCCATTATAGGCCTAGCTATCAAATTAGTGCAGAATCAACTTTGCGTTGCGAACGCATCAAGGATCAAAAGCGGTTGTGTGGAAAAGTGCTGAGCTGAATTTTTGTGCCATCTAGTGGTTTAATGGAGAATACAGTCAAATGGCCCATATAAGTATTCTTATGCTTGGCTTGACTTGTTTGAATGTAAATGGTTGTAGGCCTATATATGGGTCGCGACAACTAAAAAAAGAAAAAAGAAAAAAGAGGGTCGCTCTTAAAAAAAATTTGAAAACCACTGACATAGATCCTTCTCAGCAAAATCTGCTTAATTTATTATGCTATTCAACACTAGATTGGATTGGTCCATTGTTGACACTGAAATACTGGTTCGTCATTTAGATAGTCAAAGAGCCCTGGCCTGCGTTGTGTGCAGTTGGCATGGACACTTGGCATCTTTTTGCCCAAAGCTCACGTTAGCCGAACACCGCCCGCTGTCCAGGGTGCTGAACCAGCAAGAGCCCCATTTGATGTAAGCCGACCTGTCATTAAATGTAATGGCATCCCCTTATGTAATAATTTCAATGAATCTGTATGTTCTTTTTCTAAATGTAAATTTTCGCGTGTTTGCAGTTACAGCAAGAATCCACACCCGAAATTCGTCTGCCCAAGCCTATGACAAGAGGAAAGGCGCTTCCTCAGAAAAAACCCTCCTGGTCACCCCTCCACCCCCATTAATGTAGCAACACTCTCTAGCTACCTTTCCTCTCACCCTGATTCATCTTTGTAGATTATCTAATTTCTGGGCTTTCCCAAGGGTTTCAGGTCGGCGTTCTTTCTCCACTGTCTACGTCTTATGTAGCCAAAAATCAGCAGTCTGCCCTAGCTGAACAGTGTTGTATCCTGTCTTCTAGCAAAATAACTGAATAAAGTTTACCTCTTTGGACATTTCAGTTTCCCACCTTTATCCCTATTTCATGTTAATTCTATATTAGGGAAAAAGCGCATCTCCCCATTCCATAAGCTTCGCAAGCATTAACGAATGCATTCCCTTAGAATCTTTTTCTCTGTAATATGCTTCGGTTGATGATGCTATTCAGTTAATCAAGCTGGCGGGACATGATGTTTGGCTACCAAAGTGGATATTACTAAAGCTTTCAAAATTATGCCTATGCACTCTTCTGAATAGGCCTCTTTTTGGTGCCAAATGGGAATCTAAGTTGTATTTTGCAGTGAGACTGTAGGAGAAGTCCACACATATTCAATTGCCTGTCTGAGGCTCTGTGTTGGCATGGACTTAAGTGACACTTAGACGGAGGGAGCATGTCAGACCTTAGGTTTTGGGCGCATCTGCTAGACCATTGGAACTCTTTTTTATAATAATGTACCCAAAACATCTGACGCTCTTGAACTTTAGACCGATGCCGCCCCTTCTGTTGGTTCACATGTAAGAACATGTATCTGGACTAAAATATTCTGCTATGTGAGATCGCAATACAAGGCACAATATGATATGTAATTCACAAATAAATGTGAGCAATGTAGAAAATAGGCGCTAATTTTGCATTAATTTGTGTATAAACAAAAATGAATCATATTTAAATGCATAAAATAACTAATTTTACATTCTGGAATTCATGTGCTGTTGACTTCTGACCTTATTCACATTCTTGCACATGGGGATTCAAAAGAGAACACAATTTTTTCCTTTGTACTAAGTTTAATTTAGGTATGATAGTGTTGCAACTGTTGCAATTAATTTATTACAACTAATAGAAAGTAAGACATTCAGCATTTACTTTTCCGGTTGCAAGTTTTTGAAACAGACAAACTCAGAATTGTTGAAGAGTTCATTGATTATATAAAATTCAATGAAGGTTGAATAATCTTTGAACTACAGTATGTATTTATCTGCATGTCTCATCCATGAATGGAGAACAAGCTATTGGGGATTTTGAGAACCAGAACTAAGCTGACTGAGCAAGTTGAACTTTAGCTATAGTCAAACTAATTTTTTATGTTGAAATAATGAAGATTTCTGTGCCACCCCAGACTGGTTGCTTGGTGGCTCCTGCCCAGCCACCCCAATAAAAAATCCTGGCTCCGCCACTGACAACAACGATGACTAGCGAATCCACTAATGATAGTTAGACTAGCTTGTTAAAGGATTAGTTCACTTCAAAATGAAAATTTCCTCATAATTTACTCACCCATGTCTTTCTTCAGTCGAAAATTTTTTTAGTTTTTTGAGAAAAACATACCAGGATTTTTCTTCACATAATGGTTTTCAATTGCAACCAACGGTTGAAGGTCCAAATCAATGCAGTTTCAAAGGGCTTCAAAGGGCTTCAGAGGGCTCTGCACGATCCCAGCCGAGGAATAGGGTCTTATCTAGCGAAACCATCGGTCATTTTCTAAAAAAAAAAAACATTTATATACTTTTAAACCTCAAATGTTGCCAAACCTGCTTTTGATATGAAACAAAGTCTAAGCTTTTACATTTTTTACGTTTTAATACGAAATTCAAACAATAAATACCATTTTGGCGCACTTAATGTGGTATAACAGTTAAAGCCAGAGCCGTTGAAAAACAGAGTTGCGACCGGTTGCGACACGCTTTCATCTCCCGGCGGCGCGCGCGGTCACGTGGTTCATGGAGCTCTCAATATTACGCTTATTACGTCAACCACATTTACAGTATCATTTTATTATGGAGAGTGATGGTGATGCAACATTGTTAACATTAATGTTAATGTTTTTCTTGTATTTAGCCCTCAGGTATTCCTTACTAATTGGTCACACTCATACTCGTTGGTGGTCAAATGTGACCATACACCTGAACTATTTTTCAATTAAATAAATGTTCTGTATTTTAGTTCAATAATATTTATTGAATATTTTCATACTAAATACTATTTGTGCAATAATTATGGTCCATTAATGACCACTTAAAATATTTTTCTTCTAATATTTGTATTATTTATATTACAATTAGTGTAGTAATTAAGGTTAAAATAGAGAATTCCAATGCAAAGAGGCAAAATAGAGTCATTTTGTGGCTGGAAAAATAATAATTTTTATTTGTAATGCCATTACCACTAGGTGCCTGTATGGCTCTTTAATAAATATACATGTAGGCCTATCTAGTCTAGTTGCTCAAAAAAGTATTGCAGATCATAACTGCGTACTTATTTTTAGGTTTTGCATTTGAATAAACATTAAGACATGATCAAACACTAGATTTGTTTAAATGTTACATTTTAAAACGTTAATAACTTACATCCTAATATTTTTAATGATTCTTATATAAAAGCACTTATTTTTCCTTATATATGTACATTAGGCTATACACATGAATTGATACTGAATCAAGATCGAAATCGATATTTGTGCCAATCACATTTTTCTTCCACGCGGGAGTTTGGAGTCGCGGCATTTGTTTCCAGGCGGCCCATTAAAGGACGCAACACACACGTCTCGCGGACAAACTGTAGAATTCAACCAGTCAGATGACGACTTCAAAACTCCTAAAGTGTGTTTCCAGATAAGTGTGCCATATGCATCAGACGTTCAGCCAACGGTCCGTGGGCGTGACATCTGAGGCTGAGACTAGATGTCGACTAGTCGCTGCCCTAGGGCGCAACAGGATAAGCCATTTCCTGACACGCACGCTCCATTTCCAACAGTTAAAATGACAAATAAATGCAAACTCAGAGAGCTCTCCAAGACATGTTTGATTATGCCATCTGGATGCTCAAAATTCATCGGGAGAACAGCGTTTTAAACAGCTTATTATACACATAAATTAATCGCCGTTCTAAACTAATGCGGTGCTGCATTGTAACGCACACACATAGCTGGCACATCACGCGAAGATCGCGCGTGCAGCACACAGAATCATTCAGTAGCGCAGAAATGTATTGTCAACACTGTTTCTGTGAATTATATAGTTTAGAAACTGAAACGTTCTAGCATATATTTCTTGATAACTAAAACCCACAGCTTCACTATTAGTAGAGAGACGCTGGCAGGTAGAATTAATTCACACGCAATCGCTCTCTCTCACTAATGCATTCATAAAAATGTAATCTTTATTGTGCTACTTTATCTGTATCTGATTCAGAACGAGCAGAAATCTGTGAGAAATATAATGACCCAAAGACAAAAGAACTGATAAAAAAGCTGTTATGTATGAGCAATAACCTTGTGGGCAGCGCTGTCATATGCCATAGCTGTCCTGTGCACAAGAGAACCCGCATTCGCGTCTCAGCTCGAGGTTCAGGCTTATTTGTTCATTAATGACATCATTAGCGACTAGTCCACGTCGACTCGACTTTCATCACATAAATGTCGACTTTAAAAAATCTGAAGGCATTCAACCCGTTCAAACTTTGCAAATTTGTGAATATTGTGAATATAGTCCATGTTCTTCAGTGGCTCTTTTCAATACAGTACTTACATTTTACATATACCTTTTTTTGGAAATAGGGCATGTAATATTCATGGACTGACTTTGTTGTTGTTGTTGATTGATTTTAGTGTACTGCTGTTCAGTATTATGTTAATATGTCTTCTAAACACATTTGCACAATGTCTATGGGCAGTCTATAGATTTAATATGCCTACATGCAGGGCTTGGCATTAACTTTTTTGCTTACCAGCTGTGGCTAGTGGTTTTCCAAAGTTACTAGCCTCTCAGCATTTTCATACTTCCTGGTTCTAGTAAGAACTCGAGCTGCTGTGTTTTGGACCAGCTGCAATTTATTTATTAAGCAAGCAGGGCAACCACCCAGTAGAGCATTACAATAATCTAGCCTTGAGGTCATGAACGCATGAACTAACTGTTCAGCATTTTGCATTGAAAGCATGTGCCGTAATTTAGATATATTTTTAAGATGGTAGAATGCAGTTTTACAGATGCTAGAAACGTGGCTTTCAAATGAAAGATTGGTATCAAGGAGCACACCCAGGTTCCTAACTGACAACGAGGACTTGACAGAGCAGCCATCGAGTGTTAGACAGTATTCTAGGTTACTACTTGTGGAATTTTTTTGACCAATAATTCAAAATTCTGTTTTTTCTGAACTAAGTTGCAGGAAATTACTAGTCATCCAATTTTTTATATCAGCTATGCATTCCGTTAATCTTGTGAATTGGTAAGTTTCGTCAGGGCGTGAAGAAGTATAGAGCTGAGTATCGTCAGCATAACAGTGAAAACTAACGCCATGCTTCTTCCTAATGATATCTCCCAGGGGTAGCATGTACAGGGTGAAAAGCAACGGTCCTAGCACTGAGCCTTGCGGTTCTCCATACTGAACTTGTGATCGGTGTGACATCTCTTCGTTTACTGCTACAAACTGATAACGGTCAGATAAGTATGATTTAAACCATGCCAATGCAATTCCACTAATGCCAACATAATTTTCGAGTCTATTCAAAAGAATGTTGTGGTCAACAGTATCGAATGCAGCGCTAAGATCGAGTAACACTAATAGAGAGATACAACCACGATCGGATGATAAGAGTAAATTATTTGTAATTCTGATGAGAGCAGTCTCAGTACTATGATACGGTCTAAATCCTGACTGGAAGTCCTCAAAGATACCATTTCTTTCTAAAAAGGAGCATAATTGTGAGGACACTGCCTTTTCTAGTATTTTTGTCAGAAAGGGTAGATTTGAGATTGGCCTGTAATTGACTAATTCTGTGGGATCAAGTTGCATTTTTTTTAATAAGTGGTTTAATAGTAGCCAACTTAAAAGTTTTCGGTACATATCCTAATGACAAGGATGAATTAATGATATTAAGAAGAGGATCTATGACCTCTGGAAGCATCTCTTTTAGTAGCTTAGTCGGTATAGGGTCGAGCATACATGTTGTTAATTTTGATGATTCAACAAGTTTAGCCAATTCTTCTCCTATAGCAGTGAATGAGTGGAATTTTTCTGATGTGATACTGTAGTAAATGGTTGCATAGTTATAATTTTTTTCCTAATATTATCAATCTTGCACGTAAAGAAGTTCATAAAGTCATTACAGCTGTGCTGTTTACAAACGTCAGAAGTTGAAGCTTTATTTCTTGTTAATTTAGCCACTGTATCAAATAAATACCAAGGGTTGTGTTTGTTTTCTTCTAAGAGAGTCGAGAAATAAGCAAATCTAGTCCTTTCTGTATGCGATCATGCTCTCTTTCCTCTAGGCTATCTGGGATGCTGAGTAGATGAAACTGATGAGGAAGATTATTTACAAAGCAATCTTCAGTGCCAGCGGTGATAATCCTGCCATATTTGAAATGAGGAGACGGCTTTGCAGCCTTTGCTAAATTAAGTATACACGATACTAGGTAATGATCTGAGATGTCATCGCTCTGCTGCAGAATTTCAACGGTATCAACATTTATTCCATGTGACAGTATTAGATCTAAAGTATGATTACGGCGATGAGTGGGTCCTGACACGTGTTGCCTAACTCCAATAGAGTTTATAATGTCTCTAAATGCCAATCCCAATGCGTCTTTTTCATTGTCTACATGGATATTAAAATCACCAACAATTAGGACTTTATCTGTAGCCAGTACTTACTCTGATAGAAAATCAGCAAATTCTTTGGTAAAGTCTGTATGGTGCTCTGGTGGCCTGTATACAGTAGCCAGCACAAATGTCAAACGGGATTTATCATTTACACTTCATAACGTTACGTAAAGCACCAAAACTTCAAAAGAATTATATTTGAAACTAGACTTCTGAGTAATACTGAAGATATTATTATAATTTACAGCAACACTTCCCCCTTTGCCTTTCAGACGCGGCTCGTGTTTATAACAATAATCTTGGGGGGTGGACTCATTTAAAGTAATGTAATTGTCAGGTTTTAGCCAGGTTTCTGGCTAGTAACGTTCCCAGAACGTTCTGAGACGGTCTTTGAGTTCTTCAAATGGTTCGGGACGTTATTTGGCAGACCTTCACAGAACATTCAGGATGTTCTCTGAACCTTTAGGGGACCATCTTTTATTTGGAAATTTGATGTTCCCAGAAAGTTCTCAGAACGTCCCCACTCTTCAGGGAACATTCAAGACGTTCTGGGAATGTTTAGGGGACCATTACTATAGGACGTTCCCTCTACAATACGTTCCCATAACATTTGCAGGACGTTTAGAGGACCAACCCAGAATGTTTTTTTTTTGGTCTTATTTAGGTTTTTAAATAAAACAAAATTTTTACTGACCCTCATTTGCAAAGCAGCCCAGTGTACATTGATTCACACAAACATGTTCTGAAAACATTCAGTAAACGTGATGGAAGGATCTAAATAGGACCAAAAAAAATAACATTATAGGTTGGTCTCCTAAAGGTCCTGCAAATGTTATGGGAATGTAGTGTAGAGACCACTGCACTTAACAAGATATGTTGCAGAGCAGTCCCGATTGAAACCTCCCCATCTGACTAACAGGGAACCGCATGGGAACGTTCTGTTAAAGTCCCAAATGTCCTCTTTGTAACATTGCTGTGTGACCATAGAATAACCAAAATGGAACATCCCCCTAAAGTCTTATCGGGAACGTTACTATATAACCGACAGAGGACGATGTGGGAACGTTCTGATAATGACGGCCCTCAGATCCGTCTTACCCCAGAAGACTCTGTACCTAAGAGAACCAGCCTCTCGAGACTGGTCTCTGGCACAATTCGAGTAGCCAATTTGGTACTCTGAAGTGGATGACTGGCAGGGAAGAACCAAACTGACTCCTCTGAAACCCTCATTAGAGGGGTAAGTATCCCAGCACCGCCACGTTTCCGGGCGGACACTGAGATATGGGATCGCCGGAGACCGCTGCGCCCTGAAGCACATGAGGTGGCAGGGTTAGCAGAATGGCACCCTGAGGGCACCAAAGGGAAATGGGCACCCTGTAATGAGGTGTTGACCACTTCCTCACGGAGGGGACTGCCCTCACGCAGCCTTCTTGGAGATAATGACAGTCTTCAGATCCGTATTACCCTGAAAAGACTTCGTACTAAGAGAACCAGCCTCTTGAGACTAGTCTCTAGCATCACTCGAATAGACAATTCGTGTGTCCTAAAGCGGATGATCGGAACTCTAGACTGGAACCGGACCGGAACTAGAACTCGCTGGGGACCTCTGCGCTCCAAAGCACACGAGGTGGCAGAGTTGGCAGAACTTCCCCCTGAGGGCACCAAAGGGAGATGGGCACCATAAAAAGAGGTGTAATCCATTCCCCTCCGGAGGGGCCCTCAGAAGTCTGACACCACTGATGTCAGAACCTCTTCGCCGAAGCCTTCTTCAAGATAATGACGGTCCTCAGATCTGTCTTACCCAGAAAAGACTTCAGCTAAAAGCGGCGAAGGGAGATGGGCACCGTATGATGAGGTGTTATCCATTTCCCCCCCAGAATTTCAGCATTCAATTTCTCAGAATTAAATGCAGCCAAAAACAACCAGACAAGTAAACACGGTCTTTATGAAAGGCTAAGTATAGTATATTAATACAGACATCTAACTTATAAAAAACCAGATGAGTATTTAACGTTTAATTCCTCAAAATTAAGTGCAGCCAAATATCAACCAGGCAAGTAAAAACGGTCTGGATGAGAGGGTGAATATAGTGTATTAATACAGATAAAACTTCTGAAAAGTATTTACCATTTAATTCCTCCAAATTAAATGCAGCCAGATATCAACCAGACAAGTAAAAACGGTCTGGATGAGAGGCTGAATACATAAACTTTTCAAAACAGACAATATTTCATTTAATTTCTCAAAATTAAATGCAGCAAGCAAACAATCAGACAAGTATACACGATCTGAATGACTAAATATAATAGAATCTCAGTTTACAGGCCTTAGAGAATCGGTCAACAATGACTAATATACGTGTGATGGTTTGATGGAGGAAGGTTGGTCATGAAATCCACTCCTAGATGAGACCAGGGGCGTCGGGGTATCGGCAGAGGTACCAGTTTTCCTGCCGGCAGCTTCTTGGAGTGTTGGAGATGGCACAGACTGAGCACCCCTTGACGTACCAGGAGATACAGTGGGGAGAACAAGTATTTGATACACTGCCGATTTTGCAGGTTTTCCTACTTACAAAGCATGTAGAGGTCTGTAATTTTTATCATAGGTACATTTCAACTGTGAGTGACGGAATCTAAAACAAAAATCCAGAAAATCACATTGTATGATTTTTAAATAATTAATTTGCATTTTATTGCATGACATAAGTATTTGATCACCTACCAACCAGTAAGAATTCCGGCTCTCACAGACCTGTTAGTTTTTCTTTAAGAAGCCCTCCTGTTCTCCACTCATTACCTGTATTAACTGCACCTGTTTGAACTCGTTACCTGTATAAAAGACACCTGTCCACACACTCAATCAAACAGACTCCAACCTCTCCACAATGGCCAAGACCAGAGAGCTGTGTAAGGACATCAGGGATAAAATTGTAGACCTGCACAAGGCTGGGATGGGCTACAGGACAATAGGCAAGCAGCTTGGTGAGAAGGCAACAACTGTTGGCGCAATTATTAGAAAATGGAAGAAGTTCAAGATGGCGGTCAATCTCCCTCAGTCTGGGGCACCATGCAAGATCTCACCTCGTGGGGCATCAATGATCATGAGGAAGGTGAGGGATCAGCCCAGAACTACACGGCAGGACCTGGTCAATGACCTGAAGAGAGCTGGGACCACAGTCTCAAATAAAACCATTAGTAACACACTACGCTGTCATGGATTAAAATCCTGCAGCGCACGCAAGGTCCCCCTGCTCAAGCCAGCGCATGTCCAGGCCCGTCTGAAGTTTGCCAATGACCATCTGGATGATCCAGAGGAGGAATGGGAGAAGGTCATGTGGTCTGATGAGACAAAAATAGAGCTTTTTGGTCTAAACTCCACTCGCCGTGTTTGGAGGAAGAAGAAGGATGAGTACAACCCCAAGAACACCATCCCAACCGTGAAGCATGGAGGTGGAAACATCATTCTTTGGGGATGCTTTTCTGCAAAGGGGACAGGACGACTGCACCGTATTGAGGGGAGGATGGATGGGGCCATGTATCGCGAGATCATGGCCAACAACCTCCTTCCCTCAGTAACAGCATTGAAGATGGGTCGTGGCTGGGTCTTCCAGCATGACAACGACCCGAAACACACAGCCAGGGCAACTAAGGAGTGGCTCCGTAAGAAGCATCTCAAGGTCCTGGAGTGGCCTAGCCAGTCTCCAGACCTGAACCCAATAGAAAATCTTTGGAGGGAGCTGAAAGTCCGTATTGCCCAGCGACAGCCCCGAAACCTGAAGGATCTGGAGAAGGTCTGTATGGAGGAGTGGGCCAAAATCCCTGCTGCAATGTGTGCAAACCTGGTCAAGAACTACAGGAAACGTATGATCTCTGTAATTGCAAACAAAGGTTTCTGTACCAAATATTAAGTTCTGCTTTTCTGATGTATCAAATACTTATGTCATGCAATAAAATGCAAATTAATTACTTAAAAATCATACAATGTGATTTTCTGGATTTTTGTTTTAGATTCCGTCACTCACAGTTGAAGAGTACCTATGATAAAAATTACAGACCTCTACATGCTTTGTAAGTGGGCAAACCTGCAAAATCGGCAGTGTATCAAATACTTGTTCTCTCCACTGTATCCTGGGTAATGTTGGGCCACCAGTAGCGATTTTGTAGGAGCGAGAGGGTTCGCTGGCTGCCTGGGTGTCTAGAGCCCGGAGAGGTATGCGCTGAGTCCATGAGGGACAGACGGCAGGCAGATGGTACGTATAACCGTCCCTCAGGACCTCCTGGCGGAGCAGGTTCAGTGAGGGTGGCCTGGAGGATTTGATCGTCGAGAGACCATTGAATAGGGCTAACCAACATGGCTGGAGGGAGAACAGGTTTAGGAGGACTGGAGTCAGGTTCAGGGTGATACAGACGGGACAGGGCATCCGCTTTGCAATTCTTGGTACCGGGTCGGTAGGTAACGGTGAAATCAAACCAGGTGAAGAAGAGTGCCCAACGGGCTAGTCAAGGATTGAGCCGCTTGGCATCTTGGAGATACTCCAGGTTCAGTTGATCGGTGATTACCCCGAAATGATGCTGAGCTCCCTCCAGCCAATGTCTCCATTCCTCCAAGGCGAGTTTGATTGCGAGCAACTCACAATTTCCGATGTCGTAGTTCTGCTCCGCCGGGGACAGCTTCTTGGAGTAGAAGGCGAATGGATGGAGTCGAGGAGGCTCACAACCCCGGTAGTAGATGCATCAACTTCGACCACGAATGGGAGTTCAGGATTGCGCCAACTTTCAGTAAAGCCGGTTCCTGAGGAGTGAGGTGAGAGGTGAGCTGAGGAGTTCCTTGACGGTGACAGGTTGGGGCCAGTTGTGGATGGTTTCCACCTTCCTCTGGTCCATTTGGATACCTCGTTGGTTGATGATGTATCCAAGGAACTGGACGGATGGTGTGTGGAACTTGCACTTCTCCAACTTGAGGTAAAGATGGCGTTCTCTCAGCTTCTTGAGGACCTGCATCACGTGTTGGCGATGTTCGATGCAAGGGTGAAGTCACAGCAGCATGACATCAATCATTTAATGCAATTATAATAAAATCATTTAATTAGGACACTGAAACTTTAATATTTAAATTTATTTTAAAAAAATTGCTTTACATTGTGCAAAAGTTTCATGAAATAGTATTGATGCTGTGGGATCCTTTTCTATTGATATACGTCTCGTCATTTACAGTCGTAGCAATGATGTGAACATGAGTTCCATCAACAGCTCCAACAACTCCAGGGAAGCCCGAAATCCACTTAAAAGTTCACTTTTCCTCCTTGGAACTACTAAAAAACAGCAGTTGTCTTTTAGTTGGATTAAATGAAACACCTAGGAGCCACATGAGCAGTTTCATAAACTGATGTGATATTTTAAACGAATAGTGGTAACAAGTGTTTATATTCATGTTAGTTCACAGTGTATTAACTACCTTTAACAGATACAACTTTTGATCTTTAAAATGTATTAGTAAATCTTGAGATTAAAATGAACTAAGATTAATAAATGCTGTAGAAGTAATGTTCATTGTTAATTCATGTTAAAGATGTACTTTACTGACAAAATGAACTTTCAATAAATGCCTGTAATCTGTAGTTTTCACAAAAGCCCTGAAGCTCCCCCAGATGATTTTCCCCCCAATTTAAAATGTTACCAGAATAGTCCACCTACAATATAAATTCTAATTTACTCAACCTAAAGTGAGTAATGACTCACTTGAGTATTTAACTGTGACTTGTTCATTAAGTCAAGGGGTTAACCTTGAGAAACAGATTAATCCAATTAATGAATAAATAAGTGGTTTTGTGAAATAGATCTACTAATACATTGAAAAGATCCAATTCAAAAGAACAATTCATTAAAAAATTGGAGATTGCTGTTTCTCCTAAGAACTAATTAAATTGTTAAATAATTAGTTTCTTCTGATGGTCCTATGGATATTATGGCAGCCCTGTTTTGAACTCTAAGAATGAGAGACAGCTAATTGGACAAAGGGGCTTCAAACTCTTACACAAGACCTGGTGTCAATGTCTCAAGTCTGGTGTGCACTATCAGTATTATCTGATAGCAACAGGTATTGCTTTTGTTAATCTACAGAAATCCAATCATACTGAAACAAACCTTTTCCACGATTGAAAAGGGGCCCTGTCATGAAAGGAGTCTGCAAAACTGAATTTGATTCTGCCACAGTAACATACTGCAACACCCTTATTCAAATAATGTATATACAGAATAACTCAATTGATCAAAAACTTCTATCTACCTACCCACACCCCCACCCCCCCCAAACACACCCACCCACACACCCACCCACCCATATATATATATAAAAATAAAGGTGACTTGACTCGACTTAATAATTCTGTCCTCCTGAAAATACCAATAATTTCAAACACAACCATAAAACTCAATACTTAGATTCAACTGCTTGATTCATATGGATTTGTTTTACAATGACTTAATGACTTTTTGGATCTTCTAAATTTTGGTTACTTGGACTATCAATGGAGGGACAGAAATCTCTCAGTTCCCTTTCGAGGGAACTCGCGCTGTGTCAGTGACGCGTTGGGAACGCCCCTGCGTGATTGTCTCTGAAGCACGTATGTCAACTAGTCCAATGGCGACAGAGAACGTCACGGGCGGGTGACGTCATGACCAGGAAAGCATAAAGGCACATCCGGAACAACTGGCATCAGCTTCTGTGCCTCAGCAAGCACTTTATGTCAAACTGTTTGTCTTATTTATTGTTGCTTGTCACAGTATAGTACAGCACAATCATTATGGCGACACAATCATTCAAACAGTGTGCGTCTCCGTGCCCTCGTTACATCACGGGTGGAGACACACACAAGTTATGTGTGATGTGTTTGGGAGTGGATCATGCGATGTCAGCCTTTGAGGAGGCTGACTGCGTGCATTATGAGAGAATGCCGCTTCGCATGCTCTGCTCCCATCTGTCACTATTCGAGGAGAGTGATGAGACCGAGGAGAGTGAACCGTTCCATGCGGTTCTGGTCCCTCTGTTGCCGAGGCAGCACGGCGGTTGCAATCGTGGGGATCGCAAATGGATCTTTCAGAGGGGTTTGAGACGGGCCCGGCCCTGTCTCTGCCTTTACCCGGGGATCTCGCGCTCCCTCTTTGGTGTCGAAAGCCCATGATGCGGCTTCTTCCGCCCAGGGGGGGAGCCCGGTACTTCACATGTCCAGTTCTAAGGAGGTGGATGTGTTTAGTATCGCAGCGTATGAGGAGCTGGTGGAGGTGATCATGAGAGCAGTTGAAAAGTTAAATATTGAGTGGCCAGCAGAAAAACAGAGCGCTCGTCCTAAAAGCAAACTGGGGGAGCGTTTTTTGTCACCCAATATTTCACCTCCACCACGGGGCCTTCCCTTTTTTCCCGATTTCCATAATGACTTATCGAGATCGTGGAATAAGCCATACTCATCCCGTCTTTTCAGTCCCCAAGTACATGTATATTCTGAAATAAGGGGACTGAAAGAGTATGGCTATGGGGCGATGCCCAGGGCTAAACAGACGCTTGCGAGCTATCTGTCGCCTGGCTCAGCATCGTCCCTGAAGGCCCCAACGCTTCCCACAAAGCCCCAACATCTTCGATTGTGGGAAAAGCGTATACGGAGGCATATCAGGCTGATCTGCTGAGGGATTTGGACGGCATTAGATAAGATTTGTCTCTCAGGGCCACCAAGGAGACTGCCAGAGCAATAGGGCAGTCTATGGCAGCCCTGGTGGCCACAGAGAGACATTTGTGGCTTAATTTATCAGATATAAAAGCCTTTTTGTTGGACGCCCCGCTGTCTCCCTCTGGCCTCTTCGGCGACGCAGTAAACACTGTCGTCGAGAGGTTCCAGGAGACTAAAAAGCAGGCGGAGGCGTTCAAACATTACCTCCCTCGGCGTCCCCAACCCTCGGCGTCCCCAGCCGTCTGGCTCCTCATACAGAGCGCAACAAAAGGAGAGTGTCGCTTCCCGTGCCCCCCACAGAAACAATCGTGGGGGCAGGGGCGATACTCTCAGTCGAAGCCTTCGAAGCAGAAGTCTGATCTGAGGACAGTTCTTCTCGCTAAGAAGGCTTTGACTCAAAAGAGGTCCTGACGCTACCAGCATCCAACCTCTGAGGGCAGCCCCCCACGGGGTGGACCGGTGTACCCCCAGCATACGGTGCCCGTCCCACTTTGTCGCCCTCTAGAGGCCGGTCTGCCAACCCCACTTTTCTGCAGCGTTATCCCCTTCTACATTAAACGTGTACGTGGCGGCCATAGCTGCTTACCATGTTCCCTTGGATGGTGCATCCGTGGGGAGGAACCCCCTTATCACTTGTTTCCTTCGTGGCACTTTGAGGCTTTCAGAGCTGCCCTGTGGAGGAAATCAGATCAGCTGTTTGTCTGTTTTGGATCGCCCAAGAAGGGGTTTCCAGCAACGAAACAAACTATTAGCAAGTGGATAGTTGAGGCTATTTCTCTTGCATATGAGGTCTCTGGTCAGCAGTCACCTTTGGCTGTCAGAGCGCATTCTACGAGGAGTATGGTGGCCTCCAACTGTAACCATAGTTCCCTGAGAAGGGAACGAGACGCTGCATCAACTTGCCATACTTCCTGCATCCCTGTGAGCGACTTGCTTCAGCTAAATCGAAGCTTTATACTTTCTTGGTCATGACGTCACCCGCCCGTGACGTTCTCTCTCGCCATTGGACTAGTTGACATACGTGCTTCAGACGCAATCACGCAGGGGCATTCCCAACGACAAATCATTGACGCAGCGTTTCGTTCAATTCTCAGGGAACTATGGTTACAGTCGTAACCTGAGATGATATCATTACAAATATGTTCATTTGTTTAGAAGATTAACAAAAGTCTTATGGGTTTGAAACGACATGAGGGTGAGTAAGTGATGACAGAATTGTCAGTTTTGGGTGAACTATCCCTTTAGGACATATTATGCTACTGAATAATTTTAATATGATACCCCAAACCTGACAAAATTTGTCAAATCTAGTAACTAGTTAATGCACAAAAGTACTAATTTTAGTAGCTATTATCTTGTGAACAAGACTTTATTGCATAAATTGCATACAGGTGAGCAATCAGATTGGGACCTTGTGATTTTCACAAGTGCTTGTGTGCAATATGCATTAAACAGTCTGTGGTCAGAGACTATCCGCACCATTACACAACTACCACCAGCTTCAACCATTGATGAGGTGAATCCATGGATTCCTGCTGCTCTAATTATGACCCTACCATCTGCATGTCTCTGCAGAATTTGAGATCATCAGACAAGGTGACAGTTTTCCAATCTTCCACTATCCACTTGGGTGAACACTGTAGCCTCATCTGACACAAGTGGAACACGACATGATAACATGTCTACATCCAGAATAGTACTATTTCTATTTATGCAGTATATGGAAAAATGTGTGGGATACAGTATTTGCAGAATATTTGGAGTATTGTTTTTTTTTGTTATATGACAAATGGCAATTGATGTTACATATCAAATTAGTTTATGTAATATACTGTAATCTAAATTAAAATAACACTTAAAATAACCATCAGTAACTATATGTAAGTTTGCAGTATCTCACAAAAATTATATATAAAGTATTATAAATAAATAATGATCAAATAATTAGGATTGTTTTGTTATTATTATACATTTTATTTTATCAGAGTGTTTTCCAGTTCATACTTATTAAATTCCCACAGGTCAGTGTTGTTGTTTTTTTTTTTACAGTGCTTTACTCTCATGCCCATGCTTTAACTAGAGGAATTCTAGTACTCTGAGAAGCTGGATAATGCTCCTGTTGAATAGGATGTCTGAATCAAACAGCTGGTGCAGACAGCATGCCTCAGCTGAGCAATGGACTGTGTCACACTAATTTCATCTGCTGGTGTCTGTGCTCTTTGACATAAATGCATGCAAGTCACTTTGAGAGTAAATGTAAGTAAAAAAGTTGGCACACAGAGGCTGCACACATAAGTGGTTGTAACCTAATTAATGAAAATGTTTTGCTAACTGAATGTTCAAAACGTCCAGTTTTTTAAGTTTTAAAAAAAAAAAATTTTCTCTTTCCCAGCCAGCGTTTTTTTTTTTTTTTTTTTTTTTTTTTTTTAAGTTGCCAGCCACCGCCAGCGTTTTTGATCATTTTCACAAAAAATTCATGGCCCCCAGAATATTTTGTTGTATGGATATTTGAACATGCAATATATGCAATAAAGAAAGAACAGACCCTCTGCTTTTAAACAACAACACAAAAAAAAAAGTTTTTGTCACGATCCCTGTGCTGTCTTGTAAGGACTTTTATTTTGTAGTGCATTCTTAGTTCCCATCATTTCTGTGTTCACTTCATGTGTTTAGTTTCTGTTTTCCTTGTACCTTGCTTGTTCCTGTTGTTGCTCACCTGCATTCTCTTTGTGGATTGTACTCTTGTTCTTGTTCTTTGTGCTTGCATTTGGATTCTCGCTCCGCCTCATGCCTGCTCACACTTTACAGTTTCATTCTAGGTTCATGCATTGTTTTTTATCAACACTTGAATGTGGTTACATTTCATCAAAAAAAAGCAACGTTTTGAACAAAAAACTGAGAAAATCGTGTTTTTGTCAAAGACTACGTCTGGATTGGAATCAGAACGATGATCAAAACAAAGCTTGTACAGTCCTATACCTCGTCCTGGTCAACATTTTATTCAGTAATGTTAGGCAGTTTTGATTTATATGCTGTTTAATGTTGATGATGTTGTTATTTTACGTTTGCATCTGCTTACATATGATATTGCTTGTTTCTGCTTCTTCGCATGTGTTTTGATCAGGAGATTCAGTAATCTTTCAGAACATGCGTAATAGCACCCCCTACCGTATAACAGTGAAAACACAGAAAGCTGGAAATTTCTGTCAATGGCAGGGATGCGTTGTCACATAAATGACAAAAATTTCCGTTAATGGTGGGAAAGAGTTAAATACTTAAGTAGGCCTACTTAAAACATTCCGGTTATTAACATAACCTTGGTTCCCAATTTGCTTGACCGATGCCAGAGCCAGGCTGGTTCTGCCAGAGTAGTGCCAGGAGTAAGACTGAGCATCTGTCCTCCCTGATTCGGCTGATAACCTGAGGTAGCAGTGCTACCAGAGGGAAGACATAAAGGTGCAGAGAGGGCCACCTCTGGGCTAATGCAACCTTTTCCTTCTAAAAGAATATCGGGCAGTGGGTGTTCTCTTTCGACACAAAGAGATCCACTTCCTCCTGGCTGAAAATGCTCCAAATCATGCGGACCGTCTGGGGGTCTCCACTCCCTCTGGAGGTGGTCCATTCTGGGACAGAATATCTGCTCCCATATTCATGGAGCCCGGCACATGCATCGCTCTTATTGAGCGGAGATTGTCCTGTGCCCACAGTCTGTGCGCCAGTCTGTTCAGCAGACGGGACCTGAGATGATTTATGTATACTGGTGATTTACATAGGCTACCACTGTCATGTTGTCCGACATGGTGCCCTCTGAGTTCTGCCTGAAATTCCTTGAAGGCCAGAAGCACTGCCATCATTTCCAGGCAGTTGATGTGCCAGCCCGACATTGGCTCCGTCTAGGAGCCAAAGGCCGGCCTGCCGTCGCACAGGGTGCTCCAACCAGTCTTGGTGGCATCTGTCACCACCACTTTCCTTCTGGAAACTGAGGCTAGTTCTACTCCCATCTGATACAGATGGGGAGATTTTCAGGGGGCCAGGGCTCTGGTACAGCCATGGGTGACCCTGAGAATTATGCAGACCTCACGCCATGCCAGATTGACAGCTTGCCCACCCAGTCAAATCCAGGGAAATACATTATTTTTTTTAATAGTACAATTTTCTAACGTTTAACAATTCTTCAATAATTATTTTAAATGTGATTTGTTTTTTCATGCATTAGAACTGTATTCTAATATTAATAAGAATATGCTAATTCGTCTCTTGAGTTACGTCACGCCAGTAGTAACGTTACGTTCTTCTTTGCGCCAATATTCGGATTCCAACTAGTATCGCCCTTTTTATGTTATTAGTTTACACAAATGGCTAAACCGCTATCTATGGGGCACTAAGGAAAGAACCATGTCTAGCCAAAGATGACAGGAATTAACACTTTTGTCGTTTGAAAGAGATAATTAGGTTTATGACCATATCAACATCTTAAATTCAAAACCCAGACTCTGACTTGTTTAGAGCAGACATCAGCCATACAAGGTAAGCTTTGGGTTTTTAGTCTGGCATGGTTATGCAATGTATTTTGCATGTAATATTTGTGAGCAATGGGTTTTCTGAAATGTACATAAGCCACATATACTGTATTAGCAATGGCAGGTTGTCGATACAGAACTCAGACATTGTGATTTCTCTTTGTAATATAGTTGTTATCATGGGTTGGATCTCTCTCTCCTGCTTTGTTTTTGTTTTCATTTTCACACGGTGGCCGCTCACACTTGATCGCACTGTGCAATTAGAGCCGGAGCTTTGGTGCTTAAAGGTGATGTAGTTTCTGCAACACTAGTTGCACCTAGCAGAATTACAAAAATAAAGCAACCTTGCAAACATCCCTTCCGCACGTCGTGGCTGAGCCTTAACTCAAACATCACACAAACAGCTCGTACGGGGGCTTGAGAAGGCTCGTCTCAACAGGTAGAAATAGACCACATTAAAAGACAATATAGACAATAAAAGGTCCAAACATATGAGGAATACTTTTAGCTGTGTTGCTACGAGTAAGCAGTTAAGTAGGCAACACTGGCTGTGTTTACATGCACACCTTTTGATTGATGAATCCGATGGTAGTGTTTACATAAAGGCTAAATAAAGTGATCGGGTTGATGTGCGCATTTATATGTCACAAGCTTTTGAGTTCTAATCCGAATAGTTTTTCTGACAATCGCACACTGCACAAATACAGTTTCCCAGGGTTTGTGCATACTATCAAAGTCCCTTTCTGTATATAAAGTCTTTGATACTATTCTCTTACATTGCTTCTTTTCTTTGTTTTAAAGAGCAGACTTAATATTTATCTGTATTGCGGGTCCTGATCAGGAGACGACATTATGCCGTGCAGTTTATATTTATCAAACAGTAAAAACGCCCCTTATTCCCACGCCCAGAATAAAGTGTCTGTAGATGAGAATATGTAGTGAGGACTGATGGGACTTCACAGATGATGAGTGGTAGGAGAATTTTAGAATAACACTCATTTATGGCATTTTATTTAACAACAACAGCTCGTTCCGGGCATCTCACGCCATTACGCCATTTTACGTCATTGCACATGCGCAGTCCTTTCCAGTTTTTGGTTTTCAGTCCGATCAAGTCTTACATGTTCTCTGGAATAAACCACCACTTTCAATCCGATTGAAATTTCATTCAGATCAATTAAGGTGTTTACATGAAGGCATTTCAGTCCGATTGAGCCATCAATCCGATTACTAACGGATTATTTGGTTGCATGTGTCTATAGACTCTAGAGCGAACGAGATCGTCTCATTTATAATAACTCTATCCAACATATCTGCACCGGTAGCATTTTTTGACATGACGCACCACAACTATTTGAGGCTCTTCACACTGGAAACATCAAATTAAACTTTATAAACGGAAACATTTGTCTTTGTGAACGAGTGCATGATGATGTTGTATTGAAGCGTTCATTGTAGCGCATTGCAATGCAATGCCCAGTTCGCTTTGATGCGTTTATGACCTATTTAATCTTTATTGTACATACTTCACACAATCATGGGCGTTTAGTGCCGCGCAGGAACCAGTCCGTCAATTTTTTCTTCCAAATTAAGCCAGGTCAAAAACATGGGGTGATGCAAATTATTCCGGCCCACCCACAATTTTAGAGGCCCACCACTTTCTGCCTCCGCCACTGGATGGGACACGGGCCTTCAACCATCATTGTAGTCGCCACATGTGTAACAGGCCCAAGGGAACTACTGAGGAGGCTGCTGCCATGAGGCCCAGTAGCTTCTGAAATGTTTTCATGTGGAGGTTTCTACTAGCAACTAGCTAGCACCCTGTAAACTTGGCTTTCATAACATCAGCAACAGTTCCATTTAATTCTTGAAATTTTCTAACAATTTATTGGGTTGATAACTTATTACCCAAAGGCATTTTAGCGACTGCAGACGAGTCAAATTCCATCACCAGACCAACAGGTCTGGTCTTAAAGTCTCATATATTTTCATATATACTGCAAAGAGGTGCAAATGTTTAATTGTTAATTAAAATAATAATAATAATTATAACATAAAAAATAGAAGTATACTGAGTAATAGAAGGACTGAACAGGAGAAATGTCTTACACTATGTTTTGGTTTGTGGAGGAGAGAGCCCTTAAAAACAGAAGATGTTGACATGAAAGACATTAATTTATAAAATTGCAATCCATCTGACTGATAGACAGCTAGTGCAGAAAAGGTGACTGCAGATATGGCATCCACAATTCTCATCAATCCAACAGAGCTACACTTACTTGTCATCATCCTCATTATCACTGAGAGAAAAGTCCACTGAGAGAAATGAATTGCTTCCTCAGGTCAGAAACAAAGAGAATGTAATTCCAGTCACAATGTGTTCAATCAATTGGGTTATTCTTAGGACCCTGTGCTGATTCTGCCAGAAATTTCAAACTTTCTTGAAGTTCTCAAAGGCCCACCTGTTAGAGTAATGTAATTAACAAAGTGTTATCGTTTAATTAGCTCATATGTAAAGAGATATATAATGCTTTCTTAACAACGTATTAACTGTAAATAGTTATCACTTTAGATTAGGTCATGGAAAATGACAGTACTTTAAACGATGTTTATTGGACATTAATTGTCATGGTCAGGGATGGGTGAAAGGAGCAAGGACTCAAGTGCAGGAAAATATGGACTTTATTAATAATAAAATATAAACAAAAACTACCCACGAGGTGGAAAACTTGACAATACCAGACACAAGGAACCAGGAACCATGACACACACAATGGGTAACAGACGATAACGATCCAACACAGGACTGCAAACACCAGGAGAATAAATAGGGAGCAAACAAGGCAGGTAACGAGGGAAGACAGGTGGGGCAAATGAATCAATAATCAGGTAACAAGAGGGGCGGGGTCAAGACAATAGACAGGAGAGGACATGGCACAAGGAACACATAACAAGCCATGTGCTCACACCAAACATGACAAACACAAGCACATGGCCAGCAAAGACAAATACAAGCCATGTGCTCACACAAAGACCAAGCAGGAGTGTCAGGGCTCTGTCACAAAACCAAGAATAAGCTAGACTGAAGTGACAGAACCCTGACATTAATTGCATTATTACTAAGAGTTCATTAAAATGTTTACAAATACATTAATCCTATCCACAAAGCTAAACATAACTACTTAAAAATAAATAAGTAAATATGAATTACATACAAATATCACATTGTTAAAATACATCAGTAAGGTTTAGGGGAAATACTATTTTCATTATTTCATTATTTCTATAAAACATGGAAACCCAGTGTGTGCGTGTGTGTGTGCGTGCTTAATGTATTTGTAAACATTTTAAGGAACACTGAATATAAATGCAATTAATGTCTAGTAAATGTTGGTTAATTAATGTCATTTTCCCATTTTCCATGACCTAATATAGTGAGAATTATTTACTGTTAAAAAAGCAATATCTAACTCTTTACATATGAGCTAATTAAATAAGAATAATTTTCTAATTACAGTAACAATGAATGAAGAACTTTTTATTTGTATAGTCTATTAATGTATTAACTACAGTTTATAAAATTTTTGTTTACTAGTTTCTTTTATTTTGTTTTCTCTTGTTATTGTTGTCAGTTTTATTTTGCTTTTGTTATCGCTTGTTCGTCTCTCCTGTTGTCTTGAGTCTTGTTGTGTGTGTATGTGTGTGTCTAGTGTTGGTTCCTGCTCTGCCCTGCTTCCTGGGTCTTCCCTGGTCGCTGACTCTCCTGACATGGCAGCCAGTCTGGTGCTTCTGCAGCTGCTTCACTAAGTGTCGAGTCTTTGGTTCCCTGAGCCGCTGCCTTGCCTCCATCGCAGCGTCTAGAGCTGTCTCATCCCCAACCAGCCTGTTCTCCTGTTGTGTGCCCTGCCCTTTTGTTTGGGCTGTGTTTTTTTTTCTTACCTATCTTGTGCTGTGCCTTTTGTTGTTAAAAAAAAATTTCACCCCCATATATATATATATATATATATATGGGGGGGATGGGGTGAAATTTTTTTTCAGGATATATTTTCAGGATATATACACTCACCTAAAGGATTATTAGGAACACCATACTAATACTGTGTTTGACCCCCTTTCGCCTTCAGAACTGCCTTAATTCTACGTGGCATTGATTCAGCAAGGTGCTGAAAGCATTCTTTAGAAATGTTGGCCCATATTGATAGGATAGCATCTTGCAGTTGATGGAGATTTGTGGGATGCACATCCAGGGCACGAAGCTCCCGTTCCACCACATCCCAAAGATGCTCTATTGGGTTGAGATCTGGTGACTGTGGGGGCCATTTTAGTACAGTGAACTCATTGTCATGTTCAAGAAACCAATTTGAAATGATTCGAGCTTTGTGACATGGTGCATTATCCTGCTGGAAGTAGCCATCAGAGGATGGGTACATGGTGGTCATAAAGGGATGGACATGGTCAGAAACAATGCTCAGGTAGGCCGTGGCATTTAAACGATGCCCAATTGGCACTAAGGGGCCTAAAGTGTGCCAAGAAAACATCCCCCACACCATTACACCACCACCACCAGCCTGCACAGTGGTAACATGGCATGATGGATCCATGTTCTCATTCTGTTTACGCCAAATTCTGACTCTACCATCTGAATGTCTCAACAGAAATCGAGACTCATCAGACCAGGCAACATTTTTCCAGTCTTCAACTGTCCAATTTTGGTGAGCTCGTGCAAATTGTAGCCTCTTTTTCCTATTTGTAGTGGAGATGAGTGGTACCCGGTGGGGTCTTCTGCTGTTGTAGCCCATCCGCCTCAAGGTTGTGCGTGTTGTGGCTTCACAAATGCTTTGCTGCATACCTCGGTTGTAACGAGTGGTTATTTCAGTCAAAGTTGCTCTTCTATCAGCTTGAATCAGTCGGCCCATTCTCCTCTGACCTCTAGCATCAACAAGGCATTTTCGCCCACAGGACTGCCGCATACTGGATGTTTTTCCCTTTTTACACCATTCTTTGTAAACTCTAGAAATGGTTGTGCGTGAAAATCCCAGTAACTGAGCAGATTGTGAAATACTCAGACCGGCCCGTCTGGCACCAACAACCATGCCACGCTCAAAATTGCTTAAATCACCTTTCTTTCCCATTCTGACATTCAGTTTGGAGTTCAGGAGATTGTCTTGACCAGGACCACACCCCTAAATGCATTGAAGCAACCGCCATGTGATTGGTTGATTAGATAATTGCATTAATGAGAAATTGAACAGGTATTCCTAATAATCCTTTAGGTGAGTGTATATATCCTCAAAGTTGATGTGTTAGAAGCAGGAAAAATGGGCAAGCGTAAGGATTTTGAGCGAGTTTGACAAGGGCCAAATTGTGATGGCTAGACGACTGGGTCAGAGCATCTCCAAAACTACAGGTCTTGTGGGGTGTTTCCGGTCTGCAGTGGTCAATATCTATCAAAAGTGGTCCAAGGAAGGAACAGTGGTGAACCGGCGACAGGGTCATGGGTGACCAAGGCTCATTGATGCACATGGGGAGTGTAGGCTGGCCCGTGTGGTCCGATCAAACAGACGCGCTACTGTAGCTCAAATTGCTCAAGAAGTTAATGCTGGTTCTGATAGAAAGGTGTCAGAATACACAGTTCATCGTAGTTTGTTGCGTATGGGGCTGCATAGCCGCAGACCAGTCATGTTGCCCATGCTGACACGTCCACTCCCGAAAGTACCAACAGTGGGCACGTGAGCATCAGAACTGGAGCAATGGAAGAAGGTGGCTTGGTCTGATGAATCATGTTTTCTTTTACATCACGTGGATGGCCAGGTGTGTGTGTGTCGCTTACCTGGGGAACACATGGCACCAGGATGCACTATGGGAAGAAGGCAAGCCGGCGGAGGCAGTGTGATGCTTTGAGCAATGTTCTGCTGGGAAACCTTGGATTCTGCCATCCATGTGGATGTTACTTTGACACGTACTACATACCTAAGCATTGTTGCAGACCATGTACACCTTTTCATGGAAATGGTATTCCCTGGAGGCTGTGGCCACTTTCAGCAGAATAATGCGCCCTGCCACAAAGCAAAACTGGTTCAGGAATGGTTTGAGGAGCACAATGAGTTTTGAGGTGTTGACTTGGCCTCCAAATTCCCCAGATCTCAATCCAATCGAGCATCTGTGGGATGTGCTGAACAAACAAGTCCGATCCATGGAGGCCCCACCTCGCAACTTACAGGACTTAAAGGATCTGCTGCTAACATCTTGGTGCCAGATACCACAGCACACCTTCAGGGGTCTAGTGGAGTCCATGCCTCGACAGGTCAGGGCTGTTTTGGCAGCGAAAGGGGGACCAACACAATATTAGGCCATAATGTTAGGCATAATGTTATGCCTGATCGGTGTGTGTATACATTATATACAAACCCGATTCCAAAAAAGTTGGGACACTGTACAAATTGTGAATAAAAAAGGAATGCAAAAATTTACTAATCTCATAAACTTATATTTTATTCACAATAGAATATAGATAACATATCAAATGTTGAAAGTGAGACATTTTGAAATGTCATGCCAAATATTGGCTCATTTTGGATTTCATGAGAGCTACACATTCCAAAAAAGTTGGGACAGGTAGCAGTAAGAGGCCGGAAAAGTTAAATGTACATATAAGGAACAGCTGGAGGACCAATTTGCAACTTATTAGGTCAATTGGCAACATGATTGAGTATAAAAAGAGCCTCTCAGAGTGGCAGTGTCTCTCAGAAGTCAAGATGGGCAGAGGATCACCAATTCCCCCAATGCTGCGGCAAAAAATAGTGGAGCAATATCAGAAAGGAGTTTCTCAGAGAAAAATTGCAAGAGTTTGAAGTTATCATCATCTACAGTACATAATATCATCCAAAGATTCAGAGAATCTGGAACAATCTCTGTGCGTAAGGGTCAAGGCCCGGAAAACCATACTGGATGCCCGTGATTTTCGGGCCCTTAGACGGCACTGCATCACATACAGGAATGCTACTGTAATGGAAATCACAACATGGACTCAGGAATACTTCCAGAAAACATTGTTGGTGAACACAATCCACCGTGCCATTCGCCGTTGCCGGCTAAAACTCTATAGGTCAAAAAAGAAGCCATATCTAAACATGATCCAGAAGTGCAGGCGTTTTCTCTGGGCCAAGGCTCATTTAAAACGGACTGTGGCAAAGTGGAAAACTGTTCTGTGGTCAGACGAATCAAAATTTGAAGTTCTTTTTGGAAAACTGGGACGCCATGTCATCCGGACTAAAGAGGACAAGGACAACCCAAGTTGTTATCAGCGCTCACTTCAGAAGCCTGCATCTCTGATGGTATGGGGTTGCATGAGTGCGTGTGGCATGGGCAGCTTACACATCTGGAAAGGCACCATCAATGCTGAAAGGTATATCCAAGTTCTAGAACAACATATGCTCCCATCCAGACGTCGTCTCTTTCAGGGAAGACCTTGCATTTTCCAACATGACAATGCCAGACCACATACTGCATCAATTACAACATCATGGCTGCGTAGAAGAAGGATCCGGGTACTGAAATGGCCAGCCTGCAGTCCAGATCTTTCACCCATAGAAAACATTTGGCGCATCATAAAGAGAAAGATGTGACAAAGAAGACCTAAGACAGTTGAGCAACTAGAAGCCTGTATTAGACAAGAATGGGACAACATTCCTATTCCTAAACTTGAGCAACTTGTCTCCTCAGTCCCCAGACGTTTGCAGACTGTTATAAAAAGAAGAGGGGATGCCACACAGTGATAAACATGGCCTTGTCCCAACTTTTTTGAGATGTGTTGATGCCATGAAATTTAAAATCAACTTATTTTTCCCTTAAAATTATACATTTTCTCAGTTTAAACATTTGATATGTCATCTATGTTGTATTCTGAATAAAATATTGAAATTTAAAACTTCCACATCATTGCATTCTGTTTTTATTCACAATTTGTACAGTGTCCCAACTTTTTTGGAATCGGGTTTGTATATATATATATATGCGTGTATACAATTGTGGTTAACGTGTGTACCCCATGCCCATGATTAAATATAATGCTGGATCTTTGAAATTATGTTTGTGTATATATATATATATATATATATACACAATTTCAATATATATTTAACTCTTTCCCCGCCATACATGGAATTTTCTGTGTTTCCGTGTTTTCACTGTTATACACTGGGGGGCGCTATTACGCATCTTCTGAAAGAGTACAGAATCTCCTGATCAAAACACAGGCAAAGAACACGCAAAAAAAACAAGCGATTGTTTGTAAGCAGATGCGTATGTAAAATAACGTGATCATCAACATTAAACAGCATATAAATCAAAACTATCTAATGTTACTGAATGAAATGTCGACCCAGGGCGAGCTATAGGACTGTGCAAGCATTAGGGGTGTTGATGGACTCGATCTACTCCATCTGTGTTTGATCATCATTCTATATCCGATCTTGATGTGGGGGTGTTTAGTCTTTGACAAAAACGTGACGTTAACCACAATTGTATACACGCAAAAACGTGATTTTCTCAGATTTTTGTTTAAAATGTTGCTTTCTTTATGAAACTTACCCATATTCAAGTGTTGAAAAAAAAGGAATGTATGAAAACATTTTTTTTTGTTTAAAAGCAGAGAGTCTGCTCTTTCTTTTGATATATTGCATGCTCAGATATTCATACAACAAAATATTCTATGGGCCATTACAATTTTCTGAAAATGATCAAAAATGACTGGCAACTTTTTTTTAAAACACTGGCGGGGAATGAGTATATATATATATATATATATATATATAAAGGCCCTTTCATTTTTTCAATTTTTTTATGTTGCAGCGTTATGCTAAAATGCTTTTATTTTATTTATTTTTTTCACATTGTCTAGATTCCATCCCTATAACGACAAAGCAAAACTCAGATTTGTGATAACGTGGCAAATTTATTAAATCCAAAACTACAGAAAATATCACATGGATATAAGTATTCAGATCCTTAAGTACTTTCAGAACTTTAATTGAAGAACCTTTGTCAGCAATTACAGCAGCAAATCTTTTTGTGTATGATGCCATTAACTCTGCACACATTTGGATGGATTTTCTACCATTCTTCTCTGCAAATCCGCTCAATCTCTGTCAGGTTGGATGGGGACCATCGGTGGACAGCCATTTTCAGGACTAGAGAGATGTTTGATTGGGTTCAAGTCCAGGGTCTGGCTGAACCACTAGACATTCACAGAGTCATCCCTAAGTCAAACTTTTATTGTCTTGGCTGTGTGCTCAGGGTGATTGTCCTGTTGGAAGGTGAACCTTTAGCCCAGTCTGAGGTCCTGAGCACTCTGGATCAGATTTTCATCAAGGATATCGCTGTATTTTGTTGCATTAAGCTTTCCTAAGCTTTCCTTCTACCATGACCAGTCCTCCAGTCCCTGTTGCTGAAAAACACCCCCACAGCATGATGTTGCCACCACCATGCTTCATTTTTGGGATAGTATTGTACTGGTGATGAGCGGTGCCTGTTTTCCTCCAGACATGATGCTTGAAACTGAGATTCATCAGACCAGAGAACCCACTTTTCCTCTTGATTGTCATCTGATTTTAGCTATTGGTCCATTGCTATTGCTGGATACTTTAATTTGATTTACTTTTTATTTATTTATTTTAACAAATCACACCCTGGCTACAGTACTACTTAATCATTGTTTCAATGGATAATGTCTGTAAAAGAACAATTTGATCCCACTTTAGATAAAAAAAACTACAAGACATTTTTGATTTGTATGGAAATAGAACTAGGTAGTAGGCTGAAATGTAAAGGCTGAAATTACATCATGTCCCCATGTAAAATAATTACTATACAAATAGAGTTTAAGTAAGCCGCTTATAGGTTGGTTTTCCCAAAATGTTTCCAAAACATTGCTCTGTTTGTTCATCTTAACTAGCCCGACACAGCAAAACAGATAAAAGTTAGAGACTATGGTGACTGAAAAATGGCAGATTGGTCCAGGGTTTGAGAAATCTCTTTGAAAGCTACTTGAAAAAGCTATTACTTTAGCAATTCCATTGCTAGTGGTGCATAAATTACACACTTCACCTTTAAGTGGGGGATTATACGCATAAGAAAATCCTCTAAAAATCAAAAAAATCAATAACCTTCTGTAAACATTTGGGATTATCCTAATTGAATTCTTTCTCTTTCACAAACTTCATTGTTATGCATGAGCTGAAATTTAGCATTTAATAAGCCTCTGAATATCTTCTAAGGCAAAAAAGGAAATCATGAAATGATGTTTTTTTTTTTTTTTTTTTTTTTGAAACGATAAAACAGTAAAACCCCAGAAACACCACAGACTTTCATGATTCATTCTACTGGTATGTTTTAATCATATCATCATAGTTATCAGCTGCAACTTACTCCAGTCATCTGCATAAAGACCTGAACTTGCTGAAAAATAATTGAATCTAAACCCCACAGAGGTTTTAAAGAACCATATTAATCCTCATTATCTTAATGGTGCAGTACAACTACCTGCTGTGCACCCCACGTTTAGAGAGGACCATAATTTTTTTTACCGTATCCAACAATCCAAAGATGTTAACTCAAGGTCCGGTAGTTCCCTGTATGAATATTCAGAGTTATGGTCTATATTATAACACTTATTTATTCATTTATTTATAAACACTATATTAATGACAGTGTTTGGAAAGTAAACAACTAAAAGTTACGATATTACAGTTACTACATTTTTCAGTAGCATAACAGTAGCTTGGCAGCTAACAAAAATATGTTCTAAGAACGTTCTACAGTTTTACTGTAAATTGTGAAAATATCAATGTTTCCATGTGGCAGCACTGTCCCACAGTGGAATTGCAGTAATGTATTTCCCCATTGGGATTTTTTTATACATAGTAGCATCAATAATATAATTGCATATTATTAAATAATTTGAAGTGTTTATTGTAGTATAGTTGTATTTATGTATAAATAACAAAATAATTTCTTCTTTTCAGAAAATTAATACAGCAATATTTTATGGAAAGGGCAATAGGAAGAATGCAGAGTTAGCTTATCCATGAGATGAGAGTGAGGATGAGTTTTGAAGATGAATTAGCCATTTTGAAGGTTAAATGATAGGGATCTACTTATTTTTGGTTTTCATGAGTTCCAAGTATATAAATCTATCAATTTCTAAAAGAAATGTGCATTTAAATAGAAAAGAAAATCATAATTTTGAAGAAAAACTAACCATTTTCCATTGTGGTACAGCGTTGCCATATAGCAATGTTTCCCTTTTTTTTTTATCTGTTTAATGTAATAAAATGCTACTTTTTATTTTTTGCAATGTTGCATGTGCAGCTTTACTTTCAAACAAGGCATCAAGCTTGCCTAAAATGTCTACTCTCTTTCTATTTAAAGGAACACTCCACTTTTTTTTTTAAAATAGGCTCATTTTCCAACTCCCCTAGAGTTAAACAATTGAGTTTTACCTTTTTCGAATCCATTCAGCCGATCTCCGGATCTGGCGGTAGAACTTTTAGCATAGCTTAGCATAGATTATTGAATCTGATTAGACCATTAGCATCTCGCTCAAAAAATGACCAAAGACTAACTGTCGTACGCGTGTTCACGAGAGACTGGCGTTCCAGCGTACGCCAGCTCCGGTGAGAATATGCTAGTTCTCGCGAGAACCAAGTTTTGTTTTGCTCTATCCTCTGCGCTTCTGCGTTCGTCACCGGAACTTACGCTACGCCTGCGTCCTCCGTCATACGCTGGAACGCCAGTCTCTCATGAACACGCGTACGACAGTTTGCGGAAGTTAGAGATTTAGAGTTTGTAAAGTTTTAAATATAGATATTTTTCTTACACAAACGCATCGCTTCGTTTCAGAAGGCCTTTATTAACCCCCCGGAGCAGTGTGGAGCACTTTTATGATGGATAAAAGCACTGTTATGGACTTCAAAACAGAACTACCCATTCAACGCCATTATAAAGCTTGGAAGAGCCAGGACACTTTTTAATATAACTCTGATTGTATTCGTCTGAAAGAAGAATGTCATATACACCTAGAATGACTTGAGGGTGAGTAAATCATGGGCTAATTTTCATTTTTGGGTGAACTATCCCTTTAACTAACCATCTGATCTTTATTGTGCATCACAAAGTCAATTACTTTTTTTTTTACTTTTGAAAGGACAGAGATTCTGATCATAAAATCTATACTTTGTACAGACTGACCCCACCATTATTTGAGTTGTGACATAACATATTTCTGATAACCCTGCCTTTTAACAACTATGGTTTGTTGTTTTGCATGTCAGTTAAGTTGACGTTCGTGGCAAGAATAATGTAAGCTGCAATGAGGGCCAGATTTTATGTTGTTTATTAAAATATTTGCTTTGAATGTAGGTGAACTACTTTTTTTTATTAAAACCATAGCTTTCCCAACGGTGTTGAAAAATCATTTTGTTCTCTAGCTGTCATTCTGTACTTCTAAGACAACTAATTTCCAAGGACTGCTTGAATAAACAATAATTAACATTTATGGAAATCAGAGAAATTGACTGGTGTGTAACTTATTATGCAAACAACGTGAGTAACCTTGTAGCTATGGGATCCAAGGTTGTGAAAACTGTTGGTTTCATGTGTTTTACAGCAGTGCTTCCGAATACATCATTGTTATTGAATAAAAAGGACTCAATATGATACACTATGTCCTTTTTGGTTTCGAATGGGTATTAGCAGAAAAGATGTCTGCTGTTTTATTTTATGACCAGATGATTTATATGTTCTCACCCTGGTTTCTTTTTGTATTGTTCATTGTTGTTGTGCTCCAAAACCGGAAAATTAATTTTCAGTTTGCAGTGGTGGTATTATGGCACATAGCAGCTTTGTATGACCTCAATAAAACAAAGATCCAGGTAACGTGAGCAGAATTTACTGCATGCTACCAAAGCCAACAGATGTTTGATATATTGGAATCCATTTTTCAAATTAGAAGCTCTCCTCATCACATAATTAGCTGGGAGAGCATGCCAGGTCAATATCACAGTAGTAGAGTGAGAGTCCATCTCATTTGCCTCACCGGTAATATGGCTTTTTGGCAAGCATGCTGAATTTAGCTTTGCTAGACTGGTTCTTTTGACCAATTTTAGTATTTAAAAATCCTTTGTGATTTATTTATGGCCAATAAATATGAATTGAAGTGGCACTTATATATATTTGTCACCTGTCCCATAAAGGTGCATCATCCATTTGGACTGATGGTTGCTGTATAGGCCTTGACGTGGCCCCTACAGTGAATCGTTTGAGATGTTCAGGCTTGTGATACTTAGTGGACTGGAGCTGGAGCTCTAGTGATGAGGTTATCAGAGAGGTCACTGGCCCCGTTTGACAGAGACGCTGATGGATTTTCCCATGGCTCTGTTCCTGCCATTTCCATTCCTTTCACGCACACACTCCCATAATCATTATCATTTCCTCTGTTCCCCCTTCTTATTCTCAAAGAACCCTTTAAAGGATTTTAATTTTTCCCTCCTCAACATTCTCACAATTTAAATATCGATAGAATTTTTATCTTTGTAAAGAGTTAATAAGCTGTTCATTAATGACTAATGATTTGTTTACAAATTATGTTGATAAATACCTATAACTGCATGAATAAAAAGGGTGACCTTAACGCAAATCCTGCCAAATAGTGAACCATTTTAATTCACACTATAAATGCCTAATAAATATATTTATTCATACTTATTTCACTCAACCAGATTGATGATTTATTTCATAACGCAGCAAAAATGGACCATTATAGTGAGACTGAAGTGTGCTGTTTTTGTGGTTCTCATTAATATCTTACTATGTTGCTTAGCAGTAGCTACTCTGTCTTACCCTCAATACTCTGGAAAAAGGTCTCAATGCCTATATCCACAGCAATTCATAAAAACAGATTTCTTGTTTACCAAGATTAAATTATCAAACTTTATTTAAAACAAAAACATAAGAGAACAACAGTAACTTGATGAGATATTAAAAAAAAAAAAAAAATCCAATATTAGTAACCTGTTAAACTTAATGTAGGGTGAACCATTTATTCATGAGGTATAAACATTAATAACCAGTGAAAGTGAACATTAATGTGAAGTGGACACACGTGAATCAATTATGTAAGCAATAAGGTACGAGAGGCTGTGCTGTATCGTGAATAAGTCACGGCTGAAGGGTCTTGTTAGGCATGACGCGAAGCGGAAGCAACCCCTTCAGCCCTGACTTATTCACGATACAACACTAGCCTCAAGTACCTTATTGCTTTTATAAAACAGTTACCACACAATACAAATATTAAAGCCAAAAAATATATCAATGCATCTTTCATTAAGTAAAATCACTAAAAACCTTCCTTCTGCTAGAAAAAATAGTCCCTAACCTTGAACAGCAACAGAAGGTATACTTAAGAATAATGGTCCGTCATTAAAAAGTAACTGTGCAGGAAGTAATGCAGGACTAATGAGTATTAATGAGTTATTAATGAGGCTAATCTCATTCAGTAATTATTGATTACTTAAGGGAATATCCCCTAAATTCGATATTACTTATTGATTAGTTAAGCTTGTTTCTATATTAGTTAATAGTAGTAGCTGAAGTGTTAATGTAGTACTACTTATTAGTAGTGCGTTACTTCCTGCAAGTTACCTATTGATGACCGAGTGTTACCACTGAAACTTGTGAACACAGAACAACCACGACTGACAAATGCTTTGACTAGCGCTCTCAGTGTCAAGGTACGGGAAAACCCCTAAACTGTTAAAAGGACAAGATATCGCAGTGGATATTCAAACAGATTTTTTTATTATGAACATAAGACTGACCTAAAGGAAAAATGCTAAATCTGAATGCAGGTAATACACTCGGTCACTCAATCTCTCTCTCAGTCAAAATACTCTTCTACATAATACAGTAAGCTTCAATGAACAATATCACTGAGAACAAACATATGTTTACGTTGCTAAGAATGGTTGCTAAGGGTGTTGTGCAGTGATACACAGAACTGTTAGGTGAAGCTGTCATAGCCGTGTTTTATTGTGAAATAAAACACAGCTATTGACCAATCAGAATCAAGGACTGGAACTAACCTTTTATTATAATTATTAATTCTTTCTTATTTTTTTCTGGTGACATTGTATTGTTGCACTATATCAGTAAACAACTTTAAACAGTAAACAAAAAAGATTCAACTTTTCTTTTACAGCACATTGGAAATTTACTGAGCATATCTTCTCATGAAAATTGGTTTATGCACGTAAACTCACACGAAACAATCAAGTATTCCATCAAATGATAACTAAGTATCACATCTAAAAGGGCAAAATTATTTGATAAAAACAAGGCGGTGCGGCAGCGCGTCGCAGGAGCAGAGCAGAAGCTGCAGTGCCGCGATCGTTTCGGCACCGAGTCTATTTTTGCTGCGCTGCTCACGCTGAATTAAAGCGACAGTGCATTGTTCTTGATCAAAATTGACCTGATTAACATGAAAAATAACAAATTTCACCATGAAATCATGTAGTGAAGTGTTCCGTGTGTTTCACAATCACCATATGACATCCAGCGCTGTGAAAAAAAAAAAATAATAATAAAATACACGAAAACACATCACTGCCAGAAGTTTTTGCCCAAACTTCAAAGGCCCATTTAAATGATTAAAACTAGAGGCATATCTTAACTTTAAGGTTACTTTTATCATGTAAACTACCTACAGCATGCTATATGCATATGTGTTTGGGACAGAGGGGAACACGGTCGCATTTGCAGCAAAACCTAAGCAGCGTTGGAGGTTCTTGGACTGTCCTCGGAACCGGCCAGGCACTAACCGCTTCTACCTTCCCCTCGTCCATCAGTATGCCATGCTTGTCAATGTTGATGGAATGAGCTTTTCTCCTCTTTCAGAAACAGCTGATGCCTCCTCATACACTCTAACATGAGGGCCATGTGTTGACGATGGTCGGCCGGACCTCTGCATCTCGTTGCCATGCTTCAGGTATTCCTGTTCACATCTTCTTCAGACAAAAGAATTTGTTGGTGTGTACTACAGGTGGTGCCTTTTTATACTCGCACCGGTAGTGACGTCATATGCTGTTGCCGGCAAATGTTATTGTCGTGTTTAGACACGTGCTTCAGACACTGGTCACGCTGGAGGCATTCGCCACAGCGTCCTAGGGCGCAGTGTCTCGTTCCCCTTCTCACGAAACCATGGTGACATTCATAACCCGAGACGTATTTGGCTATCCACACTTGCAGTACCTGCATGCACAGCGATTACAAATATAAACACTTGAAAAACATAGTCTGCAATGTCACTGTGTGCTCAATGTCTGCTGTGTGTCTGTGCTGTGTTGGAGCTAGTGACCACCCGATAAAGCCACTTTTCATGAGAAGTCACGGTGTCAGGACTGTTCTAACGTGCTCTGAAGCTAAATTTGGTAACATTTTATTGTAAGTATACAGTAATAAAGTACTAACAAATCATTTGCAAACTATTTGTTCATAGTAAGACATATTTATTATCTATTGTAGTCTCTACATTGTTAATATATTAATAGGCTATTGTAACGAATAATCCACTGGAGGCAAGTGTTGAAGAACCCAAGTGCAGTTTATTTACAATAATCCAAAGTGAGATACAAAATCCACAGATCCAAAACAAACAATGACTTGACTTAAACAGACACAGAACTCACCAACAGCGGTACAAGGAATAATACTAGACAAGGGAACAAAGCACACATGAGGGCTTGAATACACAAGGACTAATGACTAAACAAGACACACCTGTGAACAATCAAGACAATGAACCAATGACAACATGACACAAGAGACTAGGGAAGCACATGACATGATCACATGAGGGCACAATGGAATCACATGACAAACCAGGAAACATTGATCATAACAAAATAAGAACATTAAACATGAACATGAAACAAAACCAAAACACTAGACATTACAGCTATATATAGTGAGTCCTTCATTCATTGTCACTGTAATTTACAAATCATTACTGTTTAATTAGCTCATATGTAAAGAGTTAGAGGTTTTTTTATGCTTTGTATTCAAACCCTAACAAATGTATTTTAACAATGTGATCTTTGTATCCATTTAGATAGATAATTTGTATGTATTTTTTCTACCACAGACCCATGGGGTCTACTTGAAGCCATCTATTTATCATGTAGTATTATTTATTTTGGATTGGTATTGGTGACTGGTATCGGCCAATACTGCTTCCAGTGATCGGCCCCAAAAATCCTGTTTGGAGCACCTCTAATGTTATCAAATGAAACCTTAATGTAAAGTGATAATATTATTATTAGTTAGTCTCATCTAGCTTGTTTAATTTTTATGACTAATTTCTTTGTATTTTGTGTTGTGTCTTATGAATTATTTTGCATTTGCAAAGCTTTTGTGAGGCATAATTACTAAGTCAACAAGTTTCACCTCTGCATGTAGATGGGGAAAAACCTGCCGTACATTAGTTTAACGTTGACAAAACAAAATGTGTAAGCAAATACTCTAATCAATGGAAAGGGCTTTGGCATAATTCACATCATAATAAATCATAGCCTACCCCCTGATCAGGAAGCCAGACATGTTCATCAAGCATTTGCTGCATCCGTATTGATGCAAAATGACAGTCAAAATAAATTAAACAGGCTGTGCTGCTGAAGCAAGAATTTTGAGGGTCATGGCCATTTAAACCTCTATTCAACAATATAAATAAAGAGACTTTCATATTCATCTCACAACAAGATGAGATTAAAAAATAAATAAAAGCACAGACAAGCATCCTGAGATGTTTTCATTTTACTTCTAAATGATTCATCAATTCTTAGTGTCTCCAGTAAGTACATAGCATATGAAAATCCTAGATTAGAAATCATTTAAAAACATAGTAATTCATTGCCTTGTTAAAGAACACTTTTTTTCTATTCATGCCTTCATGTCAGGTTTTACTCAGGATTGAAAATCAATTTTTACAATTAGGAATAAGTCGCAAAATCTATAGTGAAGATAAACGTGGTTGTTGTTGTTTTTGTTTTTTTAAAGTGGAGATTGTAACTGTGCACTGTAAATAGCAATAGTTCAGAAAGGAAAAAAGGAAACAAGATGATTTGAGATTTTTGAATCTAACCACAGATTTCTTTATATCAAAATTTCAATTACATTATATACTGTAAATGAAGGGGTTTATTTTGCAATAACAACCGGCTGAATGTACATTATCCCACATATTACATGGCTCCATGCCACATGAGTAAATACCTGGACACAAACTATTGATTTGAGTTTAAATAATTTATTAGCTCACTAAATGCAAAGCTTCCATAAAGAAAAACTGTTCATAGCAAGCAGTTTTGCATCTGACCAATCAGAATCAAGCATTTCGGAGCGCTGTGTAATAAAGTTGATTTTGACTCATCAGAACCTAGGACTGGATCTACTTTGCATTTTAAAAAAGGATGAGTAAACAATGGTTTATGTTTAATTTTAGAAAAAAATATGTATTTTTAATATTATGTATGGATAATAGATGGCAATTTTCAAGGTTTTATGTCCAAGATCCGAAGAAGAATTTAATTCATAACGGATGGTTCGATCTTCCAGCAGTTTTGCCAACACATTCAGTATATCAGCCTGACAAATGAGCGTTTATCCCCAAGAACAAATGTTTACTGCAGCTTGATCATTTACATACAAGTAGAAGCTCATTAGGAGGGTATTGAGTGTTTTCAGCACAGCAAGGCATTTTTTTGGGTGGAGTATAGTGTATGTGATCAGCAAAATTTGAAATCCAGAAAAGTAATTTCTTGCAGTAATTCTCTTGGGCAATGCTGAGCAACAGGTTTCTTGTTGTTTTGGCTGGGTTATGTGTAATTGTTTGCTCTACAGCATGTGGCCACATTCTGTTTTTGTTAACCCTATACTGCACAATATTGTCTCCAAACTCTCCAAGCATGATGCATATAAGATGACAGTGCAATGGTTAAAAGAATACTCAAAAAAAAAGCTAAATATCTCTAAATAGTCTAAATATCATTATAGTTATGATATACCATGTAGAGGATGTACATTTTTGATAAGAGCTGCCCTCTGAAAAGGGGAATGGCGTAAATTCTTTAGTCTTCTTCTTCTTCTGCTCTTAAGTCTATGGCAGCAAATACAATCGTTTGCAGGAAAGAAATGAAATTTTGCACACAGACATACGTAGTCTGATCATTAACCACAGCAAATTTGGAGTCAACTGCCCAAATTTTAACTCATGTTTATGCTAATAACTTTTAAACTATAAGGGCCTAGTAGACTGCACCGTATGATTTTATCATCAAAATGATTCTGTCATTTTGAAATAAAAGATTAAATAAAATTCACAAAAATCAAATCAAATCATCTTCAGACAATGCTGACAAAAAGGTATAGAATTCAGGTTGATTAGTCAAACCATTTTTGAATATCACACAAGCAAATCTGACAAAGAGCATACCAAAATGGATGTGAGGCTATATATCTTTGCAAAGCTTTAACATATTCAGACCAAACTCAGGAGCATGACCTGAGAGTACTTATACATTTTCAGTGCAGCACCACCTACTGATAAAACAATTTTTGATTATAACTTATGAATAGTTTGACCAAAAATCACAGATCGAACAATACCCAATTCCCTATCAAGGGAACTCGCGCTGCGTTGCTGACGCTGTGGGAACGCTCTGCGTGATTGCGTCATGAATCACGTGTGCAGTCTGTCCAATAGTGTGATGAGACGTCAGAGGCGGGTGACATCATGAATCAGGAAACTATAAAGCCTGCCCAAACAGTGCAACGCTAGCTTCTGTGTCTTCAGCAAACGCTCTATGTGAAACGTCTGTCATATTCATTGTTATTTATTTATTAAATCTTGGGGATTGCAAATGGATCTGTCAGAGGGGTTAGAGACGGGCCATGCCTTATCTCAGCCTTCATCTGACAGATCCAGTGCCTTCTCCTGGTGTGTGGAAGCACGCGCTGCGGTTCCTTCCGCACCGTGCATAATACACAAACCACACATTATTCCTCTATAGTTGGCCAAAATTAACATGGTTATTGGGCAATGGCTAAGGTGGAAGAGACGCTTGCGAGCTATCTCTTCCCTCCCCTCTCCCCTCCTGCATCGTCCCTAAAGGCCCCGACATTGCCCACCAAAGCAGTACGTACAACATCAGCGTTGGTGGACAAAGCATATGCAGCCGCTGGTCAGTCTGCAGCATGCCTTCAAACTATGGGTGTGTTGCAGGCGTACCAAGCTGATGTGTTAGGAGATTTAGATGAGGGAAGGGGAATTGGCCCAAACGCAGTAGCTGAGCTGCGTCGGGCCACAGATCTTTCTCTCCGGGCCACTAAGCAGACGGCTAAATCAATCGGCCGTGCTATGGCAGCCCTGGTGGCCATGGAGAGGCATCTTTGATTAAATTTAAGTTCTATCAAAGAGAAAGATAAGAGTTTTCAGATGGACGCCCCACTATCGCCCCCTGGCCTCTTTGGCGACGCTGTCAATACAGTCGTCGAGAGATTCCTGGAGGCTAATAAGCAAGTGGTGGCGTTCCAGAAACTCCTCCCACGTCGCTCTCAAATCTCCAGGGCTGCTGAGCGGGAGCAGCCCCAGACATCTAAAGCCAGTTCCTCATATCGAACAGTACAAAAGCAGAGTGTTGCTACCCGAGCTCCCCCACAGAAAGAGGGGGGCCGGGTAGGCGCTCTCAACCGCAGTCTTCAAGGGGTAGGCCGGATCTGAGGACCACCCTTATCGCCAAGAAGGCTGCGGGAAAGGTCCTGACGCTCAAAGTGTCAGGCCTCTGAGGGCAGTCCCTCCAGGAGGGAAATGGCCAACACCTCAGTATACGGTGCCCGTTTCTCTTCGGTGCCCTCAGTTCCAGAACTGTGGAAGCTGTGGGCTTGAGACCATTCTTCAATCTAGAGCTCCCTCCACAAGGAAATTGTATGCCCTGAAGTGGAGAGTTTTCACTTCTTGGTGTAGTGGTCGTCAGTTGGACCCAGTTAACTGCCCGGTTGGTACAGTACTGGAGTTCCTGCAAGAGCGATTTACTGCAGGGTTATCCCTGTCTACTTTAAAGGTTTATGTGGTGGCCATAGCTGCTTTTTACCACATTCCTTTGGGTGGTACATCTTTAGGGAGAGACCCCCTGGTAACACGTTTCCTCTGTGGCACATTGAGGCTGAGGCCTGCAGTACACACTAGGGTACCAGCTTGGGATCTGGCCGTGATGCTCCAAGGCTTATCCCTGGGTTCTTTTGAGCCTATTGAAGAGGTTCCAGTCAAGTTTTTGACTATTAAGACGTTGTTCCTCCTTGCTATTACTTCTCTTAAAAGAATAGGAGATTTACAAGCTCTGTCGGTTGCCCCATCGTGCTTGGAATTTGCACCTGGTATGGTAAAGGCGTTCCTTCACCCTAGACCGGGGTATGTTCCTAAAGTCCCCACTAATGTGGCTAGTAGCGGGTCTATTGTGCTGCAGGCATTCTGTCTTCCTCCATTTATAAACTCGGACCAGGAAAGAAATAATCTGCTTTGCCCAGTCAGATCTTTAGATGCTTATGTACACAGAGCTGCCCTGTGGCGTAAAAGTGAACAGTTGTTCGTATGCTTTGGCCCCCCCAACAAGGGGTCACCAGCATCTAAGCAGAGGATGAGCAAATGGATAGTCGAGGTTATCTCTCTTGCTTATGAGTCGGCCGTATTGCCTACTCCGTTAGCAATCTGGGCCCATTCTACTAGGAGTATGGCTGCTTCTAAAGCCTTAGTTTCAGGAGTGTCACTTCAGGATGTGTGTGATGCGGCAGGCTGGTCTTCGCCGCACACATTCATGAGATTTTATGACCTTGACCTGAACTCTACACCTGGGGCTCAGGTGCTTTCGTCTTAGTGTTGATGTTTCACTAGACAGGCACTGGTCATTATGGCGATGTGGGTATAGACATTCCCACAGCATCAATCGATGCAGCGCGAGTTCCCTTGAAAGGGAATCTCCTGCGTGCCAGTCAGCGACTTGCTTCAGCCTATTAGAAGCTAGCGTTGCACTGTTTGGGCAGGCTTTATAGTTTCCTGGTTGGTGACGTCACCCGCCTCTGACGTCTCATCACACTATTGAACGGATTTCACACGTGCTTCATGACGCAATCACGCCGAGCATTCCCACAGCGTCAATCGATGTAGCGCGAGTTCCCTCTTCAGGGAACCGAGGCGTTTTCCAATATCAGACAATTTGGGCCTTCAGCAATTTTGGATTTTGTCATAAAATGCTATATTTTACGAAAACATTGGCATATCGCTACAAAACGCTATTGGTATATGTCTTCGACACAATGCCTTAAGATACTCAAAAAGATTTGGGATAGAGCCACCTTAAAAATGTATGTCATTTCAAAATATCTTAGCTGTCGGGCAGAAACCTCATCGCTATATTTTGCCTTTTTTTTTCAAAAATCATTATTATTTGTAACCCTTTACATCTCTCTGTAGATTTAGCAGATGTTTAATCAATGAAAGCTATTAAAAATAGCTTGTGACTAGATCTCGTAACTCCATTGGATCCAATGTATTAAGCTCCTTTTCCCACTGACAAAATGTGTTATGAGGGTCAGAGATATTAAATGCATTTATGTATGTGTCATTGAATGAATAACTAATGAAACGTTTGGAAAAAAATATTTCCAGAGAGAAAACCTGTTTATACTTAAAAAATAGCACTACTGCTGTCATAATTTTCAAGTGCCTTGCAAATAAATAGACTTATGCAGCAATCATTTAAATGAAATCGTCTGATACGATCTAATATGAAGTAATAGCCTTCATTGACAGAAGCTATACTATAAGCACAATATTAATAATTAGTACGTTTTATCTCTTAAAATTTCTGCTATTCAATTTGCTTTTAGCTACAGTATATCAGTTAAATCCTTGGCTCTTCTACAAACCCGATTCCAAAAAAGTTGGGACACTGTACAAATTGTGAATAAAAACAGAATGCAATGATGTGGAAGTTTCAAATTTCAATATTTTATTTAGAATACAACATAGATGACATATCAAATGTTTAAACTGAGAAAATGTATCATTTTAAGGGAAAAATAAGTTGATTTTAAATTTCATGGCATCAACACATCTCAAAAAAGTTGGGACAAGGCCATGTTTACCACTGTGTGGCATCCCCTCTTCTTTTTATAACAGTCTGCAAACGTCTGGGGACTGAGGAGACAAGTTGCTCAAGTTTAGGAATAGGAATGTTGTACCATTCTTGTCTAATACAGGCTTCTAGTTGCTCAACTGTCTTAGGTCTTCTTTGTCGCATCTTCCTCTTTATGATGCACCAAATGTTTTCTATGGGTGAAAGATCTGGACTGCAGGCTGGCCATTTCAGTACCCGGATCTTTCTTCTACGCAGCCATGATGTTGTAATTGATGCAGTATGTGGTCTGGCATTGTCATGTTGGAAAATGCAAGGTCTTCCCTGAAAGAGACGATGTCTGGATAGGAGCATATGTTGTTCTAGAACTTGGATATACCTTTCAGCATTGATGGTGCCTTTCCAGATGTGTAAGCTGCCCATGCCACACGCACTCATGCAACCCCATACCATCAGAGATGCAGGCTTCTGAATTGAGCGCTGATAACAACTTGGGTTGTCCTTGTCCTCTTTAGTCCGGATGACATGGCGTCCCAGTTTTCCAAAAAGAACTTCAAATTTTGATTCGTCTGACCACAGAACAGTTTTCCACTTTGCCACAGTCCATTTTAAATGAGCCTTGACCCAGAGAAAATGCCTGCGCTTCTGGATCATGTTTAGATATGGCTTCTTTTTTGACCTATAGAGTTTTAGCTGGCAACGGCGAATGGCACGGTGGATTGTGTTCACCGACAATGTTTTCTGGAAGTATTCCTGAGCCCATGTTGTGATTTCCATTACAGTAGCATTCCTGTATGTGATGCAGTGCCATCTAAGGGCCCGAAGATCACGGGCATCCAGTATGGTTTTCCGGCCTTGACCCTTACGCACAGAGATTGTTCCAGATTCTCTGAATCTTTGGATGATATTATGCACTGTAGATGATGATAACTTCAAACTCTTTGCAATTTTTCTCTGAGAAACTCCTTTCTGATATTGCTCCACTATTTTTCGCCGTAGCATTGGGGGAATTGGTGATCCTCTGCCCATCTTGACTTCTGAGAGACACTGCCACTCTGATAGGCTCTTTTTATACCCAATCATGTTGCCAATTGACCTAATAAGTTGCAAATTGGTCCTCCAGCTGTTCCTTATATGTACATTTAACTTTTCTGGCCTCTTATTGCTACCTGTCCCAACTTTTTTGGAATGTGTAGCTCTCATGAAATCCAAAATGAGCCAATATTTGGCATGACATTTCAAAATGTCTCACTTTCAACATTTGATATGTTATCTATATTCTATTGTGAATAAAATATAAGTTTATGAGATTTGTAAATTATTGCATTCCTTTTTTATTCACAATTTGTACAGTGTCCCAACTTTTTTGGAATCGGGTTTGTAATTTGATGAATTACTACTGTCATGATCAAGAGAAAATGCAATCAAGAATCTATTTTAAATGACAGTAGAAATGAGGCCTGTTTGCACTGAAAGGAATGACACTAAAGGTGTGATCACATTACTGAAATTTTAGCAAAATGAAACAGGTTAAAAAAGGTCCATTGTCAATAATGTAGCAATGCAAGAATAATCGCTCACTTTCCAATTCACTTTCAAACCAAGCAGTTTTCTGTTGGTCAATGCTGCGAATTCACATGACCAACTTAAAAGTGTGAAATCTGCGTGGAGAACTTTTTCACCCTCACACGAATCTCCTGATGGCACGGATTCCTATTGAAAGGACATTCGCCAAACAACTGTAAATGTGACAGAATCTTATTGTGTCCTCCTCTCTACTTGTGTTTTTGGCCAGAATCATGGTCAAGATTTGGCTGGATAGGATGGACAGTCAGCCCCTGCTGGTAATTACTCAAGAGTAATTAGTCACATGGCATTTATGACTCAAATAATTGGGTCAAAATCTTTCCGGCCAGAAAAAGAACCCAAGAGGAATGATGGCAGCATGCAGGTTGCCTTTTGAATAAATGGGAATGCTAACGGACAGCTTTCTTCAGGGACTATAGACCTAGAATATGGTGCAATGTGAACCAGACTTTATGACACAAGACTGGTCGTCTGATAACAGATATTTCGAGTAGCTCTAAAAAAGTCTACATTACTTGAGACGATGCCATGTCCATAATTTTACCTGTGGGAAGCTTTGCCCTCTTTTTTGTTAGCGCCAGGTCCAATGCTATCCAATAGTATTTGGCTATGGCTCTAATTGGCAAATTCCAGGAGGGAGATATGGGCAGTTGGTGTGAGATTGACCTGGACATGAGAGGGGGGTTGGGAGTAAAGTCATTATCTCAGCCACCCGTCCAGGTCTCACGGATGATTTGCAGCAACTGGGAACGAAAGAAGCACAATAACAGCATCCAGCAGGTATTATCTGAACCGGTGGGTGAGAGATCCTCTCTCTTTCACACCGTATGTCAGTCGTATATTCTGACAGGCTAATCTCAGTAGATGGGGAAGGCTGCTTTCAAAGGCAGATGGGAATCTTGGCTAGCGGACAGGAATATTCCTTCTATTTTGAACAAATATCTATGTATAGTGGTGAGGCACGCTACCTGATGGTTGAGAATTCCCTTTTGGAATTGGATGGAATAGCTTATCTGATTGAATATTCATACACATGTCATCCATTACATTAAATAGACAACCCATTTGGGTTTTAGAAAACAATTTGGGCAACATTAATATATTAGCATTTGATGCATGCAGCTTTTATTGAGATGAGATTCATACACACATTTTAGGGGACAATTGTAACATTGTTTTTTTTTTTTCAGTCATAGCTCAAAGACAACAAATTTACAAGCCATATTTGGATGCAAGAAACATATGTGCCTACAATACAATTTTTATTGTAAAAGATTTAATTCAATCATAATTTTGAATTAATATAAGGACAGCGATCAGAGAGAAATATAGGAAGAGGTATAAGACTGTGAAGCTTTGGGGGTGTTGATGGACCGCTCTGAATCCGATCCGGACAAAGTCTTTGATAAAAACTTTTCTCAACTTTTTGTTCAAAATGTTGCTCTTTTTATTAAACTTTCTCACATTCAAGTGTTGATAAAAAAAATAATGAATGAAGCTAAAATATATAGGGCCCTATATATTATGTTAGGGCCCTAACGACGGGAAAAATGGTCGGCGCGCCCGGCTCATGGTCTAAAAGGGTTGTCCCTATTCTCTTAATGAGTAATGGGTGTATTTTGGGCATAACGTGCAATAAACCAATCAGAGTCTCATCTCCCATTCCCTTTAAAAGCCAGTTGCGTTTGCACCATGGGGGATTAGCTATTTACATGGCGGAATTTGCAAGCGGAAAAACTGAATGATTCTCTAGCGAGGAAACAGATCTGCTCGTCCAATGATGCCTGCTTGCTTGTCATTACTGCAAATAGGTAGGCTAATTCTGATACATGCAATGGCTATCCATTATGACATGTAGGCATTTTTATATTTATGTACACAATAATAATCTTTTACATTTTAATCCTTTAATTTTTCATATTTAAAAATGTTTGTGTGCTGCTGCACATCCCCGTGTGTGTAATAAGCAGAGTGTATGCGCGTTGTGGACCCGCCTATAGGTGCATATTACTAACGCGCTCTTTAAATAACAAAAAAAATATTGCGCAGTCAATTTTAGTTGCCTCAAAATAGCAACGTGCCAACAATGCGCCTGAACACACCTCGTTTTCAGACCAGCACGCCCATGGGAGAACAGATGGGCATGAGTGCATTTGCTATTTATACAACGTGGCGCAGGACGTGAAAATGATAACTGCGTCGGGATGAAACAAAAAACACTTGTGTCGTGCCTGGTGTATGATAAGGCCCTTTTTGTTGGTTGCTTGTTGGTTGTTTGTTGGATTTTTGTTGTTGTTGTTTAAAAGAGGCTCTGTTCTTTCTTTTGATATATTGAAATTTTGGTGAAAATGATCAAAAATGCTGCCTGGCAACTTTTTTAGAAAACGCTGGCGGGGAAATAGTTAATATCGCCACAGAAGAGTGATGCAAAAATAAATTCACTAACCACAATGCAGTGCATGCTGGGAGCTTGCAAACATTTTAAAAATCTAAACCATTGCTCAATATGAAACTCTTTGTTCGGACAACGTTGTCAGGCTAGTTAGGACAACATTTTGGTGAATACTGCTTGTCTAAGGCTTTTTTCCTTTTTACTTTTATAGATTCAAAGTAATTCACAATTCTTAATATCTGTAAGCACTGTATCCTTGATATAATCAGTTTTAAAATATTTGTAACTTTACAAAACAGTGTAACTTTAGACATCAGAAAAAAACAATCAAAATAAACTGGTAACACTTTAGTATGGGGAACACATATTCACTATTAACTATGACTTTTGCCTCAATAAACTCCTAATTTACTGCTTATTAATAGTTAATAAGGTAGTTTTTGTAGCATTTAAGTTTAGGTATTGGGTAGGATTAAGGGATGTAGAATAAGGTCATGCAGAATAAGGCATTAATATGTGCTTTATAAGTACTAATACAAAGCCAATATCCTAGTAATATGCATGGTAATAAGCAACTAGTTTTGAATAAGCAATGAGAATTGAACCCTAAAATAAAGTGTTTGTCTAGTTCGTTAGTCCACCACTGTGATCCAACCGTCCCTATTTTTCTGAACAGGTAAGCACAAAACACTGAATTTGTTTGAAAAAAGGGGGAAAAGAACCACCAAGCCCTTAAGATTGGACCTGTATGCAAGCCAGTATAATTGATTAGGTAGAGGAGCTATCCCAGAATTGCAAATTCTGCTGTACTGCCACAATCTCCACTTGGCTTACTTGTATAACACGCTCGCTCTGTTTGTTTACAATGCAAAAACACTCTGCTGTCAGGTGTCTACAGAAAACTATCCATCAAAGGTGGCTGCTGGCGGTCGGACTCTTGTAATGAGTTGTCTTCTTAAACAGCAGTAGTTCAGGACAGATCATTAACAGCAGAGCACACCTCTGTCTCCACAGCATAAGGGCAAACATTCTGTTGGCACAAATGGACACAGAGATTGGCTGCTTTGAGTTGAAGTTTTGGAATATATAAATTTACATTTTATTTATTTATTTATTACATTATCTCATTATTCATATTTGTAAGTGAAGTATCGTTGTAGCACATGCATAGAGATATTAGTATATATCATAATACATAAATATTAAATTATTATTACTATTATACACTCACCTAAAGGATTATTAGGAACACCTGTTCAATTTCTCATTAATGCAATTATCTAATCAACCAATCACATGGCAGTTGCTTCAATGCATTTAGGGGTGTGGTCCTGGTCAAGACAATCTCCTGAACTCCAAACTGAATGTCAGAATGGGAAAGAAAGGTGATTTAAGCAATTTTGAGCGTGGCATGGTTGTTGGTGCCAGACGGGCCGGTCTGAGTATTTCACAATCTGCTCAGTTACTGGGATTTTCACGCACAACCATTTCTAGAGTTTACAAAGAATGGTGTGAAAAGGGAAAAACATCCAGTATGCGGCAGTCCTGTGGGCGAAAATGCCTTGTTGATGCTAGAGGTCAGAGGAGAATGGGCCGACTGATTCAAGCTGATAGAAGAGCAACTTTGACTGAAATAACCACTCGTTACAACCGAGGTATGCAGCAAAGCATTTGTGAAGCCACAACACGCACAACCTTGAGGCGGATGGGCTACAACAGCAGAAGACCCCACCGGGTACCACTCATCTCCACTACAAATAGGAAAAAGAGGCTACAATTTGCACGAGCTCACCAAAATTGGACAGTTGAAGACTGGAAAAATGTTGCCTGGTCTGATGAGTCTCGATTTCTGTTGAGACATTCAGATGGTAGAGTCAGAATTTGGCGTAAACAGAATGAGAACATGGATCCATCATGCCTTGTTACCACTGCGCAGGCTGGTGGTGGTGGTGTAATGGTGTGGGGGATGTTTTCTTGGCACACTTTAGGCCCCTTAGTGCCAATTGGGCATCGTTTAAATGCCACGGCCTACCTGAGCATTGTTTCTGACCATGTCCATCCCTTTATGACCACCATGTACCCATCCTCTGATGGCTACTTTCAGCAGGATAATGCACCATGTCACAAAGCTCGAATCATTTCAAATTGGTTTCTTGAACATGACAATAAGTTCACTGTACTAAAATGGCCCCCACAGTCACCAGATCTCAACCCAATAGAGCATCTTTGGGATGTGGTGGAACGGGAGCTTCGTGCCCTGGATGTGCATCCCACAAATCTCCATCAACTGCAAGATGCTATCCTATCAATATGGGCCAACATTTCTAAAGAATGCTTTCAGCACCTTGTTGAATCAATGCCACGTAGAATTAAGGCAGTTCTGAAGGTGAAAGGGGGTCAAACACAGTATTAGTATGGTGTTCCTAATAATCCTTTAGGTGAGTGTATAAAATATTATCAGGTGAATTCATAATTTAAGTATATTGCATTATTAATGATTGTATTCAGTTGAATTAAATTTCTAATAAAGGATCGAATCTGTCACCATCACTTTAATGCATTTACCTAAGTATTATTATATTATGATATATGAATTAGTATTATTATTACATTATAATGGTCACAGTAACAGTCGTACATTATTTACTGGAATTTTTGACTTAAGTGTTGAGCTCGATTCAACACGATTGAACTGCTGCGGCATCATTACAAAAACTCTGACAATAAAGTTCCACGCAGTCATCAGGGGATATTTCTTGTTAAAGTGGTCCTATTATGCCCCTTTTTACAAGATGTAAAATAAGTCTCTGATGTCCCCAGAGTGTGTATGTGAAGTTTTAGCTCAAAATACCCCACAGATAATTTTTATAGCATGTTAAAATTGTCACTTTGAGGGTGAGTAAAAATGCGGCGTTTTTGTGTGTCCCTTTAAATGCAAATGAGCTGGTGCTCCCGGCCCCCTTTCAAGAAGAGGGCGGAGCTTCAATAGCTTGTGTTAGCAGCTCCAATTACCTCACACAGACACACACTGAAAAGGTAAGAAACTGTTCAGCCTTTTATGTTCAAACCAGAGTCGGACAATTATGGAGAGACTCAAGAAGAAGTGACAGCATGTAGAATGCAACAGGATGTTTCTTCAAGTCATCGATTAGCATATTCTGTTATGATAATCTTTAAATTGCTTATGTTGTCATCTTGCTTTTGACACGCTATTACATTTGTGTTACGTGCTGTATTGCAATAAATGTGAAAAGACGGATGCGACAGCTTGAGCAGACTCCTAAGTGTGCTCTACTACAACAACACTTCCTCTTCTCTAAAGCAGTCCAACATAGCCTCACCCCCTTTGTTGTGTTTTCCCGGGGGCAGGGTTTATGTGTATTTTAGGGTTTGTGATGTCACCAACCCGGGAAGAAGCTCGTTGTAGATCCTACCAGCCATTTGTTGTAGTCCTTAAAAAGTGATTTCTGTAAAAGAAAATATCTCCCTTTGCATTGAACTTTGAGCGTTGTAACTTTGCAGATGTTGTTTATGCTCAAACAGCAACATTACACACTAACTAAAGTTAAAAAAGTGAAATCATAATCAAGCCCCCCCCCTTTAATATTTCTCGTTATAAGTTGTTCTATAAAAAGGCATTCATTTTTAGCTGCCAAAGCTCATTCTGATTCTGGAAGCTCCCGTCACCAAGACAAATTCCTTGTGTGTATAAACATACTTGGAAATAAAGCTAATTCTGATTCTTATTCAATTGTCATGCTTGGTTGTAGAGAGCGCATGTTGGAAGGAGTAGATAACAAAAACGTTTTATTAAATCCACACGGAACACTCGGGAGAACGCAGGCAAAAAAACATAAACACAAATCACGTTAACATTGACGATTCCAGACAATTGAACTGAGGTAACTGAGGGCTTAAATACATGGGGAGAGTAATCAAGATAAAACAGAACAGGGGCCTGATATATAAAAGTTGCGTACGCACAAAAAAGGCATTGAAATGTGCATACGCATTTTTCCACGCACATATCGTGATTTATAAAAAATAAACTAGGCATAAATATGTAAGTATTGGAAGGATATTTGAAGGAAACGGTAAGATATGCATGTTTTATTTTTAAAATATTTTGTCAGTGATGCGCTGAGTCAGACAATTATTTTAACTGCAATTTTAAATCAGTTTCCATTAAAAATATATAAACATCCTAAAATATATGTTTACCTTACAGGCAAATCTGCATACATTTGATTTATTTAAAGCAATTAAAAATACTACTTGGCCAGTGGAAAGATTGAGAATATCTCTTCTCTAAACACTTTCTTTGAAATGTATTTTATACAGTTTTGATTTAGCCTATTTATTCTAAAACAAGGCAATACTGAATGATTTTTAGCAATAATGTGACCGCACATAGTCTGTATCTGATATTTTCCTCGTCTTGTACTGTTAAACATGGTATCACGTGGATGGAAATATGCATGGAAATGATATGCAGATGAGGTTATGCATAGTAAAACTAGGCGTTGTAAGCTCCATATATGGTTATTTCGGGGAGGAGATGGGGTGGAGATGCATGTACGCACAATCTTCCGCTGACTGGGTTTTATAAAACGAATTTTGTGCAGGTTTTGAACATTTAGGATGAAATCTACGGAAAGTTTTATACATGAGGCCCCTGGTGTGTAGGACTAATTAACAACCAAGGAAACTAACTAGGGAACACAGGCAGACCAGAACAGGGAAAACAGAACCAAAACACAATGAAACTAAGGGGCCATTTACACGACACCATTTTCAACTAAAAACGGAAAACTTTTTATACGTAATGTGAGGTACAGATAAATATTTAATTAAATGCTTCCCTCCGCTGCGGCTGCCAGCCATTCACCATTCAGCTTTCAAACTGCTTGTCGCGTTCGGTTATGACAGTAAATACGATGAAACTCTCTCCAAGATGATTCAATGTTCCTGTTATTATGCTTGATCTGAAGATAACGCTCTATGGTTTCGCATAAAATGACTTTATCTGACTGGAGTTTATTGCTGTTTCTAAATCGTGTTACTTTCTACTGGGTGTCTGTTAGATCACAACACTGGACTAGAGATTGTATTGTTCTTCACACACACGGTAACTGAATTTTTAAACTGTTAAAAGAAAAGGCTAAATAAAATATTGCATAGATAGATACACTACGCATCGATATATCTTCCCTTTGTGTTTTGAACTTTTCAATGCGGACGGAGCGCTGCGCACCGTGACTCCATGTTGCTTCAAGCGCATCATCCTGCGCACGGGATGCGCATAATCGCTTTGTGCCGATCTGTATTGGAGCCTTTCGTATTATAATACTTTTGCGCAATGAAAGATTATTAATAGCCTTTCCTGTTCTGCCCTATCTATAATATGTTGCTGCCTCATTAAAAAAGCTGTGCTATACATTTCTGGATGCGGTTGTTTCCTGTCCTTCTTGACGGCCACGACCTCTCTCACATAAGCATGTTGAGATTGTGTTCGTGGGTGATCCATGTTCTCTCAGAAAAGGAGAATGTGATCACGTCGGCGTGCTGTTCGTTTCTCCTTCCTCGTAAGGTTTGAGCGTTCAGCGCGCCGTGTGCCGTCTAGCTGCCAGTTGACAGCGCGGGTTGTCACGGCAACCCAAGTTCAGGGGCATTCACTTCACCTCCGTGTTGAAGGAGGATGCCCCTGTGCTACAGGCGGAGATCGCAGTCCTACTGGCGAAGGACGCGATAGAGCCGGTCCCTCCAGCCGATATGAAGACAGGCTTCTACAGCCCGTACTTCATTGTACCCAAGAAAGGTGGCGGGTTACGGCCAATCTTGGACCTGCGGTTCTTGAATCGGTCCCTTCATAGGCTGCCGTTCAGAATGCTAACGCAGAAACGCATCTTCAGGTGCATCCGTCCCCAAGATTGGTTTGCAGCGATCGACCTGAAGGATGCGTACTTTCATGTCTCGATTCTCCCTCGACACAGACCGTTCCTACGCTTTGCGTTCGAGGGACGGGCATATCAGTACAGAGTCCTACCCTTCGGGCTGTCCCTGTCGCCCCGTGTCTTCACGAAAGTCGCGGAGGCGGCCATTGCTCCCATGAGAGAGCGTGGTGTTCGCATCCTCAACTACCTCGACGACTGGCTGATTCTGGCTCAGTCGCGGGCGCAGTTGTGCGAACACAGGGACATGGTGCTCAGTCACCTCGGCCTGTTGGGACTTTGGGTCAACTGGGAAAAGAGCAAACTCTGCCCCGTGCAGAGGATCTCTTTTTTCGGTATGGAGCTGGACTCGGTCAATCTGACAGCGCGACTCTCAGAGGAGCGCGTCCAGTCGGTGTTGAACTGCTTGAATTCGTTCAAATGCAGGACAGCGGTACCACTGAAACATTTTCAGAGGCTCCTGGGGCATATGGCATCCGCAGCCGCAGTGACGCCGCTCGGATTGCTTCATATGAGGCTGCTTCAACACTGGCTACACGACCGAGTCCCGAGATGGGCGTGGCAGAGCGGCTCGTTCCGTGTCTCAGTAACACCAAAGTGTCGCCAAACCTTCAGTCCGTGGTTGGACCCTTCGTTTCTACGGGCAGGAGTTCCCCTAGAACAAGTGTCCAGGCATGCTGTTGTCTCCAAAAAACGGATGCCTCATCCACTGGCTGGGGGGCCACGTACAACGGGCTTGCAGTTTTGGGTCTGTGGACGGGGCCTCAACGGCAATGGCATATCAATTGCCTCGTTGTTAGTTCGTCTTGCGCTGGGCCGCCTCAAAGGGCCGCTACGAGGCAAGCACGTTCTGGTCCGTACGGACAACACTGTGGCCGTTGCGTACATTAACAAACAGGGTGGTCTATGCTCCCGCCGCATGTCACAACTCGCCCGCCATCTCCTCCTCTGGAGTCAGAAGCATCTGAGGTCGCTTCGTGCCACTCATATTCCGGGCCTGCTCAATCGTGCAGCCGACGAGCTCTCACGACAGTAAGTGCTCCCAGGAGAGTGGAGACTCCATCCCCAGGTGGTCCAGCTGATCTGGAGTCGCTTCGGGACCGCACAGGTAGACCTGTTTGCCGCCCCGGACACGTCTCACTGCCAGTTGTTCTATTCCCTGACCGGGGGGACCCTCGGCTCGGATGCGCTGGCACACAGCTGGCCCCGGGGCCTACGCAAATATGCGTTTCCCCCAGTGAGCCTTCTTGCACAGACACTGTGCAAGGTCAGGGAGGACGAGGAGCAGGTCTTGTTAGTTGCGCCATACTGGCCCAACCGGACCTGGTTCCCGGAACTAGTGCTCCTCGCGACAGCACCTCCTTGGCCCATTCCTCTGAGGAAGGACCTCCTGACTCAGAGACGGGGCACCCTGTGGCACCCGCGTCCGGACCTCTGGAAACTCCATGTCTGGTCCCTGGACGGGACGCGGAGGTTCTAGGTGGCCTACCACAGACTGTGGTAGACACCATCATTCCGGCAGAGCCCCCGCTACGAGGCGCCTCTACGCGTTGAAGTGGAACCTGTTCGTCGAGTGGTGTTCTTCTCGATGAGAAGACCCCCGAAGATGTTCGATCGGCTCTGTGCTTTCCTTCCTGCAAGAAGGGTTGGAGCGAAGGCTGTCTCCCTCCACCCTCGAAGTGTATGTTGCCGCTATCGCCGCAAATCACAGCATGGTTGATGGTAAGTCCCTAGGGAAGCACGATCTGGTCGTCAGGTTCCTGAGGGGGGCGAGGAGATTAAATCCGCCTCGCCCTCACTCTATACCCTCTTGGGACTTATCTCTGGTGCTAACCGCATTGCAGAGGGCTCCCTTTGAACCTTTGCAGTCAGCAGAGTTAAAAATCCTGTCTTGGAAGACAGTACTCCTGACTGCATTGGCTTCCATCAAGAGGGTAGGGGACCTGCAGGCATTTTCGGTCGACGAATCGTGCCTGGAATTCGGGGCGGGTAACTCTCATGTAATCCTGAGACCCCGGCCCGGATATGTGCCCAAGGTTCCCACCACTCCCTTTCGGGACCAGGTGGTGAACCTGCAAGCGCTGCCTTCGGAGGAGGCAGACCCAGCCCTGGCTTTTCTCTGTCCCGTTCGCACTCTGCGAACTTACGTGGACAGAACGCAAAGCTTCAGGACCTCAGAACAGCTCTTCATCTGTTACGGAGGCCAGCAGAAGGGAAAGGCTGTCTCCAAGCAAAGGATGGCTCACTGGATAGTGGATGCCATCGCCTTGGCGTATGAAACCCAAGGCGTGCCCTGCCCGCTTGGGTTGAGGGCCCACTCCACCAGGAGTGTGGCCTCTTCCTGGGCGCTGGCGCACGGCGCCTCGCTGACAGATATATGTAGAGCTGCGGGCTGGGCGACACCTAACACGTTTGCTAGATTCTATAGCCTCCGTGTAGAGCCGGTTTCTTCCCGTGTGCTCGCTTCAAATAGCCAGTAACACCGAAGGGCCCGTTCTAGTGTCGGCTTGCTGCGTCATTCCCCTCCTCATGGACCGGATACGTGCGCTGATATGCTCCAGTCGAGTTCCCCAGAACGGCGAACCCTGTTGAGTCCTCCGCAACCCGCGGCAGTCAGACGTGGCGGAGCGTCCGACGCCAGGTCTAACACTCGTATGCATTGGTGGAACTTGTGTTAGGCTGGGTATCCATATATGTTGCGACCCCTACGGCGGTCCCATATGTGTATTCTTCCACGGCACGGCTCCCTACGGCGAGCCCGTGTCTTTCCCTTGGCAGAGCTCGCTCTGCCGTCTCTGTGCGGTGTAGTCTCCCGCCTGCATTGGCCGGGGCCACCCCTGGGACTTCCGTATGTTATACTGCCCACGGCCAGTTCATACATGTATATTCCACATGATACCTCCCTACGGGTAGGATGTGGCTTCCGCAGCGGCCCCCCTGGGCACGCTTTCCCAGCGTTATCCAATACTCTGCTGAGTGGGTCTTGCGGAACAGCAGCAGTGACTCTCCCTGCGTAAGTTCCCCGCCCTGAACAGACAGGGGTCTGAGGGGCTTTCGCTGGGCGCTGGAAGTGGTAGTAACTGTGGCGTTTTCCATAGGGATCCCAATTCGTCGGTGACGTCCGACGTACGTCGAACGTGACCGACTGAAAGGGAACGTCTCGGTTACGTATGTAACTCTCGTTCCCTGAAGGAGGGAACGGAGATGTACATCCAGTCGCCACAGTTGCTGTACCATCACTGCATGGCCGAGTCACTAGTTCGGCTCCTCAGTGAAAAACAAAGGTGCGCTGCATCTCCTTCCGCTTTATACCCGCGGTGCGGGGCGGAGCGCGAGATGCAAATCTCGCACGCCAATGGCCATCGGCCCGTTGTGTATACACTCGAAGCTGATAGGGGCTCCCAGAAGTGATCCCAATTCGTCGGTGACGTCCGAGACGTTTTTCTTTATAATAAAGTTGACTGTATTTAGTAGATTGTGTTTAACACACAAAAGAGTGATTATCAGTATAACACACTGATACGGTGGCCGAGAGAGCTCAACGTGCTGCAAATGAAGAAAACATGCAAATAGAAAAAACACCAGCAAATAAAGAAAACATCTTAATCAGTTTGACAACACATGCGCTGCAAAAGTTCACAACACATGCAAATACAGAAACGCGCTGCAAAAGTTCAGAACACATGCAAATACAAAAACACGCTGCAAATACTCACAACACATGCAAATAGAGAAACGCTGCAAATACTCACAACACATGCAAATAGAGAAACGCGCTGCAAATAATCACAACACATGCAAATACAAAAACGCGCTGCAAATACTCACAATACATGCAAATAGAGAAACGCGCTGCAAATACTCACAACACATGCAAATACACGCTGCAAATAGCACAAACCAGGCCCGGCGATCTCAAGCCCCTTCTGCGATGATCTGAATGATGATGATGATGATAATGATGATGATGATGAGGCTACTTTTAAAATTAAATTAATATTTTAATTTGCCCTGCAATAATTTATAGCGCATCACGCATAACCGACGCGCTGTAATAAGATTAGCTAACTCCTCATTTAAAACAAAAAAACAACTTGTTTAACACCTACATCTCTTCTCGTTTTTTTTTTTACTACGGGCCACAAGGGAAATATTAAGAAATAAATTAAGGTTAAACAGTGTTATCAGAACATGTTGAAGTAGAGCTCTCATCGCTGAGTTTTTAGTTTCACTTTCTGCAGTGAATAATTGACTGGGATTTGAGACATAAAATCAAGTAAATTATTAAAAAATATATTATTTATTATTAATAATTTATTAATAATATTTTTTAACGCAAAATAATAAAACCCCCCCAAATCGTTTGTCCTGGCGCCGGGACTGGCACAGACCACAACGATAGTGTTATAAGGGAACACCAACAAGTGACGTACCTGGCTGGGATCGCTGGCTGGGATTGTTTACTCTTCAGTGGTGTGCACCTGAAAGTTTTTTTTTGTTTATCTTAACATTCTGATCGTATGTGCATTATGAGCAGGCCTATTTGCAGCGCGTTTTTGTATTTGCATGTGTTGTGAGTATTTGCAGCGTGTTTTTGTATTTGCATGTGTTGTGAGTATTTGCAGCGCGTTTCTGTATTTGCATGTGTTATGAGTATTTGCAGCGCGTTTCTGTATTTGCATGTGTTATGAGTATTTGCAGCGCGTTTCTGTATTTGCATGTGTTGTGAGTATTTGCAGCGCGTTTCTGTATTTGCATGTGTTATGAGTATTTGCAGCGCGTTTCTGTATTTGCATGTGTTGTGGACTTTTGCAGCTCGTTTTTGTATTTGCATGTGTTGTAACTATTTGCAGCGTGTTTTTGTATTTGCATGTGTTGTGAGTATTTGCAGCGTGTTTTTGTATTTGCATGTGTTGTGTGTATTTGCAGCGCGTTTCTGTATTTGCATGTGTTATGAGTATTTGCAGCGCGTTTCTGTATTTGCATGTGTTGTGAGTATTTGCAGCGCGTTTCTGTATTTGCATGTGTTATGAGTATTTGCAGCGCGTTTCTGTATTTGCATGTGTTGTGGACTTTTGCAGCTCGTTTTTGTATTTGCATGTGTTGTAACTATTTGCAGCGTGTTTTTGTATTTGCATGTGTTGTGAGTATTTGCAGCACGTTTCTGTATTTGCATGTGTTGTAAGTATTTGCAGCGTGTTTTTGTATTTGCATGTGTTGTGGACTTTTGCAGCGCGTTTTTGTATTTACATGTGTTGTGAGTATTTGCAGCGCGTTTCTGTATTTGCATGTGTTGTAAGTATTTGCAGCGTGTTTTTGTATTTGCATGTGTTGTGAGTATTTGCAGCGCGTTTCTGTATTTGCATGTGTTGTGAGTATTTGCAGCGCGTTTCTGTATTTGCATGTGTTGTGAGTATTTGCAGCGCGTTTCTGTATTTGAACGTGTTGTGAGTATTTGCAGCGCGTTTCTGTATTTGTATGTGTTGTGAGTGTTTGCAGCGCTTTTCTGTATTTGCATGTGTTGTGAGTATTTGCAGCGCGTTTCTGTATTTGCATGTGTTGTGGACTTTTGCAGCGCGTTTTTGTATTTGCATGTGTTGTGAGTATTTGCAGCGCGTTTCTGTATTTGCATGTGTTGTGGACTTTTGCAGCGCGTTTTTGTATTTGCATGTATTGTAAGTATTTGCAGCTTGTTTTTGTATTTGCATGTGTTGTGAGTATTTGCAGAGCTTTTCTGTATTTGCATGTGTTGTGGACTTTTGCAGCGTTTCTGTATTTGCATGTGTTGTGGACTTTTGCAGCACGTTTTTGTATTTGCATGTGTTGTGAGTATTTGGAGCGCGTTTCTGTATTTGCATGTGTTGTGAGTATTTGCAGCGCGTTTCTGTATTTGCATGTGTTGTGGACTTTTGCAGCGCGTTTTTGTATTTGCATGTGTTGTGAGTATTTGCAGCTTGTTTTTGTATTTGCATGTGTTGAGTATTTGCAGCACATTTCTGTATTTGCATGTGTTGTGGACTTTTGCAGCGCGTTTCTGTATTTGCATGTGTTGTGGACTTTTGCAGCGCGTTTTTGTATTTGCATGTGTTGTGAGTATTTGCAGCGCGTTTCTGTATTTGCATGTGTTGTGGACTTTTGCAGCGTTTCTGTATTTGCATGTGTTGTGAGTATTTGCAGCACGTTTCTGTATTTGCATGTGTTGTGAGTATTTGCAGCGTTTTAGTATTTGCATGTGTTGTGGACATGTGCAGCGTTTTTGTATTTGCATGTGTTGTGGACTTTTGCAGCGCGTTTTTGTATTTGCATGTGTTGTGAGTATTTGCAGCGCGTTTCTGTATTTGCATGTGTTGTGGACTTTTGCAGCGCGTTTTTGTATTTGCATGTGTTGTGAGTGTTTGCAGCGCTTTTCTGTATTTGCATGTGTTGTGAGTATTTGCAGCGCGTTTCTGTATTTGCATGTGTTGTGGACTTTTGCAGCGCGTTTTTGTATTTGCATGTGTTGTGAGTATTTGCAGCGCGTTTCTGTATTTGCATGTGTTGTGGACTTTTGCAGCGCGTTTTTGTATTTGCATGTATTGTAAGTATTTGCAGCTTGTTTTTGTATTTGCATGTGTTGTGAGTATTTGCAGAGCTTTTCTGTATTTGCATGTGTTGTGGACTTTTGCAGCGCGTTTCTGTATTTGCATGTGTTGTGAGTATTTGCAGCGCGTTTCTGTATTTGCATGTGTTGTGAGTATTTGCAGCGCGTTTCTGTATTTGCATGTGTTGTGGACTTTTGCAGCGCGTTTTTGTATTTGCATGTGTTGTGAATATTTGCAGCGCGTTTCTGTATTTGCATGTGTTGTGAGTATTTGCAGCGCGTTTCTGTATTTGCATGTATTGTGGACTTTTGCAGCGCGTTTTTGTATTTGCATGTGTTGTAAGTATTTGCAGCTTGTTTTTGTATTTGCATGTGTTGTGAGTATTTGCAGGGCGTTTCTGTATTTGCATGTGTTGTGAGTATTTGCAGCACATTTCTGTATTTGCATGTGTTGTGGACTTTTGCAGCGCGTTTCTGTATTTGCATGTGTTGTGGACTTTTGCAGCGCGTTTTTGTATTTGCATGTGTTGTGAGTATTTGCAGCGCGTTTCTGTATTTGCATGTGTTGTGAGTATTTGCAGCGCGTTTTTGTATTTGCATGTGTTGTGGACTTTTGTAGCGCGTTTTTGTATTTGCATGTGTTGTGAGTATTTGCAGCGCGTTTCTGTATTTGCATGTGTTGTGGACTTTTGCAGCGTTTTTGTATTTGCATGTGTTGTGAGTATTTGCACTGCGTTTCTGTATTTGCATGTGTTGTGAGTATTTGCAGCGTGTTTTTGTATTTGCATGTGTTGTGGACTTTTGCAGCGTTTCTGTATTTGCATGTGTTGTGAGTATTTGCACTGCGTTTCTGTATTTGCATGTGTTGTGAGTATTTGCAGCGTGTTTTTGTATTTGCATGTGTTGTGGACTTTTGCAGCGTTTTTGTATTTGCATGTGAGTATTTGCAGCGCGTTTCTGTATTTGCATGTGTTGTGAACTTTTGCAGCGCATGTGTTGTCAAACTGATGAAGATGTTTTCTTTATTTGCTGGTGTTTTTTGTATTTGCATGTGTTTTCTTCAGTTGCAGCGCGTTGAGCTCTCTCGGCCACCGTACACTGAGGTATAGAAATTCTACATTGAATTTTTAAACAAAACTGCACTGGTATCGGATTGGTATCGGTATCGGCCAATGCTCAGAATTTTTGGTATCGGATCGGATCGGTTCTGAAAAAATGGTATCGGTGCATCCCTAGTTTTGGCCGTTCATTTACATGACAACTTTTCAGTTTTTAGTACATCACTGTCATGTAAAAATAACCTAAACCAAAAAAGAGCATACATACATGTTACATCAATAAGTTGATATTGTATATTTTTATTTTTATAATTCACCAGATCAATATATTGTCTATTAAAAACAAACATGTGCACTTTACATATGTCACAGTCATGTCATGTTTAGTTTCATTGTATTGATCTGTTCTGTTTAGTTTTGTTTCCATTGTCAACATTTACCTGCGTTCTAGTTCATTCATTATTTGTCATGGTTTCTTATTGGTGTCACACCTGTCCCGTGTTCAGTTGATTTACCCTTCCCTGTGTAAATATGCTGTATTTAAGAGTTCTGTCTGTCTTGTCTTGCGTTAAATGTTATGGTTGTTGCATTATTTCCCAGAGTACTTAGTAAAGATTATGTGTATTGTCTGTGCCACGCATCTCTTCCTTTTGGATTATTATCAAACGCTACTGTGAAAACATACAAATACCTATCAATTCAAATAAGATCACAAATAACTTTTCACATTTATTAGCTGTTGAAATAGTTACACAGTAATAAAGTAACAAATACAGCACTGTACCAGCTACTAAAACCACATAATGAAAAGGCTGAAAGAGTTTCCACCAAATGTGCCTGTTACTTTTCCACTTTCTATCTTTTTAGAGATGCTTTGTGTTATCGGTTATTTTCAAAGGAGCTCTGACTGTCAGTGGTTTACGGTTATTATCAAAGCATTGAATCCTCACTAAAAAGAGACAGTGCTAGCCTAGATTCAGACACTTAAATAGTTCATAGAGGAATAATAGTGTCTCAGCACATTCAAAGACTCTATGTGTAAGTGAAATTTTGCTATTAGTTTTTGCAAGCTTGCATAGAACATCGTTTCTTTTTATTTCAACCTAATCATACATGGCCCTAAAAAGAATTTGGACATTTGCACAACTAATAACATTATCTAAATGTCATTGTATTAGACAGCATGACTGTCAAAAATGTTTACTGATGTTGTAAAATCCTTGGTTAATTGTGGAACAGTTTCTAACCATCAGACATTCTTTAACGTCATTGTTACAACAGTTCTTCAGCATTTTTTATACAAGCAGCAATTTACACTCATACTCCACTTGTAAAACGTTTTATCCTCTGTAGAATGCTTGTGACAAACACTTAAAAGCACTGATAGCATATTTAACACGAGTGAGGGCTTTGCTCAAAAGGGAATCAGCTGGTGGTTTCATTATTATACCACCCACAGTCACGGCACAAAGAGGGAATATACCTAGAATTAATGTGATGTTTACATTATAAAAACACAAAAACGTGTGGATCCAGTGGCTCGTTCATAAACCCAAACCAAAAGATTATTCACAATGTAGCAATAATGAATAATGTCAAAATAAGGTGGAAAAACATCAAAATTTGCGTTTTTACCAAAAGGACATTGCTTTTGATTTTCGAAGAACTGTCCATGTGACATGTTACTGTGATTTATTCATGTCTAGTGTCATGTCTACTTTTTTTTTTTTGAGTTGTTGTTTATATATATACACTATATTGCCAAAAGTATTGGGACACCCCTCCAAATCATTGAATGGGTTGCTCTTAGGAGTTCAGCGTGGTTCCGTGATAGGTTGCCACCTGTGCAATAAGTCCATTTGTGAAATTTCCTCACTACTAAATATTCCACGGTCAACTGTTAGTGGTATTATAACAAAGTGGAAGCAATTGGGAACAACAGCAACTCAGCCACAAAGTGGTAGGCCACGTAAAATCACAGAGCGGGGTCAGCGCATGCTGAGGCGCACAGTGCGCAGAAGTCACCAACTTTCTGCAGAGTCAATAGCTACAGACCTCCAAACTTTGTGTGGCCTTCAGATTAGCTCAAGAACAGTGCGTAGAGAGCTTCATGGAATGGGTTTCCATGGCCGAGCAGCTGCACAATTTTATGCTCCCAACTTTGTGGGAACAGTTTGGGGATGGCCCCTTCCTGTTCCAACATGACTGCGCAAGGTCCATAAAGACATGGATGAGCGAGTTTGGTGTGGAGGAACTTGACTGGCCTGCACAGTCCTGACCTCAACCTGATAGAACACCTTTGGGATGAATTAGAGCGGAGACTGCGAGCCAGGCCTTCTTGTCCAACATCAGTGCCTGACCTCACAAATGTGCTTCTAGAAGAATGGTCAAAAATTCCCATAAACACACTCCTAAACCTTGTGGAAAGCCTTCCCAGAAGAGTTGAAGCAGTTATAGCTGCAAAGGGTGGGCCAACTCCATATTAAACCCTACGGATTAAGAATGGGATGTCATTAAAGTTCATGTGCATGTAAAGGCAGATGTCCCAAAACCTTTTGGCAATATAGTGTGTGTATATATGTTGTCAAAATTTGCTGAGAAAATTCACCAAATCAAGCTAATTCCAACACATCACATTGCTGTGGCAGAGGATTGACGGATTGAATAAATATTATAAAAGGTTGATACAGTGGGGAGAGCACTCTATTTGATACACTGCCGATTTTGCAGGTTTGCCCACTTACAAAGCATGTAGAAGTCTGTAATTTTTATCATAGGTACTCTTCAACTGTGAGTGACGGAATCTAAAACAAAAATCCAGAAAATCACATTGTATGATTTTTAAGAAATTATTTGCATGACATAAGTATTTGATACATCAGAAAAGCAGAACTTAATATTTGGTACAGAAACCTTTGTTTGCAATTACAGAGATCATACGTTTCCTGTAGTTCTTGACCAGGTTTGCACACACTGCAGCAGGGATTTTGGCCCACTCCTCCATACAGACCTTCTCCAGATCCTTCAGGTTTCGGGGCTGGCGGTGGGCAATACGGACTTTCAGCTCCCTCCAAAGATTTTCTATTGGGTTCAGATCTGGAGACTGGCTAGGCCACTCCAGGACCTTGAGATGCTTCTTACAGAGCCACTCCTTAGTTGCCCTGGCTGTGTTTTTCAGGTCGTTGTCATGCTGGAAGACCCAGCCACGACCCATCTTCAATGCTCTTACTGAGGGAAGGAGGTTGTTGGCCATGATCTCGCGATACATGGCCCCATCCATCCTCCCCTCAATACGGTGCAGTCGTCCTGTCCCCTTTGCAGAAAAGCATCCCCAAAGAATGATGTTTCCACCTCCATGCTTCACGGTTGGGATGGTGTTCTTGGGGTTGTACTCATCCTTCTTCTTCCTCCAAACACGGCGAGTGGAGTTTAGACCAAAAAGCTCTATTTTTGTCTCATCAGACCACATGACCTTCTCCCATTCCTCCTCTGGATCATCCAGATGGTCATTGGCAAACTTCAGACGGGCCTGGACATGCGCTGGCTTGAGCAGGGGGACCTTGCATGCGCTTCAGGATTTTAATCCATGACGGCGTAATGTGTTACTAATGGTTTTCTTTGAGACTGTGGTCCCAGCTCTCTTCAGGTCATTGGCCAGGTCCTGCCGTGTAGTTCTGGGCTGATCCCTCACCTTCCTCATGATCATTGATGCCCCACGAGGTGAGATCTTGCATGGTGCCCCAGACCGAGGGAGATTGACTGCTAATAATTAGATCTAATAATTGCGCCAACAGTTGTTGCCTTCTCACCAAGCTGCTTGCCTATTGTCCTGTAGCCCATCCCAGCCTTGTGCAGGTCTACAATTTTATCCCTGATGTCCTTACACAGCTCTCTCGTCTTGGCCATTGTGGAGAGGTTGGAGTCTGTTTGATTGAGTGTGTGGACAGGTGTCTTTTATACAGGTAACAAGTTCAAACAGGTGCAGTTAATACAGGTAATGAGTGGAGAACAGGAGGGCTTCTTAAAGAAAAACTAACAGGTCTGTGAGAGCCGGAATTCTTACTGGTTGGTAGGTGATCAAATACTTATGTAATGCAATAAAATGCTAATTAATTATTTAAAAATCATACTATGTGATTTTCTGGATTTTTGTTTTAGATTCCGTCTCTCACAGTTGAAGTGTACCTATGATAAAAATTACAGACCTCTACATGCTTTGTAAGTAGGAAAACCTGCAAAATCGGCAGTGTATCAAATACTTGTTCTCCCCACTGTATATATTTTTTATTTCCATATCATTACAATGAATATAAGTCTGTAATTGGCAAGTCTGTAATATGCATTTGAGTTTGTCAATCTGTCAGAGGTTCACAGGATGCATTCTTGTATTCTATCTGTTCCATTTTGTTAATTGCTGATCTATTTTTTTCTTTTCTTTTGTCTTTGGCCATTCAAACTTTACAACTCCGCTGACATTATATTTCATTCCTTCAAACTTCATTCTCGCAAAAAAAGTGCTAAAATTAGCTGATGGGTGACTTACCATGTGTTTATGGTAAATTAACTTTTTTTTTTTTTGTCCAGCTGCCAGACAATTGCAGTTGATTAATATGATGCAACAGCAATAACTCCATCTTATGAGAATATCTTTTTTTACCAGCCCATATGCATAACCTGACCACAATATCAGCACGACCACAATTTTGCACAACAGAATAAATCACCATAATAACACTATAATAAATAGAATCATATATTCTTGTCCATACAATTACAGTTCATATTGACAATGTCTATCAATCTCCGACCACAAAACACCATTAGAAAAATCATAAAAATGTTTCCAAAATAAATGTGCTTTTATTTTTGATCTATTCCTTTAAGCAAGAAAAGAGCAATATGTCTCAAAAATGTCTCTTAACGAAGTTCAACATTCACCTTTGACTTTGATATGTCTTAGGTTTCACATCATTAGGCTGTATTTTAATGACTGTCTTTACTAAAAAGGATCTTGAGGAACAAAATGTTCAAACGATTCAAAGACCCACAATCTTTTTTTCATGCCAGGTTCCTTATGTTGGCCTTTATTACCCACATATCTCATTTATTGAGAGGAATGAAGCAATTTCTGTACTTTTTAAACATTCATTTTCAAATAAGGACTTGAATAAACAGTCTGCATACTGAAGCTGCTTTAATGAGGTGATTTAAGAACCGCCAGACCCTTTAGACCACACGACTGCAGTTTAACACACAAAGGGCATCCCATTATTTGAAAATAAATAATTTCTAGGGAAAAATACTGCATTTTGATTTGATTACATGCCATTGATCAGGAGCCTATACTATGAAGCCGGTTTAGGTGGCTAGCCAGGTGTTTCAGCTTATTTTCTGCAAATCCTGGGTTTTAGGCACCATGTAAGTGGTTTGGCTTTTAACGGTGTTCATTGCCATAGTAACGTCTCGGTTACGTATGTAACCCTCGTTCCCTGAGGAGGGAACGGAGACGTAACGTCAATGACTGACGAATGGGGGTTTCGCCTAGAAGCCTATCATCTTCGAGATCTAGAAAACGCCCAATGGCAGTGCCAATGCCATGGGAATGCGGAATTTGCATAGCGTAACTCCGCCCCACAGCGTGGGTATATAAGGAAGTACGCTGGCAACATCGCATTATGTTTACCTGCTGAGGAGCCAAGACTGAACTCCCGGCCGTTCCAGCGGTACAGCGGAAGTGGCAGAGGGACGTTACGTCTCCGTTCCCTCCTCAGGGAACGAGGGTTACATACGTAACCGAGACGTTCCCTTTCGTTCAGTCACTCCGAGTAACGTCAGTGACTGACGAATGGGGGTCCCAATGTAATCACGCCACTCGGCTGTCATCCAGTGCCCTGCGTAAGCGTGAGCTCCCTGTCGTGAGCTAGTAAGGACGAAGGACTCCCACTTAACACAAGAATACCAAGGTACACTGGGAAGCATATTCCAGGTGGAAGTATGCGCCAAGCGCCTACCCGTAGGGAGGACTTAAGGATACACATATGACCCGCTCAGGGCTACATATGGAGAACTCTGGGGTAACCAGCCGAAGGTGGAAGAAACTTTTACCCCCAGGGGTGGCAAGGGGCTTGCCAAGGGAAAGACACATGCTCAGGGAGGCTTACAGTGGAAATACACATGTGGGGGTCGCCCAACGGGGGAACCATGCACACGGTGGCACCTAGCCTAACACATGGGCCTGACCGAGTGGGCAGACGTCCTGGTGTCGGCATCAACAGTGCTGGAGGAACTCAGGGTTTTAGGGAAACTACCTGAGGAAATATTGCACGTATCGAGTCCGTGGAGTGGAATGGCGAGCAAGCGAAGACACCTGAGCCTAGTCCATTACCGGCCACTAGTAGAGCCGAGTACATGAGAGGACACTGGCTTCACTCGAAGATTATAGAATCTGGCAAATGTGTTGGGTGTTGCCCAGCCTGCAGCTCTGCAAATGTCTGTTAGCGAGGCGCCATGCGCTAGAGCCCAAGAGGAGGCCACACTCCGGGTGGAGTAAGCCCTGACCCCTAGGGGGCATGGACGTTCCAACCCTTCCTGGAGGAATGCGAGCATGGACCCGATCGGGCATTTCCAGGGGTCTTTTTGGCGAGAAGAACACCAGGTGACGAAGAGGTTGTACTTCAACGCATAGGTGTGTCGAGTAGACAAGGCCCTAGCGGAAGTGATGGTAGCCACCACCTGCGGTGGTAGGGTACTCAAACCTGCCGCGTCCCATCCAGGAGCCACACGTGGAGGTTCCAAAGATCGGGACGCGGGTGCCAAAGGGGAGGACTGCGTACTGATATGGAAGTAGGCGTCCTTCAGGTCGATCGCTGCAAACCAATCTACTGGACGAACGCCTTTAATGGCCTTAGTCTGCTACTGGGCGGCCGAGAACTGTTGGGCGCAGTTCTTGGCCGTGCCGCCGAAGAGGCCAGCCTGGGAAATGTGAGCGTTGAGGAACCGGGTTCGCTCAGCCTCTCTCATATCGACCAGGCTGAGCCCCGTCTCTCCTGGACCACAGCTGTGGACATCACCTGACCCAGGGAGCGCATGGTCACCTTCGTCACCCGGAGGGCGAGGTCGGTGGCGGCACGCGGCTCATTAAAAGCCCTGGGACAGCTCTACCCTCATGCATGCCACGAGCATCCTAGCCTGGTAGACCTGAAGGATGGCCATGGCATGCTGAGAGGCGGCGACCTGCCCCGCAGCTCTGTAGTCCCTCGCCACCAGAGTAGACGAGAACTACAGGCCTTGGAGGGGTGCTTAGGATCACCGCGCCACATTGAAGCACTCTGTGCAAGGGGGGGGTGTGGCCCGAGGAATACTCGTCGGGGTTTATGCCACACCGCAGCCCTCAGGTCACCCTGGCCACCAGCCAAACATCCCATCACGTGGAGGGGATAACTGGGGTGTGGCAGAGGGGACTCTCCCTCCATACGGGGGTCATTGAGTCTCGACCGTGATTGCAACTGAGCGTCAACAGGGGGGACCCCAGTGTACCCTTGGCCGCGGGAAGACAGCGGGGACTTCCAGGACCACGTGACCTCCTCATGTATCCCGGGAGAGAAAGTAATTGGGGGCGGGGCCCAACAGCTGTCAGGACGCGTCGCACCCAAAGACCAAACATCCCCCGAGATGACATGGCTGTCAACTCCGGGTCGGACTCGGGCAATGCTGGCATGCCCGAAGGCAGCAGCATAGCCAAATCTTCAGCCCCAGAGGACTCCAGCCCACCTTGAGATGCGGCAATCGACATCTCATCGCCAACTGGAGCGCCGAACGAAACACACGGGGCGTCCGCAGACGGTCCCGCTGCTTCAGTCCGATCACTCACGGGTAGCGATGTGCGAGAAGGGGGTGTGGCCCGAGGAATGATCGTCGGGGTTATTCCACACCGTAACCCTCGGGTCACCCTGGCCACCAGCCAAAGTACCATCTCTCTCGGAGACGGTAGATTGGGGTGTGGCAGAGGGGACTCTCTTTCCTTGCGGAGGTCACTGAGTCTCGACCGCAACATCGCAATGGTCATGTTCCCGCAGTGAGAACATGACATCCACAAACGCTGCTTGAACGTGCTGAAGTTGTATAATAACTAACTGATTTAGTAAATCTAAAGAAAAACAAAACAAACAATAACTGGAAGAAATTCACAGTTGCAATACAGTCTAGATGTAAAGACATTTTGTGAGGCTGATGTAGATGTAGATTTGACTTTGTGTGTGAAGATCAGATCTATGTGGCTGCATTTAGCTGTGGCTATGTGTAAATCATGCCCCAAACATGGTGAGGAGGGTTTACAAGGGTTTACAAATTTTGGTCCTGTTGTAACAGGGAGCCAGCATGAGAATGTGAGTGAGGTGTGGTCTGGTTCAAAATCTTCCCACACCAATGTTTTTGTTAAGGAGCATGATAAAGTGCAAAGTTCAGAGTTACTGAATCCTGCTGTGATAAAAGCATTTTCATGGTTAATGCAATTGTAAATTACACTGTAGCTACATGGCAATTCTGTGCTCCTGTACATGGTTTTACTGCAGCTATATAGGAAATAGCAGAGTGTTCCACTTAGGAGACAAACAAATTCAGCATAGATACACATACTGTACATGTTTAACTATTAAACTCATTGCTATGAGGCTGCTAGCCCACTAGCAAGTGAGGTTAATAGCTGAAGGCCTTGCATGAACAATGCAGTTAACTCACTAAGAGTTTTACCTGCAAATGAGCGCTGATCTTTGCCCTTAGAAAGTAATTTCCTATTTTTCTGAAAATAAGGTGGAGGTCGACCCCTACCCAGTGACCAGCATTTTTCCTCTGAATGGCCTATTTTCTGACAGGAACTGCAAAACCTGTTCTCTTTGCCATTGGGTTGTGTGCTACGTTCTCCTGGAGTTTGAGGATATTCATGACTCTCTAATGCTTGTACACCATGCGTTCTGGTACATGACTCTGCGCTATCACTGTGCTGCATCACCTTAAGAACTGAAATAGGCACACTTTCTTGTGCATTTTCTGAACTAAACGTTTCAGATTCATTAGAGCAAGTCACCTCCTTTAAGAAGTGAACATGCTTTTTAGTCCCATCGCTGTTAAGCATTTTGGGAGACATGAACTTTTTAGCATTTAGCTTAGACTTGAGATCTGCAATGGTCTCCTTGTGATTTTTACACTTTTCAGTCAGGGCTAACTGCTCAGCTAGTAATTTATCTAGCTGTGTTTGAAGATCTTGAATCTTTGCCTCAGACTTTTGTGTCTCTGCATTTTTAGAATGCATTTCTTTACATTTAGCATCTAGACTTGATAATAGAAATGGTGTCACATTATGTAGCCTTTTACAACTTATGAAGTTTAAAGCCTCAATTATTTCACCATGTTTCGATTTCTTTTGGTGTTTGCCAATTATGTCCCACCATTTAAGCATTTCATCATCTGAACTTTTAATTCCAATATACTCTTTCTTGAGTTTGGACAAGACAGGCTCAACTTTTTCACTCCATAAAGCAAACAATACATCACTGTTATTAGAAATTTTCCCTTCCATCCCCGAGGAGATAATCTGAATATTCTCGGATTGTACAGTAATGGGACTATTGAAGCTGTTTAAAACCTTCTAAGTTCTGTTTCATGCAATTCCTAAACAATAAAAACAGACTTACCCATTCCTTGGTCAGAAGTTCAGCTTTAATCCATTCACAAGATCAACTGTGAAAAAATGTCCTCATTCTGATGAATTTCAGAAAATTCACTGCAAGGGATCTCGGGTTTCGGCACCATCTGTAAGGGTGGGTCGCCTACAGTGGTTCAGGCTGCAGGGTTGCAGAATGACTAAAGAAACGTTATCAGCAAGAGGATAGAAAACTGTACATTTCTCGTCTTTACCACCCACTGCAACTTATACCAACGACGGAAATAAGCGCAGTTACAATAGCAAAATATGTGGGAGAGCGTTGCTAGAAGGTGACTATATTGTATTGCAATAGCACTTCAAAGTCAATACCAAATCAAAACTAGTTAGCACATCATTTGTAATAGAAAGGATTTAATGACAAAATCTGGTTATGGTTACACTTAAAATAGTTTCAAAATAGATGTATGAGATGATAAAAACTTATACCATTTATCGTACCTAGCATGAATAGAATGTTACCTGAGGGAGGGAGAGAGAGGGAGAGAGAGAGAAAGAGACAAAGAGAAGAAGAGAGCAAAGAAGAGAAGAGCCAAAGAGAAGGCCCCCAAGAAGAGAGAGAGCCAGAGAATCAAGAGAGACAGAGAATAAAAGAAGACCCAGAGCAACAGTTACATCTTCTTTTTATCTGTTCCTTGACCATGTGACTGAAACCCTAATGTGAGACATTCAAACTGACCAATCAGACCAAACTTCCCCCACTGTACTAAAGGTGTGACACATTTTGGCCTACAGGCCTTCAGCATCTCTTTGTCTTTAGGAATTCCAAATGGCCCTTCTGATAAGAAAGATGGGGGTTGAAAACAGTGAAGCAAATGTCTTTGTTCAATTTCAAATATCAAATATCTTTGATTATTTTCAATCCTACAAAGTCCAAACACGTCACGCAGCGATTGTGCCCATCAGATGGCAACAGAGATCGACCACACCCAGAAGTGCACGGGCAAACCGTCTTTAAAAAGACGTGCCACGTGCAAGCTCTTTTGTGAGAGGGAGCTTCACAGCGATGCCGAAGCGCCCAGGGAACGAATACCAGCTGGATGCAGATCACTGCACAGATCAGCAGGCAGGAAGTAAACACTCGCTGGAACGCGCCGTAACACCAACACCGACTGGAAAGCTGCTCGTCTCGAAGAAGCTTGACGATATACTCAAAAGGCTTAAGGAGTGAAGAGATAGATGCTCTTGGCTCCGAAGCAGAAACATAATGCGATGTTGCCAGCGTACTTCCTTATATACCCACGCTGTGGGGCGGAGTTACGCTATGCAAATTCCGCATGCCCATGGCATTGGCACTGCCATTGGGCGTTTTCTAGATCTCGAAGATGATAGGCTTCTAGGCGAAACCCCCATTCGTCAGTCACTGACGTTACTCGGAGTGACTGAACGAAAGGGAACTTACGGTCCACAGCTAACTTGCTCCGGGGCAGCTTATGTTCTGGGTAAGAGATCTCAAACCGAAATTGGACCAATTCAATTGTGAGCAAAGTAACACATCTCTGATGCAAAAAAAAAGTCACTAGCCTGCGTTCACAGACAGGGTTTAGATTAAGCCAGAATTAGGCCTTAGTTCAGAAAATTTAAGTATCTTTTTTAAACATGCCCTAGAAAAAAACATTACTGGTGTGCATCTTGAGACAAAATGATGGCACTGACATATTTTAAGATTTGTCAGTGCAAGTTGCTTTCAGTTAAAACAGCTCAAACATGCATTTTAGTCTTGGACTATCTTAAGCCTTGTCTGTGAAACCGGGGGACTGTTTCCAATCCAAATTAAAGGTAACTACATAGTAAAATAATTTGGTAACACTTTACAATAAGGTTTTGTTTGTTAACATTAGTTAACTACATTAGTTAACTTAAACTAACAATGAACAATACTTCTACAACATTTATTAATCTTAGTTCAGTCATGACAACTCTCGGAATAGTTTGAACACAATATTTTATTAATAAGAAATATTGATGTAATTGTAAATAGGTTAGGTTTTGGCAGACTAGATATGCTATGCTGCTTCTGCTGCTGTGGCTGCAGGCAAGAACACAGACTTGTTCTGCTAGACCACAAAAAACAGAAAGAAAACTGCTGCTGCTACAGAGCAAGTATGAAGACCTGCTCCATAAAACACAAGTGACATTAAAGTGCTGCTGCAAAAGAGACCCCCCCCCAACAAAGCGGGTAGGCTTTTAGACCATCCCCAGCAGATCTGCCGCCAAAACTTGTCCCCCCACTCCGAAGAGCCATGACACCCGAGTGTATACTATCTATGTGTGCCTGGCCTACCTTGCCAAATGGCTTAACTCTAGTGGCCTGAATAGGTGTGCCTGGGCTACCTTGCTGAATAGCTTAACTCTAGTGGCCTCTAAGACTATGTGTGCCTGGGCTACCTTGCTGAATGGCTTAACTCTAGTGGCCTGAATATGTGTGCCTGGGCTACCTTGCTGACTGGCTTAGCTCTAGTGACCTCTAAGGGTGTACTCACACTAGGCTATCTGAACTGTGCCCGGCACGTTTGACCCCCAAAGTCTGGTTCGGTTGACTAGCGTGAGTGCTCCGTACCGTGCCCGGGCACAGTTCGTTTAGCCGGCCCTGGCCCACTTGGAAGAGGACAATCGTGCTCGGTACAAGGCAACCGTGCCTAGTGTGAGTACACCCTAAGATTTTGTGTGCCTGAGCTACCTTGCCGACTGGCTTAGCTCTAGTGACCTCTAAGACTATGTGTGTCTGGGCTACCTTGCCGAATGGCTTATTCTAAAGTGCAGACGCAATGTGCAGAAATACTTAAAGGGATACACGGAATTAAGCTGAAAATGGTGATGTTTATTATAAAGCTGCTAGATGTCAGTAAAACCCCAATATAGCTCATAGGGACTTTCCCTCCTCCATCAGAACAGCAACATATGCGCATATGATAGTAATACATTCATAGACTCATTAATTTACATTGCATCTACAATGTCTTTAGCGTTGGGTCTAATATAGCATTCGTAGGCTGCTGAAGACCATCACCCCATTTCTTTTAAAGTAGCAGACAGCACTTTCGGAGCTGCAGTAGTAGCCGCGCCGATCCTGAAGGAGTGAGGCGTGTAGGCTTGGGGTTTGAGACCGCAGTGTTGAGACACAGCTGCTTCTAGGAATTGGAACATAGATGAAAAAGAGCAGGAAACAGAATTAATTTGTGATATAATGATAGAAGATCCTTTCTGAATTTGGTCAGTTTTAGAATGCTTAAGATTTAAAGTTAAATAATGGTTATAATTATGTCAGATACGGTGAGATCGTTAGCAGGATTGAAAGAGTGAGATTTACATGTAAATTCCCCACATCTCAGAAAACCATAGTAGGCAGTGAGAAATGCATTTTCTAATAATAAATCTGTGTAAAAACCGAAAACCCCGAAAGTATACTTTGGGGTACTACTAAAGCCGAAAGTATAGTTCATTTTTTCACGCGGACGCGAGTGTATGCGCACAGTCGAATGCACAGCCTTGCAAAGTATACTTCTTTTGACTCATACGCATACACAGGCGTTCGACGCATGCGCAGTTTTGAGCAATCTCTCACCACAAGGGTACAACTCATGTAAATATGGTTTAAAAGACTGGGTGTATGTAGGTCCTTACAGCAGAGGTGAAACTGAATACCTGCTAGTGAAGCTTTGATGGAATGAGGATAAAGCTTGCAAGATTCAAAACAGTACACTATAAATGCACATATGTCTATATTTATTGGAGAAGGTAAAAAAGCCAAAGAAAAGTGTGAAGTATGACCAGGCTGAATCGTAGGCTTTTAAGGTAGATTTGGCCATTCCCAACCTCATGTAATAAACGGCCAAATCCATATAGGAGGAGCGTTTTTTTAAATCTAGAACTTCTAGGTGGTAAGGAGGGCAGACCAGACTGGATGGAAGCGCATCGGGGCAAAGTGAGTGGAATTCCTGGAATTTAAAACAGTAAAGAGCGTCAGCTTTGTCATTATTGAGACCAGGTATATAAGCAGCCTTGAGAATTAAATTATTCATGACACTACATCAGGTAATACGCCTAATAAATCTGTTTATAAATGGTACGTCTGAACGGCCTTTATTAATAATATTAACGGAGGCTTGATTATCACAAAGAACGTTAATTTTGTTCCTCTACCATTGTTCCCCCCAAAGCCAACAGGCTAAGACAATTGGATAGATTGCGAATAAGGCAGTTTATTTTATTTCATCTGGCAGATTAAGGATTTCTGAGGGCCATGAACCACATATCCCCAAATATGACTCCGAACCCGATAGAGGGAGCGCCGTCGGTGAATACATTGAGAGAATTAGACGTTTCAAAAGAATAGTTCTAGAAAAAAGAGATACTGTTCCAATCTTGTAAAAGAATACGTCAGAAATGTAAATCAGAGAGACAGCCTTGATCTAATGAAATAATGTCTTGGAGATTATGAAAGGTTTTTGACAGGTCTAGGAGTCTAGAAATGAAAGCACGACCCTGGGGAATGATACGCATAGCAAAATTGAGGTGTCCTAAGAGAGTCAACAGGTCTCGTTTAGAGATAGAAGTAGATTGAAATGAAGACATAATTAGCCTTGTGCGATCCAGATTTTCAGATGAGAGAGATGCTTGCATAGTTTTGCTATCTAAAATTGCTGCTACGGCAACCGAATGTGAGACGCACAGCGAAATAATAAAATTTTGATGTTCATTTAATGCCGAAGAGGTGCCATTGGGAAGGATGCAGAGGCATAATTTTGAAAGCATCTGTGATGTCTGCTTTAGCGAGCCAAGCGTCTCTACCCGCAAATTTAACTCTTTCCCCGCCAGCGTTTTTAAAAAAAGTTGTCAGTCACCGCCAGGGTTTTTGATCATTTTCACAAAAATTTTATGGCCCATAGAATATTTTGTTGTATGAATATCTGAGCATGCACTATATCAAAAGAAAGAAGTTTTATTCTAGCTTCATGCATTCCTTTTTTATCAACACTTAAATATGGGTAAGTTTCATAAAAAAAGCAACATTTTAAACAAAAAGCTGAGAAGATCACGTTTATGTGAAAGACTACATCCAGATCAGATTCAGAGCGATGATCAAACACAGATGGACCAGATCGAGTCCATCAACACCCCTAATACTTGCACAGTCCTATAGCTCGCCCTGGGTCGACATTTCATTCAGTAACATTAGGCAGTTTTGATTTATATGATGTTTAATGTTGATGATCACGTTATTTTACATATGCATCTGCTTACATGCGATCGCTTGTTTTTTTTGCGTCTTCCTCGCTTGTGTTTTGATCAGGAGATCCTGTACTCATTCAGAAGATGCGTAATAGCGCCCCCTAGCGTATAACAGTGAAAACACGGAAACACAGAAAATTCTGTGTTTGGCAGGGAAGCGTTTTCTTACAAATAACGGAAAAGGCGGGGAAAGAGTTAATCAGTTGAATGGCGTTGTCTACGGAAGCGTAGGAAAAGGAAAATATATCTTCAGGAATGAGACTGTTACTGGGAATAGAACTATTGTGCAGAGATGAAAGGTCGATAATTAATCTTTTCTTACCCGAATACTTTCGAGTAGCTATGCCTATTGGGTTGAAAATAGAAAAAGGAGAGTGACGAAAAGGTCCGATGATATAATCTTTGTCTAATTCTTTTTTAATCAAGGGGTCTACAGTTTCAGGTTCTTTGAGAGCCGACATTAGATTTTTGCAAATGAAAGTGGAGGAGGGAATAGCTGTAAGTCCTGCCAGAAAGCCTTGAATAAGACTTGTAATAAGAAAATTAACGAAACAACAATTAGGATGATTAGATAGGTTCTCAGACAAAACTGAAACGTTGACTGGAGTTGATGGATGTTTATTCATCTTTTGGCAAGATTTGTAGGAGGAGCTTTGAACCTGCGGAGACAAACAGCTCTAGAATGACTGTCACCACAAACAGCACAACAATGTAAAAAATTACAATTAGCGTATGGACATTCAGATTCATTGAAATTAATACATGTATATGCTGGGGTGTTGTTTTGATGTTTCACCTGGCTAGGTAGGCAAGCAGAAAATTTAGACCCAGAAGCAGATTTTTTTTATACTGATTTGGTGACCCCTGGGATGCTTGGAAAACTGTCCGAGGGCAGAGATTGGCAGAGTGAGAAAAGGATCTGCAGACAGAGCAAGTATTTGCTCGAGATACGTTACAAACCAGTCCAGTTTAAGTTTGAAATGCTGGATGTATAAGGCTGCCTTGGCTGAAAAGGACTTATGGTATTTGTAAAAGAGAGAGCCACCGTAAATGAGCTTCAGGTCAGATATAATCACTAGATAGGTGTCAAGTTCAATCCTCCTCTCAGGAAAAAAAAAAACATAGAGTGTCTCTGAACACTCCAAAAGCCACATTGAATTCCGCTAAAGACAAGCTTTTAGAAAGTATGGGGTCACACTCTTTGAGAACAACCAAAGCATTGTCACAGTCAACAACGCATTTGTCTAAGACCCCTTATGAACACAATAATATTTTTACTAAATTGACTAATTGACTAAATTCATTGTTACCAGCGATTATTTGGTTCCTCAAGCTTAGAGGAATAGCTGCTGTGGGCGGAATGAAGGGAGCTCCCAAAGATGGTGCAAGTACAGCTGAGGAAAAGGTGTAACATGGCAGTAAGTCCTGGGAGGGACCCGCGAAGGTGTCTTGAAGAAGAGGCGTGATCGAAGCTGGGATATTGGAGCTTGAAACGAGATTATTTAGTTTGTTGATCGACTCTTTGATACCGCTGAGAGCAGAGAGCATGAGCATGTTGTTCGTGAATAAATATTGCAGAATCCATGGAACTGGCCATTCTCTAATGTTGAATTGACGCTGAGCCAGCCTACTACTCCGCCGGGCTGGGATAGGTGCTCTTGGATATTCCGCATCATTGGGATCGCCAGGAGCTTCTATAACAGAAGATGGATCATTGCCGGGTTTGTCAAGAGACAAAATCTCATTGATCTCAAGCTGAGACATGTCTCTTAAAAGGGAACAGTGGTTTAGAATTAACGAAAGCGTTAATATAACAGCTAGGGACATGGCTCTCAGTTTAAGATGAGCGTGCAGTCTTAACACTACCTGGTTGGACGGGAATATATATGGCTAGCTATATATGGCTATATGGCAGAGTTTCATGACAACTGAGTTATTGCATATATATTTGTTAGTTCATGTTAGTTAATGCATTAACTAATGTTAACAAATTACACCTTATTATAAAGTGTTACCAGGATTTTTAAAGACAAAATTGCAGATGATTGTTTTATTATAATCATTTTATATGATTTGTATATATTTATATAAATATATATTAAGAGAGAATTGAATCACGCTGACTCCCTCGATAGAAGTGTATCGCAGTTTCTCTGTTTCAAGGCATGTGATTGGCTGTTTGCTGCTGATGTCACAGTTTAATGTGCATGTGCTCCATGAACTCAGGACCAAAGCCTAGTACAAACGAAGCCTGATTGGATTGGTTTGGTTTTGTCAGCTCAAAACTAATCTTGTAAAGTTTGTTCAAACACCATCATTGTACTCAGTCCTTCTGATTCAAGCTGCGCTGAAGGATATTCGTAAGGGTCACAGTAACTCTTCAGTTAACAGGTCACCTCAACCTGGAATTCCTGTACCTAGGATTTTTTCTATCATCAGCCCTGAGCAATAAAACACTACATTTGAGCTATAATGAGTTAATAAGTTAATTTAGATACTTGTTGTTGGATATTTTATTTTCCATCCATCCATCCAATCAGACCACAAAAGGCGTGATAAACGAGCATAATTCAAATGACTCTGTATCCAATTGGATAGTCCTTCAACCAATCAGACAACAAGAGGCGTGATCAACGGGCAACGACCCATCGCTTCTCTATCCATCATCGTGTTAAACCTGCCAATAGAGCGCCAGGTGGATAAGCCAGTCTGTGATTGGTTCCCGCAAAAGTGTAACAGAAGCAGTAGAAATGAATGTACAGGTTTCCAGACTGAGTTGCAGGGCGAAATCAAATCGCCTGCTGGGTTTTATGTGGACGCACTCTTCCTGGAACAAACTTGCTGAAAATGCCAACTAGACCCAATGAATTCACAACAATGTATTAAAATAGTGTTCTCATTAATGTTATGTAATATGACAGTCCCGTTGTTATTATTAGCTGTGCATTGCTGTTTGAGTGCACGCGCTGAATGAACACTAGAGCACTTTTCTAGCGCGTTATTTAACACAAAGAAACGCATCCTATTTGAGATTAATTATATCTGCATATCATTACAAACAAATCACGCAAATGCACGAGTGAACTTGAACTAAATTACTTGCTATTCAGAATGTGTGTTTTTCATTCATGTTGTGGACGCACTCTTCCTGGAGCATGTCTGCTGCATGTTTCGCGGTTGAGCAGCACGCACGCGCATGACCTTGCTTAATCGATGATGGATAAGTTTTAAATGTATTATCAACAATTAATAGATCAGTGATTTATCGTTAACATCTGTTACGACCCCTGTCTCAAGGGAAGCAACAAAAACAAGGGACACATGCAAACCAAATATTAAGCTCAAAAAAGATGTTTATTGACTACTAAATTAAGGTAACATTAAATAATAAAATGAAAACAATTAAAGGAAATAACAGTGTTTCTGTGTCCATCAGTAACATCAGTGTGTAAAGCAAAGTGCATGGTTGAAAGTGTAATACAATGTTGAATTATAAATAGGGATGGCTGACGCGAAACAGACGTTTCGGCGCTTTGTCGAGATCCCGAAGCGCAGATGTTTCGAAACACTGCTCCGAACTGTGATTCGAAACACCCATGTCACGTGACTACGGCTAAATGAAGCTTCAAGTGTTTCATCAGGTGGCGCCTGTCGAAACTGCGTTTGATTGAAAGGGGCGGGAACAAACCACACAGTCACACATCTGTATGAACCTAATTCCCCACAGTTTAAAAGTGAAGTTAATCCATCTTCACCTCGTGGGTTTTTGTGAGAGGAGAGAGATTTTGTGATAGCAGTGAGATTTATAGTGCGCTTTGGTTAGTTATGTTTAGGCTAGATTTAAATTAGATACAGTGGGGAGAACAAGTATTTGATACACTGCCGATTTTGCAGGTTTTCCTACTTACAAAGCATGTAGAGGTCTGTAATTTTTCAAAAATCCAGAAAATCACATAGTATGATTTTTAAGTAATTAATTTGCATTTTATTGCATGACATAAGTATTTGATCACCTACCAACCAGTAAGAATTCCGGCTCTCACAGACCTGTTAGTTTTTCTTTAAGAAGCCCTCCTGTTCTCCACTCATTACCTGTATTAACTGCACCTGTTTGAACTCGTTACCTGTATAAAAGACACCTGTCCACACACTCAATCAAACAGACTCCAACCTCTCCACAATGGCCAAGACCAGAGAGCTGTGTAAGGACATCAGGGATAAAATTGTAGACCTGCACAAGGCTGGGATGGGCTACAGGACAATAGGCAAGCAGCTTGGTGAGAAGGCAACAACTGTTGGCGCAATTATTAGAAAATGGAAGAAGTTCAAGATGGCGGTCAATCTCCTTCGGTCTGGGGCACCATGCAAGATCTCACCTCGTGGGGCATCAATGATCATGAGGAAGGTGAGGGATCAGCCCAGAACTACACGGCAGGACCTGTTCAATGACCTGAAGAGAGCTGGGACCACAGTCTCAAATAAAACACACTACGCCGTCATGGATTAAAATCCTGCAGCGCACGCAAGGTCCCCCTGCTCAAGCAAGCGCATGTCCAGGCCCGTCTGAAGTTTGCTAATGACCATCTGGATGATCCAGAGGAGGAATGGGAGAAGGTCATGTGGTCTGATGAGACAAAACTAGAGCTTTTTGGTCTAAACTCCACTTGCCGTGTTTGGAGGAAGAAGAAGGATGAATACAACCCAAAGAACACCATCCCAACCGTGAAGCATGGAGGTGGAAACATCATTCTTTGGGGATGCTTTTCTGCAAAGGGGACAGGACGACTGCACCGTACTGAAGGGAAGATGGATGGGGCCATGTATCGCGAGATCTTGGCCAACAACCTCCTTCCCTCAGTAAGAGCATTGAAGATGGGTCGTGGCTGGGTCTTCCAGCATGACAACAATCCGAAACACACAGCCAGGGCAACTAAGGAGTGGCTCCGTAAGAAGCATCTCAAGGTCCTGGAGTGGCCTAGCCAGTCTCCAGATCTGAACCCAATAGAAAATCTTTGGAGGGAGCTGAAAGTCCGTATTGCCCAGAGACAGCCCCGAAACCTGAAGGATCTGGAGAAGGTCTGTATGGAGGAGTGGGCCAAAATCCCTGCTGCAGTGTGTGCAAACCTGGTCAAGAACTACAGGAAACGTATGATCTCTGTAACTGCAAACAAAGGTTTCTGTACCAAATATTAAGTTCTGCTTTTCTGATGTATCAAATACTTATGTCATGCAGTAAAATGCTAATTAATTACTTAAAAATCATACAATGTGATTTTCTGGATTTTTGTTTTAGATTCTGTCACTCACAGTTGAAGAGTACCTATGATCAAAATTACAGACTTCTACATGCTTTGTAAGTGGGCAAACCTGCAAAATCGGCAGTGTATCAAATACTTGTTCTCCCCACTGTATATTGACTGATAGGAATAGACAGTGACAGATAGGATAGATATAGTGACACATTCATATAGGCTAAGTTAGATAGTGACAGATAGCACAGCATAAGTTAGAGATATAAAATTATATAGATATAGATTCATAGGTGATAAATAGATAGATAAATTAATAGAATAGATAAAAATGGAGGCTCCACGTAAGAGATGCCGTACATCTGTGGTGTGGGAGCATTTCCATTTGGAAACACCAAATAAAGTGAGATGTATGTATTGTGATAGGCAGCTAGCCTTCTGCAACAATACATCATCCATGATGCGCCATTTAAAGGAGCACTCATCCTGCCATTTTGGAGGGTGCAGAGGATGGTAACATTCCCCCTGTAGGCCTGCTACTGACACTGCTGGGCCATCTAAGCAAGGTATGCATTGTTTGAAATATAATTCAGATAAAATCACAAAGTGTTGGGACACTGTTTAGAAAGTCCATAGTTTTAAATAGGCTTAGGCCTGTGTCAACCACCCCTAAAAACTAACGTCCCAATCACAACTCCCAATCGTGTTAAACACAGCTTCACTGTGAATATTTCAATATAACACTTCACAAACATAGCCACTGTTTTAAATGAAAATAATTGATAGGCCTACATATGATTAACCCATCGACAGCCAGTGAAGACATCAGTTTGGTTTTCCTAATTGTTGTAGTTCTTTATTCAGTTTGATTTGTCTCTGTCTGAGCATAAACTTTACCAAACATAACTTGTTTGTTTAGAAACGTTTCCAAATAATGAACCAGTAGAGTAGTCTTAATAGCTGTGCACTATTGCTATGTATCTGTCTGAAAGTAGGTTTCATCTTTTATCTTTATCTTCTTTTAAAAGGCAGGCAGAGGGCATTGGATGAGGCTGTTGTTAATATGGTGGTGAAGGATTTGCAGCCTTGGGAACAAGCTTGATCCAAGCTACAGTGGGGAGAACAAGTATTTGATACACTGCCGATTTTGCAGGTTTGCCCACTTACAAAGCATGAAGAAGTCTGTAATTTTGATCATAGGTACTCTTCAACTGTGAGTGACGGAATCTAAAACAAAAATCCAGAAAATCACATTGTATGATTTTTAAATAATTAATTTGCATTTTATTGCATGACATAAGTATTTGATACATCAGAAAAGCAGAACTTAATATTTGGTACAGAAACCTTTGTTTGCAATTACAGAGATCATACGTTTCCTGTAGTTCTTGACCAGGTTTGCACACACTGCAGCAGGGATTTTGGGCCACTCCTCCATACAGACCTTCTCCAGATCCTTCAGGTTTCGGGGCTGTCGCTGGGCAATATGGACTTTCAGCTCCCTCCAAAGATTTTCTATTGGGTTCAGGTCTGGAGACTGGCTAGGCCACTCCAGGACCTTGAGATGCTTCTTACGGAGCCACTCCTTAGTTGCCCTGGCTGTGTGTTTCAGGTTGTTGTCATTCTGGAAGACCCAGCCACGACCCATCTTCAATGCTCTTACTGAGGGAAGGAGGTTGTTGGCCAAGATCTCGTGATACATGGCCCCATCCATCCTCCCCTCAATACGGTGCAGTCATCCTGTCCCCTTTGCAGAAAAGCATCCCCAAAGAATGATGTTTCCACCTCCATGCTTCACGGTTGGGATGGTGTTCTTGGGGTTGTACTCATCCTTCTTCTTCCTCCAAACACGGTGAGTGGAGTTTAGACCAAAAAGCTCTATTTTTGTCTCATCAGACCACATGACCTTCTCCCATTCCTCCTCTGGATCATCCAGATGGTCATTGGCAAACTTCAGACGGGCCTGGACATGCGCTGGCTTGAGCAGGGGGACCTTGCGTGCGCTGCAGGATTTTAATCCATGACGGCGTAGTGTGTTACTAATGGTTTTCTTCGAGACTGTGGTCCCAGCTCTCTTCAGGTCATTGACCAGGTCCTGCCGTGTAGTTCTGGGCTGATCCCTCACCTTCTTCATGATCATTGATGCCCCACGAGGTGAGATCTTGCATGGTGCCCCAGACTGAGGGAGATTGACCGTCATCTTGAACTTCTTCCATTTTCTAATAATTGCGCCAACAGTTGTTGCCTTCTCACCAAGCTGCTTGCCTATTGTCCTGTAGCCCATCCCAGCCTTGTGCAGGTCTACAATTTTATCCCTGATGTCCTTACACAGCTCTCTGGTCTTGGCCATTGTGGAGAGGTTGGAGTCTGTTTGATTAAGTTTGTGGACAGGTGTCTTTTATACAGGTAACGAGTTCAAACAGGTGCAGTTAATACAGGTAATGAGTGGAGAACAGGAGGGCTTCTTAAAGAAAAACTAACAGGTCTGTGAGAGCTGGAATTCTTACTGGTTGGTAGGTGATCAAATACTTATGTAATGCAATAAAATGCAAATTAATTATTTAAAAATCATACAATGTGATTTTCTGGATTTTTGTTTTAGATTCCGTCTCTCACAGTTGAAGTGTACCTATGATATAAATTACAGACCTCTACATGCTTTGTAAGTAGGAAAACCTGCAAAATCGGCAGTGTATCAAATACTTGTTCTCCCCACTGTATGTTCTCCCATCCCATCCAAAGTTTATGCTTTGTAACTAATTGTTGTTTTAATTTTAATTCAGAGGCACAAATGTCATCATCATCATCATCATCATCATCATCATCAACAACACCAGCAGAAACCCAGGACAGTTTATGGGAACTGTTTGACAGTCGTATCCGTGAAACCCAGACGACACACAGTGCTACAGCTGATGCAACAGTAGAAGTGAAAAAGTACCTCAAAGATGCGTTTTTGCCCAGAACACATGCATGCCAGCAACAAGTGTCCCTTGTGAGAGGGTTTTTTCAAAGGCTGGAGAAATTATATGTAAAAAAAGAAGTCGGCTAAGTCCCAACAGCAGAGCAAAAATATTTTTGAATAAAAATGTTATGTAACAAATGTGACACATTGTGGCTTTATTTCTTTTATTAATCTTCATTGTTCATGACCAAAAAAAACCCCTATAGTTATTCACAATGAGGAGGCTACAGGTTAGAAAACCAAGATCATGTAGCTGTCAGACAGATGTTAAAAACTATTTTTTTTACATGGATCATTGTCAAGGTCATTTCAGATCAACACATGAAAGTGACCACTAGGTGTCGCCATGGAGACGGGTGTCGGATTGTTTCGAAGCTTCGACACAATATGGCACATTTGCTTCAACTGGTTCAGTGTTTCACGAAGCCTCGGTCTGCCCATCACTAATTATAAATGCAGAAAACAAACAAAACACAAGCAAAGTCCAAAACAAAAACAAAGGTCCCAAAGCCAGAGTTCCAAAAGCCCCTCTCTTGGCTCAGCTGGAGATCTCTTTTTAAAGGAGCGCCTGAAGCACTGGTCACAGGTGTATCCAATAGACTGCTAATTTGTGGGAAAAGGTACCAAGCCGCAATACCCAAGACCAACAGCAGAGGTCGTCACACATCCCTAATATTAACATTATACTATAAACACTTCAAACATGAGTTCAGATATGTACAAATAGGGTTTTTTTTGTGTAATCACCGTTCAAAGTTAAGTCAAGGTACTAATTTTTTCTTGAACTTAGGCCCCGTCCACACGGAGACACGTTTAGCTGTATACGTAAAAATTTTGTATTGTATTAACGTTTCGTCCACACGGATCTGGCGTTTTAGGAGCCTGAAACCGATATTTTTTGAAACCGGGTCCCAAAGTGGATAAATCTGAAACCAACACCCTTGCGTTTTCGTGTGTACAGCCAATCCATATATTTTGTGAAACGGTGTTGTCATCACACCACATCCCGTGCAGTAAAGACTAGAAGGAATTACTGTATTTGCATTATTGTAAGGGTAGGTTTAGGGTTGGGGTAGGTGTAGACGTTAATAAAACACAATCTGGTAAGTAGCAAATTTATTTATTGTTATTTTATTGTGAGATTTTGCCTCACTTCCTACCATTGCTTTACCCCTTCTAGCCACAACTCTTCTTCTCCATTTTTAGTGTATTTCTGTGGCAGAATTACAGCGCCACATACTGGTCTGGCATGTATACTACATCGTTTTGAGTCGGTTTCAGTGGTTTTTTGTGTACGCAGATATTTCTTGAGACGAGGGAAATAAAAGATCGGATAGGGAAAGCTCTGGCTTCGTGTGGATGTGGCCTTAATTTAAATGAAACCTCTGTGGAACTAACTTGAACTTTCAACTTGGAACCTTTAAATGGTTTTGTGCCACCTGACGCTAATCAAATCAAAGCACTACAGAATCTGGAAATTCTTGTATTGAAGATTATTGAAGATTGTATTTGCAATAATAAAGTCAATAATTCCATTAGGGAAAGAGTGGCTTTAAAGATTGAGAATTTAAATTGTAAAGAAAAATCAATGTGACCATGAACTTTACAACTTTACAATTTAACACTAGTTAATCAAACATTAAAAGCAAAAAAAAAAAAAAAAAAAAAATGCAGCATTGAAAACTTTGTCGTATGTGTGTCTATATGTGTGTTAAAAAAATGTCATCAATTTAAGAAAGGTAAGAGAAAACCAATTTGAAGAGAGTTTCAGGAAAAAAAGAGAGATATTGAGGATAGAATGGTTTCCTGTTTCACTGATTTGGAGAAGGGGTTGGAAAAAAGGCTCCAGATGAGTTTCTTTAAGCTGAAATAGATTTACATCATCAAATGGTTGATCTCCAGAGACATTTTTCTCTCTCTGAGGACATACTGTTTTGATATGGAGGTGACTATATTGCACAAAAGTGTCATTTGTCACAAATAATTTAGCCTTTTGTGCGACCACAACTGGAAAATTACATGGTAAGTTTTTAGGGGTCTGTTTATTGAATGATATAAATTGCTTGCAGATTAATAGGGGCATACGTGGCCACACTTTTTTTGCTATTAAGACTGCTACTTTTGCTAGCAATTTCACATTGGTTGTTATAGTAACAATGCAACCTTCATAGATTTATCATGCAATGCACATTAGCATGTTTAGCTATTGGTTAGGATTTTCACAAGGATCATATCCCAATACCAAAGACTTTACATTTGACTGTAGAGGTCAAAGTATACTTCACTTTGCACATGTACACGAGGGTCAGCATACAGTGTGCGTGACGCAAATTTCGTCATCAGAAGAGTACGTGCGTACTGAACGCACACCGCCGGATTCTTTGGGAATCTCGCAGGTAGCACATTCATTTTTTTGCAGTATTTACATGGGTTGTAACTTGTGGCGAGAGATTGCTCGAAACTGCGCATGCATCGAACGCCTGTGTACGCATACGAGTCAAAAGAAGTATACTTTGCAAGGCTGTGTGTTCGACTGTACGCTCGCATACACGTAAAAAAACGAAGTATACCTTCGACTTAAGAGATTTAGAAGGCTGAAAGGTGTAGGACTGCAAAATAAGGACTGTTTTTGCAGCAAAATTACTGCAAAAACAGTAAATTCTGTTCTGCGTGGTTATCATTATTGTGTTTCCTTACTTCTGTGAAAGCAACGTCTGTGCAGTATGTCTTTTTGATGCTACACCTAATGTAATAACCAATCATGCACAACAAAAGACGAAAAAAACCCCAACATGAAATCCAACCTGGCCATTCAGACCAAGCTTCAATAACAAATTTACATTCATCCAGATTATTATTATTATTTTTTAAAGTTGTGGTTTGGATCAGGCTTGTAAAAACTGATATTTTTTTTTTTTTTTTTTTTTTTTTTTTTTGCTGAATGTCTGAACAATACCAGGAAAGAGCTATTCATGCATATTCCCATTTCTCGACTAGCACATTGAGTCCTAAAAGTAACTGAATTGAATACTGGACTAAATTACATCCTGATGGCACCCGAGAAGGCACACAGTACCATCTACTATTTTTATAATGAAATGAATGGTTTATATGTTGCCCACAGAAATGTCATTTTCATCAGAATAAATATGCCCTCTTTTTAGTGGTCGCCAGAGGGAAATATATCCCCCTAATGTTGTTGCGCTGAGGTGATGGAGTGGAACAAGTGTACTGTAAAATAAAATACTGTAACAAATGTAATGCTGAATGTTAGTTAATGTTAGTTATTCATTAACTAATGTTAACTAATGGGGCCTTATTTGTAATGTGTTACCATAAAATTATAACTAATGCAGAATATAGAATTTAAAAAAAAAAAAAAATTATTTACATATTACATTTATCTTTACATATTACATTCATATGATGCTTGTGCATAACGTCCCTATATGAAAGTGCAGTGATGAAAATTGTTGACTTATTTTGGCTAGCTCTGAGATAATAAATGTCTCACAAAAGCTGTGCAAATACTAATAAAAACAGCTTTGGGTTTCATTCAAACTTTAAAACCCATTCTATTCCATTAGCAAATTCACACAACATAACATACTTTACTACACAAATAATATAAACTAAATAAAGCAAACAAGATAGATGGGGCATAGTTTACAAACTGTTCCATTAAGATATAATCACACCATAATTATTTCTTACAGGTCCAGAGTGCATTATGATGAGGAATCAGTCTGCCAGACTGAACCTCTTGCAGTTGCTTAATATCAATAAATCGGCCCTGGAGAAGGAGATTGTTCCTGTTGACTGTATATCTCCCCTGATCTGCGAGTCAGCCCACCCAGCCATGTGGCACAGATGCAACATTAATTATAATAAAACTGCTGGCCATGTCCAGGGACTTCAAAGTGCCCAAACGTCAGTCTGAGCGACTGCAGAGCTTCAGTGTGACTAATGAGCTTGCAGAGGAGAAACAACAGCAAGGGAAGTGTTGGAAAACCTTCCCTAGTGACGCAGAATCAATAAAGCAAACTGTTGTCAGTGTCGGAGGAATATTTTCTTTTTTTCTTGAAATAATGTTAGTCATGTCTCCCCAGCAGTGGTGCTGACTTAGTCAATATAAAACACATTTAAACATTTCTGAGTGAAATGTCTGTCTACTGTGTACACTTTTTACAGTTATATTAGTTTATGAGAAAATTATTTGCAGTCTAGATGATTATATATATACATTCTAGCGACTGACTCTAGAGGTTGCAGCCTTTAGCCTCCTTGTTAAGAGCGTCTGACCCTCATGCTGGCGGACCATATATATATATATATTTTAGAATAATGCAGTTTTATTATAAAAAACAACAACAACATGAATTGTCATAGATAGGGACATTTCCTATGCATTGCAGTATTGTGTTTTTGCAGAGTTGGTTTATCGTGTTTACGCCGCAGAGTGGTTTGGATGGCTCTTTTCTAATGTGTCTTTAAAATTCTTTAATCCACATCATAAATCACATTAAAGTCCATAATTGGTTGAAGCACATGAAAGATGCCCTGCGTCTGAGATGCCCACATCTTCAGGTTTTATCAGGCATTTCTGCTAATGAGATCACTCTCATGAGAGACCTTTCGTAATTACAATTATCTCAGGAATTTAAAGCTTATAAACCTTAACTTGACCCATGATTTCGACTTGATTAATATATGTATATATATATATATATATATATATATATATATATATATATAAAATCAGCTGAGTGGATTAGATACATAGCATTTGAATATATTAAATAATTGAATTTGAACATTTAATCTAACCTTGTAGTCTAGTTGTACAGTTATTGTTTAGTGAGCAAGGGAACCAAATCCTGCCAAAATGACATATCTTTCATTCAGTGAACAAAATAACAGTGTTTAGGATAAAGGGCCACCAAAAACAGAGGGGATATAGGGGGTGTACTGTAGTAAATGGACTGTAATAAATATTTTTTTCCATGGGTACTAATATACTAACGTTGTAACAGTGTTGACAGTTATTAAAAAAACAAAAACAAATAATATAGATTTTTATATAATATATATATATATATATATATATATATACACACTCACCTAAAGGATTATTAGGAACACCATACTAATACTGTGTTTTACCCCCTTTCGCCTTCAGAACTGCCTTAATTCTACGTGGCATTGATTCAACAAGGTGCTGAAAGCATTCTTTAGAAATGTTGGCCCATATTGATAGGATAGCATCTTGCAGTTGATGGAGATTTGTGGGATGCACATCCAGGGCACGAAGCTCCCGTTCCACCACATCCCAAAGATGCTCTATTGGGTTGAGATCTGGTGACTGTGGGGGCCATTTTAGTACAGTGAACTCATTGTCATGTTCAAGAAACCAATTTGAAATGATTCGAGCTTTGTGACATGGTGCATTATCCTGCTGGAAGTAGCCATCAGAGGATGGGTACATGGTGGTCATAAAGGGATGGACATGGTCAGAAACAATGCTCAGGTAGGCCGTGGCATTTAAACGATGCCCAATTGGCACTAAGGGGCCTAAAGTGTGCCAAGAAAACATCCCCCACACCATTACACCACCACCACCAGCCTGCACAGTGGTAACAAGGCATGATGGATCCATGTTCTCATTCTGTTTACGCCAAATTCTGACTCTACCATCTGAATGTCTCAACAGAAATCGAGACTCATCAGACCAGGCAACATTTTTCCAGTCTTCAACTGTCCAATTTTGGTGAGCTCGTGCAAATTGTAGCCTCTTTTTCCTATTTGTAGTGGAGATGAGTGGTACCCGGTGGGGTCTTCTGCTGTTGTAGCCCATCCGCCTCAAGGTTGTGCGTGTTGTGGCTTCACAAATGCTTTGCTGCATACCTCGGTTGTAACGAGTGGTTATTTCAGTCAAAGTTGCTCTTCTATCAGCTTGAATCAGTCGGCCCATTCTCCTCTGGCCTCTAGCATCAACAAGGCATTTTCGCCCACAGGACTGCCACATACTGGATGTTTTTCCCTTTTCACACCATTCTTTGTAAACTCTAGAAATGGTTGTGCGTGAAAATCCCAGTAACTGAGCAGATTGTGAAATACTCAGACCGGCCCGTCTGGCACCAACAACCATGCCACGCTCAAAATTGCTTAAATCACCTTTCTTTCCCATTCTGACATTCAGTTTGGAGTTCAGGAGATTGTCTTGACCAGGACCACACCCCTAAATGCATTGAAGCAACTGCCATGTGATTGGTTGATTAGATAATTGCATTAATGAGAAATTGAACAGGTGTTCCTAATAATCCTTTAGGTGAGTGTATATACAAACCCGATTCCAAAAAAACAGAATGCAATGATGTGGAAGTTTAAAATTTCAATATTTTATTCAGAATACAACATAGATGACATATCAAATGTTTAAACTGAGAAAATGTATCATTTTAAGGGAAAAATAAGTTGATTTTAAATTTCATGGCATCAACACATCTCAAAAAAGTTGGGACAAGGCCATGTTTACCACTGTGTGGCATCCCCTCTTCTTTTTATAACAGTCTGCAAATGTCTGGGGACTGAGGAGACAAGTTGCTCAAGTTTAGGAATAGGAATGTTGTCCCATTCTTGTCTAATACAGGCTTCTAGTTGCTCAACTGTCTTAGGTCTTCTTTGTCGCATCTTCCTCTTTATGATGCGCCAAATGTTTTCTATGGGTGAAAGATCTGGACTGCAGGCTGGCCATTTCAGTACCCGGATCCTTCTTCTACGCAGCCATGATGTTGTAATTGATGCAGTATGTGGTCTGGCATTGTCATGTTGGAAAATGCAAGGTCTTCCCTGAAAGAGACGACGTCTGGATGGGAGCATATGTTGTTCTAGAACTTGGATATACCTTTCAGCATTGATGGTGCCTTTCCAGATGTGTAAGCTGCCCATGCCACACGCACTCATGCAACCCCATACCATCAGAGATGCAGGCTTCTGAACTGAGCGCTGATAACAACTTGGGTTGTCCTTGTCCTCTTTAGTCCGGATGACATGGCGTCCCAGTTTTCCAAAAAGAACTTCAAATTTTGATTCGTCTGACCACAGAACAGTTTTCCACTTTGTCACAGTCCATTTTAAATGAGCCTTGGCCCAGAGAAAACGCCTGTGCTTCTGGATCATGTTTAGATATGGCTTCTTTTTTGACCTATAGAGTTTTAGCCGGCAACGGCGAATGGCACGGTGGATTGTGTTCACCGACAATGTTTTCTGGAAGTATTCCTGAGCCCATGTTGTGATTTCCATTACAGTAGCATTCCTGTATGTGATGCAGTGCCGTCTAAGGGCCCGAAGATCACGGGCATCCAGTATGGTTTTCTGGCCTTGACCCTTACGCACAGAGATTGTTCCAGATTCTCTGAATCTTTGGATGATATTATGCACTGTAGATGATGATAACTTCAAACTCTTTGCAATTTTTCTCTGAGAAACTCCTTTCTGATATTACTCCACTACTGGTGATCCTCTACCCATCTTGACTTCTGAGAGACACTGCCACTCTGAGAGGCTCTTTTTATACCCAATCATGTTGCCAATTGACCTAATAAGTTGCAAATTGGTCCTCCAGCTGTTCCTTATATGTACATTTAACTTTTCCGGCCTCTTATTGCTACCTGTCCCAACTTTTTTGGAATGTGTAGCTCTCATGAAATCCAAAATGAGCCAATATTTGGCATGACATTTCAAAATGTCTCACTTTCAACATTTGATATGTTATCTATATTCTATTGTGAATAAAATATAAGTTTATGAGATTTTTAAATTATTGCATTCCTTTTTTATTCACAATTTGTACAGTGTCCCAACTTTTTTGGAATCGGGTTTGTATATATATATATATATTGCATAGTTTATTAAAGTGAATAAATAAACAGAAAATTATTACGACAGGGTCATGGGCGGCCAAGGCTCACTGATGCACGTGGGGAGCAAAGGCTGGCCCGTGTGGTCCGATCAAATAGACGAGCTACTGTAGCTCAAATTGCTCAGGAAGTTAATGCTGGTTCTGATAGAAAGGTATCAGAGTACACAGTGCATCGCAGTTTGTTGCGTATGGGGCTGCATAGCCGCAGACCAGTCAGGGTGCCCATGCTGACCCCTATCCACCGCCGAAAACGCCAACAGTGAGCATGTGAGCATCAGAACTGGACCACGGAGCAATGGAAGAAAGTGGCCTGGTCTGATGAATCACGTTTTCTTTTACATCACAAGGATGGCCGGGTGCGTGTGCGTCGCTTACCTGGGGAATGAACACGTTCTCACACCCAACTCGTCACATACTGACGCTTGGTCATGTCCCTTCGGCATCACTTTTTAACGCACAGGGTACCCCTTTAGCATCATTTTTTGACACGCAGGGTGCTCCATTGATTTCACTGAGAAACCTTTGGTGTCATACACAGACGTGTTGGGCATGGGAATGTTATCGTCATGATGAAAATATATATTGGGTTATGATTTTGCCATTATGACATGTTGGAGTGTGATTCTCAATTCAATCAGCCAGCATAATTGTATTTACGTTTATTTTATTTTTTATTTACGCTATTTAGACAAGTTTGAACACGTAACCCAAACCCATCCGTAAACCTATCCATTTGTGTATTATATGATATAAAACACAGGATATAACAGGCAGATACGACTGCAGGCACAATTTATTCAATAAGTACAAATATTCCAAGTGTTCCGAGCCCAAATTATTGATTTGTGTGAAGAAAATCCCCAAAAGCGATCAGCGTCTCCATCTTCAGAAGATCATGAACACATTCAAAAATTGCCGCCCGAAGAAATGTTACGTCAGCTTTGATAGTGAAATTGCATTGGCTCTCGTATGTCTCGTGACCAACTGCGTCATTACGTCAGCTTTGATTATAAAATGTCATTGGCTCTTGTGTGTCTTGTGACCGATTGCATCATGCTAAAGAGTCGGGTGTATCTTTTGAGATATGACTGAGTGCATGCGTGCATTCACGGAGCGGCGGGATCATCATTTCAGCAATTAAAACATTAAGATCAACTCTGTTCTTTACATAAAGATATCGTATGACTTCAGAAGACTTGGAATGCAACATGAGTTAATACTTTTATACTGTTTTTGGTCAGTTTTTGCAATAAATACCTGTGACTGTACTTTATTTGCCTGTTAAGTGTTTTATATTGCTGAGAAGTGGGTGGGTTTAGGGTGGGAGTGGGGTTAAAAAAGTAGTGGCCTATAAATATTCATAAAATCATGTCTACTTTTACAAATGCAAAGAATTAAATGCGTCTTGATCTGACGCATTGGGCAAACAACTGAAATTAATGGAGTAACCTGCATGTCGGAAAATGACGCTAAAGGGGTACCCTGTGCGTTAAAAAGTGACGCCGAGGGGTCCTGACCAAGCATCAATATGTGACGAGTTGAGAGTGAGAACGTGTTGGGGGAACACATGGCACCAGGGGAAAAAGGCAAGTCGGCGGAGGCAGTGTGATGCTTTGGGCAATGTTCTGCTGGGAAACCTTGGGTCTTGCCATCCATGTGGATGTTACTTTGACATGTACCACCTACCTAAGGATTGTTGCAGACCATGTAAACCCTTTCATGGAAACGGTATTCCCTGGTGGCTATGGCCTCTTTCAGCAGGATAATGCCCTGCCACAAAGCAAAAATGGTTCAGGAATGGTTTGAGGAGCACAACAACGAGTTTGAGGTGTTGACTTGGCCTCCAAATTCCGCTGAACAAACAAGTTCGATCCATGGAGGCCCCACCTCACAACTTACAGGACTTAAAGGATCTGCTGCTAACATCTTGGTGCCAGATGCCACAGCACACCTTCAGGGGTCTAGTGGAGTCCATGCCTCGACGGGTCAGGGCTGTTTTGGTAGCAAAAGGGGGACCAACACAATATTAGGAATATTAGGTCAATTAGTAATAAATGCTAATCATAATGTTATGCCTGATCGGTGTATATATATATATATATATATTGTATGCGTTTTGGCCATTCATTTACACGACAACAGCATTTTAGCAGCCTGAAAATGCAAACTTTTGAAAACAGGTTTCAAAGTGCAAGTTTTTGAAAACGATACAGTTATTGTCTCTATGTAAAATACAAAAATGTGTTCAGTCTATATGTGTGTAGTGTTTCTTTACAAAGTGACATCACCAACTACTGGCCTGGCATGAACAATACAGCGCTTTTAGTTGTTTTCATGGATCTGTGTGAAAGGGGGTAATTTTGACAACGTTGTTGTCTGTATGCGAAAAACGTTCATTTTTAGTACAATGTTGTTGTGTAAACATACCCTTAGAAAAACCTGCACAAATCACCTTTTTTCTGCATTAAAAACATCCACTTGGCTCAAACATATGAGGGGGCACGTGTAATTTAAATTGGCTTGATTGGCTTGGGAATATCTATTCTCTTTAAAAAGAGTTCAGCATCTCAAATATTTTGTCTCCAGTCCACTCGTTTATTTGCTATAGTCATTTAACCCATTGCAATTTCTTTCTGTATTGGTCATAGGGTAACAGGTATCATTAGAACAGGAAAAGAATAATCAGGATTTGGTCACAGCATGGGGAGTTAAGATGACATCATTTTTTTGTTATTCAGAAATAACAGATGTCTTAGCTCTATTAGGTATTCTAGATTATATTTTATTGTAAATGTTGTGTTATGTCAAGTCACCATTAGAGTGATTAGTGTTCTCTTCTGTGAGATTTCTTCTGTATAGAAGCAATTATATTAATGTTTTCAGTTTGTTAAACAAACTGATACAGAAATTAGAAAAACTAAGAAAGTTCTACATCACTTTTATGTAATATCTATGTTCATATTAACATAAAATGCAAGCTTTTTGAATGTGGTTCCAGTATAAACAGTGGTTCCAGTATAAAGAATAAAACATCAGTAATTTTGAGAAAATAGAACTTATTATATTGTATTTGATGAAAGCACAGACCAGCTGTAATTGTTAAGTTGATACTGAAGTAGATTGCCCCACGTTTCTCAACTTCTGATTTTTTACAGTATACAGAACAGTCAACAGCTGTTTATGAAGACTATTTATTCATATTACACATTTAAGCTAAGCATTTAAAAAGTTACCCAAGACGTTCCCTTTCAAAAGCTTCTCTCAAAGCTGCGCTGCTAACACTATGGGAACGAGAATACCAACGCCGCCGCAGTGGAAGTGCCTGGACCCCTCGCGGTTGAGTAGTGTGTGCTTACAAGTATGTGAAATATCTCAGACATGAGCTTGGGATGTCGACTCGAGGACATGTGATACCGGAGTTACATGAACATCCAAACTATAAAATCTGATGAATGATTGCAGAGGGAACCAACCTGCCGCATCACATACTTGTTGCAAGGGGGCGCCCCTTGCCAAAGCTTGAGAGGAAGCGACCCCCTTGGTAGAATGAGCCCTAACTCCTAGAAGCGAAGCTTGACCGCATGCCCCATATAGGGCAATGGCATCCCTCACCCAGTGTGACATCGTTTGGCACTGACACTAGAGGTTCAAAGGGGGTCTCAACCAGCCCCTTGAGGACTATGGCTAAGTCGCACAAGGGGATCATGGCTTTAATGGGAGGCCCCCAAGACCGCTCCCCAGCCCATATAGGAAGCTTGCGACAACAACACACGCCTTAAGTGGGAACCAAGGCGAGGAACCGGGGTCTGAGTCACTTAGAAAGGGTACAAACTTACGGCGCGTAACCCTGATTTGCCTTTGGGGATTGGCCCTTGGATGAAATCCCCTGGCTTTGAACCACAGTCCCATGGTGACCAAGTCCGAGTTACTATCCAAAACTTTACATAAACCTTAAAAGCTTACAAAGACTTCAGTCATTACTAGAGAGTTATCATGCTGTTCACTTTAGAACACTGATCCAAATAATTAGTAGGCTAATTCCTTCTGAAGGATTTGGTAATACTTGAGTCATTACTAATGAGTTACTATGACCTTCACTTTAGAATTATACATTATGCATTATTCACGTTAATTATGAACCTGTATATAGTAGTTCTTAGTAGTCCTCTGGGAGGTGTGAAAAAAATAGTAGATATTGATTAACTAATAGTGAACTACCTCATTCGACTAAGCACTATTACTTACTAATTCGTTAATCAGAGTTTCTTCTTAGTTGATAGTAGTTACTAGAGTGTTAATAGTGCATTACTCATTTGTTCCTGTGTAGTTATTCATTAATGACGGAACAGTATTCTAAAGTGTTACCCATTATTTTATGAAGCAAATTTAAAGTTACCATGAAATTAAAATTGACATGTTTTTTATGGAATATTGCAGTATTATATATATATATATATATATATATATTGTCACCAGACCTCACGTTGGTGTAACAATAGTCCACTGGAGATGAGTTGCAGAACCCAAGTGCAGTTTATTTAAACCAAACACAAAGTAAACAATGACTTGACTTGACTTGATCTTGACTTAACAACATGAATCAAAACATAAACTTGGACCAAACTCACCAACAACGGGTTACAACATCAGGCCCGTGCAGGTGGACAGGACATGGACCCTGGCAAGGCAGAGACGGGCCTGGGAGCACGGGCGGACCTGGGCCATGGAGCATGGGCGCAGGCAGTTCAGGAAGCCAAGGCGGTGCAGGAAGTTCAAGGGACCATGGCGGTGCAGGAAGTTCAGGAAGCCATGGTGGTCCAGACAGGCACGGCCTCCGTGGCCTTAGCCAGGTACCTACTGCCCCCCCAAAAAATTTCTTGGGCGGAGCTATGGGGTCATGGCCTGGAGAGGATCTTGGACGCTGGTCAAGGGCTGGAGCCATCTCTGGACGCTGGTCAGGGGCTGAAGCCGTCTCTGGACGCTGGTCAGGTGCTGGAGCCGTCTCTGGACGCTGGTCAGGGGCTGGAGCCGTCTCTGGACGCTGGTCACGGGCTGGAGCCCTCTCTGGACTCTGGTCACGGGCTGGAGCCTTCTCTGGGGCTGGAGCCCTCTGTGGACTCTGGTCACGGACAGGAGACGTCGCGGGACTCTGGAAGTGGACAGGAGACGTCGCGGGACTCTGGACGTGGACAGGAGATGTCGCGGGACTCTGGACGTGCACAGGCACTGTGGGACTGTGGTGCTTCTCCACAGCTTCCACGGTAAATGAGGAACAACTCAACAGAAGGGCATGGTCGATATATTGGGTCAGGGAAAGGTGAATTTTTCCCCCTGGCAGTCCAGAGCGCAAGGGCTCATTTAACCCATATCTAAAAATGTCATCTCGTTGGTTCCATTAAAACCAACAAGATGACAAAGTTCACAAAGCTCCTGAACGTAGTCCTCTGGCTCGATTACCTTGGTGGAGGTTGAGCAGACAAACAACTGCTGGGTTCATTGTTATGTTGGTCTAGTATTCTGTAACAATAGTCCACTGGAGGCGAGTTGCATAACCCAAGTGCAGTTTATTTAAACCAAACACAAACAAAGTAAACAATGACTTGACTTGACTTGACAACATGAACCAAAACATAAACTTGGACCAAACTCACCAACAATGGGTTACAACATCATAACACTAGACATTACAGTTGGCCAGAATTGGCATATTTGCTAACAAACTGGTTTCGCAGGAGGTGTTCCTATAGCATCAATGCCAGCAAACAGCATCTTATTCCCTTCTCAGGGAACCGGGTTACGTACGTATGGGTTACGTACGTAACCTGAGACATTGTAAAAATATTTGACAACTCAAATTCACCATCCTTAAATCCAAATACAAAATGCAGTTTTGCATCCCTCGATTCAAATTCTGTTCAAACCAGGAACTGGGTTAGAATTTAAAAGACATTCTCATTTACCTTCTAATGAACTTAAAACCCTGATGTGGAGCATTCCAAATCAGTCACTCATGAGGTTCTATTCTAATTCAGATGTTGTCGTGGAAGGCAGCAGCTGACAGCAGGGCAGCTTACTAAGGTTTTGGAACAGAGCCCTTGTGTGAGAGCCGTGTGTGTGTTGAGGTACTTGTAAGCAGCTCTGATTAAAGAGACGTTGGATGTCATTCTACTAGACAGACCTATGGGACAGCTGCCAATAAAAGCGCGTCCCAAAGGGTATTGAAACAGAGATAGCAGTCGGTAACTGACACGAAGTGCATGGCAGTAGAGGGCTTCTCTGAAGGACAGGGGTCGGAGTTGTGATAAACATTCTGGCAGTCACAGTGAGAGATGTGAATTGTTCCTGACTGAGAGATCGACTGCAATGTTACAGCACTATACTTTTCTTTTTCTCATTTATGTCTGGTATTTGGACACATTTAAGATGATTTTCTGATATCAGTGGTATAGATTATTTTCTTCTTTTGCTACACATCTGAACTAAATTCTTTGGTTTTACCCGTTGTGGTGGGCATATATAATATGCCTTTAAATGACAGATGTGATACCATGTTCTGCTGTTGAATGAGCTTCATTTTTTGGTAGTTAGGTAATTAACTCTTAAATGCATTAATGTTTTGCCATTCATATATATTTGGATCTTTAGCGACCCAGATCTATACATTTAATCATTTAGCAGACGCTTTTATCCAAAGCGACTGACAAATGAGGAGAACAATAAAGCAATCCAATCAACAATATGGTAACACTATGCTATTATTATATATTATTGTATAATATATCTAACACGGATGGATCACTAACTGCCGCAATAGTATAAAACTCCCCTGATATTTTAATAACAACTACAAAAGAATAAAATAAAGCATATTTGGCCTCCTTTTGGACTTTGGAAGGGTTAAATTTGAGCAGATTCTTTGCATCACTGTCATCATCAGAGCTAATTTCCCCAGTATATTCAGCATTTGGATTATATTCACGATCGTTTTCAACATCTTCAAAATCAATATTTTGATCACTTACAGCTTCTTCACCAGATCCACCATCAAGTGACAGTGACACCAATATTTGATTGCCTACAGTACTAGCTCTGCAGTAAATCGCTGAGCATGTTTTGCTGATGATACTTTGTGTATTTTGTTTTGTGCCTACAGTAATTGTCAGTCATCATGTCATCATTGTCACACATTGCCATCTTGAGGAATAAAGGTGAACTGAACTTATTGAGTCGTCAGAGATCCAATTATTGTTGTGCAGAAAAAATATATACTTATACTATTACATACCTCGGGTCGCTAGCGACCCTATATACTTTTTGCAAAAAATAGTAAACAGACATCCTTTTATCATTTTATTTTTTTCTTCTTATATTGTTTATAATTAATAGATTGACTTACTTTAAAAAAGTGAATGAGGAGGAGGGTAATAACTGACTTCTCGGGTCGATAAAGACCCGAGGTATGCATTTAAGGGTGAAGTTTGAAATGTTCAGTCACTTTTTTTGCAGCCAGGTCTTTAAGGTACAAAAATAAACCTGCCCTGAGAAATATTGACTGTAGTAACTGTGACAACAAAGCCCTTAAATGAAAGCTTTCAAATGCAGCACTTAGTACAAACAGAATTAGCTGATATATTACACCGTAAAGTGCCCTCTCTACAACATTGCGTCAAGCGCTCACATAAACAAATGCATATAATTTATTTTGACTGGCTCCATCAAAGTGAAAATAAGGTTCTTGAATCTCTGAAACTGCAGCGCAAAAGAGCTCAGAGGCAGGTATGCAGCTTTCTATAAAAATAAGACACAGCCTTATCAGGTTTGGAACAGCCTAGACATTTTTATCTTTCAGCTTGTGACAGATGTATCAAATGTCTGTGGACTTTTTTTTTTTTTTTTTTTACCAGCTTGAGGATCAAGCTTAATAATGTTCTGGCTTAGGCATTAGCATTGATAGGACTGAGAAAGCTCTCTTCACACTGCTTTATACAATTTAATCTTTGAGTTAGAATCCATTTAAGGTGTTTGTTGTCACATCTGTCAAATAGAATCTTGTTAAAGCGAGCGATCAGCCTTGCACATATTTGACCCTGACAGAAAATGGAGTGTGGGTAATATCCTTAGCTTGAGTGTTTCTCTGTACAATTAAATGTCAGAGCACATTCTTACTTGGTGTATTCTCAAAGAGCCAAACAAGTTACGTTTTTCTATTACACCTTGTATTTACATGCATCTCAAATGCATCTTGTGGTCACCACTAGAGATGAATTCTGTTGCTCAAACATTAGAGCATGGCACTAGCAACGCCAAGGTCATGGGTTCAATTCCCAGGGAATACAAATGATAAAATGTAGTATCTTGAATGCAATGTCATTCTGCCAAAGCCAGAAATGTGAATACACCAGGACAAATAAGTTTCTGACTACCTCTCATGAAGATTGAGTGATTGGATCACAAAATGTTCCAGACATATATAATGTATTTAGCACTGTCCACTTGTGCCTTGTTAAAAAGTATTTCACACAGGGGCATTTTTCCCTTTGACTTCCATTCAAACAGGTCTTTTTGTTGACCATTCCAGGGTAGCAGCACTGTTGACGTATACAGACCAGCTGAATGTGGTGTGTGTTTTAGGGTGTGTTAACACTTGGCAGATTTGCTTCAATTAAAACAAAATCTGATGCGATTGCTCCGTTAGTGTGGTTCATTTAAATAAGTGTGATCCAAACCCTGGTGCGCACCAAACAAAGATCGGTCTCGGCCTGCTACCAAACGGACTCTGCTGCGGTTCGACTGAAATATGAATGCAACACAGACCAAAGACATGTAAACGAACCAAAAACAGGACATGATGTCACAAGATGCGAACCTAAAAAGGACAAAATGCTCAAGCATACGTGTTTTTTTCTCGCCATAGTCTTGATATTGCCCATCACAGTTTAGTACAGGCATCAGAATTAACTCCTTAATTAACAAATTAATACACTCATTAATACACTCAATCCTCACCTTATACCTTACAATCACATAATCTGAATATTCCACATTAAATATTACTCACACACTTGAAAAGTCACAAATATAGGTATGATTTTTTTTTTCATCACATAGAAAGAGTAGTGAGTGAATGTAGTTTCCCTAATTTTTTCATAATTTTTTTTACATACATTTAACATACACACATTTTTTTGAAAGATTGGTATCAAAGAGCACACCCAGGTTCCTAACTAACGATGAAGACTTGACAGAACATCCATCAAGATTTAGACAGTATTCTAGGTTACTAAGTGCATAGGTTTTTTTGTCCAATAATTAGAAACTCTATTTTTTTCAGAATTAAGTAGTAGGAAATTACTAGTCATCAAATTTTTTTCAGCTATGCATTCCGTTAATTTCGTGAATTGGTAAGTTTTGTAGGGGCGCAAAGAAATATAGAGCTGAGTATCATCAGTAACAGTGAACGCTAATGCCATGCTTCCTAATGATATCTCCCAAGGGTAGCGTATACAGGGTGAAAAGCAACAATCCTAGTACTGAGCCTTGCGGTACTCCATACTGAACATGTGATCGGTATGACATCTCGTCATTTACTGCTACAAACTGACAACGGTCAGATAAGTATGATAAGTATCACAGTTTGGTACAGGCATCAGAACCGCGTCTCCTCACAGCAGATCTTCATTTGTGAGTGTGACAGAGGGATTCCTGCTGCTGTTTTGACTCCTTTACACATTTAAGCTCTTCACCAATTCTCAGCTGGTCAAAATACCATCATATATACATCATATGGTCATGTACGGTGCGTTTTTAGTATGCCATGTCATGCGCGAGACGCTGCAAAAGACATGAGCGCATTGGTTAAAGACGTCTGTCTAGCGCATTTACATTGAAAAACAATGTTAAAGTGGAAAGGACAAGCGCGTTCTGTGTGAACGGACCCAAATTGTTGTAAACCTAGAGGAAACAGTAAACCTATGTTTCAGAATTTCACTGTACAAACTCTTTTTAGACAGGCAGTATTTGCATTTGAATTGTGTTTTGATGACAGACTGACTTCATCATATCAACCTTCTTTGACAGTGGTCTTTATGACAATCCCCCAGCCCATTAATTTCACCCCCTCTGCTTACCTCTGCCTTTTCTAAGGTTATTTCCCCAAGGACTTCAATTACCTTAAATTTTATTCGCCTGCTTGCATTGCATGCTGGGAATCCTCACAGATTGTTGTGTGATATCTTGTGAGTGATGAAATCAGATAGATTGAGGGTGAGTCACTCACTCGCTCGGGTCGCCATAAAATTAATGAACTACGTCTGAATAATGATCCTGTCTTCTTCAGAGTCCCACCTCTTATAATTGACATCTAAACTGCTGCCACACTGGTGCAATACCTCAGCGCCTCCGGCAGCACTTGGTGTTGAATTATTATGTTTTTAGCACTACGTACATACTAACGTAACTGATGTTGATTCTCTCATCACAGGATAACTTAACTGTAACTGTTCACATCATCAAATAAATTAGACTGTGATTAAAGGCTTCTTTTTTTTCTCCTTTTTTTAAAATTTTTTTAGAAATTTTAATTTGTTTTGTTGCATCTTACAACTTTTTTATGTTTATTCTTTACCTATCAATCAGTTTCGGTCAACACCTTCAGATACAAAAATTCATAGCAGGTGAAATATGAAAATGGACTTTCAGGGTGAAGGCTGACATACTTCAATATTTGAAACAATAAATGATATGATAATACTTTATTGTTCTTCCTTCACAGTAGCTATCTTCACAATTATTCAACAAACAATAAACAGATCGTTAAACAAATTAATACACTCAATCCTCACTTTATACCTTACAATCACATAATCTGAATATTCCACATTAAATATTACTCACACACTTGAAAAGTCACGAAAATAGGTATGAATGGATTTTTTTCACCACATAGGAGTAGTGAGTGAATGTAGTTTCCCTAATTTGTCATTATTTTTTTACATAAATTTAACATACACACATTCATTTAACATAACACATTTTTATTTTACAATTCCTGTGATCATGAATTTGAAAGTGTAAATGTGCCTAACTGTGGCTTGTAAAATTGTGAGAAATGTTCACAAATTAAAATATTTAAAATGTTGGATTTAAATTCCTAAAAATGGTTGCATAACTTGGTGATGGACTGGCCATCCATTCAGAGTTTTACATAAGACAAGCGGTTTGGAAAATGGATAGATGGTTTTTTTGATGGTTGGTTGGTTGGTTGCGAAACTAAATGAAATTACAAGGCACATGACAAAACGTGGTTTCTGGGACATATCAGTTAAACTATCAGTATTCCACACATTATCCGTGTTTAATTTTTTGTTATATTGACAGATGAATTATTTAAGAATGAGCCCTTTAAGTCACCTTATAATATCACGAGACCGAGCCCAGGAGAAGAGAAATATTAGAAAGAAATTGTATTAAATTTTTAATGGAAGAGTTTCTCAATATACAATTGTCTGACTCATCATTTTGCCCACCCTTGTCTAAAGAGGACCATATAAATCAATAACTATGGCATCCTTCATCTCTCCAAGTCAATTTTGAAGTCACCCTCTGTTAATACAGCATTCTTTTTATTTAGAACACATACTGGCCCATTTAGGCGTTAAATTAAATCATACTGAATTTGCAAAACTATGCATGCAAACAGACAGGTGCTTTCGTAGTCAAGTCAAGTCACCTTTATTTATATAGCGATTTTTACAATACAGATTGTTTCAAAGCAGCTTAATTTACAGTGATAACAGGAAAATAATGCAACAAAGTTTGTTTCGGCTGTACAACCGCTCTGGAGAAAACAGTGATGTCATCATCCACCTCAGTTAAATTCTCATACAATGTCAATGCAGGCAGATCAGTAATACTGTTGAATATTTAGTGTCCCCAACTAAGCAAGCCAAAAGCCAAAGGCGACAAAGGTGACAGTGGCAAGGAAACAAAACTCCATCAGGTGACAGAATGGAGAAAAAAACCTCAGGAGAAACCAAGCTCAGTCGTGGGGCCAGTTCTCCTCTGGCCAATGAACGAACAGTGTATATGATTCAGGCAGCATTACAAGTCAGAAGTCAGATTGGATCGGAACATTCAGAATATTTATCCGATTCCATCTGGTTGAAGATCGGAGTCATCATGCCGGAGATGGGTTGAGGATCAGTGCCACTGGCTGTCGTGTCGATGAGGCTATCACAGGGGTGTCTAGGCACAGGTCCACCATCTTATCTGGATCCGGCTCAGATCCGGCTGACAACAGTAAACCTCGGGATAAACAGAAAGACTAATATAAGCGTAGATGCCATTCTTCTTGTAACGAGTACATCGGATATTATAAGAAGCATTCCTGGTTCCGGCTGATCTAGTTAATGCAGCCTAACAATCATTTAACTGATTTGAATAATATAAATTGTTAATGTTTTATGTGTATGCCATAGTAAAGAAATGTGTTTTTAGTCTAGATTTAAACTGACAGAGTGTGTCTGCTTCCAGAGTTTAGGTGCTAAATAGGACATGGATCTACCGCCTGCAGTTGATTTTGATATTCTAGGTATTATCAACTGGCCAGAATTTTGAGACCACAACAGACATGAAGGAGTATAATGCATTAAGAGCTCGCTCAAGTATTGGGGAGCTAAACCATTTAGTGCTTTGTAAGTAATTAGCAAGATTTAAAAATTTATACAATGTTTAATAGGGAGCCAATGCAGTGTTGACAGAACCGGGCTAATATGGTCATACTTCCTGGTTCTAGTAAGAACTCTAGCTGCTGCGTTTTGGACCAGCTGGAGTTTGTTTATTAAGCCTGCAGGGCAACCACCCAGAAGAGCATCACAATAATCTAGCATTGAGGTCATGATTGCATGAACTAACTGTTCAGCATTCGGCATTGAGAGCATATCTCATAATTTAGATATATTTTAAAGATGGAAGAATGCGGTTTTACAGAAGCTAGAAACGTGGCTTTCAAATAAAAGATTGGTATCAAAGAGCACACCCAGGTTCCTAACTGACGACAAAGACTTGACAGAACATCCATCAAGTGTTAGACAGTATTCTAGGTTACTAAGCGCATAGGTTTTTGTCCAATAATTAGAAACTCTGTTTAGGAACTCTGTAGTAGGAAATTACTAGTCATCAACTTTTTTATATCAGCTATGCATTCTGTTAATTTTGTGAATTGGTAAGTTTTGTCAGGGAGCAAAGAAATATAAAGCTGAATATCATCAGTGTAACAGTGAAAGCTAATGCCATGCTTCCTAATGATATCTCCCAAGGGTAGAATATACAGGGTGGAAAGCAATGGTCCTAGTACTGAGCCTTGTGGTAACCCATGCTGAACATGTGATCGGTATGACATCTCGTCATTTACTGTTACAAATTGATAACGGTCAGATAAGTATGATTTAAACCATGCTAATGCAATTCCACTAATGCCAAAAGAATGTTGTGCTCGATGGTATCAAATGCAGGACTAAGATTTAATAACACTAATGGAGAGATACAACCACGATCGGATGATAAGAGCAAATCATTTGCGAATCATCACTCTCTAATGAGAGTTTCAGTACTATGATAGGGTCTAAAACCTGACTGGAAATCTTTGCAGATACCATTTCTTTCTAAAAAGGAACATAGATGTGAGGATACTGCCTCTTGTATTTTTGATAGAAAGGGTAGATTTGATCTGCCTGTAATTGACTAATTCTCTAGGATCAAGTTGCAGTTCGGTAACGTTAGGCTTTTTTGATTTATATGCTGTCTAATGTTGATGATCGCATTATTTTACATATGCATCTGCTTACATATGCTATTGCTGGTTTTTGCTTTTTCTTCGCCTGTGTTTTGATCAGGAGATTCAGTACTCTTTCAGAAGATGCGTAATAGCGCCCCCTACCGTATATCAGCGAAAACACGGCTAAACGTAAAATTCAGTCAATGGCGGGGAAAGAGTAAAGTAGATTTGAATGGTGGGGAAAGAGTAAAGTAGATTTGAAGTAAATTCCTATGTACACTACCAGTGGCCAACACAAAAAATCAGATACTGAGAATCGGGAACATCTGTTTTCTTTATAAATCAATATTTTCAAACAATGTAAGTTCATAAGACAGCATGTAAAACTATGTGGAAAAAAATTATTTAATAGACTACTGAATCAAAAGATTAAACACAACCAAAAGCCAAGTATACTTAGAATACTTAAAGTATATTTGTGACCCTGGACCACAAACGAAACAAACAAATGCATTGAATGGGTCAAAATTATCCATTTTTTTTATGCCAAAAATCATTAGGATATTACATAAAGATCATGTTCCATGAAGATATTTTGTAAAGTTCCTACCGTAAATATATCAAAAATGTATTATTATTATTAGTGATATGCCTTGCTAAGGACTTCATTTGGACAACTTTAAAGGCGATTTTCTCAATATTTAGATTTTTTTGCACCCTCAGATTCCAGATTTTCAAATAGTTGTATCTCCAAATATTGTCCTATCCTAACAAACCATACATCAATGGAAAGCTTATTTATTCATATTTCATATGACGTATAAATCTCAATTTCAAAAAATTTACCCTTACGACTGGTTTTGAACTGAAAATATACTTTATTATTTTTAGTTTAAAATAAGTATACTAATAGCACACTTGAATAAACTTCTTTTTCGTAAGGAGAAACATTCTGGAAAGTGGGCCTTTAGGCTGCCCTGCGGTGGAACCACACTGGAGTGGGGTTGATAAATGAGCCGTGGAGAATAGTGGTTCTAAAGAAGTGCACGAGCAATCAGAAAAGTAGCATAATAAAAAGATTGGCCTGTGGCACATATTAGCCGCTACTAGAGGAAGAGTGCATACATGCACAAGGCAGCAAGCTGAAAAGATTTATTCAATGTTTTTGCACTAACAGTACTCATCTAGCCCAACAGCGATCCATTTGCACTGAAGTGACTTTTTTTCTGATAAAAAGGAAAATGTTTGTTTATGAGAAAATTTAGTTATTTTAGCACACAGCCTCTAGGTGTAACTGGAGGTTGTTAGAATGTGCACTTCAAAAGCTGTGTCAGATTACATGTTGAAATGTCAAACAAAATGTCTTGTCATAAGCTAATTGGTTCTTTTTGTAAAAGATATCACTTTGGAGTTTCACACATTTAGACTGCTGCTGTAGTTTAAAAGTAGACAAGGAGTTATGCTTACTACCATGCATTCATATGCCATCGTAAATCTTTGATATGTCTCTGCTGACACATCACAACTATTGCAAATAGTGATTACTTGGAGGTCACGACAATGAGCTATTCCAAATCCAAGGGAACATTCTGAGCCCAAAAGGCTTTTAAGCTAATTGCTTTTACTCTCTTCCATCCAATTTTCACACAATTAATGACAGTGCCGTATGACAGTTCTCAATACAAAACATGCTTATAAAGCTGTAGGACTGAAAATAATCAAAAATATTTTAAATTGAACAAAGACATTTGCTTTACTGTTTTCAACCCCCATCTTTCTTACTAGAAGGGCCATTTGGAATTCCTACAGACAAAGAGATGCTGAAGGCCTGTAGGCCAAAACGTGTGTCACACCTTTACAGCGGGGGAAGTTGTAATTATTTGATTGGTCAGTTTGAATGTCTCACATTTGGGTTTCAGTCACATGGTCAAGAAAAGGATAAAAGAAGATTGTAACGGTTGCTCTGGCTCTTGATTCTCTGGCTCTCTCTCCTCTTGGGGCCTGATCTCTGGCTCTTCCTTTCGCTGGGGCTTCTTTGCTCTGGCTCTTTCTCCCTTCTCTTTTCTAAAGCCTCTCTCTCCCTCTCTATCCCTCAGGTAACATTCTATTCATGCTGGGTACGATTAATGGTATAAGTTTTTATGATCTCATACATCTATTTTGTAACTATTTTAAGTGTAACCATAACCAGATTTTGTCATTAAATCCTATTACAAATGATGTGCTAACTAGTTTTGATTTGGTATTGACTTTGAAGTGCTACCTATTGCAATACATTATAGTCACATTATAGCAACGCTCTCCCACATATTTTGCTATTGTAACTGCGCTTATTTCCGTTGCTGGTATAAGTTGCAGTGGGTGGTAATAGACGAGAAATGTACAGTTTTCTACAATCTTGCTGATAACGTTTCTTTAGTCGTTCGGCAACCCTGCAGCCTGAACCACTGTAGGCGACCCACCCCTTACAAAGCTAATTAGATATTATGTTTTCAAGTCAACCATATAAGGGGAAATGCATTTTCTCACAGAAAGGCACTTTGATGTACAGCCTCTTAGTCTTTAAAGATTTTTGTTCTGCAGGTGGTGATTAATTAAAAACAATATGCAGATCTCATACCACACAGTTAAAAAGAATATAAACTCAATGCCAACCTAGTGGGAGGTATAAGAAGAAAGCAAAACGGTGGATAACCAGAGTGATTTTTTTGTATTCATTGTCATGACCAGCCTATTAATATACTTTAAGTAGCCTTGAATGATACACTGGAAAGTTCTGCATGTGCTCTACTGACGACGGCAAAATTAAAGAACATCGACACAGCCCGATCAATTCCATAATGACCAACAATCTACCAAGAGCAGTGCAAAGTAGCATCTGGTTTAAGACATGCTTTTTTGGGGCGGTAAATAATGGCGCAAACTGACTAGCGCAAACCTTAGTAAATCACCTTGTGTGATTCATTACTCTCCTTCCATTAATTTTGCATCTGAAAGAGAAACTCCTACAATTTCATATGCAACAAGCAAAAATAACACTGTCCACGCCCTTTCCAGTGCTATATCTTCACTGCGTGTCTTTAGTAAATCCTGATAGTGTTTTTTTAACACCAAAAGAGGGTTTGCGCTGGCGCAGGCTGTTAGTAAATCTGACCCTAAAACTATCCACCTTTTTCCTAAAGAAAGTGTTTTAGATTATGGGAGGCACTTCTGGTTTGGGAAAGTTCCACTCAAAAAGACTGAAACAAATCATTTCAAATCATAAGGTTGCACTACAAATAATCCATATCCGTCAGTTTGACTGAATGAGCTGTAAAATTTACTTCATGTTCTCATGTTCAGACTTCAAGAGAATAACGTATTGCTTGGTATTTTAATGTGACGTGCTATGACAAGAATATCTTAGCATAGATCATTGAATCTGATTAGACCGTTAGCGTCTCGCTCAAAAAATTACAAAAGAGTTTTGATATTTTTCCTATTTAAAACTTGACTCTTCTGTAGGTACATCGTGTACTAAGACCGACGGAAAATGAAAAGTTTTCTAAGCCGATATGGCTAGGAACTATACTCTCATTCCTGCATAATAATCAAGGAACTTTGCTGCCGTACAATGGGTGCAGCAGGCGCAATGATATTACGCAACGCCTGAAAATAGGCTAACTTCTGTCAACATAACAACCTGCTTGCACAGGGAGCGTGCCTTGTAACCATGGAGACATTTCTGAGAGACGATTCAGAAGATATTTACTTTGGTGCAGATCCTGAACCGTATCTATTTGAACCGGAATACACTGAAGATTAGGTTGTCACGTTGGTTATGTTGACAGAAGTTAGTCTACTTTTAGGCGCTGCGTAATATCATTGCGCCTGCTGCACACATGGTACGACAGCAAAGTTCCTTGATTATTACGCAGGAATGAGAGTATAGTTCCTAGCTATAATCGGCCTAGAAAAATCGCAACTTTTCATTTTCCGTCGGTCTTAGTACATGATGTAACTACAGAAGAGTCAAGTTTTAAATATGAAAAATATCGAAACTCTTTGGTCATTTTTTTTTTGAGCGAGATGCTAACGGTCTAATCAGATTCAATGATCTATGCTAAGCTACGCTAAAAGTGCTACCGCCAGACCCGGAGATTGGCTGAATGGGTTCGAAAATGGTAAAACTAAACTGTTTAACTCTAGGGGAGCTGGAAAATGAGCCTATTTTCAAAAATAGTGGCGTGTTCCTTTAAAATGTAATTGTCTCCCTTTTTCACTTCTTAGCTCTATTAGTTTACTGGAATGTTTCTAAAGCAGGTAAATATACTATTTATTGTCTGTCACAATAACAGAAAATACTTTCAATTGTTATCACTCAATGTTCCGGTTGATTAACATTTTTGATTGAGGCAACGTGTTACATAAGACAGACACATTACTACAGTGATATTGCTGTATTGTCTGTTGCAGTAATTTGTTAATGCTTTTACACTTTTAAATGTCCTTTTAATGTTGGATGAGGGTGGGTGAGTAGAATAATGTCATCTCATTGTACCCAGTTTTTGAAAATGCTTATTGAGAGCGAACCTTTCGCTGATTGTTTAGTTTAACGGAAGTTACTCCCATAATTCACGCAGAGCATTATGTTATGATATGTTCTTTGCAGGTTACATTATACTCGCGCTATTGCTAGCTCACAGTTAACTCCAAAATATGTTCTTTTATAGTTTCCTCAAATTATTTCAGTTAGCTTACTCATTGGGTTTTAGTAGAAGTGTAAAGATTTACCCAAAACTTTTAAGATAAGTTTAATTTTAATTTTATTTTAGACATCTTCTGCCTTTAACACATAATTTCATATAAAATTAGTAGCCATTAGTAGGCAAAAGTTGTAGCCATGTCCAGATTTTGGTCCAAAAATAAGCCTCTATTTTCTTTCTTACATTTAGAGAAAGTACCCAATGTTAGTTCCTAAATAATGAATCTTTCAACATTGACCACTTCCAAGATGACTTGATTCATGTAATGGACATTGTAAAAAACATATAACCAATAGACATATAAACAGTAAAGATTGCATATAATATGTATGTATACTTAAATCTTTCTTTTATTAGCATAGTTTGTCTCCATTCTCTTGAAAAAAAATACGTAAAATATGTATTTACACTTGTCCAAGTCTTACATCTTACAACTGCCATCCCATGGACTCTGCCATGACTGTGAATACTTCATCTGGAAATTGTGCTTTTATGCCTCGCCTCTGACAGGTACTGTACCTTCCTTTTTTGTGTGTCTGGTTATTATTCAGCAATGTCATGCCAAGACACATAATTCCCATTGCTTGTACAAGTTGTTCAGCTGCTCCCTGAAGAACTAGCCCCAGTAGAATTGGCAAGGAGGGTTTTAGTAGACTGCAGTCAACTTAGAGTATATGCAGTACCCTAGAGCATCAGTGGAGGATGTAGTATTTTCTGAGGTTACACAAACAAGTGGTCAACATCAGGGCCGGTTCATGGTCTTTGGCCCTAGGGGCTCTTGATGGTTCAAGGTTCAAGGTTCCTTTGGAAATCTCAGGCAGCAAAGCTTTGGAGGGGCTTGACAGTGTGAAGCCCTGGGGCTCGGATCATAATCCAGCCTTGGTCAACATTATTTTGGAAATAATCCTCTATTTATGTCCTCCCAAGTTATGTCCCAAATCTAGGACAGTGAAGGGAAAGACACGGATCACAGAATGCAGAACTGATTTTATCAGTTTAATCACCCTAGCTCACCCCAGCATTAACCCAGCCTCACCTGCTCTTGGCACCCTGGGTACACCGTGTGGCCGGCCAATTTTCTACAGTCACGTTGAACATCTGCCATCCAGAAAATGGCAAGTAAACATTGGGGTTATTTGACTGCTCCTGCTGCCATTTCTGCTGGGTGGGACTGGCCTGGTTCCAAGAGATATGCAAATCATGACTGCAGCAGAAACAACATTGAAGTGGCTTCCCAAGCTTACTAAAAATACCCAACTTCATCTGGTACTCCTTGGTGCAGAGATTGATTAAGTGGATGAGAATAATTTTCATAATATTGATGTAGGATGTGATCTGTTGATGCGGGTGATGGATGGGGGATGTTTGGAATGAGAACAGCATGAGGGTGAACGGTTACAGTACAAAACTTCTCAAGTCAAGTTTTCAAAAGGCATATCACGCTGACACTTTCAGGGGTTGAAGGGTCTTTGGATAGCTGTGGATGCATCATTATACATGTGACCCTGAACCACAAAACCAGTCATAAGTCACACTGGTATATTTGTGGCAATACATGGGTCAAAATTATCGATTTTTCTTTTATGCCAAAAATCATTAGGATATTATGTAAAGACCATGTTCCAAGAAGATATTTTGTAAATTTCCTACCGTAAATATATAAAAAATTCATTATTAGTATTAATATGCATTGCTAAGGACTTCATTTGGTCAACTTTAAAGGGAATTTTCTCAATATTTAGACTTTTTTTGCACCCTCAGATCCAGATTTTCAAATAGTTGTATCTCTGCCAAATATTATCCTATCCTATCCTAACAAACCATACATCTATTCAGCTTTCAGGTGATGTATATAAATTGCCTCTTATAATTTATGTACAAATTGACCCTGGTTTTGTGGTCCAAGGTCACATATTAGGTGTCTTTAACTAAATTTAAACCTGCATCTAATTATATCTACCATGTGATTTTTAATATAGGTATGTGGTAGTTAAAGACATGTAATGTAAAATGGGACTAGGCCATCCTTTAATGTAATTATATTGATGTGATTATATTAAATGACTGTTATACACCTTTAAAATAAATATTGAAACATTACTTATGCAAGGAATTATTTGTATGGTTTTTATAATGAACCAATTGGATCATCTTGGGAGTGTACAATGCTGTAGAAATAAAATACTACTACTAATTTCTACTAGCTACAACTAGAGGCAGAAGTTTTGCCTAACAACTGCACTAGGCACAACAAACATCAAATGCTCTAATACCACTCATAATCAACAATCTGCAACAAATCCTGCTGTGGTTTCTGGTGAATTAAGTGAAATGCAACCCATACATTTAGACCTTTTTTTTTTTAAGCACAAATGATGTTAAAGGGGTCCTATTATGCTTTTCACTTTTTCAACTTTAGTTAGTGTGTAATGTGGCTGTTCGAGCATAAAAAGATCCGCAAGGTTACAAAGCCCACTTCAAAGGGAGATATTTTATTTAACATAATCCACTTTCCAAGAACTACAACGAACGGCTCATTTGGACGCGTTTTTTCCGGATCTTATGAAGTCATAATGTTACTCATTTAAATAATCCCAGCCCACGATCAAGCTACGCCAAAAAAAAAAAAAAAAAAAAAGGAGACGAGGCCTGGCTGAGCTGTAGTAGAGAAGAAAGTGTTGTCGCTATGCCACTCCATTACCAAAACTCATTTGTTTGACCTTCCTAATTGATTTTAAACACTGTTCCTGAACATTAAAACCCAAACTTTTATCTGTGTGCTGCACATTTTAAGGAGAACAGCTTATTTTCTGTTGCTTTTGTAAGCTCTTGCTTTTGTAAGACGGTTCACTGCTCCAAAATTAGCCAAAAACATGGCTAATTTACGAAAATTAGCCATGTTTTTGTGATCAATTACTGTTTGTATTACCTTAGTTTTCCGACAAATATCACAATTAAATTGTGGATACCATCGTATCTATAATGTATAATAAAATTACAAAAAACCTACCACTCTAACGTCCTGTGAAGTCCGTGCTTGCAAAGTCTGTGCATGAAATCCGTTCTGCATGATCTTCTTGTTCGTTAACATTGTCAGGGTCTGAATCAGACTTGAATTGGTTTGAAATTGACTCCATCATTAGTATTTACACTAGAGAAGAACTCACAGTTATGTGGACCTGTGATGTAAAATATGTGAAAAATAATGTGTTTTTTGAACAATCGAGCATGAAAACATTCTAGTACAAAAACAAAATCAAGACTTCGTAAAAGGCCATAATAGGACCCCTTTAAAGGGACTTACCTGCCAATTAAGTTTTTTTTTTTTTTTTTTTTTTGTATCCACAATCTTCACCTGCTAAAAGCACACTTTCAGACAACCATAGACAGAGCTCCTGAAGTATCCCTTGAGACTTTCTGGGTAGTTTCTGATAGTTCCTCTGTCTAAACCAATTGGGCTGCAGGTGAATGTCTTTTACACTGACAGCAGGTTTTCCTGGCAAAGCAGAAAGCAACTTTATCAATCATTACTTGGATGCTGGTAGGCTACCTAGGGAGGAGCCATTATTGCACAATCCATGCCAACTGTGGAACTTGGACCCGCAAGGGTATCTATTTCTGAAACTTCTAGGCTGCCTGGGAAAGGCCCAATTGGGCCAACATCTCTGATTTAAAGCTGGGAAGGAGGACACAAAGAGTAACAGGCTTGTCCTAACTCTCAGACACAGAGATAACTTGGGATTATAACCTCTTTACAGTCCTGATCAGTATGTTTTTAAGTGACTTGCTTGCTAATGCAGACTGCAGTTGTTTTGCTACATTATTACTTGGATGATCTTTTACATTAGTTCAGGGGTGTCCAAACTCTGTCCTGGAGGGCCACTGTCTTGCAGAGTGTAGCTCCAACTTGCCTCAACACACCTGTCTGGAATTTTCTAGTATGCCTAGTAAGACCTTGATTAGCTGTTTCAGGTGTGTTTAATTGGGGTTGGAGCTAAACTTTGCAGGACATTGGCCCTCCAGGAGCAGGATTGGACACCCCTGCATTAGTTCCTTGATTTAGGCACATTGAGTTGTTATGGCACAACCGGGGGCGCTGTTTTTACGCCAGCATTCTACACACTATTTATCACCCCAAGGGGGATCTAGTTTTAAAGAGGAAGGTCTTAGTAGCTGTTGTGTGTATGGAAATATCATTGATCAAGTTGTTATTCTCTGAAAAATACAACCAAGATGGCATTTCTATGCACAGGGGTTGGTGACCTTTTTCAGGGTTGCAAAAGAGTTAATTTAAAAAAGAAACAGGCATTTACATTAGAGTTTTTTCTTGTTCATTAATCTCTCAAATAGGATGTCAGTGCTCCTTTTGTGCCCACCACTAATGGGCGTTCAATGTCTCCTTGAGACTATGTCATGCTGCTGTCCATAGTGCTGCAGCATAATTGTCAAGGGACCCAAAATAATGCTGATATACACACAGAGTGCTCATTTTCAAGGTCTCAAGTCTCAGCAGCCTGCCTACGCCTCAGCCTATTCATGCTGTCCAGGGCATAAAGGGTGAACCAAGCTGTTTTCTAATCCAGTCTGGCAAAAAGACAGCTTAGGTTTTCATATAACAGGAGTGAGTGTGATTGCTTAGATGACATTTAATGAACATATCCATGAATACTTTATATTGTTTTAACAAGGAAGAGCATAATATTAATAATGGCTATAGACAATCCATTTGTGGTTCTGAAGAAATCGTTATATGCTGCTGAGTAATAAAGTATTCCAGTTTTGCTGCTCATTGATTCTGCCTTGTACATGACAAAACATCAAACAAAGTCCCATCTGCCAACAAATACTGTAATGCTAGACCTCAGAACTACCTAAATAATGAATTTTTAGTAACTGGTATCAATATGATTTTTAGTGGAGGCATGATATCAGTTCCCCTTTTATCAAACACACCTGAATCAAATTATTAGCTCATCAGTATTGACTCCAAGACCTGAAATGGAAGGATCAGGAAGGGAGACATCCAAAATGTATACTGTTGGTGTGCCTCCAGGAACAGGGTTGGGAAACACAGGTCTATTGTCAGTTGTGTAATGGCATATAAAGCAGAGCTCACAAAGAAGTGAAATTTTTAAACCAAGCAGCTTTCTGTTGGTCAACAAGGCAAATTTGCATAACCAACTTGAACATTGCAAAATCTGCCTGGGGCAAATTTTCGCCCTCATGCAAAATTCCTAAACATATTGATTTCTATTGAAATCCTTTGCCAAACAAAGTTAAATATATTTGTGCCTTAAGTCCCAACATTACTCTAAATATCAGTTGTAGGATTGAAAATAATCAAAGATATTTGATATTTGAAATCGAACAAAGAAATTTGCTTTACTGTTTTCAACCCCCCTCTTTCTTATCAGAAGGGCCATTTGGAATTCCTACAGACAAAGAGATGCTGAAGGCCTGTAGGGTCAAACAGTGGGGGAAGTTTGGTCTGATTGGTCAGTTTGAATGTCTCACATTAGGGTTTCAGTCACATGGTCAAGGAACAGATAAAAAGAAGATGTAACTGTTGCTCTGGCTCTTTTTTTAATTCTCTGGCTCTTGTTTTATTCTCTGTCTCTCTTGATTCTCTGGCTCTCTCTTCTTGGGGGCCTTCTCTTTGGCTCTTCTCTTCTTTGCGCTCTTCTTCCCTTTGTCTTTTTCTCTCTCTCTCTCTTTCTATCCCTCAGGTAACATTCATGCTGGGTACGATTAATGGTATAAGTTTTTATCATCTCATACATCTATTTTGTAACTATTTTAAGTGTAACCATAACCAGATTTTGTCATTAAATCCTTTCTATTACAAATGATGTGCTAACTAGTTTTGATTTGGTATTGACTTTGAAGTGCTACCTATTGCAATACATTATAGTCACATTATAGCAACGCTCTCCCACATATTTTGCTATTGTAACTGCGCTTATTTCCATCGTTGGTATAAGTTGCAGTGGGTGGTAATAGACGAGAAATGTTTCTTTAGTCGTTCGGCAACCCTGCAGCCTGAACCACCGTAGGCGACCCACCCTTACACAGTAAAGCCAATTTTCATTAAAACTGAGTTTTGTTCTTGTGTGTCACGTGACTTACCAATGAGGTATGATGTTATTGATGTCACAAGATTTGATTTGGGCATGATGTGATCAATGTTTTTATTTGACTAAACCACAGTTTTTGTATGGATTACAAACCCGATTCCAAAAAAGTTGGGACACTGTACTAATTGTGAATAAAAAAGGAATGCAATAATTTACAAATCTCATAAACTTATATTTTATTCACAATAGAATATAGATAACATATCAAACGTTGAAAGTGAGACATTTTGAAATGTCATGCCAAATATTGGCTCATTTTGGATTTCATGAGAGCTACACATTCCAAAAAAGTTGGGACAGGTAGCAATAAGAGGCCGTTAAATGTACATATAAGGAACAGCTGGAGGACCAATTTGCAATTTATTAGGTCAATTGGCAACATGATTGGGTATAAAAAGAGCCTCTCAGAGTGGAAGTCTCTCTCAGAAGTCAAGATGGGCAGAGGATCACCAATTTCCCCAATGCTGCGGTGAAAAATAGTGGAGCAATATCAGAAAGGAGTTTCTCAGAGAAAAATTGCAAAGAGTTTGAAGTTATCATCATCTACAGTGCATAATATCATCCAAAGATTCAGAGAATCTGGAACAATCTCTGTGCGTAAGGGTCAAGGCCGGAAAACCATACTGGATGCCCGTGATCTTCGGGCCCTTAGATGGCATTGCATCACATACAGGAATGCTACTGTAACGGAAATCACAACATGGGCTCAGGAATACTTCCAGAAAACATTGTCGGTGAACACAATCCACCGTGCCATTCGCCGTTGCCGGCTAAAACTCTATAGGTCAAAAAAGAAGCCATATCTAAACATGATCCAGAAGCGCAGGCGTTTTCTCTGGGCCAAGGCTCATTTAAAATGGACTGTGGCAAAGTGGAAAACTGTTCTGTGGTCAGACGAATCAAAATTTGAAGTTCTTTTTGGAAAACTGGGACACCATGTCATCCGGACTAAAGAGGACAAGGACAACCCAAGTTGTTATCAGCGCTCAGTTCAGAAGCCTGCATCTCTGATGGTATGGGGTTGCATGAGTGCGTGTGGCATGGGCAGCTTACACATCTGGAAAGGCACCATCAATGCTGAAAGGTATATCCAAGTTCTAGAACAACATATGCTCCCATCCAGACGTCGTCTCTTTCAGGGAAGACCTTGCATTTTCCAACATGACAATGCCAGACCACATACTGCATCAATTACAACATCATGGCTGCGTAGAAGAAGGATCCGGGTACTGAAATGACCAGCCTGCAGTCCAGATCTTTCACCCATAGAAAACATTTGGCGCATCATAAAGAGGAAGATGCGACAAAGAAGACCTAAGACAGTTGAGCAACTAGAAGCCTGTATTAGACAAGAATGGGACAACATTCCTATTCCTAAACTTGAGCAACTTGTCTCCTCAGTCCCCAGACATTTGCAGACTGTTATAAAAAGAGGGGATGCCACACAGTGGTAAACATGGCCTTGTCCCAACTTTTTTGAGATGTGTTGATGCCATGAAATTTAAAATCAACTTATTTTTCCCTTAAAATGATACATTTTCTCAGTTTAAACATTTGATATGTCATCTATGTTGTATTCTGAATAAAATATTGAAATTTGAAACTTCCGTTTTTATTCACAATTTGTACAGTGTCCCAACTTTTTTGGAATCGGGTTTGTACTTTTAAACTACTTTTATATCCGTTTTTGAGCTTGAAACTTTTTGACCCCATTGACATCTTTTGTGTTCCACATAAGAAAGATCTTGCAAATTAACAACAAGAGGGGGTGAGTAAATTATGACAATTTTCAATTTTGCATTAACTGTCCCTACAAAACAAAGTATTTAATGTAACATTAAAACGTTTCATGATCCCAAGCTACACTATATTGGCAAAAGTTAAATTTACATGCACATGAACTTTAATGACATCCCATTCTTAATCTTTAGGATTTAATATAGAGTTGGCTAACCCTATGCAGCTATAACAGCTTTAACTTTTCTGGGAAGGCGTTCCACAAGGTTTAGGAGTGTGTTTATGGGATTTTTGACCATTTGTCTAGAAGCGCATTTGTGAGGTTCAGGCACTGATGTTGGACATGAAGGTGTTCTATCGGGTTGAGGTCAGGACTCTGTGCAGGCCAGTCAAGTTCCTCCACACCAAAATCGCTCATCCATGTGTTTATGGACCTTGCTTTGTGCACTGGTGCGCAGTCATGTTGGAACAGGAAGGGGCCATCCCCAAACTGTTCCCACAAAGTTGGGAGCATGAAATTGTCCAAAATGTCTTGGTATGCTGAAGCGTTAAGAGTTCCTTTCACTGGAACTAAGGTGCCAAGCCCAACCCCTGAAAACAACCCCACACCATAATCCCCCCTCCACCAAACTTTACACTCGGCACAATGCAGTCAGGAAAGTACTGTTCTCCTGGCAACCGCCAAACCCAGACTCGTCTATCGGATTGCCAGACAAAGAAGCGTGATTGGTCACTCCAGAGAAAATGTCTCCACTGCTCTAGAGTCCAGTGGTGGCGTGCTTTACACCACTGCATCCGATGCTTTGCATTGCACTTGGTGATGTAAGGCTTGGATGCAGCTGCTTAGCCATGGAAACCCATTCCATGAAGCTCTCTACGCACTGTTCTTGAGCTAATCTGAAGGCCACACGAAGTTGGCGACTTCTGCGCACTGTGCGCCTCAGCATGCGCTGACCCCGCTCTGTGATTTTACATGGCCTACTACTTTGTGGCTGAGTTGCTGTTGTTCCCAATTGCTTCCACTTTGTTATAATATCACTAACAGTTGACCGTGAAATATTTAGTAGTGAGGACATTTCACAAATGGACTTATTGCACAGGTGGCAACCTATCACGGTACCACTCTTGAATTCACTGAGCTCCACTGAGACCCATTCTTTCACAAATGTTTGTAGAAGCAGTCTGCATGCCTAGGTGCTTGATTTTATACACCTGTGACCATGGAAGTGATTGGAAGACCTAAATTCAATGATATGGAGGGGTGTCCCAATACTTTTGGCAATATAGTGTATAAGGCATCAGGATCTTAATAAAACACTTTTAAAATAGTCTATTTAAAATCCTGCATTACCTTTAAGGATAGCAGTCAGTCGTCAGCTGTCAGCCGCATGTGACAACAATCTAATGACAGCAGACTGTGAGTCATACCTCTGGGATCTTATTGCGTTTTTGCCAAGAGATGAGTCTATAAGAAAACTCGATTTGCTTGATTTATTTTACACTGTATTTCAGAATGATGAAACACCTTGTCAGAGTCCGCTCTAAAACATTGTCTGGCACAGTTTGACGTCAAATACCACACAAATTACCCAGATCCTGTTATTCCTTTATTCATGTATGCATTAATTTTCTCTTTGGCTACAGCATCTCTTTAACCTTAACCATGTTTTCTTTTGCTTCCTAACAATGGCACACATTACCATATCCTGATGTAGGTCACTGTCACATCTCTAGTACAAGATTTTACACACTGCATATTTATGGATATTTATAGCACAAGTACAACAGTGCATGGACAGATGTCAAACTGTGTATTACCCATAATTCTGACACCTGTTCGTGTGATTTGTGTAAAAACCCTGCACTCTACTGTCACACACAGTTGCTATTCTCTCATGTCAGATGTGGCAATGGCAGATTTGTGAAGAAATTGGTCCTTTGAGTCAGATCTATTCAGTGAATTGGTTCTTTCAGTTCACCTGTCTAAATGATTCATTCATGAATCAGAACTCCCCGACTCTAAGGGCCAGATTTACTAAACAGGGCAAATTAGCGTGAGAGCGCAATTCCAAAAAAGATCACAGACGCAGCCGGATCATATCCATAATGACCAACGCAATCTACCAAGAGCAGCGTAAATTAGCGTCTGGTTTAAGACATGCTTTTTTTGGTCTGTAAATAATAGCACAAATACCAGTAAATTGACGAGCGCAAACCTTAGTAAATCACCTTGTATGATTCATTTAAATACTCTCCTCCAATGAATTTTGCATCTGAAATGGACACTCCTACAAATGCATATGCAATAAGGTCAACTGCAAAAATAACCCCGTCCAGCGCTATTTTTTCACTGTGCGTCTTTAGTAAATCCTGACAGTAGTTTTTTAACACCAAAAGTGGGTTTGCGCTGGCACAGGCTGTTAGTTAATCTGGCCCTAATTTTCTCAATTTCAGTCTGCTCATAACACAAAACTGTTTACATTATTCTGGATACATTTGAAAACAGCACTTTCACTTCGAAACGCTTTCCGTCCACAATAGTTTTTTCCAAACGTTTCTCGTCCACACTGAAATGTCAGAAAACGCTAAAATTATTTTACTGCATATGCATAAAACATGATAAAAGCTGGTTGGGATTATACAGAGAGACCAGACATAATACAATTATCATGCTGTTCTTCTGGTACAATCATTTTTGCGCACAAAATTGCTATTCTAAAATGCGGATACCTTCGTGTTGTCTCTGCAGGAATGTAATATGTAGACTGTATAAAGCAACATTTATTTTTAACAACACTATGGAAATGAATAGCAGGCACAATGCCAGTATAACCATATGACATACAACAAATGGGTTACAATATGCACTAAACATGCATCATCGTTTTTCAAGTACCTCCATTTTCAAAGTCCACACTACAATGCAAGAATAGCATTTTTAAATGTATCTGCTTGGTAGAGCATCTTCAAAAAGCTACATTTTCACAGGACAAAAACACTGCCTCAGTGCAGACAGAAGGCCAAAACTTAGAGAAAAAGATGCATTTTCAAAATGTATCTGGATTAATGTAGATGAAGCCTGTCATACGGGTTTGGTCATGAAGGTAAAACAAGACAAATTTTCATTGATCTTAAATCCATTCCAATTAATTCTTTAAAGGTGCAGTGTGTCATTTGTGCAGCACTAGCATCACAAAATGAAAAATAATGTTTCAGGTTTCCTGAACTATTTCCCCAATCCGCCAATGGTTGGACAAACTCACACCCTTGGTTGAGCCTCCTATATTGGGGTTGTCGGGACACCCAAACAAACAAATGTTTTGCACAAAGAGCCACATCATTTACACTACTCTGGGAACTGAAACCTTAACATAAAACATTGCACACCTTTAACTTCTTTAACATAAGTGAGTTGTGTCCCTCTATTATCCTAGTCTAATATATGCAATCCAGTGACTCTTAATGGGTAACTATTGCAGGAATACCAAATATATTATTATATAAATAACTATCAAGCCTCAGAGATGCTCACGAGCCAGTCATGCTTACACACAGTTGTTGAATTCTCCTGTACACGTGCCACTTGACTGATTTTGACATTTAACTCATAACCCATGGACAGATATCTCAGGAGGATTCTTGGACATGACTCTCTCATAACGAGGTAGCCGATACACATTCAGTCTCCCTGCATACATGGGTTGAGAATCTGAGCCCAGAATCATTACGGCCCTGAGCAAAGTTTAAAATCCCATTACAATTCAGCAACGTTTCAGTGGCTTTTATTAGAATTGTGGTGACCTTGGGTCTCTCTGGAGAAATACAAGGGCAGACAGAAGCTCACTATGAACTTTCAAAAAATTCTTTGCTTTTAAATAATTCAGGGGTCAAACAAATATATGAAGCAGAACAGTGGGATGAAGACAATTCAACAAGTTGTTTATCATTATGTTAATTGAGCAGAAAACCCCTGTCCATGGAACAGATTTAATATTTATTCATGGTATTGCGAACGTGTAGCATGATATGTTTAAGACGTGCAGAATTTTTATTTATACAATGTCTTGAATCAGTAAGATTTCTTTGTTTTTGAAATATATATATATATACCGATCAGGCATAACGTTATGACCACTGACAGGTGAAGTGAATAACACTGATTATCTCTTCATCACGGCACCTGTTAGTGGGTTGGATATATTAGGCAGTAAGTGAACATTTAGTCATTAAAGTTGATGTGTTAGAAGCAGGAAAAATGGGCAAGCGTAAGGATTTGAGCGAGTTTGACAAGAGCCAAATTGTGATGGCTAGACGACTGGGTCAGAGCATCTCCAAAACTGCAGCTCTTGTGGGGTGTTTTCGGTCTGCAGTAGGCAGTATCTATCAAAAGTGCTCCAAGGAAGGAACAGTGGTGAACCGGCGACAGGGTCAAGGCTCATTGATGCACGTGGGGAGCGAAGGCTGGCCCGTGTGGTCCGATCAAACAGACGAGCTACTGTAGCTCAAATTACTCAAGAAGTTAATGCTTGTTCTGATAGAAAGGTGTCCGAATACACAGTGCATCACAGTTTGTAGCGTATGGGGCTACCAAGCGTATGGGGCTACTAAGCATTGTTGCAGACCATGTACACCCTTTTATGGAAACGGTATTCCCTGGTGGCTGTGGCCTCTTTCAGCAGGATAATACGCCCTGCCACAAAGCAAAAATGGTTCAGGAATGGTTTGAGGAGCACAACAATGAGTTTGAGGTGTTGACTTGGACTCCAAATTCCCCAGATCTCCATCCAGTCGAGCATCTGTGGGATGTGCTGAACAAACAAGTCCGATCCATGGAGGCCCCACCTCGCAACTTACAGGATTTAAAGGATCTGCTGCTAACATCTTGGTGCCAGATACCACAGCACACCTTCAGGGGTCTATTGGAGTCCCTGTCCCTATTTTTCCCTGTGATGGCAATTACTCAATTTCTCAGAATCCCAGAAGTTAAAATGCAGGTTTCTTTTACTGAACATATAGAGCATAATTGTTTTCTTGACACACACACTTATACGCAGGCTTGATTACACACAAGAAGAAAAGTTACATGCATCCCTTAAATATCCAAGGGGTAATTTACATTTGAAATCAATAGACAGTGCTGAAGGCACTTCCTGCTGAAAGCATTTAGATTCAGATGCCAATAAATGGCAGTAAAATGATCATCACACAGATTTTTGCCTGTCTCTTAGAAAAAGAACTGGCAAGGAGTTTTCATCACAATCCAGCAGACATTTGGTTTGATATTAATCTTGTTTCGAGGGATCAATATGCTCTAAAAGCAAATTGGCTTGTGCCTTTAATCACCCTGAATGCTGCAAGTTGTTTAAAGCCCAATTATGCTGGTGATGCATGTTTGTATAAAAGCTTCCTGTTTCTTTCTGCAGATTTAAATGTAAAAAATGATTTCTGTTGTGTTCATGTAAAGATGTTTTTTTTTCCCTGTTTGCAATGTTCTAAATGCAAAGGAGTTATTTTAATTAAACATACAGAATTTCATAGTCTATTTGTATAAGGCTGTTTACACTGCAAATAACTGAAATCTGACATTGAATCTCAGAAAAAAAGTTGATGTTTGATGTGTTCTTGCTTTTGTGTTTGATGTTTCTTGTTTGATGTTTCTTGCTTCTGTACATTGACAAACTTCAAACTTCAATTTTTTTTTCTCTTCTGCTTTAAAAAAATACTTTCAGAAACTATTGCAACAGAATTTTTTTATTTTCACTCCTTCAAATGAGTTGCATTTATTGACAAGAAGTTACAGTGGGTTGTTTCTACTATGCAGTACATTTTATATGCAAAAATATTAATCTCACAATTTGTAAAGATGGAAATTGTATTAATTCATTCATTGTAAATAAGTGGACATCTAGCTATAATTAATAATTCATAAAAGTTGAAGTGCCTGGGTTTAACTAGACCATATGTCCGAACGCTCAGTTACGACTGTAACCTTGGTTCCCTGAAGAGGGAACGAGCGCTGCGCCATTGAAGCTTTAGTAACGCTTTGCGTGATTGCATCATGAAGCGCGTGTGAAATCCGTCCAATAGTGTGATGAGACGTCAGAGGCGGGTGACGTCACGAACCAGGAAACTATAAAGCCTGCCCAAACAGTGCAACGCTAGCTTCTAAAGTGGATGAAGCAAGTCACTGACCAGTACGCAGGAGGTATGGCAAGGTGACGCAGCGCTCAGCGCTTCAGGGAACCAAGGTTACAGTTGTAACCGAGTGTTCCCTTTCAGGGGAACTCCCGCTGCGTCATTGACACTTTGGGAATGTCTATACCCACATCGCCATATTGACCAGTGCCTGTCCAGTGAAAATGTCAACTAAGACGAAAGCACCTGAGCCCCAGGTGTAGAGCTCAGGTCAAGGTCATAAAACCTCACAAATGTGACCAGCTTACCACATCACATACATCCTGAAGTGACACTCCTGACACTAAGGCTTTAGAGGCAGCCATACTCCTAGTAGAATGGGCCCGGATTGCTAACGGAGTAGGTAATCCGGCCGACTCATAAGCAAGAGAGATAGCCTCGACTATCCATTTGCTCATTCTTTGCTTAGATGCGGATGACCCCTTGTTAGGGGGGCCAAAGCATACGAACAACTGTTCACTTTTACGCCACAGGGCAGCTCTGTAGACATAAGCATCTAAAGACCTGACTGGGCAAAACAGATTATTTCTTTCCTGGTCCAATTTTACAAATGGAGGAGGACAGAACGCCTGCAGCACAAAAGACCTGGCCACATTAGTGGGGACTTTAGGAACATCTAGGTGTAGGGTGAAGGAATGCCTTTACCATACCCGGTGCAAATTCCAAGCATGATATGGCAACCTACAGAGCTTGTAAATCTCCTATCCTTTTAAGAAAAGATATAGCAAGGAGGAACAACATCTTAAGAGTCAAAAACTTGACTGGAACCTCTTCAATAGGCTCAAAGGGAGCCAGGGATAAGCCTTGGAGCACCATGGCCAGATCCCAAGCCGGTACCCTAGTGCATACTGCAGGCCTCAGCCTCAATGTCCCACGGAGGAAACGTGTTACCAGGGGGTCTCTCCCTAAAGACGTACCACCCAAAGGAATGTGGTAAGCAGCTATGGCCGCCGCATAAACCTTTAAAGTGGACGGGGATAACCCTGCAGTAAATCGCTCTTGCAGGAACTCCAGTACTGTACCAACCGGGCAGTTAACTGGGTCCAACTGACGACCACTGCACCAAGAAGTGAAAAGTCTTTACTTCAGGGCATACAACTTCCTCGTGGAGGGAGCTCTGGATTGAAGAATGGTCTCCACAACCTCAGTTGAGAGACCTGATTCTATGAGCTGGGCCCCCTCAGGGGCCAAGCCCACAGCTTCAATAGTTCTGGACGGGTGTAAAATATTGAGCCCCCTGCTTGAGACAGAAGGTCCCTCCTGATTGGAATCTCCCACAGAGAGCCGTCGAGGAGAGACACAAGATCCGAGAACCATACTCTGCCCGGCCACCGCGGGGCTATCAAGATGAGCTGGACCATGTCTCTGCGAACTCTCTCCAGAACTCCCGGAAGCAGAGCAATTGGGGGAAATGCATACAGACGTAGCCTCGGCCATGTCTGTACCATATCATCCAGTCCGAGAGGAGCTGCGTGAGGGAGAACCAAAGTGGACAGTGAGATGTCTCTCGAGATGCAAACAGATCCACTTGAGCTTGGCCGAATCTCTCCCACCCTGAGGTGGTGGTAGGCGACCACCGATGTGTTGTCTGAGCGGACCAACACATGATGGCCCCTGAGGTCTGGCAGGAAACTCTTGAGAGCGAGAAAAACAGCCATCATCTCCAGACAGTTGATGTGCCAGGACAGATGGTGCCCCTTCCACAGACCTTGAGTCGAGTGTCCCTCTAGGATCGCCCTCCACCCCGCGAGGGAAGCATCCGTCGTTAGCGTTTTGCGACGACAAAGAGCTCCCTGCACAGGGCCTTGGGATAGGAACCAAGGTTTCTTCCACATAATCAGAGCACGTAAGCATCGCAGCGTGACTTTAATCATACAGAAAGGATTGCCCCTCTGGGAAAATCCCCTGGTCCTGAGCCACCACTGTAAGGGTCTCATGTACAACAGGCCAAAAGGTATAACGTTGGATGCTGCTGTCATCAGACCCAGCAGTCTTTGAAACTGCTTGACAGTGAGTGACTGGCCTAGCTTTATTCTCTTTACTGATGACAGGATTGACTCTATGTGAGCCAGAGACAGACAAGCTTTCATAGTAGTCGAATCCCATACCACGGCCAGGAATGTAGTTCACTGTGATGGATTCAGCACACTCTTTTTGGCATTCAGTCTCAACCCCAACCTTTTCATATGCGCGAGAACGACATCTCAATGTCGAACCGCTAACTGCTGTGACTGAGCGCGAATGCCCTGCAGACGTAGTGGTACTAGAGCTGCATCCATGCATTTGGTGATAAAGTTAGGCTGAATGGAAGAACCCGATATAGGTAAGCTTCGCCCCCGAAAGCAAACCTCAGGAACTTCCTGTGTTGTGGAAGGATGGATATATGGAAGTACCACCTTGAGATCTATTGTGACGAACCAATCCTCGGATCTGATTTGTGGCACAATCTGTCTCAAGGTTAACATTTTGAATTTTAACTGCATAACGGACTGATTCAGAACCCGCAGATTCAAAATGGGATGCATCCCTCCATCATTCTTTGGAACGATAAAATATCGGCTGTAGAAACCGGTTTCTCTGTTGAGAGGCAGTATACGTTCTATGGCTCCCTCCCTGGCTTTTGATGTTTGGGGCTGCTCCTGCTCAGCAGTCCCGGAGATATGAGAGCGACGGGGGAGGAGTTTCTGGAACGCCGCCGCCTGCTTATTAGCCTCCTGAAACCTCTCAACGACTGTAGTGACAGTGTCACCAAAGAGGCCAGGGGGCGATAGCGGGGCGTCCATCAGAAAACTCTTATCTTTTTTCTTTGATTGAGCTCAGATTTAGCCAAAGATGCCTCTCCGTGGCCACCAGGGCTGCCATAGCACGGCTGATTGATTTAGCCGTCTCCTTAGTGGCCCGGAGAGAAAGATCTGTGGCCCGACGCAACTCAGCTACTGCGTTCGGGCCAACTCCCCCGCCCTCATCTACAAACCCGATTCCAAAAAAGTTGGGACACTGTACAAATTGTGAATAAAAAAGGGATGCAATAATTTACAAATCTCATAAACTTATATTTTATTCACAATAGAATATAGATAACATATCAAATGTTGAAAGTGAGACATTTTGAAATGTCATGCCAAATATTGGCTCATTTTGGATTTCATGAGAGCTACACATTCCAAAAAAGTTGGGACAGGTAGCAATAAGAGGCCGGAAAAGTTAAATGTACATATAAGGAACAGCTGGAGGACCAATTTGCAACTTATTAGGTCAATTGGCAACATGATTGGGTATAAAAAGAACCTCTCAGAGCGGCAGTGTCTCTCAGAAGTCAAGATGGGCAGAGGATCACCAATTCCCCCAATGCTGCGGCGAAAAATAGTGGAGCAATATCAGAAAGGAGTTTCTCAGAGAAAAATTGCAAAGAGTTTGAAGTTATCATCATCTACAGTGCATAATATCATCCAAAGATTCAGAGAATCTGGAACAATCTCTGTGCGTAAGGGTCAAGGCCGGAAAACCATACTGGATGCCCGTGATCTTCGGGCCCTTAGACGGCACTGCATCACATACAGGAATGCTACTGTAATGGAAATCACAACATGGGCTCAGGAATACTTCCAGAAAACATTGTCGGTGAACACAATCCACCGTGCCATTCGCCGTTGCCGGCTAAAACTCTACAGGTCAAAAAAGAAGCCATATCTAAACATGATCCAGAAGCGCAGGCGTTTTCTCTGGGCCAAGGCTCATTTAAAATGGACTGTGGCAAAGTGGAAAACTGTTCTGTGGTCAGACGAATCAAAATTTGAAGTTCTTTTTGGAAAACTGGGACGCCATGTCATCCGGACTAAAGAGGACAAGGACAACCCAAGTTGTTATCAGCGCTCAGTTCAGAAGCCTGCATCTCTGATGGTATGGGGTTGCATGAGTGCGTGTGGCATGGGCAGCTTACACATCTGGAAAGGCACCATCAATGCTGAAAGGTATATCCAAGTTCTAGAACAACATATGCTCCCATCCAGATGTCGTCTCCTTCAGGGAAGACCTTGCATTTTCCAACATGACAATTCCAGACCACATACTGCATCAATTACACACATCATGGCTGCGTAGAAGGATCCGGGTACTGAAATGGCCAGCCTGCAGTCCAGATCTTTCACCCATAGAAAACATTTGGCGCATCATAAAGAGGAAGATGCGACAAAGAAGACCTAAGACAGTTGAGCAACTAGAAGCCTGTATTAGACAAGAATGGGACAACATTCCTATTCCTAAACTTGAGCAACTTGTCTCTTCAGTCCCCAGACGTTTGCAGACTGTTATAAAAAGAAGAGGGGACGCCACACAGTGGTAAACATGGCCTTGTCCCAACTTTTTTGAGATGTGTTGATGCCATAAAATTTAAAATCAACTTATTTTTCCCTTAAAATGATACATTTTCTCAGTTTAAACATTTGATATGTCATCTATGTTGTATTCTGAATAAAATATTGAAATTTGAAACTTCCACATCATTGCATTCTGTTTTTATTCACAATTTGTACAGTGTCCCAACTTTTATGGAATCGGGTTTGTAAATTTCGTAACACATCAGCCTGATACGCCTGCAGCACACCCATAGTGCAGGCATATCAGGTAGTGCATAGTACATAGTGCAGCCTGACCAGCGGCTGAATATGCTTTGCCCACCAATGCTGATGTTGTACATACTGGCTTGGTGGGCAATGTTGGGGCCTTTAGGGACGATGCTGACTGAGGGGAAAGATAGCTCGCAAGCGTCTCTTCTACTTTAGGCATCGCCCCATAACCGTGTTCTTGTTGGCCAACAATAGATGAATAGTGCATGGATTGTGTATTATGCACTCTATAGGAGACCGGATTCTTCTACTAAAGAACGGCAGGCCCCGACGTGGAGGTTGTGCTCGAGAAGGCAAGAAACGTTCGTCTAATAGACTTTTGGGACAAACTTCTTGCTTTTCTGCTGGCCAGTCAATGTTTAATCTGGCAACAGCACGAGACACCACCTCCACCAGTTCCTCATATGCTGGAGACTGAGATGGCGAGTCCTCAGATTCTCCAACCACGATACTTTCCATATCCAACTCCTCAGAGCTGGATATGTGAAGCACCGGTGCCTCTCCCGGTGTGGAAGGAACCGCAGCACGTGCTTCTGAACACAGAGAAAAGGCACTGGATCTGTCAGGTGAAGGCTGAGATAGGGCAGGGCCCGTCTCAAACCCTTCTGACAAATCCATTTGCGATCCCCATGATCTAGATCGCCGCTGTGCCTCGGCAGCAGCGGGACCCGAACCACGAGGAACGCTGGCCTGAGCGCCCTGCTCGAAGAGCGCCAGGTGAGAGCGGAACGTTCGCAGCGGGAGCTGCTCATAATGTACACAGCCTGCACCCTCGAATGCAGACTGTGCATGCTCCACTCCCAAACAAACAACACGAAGATCGTGTGTATCCCCATCCGTGATGTAACGGGGGCAGCGATGAACACATGATCTAAACTGCTGCTGCTGCTGTTTGCTCGCCATGACGCTCAATGCTTTTATTTTGTACTCATACATTTTAATTGCTCTTTACTTGAAATATTTGAGTAAGCTAATTCATACGTTTCTCAATTTGGAAACTTGGCTAGCTTTAACTAGCTAATTCAATAAATGCTAACTTGCTAATTGGTAACACAATGCTTTGATAGCATTAGCATAGCACTTGCTGAATGAGTACAGCAATATAAAACATGTAACATATATCTGTTCTCAAACTAATCTCATGGTCCTGTCATCACCATGATGGTAACCCCCCCCCTCCAAAAAAAAAACCACATAACAGAAACTCTTCTAACTTAGCATAATTAAACATTAAACATTACTAAATCATTAATCCTGCACAATATATATATATATATATATATTATGTAACACTTAATTTTAGCATTTATTTACCCTTTCGAGTGTCATGGCAAAGCATGCTGAGAAATGGAAATCCAGCCCAGTTTCAGATAAATTTAAGTTTGTCTAAATTAAAAGAAACAAGTTCATAAAACTCAAAACAATGAAACAATTTATATTACTTAAAATGTGTCAGTTTTGTGAACTCAAAAGCAAAATAAAGTTCTAAATACTCATAAAAGTTTATTTGATTGAACTAATTTGTATAATTTAAGTTTAGCATACTCAAAGCAATTAATTATTTTGAGCATTAGGGTTTACAGTGAATGAAACATTAAATACACAAACACAAGTAGTTGTTCAAAGGAAAATCAAAACATAGGAAAATCAAAAAGATTACAGTCAATGCAAGCTAAGCCAGATACACATTTTATAATAATAATAATAATTTTCTATTTTGAATATTAGCCAGGAGTATAGCATACTCACCATACTTGATGCAGCATTACTGACACAAAGAAAACATTTAGTCACTGTTTCATGATCAGTATTAGGAGAGAGGAGATGTGTTTCCATTTTTTCATTTCAAATATATATATATAATATTCAGTTTGGAGGCTTTTTAATATTATTTACCCATTAAAATAATGATTTTTTTCATACAGTGGGGAGAACAAGTATTTGATACACTGCCGATTTTGCAGGTTTTCCTACTTACAAAGCATGTAGAAGTCTGTCATTCCAATGGGATGGGACGTTCTGTAAGCCTGTTTAATTTAGCAGCTGTTACCAAGAAGAGGAATTCAAGTAATGAAGGGTCAATTAATGATAGATTAACATATTCAAATTCCTCTTCCTGTCATTCCATTTAGATTAAAATTGAAAGAGCCAATTCTGTTAGATGGATGAATAAGAGTACAGTGGGGAGAACAAGTATTTGATACACTGCCGATTTTGCAGGTTTTCCTACTCACAAAGCATGTAGAAGTCTGTAATTTTTATCATAGGTACACTTCAACTGTGAGAGACAAAAATCCAGAAAATCACATTGTATGATTTTTAAATAATTAATTTGCATTTTATTGCATGACATAAGTATTTGATCACCTACCAACCAGTGAGAATTACGGCTCTCACAGACCTGTTAGTTTTTCTTTAAGAAGCCCTCCTGTTCTCCACTCATTACCTGTATTAACTGCACCTGTTTGAACTCGTTACCTGTATAAAAGACACCTGTCCACACACTCAATCAAACAGACTCCAACCTCTCCACAATGGCCAAGACCAGAGAGCTGTGTAAGGACATCAGGGATAAAATTGCAGACCTGCACAAGGCTGGGATGGGCTACAGGACAATAGGCAAGCAGCTTGGTGAGAAGGCAACAACTGTTGGCGCAATTATTAGAAAATGGAAGAAGTTCAAGATGACGGTCAATCTCCCTCGGTCTGGGGCACCATGCAAGATCTCACCTCGTGGGGCATCAATGATCATGAGGAAGGCGAGGGATCAGCCCAGAACTACACAGCAGGACCTGGTCAATGACCTGAAGAGAGCTGGGACCACAGTCTCAAAGAAAAGCATTAGTAACACACTACGCCGTCATGGATTAAAATCCTGCAGCGCACGCAAGGTCCCCCTGCTCAAGCCAGCGCATGTCCAGGCCTGTCTGAAGTTTGCCAATGACCATCTGGATGATCCAGAGGAGGAATGGGAGAAGGTCATGTGGTCTGATGAGACAAAAATAGAGCTTTTTGGTCTAAACTCCACTCGCCGTGTTGGGAGGAAGAAGAAGGATAAGTACAACCCCAAGAACACCATCCCAACCGTGAAGCATGGAGGTGGAAACATCATTCTTTGGGGATGCTTTTCTGCAATGGGGACAGGACGACTGCACCGTATTGAGGGGAGGATGGATGGGGCCATGTATCGTGAGATCTTGGCCAACAACCTCCTTCCCTCAGTAAGAGCATTGAAGATGGGTACGAAACGACCCGAAACACACAGCCAGAGCAACTAAGGAGTGGCTCCGTAAGAAGCATCTCAAGGTCCTGGAATGGCCTAGCCAGTCTCCAGACCTGAACCCAATAGAAAATCTTTGGAGGGAGCTGAAAGTCCGTATTGCCCAGCGACAGCCCCGAAACCTGAAGGATCTGGAGAAGGTCTGTATGGAGGAGTGGGCCAAAATCCCTGCTGCAGTGTGTGCAAACCTAGTCAAGAACTACAGGAAACGTATGATCTCTGTAATTGCAAACAAAGGTTTCTGTACCAAATATTAAGTTCTGCTTTTCTGATGTATCAAATACTTATGTCATGCAATAAAATGCAAATTAATTACTTAAAAATCATACAATGTGATTTTCTGGATTTTTGTTTTAGATTCCGTCACTCACAGTTGAGGAGTACCTATGATAAAATTACAGACTTCTACATGCTTTGTAAGTGGGCAAACCTGCAAAATAGGCAGTGTATCAAATACTTGTTCTCCCCACTGTATACTAAAAAGCAAAGTAGAGATATTAGTCAAAACTTTATATACATCACCGATCAAAAGTTTGTAATGAAAGATTTTTTTTCTTTTTTACTGTTATTGAAAGAAGTCTCTTCTTGAGTTCATTTGAGTATGAGAACTGCATTTGATAAAATAGAGCTGTGCTGCTCGGATAACAAACATTAGACTTTCCTTTGACTAGTCTGAAGTTGAATAGGAAACAATACAATAAAAACTGCTCTTAGGGTGATCAGCTCAGTCACACTCTCAAAGTCAGCGCTTTTTTATGGGATTTTGTGGCCAGTCAAAAGACGGGGATTGCCTATTGTGCCTATTGAGTATTCTTAAACCCCAGTGTTGATCCTGGTGAATCATTCTTGCTATAGGGGAAGATTGTGACTGGCACTGCAGATATACAGACTCTTTCTGCAGGCAACAGCAGGTTTTTACATAGGTTATAAACTGCAGCATTCATCACTCTATGAAGCAGTATGATAAAAATGGTGTGACAAGATTGCTTTCTCTTTTTCACACACACTCTAAACTTATCAACCTCAACATAACTCTGAGTTTAGGCAGGGAAATTGAAATCAATGTGAAATTATGACGCTCTTTAAAAAAGCAAAAGCTGCAAAAAAAATGAATAAAAAACTGAATAAATAAATACATTAAATACAAGAATGACAAATGCACTTTTGATTAAACCTTACAAAAGCCATTACCTCCATACATCCCATTGTTTCTCAGTATTCATTGGCTTTATTCAAATTAAGTGCCTATGTGGACTAATTTCAGATTTATTTTCAATCATTTATTTTGCTCTCTGCTGACAGGTATCTTTTAAAATTCTACATACATTTGGAGACCCGAAACTGGCCTTAAATATTTATGTGTACCAGAAACAATTGTAGGTCAAGATGAAATTAGTATTTCACCCTTGACTGTCCCTGCTTTATTGGCTGGATAATGAAATTGATACAAACCTTCTATAATTTTTTTTTTTTTTTTTTTTTTTGCTGACTGCTCACTTTCAGATATGCTGCATGCTTTTTGATGAAAATGAGTCTTGATTCAGAACTACAGGGGAAGAAATTAGACCTAAAGGAAATTAGACCAGGAAAGCACAAGCAAATCTGGTTCAAATGGGTTTAAAATAAATGTAAGCTATAAATTTAACACATTTGACCAATCAATATGGAGCCACATTTCACCATTTCATACTTTTAAGAGCTTTCTAAATAAATAAATGGTTACACTTTTACAATAAGGTGTCATTTGTGCAGTGTGTAATATTTATAAGGATCTATTGACAGAAATGCAATATAATATACATAACTATGTTTTCAGTGGTGTATAAAGACCTTACATAATGGACCGTTATGTTTTTATTACCTTAGAATGAGCCATTTTTATCTACATACACCGCAGGTCCCCTTACAGTGAAGTTACCATTTTGTGCTGCCATGTTTCTACAGTAGTCCTAAACGGACAAACTGCTCTACAGAGTTCTAGCTACTCTCTGCTATCTCAGACGACATCTTTGTCCTGTGTCGGCCACCGTAGCTTCTCTATATGCTTCGAAAGGGAGGGGTGAGTGGTGGACGGTTGCAATTCGCAACCTTACGACTAGATGCCGCTAAATTTTACACACTGAACCTTTAACATTTGTATTACCTTTTAATGTTATTATTATTGCATTATCTGTTAATGTTAACAGATACAACCTTTTATATATTAATAAATTCCATAGAAATATTGTTCATTCATAGATACAGTGGGGAGAACAAGTATTTGATACACTGCCGATTTTGCAGGTTTGCCCACTTACAAAGCATGTAGAAGTCTGTAATTTTTATCATAGGTACTCTTCAACTGTGAGTGACGGAATCTAAAACAAAAATCCAGAAAATCACATTGTATGATTTTTAAGTAATTAATTTGCATTTTATTGCATGACATAAGTATTTGATACATCAGAAAAGCAGAACTTAATATTTGGTACAGAAACCTTTGTTTGCAATTACAGAGATCATACGTTTCCTGTAGTTCTTGACCAGGTTTGCACACATTGCAGCAGGGATTTTGGCCCACTCCTCCATACAGACCTTCTCCAGATCCTTCAGGTTTCGGGGCTGTCGCTGGGCAAATACGGACTTTCAGCTCCCTCCAAAGATTTTCTATTGGGTTCAGGTCTGGAGACTGGCTAGGCCACTCCAGGACCTTGAGATGCTTCTTACGGAGCCACTCCTTAGTTGCCCTGGCTGTGTGTTTCGGGTCGTTCTCATGCTGGAAGACCCAGCCACGACCCATCTTCAGTGCTCTTACTGAGGGAAGGAGGTTGTTGGCCAAGATCTCGCGATACATGGCCCCATCCATCCTCCCCTCAATACGGTGCAGTCGTCCTGTCCCCTTTGCAGAAAAGCTTCCCCAAAGAATGATGTTTCCACCTCCATGCTTCATGGTTGGGATGGTGTTCTTGGGGTTGTACTCATCCTTCTTCTTCCTCCAAACACGGCGAGTGGAGTTTAGACCAAAAAGCTCTATTTTTGTCTCATCAGACCACATGACCTTCTCCCATTCCTCCTCTGGATCATCCAGATGGTCATTGGCAAACTTCAGACGGGCCTGGACATGCGCTGGCTTGAGCAGCGGGACCTTGTGTGCACTGCAGGATTTTAATCCATGACGGCGTAGTGTGTTACTAATGCTTTTCTTTGAGACTGTGGTCCCAGCTCTCTTCAGGCAATTGACCAGGTCCTGCCATGTAGTTCTGGGCTGATCCCTCACCTTCCTCATGATCATTGATGCCCCACGAGGTGAGATCTTGCATGGTGCCCCAGACCGAGGGAGATTGACCGTCATCTTGAACTTCTTCCATTTTCTAATAATTGCGCCAACAGTTGTTGCCTTCTCACCAAGCTGCTTGCCTATTGTCCTGTAGCCCATCCCAGCCTTGTGCAGGTCTACAATTTTATCCCTGATGTCCTTACACAGCTCTCTGGTCTTGGCCATTGTGGAGAGGTTGGAGTCTGTTTGATTGAGTGTGTGGACAGGTGTCTTTTATACAGGTAACGAGTTCAAACAGGTGCAGTTAATACAGGTAATGAGTGGAGAACAGGAGGGCTTCTTAAAGAAAAACTAACAGGTCTGTGAGAGCCGGAATTCTCACTGGTTGGTAGGTGATCAAATACTTATGTCATGCAATAAAATGCAAATTAATTATTTAAAAATCATACAATGTGATTTTCTGGATTTTTGTCTCTCACAGTTGAAGTGTACCTATGATAAAAATTACAGACTTCTACATGCTTTGTGAGTAGGAAAACCTGCAAAATCGGCAGTGTATCAAATACTTGTTCTCCCCACTGTACTCTTATTCATCCATCTAACAGAATTGGCTCTTTCAATTTTAATCTAAATGGAATGACAGGAAGAGGAATTTGAATATGTTAATCTATCATTAATTGACCCTTCATTACTTGAATTCCTCTTCTTGGTAACAGCTGCTAAATTAAACAGGCTTACAGAACGTCCCATCCCATTGGAATGAACTATGAACAGCATAATTTTCTGTAAAATATGCCCAAGAAGTTATACAAATTGATTGGATATTATTCTTCAGTAGGCTAGAATAAAATTGTAATGATTTTTTTAAGAACTTGGGGAAAACAATTCTCAAAGTCAGTTGAAAAGAGAAAAGCTTCATTTGAAAGCGATTTAAACTGACAAGTTTAGCATAAGTGAACAGAAGTGTTCATAACTCTTTAGTTACTATCAACACTACAATGGCCTGAAATAAAACATAAATGAAATGACATTAAGTTACAATATTAACACTAATTTATCTTGAAGCAAATGTACATGTTCTTATTGATGTCATGTTTATTCGGGAAGGCGGGCTAAAAGATAGGTTAGTTTATTCTGTAGAATGACATTCTTAAAATGTATTTAAGATTTGGAAAAACAAATACCACTTGAATCTTCTCTGGGTTTCCTGAGTGACAGTGTTTTACCCTATTTCTGAACAAATATATAAAACCTGCATTTTACACACACATTCTCCACAGACTTAGATTAGAAAAGAGAAGCACAGGACACAGAGAGAAAATGGCACATGACAACAGTTACAATTTATAACAATTACTTTATATACATTTATTGGAATTTCACCTATAATAATTCACTTTGATATCTAAATTCAAATTCAGCAGTTGAATTAGCATTTAAAGACGTTTTCAACTTCAACTATCAAACAACCCTAGCATGTACTAATCTGATCATTTATTAGAATTGCTTTGTACTGTGGAGGTCATTAAGGTTAGAAGTTGGTGTTGGTCTGAATAAAATGATAAGTATCAATGGAAAACTTCAATTACTTTTTCTATCAATTTGCAATTTCATTTAGCCACGCATGATTGATTTTAAGAGCAAGATTAACCGTCACTTTAAAATAGAATAATAGTTTTACACCATCATTTCACTGCTGAGATTAGGCTTCATCTCCTCTACAACAATATACTAAGAAATCATGGGTGTTGTTTGATGGGGGAAAGGTGGAACTGATTCTCAGCAGGGGCCCAGAACCAAATCCCCAGAGAAAGCAATTGCAGCCCAGTTGCGCGAAGCAATGAACAGTACAAGCAGCCTACAAGAGACCGGGGCTAGTTGTCACACTTTTAACTCCAGTAAATATTTCTCAGGGATATGTTTATTTTTGAAGTGTCTGTATAGAGACAAACCTGAAAGTCTTGGCTAGAAAAAAATATCTATTGAGTATTTCCTCCATTATTGCATGGAGCATATTATAACACTATGGCCTGGTTTTACAGACAGGGCTTAGATTAAACCAGGAGTAGGTCTTAGTTAAACTACGACATTTAAGTAGCTTTTATAAACATGCCTTAGGAAAAAAATAAAAATAAATAAACAAATAAATAAAAAAAAACAGAAAAACCTCACTGGTGTTCATCTTGAACAATAGCACTGACATATTTTAAGATACAGTGCCCTCCACTAATATTGGCACCCTTGATAAATATGAGCAAAGAGGGCTGTGAAAATAAATCTGCATTGTTTATCCTTTTGCTCTTTCATTCAAAAATTCACAAAGATTCCAGACAGATTCATAACATCTTTAGTTGATTGTTACTTCTTAATTATTGTCCTGATGGTGGAAATGGGGATTTTCAATGCTTTAGCTATTTTCTTACAGCCACTTTCTATTTTGTGAAGCTCAACAATTTTTTGCTGCACATCAGAACTATATTCTTTGGTTTTACTGATGAATGACTGATGAATTATTAAGGGAATTTGGCCTTTGTGTTTCCTCATATTTATACTCCTGTGATACAGGAAGTCATGGCTCGACAATTTCATGCTCCTAGTCACCCTGGTGTGCTAAAAAAAACTTAAATATGAATGGGAATATACTTCAGATATATTTTACTCATAAGAATTTCTAGGGGTGCCAATAATTGAAATTGATTTGATTTTTGATTTGAAAATTGATTTTTTTGAATGAGAGATCAAAATGATAATGCTCATATTTACCAAGCGTGCCAATATTAGTGGAGGGCACTGTATGTCAGTGCACATAGCTTTCGGTTAAGACAGCTCAGACCTGATTTTCAGTCTGGGACTAGGCTTAAGCCTTGTCTGTGAAACCAGGCATATATGGGGTAAATTGTCACAATGGGAAACTGACATTAAACCATTGGTTTTGTTTGACAGAAATTGTCCTTAATTAATTGTATAACAGTATACGTTTTTTGTGAGTAAAGCAAAAATATCAAAAGTATATTTCTTTTCTATATAATTCCTTCAGGAATTATTAGGGCTCTAGTATGCTCTAGTAAGCACTATTTTAAGATTTTTATTTTCTTATTTTATTCTTCCAAATATTCAGCATATAGTGATATGAATCAATGAGCAAAACCTTTTTGTCAAAATTACAGTGAGTAAATATTTAATGCTATTATGATTATAATCATTATTATTATTATTATTATATGGTTGTTGTTGTTATATATGCACGTTTACATTTGTGTTGACATTAGTAATGGTGCATCAAATTTTGCACATTTAACTTTTGTAATTTTGTTATATAATTGAATTATATGAAGGATGCCAAGATGTAAATAAATTAATACATTTTAATTAAAAATAAAATAAAATTGATATTTGAAAGAAAATGCCCTGCATGGAAAAAAAAGAGAGAGACCATATTGCCATCTTGTGGTAAAAATAGCTTTTTTAACAGCAATTTAGGTATGTGCCTTTAATATACTTTGCTGTTGTCCACTGTTTTTCAAACCCAGTCCTGTGTACCTGACATTTCACATCAAATCCCAGACTAATCCCAGACTAATCACACTGTTATTGTCACTCTTATTGAAATGAATCAGATGTGTAGTCAAAACATGCATCACTGTGAGACATTATTGAAGAAGCATATGCAAATCAGTCTGTTTTGTTTTGGCTAATAGATGAGAAAAAGGTCACGGTCCAAACAGAAGTGCCACTGAGACTTATGTGGATTGACAGTCTTTGAATCCACATTAAAGCACAAGAAAGAAAGGTATTAAAACAGAATTTAACCAAGCGTTAATTCATTAGCTGACTGATTATTCATTATATTGATGATTTCAGAGAAATCTTAACACGCAAACTGTTCAGTCAAGGTGTTGTACAGATGTATGAACTCAAAAGTCAAAATTACACATTCCTAAACACTTTGTAGTTTTCAATTAAATGGCCTTGTTTAGCATGATTCAACAATGAAAGTTCACAGTACCCTAAGACATTTGTCCACAACTTTAGTCTGCTTCTGTTGGAAAACTAGCTTTAAGAATACAGTGCAATGTTAAATTTTACACTGCATACAGTATGTGAATATTCCAATATTCCAGACCTCCCACTGCCTGCATACAAGATTAAAACGTAACCTGTCCACTGAGGTTAAAAAAAAAAAAAACCTCTGGTGAATGTCAGATTAGAAACTCAAAAATATAAAGGAAAAACACAGGCAAGAAATATTTCTACAGTATTTCTAATATATCTCTATTGTACCACATGCAAGAGGAAACACTGCCAGTCACCAAAATTAAACTCTGGTGAATGCCAGATTAAAAAATAATAAAGCACAGGTGAGTAACATTTTAAAGCATCTCTGTTCAGGCAGTCACGTTCGACATTATGGCGAAAAGACTGACGGTATGGGATCTCACTTGGGAGCTGAATCACCTTCAAGTGGTAAGAAAACAAGCCAATTGACATTGGCCAGTGATATTTGCATGGCAAGCCACTCCCCCGGACATATGGCTATATAAGCTTGCCGGCAACTCACTCATTCAGCTTTTTGCTTCGGAGCTGAGCGGTTGTTTGTCAGTACTTTGCCAATCTGGTTTCATTCACGAGAGGAGACATTCTGTGCTGGAGAGACGGCGCATTTTGCCATAAAGAGCAAACATGCACAGTTAAGTGCAGTGATTACACCCCTGGGCATTTCAACAATTAAAAGAGCAGTTTCCCTAAAAGAGCAAGCACGGGTGATGTTGCATCTTTTTAAAGATGTCATTTTACCCGTGTATTTCTGGATGAGGTCGTTTCCTGGCCCCGTCTGACAGTCACTGTCTCACTTGTCTGCACCGTAAGGACACTGAGGCAGCGTTCATTGATGTTCTCACTGCAGGAACATGACCATTGCTATGTTAAGAACGAGACTCCAATACCTTGAAAAAGGAGGAGTCCCACTTCGGGTGGAAAATCTTTTGTTCTTCTAAAAAGCGCTTATTTCTGTTCAGCGGCGTACCCACCTTTTCAAAAAAAAATGATGATTTCCTGAATCTCTGGGTCACACAAGGTGTGGTTTAACAGTGAGCAACGTTATGCTTCCTCACTCTCATCCCCTTCTTCTCTCGCCACAGCGCAGGAGTTTGCGGTTCGAGGACACAATACCTCCTCACACATCTCCAGCCACTCCCTCGCAGGAACCATGGAGCCAGGTAAGAGTCACATCACACTCACTGCCTCTACTTTGGGACGCTACGCCTCCCGGGTTGGGCCCCAGCGCTCCACCGCTGGCCTTGCTTTGGTGCCACTTGCACGGTGTCTGGGGGCCTGGCTAATGATTCCCATCCCGTCTTATTGGTTCATTCAGACAATCAGACTCGGCTATTCGATTCAGTTCGCCCGGCGTCCCCCCAGGTTCACCAGCGTCCTGTTTACCTCAGTGGCAGACAATGCCCCTGTCCTGCGTGTGGAGATCACAATAGAGCCGGTCCTTCTAGACTAAATGAAGTCTGGGTTTTACAGCCCATACTTCATCTTACCCAAGAAAGCCGGTGGGTTATGTCCAATCTTGGATCTTCGTGTCTTGAATTGGGCCCTTCACATGCTTCCGTTCAGGATGTTGACGCAGAAACGCATCCTCATGTGCGTTGGCCCCCAAGATTTGTTTGCAGTCATCGACCTGAAGGACACATACTTCCATGTCTCGATTTTGCCTTGACACAGACCATTTCTTCGGTTTGCTTTCGAGGCTCGGGCATACCAGTACAAGCTCCTCCCATTCAGGCTGTCCCTGTCCACGAAGATTGCGTAGGCTTCCCCCTGCACCAGTAAGGGAAGTGGGTGTTCGCATTCTCAACTCTCGACAGCTGGCTCATTCAAGCTCACTCTCGGGATGACAGTTTGTACCTGCAGGTCATTCTTGTTTCCACTGAGTGGCGCCAAATGCCATTTTTCTTTTCTTCAGTACATATGAGATTGTAATATGCTACACATTTCTAAATCCATAAAATATTAAATCATGTCTTCATGAACCCCTGCCTCTATCTGCATTGTAAAAATAATCTGAAATCCATAATGAAACCTCAGACAAGACCACAGTATTTTCTGATGCATTTCAGAAAATGCCATGCTCCACCAACAGACCTACTATTTACCTATATATGGGGCATGATGACAAATGCATTGTGGCATGACATTCAATCAAGTTTTCTGATGAAATGGTTCAACAGGTTCTCCAAAGACATTAACACTACATGATGCTGTACAATAGCTGTACAGAATGTTATAGACCATTTGGGTGTTTGCAAACAGCGATGACGTGTTTTGTGGACGGAGCGTACCTGGTGGAAGAAAATTACAGTTCTGCAGTAGTCTATGGAAATCATGGAATAAAAGAATAAAAAAGGGTAATTTTGTGACATATTGTTCATAATTTCACGTGACATAGTTCACAAGCTGTTTTATGAAAAAAAAAAGTGAAAGTGACGTGAAGCCAAGTATGGTGTCCCATACTCAGAATTTGTGTTCTACATTTCACCCAGTAGCGGATTTTACATTAAGTGACATATCACTTAATGAAAATACCGCGTCTCCATCCAAATGCACACACACAGCAGTGAGTATTGAACACACACACACAGTGCAGTGGGCAGCCATTTTTGTTGCGTCGCCCGGGGAAATTCACATCTTTCCACGATTGAAACATTCCCTGAACGATTACATGAGACATGATGCATTTCAGTAAGCTGTACTGTATCTTTCGACATACCTTTCTATAAACATATAGTTTATTTGGTGGTATATCTAATAGTAAAGTGGAAGACAGATCGGTTCACGCTACAGTGATTCACGCCATTAAAGAGCGCCAACATTTTATTGTTATTTATTGTTTGAATTTTGTAATAAAATTGACAGAATTTGAAGGCTGAGACTTTGTTTCAAAAGTAATCTGCTCTGTCTTGTCTGTCGGTGCGTTGTCAGTGTCCTCTTTGATCCGCATGTTTTTTTCAGAAATGTTACTACACATATACACACATATATATTATTTAAAAAAAATATTTTGATTCTATATTTATTTGTGGATTCTATTAATATAGTTGTATATACACCGATCAGGCATAACATTATGACAGGTGAAGTGAATAACACTGATTATCTCTTCATCACAGCACCTGTTAGTGAGTGGGATATATTAGGCAGCAAGTGAACATTTTATCCTCAAAGTTGATGTGTTAGAAGCAGGAAAAATGGGCAAGCGTAAGGATTTGAGAGAGTTTGCAAGGGCCAAATTGTGATGGCTAGACGACTGGGTCAGAGCATCTCCAAAACTGCAGCTCTTGTGGGGTGTGCCCGGTCTGCAGTGGTCAGTATCTACTAAAAGTGGTCCAAGGAAGGAACAGTGGTGAACCGGCGACAGGGTCATGGGCGGCCAAGGCTCATTGATGCACGTGGGGAGCGAAGGCTGGCCCGTGTGGTCCAATCAAACAGACGAGCTACTGTAGCTGAAATTGCTCAAGAAGTTAATGCTGGTTCTGATAGAAAGGTGTCAGAATGTGGATGTTACTTTGACACATACCACCTACCTAAGAATTGTTGCAGACTATTCATGGACCCTTTCATGGAAACGGTATTCAGCAGGATAATGCGCCCTGCCACAAAGCAAAAATGGTTCAGGAATGGTTTGAGGAGCACAACAACAATTTTGAGGTGTTGACTTGGCCTCCAAATTCCCCAGATCTCAATCCAATCGAGCATCTGTGGGATCTGCTGAACAACCAAGTCCGATGCATGGAGGCCCTACCTTGCAACTTACAGGACTTAAAGGAACTGCTGCTAACATCTTGGTGCCAAATACCACAGCACACCTTCAGGGGTCTAGTGGAGTACATGCCTCAACGCCTGATCGGTGTGTATATATATATATTCATATTTTCACATTTAAAAGGATAGTTCACCCAAAAATGAAAATTCTGTCATCAATTATTCACCCTCAAGTTGTTCCAAACCTGTATGAATTTCTTTTTTCTGCTGAACACAAAAGAAGATATTTTGAAGAACGTCAGTAACCAAACAGTCGATTTTCATATTTTCCTGTTTGGTTACCCGTACTCTTCAAAATATATATTTTTGTATTCAGCAGAAGGAAGAAATTCATACAGGTTTGGAACAACTGAGAGTGAGTAAATAATGACAGAATTTTCATTTTTGGGTGAACTAACTTTGGGTTAACTGCGCCACAAAATAAAGCTCTACAGATTTTAGCATCTCATCTTTACATAACTGCAACATTTGATTCTTTAGGAGAACAATGTATTAACAATTGGTCTGTTTTTTTGTTACTGACTATACAAAAAAAGTAATAAATTTTTTGGGACCTTTAGTATTCGCTGTGCATATTATTTTCACTGTTATACGTTTAAAACTATTTTAAACTTTTTGCTAGGTTTTAAGCCAACATCAAAGTTTGTTATTTATATATTTATGTATTAATTAAAGGAAGATATATATTATACTGGAGGTATTTTGAGGCCATTTGAGCAGTTGTCACATCATAACCACAAGGGGGAGACAAAGCCACATAAATGCGTAATTTCCACCTTGACATAGACAAATGGATTGCTGTGTGTCCAAACAATTTTTTGACGTTTTAATTACAGTGCAAATTAATACACTATATAGCATAATGTGAGATCTTTTTGACAATTTAAAATTTTAAGCGAATCTTAAAATGTAATTTATTTTATTCAAAAAATATATGTAAAAGACATATTTAAGTAAAAATGTTAAAATCTTATGGAGTCACATAGCCTGAAATTGTTGTCCTGAGTCAGTACAATGTGTACAGTTTTTGGGGTGGATGGGGGGTCGACTGTAGATCACTCTCCACCTGTGGCGACAGCTGGATGAGGAAGGGCTAAATTTAGCCAGATCTGTAGCCTGGGGTCTGGAAGTCCTGCAGTTTCTCTCGTCCGTCAAACTGTCTCTCTTTATTAGACAGAAGGAAGCTCGGGGACCATGGGAAAGTCAAACAATCATTTAAACGAGAACATGGCTCTGTTTCAGCGCACCCTCACATTTTTTGCCTCTGAAGGGATCTTGTTCACAATGCCAGAACCCCGTCCCTATTCACAGCCTGACAACCCCTGATTTGTGTATTCTTTTCATGTCACTCAGCCAATAATGTCACAAATTCACTCTTTTCGGGGGACAAGATGGATCCCCCTCTGCGACATATTCTGGACACGCTGACAACATTGACACGTTTTCTCTAGCCTCAAATATTTGGAGTTTTAAATTCATTGTTCCTTTTTTGGTAAACTTGAAAAGGTTTGTTTTGCATATTTGCACAGCTTTGGGTGCAAAGCGCAATATGCATCAATGCATAAACATCTCATTTGCATAAAATCTCAGACTAAGTGAAGGAATGGGCCACATAAACTTCTTTGGCGCGACAGTCTGACAGAAGTGTTTAGCTCAGCAGGCTTTATACAGACGTCTACTGAATAAAACGTCTAGTGACAGGGTTCTTAAGGGGACACTGGTGGAGAATGGCAAAATGAGACCGTTTGTTCTGGAGGGTTTGCAGAAGTTGTGATGTGAAAAAAGCTCATAATTATTGAGAAGTTTGGACTGTCACGATCTACATCAATCAAGGTCTTAATCCACCATAAAATCAAATGCATAATATATAATTGTTGAAATATTATTAAGCTGTCAGTATCTTGTGTTACTTATTTGAAAAAGTAACATATATTTTGTTGTAAATTTAAAGACAATGCGTTACTTGAAAAAGTAATCTGAATACATTACTTGTAATGCTTTACCCCCAACACTGAACACAGGGCAGTTAAAATTCTAATAAAATTATAAATACTTTACTCAAAATAAGTGTACATCTTTAAACCACAACATAAGATTATTAAAACATTCATCTAAAATCTACTTTCAACAGATGGCTGAAATTTGGCCCAAATACATTATAAAATCTCATATTATAAACTCTCATATTTTTATGTTTCAGAGTGTAGATTTTTACTGTAGTGATGCTCCAAAAGTTTGAGTATTGTACTAAACAAATGATGGTAAAATAGAGAAATGTACACAAATAAAATCTAAATAATATCTAAATATCTAAGTGAAGAATTTTATTGTTACTGTAATTAGTGTTATCATTTCTTAAAAAAAAAAAAAGCAAAAACGACAGTGACAAGGTGTGTTAAGAATAGTCACGCCAAGAAATTCACATTAATGAAAGTACACTTAACTATTTCCCCTCCATTGACGGAAATTTCCGGCTTTCCTTGTTTTCACTGTTATACAGTAGGGGGCACTATTACCCATCTTCTGAAAGAGTACAGAATCTCCGGATCAAAATACGTGCGAAGAAGAAGCAGAAACACGCAATAGCGTATGTAAGCAGATGCATATGTAAAATAATGCGATCATCAACATTAAACATCATATAAATCAAAACTGCCTAATGTTACTGAATGAAATGTCGACCCAGGACGAGGTATAGGACTGTGAAGCTTTGGGAGTCTTGATGGACTCGATCTACTCCATCTATGTTTTGATCATATTTCTGAATCAGATCTGGATATAGTCTTTGACAAAAACGAAATTTTCTGAGCTTTTTGCTTGTTTTTTTTTTATTTTTTTTTTTTATGAAACTCACCCACATTCAATTGTTGAGACAAACTAAACAATATATATATTTTTTTTTTTTCAAAAAATGGTTTCTGTCATTTTAGGTAATTTTTATCATGCTGATGTAACTTCAAGTGCTCGTTTCTTGAAGTAAGTTTGGTTTTATTTAGTTATTTGATGCTATAAAAACGGGAGTTTGACGTTATGATTGACAGCTGAGATTGACAGTTTCTCTGAGCGAGTAGTCACTGAGGCATCAACAGACTTTTTTCTGGATTTTCTGGAGGAGATTGGAGCTTCAAATTTAATTTCTTCATTTATATCGACATAAATGAGCTGTTCTGCAGTAAACTGTGCTAACCGATTCTGCGGGAGTGTGGGCGGGGCCTTGATACAGCGACTCCACTTCATGCTCACTACTGCGCAGACTCTGGTCCGAGTTCACTACTCCGCAGACTCAAGACTCAAGATGTCAGCGCCATATTGGGACTCTGGTGGCTTTTCTACAATGGAAGAGGGTGAAGGTGTGTCGTCCATCTTTTTTTACAGTTTATGGTTCGGATATTCATACAATGAAAATTTTGGTGATCAAAAATGCTGGCGGTGGCTGGCAACTTTTTAAAAAACTTAATTTGCCTTTATGTCAATAATATTAGCTATATTATCTGCAAGTACAGTTTTTTTTAAATATTATTTTAAGATTTGTACAAGTGCACACTCTATACAATAAAGCACACTTCTTTTTCACAAGGATAATCACAGAAATTTCTTCAGTAATGCATAATTTCAGCCACCTTAAAAAGTAGTCTTATCTCAAATAGGATGCTGTAGACAACTTTGTACTGAATAATTCACAATCATTTGTTTTTACTGAATAATTCATGTAATAAGTACTTCATATATACAAATATGAGCTTCACATTTCTGCTTTTAAACCCTCTGGAATTCTGTCTATTGTCAGAATGTTACTGAAGCAGAAATCTTTTATTTTTATTTTTATTTTTAAATGGTGGTAATTGAACATTATGCTGTCAGATAGAACATTATGCAACATTATTTAAAAAAAGAAAATAAGTCTGTTGTTATATAATTACAGTGTCGTCTAGCATTTCGTCTGCTGATGGTCATATATCCGAAAAGTGGCAGAATTGCCACTTAAACTTTAATAAGAGAAGAATATTCCACTAGACATTTACAATTGAGTGAGTGAAAATCCTCAAGGACGGACTTAATTAATGGAAGTAATTAAGTGCCTTTTATCTTGAAGAAGAACAAAGAATGTTTCCTCAGCCGACACCCGAAATGGTCCACTCCAATAATGGAGGGCGGTCTTTGGGGGAATTTAAAGTGACAATATATCCTAATTTGCCAAACAAGTCAGTGGCACTGGATGACTTTATTGCCAATCCCAGTATGCCCTGCTCTTCATGCAAGCCCAGTTCTGCAGCCCACTGCACAACCTTTCTTTTGCCTAAAGCATGCCAAACCGTGCCGTTTAAATGACTTGTCAAAGTCATTGTTCAGTGTCAGATTCTTTTGTTCACACAGTCACAAAAATCACAGACTTTACACACTGGTTTATGAAGTCATGGTAAACGGAATGTATATGTTTTCTTTGAATTTATTTGAATGTTTCAGCCGTTCAGCAGAGAGTAACACAAACAACTGAAATACGTGGCTTATATGCTTGTTCGCATTGAAATGATCATGAAACAGCTTGAAACAAGACAATGCAAATATATCTAGTATGATAAGCACGCAGCCTCCTATTATTGGGTGCTTGAATGCTGTTCAGCAGGCTGCTTTATTACCATATGACAGAATGAACGTATGGTTATAGCATTGTAAAGATGATAGATACAGAAGTATCGCTCCATGCGCCATGCAGAGCAATCAACCATGTGGGAAATCGGGCTAGAGCTTGTGTTTATTGGCACAGAGATTAAGGCGGATGTATCAGAAAATGTGATACTTTCTCACTACATTTCGTCAATTAATTAAGGCCTGATTTAGAGTCAGTATATAGAAATGGCAAAGGAAACTTGGCACGGTCTCACGATCAGTAGGAGGATTTGAAAAGAGATCATTTTGAAAGCATTTGACTTGTGCAGCCATTAACAATATGAACACTGGCACTGAGTCTTTGACACATGCCAGAATGAAAGCTGGTGAGCTCAATGAAGGCCATTGAACTTGAAATCGATCTGTCTTGTTATGGTGGCATTTTATTTATTTAAACAAAGCTTTGTATTTCATTATAGAACAGTGGGAAGCAATGTGCATGTAAATGCTTCTTAAATGAATCTCTCACAAATGAAAATGAACTGTTATTAATACTGTCATATTTACTCGCCTTCATGTCATTTAAAGCCCATATAGTGTTATGTTCTGATTTTTTCTCTATAATGTCAGTTTACAGTGGCTTCATGTGTCAAACTCCCAAATTAAATGTGTTACAATATGTAAGATTTTGGATTAAAATATCCAAAAAACACTAGAACTATGTTATATATTTTGTTGACTTTTTGATATTTTGTGTACTTACATTATCCCAAATATTTCCAAGAATGAAATCGCCTATTTCCGGTTTTATTTTGTAGAAACTATGGAAACACCAAAGACGCTTTACTACATTATGTGATTTATTAGACAGGTGCACTGAAAAAAATGTTATGTTGACTTTACTTAATTTTATTATGTCAAGTGGTTGCACGAAATAAATTTATCTAAATCCAGATATATTTTTTAAGTTGAGTGTACTTATTATTTGTAAGTTGAGTGTACTTATTATTTGTAAGTTGAGTGTACTCATATTTTATAAGTTGAGTGTACTCATATTTTATAAGTTGAGTGTACTCATATTTTATAAGTTGAGTGTACTCATATTTTATAAGTTGAGTGTACTCATATTATAAGTTGAGTGTACTCATATTTCATAAGTTGAGTGTACTCATATTTCATAAGTTGAGTGTACTTATATTTTGTAAATTGGTTGTACTTATATTTTATAAATTGAGTGTATTAAATCTCTTTTAGTAATTTCAGATTAATTATATTCATAATTTTAGCTAAACTATTTTGAGTAGAATTTACTCAATTTTTTTATGTTCAGTACACTAAAATGAATTATGTGCAACCAGATCAATTTAATGGTTTAATTTCTAAATTTCTATTTTTTAATCTCTTATTGTATCTTAACTTTCATTAATATTCAGACAAATAAAGCAAACCCAATATTTTCAACTCTAACTTTATTTTTCTGATCCAAGAGATAGATTTTTGCTCTCCCAAACAAGAGTGCGAGTAATGTAACTCAGTAGTCACATTTCTCAAATTGCTTTCTTATAACAAAACGCCCTAGTATCAACTATTAATATAAAATACATCGTACCATTCGTAACAAAAACAAAACAAATGAACCAGAATAGCTGGAAGACAGCAAACACTGAGGAACTTGTGTGAGATTACATTAAACTGCAAACACTTACATTGATTCAATACCCATTTTTTCACAAAACAAGCACATATTTCCAGGACTCAATGTATTCATTGAGTAAATATTCCAAAACATCCCTAGTACAGCTTTGAATGTTCACAACAGTGGCTGTATACATATATCCACACACATTACTACAGTCCACCACTCACTTTGCAACATCTTCTACAGTTGCATTTCACATCATATTAAATGTGCTTTATCACTCCCTAAGCACACAATAACAATGGGTTCACAATAGCAGCTGAAGAAATCCTACAGTCCAGCAATGATTTTGTTCTTTAGTCCAAGGACTTTGGGGGAAAGCCTTTCTCCATCCATTTTCAAGAGCAATTTATGAATGAATTCATAGAATTCATATTTCAGCTCTTTGGGGTAAGCCATGTTCAGTACATAGATGACTCTCAGAATCATTGCACATGCTTGGGCTACAGATCCAATGCTGTCCAGAATGATTTCTCCTTCAACATAAATGCCAATGTCATCATGAGCTCCAATTTCTCCACCCTCCTTGTTGATGACATATACGCCCATGGGGGATTTCTGCAGGTCTCTCAGGATGTAATCTCCTTCGTTGCCCTGTATATTTGTTGAATATAGGTGACAAAAAAAAAAAATTATGTAATAGATTTTAATGACCTGAAAATTCTAAATTTCTTTATATTTACAATATATAATTACACTGGTCAGTAAAACTATTGAAGATATTTTTGTCAGTTAAATAAAGGTTCATGTGAATTAACAAATCACAGATTTTTGTTTTTATGGCATTGTGGAAAATATCCAAACTTTTCTGCAAATGGAGCAGAGACACAGAAGTCAGAATAGATTGAGAGATGGACTAACACATTGTTGGTTTTGGTCTTTTAATTGAACAATAAGAAAAATAATGAATAAAGCCTGCCTTATCGTTTCAAGAACCAAACTGATGGTTTAAAATGTTTTAGCCAATTAATGAAAATCTTCAGACACAGACAAATGTACATCATCCTGTGACAACATCCATGTTGTTTTACTTTTCAGGATTTCATTTCCTCAACACAAAGTTTGTCAGAGTCTGTTAATAATTATTGAATGTCAGAGTTCTTGAATGCACCAGGGTGTGTTTAGAAAATGGTACCTGCTTTGAAAACTGTGCAGCAAATTGTTGATTTTTATACAAATATTCTCAACCTTATGGCTACTTATTTGGTTAAAATTAATTTTCTAAAATTGATGCTTTGGAAAATGGTCAGCGGTAATGTTAATGCATTTGTCATCAATGGGCTAAAACATAAAAACACCAGTATGATCCTTACGATCCTCTGTAGTGACATGCTAGAGCATTTTTCAAGTTTTGCATTAGTTGATTTAAATAAACAGCAGGCTTCCACACTATATTAGCTCTAGACCCCAAAACACGACAGCGTGTAGATAGTGATAGGACTACAGCTGCCATAGTTGTGGTGTCAACACACTGATTTTGTTATGCATCTGGCTTGTTTTTATTTTTGGTGAGTGCCCCTTTAAATCACATTGTGAAAGCCATTTTCTTCTAACTAGTGGGTTAGTGATATTAGGATCTTAAAACATTTTCTATAATACAAGACAGTACATCTGACTGACAAATGCAATTACAATGACTTGCCTTATACTCCCGAATGAGATGTCCATCATCCTCACCAAGGTAGATGCAAAGTGCCTTGAGGACTGCTGCCCTTTTAAGATTGATGTCACTTGTAGCCTGTGTAAAAGGATTACAACTAGTAAAATATAATAAATAATAAAAAATGTCTTGAAACTGTAGAATATTTCAAACCTGTGGTAACCTCAAAAATATATGACTTCATTATACATTCTGTAAATGGACTGCCCTCTTTAGCTAAAGAATGTTAGTGTATTGTGACTTAATTTTCATAAAATATCAGGTCTGAATGTGTAGGGCGATAGCACTGTTGTAACTTCTACTTATTCAGGGAAGTTTCATTGAGAGCAATGGTCTCTTCTTCACTGTTTACACCTAGAAGCTCCTAGAAAAACTAGTCAGGTCTGCTGGCTACTGAGGATTAAGTGTCTTGCTCAAGGCAGGTTGTACTTTTTCCACTTTCCCCACCTAGGGATTAAACTGGCACATTTCCAGTCACAAACCTGCTTCTCTAACCTGTATGCCACTATTGCCTCATTAAGGCATCATCAGATCTCCTTAGAAATGTATCTTTGGCTAAATAATACAAAAAAAAAAAAAGGATTAAAACAATGATAATAAAAGTTGTCTATGTTGGAAATAAAACAGTATGCTAGCATTAATAAAAAGCTTTTTTTCTTAAAGATAGGTTTCGTGAAGTGATTTAAAAAGATGATCAGGCAGGTAGTTGCAGAGCTGAGGGGCCCTGACTGCAAAATCCTGGTCACCTTTATTCTTGAGCCAGGACTTAGGCCACATCCACACAACTACGTAAAAAAAAAGTACATTGCGCATGCGCGTGCCGGTGTAAACATGAAGCAGATGTGTACTCCGCAGTTACTGAAGATTTGGCGAAAGAAGAAAGTATACTACAGATGAAGAACGATACCAGAGATTTTCTTTGCATGGACAGACAACGAGGTAGAACTGTTACTGAAAGTAACACTGGAGTACAAAGCGACTGTGGCGGCGGGAAACAGACTGGCAGTCGTTGGAAAGCAAATATGGCGACATTTACAGTATAAGTGTTATTTGCACAGTACAAAATGTTTTAATAAAAATACCAAAACAAAAACACTGTCAGTAGCATTGTGATTTTGCTTTGCATGACTGATAAGAGCCAATCAGGAAGCAAAATGTGAGCGTCTGTCTCATCGTTTTTGAAGTCCTGCGTTTTTGCCTGTCCGTAATAAAACACTACCATGGAGTTTAAAATGAAAAAGGGTCAGCAGCGTTTTCAAACTTCTCTGTTTTAGGTGTTCGCATTAGCAGTTCAGTCTGGACGGTAGGTGCAAATGTACCAAAAGGCCTCCGTTTTAAAACGAAAATGTAGTAGTGTGGATGTAGCCTTAGGAACCTTGCCCCTTACAAATAATCAAGGCTGGCACTAGACAGGTACATTTCAAGTTTCTCTAGTGTATATGATATTTTCTACTACAATGTAAAAACATGTTTACCTCTTGCAAGATCGCCAGATGTTTGGCTAGTTTTTGGCCAGAAACACCTCCCTTATTCTTGAAAATAGATGTCAGCTGGGGTAAATGGCTGTCCAACTGAGCCATGAAGGTTGTTTCAAGTGGGATTGTTGTTATGCGCTGGAATTCAGCATTTATCTATTACACACACAAAAAAACAACAACAACAGAAGACACAGAGCACTGTGATCAGCCATCGGTGTAATGATATTTTGTAGCTACTATATCATTAAAAGATATATTCTAATTTTCACCTCATTATCCAAGACTGTCTCTGATAGCATGTGTATTGGTGTACAGTGTGTTCTAGCCAGATGTATTGCTATCAATCAAGGGTAATGGCAAGAAATCAAAACTGGACCAGCAGCCTGCATCCTTATTTAAACCTTGCCTCTCATTGTAAATGAATTACGAGGTGCGAAAATCGCTTCCTGTGTGAAAAGGCCCCGGAAAAACACGCTTCTATCGCTAAACGTGCCTCAGCACGGAACTCGCACATAAACTCCACTGTGCCGTGCGAGAGAGAGCGCTTTTCTCAAAAGAGTGCAGTGTTTCCTAGAGAATGAAAGCATAACCGTGGGGGGACAATCGTGCTTGGGCACAGTACAAGGCAACCGGGCCTAGTGTGAGTACGCCCTAAGAGTAACAGTGTCTACACATGATCAGTGGCAGATTTACTTTGCACTGCTGTTAGTCATTACTGTTATAAAAAGAACAAATACACAGAAGCACGCCTTGCAGGAAGCTAGACATGAAGAAAATGTCTGTGTGTACTGGTACTTTTATAGCAGCACTTCTCTATGAAGTACCAGCGTTGAGATCCCCCCATAAATAAAGAACGAAATGTATACCACACAGTTACAGAACATTTTTTTATTTTTCCTTAGCAGCACTGCTGTGATCAGTATAGCTGTTAAGATGTATGTTAAATGCACTGTGTCTAAGATGTTGTTAAATGCACTTACCAAAACAATATGAGCTCCCCAAAGAATTAGGTTTTGGTCCACATCACACCAAAACAATCAGATATGAGAATAACCTGCAACAGAAATAAAAATGAGCAGGAATTAAAAAGATAAACCGTAAGCATGTTGAGGAAAAAAGTAATTGTCCAATAATCACAAACTTGAAAACATGTAAAAGCCCGTGACTCAAATCAGATCACTACAAACTAATTTGTGCCCAAGTCCAAATTTTAATAATACCTTATTACTATAAAAAATATCCAACAAATGGCAGATTAAGAGGGTGGAAGTGGACAGACAGACATGGACTTCATTTTCAGGAAAGATTATTTTATTTATCAACTAGCTGGTCCTCTCGTGTCATCTGCAAAGCTCCTGCTAGTTAGTTATGAAGCATTTGCATGCTTCTACTACATGTACTTCCAGCCCCACCTTTACGTTTAAAGCTTTGATAAGGCGAGTCGGATACCGTCCATGAGGACTGCTACCCATGCCGCTACCACGAAGTGAAGAGAAGCATGTTTTTTTTTCCTTCCCGCATTCCGCGAAGACCTGCCTCTGATTGGCTAGTGTTCGTTGCCTTCGTTGGTTTGGTTGGTTAGGTTTGCGCAAGTTTCACGAAAAATTTCACGGTCGGTCTGAGCCAGTCAGCGGCAGAGTAGGGGCGGGTCTATGCGAAATACGGGTGTGAAAAAAATACAAACTTTTAAAGAAACGGTAAAGGAGAGGACCCGTATAACTTAAACGTTAATATTAAAACACCCACACTGTCATATGTCTTGTGTAAGCACATGTCTTGTATTTTGTCATTTCTGGTCATGTGCTTGTCATGTCTCCTGTCTATTGTCTAACCCCGCCCTTCTTGTTACCTGATCATTGATTATTTGCCCCACCTGTTCTCCCTCATCACCTGCCTTGTTTGTTACCTATTTAGTCTCCTTGTGTTTGCTTTGCTGTGCTGTGTTGGTTTGTTGTCTTTTGTTCCTGATGGTTGTTCCCTGCCTGACATTTTGTTCCTGATTCCCTGGATGTATTTCAGTTTGTTTAGTTTTCCCCCTCGTGGGTATTTTGTTTGTTTGTTTTATTTTATTATTTAATAAAGAACCACCCTTTCTTCCTGCATTTGAGTCCTCGCTCCTTTTCACTCACACCAACTGTGACACACACACTTATCAAGGTCTGCTTACCAACCCACGACTTTTATTTATTGTTACTTAATAAAGCACAATCTGGTGATTATTTTTGCATTTCTGAAATCCACTCCTGGCAAACACTTAAGACTTAACTCAAATTGCTGCTGCTGTCTGCCCCGCTCCACGTTGTGTTTTGAATTAACGTTAACGGCAATTCAGGCACCTAACGTTACCTAGGACTGCCATTATGTAGAAGCATAAACTCTTGCCGTCAGTGCACATTAACCATCTTTTACCATGATTTCACAGGTGTATTTTGTCCTAATGTTAACACATTGACAAGATTAGAAAACATTCTTACAGCCAGTCAGGAATAACGTTAATGTAACGTTAGGCTTGGCCAGTCTAACATACAAGCCTAGACAGCAAGGAAGGTGAAGCTACAATTAACGTTAACATTCGTAAAACTGTTTTGCTTTTATTCGGCTTCCACAAACTAATAAATAAGTCTAACAAGACAAACACTGAATTCACCAAGTTAACTGACTAACCTTACACAACTCACGTTAAGCTAGTCGCTGTAACGTTAGCTAATGTAATTTATATTAAAAAAACACAAACTTATAGCATTAGCTAGACACATTTTTTTCTATCAAATGTTTTAAAGTGTAAACAGAACCCTGTTTAAGTAACAAATATAACACACCAATGATTATAAATTGCTTACTTAACGAAAATGCAGAGCTGGATGCAGCATTTAAAAGAGTGCATCACGTACAATCCCCCCGCCTTGGCGCCTTCAGAACAAAGTGGCGGCATGTGTCTGCACATGCGCAGACCGGACAGTATATGGAAATTAAATTAAACATATTTTTTTCTAATTACTTTTAATTGAATGAAATTAACCTGTTTTAAACAAGGGCGGTGAATTTGAAAATTAATAATAAAAAATAAGTAGGATTAAATAACACATTAAAATCAGTGAAATTAACCAGATAAAAACCTGTAACATTTACAAGGGGTCAGAATCAGTTTTTTCAGTGTGAGTAACTGTTTGGATACATTCATCGACAGAAAACTAATCATTGTTATATAGCTCAGTTAGTCTTATTGTTTAAATCTCGTTTTCTTGATTTACCACGAGTACCATGTTTTACCATGCCTAATATCGGTGTAGCTTACTGCAGTTTGCAACAAGTGTCTTATAGTAGCCGTCGAGTGAACGCAGTAGCATTATAACATAACTTTCAACACACTCAAATGTATCTAATATGATAAAACAGCACTGCGTTAACCCACATACGCATGACCGGAAAACACATTCTCACTCCCAACTCGTCACATATTGACGCTTGGTCAGGACCTGGGCGTCCATTTTTAACGCACAGGGTACCCCTTTAGCATCATTTTTCGACGCGCAGGGTGCACCATTGATTTCAGTTGTTTTCCCAATGCGTCAGATCAAGACGCATTTAATTCTTTGCATTTGTAAAAGTAGACATGATTTTATGAATATTTATAGGCTACTTTTATATTTTGGAGCAACTAACCCCACTCCTACCCTAAACCTACCCACTTCTAAACAATATAAAACATGTAACAGGCAAATAAAAGTACAGTCACAGGTATTTATTGCAAAAACTGACCAAAAACAGTATAAAAGTATTAACTCATGTTGCATTCCAAGTCTTCTGAAGTCATACGATATCTTTATGTAAAGAACAGAGTTGATCTTAATGTTTTAATTGATGAAATGATGATCCCGCCGCTCCGTGAATGCACGCATGCACTCAGTCATATCTCAAAAGATACACCCGACTCTTTAGCATGACACAATCGGTCACGAGACACACAAGAGCCAATGACATTTTACAATGAAAGCTGACGTAATGACGCAATTGGTCACGAGACATACGAGAGCCAATGCAATTTCACTATCAAAGCTGACGTAACATTTCTTCGGGCGGCAATTTTTGAATGTGTGCATGATCTTCGGCGGACGGAGACGCTGATCACTTTTGGGGATTTTCTTCACACAAATCAATCATTTGGCCTTGGAACACTTGGAATATTTGTACTTATTGAATAAATTGTGCCTGCAGTCGTATCTGCCTGTTATATCCTGTGCTTTATATCATATAATACACAAATGGGTAGGTTTAGGGATGGGATGGGGTTGGGTTATATGTTCAAATGTGTCTAAATAGCATAAATAAAACAATAAAATAAATGTAAATAAAAGTATGCTGGCTGATTACATTGAGAATCACACTCCAACATGTCATAATGGCAAAATCATAACTCAATATATAATTTCATCATGACGATATCATTCGCATGCCCAACGCGTCTGTGTAAGGTTTCTCGTTGAAATCAATGGAGCACCCTGCACGTCGAAAAATTACGCTAATGGGGTGCCCTGTTGCATTAAAAAGTGACGCCGAAGGGTCCTGACCAAGCATCAATATGTGACGAGTTGGGAGTGAGAACGTGTTGGACCGGAAGAAGCGGAAGCGGTCGTCTGCAGCATAATAAAAGCTCCACTGCTCTCGAGCCGTGTGTCACGCTTGTCTCTCATTAGCAATCACTCCAGCGGCCTCGTTCCGCTCCACCCTGCTTCATGCTACAGTAACGTTAATAAATATTTAATACATTTGCTCATCCATGAAAAGGATTTCTGCCTGAGTCCCATCGGCTTCTTTTCCACTGGCTGTAGCGGTGAAAACAACAACTCCCATGATTCTACGAAATCAAGGCGTCATCAAGCTACGCCTTTGGGCTCTATTTTAACGATCTAAGCGCATGGTCTAAAGTGCACGGTGCAAGAGCACTTGGGGCATGTCCGAATCCACTTTTGCTAGTTTAACGACAGGAAAAATGGTTGCGCGCCCGGCACATGGTCTAAAAGGGTTGTCCCTATTCTCTTAATGAGTCATGGGTGTGTTTTGGGTGTAACTTGGAATAAACCAATCAGAGTCTCATCTCCCATTCCCTTTAAAAGCCAGTTGCGCTCGCGCCATGGCGGATTTGCTATTTACATGGCGGAATTTGCGAGCGTAAAGACTGAAAGCTTCTTCAGAGATGAATCCTTTAATTTTTCATATTTAAAAAATGTTTGTGTGCTGCTGCACGTCCCTGTGTGTGTAATAAACAAAGTGTAGCGTTGTGGACCCGCCTATAGGCGCATATTACTAACGCGCTCTTTAAATAACAAAAAAATATTGGTGCAGTCGTTTTCAATTGCCTCAAAATAGCAACGCGCCAACAATGCGCCTGAACATACCTCGTTTTCAGACCAGCACGCCTATGGGCGCACAAATGGGCGCAAATGCATTTGCTATTTAAACAATGTGGCACAGGATGTGAAAATGATAACTGCGTCAGGCTGAAACTAGCAAAAAACACTTGAGTCTTTGCCTGGCACCACATTGCGCCGGGTGTATGATAGGGCCCTTTGTTTCAAATAAGCGACCTCTAGTGGCGAAAATGACATATTGGGTTCAGGTGTGTTTATTTGGGGTTGGAGCTAAACTCTGCAGGACAGTGGCCCTCCAGGACTGAGTTTGGAGACCACTGTTTTAAAGGCACAATATATCAATAACTGGATCAATGAACTGGATCTTTTCAGCTGGTTGTTTTCATTTAACCAGATAATCAAGTTCACAAATCAGACTGAATGACTTGTTCACGGTTATAGGAACTAGCCAACAGGACGGTCCCCCGAGAACTAAATTTTCCCGTCATTTTCATGGTTGCATTCGCACCGGCAGTAGGAACTCTGAAGTGACGTAAGCCGGCCGACAGCGACATAATTTAAGCAACAACGTCAACAACTGGAGAATTGATGACGCTATGATCAGTTGAGAAGTGCCTGGACAATGGCATCTGTCCATTTATCGCTGTTTTCCATGTTCGTGGAGTAATTATATAAACTGTGTGATTACACAGCTTTTTATAAATGGGGGGTGCCGGTGTTTCATATGGCATGCGTTCGGCCAGTCAACGTACACTTGCGTCGCAGGTAGTTCCTGTTGGACCCTACTCTGAAATAGGAGCTAATTTAGCCCCACCAAAAGGTGTTGCTATAACCGAAATCCTTCCAAGTTCCTGAGGGGCGAACGCACCAAAAAGTGGGTACTTCCGCCAATCGTTATTACACTTTAGTGCAAAAGCCAGTTTGAGAGAAAAAAAAAGTTTACTAGAGGACAAGATTTTCAGTGAGAAATGATGCATTAAATTGATCAAAAGTGACAGTAGAGACATTTATAATGTTACAAAAGCATTTTATTTCAAATAAAGTTCTGTCTTTTCATCAAAGAATCTTGAAAAATGTAGTGAAAGTTGTTTCTACAAGTGTATTCAGTGTGTTCCTAATGCATTAAAATACATTTTTATTAAATATATTGTCACTGTCCTCGATTCTGACACATGATAAAACCCTAACCCTAACTATCAGCAGTTCACATGTCTCCTAACAGTTTAAACAAAACTCTGTAAATTCAAAATTGGTGCATTATGTCATTGCATTGTGTACTTCAGCAGTCTTAACCACTGTACAGTAGTTTAAAAGCAAAGCAAAGCCTATGATGGTGGAAGCAATGGTGTCAGGTGACACTTAAAAGGGAAAGCCATCTGCAGGAAAAGATATATGACCCAGTGGCTAAGTAATGGACTTCTGTGTGAACAGTCCCTACAGACCCCTAATGCCTTGTTAAGAATCTGTTGAGCCTATTTCGTCTCACTTTATTGCCACTAACATGGAGATATTGTATTACTGACAGGAACAAATAAGCACATGGCGACAGAATAATATGGCCTCAAATGTTAGAAAGAGGTTTGCGTTTCTCTCAGAAGGGAGCTTTTCTGTCCATGTGTGATGTTTGCGGCCCCTGAGACAGAAAATGGGTGGCGTGGGGGTATGGGAATATGATTTTAAATAATTGGAAAAACTCTATGCGTTAAATAGTTTTACAGTATCTATTTTCGGCATGCTTGCTGCAGTTTTGTGTTTGAGGGACCGACTGCAGTTGTGTGTGAAATTGAATTGGTGAAATGAGATACCTCTAAAGACCATGAATCAGTATTATTATTTGCTGTTTAGAGTAGGATGCATGCTTGTTATGCTGTAATATTTCAACAAATCATTATGTTTATTTCCACTAATCTTAAATGTAAACCATGAGAGATACCGTGTGCACCTTATTAATTATGTGACTGGATAAATGGCATCACAATGGAGGTTATTTTGTCATCATTTTTTTAAGGATTTTCTAAACTGTTTTCACATCAAACACATGATACACATATGGAAACAATATACAGTAAGACTCAAGCTTAAAGTCTGATTTAAAAGTCACAAATTATGAAGTCTTGTCAACAGATTTGGTATTTTGAATCAGGTATTTTGAAAAAAAAAAAAAAATAGTAATAAGGTGATAGTCATGGGAATTCTTGTCATACTGTAGCAATCAAATTTCGAAGATAATTTTTTTAAATCTAACACCAGCTGAATTGTTTATGTATAAGGACATCTGAACAGGAAAGTGGTAAAATCTGGTGAAATTAAGTTTTATTTCTCTTTATTCTAATGTTTTGCATAAATGTAAATTGGAGGAGCCGAGCAGCCATCAGTCTGACCAATGGAGACTCAGAGAGTCATTGAGTCATTTATTAAGGAAGGTAAATTGTTTAGGGCAGTATATGAATGGACAAACCTAAAAATGGACAAAATTTTCACCTAAAAAATAGAAATTCTGTCATCACTTACCCTCATTTTGTTCCAAACCCATAAGACTGTGGTTTATCTTTGAAACACGAATGGAGATATTTTTTTTAAATGAAATCTGAGTGATTTCTGTCCCTCCATTGAAAGTCTATTCACCCAAAACTTCAAAACGTTCATAAAGAGATCGTAAAATACATCCATATGGATTAATCCAAGTCTTTTGAAGAGACACAATCGCTTTATAGCAGATATAGGGTTTAGCAGATATACAGATTTACTAAACAGAGCAAATTAGCGTGAGAGCGGAATCCCATAAAAGCAGCGATGGGACTGGAAAGTTCTGCACATTAATTATTGACAACACGCAAATTAAAGAACACAGACGCAGCCAGATCATTTCCAAAATGACCATCGCAATCTACCAAGAGCAGCACAAATTAGTGTCTGGTTTAAGACATTTTTTGGGCATTAAGTAATGGTGCAAATACCAGTAAATACTAAAGGGAAACTCCTACAAATGCATATGCAATAAGGTCAGCCGCAAAAATAGCCCTGTTCTCGCCTTTTCAGCGCTATTTTTTCACTGCGTGTCTTTAGTAAATCCTGACAGCAGTTTTTTTAACGCCAAAAGAGGCTTTGCGCTGGCGCAAGCTGTTAGTAAATCTGGCCCTTATATTCATATATAGGGCCCTATTTTAACGATCTGAGCGCATGATCAGAAGAGCATGGCGCAGGTGCACTTAGGGTGTGTAAGAATCCATTTTTGCTAGTTTAACAATGGAAAAAACGGTCGGCGCACCAGGCGCATGTTCCAAAAGGGTTGTAACTAGTCTCTTAATGAGTAATGGGTGTGTTTTGGGCGTAACGTGCTATAAACCAAACAGAGTCTCATCTCCCATTCCCTTTAAAAGCCAGTTGCGCTTGCACCATGGCGGATTCACTATTTACATGGCGGAATTTGCAAGCGGAAAAACTGAACGCTTCTTTAGAGAGGAATCCTTTTATTTTTAATATTTAAAAATGTTTGTGTGCTGTTATAAGCAGTTTACGTACGTTGTGTACCCGCCTATAGGCGCATATTACTAATGCGCCCTTTAAATAACACAAAAAATAATGCGCTATTGATTTTAGACCAGGTTTTTGTTGGTCAATGGCGCAGTTGTTTTCAGTTGCTACAAAATAGCAATGCACCAACAATGTGCCTGAACACACCTCGTTTTCAGACCAGCACACCCATGGGCGAACAGATGGGTGCGAGTGCATTTGCTATTTATACAACGTGGCGCTGGACGTGAAAATGATAACCGCGTCGGGCTGAAACTAGCAAAAAACCCTTTTTGTTGCGCCTGGCGTTGCATTGCACCGGGTGTATGATAATACTTGCATGATGCGCGAGAACAAATGAGGTGTAGGAAGTCAGATCTTACTACAAATCTAATAAGACTTGAGGAAGACAACACAATAGAAACAGAAAACACCAAATAACTGTTTTCTGTATAATTGTTTTACAGTATATGGAGTTTAAACGGTTTTCCAAAAGACACCAGCGACACGCAGCGACAATGCGATATGGTCCCTTTCATTTCATTGGAGAGCTGGTGATTTCCAATGAAACGAGCAACAGTGGAGATCAAATGTGAGCATATCCAGTGTTTACAGCGACAAATGAAAAGCAAATGAAGAGCGAATTTTGGGTGAGACAACCAATAGGAGTGAAGTCAGTTCAGTGATCCATCACTACATCCTGTAGTGGAATGTTGCTAAGAAAGTTAATTTTAGCGATCAGCAACTTTCCAAACCTCATCTAGCCGGTGGTACTCACCATACTGACTCAGAGCCTAAATGGTTATTGAATTGTTTAAGCATGAAAAAGTTCTGCAAAGTTACAAAGCCACTCCAAAGGGAATTATTCTCTATATCAGTGTGCACTGCTTCTGAACTCCTTGAAATGCCTCAATTGTAGTCTTGAGTTTTCTTCAGGGAACATCACAATATTCCTCAAATAATTCCCGCCCAAGACATATGCAGAAAAATGGGGTGAGGCCTGGTTAAGTTGCATTAGTAGTGTGTTGAAACTCGCAGTTATGGTAAGGGGTGTGACACTGGAAGCAGTTGACCAATCACAACACACTGCCAGCCAACCAATCAGAGCACATTGTGCTTTTCAGAAGGAGGGGCTTCATAGAGACGAGAATTAAACAAAGTGTTACTGACAGACTGGGAAGAGAGGTGCTGCAATGATGTAAAATATGTGGAAAATAATGTGGTTTTTGAACATTTAAGCATGAAAACCTATTCTACAAAATCAAGACTGAAAAAGGTCCTCTTTAAATATCAAGAATATGACCAAACTATGTCACAAGTTGACACCATCAATATTCAATTCTCAATCACAAAGTAACAAAAACGCAGTGTATTAAGAGATCACAGTGTGTTAGGCTCGGACTCAAAATATCAGGCGTTAAGTGCTCTAATTGCCCGCAGACAGGCTGGCACAGCAGTGAGGCGAGGCAAATCTGTGTTAATGATGTGTGGGGCTGCTAGATATCCCCTCATTTACACATTCAGCCAGGAATCACTGAGCTGAAATATTAGTGGATCTTGGCCATCCTTCTTTACAGACCACCAGAAGCTGAAATTATGGGCTTCCCAATTTCAAATGATCTTCTCTATTAGCGAGACGTACGTAATTGTGTGTGAGGACTCCGCAGCGATACGACGAGGCAAATCTTGCCTTAAGCTTTCTGACACCAGTCATCATTAACCCCACTGGTCGTCTCACAAGGCCACCGCTGACCTCATCACATCTGGCTGTCGGTGAGAAATGGGTGTTGTGAGTGTCGCCCGTGTGCTCGTCTGCCTCTCTGAAGCTCAAGATGAATTGGCCCATCCATTCAGACGGCTGGACAGCAGGACAATCTGTCAACAGCCTCATACATACTCAAGTGCAGCCAATTAAAAATCACACTTCAGACACACATGCTTTTGATTGAATTGGCACTGAAAAATGAATTATGTTTCATTACGTTCTGTGCATTAAAAACTGAGATAACACTGCTCTGTCATTAATGAATAACTACACAGGAACAAATGAGTAACGCACTATTAACATTCTAGTAACTACTATTAACTAACAAGAAACTATGATTAATGAATTAGTACGTAATAGCGCTCAGTTGAATGAGGAAGTTCACTAGCTATTCAGTAACTACTATTTTTTTCTCCCAGAGGACTACTAAGAACTACTATATACAGGTTAATAATTCATGTGAATAATGCATAATGTATAGGTAATTCTAAAGTGAAGATAATGGTAGCCCAATAGTAATGACTCAAGTATTGGATGGAATTGCTAGTTATTTGGATCAGTATTCTAAAGTGAAAAGCATGATAACTCGTAATGACTAAAATCAGTTTTGGATAGTAATGACTCTTCATTACTACTTAGTTCTAAAGGAATTAATAATTATTTGGAACAGTATTAGAGAGTGAAGATCATGGTAACCCACTAGTAATGACTCAAGAGTTACCAAATCCATCAGAAGGAATTACTATCCAAAACCTTACAAAAACCTCAAAAGCTTACAATGACTTCAATCATTACTAGTGAGTTATCATGCTGTTCACTTTTCTAAATCAGTAGTAATTCCTTCTGAAGGATTCAGTTATACTTAAGCCATTACTAGTGCTTTACCATGATCTTTACTTTAGAATTAATGATACATTATTCATTATTCAAATTAATTATGAACCTGTATATAGTAGTTCTTAGTGAACTACCACATTCAACTGAGCGCTATTACTTACCAATTAGTTAATCAGAGTTTCCTGTTAGTTAATAGCAGTTACTAGTGTAACGTGTATGTAATGTTGTAGTTTTGTTTTCACTCTGTTTGCTCTCTTCCTGTTCTCCTCTCCTTGGCTGTTAATTAGTTCTATCACACCTGTTCTGTTTCACGATAATTACTCCCCATGTATTAATGCTGCCTTCACGTGCTATCATAACTATCGTAAATACGAGTTTCCTAGGTAAAATTGCACATAAACACCCTCTGATGTTGTGTTTACCACTGGGAAGTTCGGAAATAATTTTGATACCCAAATTCCCGAGCCATAAACTTTAAACATGATGGCGGGGAGAACTACTGCTGTGACAGGTATGATTTATTAGTTTTTTCCACAAAACAGCTAGATCGTCTTCTCTTGTCATTAATGTAGTGCATATTTAAATATATGAGTAATCATTTGAAGCATATTGTATGTTTTATACACAGCGAAAATTTGCCTGCATTTGACCGAAATTACAGAATTGGAAGAAAGCGGACTATCAGGCATCGTAAATGTTTATGTGGTTGTTACACTACATATAATTTTGGTTTTAATAAGATTTTCCCAATTAATAGGCAAGAATAAACATGGTGTCCTCCATGATTCCTGTTCATTCCGACAACAAAAGCACTTGAATGCAACAAGCTCGTAATCACGACTTCAGAAGTGGGAATTATCAAATTTTCGATAGCACGTGAAGGCAGCTTTAATCCTTGACTTTTCCTTAACTCTTTGTCTGTTATCGTTTGTGTTGGAAGTGGGTGTGCTTGATTTCTCCTATGATCTCCTGAGTGTTTATTTTGGATTTATTAAAGATTGTGTTTTGTTCCTTATCCTTTGTCGCGAGCTTAATACAGCCACTGCACCGCGACAACTAGAATGTTAATAATGCATTACTCATTTGTGTAGTTATTCATTAATGAAGGAACAGTGTTCTAAATTGTTACCAAAACAGCTCCTGGCTATAGCTTGTGATATGATGTTTTAGCAATCAATAGGACACAACAAATTATATATGTGGATGATGTTTTTGTAATATGAAATAGTTTCAGTAAATTTATTATGATTAAGAAATATATCTATTGACTTTTCATTTGTTATAGCATGCATGTTTATTATATAAAATATCAGAAATGGATTTGTTTCTATTATAGTTGGACGAATTGCTATCTTATTTAAAATGCTTTTGAAGTGAGTCTCTTATTCTCACCAAGGCTGCATTTATTTGATATACTGTTTTCTATTGTAATATTTTTAAAAATGTAATTTATTCCTGTGATGAATTTTGAATATTAAGGAATGACATTTTCAGCATCGTTACTCCAGTCTTCAGTGTCACGATCCTTCAGACATCATTCTAATATGCTGATCTGATGCTCAAGAAACATTTCTGATTATTATCAATGTTGAAATACAGCTGAAACCGTCAAACCATATTTGATGCCAATGTGATTTCATAATACCTACTGTAATTAATTGTGATTTTTGCCAAGCAGAGCATGTTCCTGGATCAACATCCTTGTTCTTTCTAGATTGTTTCCCACAGCCAATCAGATTTCAGGGTTAATATTTGGATTTTGCGGCTTTTACAGCATTCCTATCAGCAATCATTTACATCTGTTTTTAGGGTTAATTGATGATGAGTGTTAGTGGTTGAGGTTAGGACTGTGTTGCTCTACAACCAACAAAATATGTTTATCCAGAAGCACGTTTAGTTTGGATTTATGCATATCTCAGAAAAAAAGCATTGAAAGCATATTTCACTCATCTAAATCCTTAAAAAGAACTGAGAATTGGATGCATCCCACATAGACAGATTGATCAGCTGTAGAATGTGTATATCTGTAAAGATCTGACCTCTGAGGGCATCTCTTCATCTGCCCTGAGTTTCATTAGCATAGCTGATCAGTCCCACTCCAACAGCCTGGATGCTTTTTTTTTCCCTTTTCTCTTGTTCCAAAGTCATGGATCAAAGTTACTTGGCTGGTAGTCAGTATATGCTTGGAATACCAATCATTACTAGCATTGCCTCTGTGTTCTTTTTTCTTGCTTATTACTGCAAGGTTGAAGGAGGATTCACAGTGGTTCAATGAAATGCACAAGAGGAGGGGAGAGCAAGAGAAAAAGGTGGAAGAAAAAAAGGACTATCCCAGATGGCAGAACAGACGGTTTTGTGTGTTTTAGACAAAAACAGGAGCACTGATGTGTCTTGGAAAAATATGAATTGAAATCTGCAGTTGTGCCAGCTCAAAAGGAGAAAGAGGAGAAAAAAAAGAACAAAAAAACAGAAAGCGATAAATGTACCTCATGGGATTATGGGGTTGAAAATATACAAACAGAGTGAACTCTAGAATATTTGGTGTCCTTCATTAAAAACTAGATGGAATTGCAATGCAGACAGACATACTCAAAAATACAAAACAGTAAATGAATGAATAAATACTGAACATATCAAGATCTTTGTATGAATATGATCTTGTATTCAACTTCCAAAGTAAGGGTAATGCCTCTCGCAGTTCAACCGTCATTGTCGCGCCAGTTACGCTTTTTTCGTAAATTGAATACGGAAGGCAGTCTGGCTAAAGCTAGATATTTTACTTTATAACGTGTTAAATATGAATGTTTTTCTTACAGAAACCCATGGATTCGCTTCAGAAGGCCATTATTAACCCCCCGGAGCCGTGTGGATTACTTTTATAATGGATGGATGCACTTTTTTGGGCTTCAGATTTTGGGCTGCCATTCACTGCCATTATAATGCTTGGATTAGCGAGGACATTTTTTAATGTAACTCCGATTGTATTCATCTGAAAGAACAATGTCATATACACCAAGGATGGCTTAAGGGTGCGTAAATCATGGGGTAATTTTCATTTTTGGGTGAACTATCCCTTAAATAGCCCTTCACAAACATTGATTTTTGTGTTGCATTCCTGCATTAATGAGGCATGTTTGGGGTCAGAGCCCAGTTGAAAGGTCCATCCAGGGGCATCTCAAGCTCTTGGCAGAGGCAAGTAGGTTTTAGATAAAAATATCCTGGTGCTTATTGGAATTCATTATGCAATCGATCTTGCCAGGAGCCCCTGGACCACGAGCAGCCAAACAGCCCCAAAGCATCGACTGCCTTGATTCACCCATAGTAATGGATGTCAAATGGAATTTTAGATGCATACAAACTCATTTTTACATATAAACCAGTCAAACAAAAACTTTTGAAAGGTGAAAAAAGGTTAAAAAAAAAAGAAATCAACCAAACAGCATAGATATTTAGAACATATGCCACTTTGTTTGGTTATATTTTTACTTTATTTTATACTTTAGGAGTAATAATGTGGTTTTGCAAAAACAAAAAGTGTTTTGGTTACACTTTGGTTAGGGATAGTTCAAACAAAAATGAAAACTACCCCATGATTTACTCACCCTCAAGCCATCCTAGGTGTATATGACATTCTTCTTTCAGACGAATACAATCAGAGTTATAAGAAAAAATGTCCTGGCTTCTTACAAAATAAAGGCTTTCTTACAGAAAGCCTTTATTAAACACCCAGAGCCGTGTGGATTACTTTTATAATGGATGGATGCATTTTTAGGCTTCAAATTTTGGGCTGCCATTCACTGCCATTATAATGCTTGGATTAGCCAGGACATTTTTTAATATAACTCTGATTGTATTCGTCTGAAAGAAGAATGTCATATACACCTAGAATGACTTGAGGATGAGTAAATCATGGGGTAATTTTCATTTTTGGGTGATCTATCCCTTTAACTTAAGGTGATGTTATTACACTGTAATTACTCAAATAAGTACTGAGAAATATTAATTAACAACATGTTTTATTTTGAATTTCAAAAAAAAAAATGCTACTATTTTATATGAAAGAAATAAAAATGGTCTTATATTGACAAAATGTTTTAGTTAGTCTTAGATAATTTTTGATTAGATCAGATACAATTTTAAGCTGTCATATGGTCATGTTAAAACGTGCCCCTCACATGTTACAACATGCCCCATCTGGGTGCAAATAATGAAAGTATTATACAGTGTATTAATGAAACAACAAAACATATTTTTTACCAGATGTGAAATTAATTTGGAAATACTCTGAACCCTAAGTAGATTTACACAAACTGAGAAAGTCAAAAAGAGTTAGGTTGTACCCCACTCTCCCCTATGACAATGATCACACTGCAAAACATAGCTATACAGCATAGGTCAAAACAATGCAGGCAAATAGATGAAGAAACACATTCAGACATTCAGAAAAACACAGAGCTGAACACAACACTCCCCTCCCTCCTCACAGCATCCCAGAACAGGAGACAAATAGACAAGCCATTACGAATGCTGTAAATTTCTTGAAATAATAATGTCTGAATATTCAGATTCTTCCTCTCAGTCTTTATTCACCTGTTTCTCATGGTTTCTCAATAGAAATTACTAAAAGTTAATTATGCCAATTGCATCGGTAACTGTATGGAATAGCACAGTTCTAATAGCAGGGCACGTTTTAACGCGGTATTAGAACGTTCCCCAACCTGGTTAGTGTCTTTTGCTAGTTAGCGAAGCATTAAAGAACTATCTCAAATGTTAAACAACAAATATAAGATTAAAACAATATCAGAATAATCTCATTTTAAATAAACAAAAATACAGAGATGAAAAACTATGGTAACACTTTACAATAAGGTTTCATTAGTTAACATTAGTTAATGTATTAACTAACATGAACTAACCATGAGCAGTACATTTGTTACTGTATTTGTTAATCTTCGTTAAACGTTAGTTAATAAAAATACAGCTGTTCATGGTTTGTTCATGTTAGTTCACAGTGCATTAACTAATGTTAACAAGATTTTAATAAAGTATTAGTAAATGTTGAAAGTAACAATAACAAAGATAAATAAATGCTTTATAAGTGCAGTTCATTATTAGTTCATGTTAACTAATGTTAACTAATGAACCTTATTGTGAAGTGTTACCAAAATTATCTTAAGTAAAGCTATGGTTAAATAAATGTTCAGTGATATATTAAAAGATTTCTGAATTTTGGCACAATTTTTTCTCTATATGCGACCCGTGCTGACAAAATGAGTAGGAATGCGCATGGGATAATTTTGAGCTACAGGCAAAACAAGTGAAAATGTTGATTTTGAGGTTTTCACAAAATTGAGTTCAAGCCCTAGTCTAGCAATACCAATGCTCCAAATAGCCATTAAATATCTAACAGTATCTTTATTTGTACGTTTTTCAGTCATTTTTGTGCGATTCAAACAAATCATACATCATTTTGAAAATAACAATTAGGGTTAGTTGCTAACTGTATGCATAATTTACTGTTTTTACTATAGTAAGTACATAAAGGGCCCTATTTTAATAATCTAAGCGCATGGTCTGAAGCGTGTGGTGCAGGTTCACTTAAGGCGTGTCCGAATCCACTTTTGCTATTTTAATGACGGAAAACACGGTCGGTGCGCCAGGCGCATGTTCCAAAAGGGTTGTACCTAGTCTCTTAATGAGTAATGGGTGTGTTTTGGGCGTAACGTGTAATAAACCAATCAGAGTCTCATCTCCCATTCCCTTTAAAAGCCAATTGCGCTTGTACCATGCCGGATTCGCTATTTACATGGCGGAATCTGCGAGCGGAAAGACTGAACGTTTCTCCAGAGAGAATCCTTTTATTTTTAATATTTAAAAATGTTTGTGTGCTGCTGCGAGTCCCTGTGTGCTGTAATAAGCAGTGTACGCACGTTGTGCACCCACCTATAGGTGCATATTACTAACGCACTCTTTAAATAACACAAAAAATACTGCGCAGTTGTTTTCAGTTGCCACAAAATAGCAACGTGCCAACAATGCACCTGAACACACCTCGTTTTCAGACCAGCACGCCCATGGGCGAACAGATGGGCGCGGGTGCATTTGCCATTCAAACAACGTGGCGCTGGACGTAAAAAATGATAACTGCGTCGGGCTGAAACTAGCAAATCTAGCAACTAGCAATGCCTGGCATCGCACTGGGCCAAGTGTGTGATAGGGTCCATAATGTATAACTACACACTTAAAGTGTTACTAATGCTTTTGTTTAAAAGAAAAATGGTTGTAATAGCTAATGAAAAGTAGATGAGAATATCTTAGACTATATCAAGAGACATATCAAGAGACTTTTCCCTTGGGAACGAGTAAGAAACTGCATATCAACACCATATGTACTGACCAGAACACCCAGATACTAAGAAGTTAAAATGCACACTTTCCTTAAACAATCATATACATTCTAACTCTAATTCTAATTTAAAATTTTTCTGCATATTTGTATATCGTATTGTTGTACATCGCTTTATTAAGAGGGTGCATGCCTTGAATTTAAATTTAAACTGTAAATTTGCTCAAAAGCTCTCTGGGGAACATTCAATACGGTCACTTCAACAGCTGGGTTGACATTTAGAGAATGGTCTCATCCTTTTGGTTAACACAATGCTAGATTGATTACACACTAATTGAACAAAGCTGAATTAAAAATTTATTAGACAGCTTTCAAAGTGTGCACTTATAGCTTTAGAAACAGATCTCTGCTTGACCTAACACTTGAGCTGCCTTTGAGCATGTGTGAAAGGTCATCTAACGCCGCTGAATAGGTCAGTGATTCACCGTCCAAGCTGTGCTCAATAATTGATGTAAATAGAGCGGCTTGGTTTGCAACGGTTTTCACTGTGAAGGGGTGTAAAATGAGTTTGGAACATTCTAAATAAGAAGAGAATTAATGATTGACGTATACTATATATGTGAATGTAAAACTCCTTTAATCCAATGAGCTTTGAGAATACATCACACTGGATGAAGAGAACTTCAATGTCAGCTTCAAAGTACGAATACAACCCAAGAATCACTGAAAAATATAAATATGTCTTGGTGCAAAAGCTATGAATCTTTTGAGCAAAACATTTCACATTCTGATAAAATATTAACAGCATAACTCATTTGTTATATCTCCACCATGCTTACTCTAAGGTACTTAGTTGAGCTATGAACTTCTGTGAATGTGTAAAGATAAAAATGCATGTGCTTTATGGTGTGTGTCCCATGTCTGGCCACAGTTATAGATGGATGAGCTTTTGTTTCAGGTGCTGTACTCATGGTCCATTTCTCTCTCACGCACCATTGGCAAGCAATGTATTAGCTTGTCTACTTACACCTAGAGTACAAATATGAATTTATGCTTACCATAATCGCTTTTTCAAATATACAAAAACCTTTTTATGTGTGATAAATCAGTGTCATTTATTTATCCAGTAGTTTGCTGACCAGTAGTTTCCTAAAGTGGTTATTTGTGTACATGTATTCTCAGTTTAATGTCTGTGGTCAGAAAAATGACCTTGACTTGACGGTCATCTGGTTTAACGCCTTGATAGCCTGTTTCTCCCTGACGGATCGCTTTGACATTGACCTTCAACTCCTGTTAGTGGTGAAGCTCAGGAAAGTGTGCCAATTTCATCTGTCAAGCACAAGTGAAATGTGATATACAATGAAAACACCCTATACTGTTAAACGGCACTTTAGAGTCTTGTCAAAAACAAAGTGCTGCCAAACATATACTGCTACAGGTTCAAATAACAACTTATTTATGATTTTTTTTGCCTTCAATATATTGGTCAAAAATATTACATTAGTTGCATCATTTAAAATAATTTTTATATTTTTGGCTACTTTGTCTAAAAACTTAGGTAACACTTTCTATGAAGCCCATGCTTATAATGAGTTATACCCCAATGTATACTTATTTATAAGTATTACTATTCTATAAATACACCGATCAGGCATAACATTATGACAGGTGAAGTGAATAACACTGATTATCTCTTCATCACGGCACCTGTTAGTGAGTGGGATATATTAGGCAGCAAGTGAACATTTTGTCCTCAAAGTTGATGTGTTAGAAGCAGGAAAAATGGGCAAGTGTAAGCATTTGAGTGAGTTTGACAAGGGCCAAATTGTGATGGCTAGACAACTCGGTCAGAGCATCTCCAAAACTGCAGCTCTTGTGGGGTGTCTGCAGTGGTCAGTATCTATCAAAAGTGGTCCAAGGAAGTAACAGTGGTGAACCGGCGACAGCGTCATGGGCGGCCAAGGCTCATTGATGCACGTGGGGAGCGAAGGCTGGCCTGTGTGGTCCGATCAAACAGACGAGCTACTGTAGCTCAAATTGCTCAAGAAGTTAATGCTAGTTCTGATAGAAAGGTGTCAGAATACACAGTGCATCACAGTTTGTTGCGTATGGGGCTGCATAGCCGCAGACCAGTCAGGGTGCCCATGCTGACCCCTGTCCACTGCCGAAAGCTTTTGCTGTTTTGTCAGCAAAAGAGGGACCAGCACAAAATTAGGAAGGTGGTCATATTGTTATGCCTGATCGGTGTATATTTATAAAGACTCATTAAGACCTATACTGCGTTATAAGAACAGTTATAGTTACATTTATATTATTTTTTAGAATTACCTATAAGTCATGCATTTGCTTTTTCAATGTGTATGCTCATAATCCATTATACACTGATTTATAAGTATTAATTAGTCAGTGGTTCCATGAATGTATTTATAAAGATGCAGCCTGCATTGCTATAATGTTAATATATTATATTATAGTTACAATGACTTTTTAGTAATTCAGTGAATGAATATATTGTTATTAATTGCCGTGTTGTGTTCTCATAAATACTTATTGTGAGTAATAATAGTTACTAACCTCTATAAATGTATCATTGATGGCTTTAAGTAAAGTGAAAACATATGATGTAATTTTCCTAAAGTTATATAATAAATATTATAAAAATATAAAAAGTTATATAATAAATAGTTATATAAAAATATTCCTAAAAATGTTAAGAAATCATGAAGATGTGCTCATTATACATTTTAAGTTGTTTATTTGTAAATGTAACTAATGAACAATAATTCCTCTAATAAAATAATGAAAAAAAAAAAAAACATTTTTTAATGTTACATACTAGCAAAACACTCCAACATTATTTTTTTAAAGTATAATTTTAAACTGCTATAAGCAATACCGTGCATATGGCTGAGGAGATTTAGATTTTAACAGAACAAAATTACTATTCATGGAACCATATGACTGACTAATTAATACTTATAAATCAGTGTATAATGGATTATGAGCATGTGCATTGAAAAAGCAAATGTATGACTTATAAGTAATTATAAAAATAATATAAATGTAACTATAACTGTTCTTATAATGCAGTGTAGGTCTTACAAATATTTATAGAATAGTAATACTTGTAAATAAGTATAAATGGGGCTATAATTCATTATAAGCATGGGCTTCATGAAGCCATTTTGTTTCAAAATAAAAACGAATATTTGAAAGCTATTATTTAATAATTTATTAGGTTTACTTACTTACTAAATAAAAGTCAGTGTGAGTATGACCAGCATGTTATACCATTGTTATACCGTTGTTATAACCATGTTATACAAATGCAGGTGAATTATGTTTTCATGTGAATTGAAAAATAATGACATCGAATGACATAATGTATTGAAATTAAATCACAGAGAGGATCCCTGTACACCCTCATGACTGTGTGAAATATCATATAATTTGATAATGTCGGGTCTACTTCAGATTGTCGAATGTCAGATGACATAACTCAAAGAAAACCATGAGACATTTACGATACTAAAATCATTATTTATGTTTACAGAAATTCATTATATATTTAAACCTTTTTACCCTATTTTTGAAAATAATGACTAAGATTTGTAAAAATTTTTAACATTTTTAACGTAAAAAGTATTTTTTTGCTATATGGTTACACCTCTTGACGTTAAAAAAATAGAATTAAAACTTGTGTTGCAAATTAAAATTGTGTACAATTTTTCAAAAACCTGAATATAAATTTGAATCAAATGACTAATTGGATTATTACATTATTATTAGATTAGGAACTGGCATAACATAACGGTATACCTTTGTGAAATAAACTGGATGCATTTTTTTTTAAAGGGATAGTTCACCCAAAAATTAAAATTCTGTTATCATTTACTCACCCTCAAGTTGTTCCAAACTGGTATGAATTTCTTTCTTCTGCTGAACACAGAAGAAGAAATTTTGAAGAATATGGGGAACTAAACAGTTGATGGACCCCATTGACTTCCATAGTAGGGGGAAAAAAACTATGGAAGTCAATGTGGTCCATCAACAGTTTGGTTACCGACATTCTTCAAAATCTCTTCTTTTGTGTTCAGCAAAACAAAGAAATTCGTACAGGTTTGGAACAACTTGAGGGTGAGTAAATGATGACTTTAAGTTTTTGCCTTAGACATGAATGTGATATTTAGCATTTAGGTATTATGCAAAATTTGATGTAGTATAATAAAACATTGCCTTAGTAATTGAATATATTTTTGAAAGTGACAAAATTTTAACTAACATGCAAATGCTTTTCCAAAATATGGTCATTATAAACTAATTGATTAATTTTTTATTGAGAAGCATTTTGCATGGTTTTTACTCCTTTTTAACAAAAGACGGTATTTGGAAACTTTAGGCCAAGACTACACACCTCCACAATTTGTTCTTTTTAGCACATTTATACACAGAGACAGAGTGTGATAGAGTGCTTTTTTTTCACAAAAGCATGAAAATTTGCTGAACAGCTAGTGCATTTTGCTCTAATTTGTGAAGTATCCACAGCAACAACAACAATGTGGACGTGCTGCTGGGATGCAGAACAGCCGGATGGTATGCCTGTCCCTCATCTCTGAATAACGAGGTGTCAGGACTTTACTTTAGCACGCCTCTCTGCTTCACGCCTCATTCATTCGCGTCCCAGCGGCAGGCCGTCAGAGGGGAGCAGCGGGCACACAAAGCCAGACCCTCATTGATTAATGGCCACCGAGATGTCTGATCAAGAGTGGGGTCACAACGGTTCCTCTGTGCGTCTGGATGAATATACAACTGAGAATAATAACCACACTGCCATTTGAGGGAATATCATAGCCTGTGTTTTGCGACAAAGGGTGGTGTGCCATTTTATAATACCTCCCCCATCGAATTCAACCGATGCATCCTCAAATCTTTCCCCAGATGCCCCATTATGCCATCTGCCATCAGTTTTTGGTTGGAATCACCAGCAGGAATACATTCGACAAGATTTATGACAAGACAGATACACAAGGAAGTGCTTACACCGATAAAAAGAATGTGATTGGCTAATCTCACTCTTGGATTGTCAGGATGGAGGTTACACAGAGAGCAATGATCCATAAAAATTTCAGTGAAACAGCTCTCTAGACAGTTCAAAGAGACGCAATAAATTGTTATAGTGAAAACTGCGTGTATATTCTTATAAATGTCAGGCTGAGCCTCAGTGACTGTCGAGTCTTAGGAATTATAATTTTTCAATATAATTTTTCCTTGACTGTTCAAAAGTTTGGGTTCCAAAAAAATATTAAGCAGCACAGTATCAAATCAGCATATTAGATCCACTAAAGGATCATGTGACAGTGAAATCACAGTAACAAATTACATTTTAAAATATATTTAAACAGAAAACAGTTGATTTCTTCATTTGTTGGTATGTTTGGGGTAGAATTGTTGCCTTACAGCAAATTAATCCCTGGTTTGAGTCCTGACTGACCCAAGCCTTTCTGAGCAGAGTTTGATTTCCTCCCCACTTGCCGTGGGTTTCCTCTGTGTACTACAGTTTTCCCCACGGTCTGAAGACTTTTTTTGCCAGAAGGTTTAAGTGTGATTGTTTGTCTGTCTGGACCTTCCAGATTGTTTACCTGCTTTAGGCTTAGCATAGGTTAGGTTCTGGGATAGGTTTCAGCAGTCTCCCATTACTCTACATAGGATGGACCCATCCATCCATACATACACCCATCCGTCTATCCGTCCATTCGTCAAATTATCCCTCCGTCCTTCCATCAAATTATCCCTCCATCCATCCATCTATCCATCCATCCATGCATCAGTTTATCCATCCATCCGTCCATCCATCCGTTTGTCTGTCCATGCATCCATCCATCCATTTATCCATCCATCCATCCGTCTGTCTGTCAGTCTGTCAGTCCGTCCGTCCGTCCATCGTCAATTTCTCCATCCATCCATCCATCTATCCATCTGTCCATCCATCCGTTTGTCCATCCGTGCATCCGTGCATCCATCTATCCATCGGTATATCAATCAATCCATCAGTCCATCCATCCATCCATCCATCCATCCATCCGTCCATCCATCCATCCATCCATCCATCCATCCATCCATCCATTCACCTCTGTCTGTCCATCCATCCATCCATCCATCAATTTATCCATCCACCTCTCCGTCCATTGGTCCATCAATTCATCCATCCATCCATCCATCCATCCATCCATCCATCCATCCATCCATCCATCCATCCATCTATCCATCCATCCATCGGTATGTCAATCCATCAATCCATACATCCACCTATGTCTGTCTCGTTGCCATCCGTCCATCCATCCATCCATTCGTCTGTCTGTCTGTCCGTCCGTCGGCTCATCCATCCATCCATCCATCGGCTCATCCATCCATCGGCTCATCCATCCATCCATCCATCCATCTGTCTGTCCATTGGTCCATCCATCTGTCCATCCATCGGTCCATCAGTTCATTCATTCATTCATCCATCCATCCATCCATCCATCTATCCATCCACCTATGTCTGTCTGTCTGCCATCCGTCCGTCCATCCATCCATTTGTCTGTCTGTCCGTCCGTCGGCTCATCCATCCATCCATCCATCCATCGGCTCATCCATCCATCGGCTTATCCATCCATCCATCCATCCATCCATCCATCTGTCCGTCCATTGGTCCATCAATTCATCCATCCATCCATCCATCCATCCATCCATCCATCCATTCATTCATTATCAGAATTTGGATAGTTGTATTGATAAAAATATTGCTTAATGGTTCCCTTTTTTTTATTTTAGGGTGAAATGTGATTCATGTTTTTGCATGATTCACCCAGATTTATTTTCTTTCTCAAGCTTAACTCTGAACACATTGTAAGCTGTCAACAGCTGTATTTTAATTCAATATGTTGTGTGTGCATAATTACTGAGTAGTATTGATGAATATTTTCAGCTGACAGCAGCTCTTCAGCACTGCTGAGGGAAGCAGATCACCTTGTTTCCACCAGATGGAATTGTTATAATGGTAGATGTACATGTAGTTGTTTCTGAACTGATCATATTCATTTGAGTCACATTTAATTTTGTCCGCTTCATGTCTTCATTATGAACTCCATACATCAGGTGAACAAACAATATCATTATGCAGGTCAAATAGCTGAGCTATTGTATTATGCAAATGAGTGCAGTTCAGAAATATTCTTTGCATACACATAAATTGTTATAAAGTCAAATTGATGCATGCACATTTCAAGTATCCAGTGTTTTTTTTGTCTTTACGATAATTCTGTACAATGCTTAGATTTTGAAAGCTCACAGGATGACAATATATCAGATTTCATTAGTAAACATTAAGCACATTATCTCATCTTTCTAGCTATGTGAATATATATTTACTAATGATCTGTTCAGCATTATGCAATGTTTGTTGATGATTTATTAATGAAAGATATTATAAAGTGTTATGTATTTGACATAATGGATCTAGATGATCTAATGTCAAGAATGAGGCAGTGACTATATCAATTCTCAAGTTTTTATCTTACACAGTTTGACAGAAAAGCTAAACAATTATTTTTTTAGTATTATTCTAAGCAGTAAAGCAGGCAGTAAGCAGTTGATTGTTTTTATTCAGGCCTGTAGCGGCACTCTGCCTCGGTTATACACCCGCGCTGGCCTGTGTGTGCGTGTCGGGATGGACCGCCACGTCCTCCACACTCGCAGTCCCTGCATCCTCAGGGGCAGAAGACTTCAAGCCCTATCTCGATTAGCTTATTTTGATGTTTTTATCCTTCCGTGATTGGGAGCCATTCTCGACAGCCAAAACAGACAGGTTTGCGAAGGCGTCGAGTGCATTTTTAGCCCCTCTCAAAGGATTCCGCTTCAATAAAACATCACCCCACCACCTCCTCTGACTGGCCGGAAAGCTGGGTGCATCTCCCTGTAACATTACGCTCATGTGAACGACTCTGCTGCTCAGTCGAGCTCTAAGTGAAGGTTTGCACGCAAACATGGCTCCTGCTGAAGTTACCTCAGGCGAAAGTGCCTCCATCATCGACAAAATTAAACATTACGCCATGTCTCTGGCGATTAACGCTGAATCTGATTCGACTGTGCTGCATGTTTTTTTAATGAGGTGCGATCGTCCTTTTATACCCCGGCTCCCAGAGCAAGGCGAGCCTGTCATTCTTGCTGAAGGGGGAATGGGCAGGAGATGTGAATGGAATGGATTGTTGGTACAGCGTTAGATTTCTGTTGGTGAAGCAAAGCAATGAAAACAGACTTTGCTGGCAGACACGACATGCGCACTGAGACTCCCTCCACTGACTGGATATCTTTTATTAACCAAGGCTGCAAATAGAAGACGGATTGCTCAAACAAACTAAAAACCCTCTGCATTTTGAATATATCTCTATAAATGCTGAGTAATAGTTATACACTAATTTCTGTATACTGTGCCACCCTGATAATACAATGCTATTCTTTACAAGTAAATTAAATTATTATGGCAAGACACAACAGCCAAAAACATTGTTTTTTCATGCCCTGGTCAGTTTTGAGATTTTGGGCTATTTGTGACCCTGGACCACAAAACCAGTCATAAGGGTCAGTTTTCTGAAATTGAGATTTCATCTGGAAGATAAATAAGCTTTCCATTGATGTATGCTTTGTTAGGAGATGCCGAGATGCAACTATTTAAAAAATCTGGAATCTGAGGGTGCAAAAAAAATCGAAATATTGAGAAAATCGCCTTTAAAGTTGTCCAAATGAAGTCCTTAGCAATGCATATTACTACTACTAATATTTTTTTATATATATTTATGGTAGGAAATGTACAAAATATCTTTATGGAACATGATCTTTACTTAATATGCTAATGATATTTGCCATAAAAGAAAAATTGATAATTTTGACCCATACAATGTATTGTTGGCTTTAGAGCTCCGGAGGTTGTCGTCACGCAGCCTAAACTCCGCCATTTTGGCAGGCAATCAGGGGAGCACTAGAGCGGCTGTAGCATTGGTATCTATGGTGGTCGAAAAATAATTTAAAACCAGACTGTTTAAACCTTACTATTTCAACATGGTGGACAGCTGCTGTGCTCCAGGATGCCAGAACAGGCGGGGGAAAGCAAAGGGGAAATCATTTTATCGTAGTAAGTTGTCGAAATGCCGTGAATTTCAGTTTATTCTTCATTCTAACTACTTTTGCCTCACTTAACTAATGATAAAAATAAGTTCCCATTAAATACGATACTTAATCATGAATAACATAAGTGCTTTTATATATAAATAACATTCATAAACTGTAGGCTATTTGAAACGAAATTAAGGATCAATAAATAAATACTGAATTTATTGATTATGACTGATTTTATTTGACATGCACAACACGGACCGATGCGACAGATGCACACAGCGGCGCGCTGTTTTAGACGGGTTCGTGTTAACCGCTAACATAGTAATCTATTCACATGTTTTCTCTCTTAAAATGTAAGCGCATGTATATGTCCGCATTATCATATACATGTAAAGAATTAGAGTCTGTCATGTAAAACAAGAGCTTATTGATGCAGTTCAGTCTGCCTGCTATTTTATTCTATCTGTTAATGTTACTCCTGATCGGAAGCTTCCATAAATATTTAGTTTATACGTAGATTTAGGCTTCAACTAAGTTTAATGGTTCAACGCAAAAATATTTAGTAGTGCATAAGTTGTAACTTAGTGCCCATTTATGTCAAAACTAGGCTAGTTGTAACTTGCGCACAGCTGGTGCAACAGGTGTCCTGACAGGAAAGCTATCCGTTCCTTTATCGATACACGTGAAAAGCACCCCGGGGGCATTATAGGGATCTGTTATGTTTAATCTATTAAGTTTTGCTATGTACAGGTCTATGTCTTTTGAATTAAAGTGCGCAGTGAACTCTGTTGCCTTGAAACTCATGCTGGCGTCATTCATTTCATATTTGCTCCCGGCTGTTCCTGCCTGCCAATATGGCGTTGTAAACAGAATGGGTCACGTGACGTCCAGAGCTCTATTGCCACAAATATACCCGTACGACTCCCAAAAGATAGAATCAACTCTGAACCCCTAATACGAGTCATTTTTGTTTCGAATCTTACTGCGTGGCGGTTCTACGTCCCTAGAAACGACATTCGCATAATGCCCACCTGTGTTGTACGTTGTCCGCCCGCGAAAATGACGTCATTTTACTGACGACTGCTTCTCAAATCTCTGAGTTCAACACAGGATTCGCAAAATGCTTGCTCTTGAAAGATGGGTCAGTACCCAGTTTATTTGGACCAGCTTGCTCCTCAGAATTACAACCTGTAAGTATGATTCATGATTGATGTATATTATTTTCTATTGGGTGTTATAAAAATATGTATAATTCAAAATATGTAGTTTTGTGTTTTATATTGTGTACGTTTCCGGCTAACTCACGTTATTACTGTCTTACTGAAATACGTGTACGTTTCCGGCTAACTCACGTTATTACTGTCTTACTGAAATACTACCGAAAAGCTGCAGTGTGCCCACTATTACCTAAAACTGTGTCTATTAATGCAGATTATCTGTCGTTCTTACTACTTTGAGTAAAGATAAAGGATGGAGCAAGATTTGTTTTGCAAACTGTAATGTTGCATCAGTCATTCAAGTAAGTGCTAACGTATGCACCGTTATTGATACCGTTAATACAACGATGGAGGTTCCGGTTGAATAACTAGTTCTTCCAATGTTTCATCATCGGACTCGCGCGCAGATTGATATGGTAAAATCGAGGTCATCGTTACTGTCTTTACAGTGTGTACAATCGCTCAGGTTTGAGGAAGCCTCGTGAGCTGAAGTACAGTTATGGTAATGGACGTTTGTTTCCGACATGTGCTGTAAGCGGTAGACCAATCACAACAGACTGGGCCATCTGGCCAATCAGACCAAAGTAGGTTTGCGGAGAGAAGGGTTTTAGAGAGACCGAATCATCCGAGTCTTTTGAGAATCATTGAACACTGTGGTGATGTGCAGTGAATTTTAGGAGAAAATTAAAGTGTTTTTTGACCTCTGATGCATGTAAACCTGTTGTTGGAGACCTCCAAAACAAAATTAGGAAACTTTAAAATAGCATAATAGAGGCACTTTAAAACGTTTTCTCAAGTTTCCCCCCCCCCCCCCCCCCCGCCTGCACTGAACCAGAAATCTCCACTTCAGCAGCTCTTACATACACCAACGTTGTACAGCTTTATTCCTATATGTATATTCTGGGGCCGTATTCACAAAACATTTTATCTTAGCACTAAGAGTTCTTAGTTAAGAGTTTTCTCCTAAAACCTATTCCCAAAGCTGCTGAGACCAACTTTTACTAAAAAATAGAGAGAAGTCTTAAGCTAAGAGTAAGGGCGGGGTTGACCTCGTTGCTATGGATGATGTCATCACGCTTCCTAACTATGACCACAGTGATTGGCTGATAGGGGAGGGGTCTCTGTCAATTATTTAATCCTAGAAATGTTGTAGAATGAGGTATCATGTTACGATATTCAAATAAAGGTTTTAAAATAAGAATGTTGCCATATTTAAATAGATATATTTAAATATTGTTTTGCCATATTCAAATAAAGTGTCACTAATTAAACAAGTATATGTTCAGCTAATTGTCAGCCTCTTACATGTCTTCATCTCGAGAGATTGCAGAATTCAAGCGACAAATGATGAAGAGCACTTGTTACAAACAGGCAGACAAGGAGAACAGGTGATGGTAAAAGGCACTATCTAATCAGCTCGAGTATATACATTATACACAGCCGACCTAGTTACCTCGACAGCTTTCTGCATCCCTCCGCCACCCCGACTCCTCACTCTCGGCCCACCCGGGGATTCAGGGGAGAACTCTGGGTTTGGGCTAAATTCTGAGCTTGGAGCCCTCAGTCCCCTCGGACAGCACGCCAAATAGGCTTATTTTACTCTTTTACTCTGTCTGATCATTTGTAAGTGTAAACTCGGGAAACAACTGCCACAGGTAATCAGACATTATTTCCTTTTTTTATTTTTTTTATTTACTTATTTAATAAATAAATATTTTTGGCATTTTTGCCTTTTTATTATGATAGGACAGTGAGTAGACAAGAAGCGAAGTGGAAGAGAGAAAGGGGAGAAAGGTCCGCAACAGCCATTAGGATTGTTTGTGATTTGGTCTTAGTGACTTAGGAGTCCTCTTGACTACTCCTAACGTTTCACAGATTTAGGAGCTAGTTTTAGCGCTAAAATGCTTTGTGAAAAACTCTTAGAGAAAAAATTTAGGAGTCCTAAAATTAGGACTGACACGCCCATTATTTTTAAGAGTTTCTCCTTAATCGGCAAGTTAGGAGCTACTTTTAGCCTTAAGATGTTTTGTGAATACAGCCCCTGAAGGTTTTTTACTTAGGGGTTCAATCATATATAATTTTCCTGATTTTATACACTTTTTAATTCCTAAAAACATTGTGAAAGTGTATTTGTTGACAGTATTTTCTGTGATAAAAAGAGACATCCAAAATGAAGCTAAAATTTTGAACCTGACTTTATCCAATGTTCCGATTTCTGGAAATGTATGCACATGCATATTTAATTAGCTTACATAATGCATCATTTGCCTATTTAAACATTTCAGAAAATTGCAAAAAAATATTTGCAATTCTTAATGTAATAAATTAACTAAGGAAATAGTGATATTTATTATTTAATATTTTACCCTTTTGTGGTGTCTTGCCTTAAATCAGATTCAATTAAAGCTGTTAAAAAAACCCAACATTTTTTTCATACAAATAAAAAACCTTACCTTACTGTGACAGTTTCCTCACGTGAGAAAGATCTCTACATAATCTCAATACAGCCAAACTCATAACAGAGTTTGACATCTAATTAGATGCAGACTGAGAAAAGAATCAATAATGAGAAAACAGTTGGACTTCCTTTATATGAAATGAGCTGCCTTCAAACCTGATAAAGATTTTTAAGAGAAGAGAAATGCTGATTGTGCTACTTTGCAGTCAGATTTGAATTTGCAGGCTTTGTATGATCTATATCAGCAGTTATGGCTAACCTTGACGCCTCTTATTCACCAAAGACAAATATCTATTGATTTAATACTTCCTACTGCAGTCAAATACAGTTGTATTGATAACATCAGCTGTGTAGTTATATAATAGGTTTTTTTTTTTTTACCATTGTGCTGCCTTTGCAAAAAAGGATCTGTGGTAACAATCACGTACTACTGGGGATATGCAGTCGTGGAATTATGAAATGACTCACTGAACTTTTAGTTCTGAATAATCTTATTAGTTTGTAATACATATGTATTTGTTATATTTATTTGAAATTTGAATTTGAAGTTATAAGATGAAACACAATCATTGCATTATTAAAATCTTCATTTATTATTTCTGTGATTAATTTCTGTTCTAAATATTAAGTACTGCTAAATGTTGTGTTATTGTATACTTGGTAACACTTTCTTGTTATGCATGTTACATGTACTTATTATAGTAATAACAGTATGTATAATTACATGTAACTAACTCTAAAACAAACCCTAATCCTAACCCCATAGTAAATACGTGTAGTTAATTAATATTACTCAGTACTTTATTGTACAGTGGGGAGAACAAGTATTTGATACACTGCCGATTTTGCAGGTTTGCACACTTACAAAGCATGTAGAAGTCTGTAATTTTTATCATAGGTACTTTCAACTGTGAATGACGGAATCTAAAACAAAAATCCAGAAAATCACATTGTATGATTTTTAAATAATTAATTTGCATTTTATTGCATGACATAAGTATTTGATCACCTACCAACCAGTAAGAATTACGACTCTCACAGACCTGTTAGTTTTTCTTTAAGAAGCCCTCCTGTTCTCCACTCATTACCTGTATTAACTGCACCTGTTTGAACTCGTTACCTGTATAAAAGACACCTGTCCACACACTCAATCAAACAGACTCCAACCTCTCCACAATGGCCAAGACCAGAGAGCTGTGTAAGGACATCAGGGATAAAATTGTAGACCTGCACAAGGCTGGGATGGCCTACAGGACAATAGGAAAGCAGCTTGGTGAGAAGGCAACAACTGTTGGCGCAATTATTAGAAAATGGAAGAAGTTCAAGATGACGGTCAATCTCCCTCGGTCTGGGGCACCATGCAAGATCTCACCTCGTGGGGCATCAATGATTATGAGGAAGGTGAGGGATCAGCCCAGAACTACACGGCAGGACCTGGTCAATGACCTGAAGAGAGCTGGGACCACAGTCTCAAAGAAAATCATTAGTAACACACTACGCCGTCATGGATTAAAATCCTGCAGTGCACGCAAGGTCCCCCTGCTCAAGCCAGCGCATGTCCAGGCCCGTCTGAAGTTTGCCAGTGACCATCTAGATGATCCAGAGGAGGAATGGGAGAAGGTCATGTGGTCTGATGAGACAAAAATAGAGCTTTTTGGTCTAAACTCCACTCGTCGTGTTTGGAGGAAGAAGAAGGATGAGTACAACCCCAAGAACACCATCCCAACCGTGTAGCATGGAGGTGGAAACATCATTTTTTGGGGATGCTTTTCTGTAAAGGGGACAGGACGACTGCACCGTATTGAGGGGAGGATGGATGGGGCCATGTATCGCGAGATCATGGCCAACAACCTCCTTCCCTCAGTAAGAGCATTGAAGATGGGTCGTGGCTGGGTCTTCCAGCATGACAACGACCCGAAACACACAGCCAGGGCAACTAAGGAGTGGCTCCGTAAGAAGCATCTCAAGGTCCTGGAGTGGCCTAGCCAGTCTCCAGACCTGAACCCAATAGAAAATCTTTGGAGGGAGCTGAAAGTCCGTATTGCCCAGCGACAGCCCCGAAACCTGAAGGATCTGGAGAAGGTCTGTATGGAGGAGTGGGCCAAAATCCCTGCTGCAGTGTGTGCAAACCTGGTCAAGAACTACAGGAAATGTATGATCTCTGTAATTGCAAACAAAGGTTTCTGTACCAAATATTAAAATACAAATAGCAACTGAAAAAAACACAAATGTCAGAGCATGTCAAACTTCTTCAGGGCCACAAAATATCCTTAGGGTCCAGAGGGTTAAGTTCTGCTTTTCTGATGTATCAAATACTTATGTTATTATACTTATAATTATTTAAAAATCATACAATGTGATTTTCTGGATTTTTGTTTTAGATTCCGTCTCTCACAGTTGAAGAGTACCTATGATAAAAATTACAGACCTCTACATGCTTTGTAAGTGGGCAAACCTGCAAAATCGGCAGTGTATCAAATACTTGTTCTCCCTACTGTATAATTACACTGTAACGAGGACACCTTAAAATAAGGTGTAACCTAATATTTTCAGTAGCACTAATAAAAACCAATTCCAAGTAATTATGGTAGCTATTAATACATAACTAATGTGTAATTACATTGTATCAGTGATTTGTACAAGATGAATGGATGGATGGATTTGAGGTTGCATGTTTTAACTAAACTTTAAATAGTTATGTCACAATAGTTTTTTTTTGTGAGTGCAACCTTCCCTTTGCATTCTTTTTGAAAACAAAAAATGGTTTGGTTAATACACTTCCATTTAAGTGACTAACAGTGCAGTTGTTCACTTATATGGTCCTCAAGTTACTTAAATGCATATTTAGAAATTACATTTAAAACACTAAGAAGAAATAAATTAATTTGATTTTATACTTCCTGACAGTATGATTCTGTGTATAAATTGACCCTCTTAGCTCTGTTTTTTTTTTCCGATTTGCACTCACAGTAAATTTTCTGTACAGCACTATGAAATATTCACACTGAGGTTATCGTTGCAGCGGTTATGAAATTTTAAAGACTGTTATCTGTTGAAGCTATACTATAAAAGCCCAGGCGAAGAGGTGCATGTTTATGGAGCACTTCTTCAAAGACATCAAACGAATGATTGTGATCTTAAAATAATAATCCATGTCACCACCACAATAAACAGTAATCTATTTTAAAACTAAATCATTTCACCAGAGGTACAGCATATGCCATTGATCAAAAGAAAACAAACCATGGTGACACTTTATTTTACAGTGTCCTTGTTACACGTTACATGTAGTTGCTCTAGTAATAACTATAAATTATGCATAGTTATATGCAACTAACCCTAACCAACCCCTATTCATAACTCTAACTCAATAGTAAGTACATGTAGTTAATTATTATTACACTGTAACAATGACACCTTAAAATAAAGGGTTACACTTTATTTTAAGGTGTCTTTGTTTCACTGTAATTATACATTTAAGTACTGAGTAATATTAAGTAACTACATGTACTTACTATAGGTTTATGGTTAGGATGAGGGTTGGGTTTAGGGTTAGTTGTAATATATGTAACAATAATACTGTAAAATAAAGTGTTACCAAATAAAGTGTAACCCAAACCATTAGATTTAAATGTATTTATTTATTTGATAGAATAACACAATTTGTCTGGAAAAAAATTATAAAAAGACTTGTTTCAATTAAAAAATCATCAATATCAATATAAAATCATGATAATTTAAAGGCACTGAAATGGACATAAAAGACATAAAAGAATACTTTGGATTTTTATGTGTCTCAATTTTGCACATCCTTTGTACAAATCCATTCAACAACACTAATTTCTGACCAAATGTCCTAAACATGTCCAAAACTAAACTCACAAACATCTACAGTATATTCAAATACCTATATATATATATATATATTGAAGACAAGATGATACATCTTTATTCTGTTATGACATCCCATTCTTTCCCTGAATATTCACCTCCATTGAAGAGACAGTTTTTTGGACCGGTTGTGTCATTGTGGTTCTTGCCCGCATCCCCAAGTCCCTAGTAAAAAATGGCAGTTACGAACAGCAGGCTGTTTTCTCGATGGTCACGTCTGTCTCGCTCGCAGTTAGTGTCCTCTGCCCTCAGCCACTGGCACGACTGCGTCCCCCTGGTTAGTCCTGTCAATCAACAGCCAGAGGCAGATGGTCCGTCCTGTAGATTGGGGCGACCAGTGGCCTGTGAGCGGCCCCACAGCTATCCCCACCAGAGGAGAAAGCAGAGGAGGATGGAGACATACAATGCTGATGATGCCCTGATCTCAACAGTCTGCAAACATTCCCACATCTGACATGCTCTGAAAGAGCCTGAAGCCTTTCATTGACACTGTGGCATAATGGAGCCGTGCCAAGCCAGCATGGAGCGCTGCCGGGATGTGTGATGGGAACTATGGCACCCTACACAACATCATTTGTCCATTTGGTTAACTCATGTTATCCTGCCTAGCAAATCATTCTGAGTAGATTTTGGGCATCAAAATCTACAACACAGGCTCATTGGAAAAACGTACCTGTGACAACATTTTTGCAAGACGCAAAATACGTACTAATACATACATATCACTGCAGTTTCCAACAGAAATGAACACTAGAGGCAGTAAAACAGCAAGCACTTTTAATCATTTTCATACACAATTATGATTACAGAGGAAGATTATGGATTAATGACTTGTTTTCACACAGCACCTTGCACAATATTATGTTATGAGCTCAAAACACTTTTTATCATAGTGCTTACATTCGTAATTCATTCAATTCATAGTTCAGCTTTTCTGATACTTATAAAGCAAATATTAATGCCTTATTCTGCATGACCATATTGTACATCCCTTAATCATACCCAGGAATGTAGGCAGGTTTATAATCACTGAGATCCCAAATAAGAGGTTGTTAGGGGGGTTCGGGGGCATGCTATAGAAATCAAATTTTGATTCCTATGATCTACATATGTGCATTTTAAGATGTTCTGAAGGCCAAAAAATTAGATAACAATAACTTGAAAACCATGTCAGTGGGTAGATATGACTGATATAGTTTTTCCATTTTCGTCAGTGAAGAAAGTAAACATATGGTTAACTGATATTTATATGTTTCATGAATCATTTTCGTAGACACGTTAATTTACTGAAGGCTACCAGGAAAGCTAGGTAACTAAGTTTATTAAATTAATTCACAATATGCACACATTTATTACTAATCTTATGCCCAATACAGGCTGAAAAAAGCTGAGCTTTTTTTATTTACTGAAGGCTACAAATGGAATTATATTAATTTACAATATGTAGCCTACACATTCATTATTAATCTTAGGCTATGCCTAATCTGAAGAAAACGGCTTTGTTAATATTTCTTGTTTGTTAATTACATTATGAATCACATTACATAGGCCTATTTTCAATTCAAAATGGTGAAATTAGACAACATTTTATTAATTTGCCTGAATATTTTTGTCATTTGTTTAACATTTCTGACTTAAAGAAGCAGCAGTCAAATATGAAATGTTTAGTTTAGTTACTTGCATATCTCGCACTTGACGTCGAGTCGCGCTGCTAAAATTCGCGCTCAGCCTCAGCAGCTTCTGTGTGAACATAAAGCCTGCCTACTCTGATTTGATTGGTTTTCTCAAATATTTTGACATTGACGAGCGGTGACAGACCAATGAGGCTCAGATGAACACACACACCTCTGCTTCTGACGTGCGCTCTGCTCGGCGCCGCTGCGAATTGAAGAACACGCTGATTAACGCAGACTAAAAGACGGGACGAAGCCGAAGCCTCCCGCCAGTTTCATATGTTTTAAAGGTTAATCACATATTTTTTAGGGGGGCTGGGCAGAAGTTTAGGGGGGCTGAAGCCCCACTAAAAAGGGCCTAGTGACGCCCATGGGTGATACGTACAAACACCAACGTAATAAAACGTTGCCATATTCATCAATATTTTTGCGTTTTGCAAAAATGTTGCCACAGGTAGGTTTTTATAATGAGCCTGGGCTGAAAATCTATCATGAAATAAGACATTCTGAATTGCAAATTTATTAATCAATTTAATAATAAAATCCAGATTAGACTAAAAAAAGTCATTTAGGCTATGTTCACACTGTGAACCTTAGTGCTCACTTCTGATTTATTGCTCAGATCCAATTTTTTTTTTGTATAGCTGTTCACATTTTTGTTTTAAATGTGGCCAATATCAGATTCCAGTGTGAACAGATCATGGTCCTGGATTGACCCGCATGTGCAAAAGAACGATAAAAAGACGTCAAGCAGCACGCTGTCATACGGAAGTAAACACGGAGGACATTAAAGTAAGCAATTACACGTCTATTTATTGTGTGATCGCCGAAGCCAGCTAATTTAAGTGCAGGCAATATAAAAAACAAAGATGAGGATGCGAAAAAAAAAGAGAGCGGAGTTTTTTAACATTTATGATATGAGTCCTCATGTTTTGCTTGTATATAGTGCTGTCACTGTAATACTTATGAGTTCTGACACATCCGACTACCTTTCGCAACTCTTGATAACATTGGGTATGTAAAATCTTTGAAGTGACTCCCATGAGCGCAGAATTGTGACGAATGTTGCTTTAGAATGACGTAAAAGTCGCATGAATTCCGATATGACTGTTCAGACTGAGGTTGCATTGAAAAACGTGCGACCTGTTTCGGAATTGGGACCACATATGGATTTGGCCTAGATCAGATTCCATGTGGTTTGTGCTGTTCACACGGTCATGAGAAAAACAGATCTGAGTCACATGTGGGTGGGATTTGGGCCATATTTACCTGCAGTCTGAACGTAGCCTTGGACTATTTGTATAACAAAATTAAATTATAATCAGAACAAGTGTGAAATATATGCAGTAAACACATACTGCTGTAACGTTTTACTGGTGTTTGGCTGGTGTGGCAAACTAGAACAGGGAACAGAATGAAAACGAAACCAAAACAGAACTAGAACGTAACAATTTCTGTTTTATGGATATATAAAATGTTTTATTGTTAAGTTTATTAGAAATGTATATTAAAAATCATGGCTATACTAATATATTGCACACTAATTATGAATAATTAGAAACAAATAAAAAATGTAGAGGGAAATTATGATGTATAACATAAAAAGTGTGATATTTTTACGTATTATGTAATACTGTAGTCATAAACATTGCTCTTGTCCAGTATTTTGAATATCGATGTTTATTGAAAATACTGCACATTGGATACACTAATTTTCTAATTAGTCAGGGTCTCTGAATTATTATGTATGATGTTCATCAAATGGAAAGGGACATTTAAGTCTTTAAAAAGTAAATTCTTGAGAAGGGACGTTAAAGTATTTAAAAATAAATTCTTTATCATTGGATTACATTCATTTTGACAGGTAGAGTGGCAGCTTCTCTCAGTGGACACTGTCTGAAAACTCGCCTGCACTAAGGTTTGTGAAAAAAAACAACAAAAAAAAACAATTTAAAGTCTTTAAAAAATACTTTTTAATGTAAATGTTGTGAAATACTGCTGGAAAATGTTTTATTATTATTATTATTATTTCTTTTTTTGTAAACAATCAAATGTACCGCATATGTATACAAAACAAACTGCATGTCTAACCAGCAAAATCAATAAATACACACTTGGTAAAGAGATACTATGTTTTACGAGGCATTATGATAGCCTTGAGGAACAGAATAATATTTTTTACCTGAAGCAAATAGATCATCAATTAAAAAAATAAAAATAAATCAGCAATAAAATGTAGGGAGATTTACAAATGTCCTTTGCTGTTCTTGTCAGCAATTTTTCTTTTTCGTGCATACTCAGAATGAATTTCACTGTCCATTTAGAGGAGTTTTTCCCTCTCTTTAAATCCAATATAAAAAACTGATAACTGTGGACATTTTTTAAGACTTTTGAGAATTTACATTACATGCATGCCAGTGCAGTTAATGGCATTAAGGTGTTTCTCTAGATGAACTCAGCACTTCTGTACCTCTTCATTATCTCTGAAGATCCTGTAGATTTCCATTCTTTAGATCTATAATTATCTTCCAACTGGAAAACCAGAGAATACGTCGCGCTCACAAGCAGAATTCATTGTTTAAAACTAATAATATCATCACTACAGATCTCTATATACGCTTTGTGGTCTAATGAAGATTCTGCGGCAAAGCAAGCTCAATGGAATGCTTGAACAATACATAAAGCAGTGGTTTACAACTGGTATGCTTCAGTCACTTTTCATCAAAAATGGTGCAGCTACATCCGATGACAATGTCCTGCTTTGAAACGCTTTACTATTTATAATCTCATTACTTACCCCAGTGTAATTTCTCTTGAAATATTGGTAAGATCAGTTGGCACTAGCTGGCACTAACTGGTTATAGCTCCCTGTGTAGCCACTGTATACATTTCAAATTCATCTTCATTTGGCTCATACGGACTACCCACAGATCGTTCACTTTTTTGATGAATACTGCACACAAAATTGACAAGAGCTTGCAATTCCAATCTGATTCAGTGGCATTACACAGCTTCCAGGAGTTAGGATGCAAAATCTCCCTAGAAACGAAACCATTTGTTGGTACAGTTTTGATACAATAAACACTTTGGGGAAATCTAATCACTGCACAAGCCAGAAATTGCCAGGTTAACCCTTAAATGCGTGACTGTTTCGCCAATCATTCTTACATATTCGGGTCTTTAGCGACCCTAACACGGATGGATCTCTACCTGTCGTGATACTATAAAACTCTCCTGAAATTAGTGTAACAATTACAGAAGAATAAAATAAAGCATATATTGTTACCTTTTGGAGTTGAAAGGGTTCAGTGTGAGCAGATGTTTTATACCATCATCACTGTCTTCGTCAGAGCTCATTTCCCAGTACATTCAGCATCTCGCTCATATTCGCGATCTCAAACATATTCTCATAACTATCATTTTCAACATCTTCAAAATCAATATTTTGATCGCTGACAGCTTCTTCACCTGATCCACCATCAAGTGACAGTGACACTAATATTGGATTGCGTTCAGTACTTACTCTGCAGTAAATCGCTGAGCCATTTCAAGTTTTGCAGATTATACTTAGCCTATTATTATTATTGTTTCGTTTTCAGTCTGCGGTAAGTATGAGTGAAACGTCACTTCATCAGTGTATCAGACATTGCCACCTTGAGGAATAAATGTGAATTGCACTTATTCCGTCATTAGAGATTCAATTATTGTTGTGTAGAAAAAAATATACGTACACTCTTACACACCTCGGGCTGTTAGCGTCCCTATACAATTTTTACAAAAAATGAATGGAAAAACAGGAATTCTTTTATAATTTGATTATTTTTTTCTTGTTATATTGTTTATAATGAATTGATTGAGGAATACTAAGAAGGTTGATATCTAACTTTAAAAAATGAATGAGGAGGAGGGTAGTGAATGACGTCCCGGTTCGCTAAAGACCCGAGGTATGCATTTAAGGGTTAAAGGCATCAGATCTTTTAAAGATACTCAGAGTTGGGTCTTTTCCTGTGTGCGGGCGATTTTTTTTGTTTTGTTTTTTGACCAGAATATACTGTAATGTGGGCCAGACTTTAAGCCCACAGTCAAAAGTTTGGCTACGCAAGACTACTCTAGCTTCCAGAATTTGAGAACCTCTGGGGCAAGGGTGTTCAGTCCTTCTCCTGGAGAGCTTCTGTCCCGCAGAGTTTAGCTCCAACCCCAATCAAACAAACTTGAACCAGCTAATCAAGGTATTTAGGGTTACTTGAAAATTACAGGCAGGTGTGTTGAAGCAGGGTTGGAAATGAAGTCTACAGGAAGGTACTGTAGCCCTCTAGGAGCAAGGTTGGAGTCTCCAGGGGAAAGGGTAAAAATAGTCACACAATTTGACAGAGACAATCAAATCTTTAAAAGATGCACTCAGTAACAAGTAAACTTGATGTCCTTGAGCAGAAACACATGCTCTGCTTGTATGTCTGAGAAGCAAATGTAGTAATTTTGCGAGATTTCCCATGTTCACAGACGGGACTCTGGTTGTTTGTGAATGGAATCCGTTAGCGTGTGGTGGGCTTTCCTGGTCACATCGCGGCTTTTCATACACTAGACGAACAGAACGTTTAAATCTATCATTTCTTATTGTCATGTTTGTGGTCTCTCACATTTTGAAAATCTTATAAAATTTTAAACATCTTTTAGTGCGGCCCAACCTTGACCTGTATGTCTTTGGATTGTGGGGGAAACCAAGGCACCTGGTCGACGCCAACACATGCAAACTCCACACAGAAAGACCTCCTGGATCAGACGGGACTCAAACCAGAGACCGACTCATTCCTTATCAGAATTCAATGGTGCTGGTTGTCATTCAAGCCCTGAGATGGACTGGCAATACATCCAAGGTTTTTCCCTGCCTACTGCCCCAAGAACTTGGGATAGACTCCAGTATTCTGTGACCCTACATGGGACAAGTGTTTCAGAAAATGGATGGATAGATGAATGTTTCTCATTCACATTCCTGGACTACCCCAGATCTGTACATATTTCCCTAACCTGGCATACAGTTTGTTGCTTGAGTGGTTTGAACCTCATATGGCTTTATTACAACAGATTGCTCTAATAAATTGCGGTCAGAGATACAAGACATAGAATCCCTTGATTTCTGCTTTCAATATGTCTAAACGACTTCATTGTCCTCTTTATGCAATCATCATAAAAGCTGTTATATTGCTCTCAAGGGAATTTCACAAAAGTCTCTTTACTTCTTCTGTGCCATTTATCCATTTGAAACCATTAATATAGTGTCGTGAGTTTTATTTTGCCATACTGGCTGAACTAAGCGATAATAGATCAGAGTCTTGCTCAGATTCAGATACCGTTGATTAATAAAGCAGAGTGCTTAACTTTGTGTGGGTAAACACACTTTGTAACCTACACTTACATTTCTCTGTTGGATCAATAATTCATCGCCGGCGATGATTCTTTCATGAGACTTGCTGCACATTATTCATGCTGGGCTGCAGAAAGTAGGACACATATAGAGTGAGTGAGCTAGTGCTGCTAGCATAAGGATGAGAGTATCGCTGGAAACTCAGGCTTCAATCGAGGGGGGGAGGGGAATGCTCAAAGACGTCTAAATTAGAGAGTTAGCAGGTTTGTGGCTGACACAAAGATGGAGCAGGGTAGTTGGAGAACCTTGGTGGCCTACATTTGCGGTACAGCCTGTGCCAGGAAGAGGAATCTTCTGCGTGTGGGATGAAGACATCTCAGGTGTTGAATAAATGTTCAGGCAGCAGTTTTCTTTGCTGTCGTTAGCTCAAGGGCAGTGTGTGTTCAGGAAGGGGGGGAAAGAGGCTGATGGAGGAAGAGAGAGTGATAGGATGTGATGTTTTCAGACTGTAACAAGTGTCAGAAACCATCTGGTTTTATAGTTTGTGGCACATGATGCTGGTGTGGAGGGAAATAATATATATATAACAACCAAAAAAACACGACAGGGCAAACATTTCAGCACCCTTTTGGTTCCCTTGACATAAAACAGACGACAGGGGAAGACAAGTCTAACAGAATGCATTGGCATTCCAAAGGCATTTTTAGTTGTGGCCTCCCAGCGAACATGTAATTGTTGCTGTACAGTACGTAGCCTGAATTACAATCACCATGTGCTTATTGTTATGAATTTACTTTGTGTTCCTCTAGACAGACAGCATGCCAACAGTCTGTTCACTGCCGCCTGGTGCATATTGCTAAAAAACTGGCACGAAATTGCAGATATTCATAAGCTTTAATTTGACTCACTGTTAAAAATAAAGGTTCTTTATTGGAATCTATAGCCGCTTTTCAACTGTCGGGCCACGGATATGTTTTTTTTTTTCTCTTTAAAATGTAATACAAATGCATCAGTCACTGCCTTGGTAACGCAAGAGTTTATAGACGGTATGAGATATGAGAGTTAAAGAGGATGATCAGATATTTCTTAAAATTTTATTTACTTCACTCACGTAGCACACTTGGCCAGCTACAAAGAAACTGGTAGCCAGGCAACAAACAAGTGACCAATCCTGAGTGGCGAGAATTCTGGGCTGAGAACTCAAGAGAACTTTTCCACATAAGGATATCATATGGCTTCAGAAGACTTGGAATGCAACATGAGTTATTTGTAATACTTTTATACAGTTTTTTTTTTTTTTTTTTTTTTTGTCAGTTTTTGCAATAAAAAATAAATGTTGCATGTTTTATATTGTTGAGGAGTGGGTAGGTATAGGGTAGGAGTGGGGTTAGTTGCTCCAAAATATAAAAGTATAAATATTTATAACATAATTTCTACTTTCACAAATGCAAAGAATTAAATGATCTGATCTGAGGTTTTGATCTGACATACAGTGGGGAGAACAAGTATTTGATACACTGCCGATTTTGCAGGTTTTCCTACTTACAAAGCATGTAGAGGTCTGTAATTTTTATCATAAGTACACTTCAACTGTGAGAGACGGAATCAAAAATGCAGAAAATCACATTGTATGATTTTTAAATAATTAATTTGCATTTTATTGCATGACATAAGTATTTGATCACCTACCAACCAGTAAGAATTCCAGCTCTCACAGACCTGTTAGTTTTTCTTTAAGAAGCCCTCCTGTTCTCCACTCATTACCTGTATTAACTGCACCTGTTTGAACTTGTTACCTGTATAAAAGACACCTGTCCACACACTCAATCAAACAGACTCCAACCTCTCCACAATGGCCAAGACCAGAGAGCTGTGTAAGGACATCAGGGATAAAATTGTAGACCTGCACAAGGCTGGGTTGGGCTACAGGACAATAGGCAAGCAGCTTGGTGAGAAGGCAACAACTGTTGGCGCAATTATTGGAGCAAAATTAGAAAATGGAAGAAGTTCAAGATGACGGTCAATCTCCCTCGGTCTGGGGCACCATGCAAGATCTCACCTCGTGGGGCATCAGTGATCATGAGGAAGGTGAGGGATCAGCCCAGAACTACACGGCAGGACCTGGTCAATGACCTGAAGAAAGCTGGGACCACAGTCTCAAAGAAAACCATTAGTAACACACTACGCCGTCATGGATTAAAATCCTGCAGCGTACGCAAGGTCCCCCTGCTCAAGCCAGAACATGTCCAGGCCAGTCTGAAGTTTGCCAATGACCATCTAGATGATCCAGTGGAGGAATGGGAGAAGGTCAAGTGGTCTGATGAGACAAAAATAGAGCTTTTTGGTCTAAACTCCACTCGCCGTGTTTGGAGGAAGAAGAAGGATGAGTACAACCCCAAGAACACCATCCCAACCGTGAAGCACGGAGGTGGAAACATCATTCTTTGGGGATGCTTTTCTGCAAAGGGGACAGGACGACTGCACAGTATTAAGGGGAGGATGGATGGGGCCATGTATCGCGAGACAACCTCCTTCCTTCAGTAAGAGCATTGAAGATGGGTCGTTGGCTGGGTCTTCCAGCATGACAACGACCTGAAACACACAGCCAGGGCAACTAAGGAGTGGCTCCGTAAGAAGCATCTCAAGGTCCTGGAGTGGCCTAGCCAGTCTCCAGACCTGAACCCAATAGAAAATCTTTGGAGGGAGCTGAAAGTCCGTATTTCCCAGCGACAGCCCGAAACCTGAAGGATCTGGAGAAGGTCTGTATGGAGGAGTGGGCCAAAATCCCTGCTGCAGTGTGTGCAAACCTGGTCAAGAACTACAGGAAACGTATGATCTCTGTAATTGCAAACAAAGGTTTCTGTACCAAATATTAAGTTCTGCTTTTCTGATGTATCAAATACTTATGTCATGCAATAAAATGCAAATTAATTACTTAAAAATCATACAATGTGATTTTCTGGATTTTTGTTTTAGATTCCGTCACTCACAGTTGAAGAGTACCTATGATAAAAATTACAGACTTCTACATGCTTTGTAAGTGGGCAAACCTGCAAAATCGGCAGTGTATCAAATACTTGTTCTCCCCACTGTATAAGGCAAACAACTGAAATCTTTGCCTTATGTGATTGTAATTCTAATGTTTTTTCTACCCAATATTTTTTTTTTTTTTTTTTTTTTTTTTTTTAATACAAATGCAATGAATATACAGGTATCTGTATCGCTATCGGCAAGTACCAAAAATGAAAGTATCAGTATCGGACTCATTCTGGGAAAAGTGGTATCGGTGCATCCCTAGTAAATACTACAATAGTATTTTCTTTGGAAACATGCTTCAATAGTTTTTATTTACAACTTCAATTTTTTTTTTTTTTTTTTTTTGTTTTTTTTACAGTGTATTAACCCTTATGAGTAATAACAATGAATCGGATTACACACACATTTACACATTTTTTTTTCCATAAGGTCAATTTTCATGGTATTAATATGTCAGACAAACCCAACCCCCTAAATGGCAAGTAAAAACACAACAAACTGTAGTTGGTTGATTGTCAGTCATGTCAGTTGGGTTGATGAGTAATGAATTTAAAAGCATTACATATTTTAAATACAAAATATGAGTAACTGTATTCTGTTACAGATACAATTTAACCATGTCTTCCTGTCTAAATGGGTGGTTTATGTCCTGAATAAATGAACAAAACCTACTCAATATCCTACTGTAAAAAAGCATAGAAATAGTCAAAGCATGATTTTGACAGAGATGTAACAGTGAATAATGTTATGTATGAATTCAAATAACATGTAATTTTCTTTAGAATCACAGTTTATTCACCCATTTAGGATGTCTATGTTTCAGATGTAAAAACGGATGGTAATATTCTAGTAGTCCATTAAGAGCTGAAGGTCAGAAGGATATACTGACCTTTCTTACACTAATGGTGATCTCTCTCTCTCTCTCTCTCTCTCTCTCTCTCTCTCTCTCTCTCTCTCTCTCTCTCTCTCTCTCTCTCTCTCTCTCTCTCTCTCTCTCTCTCTCTCTCTCTCTCTCTCTCTCTCTCTCTCTCTCTCTCTCTCTCTCTCTCTCTCTCTCTTTCTGTCTGTGTGTCTGATAAACACTCTCTGCAGTGCAACCATTCCCAGGGGCTCAGAGTCCACAGGAACTGCCCTTAGAAACAAGCTCTCCACTAATGGAAGTGAAGAAATGTGTTTCACAGGTGAAAAACACAAGAGGTTAGTCTGCTTGATTGTTGGGAATAAACACAATTGTTTACATTTTCTTTCTTATGTATTGTATAGTGTGGTCTATTGTTAGCACACCTGGACTTTGCTGTCAAGGACTCCTGGTTTGTTATTTCCTTCACTTCATATATGGCAAGGAAATGTTTTCATTCTTATCTTTATTGGATGTGCCCTCATTGTGGTTCAGACATAGTCCAACCTTTGCACAGGACAACATGGCATTGATATCGCATGTGTTCTGTGATAAAGCAACCCATGTCTGGTTTATGTTTGCTATGACAGTTCAACATGTCATGTTACTTATAAAACAGCCAATTATGAAAAGTTGTTCAGTGTGATAGTATATATATTTTTCAGCGTTGAATATCAGAATGATTTCTGAAGGATCATGTGACACTGAAGACTGGAGTAATTATCCTGAAAATAAATTACATTTTAAAACATACTTAAATGTGACCCTGGAGCACAAAACCGGTCATAAGTCGCACGGGTATATTTGTGGCAATAGCCAACAATACATTGTATGGGTCAAAATTATCGAATTTTCTTTTATGCCAAAAATCATTAGGATATTAAGTAAAGATCATGTTCCATGAAGATATTTTGTAAATTTCCTACCGTAAATATATCAAACATAGTAGTAATATGCATTGCTATGGACTTCATTTGGACAACTTTAAAGGCGTTTTTCTCAATATTTAGATTTTTTTTGCATCCTCAGATTCAAGATTTTTTAAACACTTGCATCTCGGCCAAATATTGACCATACATCAATGGAAAGCTTATTTATTCAGCTTTCAGATGATGTATAAATCTCAATTTAAAAAAAAAAGAAAAATGACCCTTATGACTGGTTTTGTGGTCCAGGGTAACAAATAGAAAACATTTTAAATTGTAATAATATTTCATAATTACTGATTTCCTGTATTTTCAATTAAATAAATGCAGCTTTGGTGAGTGTAAAAGACTTTAAAAAAAAATCTTACCAACCCCAGATGTTTGAACAGTGGTGTTTATCTTTACAGTCACTGTTCATATACAGTAAAGTTCTGATGACCACAGCTATATTCTTACAACATTTTACAGTCAAAGTACAAAATAAGTACAAGTACATCTTAATAGTACATCCTTGTTTGTATGGTACATCGTGTTTGCAGTGCGTCCCAGAAAATCAAGCCATAAAAATAGAGGAAGTATCAGTTTATCATGATTAGATTACTCTTATAGCGTTTACAAGATGATAACAATCGTCTCCATTTTGACATGCACTCAGACAGTCCGATGACTAGGAGTTTATTATATGATGAAATAATTGTTCTCATAAACAAATTAGTCCCTTGAAATCGATACGGTCACATAGAAAAGCGGAGAGTGTGCTTTTAGTGTAACTGGCTGCCTTCCTCATTACAAAATTATATATTTATATTTCATAAATAAGCTAAAAGAGTCTTTATCCATTCTGATAAGCCTATAAAGCAGAATTTACGGCTTACCTGCGTTTTTGTCTGTGGCACACAAAAGCGATTTTTGCTCTTTGTAATCTTTTTTTTTCTGCCTGAGGACAAGTTCAAAGTTTCCTCCTAAAGCTCCATTTATCACTATGTCTGCTTTAGAGGTCAGAGAGCCCTTCAGAAAGAAAACACCCCCCTCCCCAATGATACGCTATGAGGTAATGGATGATTTGAGCTTGCTATCAGCGTTTTCGTGAGGTATTTGACAGATAAGAAGTCTGTAGTGGTCATTAGCGCATGAAGAAAAGGACATGCAGAGCATGATGCAATCACACACCTGTGATGATAGACAGATGCAAATAGCCATAACCGACCTTGCAGACGAGCTCTTTCAGGATCACTTGTATTTTTTCAGCTAATAGCATCTGTAATATGTATGAATGTCTAATCATAAATCAGCTGTCCTATTTTAAGATGCTTTGAATGCAGATACTGACCTTTTTCATATGTGACTGTAGGAGTCGTTTGCACGCCTCATTGGACTTCAAGGAGGAATTTCACCCAATTTCCATTCATTACAGCGCAAGCGAAGCATTTTATCCGGTCTGTGCAAATTATGTTGTGGAAAAAAAAAAGTAAAATTAGATTTCAGATAGCATTAGATAAAATATCAAACCATTTATTTTAAGGAAAGAATATGCAATATATGCATATATTTTAAGCACAAAAAAAAGGAAAATTAAATATTAAATAAGTTAATTAATAAATTAAAATAAGTAAATTTAGAATTTATTTAGAAAATGAAGTTACCTATTAAAATCAGTAAGACTTTTATAAGTATGCTACAATGTAATGAAATAAAAACGTGTACTGGTTCTTCCAGCCTGACATATGAAATTGTCGTCAGAAAAATATTCAATAATATTCTTTTTTTTTATAATAATATAGAATCTAAAAAAGAAAATCTAAAAAAACATGTGTTTTTGTTGAATAACATATTTGATAAATCAGGGTTTTATGACTCTTATAGTATGATATGAGAATATGGAGCTCATACTTGAAGAGGAAATACTTGATACTCATATTTGAAAATTATTTTTTCTATAAAAAAATGTTGTATGGATAATGGAAAGTGAAGTAAACATAAGTTGCTTCAGTCCAGTAAGTATATATATATTACTACAATATAAAAGTTATTCGGTAATAAGGTTGTATTAGTTAACATGAACAAACCATGAACAACACATCTGTTCAGCATTAGTTAATCTTTGTTAACGTTAGCTGTTCATGGTTTGTTCATGTTAGTTCACAGTGCATTAACTAATGTTAACAAGATTTTAATAATGCATTAGTAAATGTTGAAATTAACATTAACAAAGATAAATAAATGCTTTATAAGTGCAGTTCATTATTAGTTCATGTTAACAAATGTAGTTAACTAATGTTAACTAATGAACCTTATTGTAAAGTGTTACCAGTTATTCTTATAAATTCTTATATTTCACCATAATTATACTAAAATGCCTTTTTTCTTGTTTTTTTTTTTTGTTTTTGTTTTTTTTAGCAAAGTTTTATTTAGAAGTTCTACTTATTTAGAGACCTTAGAAATTTGCATATAAAAAATAACAGGATTCTTTGTAACTCAAGTATAACTATAGCTATAAGTACTGTATGTTTGACTCACATTATTATTCTGTTTGTTGGCCACGATATGCGTTCGACAATGCTCAAAAACAACTGACAAAGTACTGTCCAATAAAATAAAATAAGATTTTAATTCGGCACATCAATATTCGCACCAAATATCTCATTCCACAGACAATAAAGTCTATCTAAGTTTTGTATGGAGCCCTGCAGCTGAACTTTAGATCTGTGTAACAGGATTCTGGCCGTATGCGCTGGGCTAATCACTTCACTGTGAAACCCAGCAGCCTCATGGGAGGGAAACCGCCTTTGATGTCCTGTGTGTGCATTGGGGTCAATTGACATCACACTCCCACAATTCTGTGCTAGTCCAAATGGCAAAGCTGGTGAACACACAGCAATTCAGCCCTTCGCTTTTAATAAAGCTGTCAGAGATGACACAGCCAGCCAAGGTCTGTGTGCGTGCTGTAACTTCTCTCTCTCTCTCTCTCTCTCTGCGATCAGGACGAGGGGGATTATGGAGATGAGGCTGTGCATTGTTATAGACTGGGGAGCATTGTCTTTTTTTCACACAGAGCAGTCTGCAGTTTTCCTCCGGTTTCATAAATGCCTGCACTGATGAGCTGTCTCTTTTGGGTAAAAAACACCTAACAAAGCTATTTAGCTCAGCTGTTAACTAGATGTGGCAGGCTTTGGCAGGAGGAAACCATGGCATTTTTTTCCAACTCCCTTTCTTTCTGCCCTTTCAAGTTTTAATTGCCCTTGGCCTGCCAAGTGCAGCCAGATCCTTTGCCAGTGTCACAAAAATAGCAATTACGCAGCATGAGCACAGCATTTCGCATATCAATTGAAATAATCTCTGAGTTTGCTTTTTTTTAGAAAGCGTAACACATTAAAAAAAAAGTATGTTTACAAAAATTCTGTAATACAAAAATTACATAATCACATAAAATGATCAAACAAATCATAACTTAGAACTGGGTACTGTAAGAGATTATGATAATATGTATTATTTCATTTCTGACAGAGGTCACAGAAAGGAAATAAGGTAACACTTTATTTTACAGTGTCCTTGTTACACGTTGCACTATAGTAATAACAGTTACACTTTATTTGGTAACACTTTATTTTACAGTGTCACTGTTGCATATGTTACATGTAGTTACTGTAGTAATAACTATAAATTATGCATAATAACATGCAACTAACCCTAAACCCAACCCTCATCCTAACCATAAACCTATAGTAAGTACATGTAGTTACTTAATATTACTCAATGCTTAAATGTATAATTACAGTGTAACAAAGACCTTGTTACAATGTAATTATACATTTAAGTATCAAGTAATATTAATTAACTACATATACTTACTTTAGGGTTTGGTTTAGGGTTAGTTGCATGTAATTATGCATAATTTATATTTATTATGGTAACTTAATTTTACAGTGTGCTTGTTACTCATTTTACATGTACTTACTATGGTAATAGTAAATTATTCACAATTAATTAAATTCGGTAACACTTTATTGTACAGTGTCCCTGTTACACATCTTGCATGTACTTACTATAGTAACAACAGTATATTATGCATAATTTTTAAGCGACTAACCCTAATTATATAGTAAGTACATTAGTTAATAGTTAATTAATATCACTCAGTTCTTATTTGTTTAATTACGCTGTAATTGTACATTAAAGTAAAGTGTATCCCCATTTGGTAACACTTTATTTCAATGGTCAACTTTATACATTTTACTAACTATAAGTAACTTTGCAACTACACGTCAACTAGCAGTCATTAAACTATCAGTACTTAGAGTATTAGTAGACTGTCTGCTTAATATCTGCTAAGACTTTATTTTGATGCTCCCCAATAGATCCCCAATAGACATTCTGCTGACTATAAGTAACTTAAGTTGACAACTACATGTCATCTTACTCTACTAACCCAAACCTAACAGTCTACTAACAGTCTACTAGAGTCTACTAATACTCTGAGAGTTACTTGAAATGTAGTTGCAAAGAATTCTTCATCTTTTTCTTCTTTTTCTTCATGAAATATGCTTTTTGTATTATTGTATTTTTGAAGCAATATAAAAATTATTAAAACATAACATTTGTGTATGGTTTTTAATAGGATCTTAATAGAAATGCAATGTAATTGTTGTACAATATTAAGTTTTTGTAACAGGTGGCTGTATAAATCACACAACGAAGGAGAAACACAACCACACAAATGTAAACGAGAACCGACAAGGGACTTAACATAACAGGGAGTATAAATTGAAGGTGAACATAATGACAGACAAGTGCAGATAAGTATAGGAACAAATGAGGTGATAATCAGAAAATAAGGAAACCAAAACTAAACAGAGCAGGAATATCAAAACAGAATATCAAAATAAGAGTCCATAATCGTGACAGTAGTCCCCCCTCCCGGAAGGTGCAGCTTTGTGCCATAACTGCTAATCAAACTGTAGTGGAAGGGAAGGGCGCTAAGCTGGTGATGGACAGGGACCAGTATGAGCCGGTAGAGTGAAACACCATGGCGGAGCTGACGGCGGGAGGAGCCAGGGTAGAGTTTTGAAAGGTCCGGGTTAAACCTGAGGACTGACTGATGGAGGTGGAACCGAAGGTGATGGAGACCCAGGCTGAGCTGAGAGGCTGACGGACCAGGACGACATCTAAGGGGCTGAAGCAGAGACGGGGGATCGGCAGACTGGGGAAAGTGAGGACGACGGAGAACTCAGAGGGAAGGAGGAGCCCGGGTGGAGCGGAAGGGGTGGAGGGTTGAGGCGCAGCCGGAGAGCTGGAAGTCTATGATGGCTGTAGAGCGACGACTGACTGAGGCTGGGCCGGAGGAAGGAGTCCTAGGGCTGACATACCATGGTGAAGCCGAGAGAGCGAGGAGCCGGGGTGGAGCTGCCGGGCTGACAGACCTGAGTTGAAGCCAGGGAATCCAAGACACCGTGCCGAGCTGGGGATCGCACAAGTCACCCCTCGATGCATCCTCGATAAAAGGGGCGGACCAAGAACACATCCAGGGATTTGAACTGTACTTGGCTAGATGTGAACTTTGAATTGGAACAGTACTTGGGCAGCAACTGATGACTGATGTTTCACAAGTCCACAAGAACACAAGTACAGAAAAAAAAACGCATATTGAGAAACGCCCAAAACTATACAGAGCAGGGAAACAGGAACTAAAGGACACAGAACAGAATATCAAAATATCCATAAAATATCTAAATATCCAAAATATCCAGTCCATAACCTGTGACTATGACAGTTCTTTATATTTTAATTTATTTCAAGTAATTAAAACCAAACTAAAATTGGATTTAGTTTTAGATTTATTTAACTATAATACTATAACCCTGACTCTCATACAAGAAGTGAATCAAGCTGATGCTCTCCATGTTTTGTGACACTACAGATGTCACACTTTAAGGTGCACATGCTGAGATGACATGAATGTTTATAACAAGCATTGTGAGCCTGTTGAACCTGATCTAAACTGGACTGGTTTTGCTCTCTGTCAGCTTGTTTGTTCAATTAGATTTGGGTAACACTTTATTTCAATGGTCCATTTTAGACATTCTACTAACTATAAGTAACTTTGCAATTACATGTCAACTAACTCTCATCAGACTATTAGTAGCAGACTATTAGGTTAGGGTTAGTAGAATAAGTTGACACGTAGCCTACTTGCAAAATTACTTATAGTCAGTAGAATGTCAGTTGGGGAGCATCAATAAGTGTTAGTAGATATTAAGCAGACAGTCTATACGCTACTGAGAGTTAGCTGACATGTAGTTGCAAAGTTACTTAAAGTTAGTAGAATGTCTAAAGTGGACCATTGAAATAAAGTGCTACCTAGTTTTGTGTAACAGACCATGGATGCTTACAACAATATTAATGTTTTGATAACTTACATGTACTTCTAACTTTTGTAAACTTGGCAAGTGGCATTTAAGTTGCTAATTGTGCATTTCACTTCCTCTGTGTCTCTTTTCTACAAACATGAAGCACACTGTCGCTGGTCACTGGCCACTGGCCACTGCCAGAATTTGTTCTCCCTTCTTTTCAAAGAGCTTGACAGTGTGACAGTGACGAATAGCCGTGATTGATCACCTCATTGTTACACGTGATTTCATTAACAATGAAAACAAAAGCAGTTTGGAAGCTTTCACATCCTTCCATTTCCAAAGGTGATTTGGTCTTTCAAAGAAACTGAGAGGATTTCTTAATGAAATTACTTTGAAACAAGATTTTAGACATTGACATTGCGGATGATGCTTGTCCATTCTTACCAAGAACGATAACTGAAAATGTAACTATAACAATGATAACTATATCAGTGCCCAGACTAATGGACAATAACATTCTGTTTATTGTAAGCGTGCAGTAGTTTTGTCACCTGCCACTATAAATGCTTGAGCTCTTTAAGTCGGGGGAATTCTGATTGGCTGTCAATGTTTTAATCTTTTTTCTTAAAAAACAAAAAAAAAATATTCCAATGATGTTTTTCTGATATTGTGTTGTTTTTGTTATAGTCGTGGTGTGGACTTTCCATATTATAGAATTTGAATGATTATTAAAACTATGTAGCTATCATTATATTTATTGTCTTTGATGTGAATGGGTCTTGAGTGTAAATAAGCCTTTATCAAGCCTTTATTATATTTATTAATCGAACAAGAAATCATACACCGTCTCGTAAAACAGCTGCAGAAAGAACTGGACTGGGTGTCAAAGAAGGTTAACCAGTGGTGTAAAGTATTTGAGTAAATGTAATTAGTTACTGTACTTAAGTATCTTTTTGGCTACTTTATGTGTTGCTTGAAATGTTATGAATAGCAACTATGCTAATTATTTTCCATTTGCTTGTCTGTTTGGTAACTACAGAGTTCGCCAGCTCCATTTGGATCCAGCCTCTTACGAAGATTTCAGATGACCCAACACCTGTGAAGAGATGACGCCGACCCCTGCAAGGACTTCAGATGACAACTCTGAATCAACATGCACCACTGCCAAATTGTCTATATATTGTAATCATTATGATCACAACTTGTAATGATAATTGCTTTATTGAGCTCATTGTTTCTGTCTAAGTGAATACATGCTGTTAGATAACTGCATGATTTGTATTATCTTACTGTATATTTCTGACATATGGACATTATTTTGACACGGTCACCTCTAAATTGTAATGTGGAAACATGCATGTAAAGCTGCTTTGAAATGATGTGTATTATGAAAAGCACTGTACAAATACATGTGAACTGAATTGAATTAATCAAATCAGGTACAAAATTACTGCTAACTGATGGTGATTGATTATAATTATTTCACAGTTTGAAAAAGACTGTGCAAATACCAATCCAAACAAACGTCACCAGTGTAATTTTTAAGGTATGTAAGTTTATTGCAAAACACTTGTCAGATATACACAATTTTTAGTAGCTTGAGAGAGTAGTTAGAATCTATGCAATCTGGAATTTTGTGTGAGGGTGAAAGATTTCTCCACAGAGATTTCGCAATGGGTTTGATGTTGGTCATGTGGATTTGTCACATTGACAGAAACCTTCTTGGTTTACTTCATATATTGCTACTCTATTGACTATAGACAATGGTCCTATTTTGCCTGTGAACTCCTGCTGAAAAGTTGAAAGATATAAAGACATATCTTAAACTGAATAGAGCACAAATATAATAGCACAATTATCCAAAGAGTCTGAAGTCATGTGGTTTGACAAGTTTGTTAGCATCGGTGCTGTATAATGTCATAGGAACATGTTAGCCGAATCTCACCATGGGGGGTTAAGCCTTTCACCCACAATCCAGACAGCAAGTGGGATTTTGCAAATTGCATCTGATAACCAGAGCATCTGAGAGTTGACTTGTAACAAAGAATCAAATTATGCAATTAAATAATAAAAAGTATGCATTCAGCACAATGTCGTTCTATGTGAGTGAATTGCAGCTGGCAGTGGTGTCATAGAGAGACGCAGTGTAGCAGACGTCTGGCCTGCTCGTATGCAGCTCACACACTCACCATATGCTTGAGTTTCACAGAGTTACCTCAGAAGCCTCCAACATGCTCAAAGACCAGCTTAAAAACATGCTGCGATGGATTGCTCTTAATATCGCTTTCAGTTTATTTTGAGATGTATGTGAAGACTCGGTCATTGACTGCACAGTGAGCTCAGCTTGAAGCACAAAACATATATATATATATTTATTTTGTAAGGTAGATTTTCATTGTAATTTTTTTAGTGGTGAGGCAAGTGTCTCTATTACTCACATGAAATCACAAAACTGAACACCTCAAAATTGCAATAAATCAAGGTCGAAACAACAGCCTCTTAAACACACAAGTCTAAGTTAAGCTCAAGTGCTCAAAAAGGGCACAAGTAAACCAACATCCTTCAAAAAGGTCTCTTCAGTATAATGGATCAATAGAATAATGTTAAGTAAAATTAAATAGTCAAAGCCTACTTGCATTGGACGTATTGGTTTCAGCTGCAGTCACTTCCTCATCTCATATATGAAACAACTGCAATTCACAACTACCTGCTGATGCATTCACGTAAAGTAGTCTTGTTTGGGTGAGTAAGGGAAAAATGCGCAAGATATAATACACTGTAAACCTGAATAAGCTGGCAAAACTCCAAAAAAATTTCAGTTACATCAATTTTTTTAAGTTAAGAAATGTAAAGTTTAAGTAAGCAGAACTTGCAGATTTTAATTTTGTACTCATACATTTTAACTGCTCTTAACTTTAAATATTTAAGTAAACTAATTCATACATTTAACTTAAAATTATCCTTTAATCTCAAATTAAAAATTAAATTTTTTTAGTAGTGGAAACTTGGCTAGCTTTAACTAGCTAATTCAATAAATTCTACCTTACTAATTGGTGACACAATACTTTGATAGCATTAGCATAGCATAGCACTTGCTGAATGAATACAGCAATATAAAACATTTAACATATCTTTTCTCAAACTATGCTCATGCTCCACTCGTCACCATGATGGTAACCCTATAAAAAAACCAACATAAGAGAAACTCTTCTAAACTAGCATAACAAAACATTAAACAATACCAAATCTCCCACTTATTATTAATCTTTCACCAAACACATTATATAACACTTAATTTTAGCATTTACTCTCCCTTTTGAGTGTCATGGCAAAGCATGCTGGGAAATAGAAATCCCAGCCCAGTTTCAGTTTTGTCTAAATTAAAAGAAACAAGTTCATAAAGCTCAAAACAATGAAACAATTAAAATTACTTCAAATGTGTCAGTTTTGTGAACTCAAAAGAAAACGAAATTTCTAAATACTCATAAAAGTTAATTTGAACTAATTTGTTTAATTTGAATTGGCTCTACTCAAACCAATTAATTATTTTGAGCGTTAGGGTTTACAGTGTAGTCGTGTGCATTTGATCTGATATAACTGGAGTGCAAGGTTATGAGATGTGAATGCTTGGCTAAAGAGATGTGTATGTAATCTAGATTTAAAATGATTTGCAATTATTTAAAATTATTATGTTATTTGCCGTGCTTAATGGGATGTTAAGTTGGTAAGTACGTTAAGGGCAAAGTTTTATATCTGTCTTTAGCCCAGATTTTAGGTAGGGGAGAGTAGGGTAAGATGAGCCAGTGGGTAAGTTGACCCACAACCTTTATCTTGGCAACTGTAGACTTTTATTGTCATGTGACCATATATTTTGGAACAACCCATCATTTCTGCCATGTGAAAAGGAGAACCACATGGGAGGACTAGAAGGCACCCATTTACTTTAAAAAAGTAAAATGTCAAAGTGTCAAAGCAAAATATTAGCATAACAGATGTAATGGCTGTTACATCAAAGTCCAGGTCTAAAAATATTTATCATAAAAATATGACTTAGCAAAGTATAAAACCATACTAATCCTTTAGATAAATATTAGCCTGAATTGGTAAGATAGCTAGTTTTGTCCAAAATGGCAGCTATGGGGCAAAGTGAGCCAAATGCTGTGGGGTAAATTGAGGCAGCATTTTACAGTAACCTATCCCATCATAAGGCACTGTAGTTAAGTTAAATCTCTGAAGTATAAATTGGTACAATTCAATGTTATGCAACTGGTTTAGTTTATCTAATTTTTATTTATTTTTTTATTTATTTTTTTATTTTTAAATAAAAATTTTTAAAAAGTAACAATGCACAAGTACACCAAATCCTGTTCTGATAAGACCCAGAAGATGCTTAACCATATATATATATTTCCACCTGTAGTTCCTAATGGCCTTACATGTTCAACATTGCAGAAAAACAACCATGCCAAGAACCTTTTGACTAAAATATTTTAATTCATTCTAATTCAGTTTTTATTTAATTTTACTCAACAAACTTTCTGTTTAGTCTGTTTTTGGGAAGGTTACAACTTTGCTGTTCAACGCTTTGTTTCAGAAATGCAAACAATTAAAGATATTGAAGTTTTAACTTAATTTGGTTGATTTTATGTTGTTTAAGTTAGCTTTAAGAAAAGAAATATGAATAAAAGGAAAAAGGAAATGTGATTATTAAATTAGTTTTTAAAAGAGGTAAATTATCTTTTAAATTTCCCATGGGTTTGATTCAGATTCAGTTAGATGGTCAGTTTGCACCCAGATGATGCAACTTACCCACTAACTCTGATCAACTTACCCCTAACCTAGAAAAAACAACCCAAGATTTTTTAGAGTGTGGGGCATCCCATGAGCCATCCTCAACTGGGCTGGGGGATTCCCTGGCTCCTCCTCCGGCTACTTTCCCCGCCACTCCACCTCGGCCCATTGCCCTAACTCCTTCGCCTCCACTCCTCCCTCCCTCCCTCGGCTCCACTGTCGACCATCAGCCATGCAACATTACCAGGCTCCCTCGACCTGCCAGCTCCACCTGGGTTGGACATCGCCGGCCTTTGACCATGTACCATTTGACCATTTCACCAGCTCTCCACCCCTGCAGCTCAGTCTAGCTCCGCCCTCCCTCAGGCTCAGTGACAGTCTGATTCCGCCGCAACCCTCCGCAGACCTAATATAAAGTGTGACCAGCTAATTCTTCCAATAAGTAGCATTGTAGTGTGATTGAATGTTGTATTGCTGGTCATGTCACATTGGAAAATCTTTACTACTGCATAAATATTGTAGCCTGCAACTTGACAAGTCCCCAATACTGACAGACACACATTTAACATCAGGGTCATTCAGAGCTTCATTATTCCAAAAAAAAATGTCAGGAAGAAGTTCTGTCTATAATTAAAACCATCATAACATGTGTAGGGTGGAAATGAATAATAGATCTTGACAGCACAGTATGTTATCTTTGGACTAGTGGCTGGGGATAATCATAAATGACACAAATATGCATTTTGTTGCAAAGACATGGTGAAATTTTCTATGCAGTGTGCAGCAATTATTGTATCATTATACATATTATTGCATTAAGATTTTCAAAATGTAGCTATAAAGTTCATTCATCATGGATGTGAGCAGATATTTGCATATTATCCCAATCTATCAACTGATAATTACTCAGAAACACGTCTGGGGTTGCTGTTAAATACTGAGGAGGGTTGGTTTGGGCCATGAACTGCCAGGCCCAGCTGTCTGAACCACAAATCTTCTTAGTCCAAAGGGAGGGGGGAGGAAAAGAGTGGGTTGTTAAAATGGCAAGCCCGTCTGTTACCGTGCATGTGCGAATATCTCACATAGAAACATCATTGTCTCCGTAGTACATGGAAAACCTTCTCTGGTAGTACTCTGATTTATACTCGAATCCTCAGACAAACTGACAGTGGCACTTAATGTAGTTTGGGGCTGCAAAGAAAAACCACCAACATTTTGATCCTGGTTACAGTGGTCGGTCTATGTTTTCCTGCTAGATAACCTGAGGTTACAACTGTGTGTGGCTGTTGAGGTTGCACATGCATATGACACTTCTAATCACGCAAGCCATAACACTGATTGGACCTCAGGGATTTGGGAGAGTAACATGAAGAGACTTAGCTGATGAGTGTATTTATCACTTGCTTTTCATAGCGGTTCATCCTGTCAAAATACTTAAAATGTCATTAGTGCTGTGTGGTGAACTTCTGAAATGAGGAGGCAATTTCTGTGATGCAAAGCTGAATTTTCAGCATCACTACTCCAGTCTTCAGTGTCACATGATCCTTCAGAAATCATGATGATTTGCTGCTCAAGAAACATTTATGATTATTATATTATTATATTAGGATTCTTTGATGAATAGAAAGTTCAAAAGAACAGTTTTTATCTGAAATAGAAAGCTTTTGCAACATTGTACTAACATTCAAAAGTTTTGGGTCAGTAAGAAATTTTTATTTATTTTTTTTTGGGGGGGGGGGGAGAACTTAAAGAAATTAATACATTTATTCAGCAAGGATGCATTAAATTGATCAAAAGTGACAGTAAAGACATTTAAGAACTTTCTATTCATCAAAGAATCCTGAAAAAATGTTTTACACAACTGTTTTCAACATTGATAATAATCATAAATGTTTCTTGAGCATCAAATCATCATATTAGAATGATTTCTAAAGGATCATGTGACACTGAAGACTGGAGTAGTGATGCTGAAAATTCAGATTTGCATCACAGAAATAAATTACATTTTAAAATATATTCAAATAGAAAACAGTTATTTTACATTTTAATAATATTTCACAATATTACTGTTTTATCTCTGCAGCCTTGGTGAACATAAGAGACTTCTTCTAAAAACATTTAACAAAAAACTTTTGAACAGCAGTGTATATTTAAAAAAAACCTACTTGTAATTATGCATAATTTACTGTTATTACTATAGTAAGTGCATGTAATGTGTAACTACATCACTTTAAAATAAAGTGTTACCATATATTCTTTTAAAGTAAATTATTTCTGTAACAAGTACTCTTTTTAAATGTGTAGGCTACTTCTTTTTCATGAGGGGACTGACCAATCAGAATCACATATTTCAGAGAGCCATAATAAAACCTGTTAAGTTTATCCTCACATAATATTTTTTTTTGTGTCTAAATGGTTATGTGAAATGCCCTCTTATGTCTTACCATATTATAGTTTGCATTTTATCAGTCATGACTACCCACTGGCTTCTGAGTCACCCTCTACATCACTCCACCTCAGCCCATTGCCCTAACTCCTTCGCCTCCACTCCTCCCTCCCTCCCTCGGCTCCACTGTCGACCATCAGCCATGCGACATTACCGGGCTCCCTCGACCTGCCAGCTCCACCTGGGTTGGACATCGCCGGCCTTTGACCATGTACCATTTGACCATTTCACCAGCTCTCCACCCCTGCAGCTCAGTCTAGCTCCGCCCTCCCTCAGGCTCAGTCTGATTCCGCCGCAACCCTCCGCAGACCTAATATAAAGTGTGACCAGCTAATTCTTCCAATAAGTAGCATTGTAGTGTGATTGAATGTTGTATTGCTGGTCATGTCACATTGGAAAATCTTTACTACTGCATAAATATTGTAGCCTGCAACTTGACAAGTCCCCAATACTGACAGACACACATTTAACATCAGGGTCATTCAGAGCTTCATTATTCCAAAAAAAATGTCAGGTTGAAGTTCTGTCTATAATTAAAACCATCATAACATGTGTAGGGTGGAAATGAATAATAGATCTTGACAGCACAGTGTGTTATCTTTGGACTAGTGGCTGGGGATAATCATAAATGACACAAATATGCATTTTGTCGCAAAGACATGGTGAAATTTTCTATGCAGTGTGCAGCAATTATTGTATCATTATACATATTATTGTATTAAGATTTTCAAAATGTAGCTATAAAGTTCATTCATCATGGATGTGAGCAGATATTTGCATATTATCCCAATCTATCAACTGATAATTATGTTTTATCTCTGCAGCCTTGGTGAGCATAAGAGACTTCTTCTAAAAACATTTAACAAAAAACTTTTGAACAGCAGTGTATATTTAAAAAAACTTACTTGTAATTATGCATAATTTATTGTTATTACTATAGTAAGTGCATGTAATGTGTAACTACATCACTTTAAAATAAAGTGTTACCATATATTCTTTTAAAGTAAATTATTTCTGTAACAAGTACTCTTTTTAAATGTGTAGGCTACTTCTTTTTCTTTTTCAGGGGACTGACCAATCAGAATCACATATTTCAGAGAGCCATAATAAAACCTGTTAAGTTTATCCTCACATAACATTTTTTTGTGTCTAAATGGTTATGTGAAATGCCCTCTTATGTCTTACCATATTATAAGACATAAGAGGGACTACCCACTGGCTTCTGAGTCACCCTCTACATCCCACAATGCACAAGTGTGTTGCTCTGAGACTGTGTGTGCTGACTCTCAGATTGTTCCTCTTCCTGTACTTTTATCCAAGTCCTCTCTCTCTTTAATGCCAGGACACGATTATCAGTAGTGACAGCTCAGCTGTGTCTGCCTAAACCAAGCCTCCGCTCTGAGTGTGGTGGCAAAGACCCTGCTGATTTAAAGTTGGTCTTTGCTGAAGTCTATGACAAGTCCAGTTCACTCTTTAATTTAGAAGCTGCAGCCTTTTAAGTAGAGTTGGGATAATTGGACTCGGACACAGATGCTCTCAGGTGGACTTGTACTCGAACTTGACATTTTTAAATTTTTCAGAGTACAGTCGAATACACGTCATGTAAGAAAAAAAAACAACATAAAATTAAGATGATATTAATAAACTTCTCCCACTCAAACACAGTTGGTTAAAGGGGGCATAACACACACAGTTTCTGCCAATCTCATGTTAATCTTGAGTACCTATAGAGTACTATTGCATCCTTCATATGTCCGAAGAGTCTTTAGTTTTATCATATTTATAAAAGACAAATACGCTGTACTGATTCTTTCTGAAAACATCTGAGCTTGTGCAGGCGTGCAGTGGACGGAGCTAAAAATTCTCGAGCACACACACACACCCTGGATAACTTTCAATTCACTACACGTTCGTGTTGTTGACATTATATGCACTTACGCGCGCCGATTGCCAACAAAACACAGACATTTGATGCAGTTTCACTCACCGCCTGTGGTTTCGACTCATGACCGGGAGCAAACAAACACACTTGCTGAACTCCGTTGCTGCTCCGGGAAAACAAACTGCATCCACTGTTTTCTTAATGCTGGGTTATTTGGGAAGCTGAACAAGGTTATCTTTCCCTCACAACCAGAAACACACTTCTTTAGTGACACTGTTGATTTTGTGGTCTAAAAACAAAATGCCAGCGCTGCCGACGGCTTCCGTAAGCCGAACGAAGCTTGTTGATGACGCTCTTGTTCTAGTTCTGGTTGATGTGCACACACGCATATCCGGGAGAAGTGCAGATACAAGGAATTCGGCCCTTTATGACTTCATAAAGGGCCATACTCGAAAAAAACTTTCCAAAACTTGTTTGAATCCTGAAGGAGTGTATTTGGCACAGAAATACTCCGTCATACGTCCAACTAATTTTTTTTTACATTTTGGCCATGTTTAGCATGAGAATCCAACTCTTTAACAGTGTAAATAAGTCAGAATGCATGAAATAGCATTAGACCCCCCCCCCCCCCCCCCCACCCCTTAAGGACTTGGACTCGACAAGGTGGACTTGGACCCAACATTGTGTACTGGAACATGTAAGATGCATTTTGTGATCAAAACTGAATTTTCAGCATCATTACGCCAGTCTTCAGTGTCACATGATCCTTCAGAAATCATTCTAATATGCTGATTTGATGCTCAAGAAACATTTCTGATTATTATCAATGTTGAAAACAGTTGTGCTGCTTCATATTTTTGTGGAAACCATGATACATTTTTCAGGATTCTTGAATGAATAGAAAGTTAAAGCTGAAGTCCGTAACTTTTTTTTGGTTAAAAATGATCCAAAATTAATTTTTGAGCAAGTACATAACTAGCCAGTGATCAAAACTATCGCCTTACCTTAGCCAGATTCACAACGGTAAGCTTGTAATAATAGTTTTAATTTGAGTGGTACTGGTAGATTTCCACAGGAAATTTGAGCATGGCATCGTTCGTTTTTGCGTCATTACGTCATGTCTCTATATATAAAGAAGGAGTCGCATGTAGTATCGCATGTGAGGATGCTGCAGGTGGTGGATCATTTATAGCCTTTTCTCACAGCAGCTGGAATAATTAAACGTATCATTTTGATGGTGGATTGTAATCCAGAAAGGTCCAAACGACAATTAGATTGTACAGAAATTGAAATCTGCAGGTAACGCTAATACACACTAAATACACATAGTCATGCAATGCTGATGTTGTTATATGTTTGATGTGATATGAGCTAAGCAATCGTTAGATTTAATCACCGTTGGTAGCGCAATTTATGGTAATGTTTTTTTTTCCCTCAGTTGGTCAAAACAAAAGTGATAGACATGTTACTTACTAGTTCAGATGACATTTTCTGGTGAAAATTCTTATTTTGTTCATACTTCCAAGACGTAGAATATGTGATTCCGACGTACAGTATCCACACCGGTGCGGTGAATGAATGACAGCCACACAAACTACTCAAAACATTAGATTCATCCGTGCTGAGGAGCCGATGCCGATGCACGTAATGATCTGCAATTGCAGATTTCAAACCGAGAAGGCGACAAAGAGGCAAACCTTACGGACTGCAGCTTTAAAAAGAACAGCATTTATTTGAAATAGAATTTTAACAATGTAAACATCTTGTGGTCAATTTAATACATTCTTGCTGAATAAAAGTATTAATTTCTCAGAAATAAAGATATTATTGACCATAAATTATGAATGGTAGTTTATTTACATACAAAATAAATACAACATTTTTTGCACATTTTGGTTGCAGTAGCTGAACCTAATTTCACAAACCCTTGTTTTTTTTTTTCTTCCTCTGTGTCATTGTGTTTATTAAATGTGTGTTCATCGTTCTTCAGCGTCAAGCCAGCGCGTGACAGTTACATACTGGTTCCACAAGGAATTAAAATTTTGCCTGAATTTACCTGAATTTCCCAACCCATATTTAACAGCCTGCCTAAATTTCACAGCCTTAAACCCACCAACCACATAATACAAAACTGAGTTCACAACCAACTTTACAGCAGGTGAATATTGTCAAATATGTAATGTCCACTGTGAAAAATGAAAGTATTATTATCATATTATATCAATCCCTTATTTTAATGACCATTAGATAGCTTGGTAGCTTTTCAAATTCATGTCTTGTTGGAACCAGGTGCCCTTAAACGTACATTCAAGACTTTGAGGTGATTTTTGGCCAGTAAGCACTTATCAATGACTCAGTGATGCATATCATAACATCTTAGATGAGATAGATGTGTCACATTTAAACAGATTTAAATACTTTTGTTGGTGTTTAAGCCTTATTTTTATTGTGCTCTGTTCTTTATCTAAACATTTATTATCAGGACCTGACCATGATTGTGTGGTGTCACGTGCAACCGAAACAATGATGCTGTAATGGATAAGTTTGTATAACCCAGATCTTTCCTTCCCTGTTTTTGTTGACATCTGAAGACAATTGTTGTTCTTTAGTTTGTCATTTTGAACTCAGGATCTGAGTCTGATTTTGGCTGAATTTCTCTGTGAGTGTCTGGTGAATGAGGACGCTGAGGAACGTGGGATGTGTCAGGAGGGCACGGCACGGGAATATGTATAATCATGCAGATGAAAGAGATTGAGCTGCAGTCATTGAGCCACATTTATCTTGTGGGTGGAAGTGCTGCTTCGGCTTAAATTCGGATTTTAAGAATACAGTGAAAAATAGAGCTGCAGATAAAAAGGCCTTGTGAGCTTAAATCACATTTGTTCTGTGAATACAGACTTGCTTTTGGAAATCTTTACATTTTATTGTTGCAAAAGCTTGTTGCGTTGAAGAAAAGTTATAGTTTAATGTAGTTCACAGTGCAAATTACTATTCCATATTATTAGTGTTTTTCTTTACATGTTTTCCTAACAAAACTACAGTAAGTGCATATAGTACATAAACACATAGGCCCGGTTTATACCTGGTATTAATATGTGTTTTGGTCGATCGGATCACAAGTAGATGAGGGAGACACATTCCTGCTTACACCTAGTGTTTTAATCCGTCTCTTTTGTCCACTTTCAACCACTTCTGTCCTGATTTCTTCAAGGGGAGGATCTATGGGCAGGTAAATGTATGTTTTGTCCTCAGATCTTTCGATCTAATGGACAGAAATGGACGAAAGCATCAGCTTTCGTTTCTGCTCTGACAGCCTCAAGACCACACCGAACACTGTTAGAAATCAGAAATGGTGAGAGAACATTGTGCTTGGTACGTTTTTCATCTTCAAACCAAACTGGGTCTCCAGCCAAAGTTTAAATCCCGTCTGGCTAGCGCGCTTCCCATAATGTTCACGCATTAGGTCAGTAGGTGTTCTTTTGTGGCTGTTCGAACGCATTTGACCACATGAGCATTTACACTACGAAAGCAATTCGGTCAAATGCGTATTCGACTATCTCTGGAAGTGGTGGAAAGCGGACAAGCTCAAACCGTTTTAGACAGCCCGGGCTCATTATAAAAACATACCTGTGGCAACGTTTTTGCAAAACGCAAAATACATTGCGTCGTGCACGTTTCACGACAGTTTCAAAGTGAAATGTCCAGTGAGTGGCACTGAAAGCGTGTTTAGTTTTTTCCGGAACAGATGAACGTGAATATGGCAACATTTTATTATGTTGGTGTTTGTATATATTTCCGCAATTCTGATTTGAAACGTCCGGTGAGTGGCACTAAAAGCTTAATGCTTCAACACGTTTTAAAATAACGTACACCGATAGTGTTAACAAAAGCAAATGTGACAAAAACACAATCATAACCATGCCATTTTAGCTTGTGTTTCGAACTCTTGTCTTTGAGCTCTTTTATCATGACTTGTCTTTCACAGGATTCAAATCCAAGCTCTCAGCATTGCAAGTACAATTCCGTACCAGCTGAGCTACCAAACAAGCTTGGTATGTCAGAAAAGCTGAACATGGAGCTGGTTAAATGTATTCGTTATGAATTATGAATTCATGCACTATGGTAAAAAAGTGTTTTGAGGTCATAACACAATATTGTGCAATATAAACAAGTAATTAATCCATAATCTGCCCCTGTAATCATAATTGTGTATGAAAATGATTAAAAGTGCTAGCTGTTTTACTGTCTCTAGTGTTCATTTCTGTTGGAAACTGCAGTGATATGTATGTATTAGTACGTATTTTGCGTTTTGCAAACATGTTGCCACAGGTACGTTTTTTCCAATGAGCATGTGTTGGTTTTAGACCCTATTTACAACTGTATTTAGCGTCATCCACTTGTGATCCGATCAACCAAAAAGCATCTTAATACAAGGCGTAAACAGGGCCTTAATACAAAGATGTACAACTGATGCATTATCATTGCCACTGACATTTTTACCTATTATTACAACTGTCCCTATTTGATGTAGCCTATTAATTGTATGTCCTCATTATAGATACATAACCACTATAGAAAGGTTTTCTAAATAACCATAGAACAGTTGTGTAGAACTTAAAAAGTTGGCATTAAACTGCCAAACCCTTTTGGTTATGGATGGATGGAGTTATTTGGGCTTTTTTAATAGTCTACATCAGGATTTCTTATAATACTACAATGCTTTATGGATTAATATATATATATATATATATATATATATATATATATATATATATATATATATATATATATATATATATATATATATATATATAAAGTGCAAATCATGCATCTTCATCAAAAGTATTCCTTTATTAAGCTCATTAGGAAAATTGCCGTGTATTATCAGTCAAACACGATCAATATAGACCTAGGATTAACACAATGTGCACAAAGATGTCATTTTTTACCATTATTCGTCTGACTTACACCTTCATTAGTCTAGATGAGTCTCATGTCATAAGCAGTCATTGATGTCTATTGGAGAGCTGTAATCGTTTACTCCTCCTCCTCCTCCTCCTGCTGTCTGCTGTGTGGGTGTCTGACAGCTCCGCGAGTCTCAAACCGGAGCGCTTCAACACTCACCGCAACGTGCGCGCCGCTTCTCTCCGCTCAAATGTGTTTTTATTCCTGCGTGTCTACGGTCAGCGGTCCTCATGTCCTCCGTAACTCTCTCAGGATCGCTTCAGTGCTGATGTGATTTCAGTACATTCATTCATTTGACACATTTCTCCAGTCGATGAGTATGCGTTCACGGTGGAGTTACATCGCCTGGATTTGCGTCTTCAGTCTCGGCGCGTTCAGGACTTTCTGCATTCCTAGTAATGAAGGTAAGACACGGGCTTTGGGAAAGGTGGTATTTGCAGGGATATGATGGTTGACGGTCACTGGAGTCCGCAAAGAGAATATACAGTTCTGGAAGTAAAGGTTCTTCAATGGTTTAGCAAAGAACGCTTTTCTTATTCAGAGCCATTTTTGGATCCATTGGGTTTTTGGGTTGCTATATGGTTGTTTGGAGAATAATACAAAAGTTCTTGATGTTTCATTAAATGTTTCTCAGATTCCGAGTTTTCTACATTACAGGTATACAATAGTTTATAAATGACCAGAAAATAAATTGTAAAAGTTGTTTGTAGAACTTACAAAATAGGTTCTCCAATGATATCAGATCGATTAAATAGAACCATTATTATGTTTTTAAGATGCTTAAGATGCATTATCATTGCCACTAACATTTTTACCTATTATTCCAACTGTCCCTATTTGACGTAGCCTATTAATTGTATTTCCTCATTGTAGATACATAACCACTATAGAAAGGTTTTCTAAATAACCATAAAACAGTTGTGTAGAACTTAAAAAGTTGGCATTAAACTTTCAAACCCTTTTTTTTTTTTGGTTTGGTAAATAGAACCAGACTGATAGATAGATAGATAGATAGATAGATAGATAGATAGATAGATAGATAGATAGATAGATAGATAGATAGATAGATAGATAGACATTTAGGTGATGACACTGTACAGCACAGAACATACCACATATATTACAATAAATACAGGACATTATAAACAGGGTTCACAATATACACATGATACACGAAGAAGTAAAAATTCATCAAACACCAATCAGATCTTCTCTAGAACGTTTTAAAGGGTCTTTCTCTGTATTTTATGGTATACACGGGTACATGTGGCTCTACACAGGTTGAAATGTTATGTTGTTTGTGAAGCATTATGTAATATATAGTCCATAAAGCCAGCAATAATTTCAAACCAGACCGTTTAATGGACCAGAAGTTCCTGAACATCAGTGATTACAGTTCACCAAACTCCCAGCCTGGTGTTATTTAAACATCACTATACCACACATTCACTGAAAACATGGATAGAAGTCATAAAGTGTATTATGAATTGCTTCATTTCCTTTGAACATGTTCAGTGAATCGCTTTAAAGATTTTGTGAATTGTGTTGTTCAATAAGAACATCCATTCAAAGATGAGCAGAATGAAAGCACTATTCAGTGATGCTTTACAAGTTATTAATGTAGATTCAATAGTCTATTTTAAGACCTGTTGTAGCATATTCTTTAGGACACAGATATTAAATGCTAGATTATTGCAGGATGAAAAGGAATGCCTATACAATATGATTTCTACAGTGCACGGAGACAAAGATGAGGCACTTTATGAAGGTTTTAAATATATATTGTCTTTTCAGAGGTTAAACATGTAATAGAAAGAATCAGACAGCCCTAAAAACATGTCTATTGCATTGGACTACAATGGCACTTTTGGTAAAAAAAATCTTTTTTTGTGATAGCTGTACACGTGGGATGGTGAATTTGCATTAGAGGCATAGAGACAAAGGAAACATAGACACGGCGTGCATCAAAGTTCCCTAAATTTGCTTTGTAGTGGTCAGAGACCAACAGGCACAATTCCATATTTTACAGCTTTATTTCTCAGGATACAACAGTATATTTGCATGAAACCATTTCAAGCTTTTGGACATTTTAACTAGCTAACATTAAAAAAGATTTCACCCGCTGTTACCATGGGAAATGTCAGCAAATTATCTGCAACTAAAATGAATGTGTTCCAATTTATCACTCGGGCTGAAGTGCTCGGACTATAGAATATGTAAATATTCTAATGAGCAGAAGTCAACATATGGATAGTGCAATGACAAGTGTGGGGATGAGTTGATTGATTGTACGCTGATGATGGCACAATAAAAATGAGAGCAGGATGGGGGGAGGGCGCTTGGGTGCCTACACAGACTGGCACAATGGCCCGGCAGACGCGGAAGGACAACGGCCACTTGAAAATCACAATTGCTGCAAGTATGGTCGAATTCGAACGAACCTGTCGATTCTGAGAGCTGCGACCTGTGGTGAACTGTAATCTGTAGGGCAATGTGCTTTAAAAACACTTTAAATGAACATGAACAATTTTAGCCATTGCATTTGGGCTGTTTAACCTTGAGTATTCCAAAGCAAAAAGGCAACAAATCAGAATATTTGCCAGCTAGAAAATGTCCCGAACTAGTCAGTGTTTCTCGAGAATCTTTCTTTCATGGCTTACTTTTTTGTTGAGTCTTTAAATGTGTTTTCTTCCCCTCTCGCACCTCTTTAAACACTTGTATTTGCCTAAGGATGGACATAACCTCTCTTTTATCTAGTTCAGAACTGTACTTCTTCATGCTAATTAGATTTATGTGATTCTCCCCAGGATATTTTTCAGTTTAAGTAGGACAATGCACATCAATGTCTGTCATTCAAACGAAAGACATTTAGACCTCATTTTAAATGGGCCACACGGACTATTTCATTTGGTGTTAATAGCAGATTAAATGTAAATGTAATTCAGTGTTTTTTCCCCTTCTAATCTGTATGAGTAAATCTCAGATTTGGGGTAACATAACATAAAATCAATAATCTCTCACTTCCATCAAATGTATTGATTAGGATGTGAAGAAAAAAAATATGATATTTTTACCCGTTTACGTCTTTTAAGTCCCCCCGAATAATTAGAAATGGCCAAATTGTCCCCCCAGTATTTGATATTCTTGATTCTATAATGTGACGAGACAATAAACATTTTGCGTTTTTGACAAATTGGACAAATTGGAAATAAGAGCAATTGTGTGCATATTTTTATATAAAATATTATTTGCAAGTAGTTTAAATGGATTACTTAACAACTAGGCGACCATTAGACTTAAAACACTTCATTTACTGTTCTAATTTTATTTCTTTATTCCATTAAATTCCATTTAATCCTTTAATTATTTAATCTCTTTATATAAAAAGACCAACACCCCCCACCCCCCTCCCCCCCCCCCCCCCCACCCCCCAAAAAAAAAAAAAAAACTTTAGATCCCCACCAATGTTCAAGACATGGCCTTACTTTTACGTTCTTTTTTTTTTAGCACCATTGTGACATTTGTGTTGGTTTTTAAGTCATTATCTTGTTGTTTTGGAGCCAAAAATGATATCGCTATTGTGAGTCATCTCACACATGCTAAATAGTCTCGCCACACAACCTTTGATCAACACAAGGTCAAATTAAAATTCAGCCCATATCGGGCTGTGAATGTAAAGGTCATCTAATTAGCTGTGGCGGTACTCATTCGTAAAACGTTCCAGCAGATAAAAAAGGAACCTGTGACCTACTCTGCGTATCAAATACTGGCACGATAATCTAAAAAAGACAGGATTGTTTTATAGACATCTCACAAAGAATATGCACCCAATTTAACCAAGGGCAAAGATTAGGCAAGAAATATTTTTCCTTGTTCTATTATATTTCCTATAGGGTATTTTTTCAATGATTGTTCTCAGTGTTCAGACAGATTTTGATCAATATTGTAACAAGCCAATGTGATTTTGTTGGTGTTCAGATGCAGAAGTGTCTGGATACATAATATTTTCCATCTGGGATTGATTTTACCTTTATTAGGGTTTCCCTCCCTCAAACCATATGAGACACGCTGTGTTCAAATCTTCATTTTAGATTTTCCATTACAATACACTCTCCCATTTAAATATTTAAAATATGAAATATAATATAATATTATTTCGAATTTCAATTACATTTTTTGATACTTGTGGTTGCAATTTTGACCTTGTTCATTTTTGATGATATTACAATATCAACATACTGACAGCATCTAAAACACATTTACATGTGTGCAACTTTCATTGATTATTGCATTCATTGGAATCAGTGATTTTATTGTATGAGATTAATTAAATGTTTAATGGCATAACACTTAAAATCTATTTTATACACATCTGTTCATGTGTATTCTTTCTTTACTTATGAATGCTTATGAAAACAAATTGACTCAAAGGCTATGTTCACACTGCAGGCAAATCAGATTTTTTTTCTCTCAGACTGTCCACACTATTAATTGCAAGTGATCAAATAAGATTTGTGTGTCCAGACATAACCAACCTATCTGCATCGGTTGCTTTGGTAATGACGTAGGCGTACTTTTAAAACCGACTCACTCTCCAAATAAGCGGTGCAGAACTCCTCCGTCGCACAGGAAAATGCTGAGATCTTTGGACATACCATTTGAACACTGTATGAATACTTCCATCACCAGTTTTGACGTTATCGTTGTGTCGCATTAAGAGTGACACAAAAGACAGTTTGAAATCAGATTTGAGCAGCCAGATCATCCAGACTGAGACGCACCTGTAAAAATATGATTGGAATCGCATTTCAAACCACCTCCATATGTGATTTGAAAAAAAAAAAAAAGTTTTTTGCTGTCCAGACTTTCAAAAACCCATCTGGATGCAAAAAAAAAAAAATCTAATTTTTGCTGGTAGTCTGAACATGGCCAAAATGAACTAGATTAAATTCTTCTGATTGGTATATGCAGATATCAACAACAATATGACAAAGGTGATACAATATCAACAAATGTGATACAATTTTAATTAAAATAATTTTTTTTAAGTTTTATGTATGAACACCTGTCAAATCTAATTAGATCACCCTGAACTAGATGATATTGTGACACAATTAATGTGAAGTACAATTAATGTGATAATAATTATAATTAAAATACATTTATTTTAAAAATGTTGGAGAATCTATAGTACTAAAACGAATGAAGATGATATTGTGATAAAGGACAAATACAAAGTTCTGTCATGAAACTCTAGATGGCGCTGGCTGACAGGTCCTTAACTCAGTCTGCAATCACATCATTCTCTATAGGGCACAGCTGATTGGTTCCTTCTGTATCAGTAGCCAATGAGATCACTGCTAGACAGCATTTGCTATAGCAGTGCAGCGCAGTTTCAGAAACCCTCCCTCTTCCCCAGCTCCACCTGTATAGATCTGCTATACAGGTAATTCATGTATGTTATTTTGTACAGCAGCACCATGTCTTACTTGCTCACAGCAACGTGGTGTGTATGTATAAATATTGTCCAAACATTTAAATATTGTCATATCTATTACCATGCCAAACACTCCAAAAGTTGTCATGACAGAACTATGTGATCTGTGAAGTTAAGCAATCTGCATATAAATGTTATTTTTATATTACTTTCTCCAGATCATTGACTTGTTCCCGTTTCTTGTTCTCTTACAGTGAACTTGCTGGACTCTCGCTCTGTAATTGGTGACCTGGGGTGGGTCGCCTACCCGAAGAATGGGGTGAGTTCCACACATCTTCCTGTCTCTCTGCACTTTGAGTTAAGAGCTGGCTTAGGAGAACATCTCAAGGTCTCCAATTCCCTTGATGGCAGAAAAGACAGTTTCAAAGTGAAAAATAATAGAACGTGGCGAGCACAGCACAGAGAGAGAGGGAGTACGAGAGGTCAGAGACAAACAGAGACGAAGGGAAGCCCTTTTTGTTCTAAAAGAGGCACAAAGACACACTAAACCTGCTGTTCTAATTTCTTTGTGACACTCAGAATGTAATTTATTTCTGTCGAGCCAGCCGATTGGTAAACCCTGCGAACAATGTGTTGAATTTTAATGACAAATGGCCAACTTTGTCTTTTTTTTTTCTATTTCCTTCTGTTGTTTGGCATATAATACTTTGAGAATACCAAAGTGAAGAAAGCTGAAGCTAGATGAAATGGTTTGTCAGCAGAAAAGGAACATAGGTGTTGAGTATCTTGGTTGTTTTTGACAGGCTGTCGAATGAATAAGCAGCTACAAACTTGAACAGAACGGGAAAATAAATATCCCAGTATTCTTTTAGGTCTGTCAGTATCGTGCTGTTTTACACCCCCCCAAAACATTTTTAACATCTTATCATGACATCATCCAGTTCTAGTTTGCTGATACAAGAATAGTTCAGCGATCCAGTGTTCACTTCAAGTTTTGCACTTCTGCTAAGCTATCACTTGATTTTCAAGATTTGGTAACACTTTATTTTGATGGTCCCTTTTGAACATTCTGTTGGCTATTGTAACGTTGCACTTAAAGGGATAATCACCCAAAAATGAAAATTACTCCATGATTTACTCACCCTCAAGCCATCCTTGGTTTATATGACGTTCTTCTTTCAGACGAATACAATCGGAGTTATTTAAAAAAATGTCCTGGCTCTTCCAAGCTTTATAATGGCAGTGAATGTCAGCCCAAAATTTGAAGACCAAAAAAGTGCATCCATCCATTACAAAAGTAATCCACAAAAATATTTAACACATCCATATTTAATACGTTATTAAGTAAAATATCTAGCTTCCAGTGGACTGCCTTCCATATTCAACTTATGAAGAAAGTGTAACGCCTCTCGCAGTTCAAAACGCTTACGCTACGTCCGCCGTCATTGTCGCGCCAGTTACGCTTTTTCCGTAAGTTGAATACGGAAGGCGGTCCGCCGGAAGCTAGATATTTTACTTTATAACGTGTTAAATATGGATATTGTTCTTAGAAAAAAAACCATCGATTCTCTTCAGAAGGCCTTTATTAAACCCCCAGAGCTGTGTGGATTACTTTTATAATGGATGGATGCACTTTTTTGGGCTTCAAATTTTGGCCATTATAATGCTTGGAAGAGCAAGGACATATTTTAATATAACTCCGATTGTATTCGTCTGAAAGAAAAATGCCATATACACCTAGGATGGCTTGAGGGTGAGTAAATCATGGGGTAATTTTCATTTTTGGGTGAACTATCCCTTTAAGTGTCAACTAACTCTCATTAGAGTGTTAGTAGACTGTCTGCTTAATATCTGCTAACTCTTTTGTTGTAATGGTCCACCAACAGACATTCTACTGGCTATAAGTAACTTTGCAAGTACATTCAACAATCAACTTATTCTAACCCTGACCCTACCAGTCTACTAATACTCTATTAATACTCTGATGGGAGTTAGTAGACATGTAGGTGCAGTGTTACTTATAGTCAACAGAATGTGTTAAAGGGACCATCAAAATAAAGTGAAACCCATGATTTTGTTTAGAAAAGTATATTTATTTTACGACTGTGCAAACACTGTGATTTCTCCTTTCTTGATATCAGCTTGCTCATCCCAGCTGCTGTTTAGAGGCCTTTATTGTCATAGCATGGCCTGCATCCAGTGTTGACAGTGTTCTGTTATAGCTTAATTCAGTTTCCTGTTGTGATTGTAAAAAAGAGCGCTTGCATTGTGCTTACCTGCACCTGCCCTTCAATGCAACAATGCAGGCCAAACAATAGATCCTAAAGTCTCCAGGCACGCTGCATAACACCTGTTATGGGAGACGATTATTCCTCCTTTGAGATGGAAATGCAAACATCCTTGCGTGATATCCTGAATATGACGCAAAATCTGGGGAGCAATAAATCAGTGTCAGATACATCAGAAGGCTATTCAGACTCTTCTCAATGGTTATTGAGATTAAATGATTTTTGCTCTATTATTAGATGTTCAAATTACTCAAGGGTGACACTTGCATTTGAAGATTATGTCAGCAAGCCTGGGATGCTAACTAGTCTTGCTATTATGCAAGACGTATTGAGTTTTGATCGAACAGTTGATTTAATATGCTGACTGATTTGTTTTGCCTCATCGATTTTTCATTCTTAAGTCAGATTTGTTTTGTGACACTATTCATAAAAATATTCCATTATGTTACTAGTGCATTAAGTAAATCTTTTCCAACACCATTTCAATGGAAATTAAGGTATAAAAGGCCTTTAATGAATTAGGAAATTGTTAAGCCTCGCAGACTAGGTAACGACTCAAATATGATACAAATTTTTAAATCTATTAATTTATTCAAAACACATTAAAAATGTAGTTCATATTGGTGATAAGCATTTTTTTTTCTGAATTAAAATTAATTTATTTCAGTAACACTATTGCAATGGTCCACTTCAGACATAAGTAACTTTGCAACTCTACTAATCCAAACCTAATAGTCTCCTAGGTTTTGGCTGGTTGACATGTAGTTGCAAAGTTACTTATAGTTAGTAGAATGTCTAAAATGTACCATCAACTTTTATTGTAACCGTTATATTTTGGAGGGCATAAGGTAAAAAAAAAAAAAAAAAAAATGGATGATACATAATGTCTTGATATCATAATGAAGAAAAAAGTCTCATTGAAAGAATTAATTTTTCAAAGAAATCCTTATAAGTAATCTTTTATTATTATTTTCAAAAAATTTAAATAAATAAAAATGCAAATTAAAAAAAAAAAATTGTCCACCAAATCAAAGTCGTGTGGTGCGATCAACATTCATAAACCTGCAGAAAAAAAATTAAACCAAAAAATGAAAAGGAAAAATACAATAAATTAAAAAAATAAATTACATCATAAAGAGGGCCCCTGTGAATATGTCTCTTAAAATATCAGATAATTTAACGTTTATTAAATGGTTGTACAATATTATATGGTGCGAATGCCCATAAACCTAATTATATTTTCATTATGTTTATGTTAAATTGTTCAGCTGTTTGTACGTCTATATTGTTTTCCAACATTGACAAAAAATACTGTAGCAGGACGATATTACAGTGATAATATCAGATGGTAATACATTGATATGCACCATTATACTGAATCATTGCTATGTTCATATACCATCGTACAAATAAAAAAACAACATGTTGGTGATTGTCCAAAAAAAAAAAAGGTGCATGTGCAAGTGTACAGAGAGTGATATTGTGAAGTGAAGTGAGTGATGTGACATGTAGCCAAGTATGGTGTCCCATTAGTGCTCTGGATTTCACCCATCCAAGTAGTGGGAGAGCAGTGGGCACACACAGAGCAGTGGGCAGCCTTTTTTTTTTTTTTTTAGCTGCAGCGCCCAGGGAGCAATTGGGGGTTAGGTGCCTTGCTCAAGGGCACCTCAGGGTAATAAGAGTGGAAGAGAGCACTGTTCATTCACCACCTACACTTTCCTGCCAGTAGTGAGACTCGAACCTACAACCTTCAAGTCCAACTCTCTAACCATTAGGCAACAACTGCCTAATGTGTAGAGCACCATTACAAAAAAGGGGCGTACATACAAATTGCAGTTAGAGAGAGAGTTCCCACCTGAAATGAAACACAGTTATATAATTCAATATTTCAATGTTTTTTTTTTTGTTTGTTTGTTTTTTGACCAAGGGTAGTGAGGTTGGTGGTAAAGGTTGGAAAATTCCCAGGAGATTTGGGATTGATTATGTGAGTTAGGGAGGAGACGCTGGTTTCCGGGAGGCTTGGGATGTTTGTTATGCTGTTAGAGTTGACTACACTCACAATCATATTAATTCAACAGAGCATCTGGCGTGTGAGATGGATTTAGCAACAGCTCAGCAGTTTCAAGAGACTCAGTAAAGCCTGTCACTAATGAGAAATATGGCACATGAACCCTCTTAATTTATCTAGGTATTGGTTAGCAGTTAATTGAAGTTTTAACATCGAGAAACCTAAACCACACAAGGATTAGCATATTCTTACATAAAACCTATGGTCAGACATTTGCTATCTCCATCTTTGCTATCTATCCTAGAGTCTCCATATAGTCTAAGGCAGCATCCTAATTGAAACTCAACAAAAGTGACTTATTTTGAATGCTCTTCATTGGCAGAAACTCCTCACAGAAAGCCCAGGAGCACAGGAGACTCACAATTGATGCCCAGACGTTAGCATGTTGCTAAGCTAACTGCATCACACTCTAACATTGTGTCCACAAGACCTGACATGATAATGGAAGTAATCAAAGGTATCTCTTCCGTGTTAAGCCGTGTTTTTGTCTTTACCAGCTGTGACCACAGCGAACAACACACCATTTTGTAGGTTGCTGGTTTCTGTTTATGCAATGTTGCTCCCGGTAGCCCTGAACACACTGAAATAGCGCTTGTTATGTATATTAAACGTCAGTTATAGACAGGGTTGGGGAGTAACGCAGCTTCAAAAAAACGAAGTAATCAGATTATAGTTAAATTTTGTAAAAAAAAATGGGAATACTATCAAGATTACAATGGTTTCACTTAAAACTAAACAAACTGTTATTTTGACATTATAAAGCTATATTGACAATAGTGATGCTGTTATTTCACCGTAAAATGCAACATACGTGCGTCACTCTTTTACTTTCGTTTTCAACAACTACGTATATCGCGTTCAGGAAAAAACAATCAACAAAAACATATAGCTAGAGCACCTCCTAGTGGTCATTATATAAAACACAAAGAAAAAAAACACCATTATTGCTTAATAACTTAATAGCTTTCTAAAAATATACACAAGCTTAACAGAAATTATTCTGATAAGAATGTTTTCCAACATAATGATAGAAATATTAATGTGCTTAAAGCTTAATTTTTCATCAGGAACTAGTGTGCAGACTCTCATTAATCTACGCAGTTGCTTCACATGTTTAAGCAGCAATGGAGGCAAAACAGATCTGAGAGAAGTTTGAAAAGGAGAATTTAAAACAAAAAAAGGAAGGGGAAAAAAGTACCGTGTGGGAGCGTTTTACTAAAATAGTTGGACGAATCAGGTGATGGGTATGTGATATGTAACGGCTGTGAAGCACTGTATATGACAGTTAACTCACTACGCCTATATCCAGACTTTGCTTGGGATGAACATATTTAATTTCGGGAAGTTGCAGTGACGGAAACAGTGACAATTTATGTTTGAAAGGAGTAAAGCCTGTGTTTAGGCTATTAAGGAAATTCAATTTGGCCAGAGAAGAACATTTACTTTAGCTAAATGTTTATTTAAAAGCAGCCTACTTCAGTGTTGCCATATCATCAGGCTTAACACTAAAAATTAGAATAGTTGTAATGTGATGATTGGGTGCAGATATCTAAATCAGAGAAAATCATAGGTTTGATTGGGTGGCGGGTGGATTATTTATATTAACAGTGGATTTGGCTGACGTTAGAACTGATCCGTGCATCTCCAGTTGACAGCTGCTTCTGTTGTCAGTCATGACTCACGTGAGACACCTAATGGTGCATGTGCAGTCATTATCCTAAATATTGCTTTTTACTTGACTTTACATACTGTCACGGTTGGTGGCTGTACTGAAGCACACAATGAGGAAGTAAACAAAATAGTCTTTTAATTATAGCTCTAAACAAGGAAAACACAAGCGATGACTTGAAGACACAGAATCGAACAACCACTCAACATAAACAATAAACAATACAGGACAGGGAACTGACAGAAACTGAGGGCTTAAATACACGGGCAAACAAAGGAGCTAACGAGATAATTAACAAGGCACAGGTGAATGGGATGAATCAATGACACACATGGGAAAACTAGGTCAAAGGAAAACAGCAACTGAATACAATGAAGACTAAGAGCCGTACACACGGAGACGCGTTTAGCTGTATACGTAAAAATTTTGTATTGTGCTGGTGTTTCGTCCAGACGGATCCGTCATTTTGGGAGCCTGAAACCCCTATTTTTTGAAACCGGGTCCCAGAGTGGATAAATCTGAAAACGATACACCTTGCGTTTTCGTGTGTAAAGCCAATCTGTATATTTTGTGAAACGATGATGTCATCACCCCACATCTCGACCCTAGTCAGACACCGCATGCGCAGCAAGTCTTCTTCTCCATTTTTAGTGTATCTCTGTGGCAGAATTACAGCACCATATACTGGTCTGGCATGTATACTACATCGTTTTGAGTCGGTTTCGTGTGAATCAGATATTTCTTGAGACGACGTCGTGTTTTACGGAATTTTTTTTTTAGAATGAGGAAAAAAAAGATCGGATAGGGAAATCTCTGGCTTCGAGTGGATGTGGCCTAAGGCAAAACAAAACATAACCCTGACACATACAGTATGTGACCTTGAAAGAATCCAAAAGTAATCAGATTACATTACTTTCATATTGTGGTGCTTGAATTACATTACTGTATTTTTTTATGAAGTAATTTGTAACTGTAACAGAGTACATTTTAAAGTAACCCTCCCAACTCTGATTATATATGAGGAGACACTTTTGAAGATAAGAATCAGATATTATATGACAAATCCTGTTGATTCCACAAGGAAAAGTATGAAAACCATACCATCTTTTGAAGCATCAAGGAAACAACACAGGAATATACAGTGGGGAGAACAAGTATTTGATACACTGCCGATTTTGCAGGTTTTCCTACTTACAAAGCATGTAGAAGTCTGTCATTTTTATCATAGGTACACTTCAACTGTGAGAGATGGAATCTAAAACAAAAATCCAGAAAATCACATTGTATGATTTTTATTAATTTGCATTTTATTGCATGACATAAGTATTTGATCACCTACCAACCAGTAAAAATTCCGGCTCTCACAGACCTGTTAGTTTTTTTTTAAGAAGCCCTCCTGTTCTCCACTCATTACCTGTATAAACTGCACCAGTTTGAACTCGTTAGACACCTGTCCACACACTCAATCAAACAGACTCCAACCTCTCCACAATGGCCAAGAACAGAGAGCTGTGTAAGGACATCAGGGATAAAATTGTAGACCTGCACAAGGCTGGGATGGGCTACAGGACAATAGGCAAGCAGCTTGGTGAGAAGGCAACAACTGTTGGCGCAATTATTAGAAAATGGAAGAAGTTCAAGATAACGGTCAATCTCCCTTGGTCTGGGGCACCATGCAAGATCTCACCTTGTGGGGCATCAATGATCATTAGGAAGGTGAGGGATCAGCCCAGAACTACACGGCAGGACCTGGTCAATGACCTGAAGAGAGCTGGGACCACAGTCTCAAAGAAAACCATTAGTAACACACTACGCCGTCATGGATTAAAATCCTGCAGCGCACGCAAGGTCCCCCTGCTCAAGCCAGCGCATGTCCAGGCCCGTCTAAAGTTTGCCAATGACCATCTGGATGATCCAGAGGAGGAATGGGAGAAGGTCAGTGGTCTGATGAGACAAAAATAGAGCTTTTTGGTCTAAACTCCACTCGCCGTGTTTGGAGGAAGAAGAAGGATGAGTACAACCCCAAGAACACCATCTAAACCGTGAAGCATTTTCTGATGTATCAAATACTTATGTCATGCAATAAAATGCAAATTAATTACTTAAAAATCATACAATGTGATTTTCTGGATTTTTGTTTTAGATTCCGACACTCACAGTTGAAGAGTGCCTATGATAAAAATTACAGACTTCTACATGCTTTGTAAGTGGGCAAACCTGCAAAATCGGCAGTGTATCAAATACTTGTTCTCCCCACTGTATATATATATATATATATATAATAAAGAATGTCTGTAACCAAACAGTTGATGGACCCCATTTGGTAAACGAGTCATAGAAGATAGCGTAATGTTGCTGTTTAAAATGCTGTCTAGGTAGGCAGCTCACTAGATTTCGGAACAGAACTATTTAATAGTAATTGTTTAAATTCTTATTTGCATGGTTCACATAGGTAACGCAATTGGGTTAGATACTCTTTTTGAAGACTCAAAGGCTTTTGGGGCTTTTGGATCTACAATCAGCAATCTGTACTGGCAGGTACATCACAAAATACCAGCGATTATCTTTTCTCCCCGGTTTGTTTGTTTTCAACCCTGGCTTCATGCTGCTTTAACCGCTGTCAGAACAGGCCAGATTTGCCAAGTCAACGAAGCGGTTTACAGGAGCTCAGCTAAATCCGGGCTTTGTGCAGGCCTAGGGCACCTCTGGCTCACACTGCTGTCCTTTTTTCCTGTCTCTTACCGAAGGGGAAAAACTCATTGACGTGATGCTCAACAGAGAAACCGCTTCACCCACCCTGAAAAGTCACATTCACATGTCCCACCACACTCTCACGCAAAGAGCCAAAATCATAGCAGGGAGTGGTTTTCAACCATGCTTGTCAGTCATGTTCGGCTCCGCCCCCTGTGGACCCTGGGCGGCAATGACAGGGATGGCTGGGCGATGGTGACTGGTGGGTAATGAAGGGTTATTGTTTGAAAGTCAGTGGGTCGCAGTTGCTCGTTCTCTGTGGTGTAGCATCAGTAAACAGCCGATGAGGAAGTGCTCTGGGAGTTGGGGTTTATGGGTAAATGCATGCCTATAGCACATGCTAACTCACACTGGGAGAATTGAGGGTTTTAGGGGCATTGGTAAATAAGTGTGTCGGGATAGCGGAGGGAAGGATTTAAATGGAGAGAAAGAGAAAATGGAAAGGGTCTCAGTAGGGGATGGTAGGAAAGAGAGTTTGAGTGATTTATAGCACAGAAATTTATATGCTGAAAGGCCTGATAAGTGAACTAGCCACAGAGGTACTGCAACAAAAAATAAGTTATATGTTTTTTCATATGGTCTGTTAGACACATAATAGCATAGATGTCCAGGCTCCACTGACTACTGTTGTTAAAGGGTTAGTTCACCCAAAAATGTCGTTGAAAACCCATTAGACTTTTGTTTATCTTTGAAATACACGTGATAGATGCTATTTACCACAAGTGAAAAGTGAAGTGACAGTATTTATTTAGATGCTGTTTATACTTAGTGCAAATAGTGGCAGATACTATTTGCACCTCAGTGTATTGCATTTTATATAACTATGCAATAATAACCTATTTAGTGTATATGATTATATTTATTAAAATCATAAATGGATGCTGTCTTATTGGGACATTACTTTATTGGTCTACTCTGCTCTGATTGGTCAGATGACCCAGGCTGTTGTGATTGGTCTACTCTGCTCTGATTGGTCAGATGGTCCAGTCTGTTGTGATTGGTCTACTATGCTCTGATTGGTCAGATGGTCCAGTCTGTTGTGATTAGTCTATTCTACTCTGATTGGTCAGATGGCCCAGTTTGTTGTGATTGGTCTATTCTACTCTGATTAGTCAGATGGCCCAGTCTGTTGTGATTGGTCTACCACTTACAGCGCAAAGTAGACGTTCACGTTCAGTTCAATGAAGACCATAGGCTTGCATTATGCAAATTTGTTTACTAACCTACATAGGTTCAAGCAGGAAGTAAGACTGGAATTACTGATGGCTTGTTTCAGGCAGTTCAGAATCGGTTCCTTTCTTTTAGGAGATGATAACTCCATTTATCTGCACTTAGATATTAAAACTTTGCAGACCTTTCACATTCACAAACAGCTATATTATACACTACATGAAACATTTTTACTACATTGAAATCTGTTCATCATGTAAAGGAACCATACCTCTTCAGAAGACTTTGATTGAAATGCTTGACTCATTGTGATATCTTTATTAATGTTTTTAAGTGTTAAAGTTTTGGTGTTAAAGACTTTTCAGTGAAGGGATTTCATTAAAAATATTGCCATTTGTGTTTCAAATATGATCAAAATTCTTATGGGTTTAGATTGACATGAGGGTTAGTAAATGACGAAAGAATTTTCATTTTTGAGTGAACAAACCCTTTGAAGTTCATGCAAAAATGAAAAGTCTGTCATTCTCGCTCTGGTGTCATTCCAGACTTTCTTCCACGAAACACAAGGGTTGTTTAGTAGACTGTTCATGATACGCTTTTCCATTCAATAGAAGAGAACATTGAAACAAAAGGTTTAGCATTCAGGCTAAATGATTCAAGTAGTTTCCTTTTTTCTCTTTTCACTAAATGCACCATCTGGTTTTAAGCTATCTTAAAGTCAAACCCAGTCTGTTAACCTCCCCTTGACTCATCGGCACTAATTGGATTTATTCCCTCACCCCAGAACTGGGCCAATGTCAGACCCAAGACTAAACTAATACACTTACAGTTACTCTGTTTTTTTCCATTTAACATAAGCAGCATTACAGTGGAACTCCAGCAAAAAGACGTTCATTTTGCTATTTCATTTTGTCACTTGTGTTGTGACATTTGAAGATATATGTTAAAGTGCCCCTATTATGCTATTTTAAAGTTTCCTAATTTAGTTTTGGAGGTCTTCAACAACAGGTTTACATGCATCAAAGGTCAAAAAAGGTTTCATTTTCTCATAATATACATTGCACATCACCACAGTGTTTAATGGTTCTCAAACGACTCGATGGATGAATCAGTCTCTCTAAATCCCTCCTTTCTGCGAGCTACTCTGCTCTGATTGGTCAGACGGCACCGTCTGTTGTGATTGGTCTACCGCGTACAGCACGTATTTCGGAAACAAACGCCCATTACCATAACTGAACTTCAGCTTCATTCAGGAGGCTTCCTGTTCCTAAAGCTCAGCGACTGTACGCACTTTAAATACAGTAATGATGACGTTGATTTTACATAAATCCCAGCGCGAGTCTGAATCAATGATGAAACATTGGAAGAACTAATTTTTCAAACCGAACCTTGAGCAGGTTTCTCAGTGATGCTACTCAGTTTGAGGTACATTATGAGATGTTTTGCTGTAATTCCTCACCATCAGCTTTAGCAAGTGTGCTTCCATCAACAAACCTGTGTGTGTGTGTGTGTGTGTGTGTGTCTAATGTATTGCGGTGCACATGTGGGAACTGTATCAATAATACGTTAGCCCAGCTGATGTAAACATTAACGTTTGCAAAACAAATCTTGCTCCATCCTTTATCTTTACTCAAAGTAGTAAGAATGACAGACAATCTGCATTAATAGACACAGTTTTAGGTAATACTGCAGCCCACAGCTGATTTACAGTAGTATTTCAGTAAGACGGTAATAACGTGAGTTAGCCGGTTAGCCAGATACTTACACAATATGAAACACAATAAACACATTGTAGAGCACAGCGTCTTCTCGACATGATGCTATCCAGTATCCGCTGCAGTGTTCAAGGTTTCCTTGGTCTTTGCGCGGCGTGCGCTCGCAATAAGTGGATGGGCAATATGATAATGTTTCGTTGTGACGTTACAACAAAACAGCTTGCGACTCGTTTGAAAAACGATTCATTTAATTGACTCAGAGTCGACTCTTACTTTTGAGAGACAATAACTTTATATACGCTGCACTTTCAGATTTAAAACTTTGCAGGATGTTTTCATTCACTTAGAACTATGTTACACACTACATGAAAGGTAATTTTCAAAAATCCATATTAGGGGCTCTTTAAACAACGAAACATGTTGAGCAAATATTCAAAAACTTGAAGTTTTGAGGACATCTATATACCCTGAGAGAAAGTTCAGATGAGGGAAAGAAGAGGGAAATGCATTGTATGATTAAAAATATTGAAAACTAATTATCCACCTTTTCAACAAAAGAGCGTGTGCTACCGTTTTTTAACTTAAATTTGCGAGGCTTCCAGATATTTTAGCTGTACAGTTAGCTATGCTACTTGATATTGCAAACTGGTATTTGTTATAATATTTTCATTTATTATCCTAATTATAATGTTGCGCAAAAAATAAATAAAAATGGTTACTGCACTTTGTTACTCTTTTGAATAGGAAGTCTCACACATGCACAGAATATAGCTTATTTCCACATAAAAAAATAAGGTGGACAGGTGAAGGATATAAAAATTGTAACATTCATCAAACTGAATGGCAAATATAATAAACGTCCTAAACTCACGCTACTGGATGAGCCATTGTTGCTCTAGGAATGTTGAAATGAACAGAGCAATTATTTGATAGCACTACAGAGCCACAGTTTTCACTCAAAAATAAATACTGCTTCTATGATAGCTTGGGCCAGATTTACTAACAGCTTAACCCTCTTTTGGTGTTAAAAATATACTAAAGACATGCAGTGAAAAATTAATGATAAAAAAGGTGTGTAGTTTTGTATGAGTTTCACTTTCAGACAATTTACTGGTATTCGCGCCATTATTCAATGAGTTTGTTGCCCAGCCCTATTTGTTTGAACCACTAGAGGCGTCTATTCTCACCTAGGGCGTGGATGGATGGATGCTCTTTTTTGGGCTTCAAAATCTAAGATACCATTCACTCCCATTATAAAGCTTGGAGGAGCCAGGATATTTTTTAATATAACTCTGATTGTATTTGGCTGAAAGAAGAATGTCATATACACCTAGGATGGCTTGAGGGTGAGTAAATTATGGGATAATTTTCATTTTTGGGTGAACTAACCCTTTAATAGGCAGCAGGGCAGCTCTCTAGGATTTGGCAACATTGTGTTAAAAGTACGAAGACTCTAAGGAAATTTTTTTTTAAGGTCTGCGTTAGCATGCACTACTAGGGCCACCAAATATGACAGGCCGATGTCCAGGTGTGCCATTTCAATCTTTGGCTTGATATAATTCTTGTTATCACTACACAGCTGTGACACGTGCAATCTCCTTTTTCAATGTGTTTTTGTAATGAAGGCCTTTTAGAATTGTCTATTCATCTTCATGCATGTGTCAAAAATGTTGTCGTCCCGGGGTGCCTGGTAGCTATTAGTAATGCATTTTCACATGAGAGCTTGAAACGAATATCCAAACGCCCTTGGTTATCTGCGTGATCCAAATTCACACAGGCCCATTTTCATTTTAAATGGTGGCTTTCCCTAAATTGCAGCTTTGCCAATGTAATTTACCAGATCATGGCCACAGTGACTCATATTGGAGAAATCTGTAACACACACTTTTCTGTATCATTGTGGTTCTGATGCATCACCAAAGGCTCTATAGCTGAATATGATCACCTCTGCTCGAGTAATATTCAGATGCTAATATGGACGTTTGGCTGACTGGAATGAAATTAAAATGTTCCATTAGTAGAGTATTACATTGTTAGCTTAGCAACATGCTAACCCAAATTCTGTTGGAATTAATGAGTTGAGTCTCCATGGTAGTTGCGCTATTTTTTTATATTCCAAATCAGTCACTTAAGAGGTTTCATTTCAGTTAGGATGTTGGCAGATTATCAAAAGCAAGAGAGAGAAAAAGGAAGAGTAGTAATGGCACTGTGAAACGGATTTATTTTCCAGCTTGTGCTTAGACTTTGAAATTGGATACAGCTCATGTCAGAATTTTATGCTGGATACAGAACAGTGTATAGAAATGATTTCATGACAATATTCTGTTAGTGGACACATTGAATGAAAGAAGCGATGCATATCTTTCTTAGCTGCAGAATTGGTGACTATGTGCTTTGAATAAATATTCATTGAATGGTTCGTAATACCAATGAATTATTGAATGTGCTTTGCCATAGCACAGATACTGATTTCCTAGCTAAAATCTTGTTAACATTTATCTATAACTGAAGAATATTCTTTGCAGCATGCTCTGTTTTATACTGCATATTTTGACATACGGGGTCTGTTTCGTTCCTCAGTGAAGCTTCACTCTAAACGCGTGTGAAAAAAAAGTGTGCTTAATTGAAATTAGTGTGCACTTATAGTGTACTTCAGATAATATAATATTAATGAATTAAAAAGCCACCTAAGGGTACTAAGAGTACACTTTCATGACATCACTTTATTATAAGGTGTCTGTGTTACACTGTAATGATACATTGAGTACTAAGTAATATTAATTAACAACATGTACTTACTATAGGATTAGGTTTTGGCTTAGGGTTAGTTGCATGTAATTATATAGTTTTTACTACAGTAACTACATGTAACATATGTCAATGACACTAAAATAGAGCGTTACTCTGTTTCTTAACACATTTAACTCTTTCGGAACTCTTGACGGAAATATCCGGTGTTCTGTGCTTTCACTGTTATACGCAACTTCTGAAAGATTACTGAATCTTCTGATCAAAACACAGGTGAAAAAGAAGCAGAAACAAACAATATTATATGTAAGCCGATGTATATGTAAAATAACGTGATCATCAACATTAATAAGCATATAAATCAAAACTTAATGCCTAATGTTACTGAATGAAATGTCGACTCAGGACGAGCTATAGGACTGTGAAGCTTTGGGGGTGTTGATGGACTCATGGAGCTACTCCATCTGTGTTTTGATCATCGTTCTGAATCCCATCCGGATGTAGTCTTTGACAAAAAACATGATTTTCTCAGCTTTTTGCTCAAAATTGTGCTTTTTTATTAATCTTTTTACAAGCAGAGGCTCTGTTCTTTCTTTTGATATATTGCATGTTCAGTTATTCATACAACAAACTATTCTGGGGGCCATGAAATTTTTGTGAAAATGATCAAAAATGCTGGCAGTGGCTGGCAACTTTTTTTTTTTTTTTTTTTAAGAGTTAAAAAGTGCACTTTGTAATAATGTCAAATTTTTATTTATTGACTTACTTTGATGTGTTGATTAACATAAAGCACATGTAAAGCACTTGATTCTAATTTTATCTGTAGTGTTATTTGATATTACATTAAAGTTAATAGATTTTAATTACAAATGTATAATTACAAATACATTTAAATTCAAAACATACAGGTTTCAATAATAATGACATTAAATATGTTTTAGTTTACCATAAATGCTTGTCAGTACATACAGCAGTACACTATAATCATATTTCAAAGACAATAGACATAATTATGATATATACTGTATATAAAGATGTACCACTTAAGTGGGTCAAAAAGCACTCTAAAGTTCTGCTAATTGAAAATTTTAACTATACTTCATACTGTATATACTAAATGTCCGAAAACGTTACATTCAGTTTGCACTTAAGTATATATTTTTAAAATATATTATTTCCATAATAAGTACTCTTTCTAAAAGTATGCTGGAATTTACTTCTTTTTCACAAGGGCATACTGCAAAAAGTATAGTATTTCAATAGGATAATATTTCAAACACAGTCTATAACTAGAATGAGATAAAGGCCCTATGCTTCATGTATTTAATACATTTTGAAGCAGTTATGACTTTGAATTTAATACATTAGCAACAAATTACTGCCAACACAGAACTTCATAATTTGTGCTCCTTCTAACAGTAAGTCCTACTAAAAGAGCCGGTGTGTCTTCGGTGTGTGAACTGCGAGACTCAACTATTAGCACACGCTGTATGACTCCCAATGGTCCAGACTTCAGTTCTTCTACAGTCCACACAACTCACAATCGCTCACATTCAGAGAGTGTCAGGCAGAGGTAATATGAGGCCTCGGGAGGGTCTCTCTGGTCATTGACTGCGCTTTTGAAGAGCGCTGAAGGGCCACTCGGGCCCTCAGGGTGCATTTCGAGGTCTTGCTTTGTTAACTGCCATGTTACAAGCCTCCTGACTGCGTAGATTATAGCTGGCAGATTGTTTTTCCAATCTCTCTGCCACCTGATGTATTGTTATTGAGCATCTCTATGGACAGCAAAACATACAGCCATATTTTGTTAGATGTGGCGGTTGTGTTGTGTAAATGGATGCCACAATGTTCTTCAGAGGTTCTTGTACAGTACTGTGTTACATTCCCTAACATACTCTTAAATATACGTCCTCAGTACAGTGTTTAATGTAATTGACTTACTTCACTGGTAGAATGTAAATTGTTGTTTTTTTTACTCTACTATGCCTTGCTAATTTAGAAATGTCTTTTATAAATTTTATTGTTTTACCCTTGTCCAGAGCCAGACATTCGCTGAAAATCCATTATAGAAATATGAATTATTACATATAGTGGGGAGAACAAGTATTTGATACACTGCCGATTTTGCAGGTTTGCCCACTTACAAAGCATGTAGAAGTCTGTAATTTTTATCATAGGTACTCTTCAACTGTGAGAGACGGAATCTAAAACAAAAATCCAGAAAATCACATTGTATGATTTTTAAGTAATTAATTTGCATTTTATTGCATGACATAAGTATTTGATACATCAGAAAAGCAGAACTTAATATTTGGTACAGAAACCTTTGTTTGCAATTACAGAGATCATATGTTTCCTGTAGTTCTTGACCAGGTTTGCACACACTGCAGCAGGGATTTTGGCCCACTCCTCCATACAGACCTTCTCCAGATCCTTCAAGTTTCGGGGCTGTCGCTGGGTAATACGGACTTTCAGCTCCCTCCAAAGATTTTCTATTGGGTTCAGGTCTGGTAGACTGGCTAGGCCACTCCAGGACCTTGAGATGCTTCTTACGGACCCACTCCTTAGTTGCCCTGGCTGTGTGTTTCGGGTCGTTGTCATGCTGGAAGACCCAGCCACGACCCATCTTCAATGCTCTTACTGAGGGAAGGAGGTTGTTGGCCAAGATCTCGCGATACATGGCCCCATCCATCCTCCCCTCAATACGGTGCAGTCGTCCTGTCCCCTTTGCAGAAAAGCATCCCCAAAGAATGATGTTTCCACCTCCATGCTTCACGGTTGGGATGGTGTTCTTGGGGTTGTACTCATCCTTCTTCTTCCTCCAAACACTGAGAGTGGAGTTTAGACCAAAAAGCTCTATTTTTGTCTCATCAGACCACTGACCTTCTCCCATTCCTCCTCTGGATCATCCAGATGGTCATTGGCAAACTTCAGACGGGCCTGGACATGCGCTGTCTTGAGCAGGGGGACCTTGCGTGTGCTGCAGGATTTTAATCCATGACGGCATAGTGTGTTACTAATGGTTTTCTTTGAGACTGTGGTCTCAGCTCTCTTCAGGTCATTGACCAGGTCCTGCCGTGTAGTTCTGGGCTGATCCCTTACCTTCCTCATGATTATTGATGCCCCACGAGGTGAGATCTTGCATGGTGCCCCAGACCGAGGGAGATTGACCGTCATCTTGAACTTCTTCCATTTTCTAATAATTGCGCCAACAGTTGTTGCCTTCTCACCAAGCTGCTTGCCTATTGTCCTGTAGCCCATCCCAGCCTTGTGCAGGTCTACAATTTTACTCCTGATGTCCTTACACAGCTCTCTGGTCTTGGCCATTGTGGAGAGGTTGGAGTCTGTTTGATTGAGTGTGTGGACAGGTGTCTTTTATACAGGTAACGAGTTCAAACAGGTGCAGTTAATACAGGTAATGAGTGGAGAACAGGAGGGCTTCTTAAAGAAAAACTAACAGATCTGTGAGAGCCGGAATTCTTACTGGTTGGTAGGTGATCAAATACTTATGTCATGCAATAAAATGCAAATTAATTATTTAAAAATCATACAATGTGATTTTCTGGATTTTCTGGATTTTTTTAGATTCCGTCTCTCACAGTTGAAGTGTACCTATGATAAGAATTACAGACTTCTACATGCTTTGTAAGTAGGAAAACCTGCAAAATCGGCAGTGTATCAAATACTTGTTCTCCCCACTGTATAAAGTCAACAAATAATAATCAATAGCAATAATTAAGATATGATAATGTTTTGATAGTCTCTTATGATCAGCCAGGCTGCAGTAATTTGACCAAAAATTCAGTAATGTAGTGAAATATCATTACAATTTAAATGACTGTTTTCTATTTTAATGTTTTAAAATAATTTAAGAGTTTATTTATATGTTTTAAAGCAATTTATTTATGAAGCTGAATTTTCAGCATCATTACTCCAGTCTTCATTGTCACATGATCCTTCAGAAATCATTCTAATATGATGATTTGCTGCTCAAGAAACTTTTCTTATTATTATTATCAATGTTGAAAACAGTTTTTGCTGAATATTTGTGTAGAAAATCATCAACCATTTTCTTTAAGGATTCTTTGATGAATTTATTTGAAATAGAAATAAAGATAGTGTAGTGTACATTTATTTTGTGGAAATTATTTATATACACTCAAAAAAAAAAAAACCTGTTGAACGAACTTAAATTAAGGAAAACTTTTCCACGAAATTGAATTACATTTTTCCAACAAAATCTAATTTGTTTGGAATGATTTGTTGTAATCTTGTTGTATGAACTTAAATTAATTTAGTCAAGACTACTAAAAAAATTGTGTCATTCCAACTAGATAAAGTTTTGCCATGCCTAATAGAGAATTTTTTTTTTTTTTGGTAAAGAGGTGAGCTTGTGCTTAGGTTGTGCTGCCGTACACACACATACATGTTCCAAGATTGATTCCAACTGATGACCATACGTAGACTGCAGGAACTGAATCAAACTAATTTATTTTATTTATTTCTATAAAAACTAATAACCAACACAACACTTGTTCACATGCTAAGTGAAGTGTAACTTTTGTAGCATGCAAGTAATGATCAAGTAAAACACTTGCGCTCTGGCATTAGCACGGTTACAGCTCATTGAGAACAGACATATTTCACTTAGCCACCCACAGCCTAACCACAAGGTCTACACTTCACGACAATGGTAACCTAAAAAATTGACATCACATAAACTCTTTTAAATGTTAAATATAACTGAACACCAAACTTCAACAGGTCTTTCCCTTTACTAAAAAACACATTAAACAGCACTCAATTTCAACATTTACTCTCCTTATCTATCCCTATGCAAAGCATGCTGGGACCTAGAAATACACTGCCCAGTTCAGTCAGCGCAACAGAAATGATTCATGTAGTCCCAACACAAATGGTTTAGGTTAACTTAACATGTTACAAATTTCATTTCATTTAACATAATAAAATTGAGTGCAAATGGCAATTAAGTAAAAAACTAAATATTTGTGTTGTTTCAGCTTATTTTATTTTAATAAACTGAGCAAATGGCTAGAATCATTTTTTTGAGTGTACATTTTTACTTAATTTTTGTCTCGTTTATTTTGTCATTTTGCCACTATAAGAAACTTCAAAAGTTAGTCTATGAAATATCATACGTGTGTGATGTGATGTGTAAAGAAAAGGGAAAAATCATGAGATGTGTGAAGTAAACAAAGAAAAATCAACTTGTGAACAGACTATTTTATTTTCCAAGCAAGATTTTGTCAAATTATGAGGAAGGTGTGAAAATGTATTTCATTTTGTGTATTTATGATACATGAAATGCTAGCTATCAAAAATTATCTTAAACACAAATGTCATTTCCATCACAGAATCACAGTACACAAGGTACACAATTTGAAATGTGATAGAAATGATAATGGTTCATGACAGTTCGCAAAAAAAGACGACAAAAATCCCCTGTGAACCTCCAGATAAATTAAATAAACAAGTGAGGGTGTAAAAGTGAGTGTTAAGGATTAGTTTACTTGAAGAAACACCCTTAAAATCCAGTTCCACTTTTATTGCATCAGCCACTGCATATCTTTTAATATATAATTCCCAGACTGCACTTGACCCAAATGACATGTCCATGAAGTCCACTAGAACGCAGGGTGTACCATTTGTCCTTTCATGATTCAGAGAGGGCGAGCGCACCCTTTCCGGGCACAATTCACCCTCAGTGCACCCTTTTGCCAAACACGAACATTATGTCACCCAAATGTAGACCTGCATTTGGGATGAGGCCACTCCGAATCCACACTTTTGTGACGTAATGCCACTTTGACTGTCATGTAGAAGTCTGCTCCAGAGCTCACCTCAGTGCAGGAAAGGGACCTTTTAACTGTCAGCATCCCGGTAGCAGCACACTCAGCACTTTTTTTATTTCCTATCACATATTTTAGTGATCATAATAAATTAGGTCGAAAGCTTAAATACTTAAAAACCATTTTGAATTCGGACATTGCATTACCATGGAAACAGTGTTTTAAACCCTTTTAGCGGGCTCCTCCCCCTAGTAGGAGGTCTCATGTTTCAAATTTGACAGAATTTACTACACTATTATATATATATATATATATATATATATTTTTTTTTTTTTTTTTTCTAATCTTGACAAAACACATCGTTGGAATGGTCTGAGACTCAAGGTTCCATAATTTCCATTAATTATTCCATATTTTTTGTGATAAAAGTAATATTGCTACAGAAATGTATTAATTTATGACAGGAGAATGCATCAGTTCTTTTGAATGTGGATTTCACACAGTGGCTATTTTTGCTATAGTGCCTAAACAAAATCTCAATTTGTGTGATATCAACTTCAGATTTGGAACACAACTTGGTTAGACATGTGGCTTTGATTTTATAACAATTTAGAGTCCAAATTATTTTGTAAAATATAAATTTTGGGTTTTGGATTTTACAGTGCCCTTAATACAGCTCAATTATACATTTAAGGACTGAGTAATATTAATTAACAACATGTATTTAATATAGGGTTAGGATTAGGGTTTGGTTCAGGGTTAGTTGCATGTAATTATTAATAATTTACTGTTATTACTAGAGTAAGTACATGGGTAACACTTTATTTTGATGGTCCCTTTTGAACATTCTGTTGACTATAAGTAACTTTGCAACTACATGTCAACTAACTCTCATTAGAGTATTATTAATATCTGCTTAATATCTCTTTACTGTGGTGCTCCCCAACAGAAATTCAACTGACTATAAGTAACTTTGCAGCTACGTCAACTTATTCTAACCCTAACCCTACCAATCTCAATAGTCTATGCTCAAAAAGTGGGGTGACAGTTAACAGGTTAATCTCCTTTTTCTCTTCTTGTGTTTCAGTGGGAAGAAATCGGAGAGGTGGATGAGAACTATGCACCCATCCACACGTACCAGGTGTGTAAGGTGATGGAGCACAACCAGAACAACTGGTTGCAGACAAACTGGATATTAAACCAAGGTGCTCAGCGAGTGTTCCTGGAGCTCAAGTTCACTCTACGGGACTGCAACAGTCTCCCTGGAGGTCTGGGCACATGCAAGGAGACTTTCAATGTCTACTATTACGAAACCAACGACGAGGAGAGAAGGAATATTCGGGAAAGCCAATATACGAAGATTGACACCATCGCGGCCGACGAGAGCTTCACAGAGCTTGATCTCGGGGACAGGGTCATGAAGCTAAACACGGAAGTTAGGGATGTGGGACCGTTGACCAAGAAAGGCTTCTACCTGGCTTTCCAAGACCTGGGCGCGTGTATCGCGCTCGTGTCCGTCCGTGTCTTCTACAAAAAGTGTCCTTTTGTTGTCAAGAATTTGGCCCTCTTCCCGGATACTATAACCGGGGCAGATTCCTCGCAGCTTCTGGAGGTGTCCGGGACCTGCGTCAACAATTCGGTGGCTGATGAACTTCCCAGAATGCATTGCAGTGCGGAGGGGGAGTGGCTGGTGCCCATTGGGAGGTGCATGTGCCAGGCGGGCCATGAGGAAGTTAATGGCTCCTGTCAAGGTTGGTGAACATCTTCATTATTATGCAAATGCAAGTGCTGCCGATGCCACACATGTGTGACATATTCCCCTTGAACTGCGTCTCTGAATGTCACAGACGCTGATGAGAACCTGACCTCTTTGTATTGCGTGGGTAGACTGTGACATTCATTTCACAATCTAGCGATTTTACGGTTTTAATTTCTCATGTATTATGCTAGCCAGAGTTTATATTTAAGATGTTCATAATGGTAGCGTGTATATTTAAGATACTACAGGTATTTAAGATACTTTCTCAGAATAGTTAGAAGGATTTACGTGACTCAGTGGTGAGAGGCGGTGTTAATCATGCAGCAAATGGTAGAAGTGGGTTGGTGGAGAAACAGCTGTCAGAAGGTGTAAGAATGACAGGCAAATTATTCACTGATATGAACAAGACAATGAACCTAACTTGATAGCAGCCCACTTCATGCCGGATACTGTTGTGTCTATATATATATATATATATATATAATTTTTTTTTTTTTTTTTGTTACACCATTTACTTACAGTGCCCTCCACTAATATTGGCACCCTTGGTAAATATGAGCAACGAAGGCTGTGAAAATAAATCTACATTGTTTTTCCTTTTGATCTTTTATTAAAAAAAATCACAAAATTCTAATCTTTCATTGAAGTAAAACAATTGAAAGTGGGGGGAACTCACATTATGAAATAAATGTTTTTCTTTTAAATGGCACCCAATTATTGCAACATCCTTTTCCCAAGATAACAGCTCTTCTTTTATAACGACTGATGAGTTTGGAGAACACCTGACAAGAGATTAGATTCCTTCATACAGAATCTCTCCAGATCCTTCAGATTCCCAGATCCATGTTGGTGCTTCTTCTCTTCAGTTCAGCTCATTTTCTATAGGGTTCAGGTCAGGGAACTGGGACGGCCATCGCAGAAGCTTCATTTTATGCTCAGAGACACATTTTTGTGTTGATTTTGATGTTTGTTTTGGATCATTGTCCTGATGGAAGATCCAACCACAACCACTTATAATAGTTCTAGCAGAAGCGGCCAAGTTTAGATTTTTTATCTGTTGATATTTTGCTAGAATCCATGATACCATGTATCTGAACAAGATGTCCAGGACCTCCAGCAAAAAAATAGGCCCACAACATTAAAGATCCAGCAGTATATTTAATCGTGGATATGGGGTACTTTTTATCCCTGTTTGCACCAAACCCATCTGGTGGGTTTTCTGCCAAAAAGCTTTTTTTTACTTTCATCTGACCATAGAACCAGGTCCCGTTTAAAGTTCTAGTCGTGTCAGACAACTGAATATGCTGGAGTTTGTTTTTGGATGAGCGAGGAGGATTTTTCTTTAAACCCTCTCGAACAAATGAGAATTTTCAATGCTTTGACTCTTTTCTTACAGCCACTTTCTGTTTTGTGAAGCTCAACAGTGTTTTGCTGCACATCAGAACTATATTCTTTGGTTTTACTCATTGTGATGAATGATTAAGGGAATTTTGCCTTTGTGTTTCCTCATATTTATACTCCTGTGGAACAGGAAGTCATGGCTGGGCAATTTCATGCTCCTAGTTACCCTAGGACGTAAATATGAATGGGAATATACTTCAGAGATATTTTACTCATAAGAATTTCTAGGGGTGTCAATAATTGTGGCTAACATGCATTGGAGAAAAACGTTTATTTCATAATGAGTTTCCCCCCACTTTCAATTTTTTTTACTTTTTGAATGAAAGATCAAAAGGATAAACAATATAGATTTTTCACAGCCTTCTTTGCTCATATTTACCAAGGGTGCCAATATTAGTGGAGGGCACTGCTGCAAACAAACAAACAATTTAGTTTGAAACTTATGTGAAGTTTGAGAAAAAAGTTTGTGCCTCACAAATATCAACTTTTCAAAGGAAATGTCTTCAAATTTGACAGGAAGGTTTTCTCTCAGTTTTAGGTGGGCTCACTGTGTTCCAGGAAACCGCATAATCAACTCGTAATGGATCAGTCTGTATCAGTGTCTTAGAAAACATTTTCTCTCTTTAACTATAGAAATAATTGTCCCCCATGCTGAAATGGCAAGAAAACTCGGTAACACTTTATTTTGATGGTCCCTTTTGAACATTCTGTTGACTATAAGTAACTTTGCAACTACATGTCAACTACTAGTCATTAGAGTATTAGTAGACTGTCTGCTTAATATCTGATAACACTTTATTTTGATGCTCCCGAACAGACATTTAACTGACTATAAATAACTGTGCAACTATGTCAACTTATTCTAACCCTAACCCTACCAGTCTACTAATACTCTAATGAGAGCTAGTAGACATGTAGGTGCAACGCTACTTATATTGAACAGAATGTGTTAAAGGGACCATCAAAATGAAGTGAAACCGAAAACTCAAATTCAGAAGCTCATGTACTGTACAGTGCTAAGATATAAATGAAAGAGTGCATCGTTTGGAAAGCTTTGTGCTCTAGGCATAATTCTTGTATATAAACAGCTAAATCATAAAAAATGAATGAATAAAAAAAAAATTATACATTTGGGGAAAAAAGTTACTTTTAAATCAATATTTAAAAACTCATTAAAAGAATAGTTCACCCCAAATTGAAAATTATCCCATATTTTACTCACCTTCAAGCCGTCCTAAGAACATGACTGTCTTCTTTCAGACGAACACAATCAGAGTTATATTAAATAATATCCTGGCTCTTCCCAGCTCATACATCGGGTCAGAGGTCACCCTTCTGCTGGAACTCGACTCTCTCGTGATTGCGTGTACGGCTTTTGCCGGAAGCCAGTGATCATAGTTTATAAAGTTTTAAATATGGATATTTTTCTTACAAAAACCCATCGCTTCGCTTCAGTAGGCATCTATTAACCCACTGGAGCTGTATGGATTATTTTAATGATGGATGGATGAGCTTTTTGGAGCTTCAAAAACTCGGGCACTATTCAATGCCATTAAAAAGATGGGAAGAGCCTGGATATTATTTATTATAACTCAGATTGTGTTCGGCTGAAAGAAGAAAGTCATGTTCTTAGGATGGCTTGAAGGTGAGCAAATTATGGGATAATTGTCATTTTTGGGTGAACTATTCCTTTAACAAAATTAAATAAAAGCAGGAAAAAATAAAATACAACATAAAACTGAAACATTGAATGTGCTCCACAATATGAATGTAAATGAAATCCAAATACAGACATTTGATAATTAATCATCCAAAGATGCAATAAATTGGAGTCTTGTTCAGTTGATCCAAGCGGCCTTATTTTTAGCCTATAGCGGGTTTTTCAATGGCTCATGCCAATATCTTTACAAAAGAGTGGCCAATGAGTTATATAATGCCAGTATGACTTCAAAAATGTAATAATAACAAGTGAAATGTACATACACTTTCTGCAAAAAACAAAAGAAAAAAAAAACAGCCAATTGATTTAACGGTCTTTCACTAGTAGCCAGTCATTTATTTTCTCTTTAGTACAAACCCGATTCCAAAAAAGTTGGGACACTGTACAAATTGTGAACAAAAAAGGAATGCAATAATTTACAAATCTCATAAACTTATATTTTATTCACAATAGAATATAGATAACATATCAAATGTTGAAAGTGAGACATTTTGAAATGTCATGCCAAATATTGGCTCATTTTGGATTTCATGAGAGCTACACATTCCAAAAAAGTTGGGACAGGTAGCAATAAGAGGCCGGAAAAGTTAAATCTACATATAAGGAACAGCTGGAGGACCAATTTGCAACTTATTAGGTCAATTGGCAACATGATTGGGTATAAAAAGAGCCTCTCAGAGTGGCAGTGTCTCTCAGAAGTCAAGATGGGCAGAGGATCACCAATTCCCCCAATGCTGCGGCGAAAAATAGTGGAGCAATATCAGAAAGGAGTTTCTCAGAGAAAAAATGCAAAGAGTTTGAAGTTATCATCATCTACAGTGCATAATATCATCCAAAGATTCAGAGAATCTGGAACAATCTCTGTGCATAAGGGTCAAGGCCGGAAAACCATACTGGATGCCCGTGATCTTCGGGCCCTTAGACGGCACTGCATCACATACAGGAATGCTACTGTAATGGAAATCACAACATGGGCTCAGGAATACTTCCAGAAAACATTGTCGGTGAACACAATCCACCGTGCCATTCGCCGCCGCCAGCTAAAACTCTATAGGTCAAAAAAGAAGCCATATCTAAACATGATCCAGAAGCGCAGGTGTTTTCTCTGGGCCAAGGCTCATTTAAAATGGACTGTGGCAAAGTGGAAAACTGTTCTGTGGTCAGACGAATCAAAATTTGAAGTTCTCTTTGGAAAACTGGGACACCATGTCATCCGGACTAAAAAGGACAAGGACAACCCAAGTTGTCATCAGCGCTCAGTTCAGAAGCCTGCATCTCTGATGGTATGGGGTTGCATGTGTGCGTGTGGCATGGGCAGCTTACACATCTGGAAAGGCACCATCAATGCTGAAAGGTATATCCAAGTTCTAGAACAACATATGCTCCCATCCAGACGTCGTCTCTTTCAGGGAAGACCTTGCATTTTCCAACATGACAATGCCAGACCACATACTGCATCAATTACAACATCATGGCTGCGTAGAAGGATCCGGGTACTGAAATGGCCAGCCTGTAGTCCAGATCTTTCACCCATAGAAAACATTTGGCGCATCATAAAGAGGAAGATGCGACAAAGAAGACCTAAGACAGTTGAGCAACTAGAAGCCTGTATTAGACAAGAATGGGACAACATTCCTATTCCTAAACTTGAGCAACTTGTCTCCTCAGTCCCCAGACGTTTGCAGACTGTTATAAAAAGAAGAGGGGATGCCACACAGTGGTAAACATGGCCTTGTCCCAACTTTTTTGAGATGTTGATGCCATGAAATTTAAAATCAACTTATTTTTCCCTTAAAATGATACATTTTCTCAGTTTAAACATTTGATATGTCATCTATGTTGTATTCTGAATAAAATATTGACATTTGAAACTTCCACATCATTGCATTCTGTTTTTATTAATTGTACAGTGTCCCAACTTTTTTGGAATCGGGTTTGTAGCAGTTCTCCTAAATTGACTAGATGCTGTGCAAAAAAATTGATGTTGCTCTTATATACTGTGTTCTTCTAAATACTTTAACCTTTCTGTTGGGAAGATGGTAAATATATGCAGCATTCTGACTTTGGTTTCTGTAGCAACCATAGTCAGTCTTTGATCGCCAACAGTATTACAATTTAAATTGATCCATCTGTTAGCAAGTTAAGTTGCAGGGTGATGAAAGTACTGTTGATTTTCATTCCCTGTGAACCATGCGTTTGCTTTCTTTAACATCCTTCTTGAGATACTATAGAAATAATTGCCATTCTTTGAGTAAAAGTGAAATTGTCGCCAGGCTGAAATGGCAAGAAAACTCAAATTCGGAAGCTCATGTACTGTACAGTGCTAAGATGTAAATTAAAGAGTGCATCATTTGGAAAGCTTTGTGCTCTTGGTATAATTCTTGTATATAAACAGCTAATAAATATCACAAAAATGAATAAATACAAAAAAAAATAATTTTAAATTTGGGGAAAAAAGTTACTTTTAAATCAATAATTAAAAACTCATTAAAGGAATAGTTCACCCCAAAATGAAAATTATCCCATAATTTACTCATCTTCAAGCCATCCTAAGAACATGACTGTCTTCTTCGAGCCGAACACAATCAGAGTTATATTAAATAATATGTCATACATCGGGTCAGCGGTCACGCTTCCAAATCAAGCTGTTTCTCAGACATATTACTTTAGAAGACTTGTAAAAGAATGCACTACACACAAATTGTATGGACTTTGATACTTTATTGCTGTTTTTTGGAGCTTGAAAGACATGATCACTATGAACTGTTGTTGTATGTGTAACCGGTCCTACTCGATCTGCTCCGTGTGGGATTCAGGGTCTCCGGTGTGGGAGGCGGGCGCGCTAACAAGCAGTCTCTAGCGTCAGTCGCTAGCATGCCTCTTGAGGCCAGGGGAGTGAGGTTTACACGCACAGCTCATACTGGCCTACGTTACACTCATCCCGCTAAACCTCACTCCCATCCAGGTCACGGCACCAAATGTAACCGGTCCTACTCGAACCGCCCTGAGCGGGATTCGAACCAGGGTCTCCGGTGTGGGAGGCGGGCGCGCTAACAAGGAATCTAAAGACCACAGCTTCTAGCGTCAGTCGCTAGAGCACCTCGTGAGGTCAGGGGAGTGAGGTTTACACGTACAGCTCTGACTGGCCTACGTTACACTCACCATCCTAAACCTCCAATCCGGGTCACGGCACCAAATGAAACCTGTCCTACTTGATCATGTCCGAACGGGATTTGAACCTGGGTCTTCAGTGTGGAAGGCGGGAAATTCAAATTTTGAGTTTGTTTACCATTTAATCATTACCATTCCAGTTAAACATGAGGTGCTGTTTTCTCTGTCGTTTAAGTCTTAGTTATAATGGCTTTACCCAACCCCCATCCACACCACTGGAGCCCAGAGGATATAATGATGGCTTGGATGGAAAAGACAGGAAGTGATAGAGGGGTCCACACTCCAGTGCTGGAGGAGGGCAGTGTGTCCTGTAAATGAAACAGTGCCTTCATCCTCTTCCTCCTCTACTCAGATTGCTTCCTTTGTCTGCTGCCAGAGTTGGCACTTTGCGATAAGGATTCTTTTTGAGCGCAGTGTGATATTTCTGTGCAAATTAATTTCCATTGAGCTGTCCCGAGGGAATGTCCGGTGCTTCTGCAATGTAAGCTTTAGAGGGAGTTGGTTTGTGCAGTTGGCCAGGTTACCAAGCAGACCAGGCGACAGCGTGTTGGAAACGCTTTCAGTGGTTTTGTCTGGAGGACGGCCTACAATTCAGTAGGCAAAATGGTACAATGGGTATTCTGAGATGTGGGTGTGGGTGTGCAATTGCTGTTCCTATTCAGATGTTTTGTGCAAGCAATTATAAAATTAATGTAAACATGACAGGCACCTGAGATAAAGAGGAAAGGGGTTGTCTGGCTCTTTAGGGAGACACACTGAATACATTCAGTTTGTCAAATAAGCAAGGACATTTTATCAGAGCAGAAGAAATAATGCAGAGGTTAATGGCTTAGAGGAGAATTTGTTCTTCTTGCAATAGAATAGAATAGAATAGAATAGAATAGAATAGAATAGATCATCTGAGCTGAACTATGACAGATTGTAGTAGGCCTATTCAATTTTGTGCAGTTACCCAGCAGGAAAGACCTTAAAGTCAGCATGAAATGGAAGTTGCACTAGTCTTTTCTTCCCTATTGTCATGTATATCTGAGTGAAATGGAACAAGAACGAATTTTGTCCATGGGGAATTGACTGGATGGATGTTGTTTGCTATTGGTGGATCTCATGTGAGTGACAGGATGTCCCGCCCTCGCGCCAGTAAACACATCATCAGAGAAGAGAAGAGATGCTGCAAGAGCACATAATTAAAAAAAAATAATATATAATATTATATAATATATTATTACTTGGATAATATATTATATAATAATATAATATTTAATATACCATACAAAAACAAGACATTTTGATTAAACATTTTGATTTCATGGTGACTTTAAGGCCCATTCTTAGAACGATAACGCTACCTGTAATTTTAACCACATCATCGGACGATAACATTATGTTTATTATAAGATGTGTTCTGTGAACATAATTGCTGGTTTAAATGTAAGCAGGATTGTGGTTGTCAATCACTGTTCATTAGCTGAACAAATGTGCTCTGAAAGTGATTCTAATTATACCTTTCCTCTGTGCAGTTTCACATTTGACTGATGTGTCTATATCACCTTTTTCTGATTAATGTAAAAATTTGACTGATGTAGAATTGTATAACATAAAACACATGCAGGCAACTATTACATAAAGTAATATGGAGACAAATCCATGCCACATATCTTTGCGAATCAATAAAGTATTGCAAAAGAAAAATAAGTATTGGGCATTTTTTTTTTTGTATGCAATGGAAAAAACTATATCACAAGCTTACACGTGACTGAAATGCAGATTAAAAGGAGCATTGCAAATTAATTAGTATGTATCGCCAATGAATATGTGTTGATCAAAAAAATTATCAAAGTTTTTACATTTATTTTATAGCAGTCATTATTTTTTGCAATCAATTTTTGCTTATTATTTATATATTGTGATTATTATTTTTTTTTTAATACTTTATTTTTCTTTTGTGATGCTTCATTTTTGTTTGCTTTTACATATGGCTGACTTAATAAAAGTACCATTGTGTTAAATCCAGATTTTATTACAGTACTGTATGATGAATATATTTATATACCAAGATGACCAAAGTATTTAGCCTAAATCCAGAGTCTTGAACACAGAGAAAAAGGGTGTCAAAACTGTATAGCTCGTCGCTGGGGCAGTACCCTTAAAACAACATTTTTGTACCTTTTTTACTCCTAAAAGGTGCATATTAGTACCTTAGAGTACACATACCTTAAGGTACTGCTATGTACCTTTTTGTGGTAAAAAATGACAAGCTGCTGTACCCCTAATGGTACAATTTTGACACCCTTTTTCTCTGTGTCCTCTTAAAATCCTTAATGGATGTCTGACAAAATTAACAGGAGGCAGAGCAGAAGGGAATCAGCTTTTTCGGTGTACCCATATCATACATGGTTGAACTGAAAATTCATGTCATTTGCACCAAAATGAAATGCCAGTCCACGTCTTATATAAATGAACAGTGGTGGACATAGCAAACTAATTGGCAAAGACTGTCCTGCTAAGCCTGTGGAGGTGTGAGTGAGGGAGAAAAACACAGAGAAAGATGGACTGGAATACAGGAGGGGGGGTGGATGGAATGGCGTTCGGCCCTCTGTGGAATTCAGTCAGGCTCTCCGGGGCGGAAGCTTTCAGAAAGAGCTGGATCTCCAATGATCTCCCTGTATATTCAATCCTGTCAGCCGTTACTGCTGCAAATGTCAAACTCGATCCGGTCACTCGCTGCATACCAAGGGATTGAGCTACTGTGGAAATGTACCAAAGACAAAGATATTTTGGAGGGAACATCATGCTAACAGCATCGGGAGACAAGTACTGGCTGGGTTTTAGTGAAATGTGGAGGATGTTATTTCCACAGTGTTGTCTGTTGTTACAGATTAATAAATTACAGATTTTTAAAGGAAAAGCTCAACCAAAAATGTGTCAATATTTATTCATCATCAAACCATTCCAAATCCACATGACTTTATTTTTGTGACACAGTATAATGAATTTTGAATTATATTCATGCTGTTATTTTATTTAAGTTGTAACTTGTCAGCCATTCGGATATTTTCTTTGTTTATTTTTTTTGCAACTAGAGGCAACTAGACCTGAAATAATGAATCATTCTAAAATATGTGGTGTGTTTTTTTTATTAAATATTATATAATATATTTTATTAAATATTTTTATATATGAACATGGGAAAATGTACACAATTGGGTATACTTTTTACAAGAACCAACCAACCAGCAACAACAACAAAAAAACTCCACTTGAGTTATCTCAATATTGCTATAAAATAATAATAATTATTATTATGATGATTTGCATTGAGTTTATTATTAAAATATGTTAAAAAAAAACTATGCATATATACAAATATATATTGTAATAATGCTACTTGAATATTTAATACAATTAATAATAATCATTTTATAGAACAAACTATATCAAATATATATCACCGTTTTTATTTCGATATATCATGTTTTTGTGTACTTTAGCTTAGAAGCCATAGTCAGCATAAACTGTCCTTGTATGAAATGTGAATGTTTTGCAGTGTAAATATCCTTCAAAATGTATTCTAAAGAAAACCAGAGAGTATATTGTAGCATAGGACTGTCACAGCATGGGCGAAAATAAAGGCTGGATCTAGTCGAAACAGTTGATTTTAATGAAAACAAACTCAAAAAATACTCTCCCAATATCAAAATACAAAAAAACAGCAAAAAGGACAACCGCTTAACTTAGACGAGATTAGACAAAGAACACTACAAACACAGGGCTATATATACAAACGTAGACCAGTGAAAGGAAACGAGAAACAGGTGCAGTGCATTAATCAAACAATAAATAACCATTGTAACAAATACTAACACAGGAAACAGAACAGGAAACAGTGCCAAACCAACCAAGAATACAACTCAAACTCAGACTCAACGTGAGTACGTAGTACTCACCATAGTAGACAAAGGTTTTGGCCACTGTGCGTATAGACCTTATCCGCCAGAGAAACAAGCGCAAAACCATCTTTAGAATTTTGTGTTTGATGGTGCCTTGATTTCGCAAAGCTTTTATTATGCCGCAGACGACTTCCACTTTTTTTCCGGTCATGTGTATGTGGGTTAACGCAGTGTTGTTTTATCATATTAGATACATTTGAGTGTCTTGAAAGTTATATGATAATGCTACTCTGTGCGTTCGCTCGGCAGTTACTATGAGACACTTTTTGCACACTGCAGTAAGCTAGATCGATATTAGGCATGGTAAAACATGGTACTCGTGGTAAATAAAAAAAACGAGATTTAAACAATAAGACTAACTGTGTTGAGCTATATAACAATGATTAGTTTTCTGTCGATGAATGCATCCAAACAGTTGTTCACCTGTCTAATAAAACACATACAGTGGGGAGAACAAGTATTTGATACACTGCCGATTTTGCAGGTTTTCCTACTTACAAAGCATGTAGAGGTCTGTAATTTTTATCATAGGTACACTTCAACTGTGAGAGACGGATTTGCATTTTATTGCATGACATAAGTATTTGATCACCTACCAACCAGTAAGAATTCTGGCTCTCACAGACCTGTTAGTTTTTCTTTAAGAAGCCCTCCTGTTCTCCACTCATTACCTGTATTAACTGCACCTGTTTGAACTCGTATAAAACGTATATACAGGTTTGAACCTGTATAAAAGACACCTGTCCACACACTCAATCAAACAGACTCCAACCTCTCCACAATGGCCAAGACCAGAGAGCTGTGTAAGGACATCAGGGATAAAATTGTAGACCTGCACAAGGCTGGGATGGGCTACAGGACAATAGGCAAGAAGCTTGGTGAGAAGGCAACAACTGTAGGCGCAATTATTAGAAAATGGAAGAAGGTCAATCTCCCTCGGTCTGGGGCACCATGCAAGATCTCACCTTGTGGGGCATCATTGATCATGAGGAAGGTGAGGGATCAGCCTAGAACTACACGGCAGGACCTGGTCAATGACCTGAAGAGAGCTGAGACCACAGTCTCAAAGAAAACCATTAGTAACACACTACGCCGTCATAGATTAAAATCCTGCAGTGCACGCAAGGTCCCCCTGCTCAAGCCAGCGCATGTCCAGGCCCGTCTGAAGTTTGCCAATGACCATCTGGATGATCCAGAGGAGGAATGGGAGAAGGTCATGTGGTCTGATGAGACAAAAATAGAGCTTTTTGGTCTAAACTCCACTCGCCGTGTTTGGAGGAAGAAGAAGGATGAGTACAACCCCAAGAACACCATCCCAACCGTGAAGCATGGAGGTGGAAACATCATTCTTTGGGGATGCTTTTCTGCAAAGGGGACAGGACGACTGCACCGTATTGAGGGGAGGATGGATGGGGCCATGTATCGCGAGATCTTGGCCAACAACCTCCTTCCCTCAGTAAGAGCATTGAAGATGGGTCGTGGCTGGGTCTTCCAGCATGACAACGACCCGAAACACACAGCCAGGGCAACTAAGGAGTGGCTCCGTAAGAAGCATCTCAAGGTCCTGGAGTGGCCTAGCCAGTCTCCAGACCTGAACCCAATAGAAAATCTTTGGAGGGAGCTGAAAGTCCGTATTGCCCAGTGACAGCCCCGAAACCTGAAGGATCTGGAAAAGGTCTGTATGGAGGAGTGGGCCAAAATCCCTGCTGTAGTGTGTGCAAACCTGGTCAAGAACTGCAGGAAACGTATGATCTCTGTAATTGCAAACAAAGGTTTCTGTATCAAATATTAAGTTCTGCTTTTCTGATGTATCAAATACTTATGTCATGCAATAAAATGCAAATTAATTTCTTAAAAATCATACAATGTGATTTTCTGGATTGTTGTTTTAGATTCCGTCTCTCACAGTTGAAGTACCTATGATAAAAATTACAGACTTCTACATGCTTTGTAAGTGGGCAAACTTGCAAAATCGGCAGTGTATCAAATACTTGTTCTCCCCACTGTAATAATATTAAAGCGTCTTTGGTGTTTCCATGGTTTCTACAAAATAAAACCGGAAATCGAGGGTAACACGGGTATGATGTCATTGATAGGCGATGCATGGACACGGTCCGAATCCTGGTTAAAATTGCTTATTTATCTGGATTTAAACATTCTTTGAAACATTTGGAATAATGTAAGTACACAAGTCAACAAAATATATAACATTGTTCTAGTAGTTTTTTGATATTTTAATCGAAAAATCATACATATTGTGCCTTTAACGGAAGTTATCATAAGCATTGTAACGTTTGAAGCGGATGTCATAACAACCCTGTTGAATAAACCAGAATATGCTGGTTAGGTATGTTTTGAAGCATGGGAGCTGGTTTGAACTGGTTTAAGCTGGTACTTAGCTGGTCATGAGCTGGTTTAAGCTGGTCAAGTGCTGGTCCTAAGAAATTAACTCCAGCTCAGGACCAGCTTATAACCAGCATAAACCAGCTCAAACCAGCTGCCATGCTTCAAAACATACCTAACCAGCATATGCTGGTTTTTTAAACAGAGAAAATGTCAATAGAACAGGAAGATTTTCAAACGAGTGGTTCATTCATAAATCTTACCTTCTTACCTTCATGCTGTGGAAATACAAACCGGAAGGCAGAGCACAATGAGTGCAGCGCTGAAAAGGTGCGGGGCTACGTAAAATCTATATGTTTCTGTTGAATGGAGAAGAACAGCATGAACATCTTTTGTGTTCCATGGAAGAAAGAAAGTCATACGGGTTTGTAATGACATCAGGGAGAGTAAATCATAACAGAATTTTCTATTTTGGCTGAATTATTCTTGATATTTGTCATATCAACTGCCAATTTCACAATCTTTTGTGGCATGTAATATCATACAAGAATAGAAACCAAATTAGTAATTGATTTATTTGAACGCACTGTTCATAAACGGCTTGCTACTTTAGTAGGTTGGTGATTTTATAGTGATTGACTACATTTTCCTGTGCCGTCAGTATGAGGATTTAATAGGGTTTATTATGGGCTCATTTGTAAGCCGTTATACCTGTGATTTTACCCACTGGTGCAGACTGCAGTGCAGAAATTGTTCATCTGAAAGCGCTACGTCGGGTATTCTTGAGAGTCAGGAAATGACAGCTTCATCCAGAGAGTCTTCTTCTCACCCCGTCTGTGGGCCCTGCTGGCAAAAGAAGGCCAGCTTCACACACACGAGTGAAAAATGACACAGCTAGAGCAATCCACACTCGCTGCTGTGTGTGAAGCCGCACCAGGTTGTTTTTAATTCAGCATTTCCTCCTGCACACCATGTGAGGTTTATACCTTCCTAATCCTACAGTTACTTCACATTCTCAATATGAGTCGACATCGAGTTTCACAGTTACAGGGGCTTTATAGGTCAGACTTGTCTAACATGTGCATGGCTTGATTTGTATTATTTGTGGATGCCAGTTATGTGCAGTTTCTGATGTGATTTATGTGTGGGTGAACACTGATCTGAGCACACTGAAGTGTTGTTCTTGAGCAAACTAGGTCTGCACTGACACTAAAGAAATGCAAGGTCTTTGGAGGTTATTTTGGAGGTGCAGTCAAATGCAAAACGAGTGCAGGTTTTGCCTTATTCAAACACACTAAGAAGCTTTTGTTGTTTACATAAATGTTTCAATGAGTTTTGTTCATAATTATTTTTTTTTTTTTTCAATAAAATCAGAATCTAGTTTTCTTTGGTTATTATTATTAATCTGATTTCATAATATCAGATTAATAAAACCTGAATCGAAAGCCCCCCAAATCAGTCAAATGTTGGTAAAACATTGGGGATTTGGGGAGCTTTCAATTCAGGTTTTCATCTTTCTGTTTTGATAAAATCCCCAAAAAACATTACGTAAATTGATAATTAACTATGTCAATTTACATAATCTTATGCTGTGTTTCATCTGACTCAGATTTGTAATATTCCCGCTTATACCCACTTTCAGATGACATTGGAACAAAAGCTAGCATTGACATTTTGTTTATCAGGTATAAAATTAGCAAACAAGATAATTTACCTTGTTTTACATATCTGTCTATGCAAATGTCTGCTGACCAAGTTATAATGTTTTTAAATGCAGGAACTTTGACTTCAATTAATGTGTGTTATTTGCTTAAACAGTTTATCATTAAATAAACCACAGTGTTGTGTGACTTCTAACACCCATTTCTCAGTGAAACCTGAGATTTCCACGGTTTCTAATTTGGAAGTCTAACATCAAGTGCTGTTTCTTTGTTGTCATTTTGTCAGTATGAAGCTGTAAATTCTGGATGTCTGAGTTTAATATAATGCCGCATTAACCCTCAGATTGGTTATTTTATGGTGTATAATTTTGCGTAGATAATGACAGGACTTGCGCTTAATTTGCACCATTTCCACTTAGTTTACACCAAATATGGAGAAAATATAATTGATTATTCACAATGTCATTTTTTTTGTGTGTGCTGTAAATAGTCTAGCATTACATCCCTTCTAAGCGCTTTTCATGTCTCACAATGAATGACAAAACCCAACAATGACAATTTTGATGCGTTTTCAGGCCTGCCTACCAGGCATTAGCTAGAGATGACATGCTGTGGGTATTAGCAGACGTCCAACTAGATGTCATTGACATAATGGAATTTAGATAGTGGATTTTTTTGGAGGTGCAGTCAAATGCAAAACGAGCACAGGTTTTGCCTTATTCAAACACACTAAGAAGCTTTTGTTGTTTACATAAATGTTTCAATGAGTTTTGTTCATAATTTTTTTTTTTTCAATAAAATCAGAATCTAGTTTTCTTTGGTTATTATTATTAATCTGATTTCATAATATATTATTAAATCAGCTTCTGTTCATATATGTATAGGTATTTTATTAACTTGTTTTGGGACTCACTTTTATAATAAGTGTCTTTAACTACTATGTACCTACATTTAAATGAATAAATTGATACAATGCACTTATTGTGTACATGCATGTTATTACATTGTACTTATATTTAAACATTTACCTGCATGTAATTGCATCTGTAATGACATCTATAATTAAACTGTTGACACCCTTAAACCTAACCATACCACCAAAAACTGTCCTAATCTTACCTGTACACCACCTCAATAACAGAAAAAGTGTTCTGCAATACAATATGAACACAATAAGTACATTGTACCTAACAATTATTAGTATTGTTATTATTATTGTTATTAGTAAGTGCATAGTAGTTAAAGACACCTAATAGTTTGACAAGGGCCAAATTGTGATTGCTAGAAAACTGGGTCAGAGCATCTCCAAAACTGCAGCTCTTGTGGGGTGTTCCCGGCCTGCAGTGGTCAGTATCTATCAAAAGTGGTCCAAGGAAGGAACAGTGGTGAACTGGCGACAGGGTCATGGGCGGCCAAGGCTCATTGATGCACGTGGGGAGCGAAGGCTGGCCTGTGTGGTCCGATCAAACAGACGAGCTACTGTAGCTCAAATTGCTCAAGAAGTTAATGCTGGTTCGGATAGAAAGGTGTCAAAATACACAGTGCATCACAGTTTGTTGCGTATGGGGCTGCATAACCGCAGACCAGTCAGGGTGCCCATGCTGACCTCTGTCCACCACCGAAAGTGCCAACAGTGGGCATGTGAGCATCAGAACTGGACCACGGAGCAATGGAAGAAGGTGGCACACCTTCAGGGATCTAGTGGAGTCCATGCCTCGACAGGTCAGGGCTGTTTTGGCAGCAGAAGGGGGACCAACACAATATTAGGTCATAATGTTATGCCTGATCGATGTATATGCCCTATTTTCATGCAATATGCCTAATTGTTAATATGACATGACATTTACAAATTTGCAAGTTCTTAAACAACACCAGAAATATGATTTAGATAATGCATGGAATAAATACAGCACCAAAAACTGCAGTATTAGTGTTAGCTATAATACCACGTAACAAATAATTTTTGTGCCAATGCCAAAGAAAAAAAGAAAAGAAAAGGAAGGCATTTTGTTTTCCCTTTTTAAAGTTGATAAAGTTGATTGTATAATTAGTTGCACTTTATTATTTGTATTTAGCATTGTTTTTTCCTGCTGTCCCTGATCAGAATAGACCTGTGCTCCATTATTTTGGGGTGGCAACCACCAATTGAGAATAAGTGAATTAGATAAAATGACATAAATGTTCCAATTATGTATAATTATGTCCAATTTGTGTACCTATTAAATTCCCTGTGAACACCTGCACACAATTCCTTCATTCCTTTTTACAAGCAGCACGTTACAGTTGGGAAATGCTAATCACTGCTTTTTAAAATGTTTTTTTGGGGGATTTTATCAAAACAGAAAGATGAAAACCTGAATCGAAAGCCCCCCAAATCAATCAAATGTTGGTAAAACATTGGGGATTTGGGGAGCTTTCAATTCAGGTTCCCTTTCAGTCGGTCACGTTCAACGTACGTCGGACGTCACAGACGAATTGGGATCACTTCTGGGAGCCCCTATCAGCTTCGAGTGTATACAGAACGGGCCAATGGCCATTGGCGTGCGGGATTTGCATCTCGCGCTCCGCCCCGCACCGCAGGTATAAAGCGGAAGGAGATGCAGCGCACCTTTGTCATTCACTTCGGAGCCGATTGTGTGCTGCTGAAGAATGTTCCTGTATTATACAGAGATAATCAGAACGAGAAAGGAGAAGCTCTGAGTGTTGGTGTGAAGGCACAGCAGCGAGGACCGCGAGCTCACTGAGAGTAAAAACTGCTGTTATTACAGCAACTCTGTCAGTTCGGTGGGCGTTCACATTACTCTGAGTGCAAAACACAGGCTGCCCTGTGTTTTTGCCGCGGCTATCTCCCTGGGTGCTTCAACACGTTAAAAGAGCTTTTCCCCTAAAAGAGTACACGGGTGTGACACTGCGTCTTTTTAAAGACGTCATTCCACCCGTGCGTTTCTGGATGCGGTTGTTTCCTGTCCTTATTGACGGCCACGACCTCTCTCACATAAGCATGTTGAGATTTTGTTCGTGGGTGATCCATGTTCTCTCAGAAAAGGAGAATGTGATCACGTCGCCGTGCTGTTCGTCTCTCCTTCCTCGTAAGGTTTGAGCGTTCAGCGCGCCATGTGCCGTCTAGCTGCTAGCTGCCAGCTGCCACTCGGCGCTTTAGATGCGCGGTCGAGACTCGCAACCTCAAACGGGGCTAAGTCCCTTCGCCTATTCCCCGATCTAGTTTGTCTTCTGGTGCACCAGAAAAGGGCTACTTCGGCTAATAGGCCTGGGTGACCTGAGGATTACAGTGGGGCTTCCCTGCTGAGTACATCTCCGTGGGCCCCCACTCCTCTATCGCATCGCGAGCATGTTGAGACTGTGTTCGTGGGTGGTCATGTTCTCTCATGAGAGCATGGCCACGTCAGCGCGTTGTTCGCCTTGCCTTTTTCATAGGGGCTTGAGTGTCCAGCGCGCTGTGTGCCGTCTAACGGCCACGCTCACTGTCTCACATGCCTGCTGGTAGCTTTCAGATGGAATTGCTGGTCTAGAGACCTAGCGTTTCATTTGGGGCTCTAGCAGAGGACAGATGTCAATCGCTACATCGGAGAGAGGGCTGTTATGTGCTGAAAATGAGATGAGGCTGAGATTCCCACTATAATAGTGTGTGCTCATGCTGAATCAGATTCAGACTTGACAGCCATGCTTTCCCGGGTGTAACGCGTAATTCGCCTTGCCCGCCCCCTTGCCTTTTCCCCGGATGTGCATTGGAAAGCTTTGGCAGTGTGGAACTATTTGGTGCCAAAATATGGAACACCAAAGGGGCCATAATTCTGTATAAAGTTTTCCTCTCTCACTACCCTCATCGGTGGGGTGGCAGTGCCACTGTCAGGCCACCTCTGCCCTGCACTCTTAAAAAGAGACGAGGGTAGTTCTGAGCCGAGGTTGAGCTGCGCACAGTGACTAATCATATTTAAAGTCACAGCGCTGGCCCTCGGCCAGACAATGTCCACCCTGGTCCAAAAACACCCTTAGCACCCAGAGATGGAGGGGACAGCTCTTCAGGAGTTGGTGACAGCACCGCTCCTTCTCCCAGTGGAGGGCCGGGAGAGAATCCTTTGTTCAAATTTTGATTTCTTTTGTTTTCGTACCCAAAACTTCACTAGAGCTGTTTCCAAAATCTCTGGGTGCCAAGAGAGCGCGCTTGGCGGTGTACGATGCTCCCATGCCTTGTCACCCTCCGGTGCCTCTCTTATCGCAAGCAGGGAGTGCTGGCTGTGTCCAGGACGCACACAAGAGGCCTCCTCATACCCGTGCACCCCCTCAGCGGAAGCAGGTAAGTGTTGCATTGCACACTCAGACCCCACTTTGGACCGCTATGCCGTCCGAGTCAGGTCCCTGCACTCCGCTGCGCTGCCCCGCTGCGGGTACGTCTGTGGTACCGTTGGTACCGCTGGTTCGGTCGCTGGGAGCCTGGCTAGCGCTTCCCAGCCCGTCCCGCTGGCTCATCCGTATAATCAGACTCGGTTATGCGATTCAGTTCGCCCGGCGGCCCCCCAAGTTCAGGGGCATTCACTTTACCTCCATGTTGGAGGATGCCCCCGTGCTACAGGCGGAGATCGCAGTCCTACTGGCGAAGGACGCGATAGAGCCGGTCCCTCCAGCCGATATGAAGACAGGCTTCTACAGCCCGTACTTCATTGTACCCAAGAAAGGCGGCGGTTTACGGCCAATCTTGGACCTGCGGTTCTTGAATCGGTCCCTTCACAGGCTGCCGTTCAGAATGCTAACGCAGAAACGCATCTTCAGGTGCATCCGTCCCCAAGATTGGTTTGCAGCGATCAACGCGTACTTTCATGTCTCGATTCTCCCTCGACACAGACCAGTCCTACCCTTCGGGCTGTCCCTGTCACCCCGTGTCTTCACGAAAGTCGCGGAGGAGGCCATTGCTCCCATGAGAGAGTGTGGTGTTCGCATCCTCAACTACCTCGACGACTGGCTGATTCTGGCTCAGTTGCGGGCGCAGTTGTGCGAACACAGGGACATGGTGCTCAGTCATCTCAGCCTGTTGGGACTTCGGGTCAACTGGGAAAAGAGCAAACTCTGCCCCGTGCAGAGGATCTCTTTTCTCGGTATGGAGTTGGACTCAGTCAATCTGACAGCGCGACTCACAGAGGAGCGCGTCCAGTCGGTGTTGAACTGCTTGATTTCGTTCAAATGCAGGACGTACTTTCAGTCGGTCGTACGTCGAACGTGACCGACTGAAAGGGAACGTCTCGGTTACGTATGTAACCCTCGTTCCCTGAAGGAGGGAACGGAGACGTACGTCCCGTCGCCACAGTTGCTGTACCATCACTGCATGGCCGAGTCACTAGTTCGGCTCCTCAGTGAAAAACAAAGGTGCGCTGCATCTCCTTCCGCTTTATACCTGCGGTGCGGGGCAGAGCGCGAGATGCAAATCCCGCACGCCAATGGCCATTGGCCCGTTCTGTATACACTCAAAGCTGATAGGGGCTCCCAGAAGTGATCCCAATTCGTCGGTGACATCCGACGTACGTCTCCGTTCCCTCCTTCAGGGAACGAGGGTTACATACGTAACCGAGACGTTTTCATCTTTCTGTTTTGATAAAATCCCCAAAAAACATTACGTAAATTGATAATTAACTATGTCAATTTACATAATCTTATGCTGCGTTTCATCTGACTCAGATTTGTAATATTCCCACTTATACCCACTTTCAGATGACATTGGAACAAAAGCTAGCATTGACATTTTGTTTATCAGGTATAAAATTAGCAAACAAGATAATTTACCTTGTTTTACATATCTGTCTATGCAAATGTCTGCTGACCAAGTTATAATGTTTTTAAATGCAGGAACTTTGACTTCAATTAATGTGTGTTATTTACTTAAACAGTTTATCATTAAATAAACCACAGTGTTGTGTGACTTCTAACACCCATTTCTCAGTGAAACCTGAGATTTCCACGGTTTCTAATTTGGAAGTCTAACATCAAGTGCTGTTTCTTTGTTGTCATTTTGTCAGTATGAAGCTGTAAATTCTGGATGTCTGAGTTTAATATAATGCCGCATTAACCCTCAGATTGGTTATTTTATGGTGTATAATTTTGCGTAGATAATGACAGGACTTGCGCTTAATTTGCACCATTTCCACTTAGTTTACACCAAATATGGAGAAAATATAATTGATTATTCACAATGTCATTTTTTTTGTGTGTGCTGTGAATAGTCTAGCATTACATCCCTTCTAAGCGCTTTTCATGTCTCACAATGAATGACAAAACCCAACAATGACAATTTTGATGCGTTTTCAGGCCTGCCTACCAGGCATTAGCTAGAGATGACATGCTGTGGGTATTAGCAGACGTCCAACTAGATGTCATTGACATCATGGAATTTAAATAGTGGATTTGCTATGCTATAAATCAACTTCAATCCGCCCCATATTCAAACAGAGCATTGAGGAAAAATACACAAGTTTGGCCTCAACAATAGCCGAGCACAAAGACCAACACTAGACGCTGCCAATCACATGTTTGCATATTGGCATTTGAATGTATTTGTTTAAAGTTGTGTTTATTCTAAGGACGTTAAACATAGGATGAAAAAAAAAGGATGTTTATTGGCGAAAGTCGATAGCCATCTGGGGTACCATTGTTACAATTTATTTTGCAATCTGTTTCTGTTTTAAAATGCATTCTTGAAAAAGCAAGTTTATGTTTTCTCATTGGTTTTTTGTTTGACAGATTTTTTGCCCCGCCTGTTCTAAATAATATATCATAGATTTCAGCTAGAGATGGAAATTAAGGAATTTAGTGATTCTGGCTCACATTCCAACTAGTCAATAACTGTTCTGATCAATTTTGTGAGTGAGGTTTTAGATTGATTTAAACTGAGCTTACCATTTCAAGTCTTTGATTCACCAAAAATAACTAGCTTTATAAGATTTATTCATTCACAAGTTAGGTTTTTTAAAGTAACCTATGAGAAATGTATTTATTATCTAATTCCGGGTTCAGACTACACAATTTTGGCACAATTCGTTTGACGTAGGGTGTTGTGGGGATTCGTAAACGATAATTGGCATCGGGACGCAAGAATGTATCGTTTTATCTCGTTTAGTGTGTCATAGTGGACGACAACAGACTGTGACGCTTCACATCGTCCTGACAGAAAGACTAGCATGCTTAATTTTTTTTGGTCCTCCATGATGGGTTACGTCACATCTGTGATCAATAGGAGCACAGAAGCTCTTCCATACATAGCTTTCAAACATGGCTAAACGAAAGAGACGATGATATTGATGCTGCTAGGTGGAATTATGCAATGGAGGAAAGGTTTCTGAAGCTACAGTATAGCAACAATACTCCTGCCTTTATGATGTTTCCTCAAGTGACTACCACGACAGAGTGAAAAAAGATAAATGCTGGCGAACGCTAGTGGAGGCGCTTTAGAAACTCTACAAGTACTGGAATTAGCATTAAGCTAACACGCTGCTTCAGTAGCCATTGTTTGTTTACACTCTTGTTTCCAGAAGTCAGTTGCTAGTTCTGCCTTCTTGATGACATCACGCACGTCGTTAAAGACGGCTAGTGATGATTGGTCAGGAAGCAACGTGTAGTCTGACATGTTTCTTTTCCACAACACAGCAATAAGTTAGGAGTCAAAATCACATAATCTGACACAGTGACTAACATAACAGACACAAATTTGTGTAGTCTGAGTCCGGCATATTTATTGTCTTATTATTTCACGGTGCCTAGTCTTTCTCACACACATTTGCATTCAATTCATTCATAAGTTACACATCCACTAAAATGTAATTTTGTTTCATAGAAGCAGTGTCACTGAATAGTAATGAAAACCAGTTGGTTCTAGTATACAAAAAAGAATTTCGGCTGAATGGTTTATCCTTGTGAAAAAGGGGCACTTGTAGTGTACCTTAAATCTTAAAAGCATTAAAAAAACTGTAATTTAATATTATTTGTACATTAATATTATACATGCAATTTAATATTAATGATACAGGCAACTTAAGTATACTTAAAAGATAACACTTCCGTGACAATTCAGTGCAATTTTAAAAAGTGTCAAATTAAACGTTTTACATTAAAGTACACTTTTAAACATTGTTTTTTAGTGCTTTAAAGAAGTACACTTATTTTGATGACATCAGACATAATTATGAAATTACAAACCGTATAAAGACGTACTTAATACCTACATAAGTGGTCAAAATCATTCTAAAGTTCAGCTAATTGCACTTAATATAAATTTAAACTATAGTATATTTGCATTTAATTGCAGTTAAGTTTCTGAAAGCATTACATTTAGTTTGCACTTTGCACTGTAATAAGACTCTTTTTAAAGTATGGGTTACACTTTATTTTAAGGTGTCATTGTTACAGTGTCATTATATATTTAAGTACTGAGTAATATTAATTAACAGCATGTACTTACTATAGGGTTAGGGTAGGATTAGGGTTTGGTTGAGGGTTAGTTGCATGTAATTACACATAATTTACTGTTATTACTATGGTAAGTACATGTAATATATGTAACAAGGACATTGTAAAATAAAGTGTTACCATAAAGTGTTACCAAAGTATGCTAAAGTGTACTTCTTTTTCACAGGGGTAGTTTTGTTGTGTTATGAAAAGAATAATTGAGCGCATACAATTAAGCAACAGACAACATTTAGCTCAATTTGCCATTAAATACATGTCAAACACTCAACTTCCTGTTCTAATTAGCATCAAATCTATTTGTCAGGGCATTTATCAACCGCTTTCATCGTAATCTTCTCCAACCAATTAGCTTTCGTTAACCTACTCTGCCTTGCATCTTATAGTGAGCATCATGGTTTCAATTATAGGACATGTCTGCTATCAAAGCTAGTTAGAAAAAAAAAATTCCTCTGGTAAATATAAAGCCTTATTAATCAACACTTCTTGTCTCAAAATGTCTGTCTTTTAAAGGCACTCACACTGAGATCCTTGCCGACTCGTTAATTGCCAGGCACACCACTGCTTGCTGCATATTAATTACCTATTAGCCTTTTGCGCAAAGCATTACGACTTTGGATAGACTCCCTGCCACTGTGAGCAGTGATCATCCCTACATTATCAATGAGACGCTGCAGTCAAGCATGCTGAAATCAAATCGCATTTGAGACGCGGCAAGGCCAAAGTGCACTGGAGTGATTTAGAAATTTCATGGACACCGTTTTGCTTGGACGGGTTGTGAGATAATATTTAGCATCTGTCATTGTTTGGTGGGTGGTTGTTTGGGTTAGATGTGGTGCGATGTTGTAGAATTCTGGGTAATGTGAATGTTTGGAGGTGGTTAGCAGCTGTAGGGATGATGTAATGAAGCGGATCTCAGTCAGCTTGATATGGTATGAAATTTTTGTTCTGTATACATTGAGGGTTATGACATTTTTTTAACATTTTTTAAGTATGCACTGAGGAATAATGTTCAATAAGAGAGGAATGTGCATTACAAAAAGTGTAGCTCCATCAACAACAATCTCATTGGTTATATATTCCACATAACCGTTTATTTAACATTAAATATGTTATTATTTGCTGTGATTGTGTCATATTCCAGCCCAATCTCACGGGAAAATGTAACTATATTACAAGGTGGAGTTTTCGTATGAATTTGTATGAAAATGTATGATTGTCAGAAAAAAAAAGTAAGCTGGGCGTAAGCAGATCGTACGAAAACGTACGAATGAGACTTTGGGCCCTATCATAGCAATGCGACGCCAGGCGCGACACAAGTGTTTCAGCCTGACGCAGTTCTCAATTTCACGTCCTGCGCCACGTTGTTTAAATGGCAAATGCATTTGCGCCTATTCGTGCTCCCATGGGCGTGCTGGTCTGAAAACGAGGTGTGTTCAGGCGCATTGTTGGCGCGTTGCTATTTTGAGGCAACTGAAATAGACTGCGCTATTGACCAACTGAAACCTGGTCTAAAGTCAATGGCGCAATATTTTTTTGTTATTTAAAGAGCGCGTTAGTAATATGCGCCTATAGGCGGGTGCACAATGTGCGTACACTGCTTATTACACACACAGGGACGCACAGCAGCACACAAACATTTTTAAATATTAAAAATAAAAGGATTCCTCTCTGGAGAAACGTTCAGTCTTTCCGCTCGCGAATTCCGCCATGTACTGTAAATAGCGAATCCGCCATGGTGCAAGTGCAACTGGCTTTTAAAGGGAATGGGAGATGAGACTCTGATTGGTTTATTGCACGTTACACCCAAAACACACCCATTACTATTAAGAGAATAGGGACAACCCTTTTAGACCATGCGCCGGGCGCGACGACCATTTTTCACGTCGTTACACTAGCAAAAGTGGATTCAGACACACCCTAAGTGCACCTGTGCCGTGTGCTTTAGACCATGCGCTCCGATCGTTAAAATAGGGCCCTTTAGCGCTTTTCACACTGTGCTTAACCCCGGGTTATTGTCATTCTAAACACTGCTTTTAACCCCGGGTAAAGGCATTTCACACTTGTAATTTAGATACAGCGTTAGCACGGCTTTTTACACAGGGTTATGAAACCCTGCTCCGGAGCAGGGTTAGCACCGCTTTTTGCACTGTTAACCCCGCATTGCGGTGTCAACCTTGTACAGTGTGAAATGGAGCGGTGTTAGAATGTTACAGCTAGACGCTTAGCAAAAGACAACCAATCGCATACTCATATTAGTGTACTTTGGACATTCACGGAAACACTGTGCATTGTATATAAACAGTAAATCAGCGTTTGAGAGGAAAAATGTCAAATGCTGACAGAAAACATGACCATTTGAGTGAAGAAGAGACTTCTTTCTTACCTTTATAGTCTGAAATGTCCATTCAAACTCAATAGTACAGTCGGCAATATGAGGATGCGCAATGCTATAGCTTTTATGTAAACAGGTCGGGTGCTGCGTTTATCCAATCAATGACAATGACACCGCAACTATGCAAATAAGGACATTAACCCAGGGTTTAGGAATGTACAATGTGAAACATCAGTTTATGAATACCCAGGATTAATTGTTAACCCCGGGTAAATTATGAGCAGTGTGAAACGTGAAGCAAGATAACCCAGGATTCCATTTACCCAGGGTTTAGAATGACCCAGGGTTAACTATTTCAAGTGTGAAAAGCCCTTTTATGAATTCATATGAATTATCCACCAATTCGTAAAACAGTTATGACTGCCATGAGAGTGAGTTGCATATTCCATGTTCATGCAAATGACTTGGTTAAAACAGTCAACCCACTGTCAGCCCAGTTAATAAGTGAAGGAATGACAACAATGAAGCCATTTTTCTAGTTTCACAGGTAAAACACAGATTTGCTGTGACATCTTTCACTCTCTTGTGTTGGAGAGACAGGGAGGTGATGATTGAGTTACCACCCAGCTGAAGAGCGATAAGAGCATGTGTGTGCGTGTGTGTGTGTGTGTCAGAATTGAAAGAGCCTGGTGACAGTGATGAATCGAGCTTGTGAGCAGGTCTCACAAAAGACTAAGCCATTGAGAGGTGATAAACAGGGCGGCTGACTTTCAGGTGTGTGTGTGTGTGTGTGTGTGTGTGTGTGTATGTGAGTGTGTGTTTATATGATTTATGAGGACACAAATTTGCATAATGACATGATTATTACACTGGTATTACAATGTAATCGTGGTTTATGAGGACATTTCCTGAGTCCTCGTAGTTAAAATGGCTTAACAAACATAGTAAACAATGTTTTATTAAAGATGTAAAAATGCAGAAAGTTTTCTGTGATGGGTAGGTTTAGGGGGATAGAATATACAGTTTGTACAGTATAAAAAACATTAATACCACTATGGAATGTCCTCATAATGATAGGTCCACCAACGTGTGTGTGTGTTCACAGGTGCTTGTTGGCTAAAAATGTGTGCCAAGAATCTATTCTCAAAGATATTTGGGTCATATTAGAAGATCTCATCATTCATCAAAATTTATGGTAAATTAAATCAAGTTAAATAGTGATATAATCAAAACGGAAAACTAAATTCTGCTTATCTTAATATAATTTATTTAGTTGAGTAGGATTTAGTGTTAAAATTTGATTAATTTATACATTTGATTTTACAAACACACACATTTACAGAATTATACACTTTGTTCTGTTTATTTAATATTTGTGTTATGCTTTAGCTATCAATATGTTGTCAGCTCCATTTAACACATGATTGATGAAAACCTTTTTTGCAAGTAAATGAAAGTTAAAAACAATATATATTTCATTTACTTGCAAAAAAGGTTTTCATCAATCATATATATATATATATATATATATATATATATATATCAATTATTAATTAATTAATTATTATTAACCACTTCTCATATCTAAAGATAGAAAACTGTGTGAAAACCTATGCCTAGTTATGACCTAGTTCATTCTTTTAATTCTGATGTTACATCATCAACCATATAATGTTTCTGTTATCCCGAGTAACATCTGGGAATGCTTTAATTTCTGCTTTGTTATTCTTTGGCTATTTGTTAACAGGTTCATAAATGCTCAAAACAAATCAATAAAGTCATGGTGTGATAAAAATATGATTATATGTTCAGTTTACAAATCAATACAAAGACATCAAAAAGCTTTTAGTGCTAGACAGCTATGCTAAATCAATAAGTAGAATGAAATCAGCAAAAAAAAAAAAAAAAAATGCCTGTATGATGGAAAATTTCAATATTGTATTTCCTGGTCTAATGTTGCATGACAAGAGAACAAGATTCTGTCTAGGTAAATCAGTCAGTGACTGAAAAACCCTGCAAGGTTTGCAAAGGGAAAAGGTCTTTAGGAAATAAATAAATACATAAAATAACACTACCAAATCCTTCCTTTTGGTGCTGTTGGATTATTGCTTGAAGCACTTTTTTTTCTAATCTTTAAGGAAGCATCTGCACGGCTCATGAAACAATTTCATGAAATATGCACGATATTTTTAACTATCAGTTCTCTGCTGGTTTGAGCCCAGCATGTCAGAACAGATATATTCTTGTCTTGTGACTTCATTATGTAGATAAACTGTTGAATAATCTTGTCGCCTAAGCTGTTCATTTAATAAAGACATGTGTGGCCGTTGGACTCGAGTGTAATGCAATCAAAGGTTCCTACAAGCTCCATTAGTGCAGGCCAGCACCAATCCTTTATTTAATCAAAACTTGTTTCGTTTCCATTAACACAGGCTTTTATATCATAATGCTGCATGACATTTGTGGGGATTATGCAGCGTGGAGTTGAGTGAAGTGTGGAAAAATCCATTTTTCCATGTTGTGATCTATATCTGTCAACTTGCCATCTCTTCTAAATGGATCACGGTCAGATGACGAAATGTTTAAATGAAGTAGCTGAATTGACAGGTTGAATGTAATTCCCTAGTATCAACACGCCAGTCTTCAGTGTCACATGATCCTTCAGAAATCATTCTAATGTGATGATTTGCTTACCTACCTACCTACCAAGTACTGCGGTCTTTAGCATCCTTGTTAGCGTACCCGCCTCCAATGCCAGAGACACCGGTTCGCATCCCACTTGGAGCGGATCGAGTAGGACCGGTTACACCAGCAGGACGCAAGTTAAAGGGATAGTTAACCCAAAAATGAAAATTAGCCCATGATTTACTCACCCTCAAGTCATCCTAGGTGTATATGACATTCTTCTTTCAGATGAATACAATCAGAGTTATATTAAAAAATGTCCTGGCTCTTCCGAGCTTTATAATGGCAGTGAATGGATGTTTCTGTTTTGAAGTCCATAAAACTGCATCTATCCATCATAAAAGTGCTCGTAGGACGCAGGCGTAGCGTAAGTTCCGGTGACGAACGCGGAAGCGCAGAGGATAGAGCAAAACAAAACTTGGTTCTCGCGAGAACTAGCATATTCTCACCGGAGCGTCTTACGTCATACGCTGGAACGCCAGTCTCTCGTGAACGCGCATACGAAGGTTAGCGGAAGTTAGAGATTACAGTTTATAAAGTTTTAAATATGGATATTTTTCTCACACAAACGCATCGCTTCGTTTCAGAAGGCCTTTATTAACCCCCCGGAGCCTTGTGGAGCACTTTTATGATGGATAGATGCAGCCAGGACATTTTTAAATATAACTCTGATTGTATTCGTCTGAAAGAAGTATGTCATATACACCTAGAATGACTTGAGGGTGAGTAAATCATTGGCTAATTTTCATTTTTGGTAGAACTATCTCTTTAATGGTAATTGCAAGTCACTAAGAACTGTCTGTAATTTAGGCCGTGTGTCCACCAAAGCGTTTTTTTCACGCGGCTGGCGTATTTTTCCAATTGTTTTCAATGGGAGCGCCGCGTTTTTAAAACGGCATGAGCGTAACGAGGCGCTGAGCGTCTATTTCATGCTCAAGCGTTGAGCATTCGCCATTTTTTACTGGTCGCCGAGAGTTGAAGAACTTTGGTTAAAACACAGCGCTCATCATTGTCACTTTTTTACCCAGCCGTCCAATCACAGTGGAGGAGGGGCGGGACAAATACAACACTGACCAACCGCCACATTCTGCTTGTACAATGTCAACAGATGACAGCAACAAGCATAATAACTGAACAAAATCATTTAAAACAAGAGCCAGAGCAAATACTTTACATTGTATCAGCATTTTTATATAGAAACCGACTATCTGTGAAATGAGACACTAGTACCACTTCCGTGGATAATCTGTATCATAGCAAGCAAAGTGTCTCAACTGAAAAAAAGGAAACGCTGCGCTGCCAAAACGCTCTCAAGCGCTCACAGCTAGGCGTTTTCAGCAGAGCGCCTAGCGTTTTCAGCTGGCTAAACACGCTTTGGTGGACACGCGGCCTTAGAGTCAGTTCTAGTTAGCACAGCTCTAAAAGAACTATAGGGCAATATGAGGTGATTTTAAAGGGATAGTTCTCCTAAAAATGAAAATTCTGCCATTTGCTCACCCTCATTTCATTCCAAACCTGTGTGCATATTTTTTTTTCTCTGTGAAACACAATTTTTCACCATACTAACCTAAAACAAGCAATCCGTTTAGCTCATGCGAGGGTAGTCTCATCTAAATGCTGCCAATGGGGCAAAGATGATCTATTTATGGCCTCAGACAGGCGGCTACAGTTGAGCAAATCTTGTCTGGAGGCCATTGCATTGGCACTAAAACGATGGATATGCAAGTCATCCAGAAGAAAAAAGTGTTGAGACCATTTTACCGTGCTTTTAGATCAGGTGATTTGGCAACAGATAAATAGGAATTGGTCAATGATAAACAGGGACAATTTGGCCACAGAATATATTGGCCCAAAATACAAATTACAATGTATCTTTCCTTTTTGACAAGACATTGACTGTACCTGTATATTTTTAATCATTTTAGCAAAAATACTTGCTAGTTACTCTGCAAAGCTAGAATTAGAATTTAGTCAAAGCAGTTACAGGTTATCAATATAAAGGGTCGATAACTATAACTGTAAAAGTCCACACCACAGCTGTACATCAGTAGCTGTATTAGTATCAGTGATACTGGCCTTCATTCATAAAAAGATGCCATTAAACAGGTATTTAAAATATACTGTCTTTGTTGTTTCTATATTAATTTGGAGATTAAATGTGAACATTATAAAATATATTAAAAACGTATGTGTTTTTAATCGCGATTAATCACAGAAAAAGGTGTGATTAATCGAGTTAATTTTTTTAATCAATTGACAGCACTAATTTGTAGCAATCATTCTAGGTGTGAACGGGCCTTAAATAGTGGTTGGCAGATTTTTATAGGGCACATTTATTGAAAAACATATTTATTTTTTTAAAGAGTTGATTTACTGTAGACTTACTTTGCCTATCCTGATGAATGACACAAGTATTAGTTTAGACAATCATAAAATAGCTTATTTAAATATAAGTTTTGGTAACACTTTAGTATGGGGAACACATATTCACTATTAACTATGACTTTTGCCTCAATAAGCTCCTAATTTACTGCTTATTAATAGTTAGTAAGGTAATTGTTGTATCATTTAAGTTTTTGTATTGGGTAGGATTTAGGGGTGTAGAATAAGGTCATGCAGAATAAAGCATTAATATGTGCTTTATAAGTACTAATAAACAGACAATATGCAAGCTAATAAGCAACTAGTTAAAAGTATCCCATACTAAAGGGATACCGAAGTTTTAAAATTAATGTTAAACCTCATTTGCAACTTATTTGCTTCAGTAATCTGTCACATTTTCAATTAAAACAATGAAGTCATGATTTTATACTTTCAAAACGGATTGGCTTGTGATGGAATGCATATTAAAAAAGTAAATAGGCTCCATTTTGATTTCATATTGAAATTTAAGAAAATTTCAGAGACTGTTTTTGGAGCATATACGCCTTAAGTGGACTTCAAGGAAAAGCATGAAATACTACGGAAGTGTTGAAAATGGCCCGTTAATAATAGTTAAATGCTGAATGATATATATCATATTATTCTACCTTAGCTGCCGGTTTCAGCTCGGCTTGTTCTCGCTGTGGCTCAGAGTTGGGTTGAATTCACAGCGCACCTCTGCTGTCTGCCTCTTAATGCACACCAGGGAGGCTTTAATTAATGTCTTTGTGTGCACTCTGGACTGCCGAGGCCATTGATAATCTATCTCTCTCTCTCCATGGCAATACATTATCTAAATGCATTTTGCGCTGACAGGGTGTCTGCTGTGTATAAGCACCTGTCCTGAATCGAGAAGCATTTAAGTAGTTGCAAAAACCAGATATACTGATTCCATTTGTCCCACTTGTCGGTGTGATATTGTAAATTGTGGTTTAATGCTTTCTGAGCATGTTTCTGTGAAAAGTGTAGAATTTCATAAGTGAATGTTTGAAGATTTATATTAGGGCTGTCAACGTTTAATTTGATTAATTCAAGATCCTTAACATGTTAAAATAATTTAACTTATTGTGTTCAAAGCATCAGCTCTCTATTGAAATAAGCACCTGCTCTTTTAACTGAAGTTGTTGAATGTTTGACTTTAATGACTAAATTTTCTCATCAGCCCTGAACAAGCTGTACAAAGGCACTGATCGATCACATTAGTAATTTAATCACCTCTGTATTGTGCTTCATATCTCTGCAGTCTGTAAGTCGGGATTTTACCGATCAGCTCTTCAGACCAAAAGCTGCAGTAAATGTCCTCCCAGAAGTTTCACCAAGGTGGAGGCTTCCACATCCTGTCAATGTGAGCAGGGATACTACAGAACCGAATCAGACCCCACCAATATGGCCTGCACAAGTAAGTTCCACTTCCGTTATGTGTGCCGTTATGCAATATTTTTGGTATAATGTTTGTAATTTAGTCATGATACTGTATCATCTTGCAGAGCCCCCTTCCGCCCCACGAAACGCCATCTCCAACGTGAACGAGACCAGCGTCTTCTTGGAGTGGACCGCCCCGGAAGAGACAGGTGGCCGGAAAGATGTTAGATACAATATCCTGTGCAGTAAGATCAGCACAGATTCAGGCCACTACGAGCCGTGTGGAAGCCATGTGCGATACCTCCCCCAGCGGACGGGTCTGAGAAACACCTCTGTCATGGTTGTGGATCTTCTGGCTCACACCAACTACACCTTTGAGGTGGAGGCTGTGAATGGGGTGTCAGAACTAACTGCCCCTTTACGCCAGTATGTCTCGCTCAATGTCACCACCAACCAAGCGGGTGAGTAGATTCGTCCCTCTGGAATTGTTCTCATTACATGCTAACATGACAATACTGTCTGCAAGATAGTCATTTAACTTGTGCTGTGTGACATATATCAGAGTAAAACAAAATATTCAGCTGGAAACAATGTAGAGCGTGGATTTATTTGATCCTCAAATGCAAACCATCTAATGTTGGCAAAGTGGACAAAGGGCAACTGAGGGCTATATACACTGAGAAACATTGGGGCTGTGTTCAAAAATCGTCCCCTATACCCACTATTCCCTACATTACTCCACTAATATAGTCCACTTGAAGGAGTGAGTGAAAATGAGTCAGTGAATTCGGACACTGAGTGCGCCGGAAGGGCTGCCGCTTTTGCATAGTTTGTGCTTGCTGTTTAATAATCATTTAAAAATTGGCAAACTGGCAGCTCCAGTAGTAATGAAAAGATTTATCTTAAACTCTGTCATGGAAACTAGCATGTATAAACCTTAATAAACAATTTAATAATTAATCAAAAAGGAATTTATACCAGTATGGTATTACGCTGTACCCACATTGGACAAGCGGTTTGGAAAATGGATGGATTGATGATTCAGCTTCGGGCGCCATCTTCTGGTCAGATCGCTTCATTTGGCACAAACCTCACAGTGTATTATGGGTATTCTATCTAGCTGTTGAGCGTACATCAGTTGTACACTCATTATTGCGGTGCATTATGGGATTGAATAAGTGCACTCGATAACGTATGCTATGGTTTCGGTCACCGCCACAATTGTCTGTCCCCTCAAAGGGCCCTATTTTAACGATCTGAGCACATGGTCTGAAGCGCATGGCGCATTTGTGTGCTGCTGCGCGTCCCTGTGTGTGTAATAAGCAGAGTGTACGCGCTTTGTGCACCCACCTATAGGCGCATATTACTAACACGCCCTTTAAATAACACAAAAAATACTGCAGTCGTTTTTAGTTGCCTCAAAATAGCAACGCGCCAACAATGCGCCTGAACACACCTCGTTTTCAGACCAGCACGCCTATGGGCAAACAGATGGACTCAAGTGCATTTGCTATTTAAACAACGTGGCGCTGGACGTGAAAATGCGTCAGGCTGAAACTAGCAAAAAACACTTGCGTCGCGACTGGCATCGTATTGCGCCGGGTGTATGATAAGGGTCATATTTTATATGCCCTATTTAAGGGTATAGGGGGCGATTTTGGACTCAGCCTAGGACTAAACAAGGTATTTAACAAGACACAGGTGAAACACATGAGGGCAAATCAAAAAACCATGGCAACAGTAGAGCATGAACAAAGAAAACACAGGAAACTGAACTGAGAACAGTGCAAAGCTGAAGCAAAACACGAACACCTTAAGACCAGACATGGCATTAAGGCCGCATTTGCATTGGTTCAAGTGACCCAATTCTGATTTTTTTCCTCCCATGTGGCACAGATCGGATATGACCCACGAACGTGTAAGCAGAAAAAAAGCACATGGCCTCATTTCAGGCCTCATTCATATGTGGAAATAAATCTGAAATGAATTGGATATGTGCATTTGCGTCTGCCATGTAAGCGGACAGATTGGATATTCCTGTCAATGCGAGTCGTACGTCTTGGAAAAAGTGCCTGGCAAATGACATCAACTCAGGTGGACACCAACCGTGATCACATGACTCTTTTCAATGGCACAATGTAGGATGAAGGCTCAACCCAGTGGAGACATGCTGAAGTTTTATGTCTTTTTTTTTAGCCTTTGGGGTAAAGAGATAGTGACCTTTAAAGATGGTGCGGAAAACATTTAATTTGCGTCCATTGCAAATTGCTGCGTTTTTACTTCCTTTTCGGCCTAAGCTAATGCAGGCCACGTATACCTTGGGCTGATTCGGCAGTGTAAATGCAGATATCAAATATGGGTCACTTTTAAAGAAGATGACAGCTGGTCGTCAAAAAAAAAAAAAAAATCTGATATAGTCAACAAATAAGAATCGGGCATCAAGACCTGCACTGTATATGCAGACTTAGATGTACTAAAGTCCTACTAAAGTGGCTAAAGAACCTTTTTTTCCACTGTAAAGAACCTTTTAATGGAAATATTTGGGTAACTGTTAAAAATCTTCATGGAACATGAATGTCTGGAGTGTAGAAAAACAAACAAACAGTTGAGATATTAAACAATATTAAAAATGATTTTTCTTTTCTACAGGGTGATATTATTGGTTAATCTCATTTTCCCCACCCACATGACCTTGTTTATATTATTAGAAAAGGGAAATTATTTCAGAGATGGCGAAAGTTATTACATTTTAAAGAAAGCAGATATTTTCATTTAGACTAATGTGCACAATAATACTATAATTAAATAGGGTAAATCCTTATAGAGGAAAATTTCATTACTTGTTGCCTTTAACGTGATAAAAAAACCCACCGAGAATTATTTACTGTAAAACAGCAGGTATTTTTTTATACTGTTTAACCAGTCAATTTACGCCATTTATATAATTTTCAAGGTTGCCATGTTACTTCTTATTCACATATATAAAAAGAGGGGTAACAAGGGTAACTGGCACTAAAACCTTTTCAATGCAGTGGCACCTCTCCTGACTGCCATTGACTTTTCATTAAGCTAATGATGACCCTAATGGACACTGAAGCCTAATCTGATTTATCTGTAAGCGGGTCTGTAATTGCAGGGGATTGCCCAGAGACAGCGGGGTGGGGACTCCTTTTTGCCCCTAATGAGTGTGTGTGTGTGTGTGTGTGTGTGGTGGAAGTGTTAGTGTTGATAAGGCACTTTTGAAATGAAGGATGTTGCTTGAGCCGAGTGGAGCTTGCAGTGGAATACTTTGCAGTGGAGCGTTTTGCCTCTGCGGTCTGGATAATCCGCTTGGTCAATGTGTCGAGTAGCGGTCATGTTTTATGTGAACTGGATGGCTGGAGGCTAAGCGAGAGGTTTGGCTGGAGTTCTGAGACCAGACGTGCTCGCGAAGGTGCTTGAATGTCTGAACATGAAGCGCTATTGAACTATTGAGGGGGAATACAGGCTTTCACTGTGTCGACTGACTGAAAATCACTTTTCCATTATCTTGCTTTTGTCTTCCCTCGTTTGAAGCACAACTCCATTTGAAGATTTTTGTAAGCCAGTATTCAAAGCAGACACATTCTGGGATATTCCTACAATCCAGTAAATGTACTATGCCCCTATTATACTTTTCATATACTACCTTTCATGCAGTGTGTAATGTAGCTGTTTGTGAATGTAAAAGGTCTGCAAAGTTTCAAAGATCAAGTCCTACGGTCTTCATGGATGCCCGCAAACAAACATTGTAGTTGTAGCTAAGACTAAAAGAGTTTGGTTTGTGTTTTCAACATGTCAAGAAGACGCTGTTTTCTGTGCTGCGAATGCTTCCAAAGAATGTGGACTCGCACTAGAATTGATAGAGTAAAAGTGACGCCGATGTTACTGTTAGTATCACTGTGTATCAAGTGATGAGGAAGATCCAGAACATAGATTCAGATATGGTAATGGGCATTTGGTTTCCGACACACGCTGTAAGCAGAAGATCACAACAGACTGGGCCATGTGACCGGTCAGAGCAGAGTAGACCAATAACAACAGACTGGGGCATCTGACCAATCAGAGCAGCGTAGACCAATCACAATAGACTGGACTGTCTGACGAATCGGAGCAGAGTAGACCAATCACAACAGACTGGGCCATCTGACCAATCAGAGCAGAGTAGACCAATCACAACAGACTGGGCCATGTGACCAGTCAGAGCAGAGTAGACCAATCACAACAGACTGGGGCATCTGCCCAATCAGAGTAGCGTAGACCAATCACAACAGACTGGACTGTCTGACGACGTTTTTTTTTTTTTTTTTGTAACATTTTTTTGATATTGGATGCATGTAAACCTATTGTAGGAGACATTCAAAACAAAATTAGGAACCTTTAAAATAGCATAATTATATATACTAAATAAATACTAAACTCACAACTTTGATTAAAGATGGAAATAATTTTGGTTAGTTTTGTTTTTCATAATATCAGTGTTTTTATTGTTAACTAAAACTAAAACTTAACTTTATTTGAAATTAAGCTAAAATACATTAAACTATTATATGAAATACTTAAACTTAAAAAAAATTGAAAGAAATTTGAAAATTTTGCCTTGGCAACAACTGAAATATGTTTAAGTTGAAGTATTAAATTACTAAAACCAACACAGGAATAAATTAAAGCCAAATAGAAATGTGTAATAAAAAGGACAAAAGCACATAACAAACTTACGCAAACTTAATCAAAAATTAAAATCAAAATTAAATCAAAATATTATAATACTTTATAATTATGCTAAATGAATATGAATTGGGTGATTATTAAATTGTATCTATTTTTTAATCAAAATGTTTCAAGCAAACCAACTTTTCTTGGGAATTTAGTTTTAATTGTCAGTTTATAAGTATCCCCAAGTCCTCAATATTACTGTATATACTATAATAATATAGTAATAATATGGTCATAATTTGTACAAAAATGGATATGACTTCATCCAGACAATTATCTTGCCATTGAGTAAATAATGAAGTTATAATAAGCCTGCAACTTTTTTTAAATAAATATCTTCTCAGATTACAACACAAACATGTTTATTTTATCCTTTTTTTAAGTTACAGAGACAACAAGGTTCTGGATAACAGGAATTACCCATATATCAAATGAAATGCTCTGGCTATGTAGCGTTGGCCAATCAAAATCGTATTTCCCATTTTGAATGTTGTGCCAATCAAAGCAATGCTAAACCGTTAGTGACCTATAAATCAGTATATGAATACGGCAGGGTACCTCAGGCTTACAGCACTGCAACACAATAACAGGCGCAGGTGTTGCAGGTGCCATTAGGCATAAAACATTTATTTCCACTTTGCGTAATCCATTATCGTAAACTCTCAGCCCTTTTTTGCAACCTTTACGTACAAACACTGCATTCTAATTTTGGGAGAAATATTTAACATAATATTTGTGCCTATTTCTGTGCCGATGCATCTCTGTCACAAAAGCACAGCAGATGCGGTTACGAGGCATACAGAAACAGTCTTAGGGTGCTAATTTATTTCACAAGGGCTGTGAGGGTACAGTATTTCCCCCTAAAGAGACGACTTCAACATCTGCTCAGCTCATTAAGTTACTCTCAAATCAACAGAGGAATTATGCTCTTTAAAACACTATTAATTATGACAAGCAAAATGATCATTTCTGCAGCACAGGGCGAGCTGTCATGCATAGTCAACAAGGCTTGTGTGTGGAACGTTAGCTCGCTAACGCGAATCTTTACAAAGCTGTAGATGATATAAATTCTGTTTTTACTTCTGAAGTGGGGAGATTTTTAGAACTGGAAGCAGATTGTACAGGTTGATCAAATGCTCGCTAATTTCCAGCGTTTTTGAACAAGCTGGATTTCAAAACAAACTGAATAGTTTGCAGGTGCAAGTGATTAGCGCGTAGCATTGGCGTGCCTCTCAAGTGCTTTCCCTGATAAATGTCGACAGACGCATGAGTGGAGGCATTTGTGGAGCTCTTTTTTGTTGCCGAATTATTTTGTGAGCCTTGACTATTTTCTCATTGACAGCTGAGTACATGATGTATCGTTCTGAAAAGAGTTGTGACACTAAGCGTTCTCAAAGCCTCTCAGCAAAGCTCTTCTGGCAAGCGGCTGTGAGCACTTGTGCTTTACTAAACTCAGCACATCCGTTTGAATCTCTGCAGATGGTGACCCGATCGCTATTAGGGAGCAACTAACTAAAAGTAGCAGCACAACTAACTTTCAATAGTTTGATAGCCGTTTTTAAAATAGTTTAGCTTTCCATTAACATGTTCATTTCAACTAGTAGCATCACATTATATTGCGCATACAGGTTTACAGTAAAGCAAGCTAATAATTAGCAACTCATGTACAATATTAGAAATTCATGTTAATGCTCATGAATTGGTTTGTTTGGCCAGATCATGTAAAGGCACTGATTAAAAAAATGATTCATCACTTCTGTATAGTTAGCTATGTTTTGTTTTTAGCCTGTAGCTGACAACTACGTTGTCAAAAGATTAGCTTAACTACACTACTTAAAATTATAAGTAGCTACAAATTTCAAAAAAAGCTACAAATCTACAAATTTCAGTTTCAAAGTAGCTTCGCCAGCTCTGAAGTCATTTTAAAGCTACATGATTTTTTTTTTTTTTTTTTATTAAAAAACAAAAACAAAATGTTATTAAAGAGAGAGTACAAATATCTCTCATCCAAACCATATATATACCGAATACACTTTGAATAATGAGTGTAGAGTTGTCGGGATGCATGTCAGGATGGATTTTGCTGGTAATTACATACACCATTCACCTATATGTGTGTCATGTCATATCCATACACAGAGTAAAGTATAGCGTGTCACAATGAATGAGAAAAAACAGTAAAACTCTGGGGAAAATGGAAGCTTGTTTCCACCATGGACAATCAATCAATCAATGTCAAAAATAATTGTGACTTTTTTTCCCCTTGAAATTCTGAGTTTAGATATAAACTCAAAACTGTGAGATATACACTTGGAATTGTGAGAAATCAAGTCAGAATTGTGAGATATAAACTTGCAATTGCAAGAAAAAAAAAAGTTTTTTTTTAATTTAAAAATTACCTTGTTATTTTTTATTCTGTGGCAGAAACAAGCTTCCATAGGGGACTCGCCCATTTTAAAACAAACAAACAAAATATATATATATATATATATTTATTTGATATTTGGTGCCTCCAACTACATTCGTCTGCACAGAGGTGCAAAGCCAAAACACAACCAAAACAATGTAACTACTATGTACTTACATCAAAAAATAAGTACAATGTGCTTATTTTGTTCATATTGTATTGCAAAACACTTTTGCTGATATTGAGGTGAATACAGGTAAAGTTAGGGACAGGTGTGATGGTATGGGTACGTTAATGGGTAGGGTTAGGTGTAAGGGAAGTGTAAACAGTGTAATTTTACAGATGTAATTACATGCAGGCTAAAGACGAAATAGTGTTGGGTGGTATCTGATAAAAATAAAATAGCCTATTATGCAAACTGCCTTGCAAACAAGCGCTAAGTGATAGTTTAAGTTTAGTTAAGTTTATGATTAAGTTTAGTTAAGTTTATGTTTATGTTTACAATTACCAAACAACGTCACAACTTGCCACATTTCTACAGAGTAACAGATGTACGGCCACAGGTGTGTATATATATATATATATATATATATAGACACCAATTTTAAATAATTTTGATTTTGTTTCCACAAAAATATAAAGCAGCAGACGCAGGTGTTGCAATCAGTATATAAGAATGATTTCTGAAGGATCATGTGACACTGAAGACTGGAGTAATGATGATCACAGGAATAAATTACATTTTTACATATATTAAAACAGAAAGCATTATTATTTTTAAATTGTAATAATATTTCACAATATCACTGTTTTTTTCTGTATTTTCGATCAAATACATGCAGCCTTTGGGAACATTTCATTATTTATTTATTTTTTTTTAAATGTTACCGAACTCAAACTTCTGAACGTTAGTGCATAATAAAAATAAATAAATAAATAAAAGTAAGATATAATTTAAGACATATTGGCCTGGTTTCACAGACAGGGCTTAGATTAAGCCAGGATTAAACCTTAGTTCAATTAGGACATTTAAGTAGCTTTTATAAAACATTACTGTTGTGCATCTTGAGACAAAACAATGGCACTGACATATTTCTAGACATGTCAGTGCCAGTTGCTTTCAGTTAAAACAGCTCAAACATACATTTTAGTCTGGGACTAGATTAAGCCTTGTCTGTGAAACTGGGGGATTATCTGAAAATATACAATAATTATTTTTATTTTAGATGGTTTTGTTTATCAAGCACATATATCTATCTCATTCGTTTTTCATGTTGATAATTTTTTTATGATAATCAAGACAAAAGTACTGTTTAAGTAAATAGGTTTTGCATTGTGCTAGAATCTGTGGGCTTCTTTCTAGCCAGATGCTATAAATATAAGGGCAGATATGTTTGGCAAATATAAGATTGTATTTCGTAGCTAATAGTTCTCAGGCCAGGCCTCTGGCTGCATGGCATTGAGTCTGTTGGCATGAGCTATATCTCAGGCCTAGATTTGGCCGATGGGCTGCTCGTCTCTGCCAGGGGTTTTTCATCTTGCTTCTCGGCAGGGCTCCCCAAACAACACTTGTTTACAAACACACGGCCTGTTGAGATCTTCGTGTTGGCAGTGATTCGGGGACGGAGAAGAGGAGATGACCTTTCTTAGCCAGATGAAAAGTACAGCCCGGCATGCTAACTTCAATTAAATTACATGCAAATATTTGCTTGGAAGATTCCACCCACACAAAAAACAATATTGCCTGGAGTCACTGTGGTACCGCCAGGAAGTGATGCTGCTCACACTAAACTGGATTTTTGTTTGACAACTGCGATTAAGCTAAAGTGGCTCGTCTGTGTGAAATAAAAGACAAAAATAGTTTGCTACATGAGTTCGGTGTGGAAGTAGTGACATTTCTTGCTGTTTCGTGTTAGCGATTCCACGACTGGCAGAGATATCGAGTGTTACCGAGTTAGAAGATTGTCACACTAGATGAAGGCAACACTTCCCATTTGGAGGCATTAATCAGAGTGCTATTATCACACTTCCTCTGACACGTTTCCCGGAGAATGCTGCCGTTCCATCTGTTAATGAACTGAGAGGCGGCACTTTGGCAAGACCTTTGCACTGTGAGTTGTCATCGGTGACAAGACCATTGAGGACTTTATTACCTTTGCATTTTAGAGCTAACAGTATTTTGCAACTCACTGTTTGGCAAGTGTTTTGAATCTTTGGCCTTTTGGAAATGGAAAAAGATCATTTCAAGTTGTGAAATAAACACTATCTGGATTTATCACATTTATTAGATGGTCCACAATTTACTCAGCGAAGCTTGTTAGATGAAATCTCTCACTGAACTAAAAAGAGGACTGTGAAATTTCACACGGAGGAAAGCTTTATTGCTTTTGTGTTGCTGTCTTATAAAGTCTATGCCAAATATGCACATTTCTGTGTTGATTCTGGGAGAATATCTGTGGAATTAGATAAAATGATTTTTACACTCATAGGTTAATGGAAGTAAGATCAAATTAGTCCAAAATATGCATAACCTTTTGCATAACCAAAGAATTTCTGCACGAACTGTCAGAAACCATCTCAGGGAAGCTCATCTGCATGCTTGTCGTCCTCATCGGGGTCTCGACCTGACTGCAGTTCGTCGTCGTAACCGACTTGAGTGGGCAAATGCTCACATTCATGCTCACATTGGCGTCTGGCACTTTGGAGAGGTGTTCTCTTCACGGATGAATCCCGGTTTTCACTGTACAGGCAGATGGCAGACAGCGTGTATGGCGTCGTGTGGGTGAGCGGTTTGCTGATGTCAACGATGTGGATCGAGTGGCCCATGGTGGCGGTGGGGTTATGTTATGGGCAGGCATATGTTATGGACAACGAACACAGGTGCATTTTATTGATGGCATTTTGAATGCACAGAAATACCGTGACGAGATCCTGAGGCCCATTGTTGTGCCATTCATCCACGACCATCACCTCATGTTGCAGCATGATAATGCACGGCCCCATGTTGCAAGGATCTGTATACAATTCCTGGAAACTGAAAACATCCCAGTTCTTGCATGGCCAGCATACTCACCGGACATGTCACCCATTGAGCATGTTTGGGATGCTCTGGATCGGCGTATACGACAGCGTGTTCCAGTTCCTGCCAATATCCAGCAACTTCGCACAGCCATTGAAGAGGAGTGGACCAACATTCCACAGGCCACAATCAACAACCTGATCAACTCTATGCGAAGGAGATGTGTTGCACTGCGTGAGGCAAATGGTGGTCACACCAGATACTGACTGGTTTTCGCACACCTTTGAGGTGGATGGATTATCTCGGCAAAGGAGAAGTGCTCACTAACACAGATTTAGACAGATTTGTGAACAATATGTGAGAGAAATAGACATTTTGTGTACTAAGAAAAAGATCTAAGAAAAAAGATCTAAGAAAAAGTCTTAGATCTTTGAGTTCAGCTCATGAAAAATGGGGGCAAAAACAAAAGTGTTGCGTTTATAATTTTGTTCAGTGTATATTCTCACTCTCTGTCACATCACACTCCATGACTATTTTGTTTGATGGATTCCCTGCTGATGTTTTTGTTTCGTGTCGTCACTAATATAGATCAGAATTCCCTGTGCTGACCTTAAGGATTATTGAGAATCAATAACTCAAAGGGCCGCGTCTCCTGTCTCCTGCTTGACTGAAAGTCAAACATTTAACAGGCTGCCAGAGCATTTAAGTGGCCCATCTACCCTCCACAATACCTCTCTTTCCCTGCAGGCCTGCAGATCAGGTTGCCATAGTATACCGTTTCAGGCTTTTAAGATAGGAATGATTACAGTTTTGTCTGGGCAAAAAGGATACAGTTACTCTTTGTTACTCTTTCTCTTACTCAAAAACACTTTTCTTTGCTTTCCTATGGTGGGGTTCTATTGAGCTATTGGATCAGCGCTTGAAGGATCGTCCAAAGAACTTAAATGCGTTTTATCTCTAGGACACAGTCCGACACTTCTGTTAAGGAATATAAAGCCGGGTTTGATTTCAGTGTTCCACATATAGACAGATAGGGGCTTTTTTCTCATATAAGTGACACCAAACACAGTAATATGGGAGGGAAGGTGAGGGAGAAAGTTGAAAGAGAGAGAATTTGGAAAATAAACAACTGAATTTAGTTTTAGTTTACAGTAAGTTTAATGTGTATATTCTACACAGGATGTGGGCTTTACAGTATGAGCTTTTCTTATAGATCTTACAGTGCAACAGCAGAGTAATGAACTAGTAACAGCCTCAAGTCTGTCTCAAAATTATATAATATACAGTGGCACTAAATATGACACATACTTAGGACACTTTAGGCACAGAACCATTCCATCATCATTTCTTTTCACCCTCATTTTGTTCATGTTGTTGGTGAATAAAGATTTTTTTTAATATACATTTTTTATATAATATACATCCATCGAAAGTCCACAGAACCAAAATTTCCAAGCTTCAAAAAGTACATAAAGACCTCATAAAAGCAATACATATTAAATAAGTGTTTAATCCAAATTGTCTGAAGAGACTTAATTGATGTATTGAAATGTAATATGAAGCAATTACTTTGAAAAAAACATGAGTAAATGATGACAGGATTTAAATTTAAAACTATTCCTTAAACATGTAGCTTTGTGGTTTGTTCATACACTGTAAAACATGTTAATTAAATTTAAAGTAAAAAAAAAAAAAAAAAAAAAAAAAAAAACTTTACCATGAAAAAAAATATGGTAGTAACATTTTAAGTTTTACAGATTGACCTTAAATTTAAAATAAAAATATATTTCATGGACTGAAATAATGTTAATATACCAAATTACTAAAAAAAAATTTACCTTTATAATAATCAATTAATTGACAATTACCATCGCACACCTGTTGGTAATATATAGGTGCGTAGGAAAGAGGATAAAAAAATATCCAAAAATCTCAAAAGTTAAAGGAAATTCATATATGCCTGATGAAGGTCATGAGACCGAAAGGTTGCTAATAAAAAGTTTTGATATCTTTTGCAAGTATCGATAGTGTGCGGGATTTCCTTTAACTTCTGACCTTTATAATAATCAAAATTCATCACAAGTATAGCTCTTCCACAAGTTGATGTAAATACTAATATATAGAAGATGCATACAGTGTAATGCACAAACATACTGTAAAACTAACAGTTATTTCAATAAAAAAAATCATCAACTGTGAAGTGTCACACTGGGAATTCTAGGAATGTCAATTACTGAGCACTTACTGAGTTCAACGGCTCTGGCCGAGCTGTGATATAAACTAAATGCTATTGAACTAACGCAGAATGCTTGATTTTTATTCTAGCTTCATGCATTCTTTTTTTTATCAACACTTGGATATGGGCAAGTTTCATTAAAAAAAGCAACATTTTGAGCAAAAAGCTGAGAAAATCGTGTTTTTGTCAAAGACTACATCCAGATCGGATTCAGAACGATGATCAAAACATCAACACACCTAATGCTTGCACAGTCCTATAACGCGTCCTGGGTCGACATTTCATTCAGTAACATTAAGCAGTTTTAATTTATAAGCTGTTTAATGTTGATGATCGCGTTATTTTACATATGCAAATGATTACATATGAGATCGCTTGTTTCTGCTTTTTTTTCGCATGTGTTTTGATCAGGAGATTCAGTAATCTTTCAGAAGATGTGTCATAGCGCCCCCTAGCGTATAACAGTGAAAACACGGAAATTCTGCGTTTGGCGGGGAAAGAGTTAAACATGAAAGTATCATGCAATCATTTAAGACGTTTCTCTTTATATAGAACCTTTCTGGCATAAAGGGTTCTTTAAAACTGAGTCAAGAACCCATATAGAACCCACTGACCTTTTTTCTAAGAATGTATATATCTAGCCCTGTGGTTCTCTTTAGTTTGTCAGTTACTGGCAAGGCTGTTTTGGTGTTGGTCTCCTTATGTGTTGGTTATCTTCCTCTTCTAGGATTATCTTCTTGTTTTGTATAATAAAATTGCTGAACTTAGATTTCTCGACTCCACTCTTCCCCATACACTGTGACAACATATAGCCATTTCATGTCATGCATTATAGTGATTTTAAGATACAAAAGATTAATCAGTGTGATACTTAATTTAGAAATTTCAACCCAACATTTCAAAGCCACTCTTGCCACATATTGTTTGAACTCCATTTGAATTGTAAAACTATAATATAACACTGTGAATATTTAGAGTTGTTGTAAATAGTATCAGTCAAACTGTTTTATAGACAAACTATATAAACGATAAAACAGGTTAATTCATGTTCAGAGTGATGTTATGTCTGGGACTTTATGTAAAGGAGGTAAATCAGGACAGATTTCCCCATGCATTATTTTGTCGGCAATAATTAAGTTAGATAAAAATTAAAGTACGTCATTGCTTGAATCCACTTTCAAAGTGATTTCTCAAAGCGATCAACTAGTTAACAAGAAAGTAATTTTCTCTGATAGTCTTTACCTCTGAAGTTTTGAATATTTCACATTTCTGAATTGCTTTTTCTCTGAACAGTATGAAACACATTAAAGTAATTAGCACAATATGATATCTTCATTTAATTAGAATTGCTAAGGGGATGGACTCAAAAATAACTCTCAAATATATAGACTAAGAAACTTTCAAATGACAATTACAGCACATTGCATCAGGACTTCACTGCATCACGCAAGAAAATACATTTTCTGCTTGATTTGATGTAGAAATAGTAAAGTGAGATGTAACTGTTTTGCTCTCAGCTCCGTCTCCTATAACCGTGGTGAAGAAAGGCAAGACAGCGAAGAATAGCATCACAGTGTCCTGGCAAGAACCCGACCGACCCAACGGCATCATACTGGAGTACGAGATCAAGTATTTTGAGAAGGTAAATATTGCATCACATTTGCATATGTACAGATCACATTTCACCTTAAAACAAAGAAACAATATTATATAATATAAAAAAAAAAAAAATGTCATATATAATTCTCTATACTTTTTTTTACCATTTTTAGTTGCATACACTTTTGTCATTAAAAAAAAATCGATTTTCTGTTTACATTTAAGTATAATGTTGAATTGATGTTTGTTTTTTTTTTTCTTTAATGACAGAAGCACTCAATCTGACATAAAGAATGATCTGATGATTATGATTTAAAGCTTGGTTTGAAAATGTTTCAAAGTACATCAATGGCCCAGAAATTTGACTGAGTTAGCATGGTCAAATAAAACAGATTTGGTTACATTTGATTATTGACCTAGAAAAAGTATAGACGATTCCTTCTTCATTTTGTTTTGTTCAGTTTATGCTCTAACTAGGGCTTTCAAGCCATTACATTTTTTAATCTAAGTTATTACATGATGTGCTGACTAATTAATCGAATTAATCGCACATCAATTTTGGCTGAAAATGAAATTACCCCACAAAACATAATTTAAAGTCATTATTGTGTTAGATGAGAAAATGTGAAGTGGCATCTGAAGTGGCATTTAGGCATTTTTACACAGACTGTTTAATGCAGCTCAGAGGTGGCATGAATATAAATGAAAAATGAAATGATACTCTAAATATGAAACAGTTGGTGGCGGCAAGTCAGTGTCTTAATGAATGAGTCATTCAGTCATTCATTCAACTGATTCATTCAAACGGCTGATTCATTCAGTAAAGAAGCAAGTGAGTGTCTTTATGAATGGGTAACTGAATCAATGGCCTCACTCAATACGATAAAAACATCTCGGTTACGTATGTAACCCTCGTTCCCTCAAGGATGGAACGGAGATGCTACGTCAATCCCAATATGTCGGTGACGTCGCAGTAACGTCAAACATGACCGACTGAAAGGGAACGTCTCGTTTACGTATGTAACCCTCGTTCCCTGAAGTAGGGAACGGAGACGTTACGTCGACGTCACCGACATATTGGGATCCCAATATGTCGGTGACGTCGATGCAACGTCGAATGTGACCGACTGAAAGGGAACCGCGGATTCATTCAGTAATGAAACACCACTGTGTGTTGCTTGGAGACGCACAACAGTTCTGCTGTGCCTTTGTTTGCAACTATTTTTATTGGCTAAATTGAGCAAAAACAGACAATATTGTGTCTAAAATGAAACACAATATTAGCTTCTTGCGTATTGAACTTTTTTATGAAATCATTATCACAGCAGATATTCAGGATATTTCTCGAGTGATATTCCTAAACTATATCATACGTATCCACGAAAAACAACTAAAAACACTGTATTCTGCATAATTGCAATTTGGACTGTTCTGGTTTTTAAGTCATTGAATCAGTTCCAAGATTAACTGCTCACTAGAGATCAAGATCAATGAATAACAACTTATATTTAGTTGTGTTCCTCACACAAAGATATGTTTGGCATCAGATGAATTGGTATATAGTGCACAAATTGTATGGACAACGTTTATGATATTGTTCTAGTAGTAGTACATTGCTTGAAAAGAGCTCTAGCAGTGTTCATTTTGAAAGCAAATTTTGATTTAGATTTAGTCATAGTCTTTAGACTAAAATGCCATTTAGTTGTAAACATATTTTTGTCATCTGAATTGTTTTAGTCTAGTTTAGTCGACTAAAATCGAATGGGCTTAGTTAAATTGTAATGCATCAATTAAGCATTTATCTAAAATCCAAACTCATATACTCCGGGGGAAAACATCTATTAACCTGTTAATATGAATGATATTAAGATTTGAACATGCAATACAGACACAGATTTAACTGCTGTGACATAGAGTGGGGAGAACAAGTATTTGATACACTGCCGTTTTTCCAGGTTTGCCCACTTACAAAGCATGTAGAGGTCTGTAATTTTTATCATAGGTACACTTCAATTGTGAGAGACGGAATCTAAAACAAAAATCCAGAAAATCACATTGTATGATTATCATTTTATTGCATGACATAAGTATTTGATCACCTACCAACCAGTAAGAATTCCGGCTCTCACAGACCTGTTAATTTTTCTTAAAGAAGTTCTCCTGTTCTCCACTCAATACCTGTATTAACTGCACCTGTTTGAACTCGTTACCTGTATAAAAGACACCTGTCCACACACTCAATCAAACAGACTCCAACCTCTCCACAATGGCCAAGACCAGAGAGCTGTGTAAGGACATCAGGGATAAAATTGTAGACCTGCACAAGGCTGGGATGGGCTACAGGACAATAGGCAAGAAGCTTGGTGAGAAGGCAACAACTGTTGGCGCAATTATTAGAAAATGGAAGAAGTTCAAGATGACGGTCAATCTCCCTTGGTCTGGGGCACCATGCAAGATCTCAACTCGTGGGGCATCAGTGATCATTAGGGAGGTGAGGGATCAGCCCAGAACTACACGGCAGGACCTAGTCAATGACCTGAAGAGAGCTGGGACCACAGTCTCAAAGAAAACCATTAGTAACACACTACGCCGTCATGGATTAAAATCCTGCAGTGCACGCAAGGTCCCCCTGCTCAAGCCAGCGCATGTCCAGGCCCGTCTGAAGTTTGCCAATGACCATCTGGATGATCCAGAGGAGGAATGGGAGAAGGTCATGTGGTCTGATGAGACAAAAATAGAGCTTTTTGGTCTAAACTCCACTCGCCATGTTTGGAGGAAGAAGAAGGATGAGTACAACCCCAAGAACACCATCCCAACTGTGAAGCATGGAGGTGGAAACATCATTCTTTGGGGATGCTTTTCTGCAAAGGGGACAGGACGACTGCACCGTATTGAGGGGAGGATGGAGGGGGCCATGTATCGTGAGATCTTGGCCAACAACCTCCTTCCCTCAGTAAGAGCATTGAAGATGGGTCGCGGCTGGGTCTTCCAGCATGACAACGAGCCGAAACACACAGCCAGGGCAACTAAGGAGTGGCTCCGTAAGAAGCATCTCAAGGTCCTGGAGTGGCCTAGCCAGTCTCCAGACCTGAACCCAATAGAAAATCTTTGGAGGGAGCTGAAAGTCCATATTGCCCAGCGACAGCCCTGAAACCTGAAGGATCTGGAGAAGGTCTGTATGGAGGAGTGGGCCAAAATCCCTGCTGCAGTGTGTGGAAACGTATGATCTCTGTAATTGCAAACAAAGGTTTCTGTACCAAATATTAAGTTCTGCTTTTCTGATGTATCAAATACTTATGTCATGCAATAAAATGCAAATTAATTACTTAAAAATCATACAATGTGATTTTCTGGATTTTTGTCACTCACAGTTGAAGAGTACCTATGATAAAAATTACAGACTTCTACATGCTTTGTAAGTGGGCAAACCTGCAAAATCGGCAGTGTATCAAATACTTGTTCTCCCCACTGTAAGTGTAACTTATGCCCCGCCGGGTATGTTAGCATGTTACAATTCAAATGTGCGCATCATCTACCATGCAGGACATCAGTTCTGACTAGATCCCTTCCCAAAATTGTCCCTCCCTAACATGTTCGTCTAGTTTTTATTCGTTGACGAAAATGTCATTAGATTTCCATCATAGTTTTTGTCACTCAAAACAGGTTTTTATTTGGTTATCATATCGTTTTCATAGGTGAGAAAATGTAGTTGATGAAAATTATGGTGAAAATTATTTGTCAACGAAATAAACTGCGAAATAAAAAGCTGTGATTGCATGGAAAATAAGGACCAGTATATCAGCCATAGATCTGTACAACAACATGAGGTAGAGTAAACGATGACAGAAATATTTGTCTAATAAAGTGAGGTTACAAGCAGCAGGGTTGTCGTCGAGCATCTCACCAGACCTCCCCGCTGGCGACAACACTCACAAAGCCTGAAACTAAATCCTCTCACCGATCGCCATCTCTGATTGCTCCTCACCTTGCAGCATTTTCCGGCTGCTTTGTTGAGCCATTTAAAGACAGAATACGGCTGAAAACGAGCCTTAGCTCTTCATGACCTCAGTGTTTTGGACCGTTCTGTGGAACACTGATACGATGCACTTAGAAAAAGAAAAAGCCATGACGCCCCACACCCGGTCATATGAAAGCTAATGGACGGAGCACTTAACACAGGGCTTTAAAACAAAGCCAATGAAGACCATGAAAGCGATCCTCTCTACTGGCCCAACACACACATTTTGCCATTCTCTCATGGGATGCAAGGCCTTTATCCCTCGTTCTTTCCCTCTCTGACCGTTTTTGTCTTCTCTTTTCTTTTGGTGTCTCTATAGGATCAGGAAACAAGCTACACCATCATAAAGTCAAAAGAGACGGATGTTTTGGTGGACGGCCTTAAACCTTCCTCAGCATACATCTTTCAAATCAGAGCACGCACCTCTGCAGGATACGGAGGCTTTAGTCGCCGCTTTGAGTTTGAAACAAGCCCTTACTGTAAGTGAAACAAGATAAAATCAATTGATGAGCCGCATTCAAAGTCATTGTAAATTAACAATACATGCACTGTAAAAAAGGAATTGTTGAGAAAACTTAAAAGTTCAAGTTTATACGTTCAGATTTTTAGGTCATCTCAACTATTGTCTTAAACATGGTCCTAAGTACCACTACTTTGTTTTGTCAGTTTGAATTTGTTCATTCACTAAATGTAAAATGCATCATTCGGTTGATTTGCATTCGTAGAAAGTGTTTAGTTAATATTTTCCAGTTTACAGGACCTTTTGAGTCATAAATACTAAGAAATATTTAACAATAATCATATCAATAAACATCACTTTTGGCCACTACCATATGATTATGTTACTAATTGAAATCTGTAGTTGCCGCAATGTACATACTTGCTCAAAAGTTTACACGCCCCTTTCAGAATCTGTAAAAATGTGAATAATTTTACAAAATAAGAGGAATCATATAAAATGCATGTCATTTTTTATTTAGTACTGTCCTGAATAAGATATTTTGCATAAAAGATGTTTACATATAGTCCACAAGTCAAAAAAAAAAAAGCTGAATTTATAAAAATGAAAAAGTTTATGTACCCTTGATTCTTAATACTGTGTGTCGTTACCTGGATGATCCACGGCTGTTTTTTTTTTTGTTTGTTTTGTGATGGTTGTTCTTGAGTCCCTTGTTTGTCCTGAGCAGTTAAACTGCCCAACATTCTTCAGAAAAGTTCTCCAGGTCCTGAAAATTCTTCAGTTTTCCAGCATCTTTTGCATATTTGACCCCTTTCCAGCAGTGACTGTATGATTTTGAGATCCATCTTTTCACACTGAGGACAACTGAGGGACTCAAACACAACTATTAAAAAAGGTTCAAACATTCACTGATTCGTAAGAAGGAAACACAATGCATTAAGAGCTGTGGGGGTGAAAACTTTTGCCCAACTTTTGAACAGGATGAAGATGCCCAAATTTTTCTTATTTTGTTTAAATGTCAGTTTTTTTCATGTAGTACTGCCCTTCGGAAGCAACAGAAGATACTAACATGTTTCCAGGAAGACAAATTAAGTACAATTTACCTGGATCTTAAAATTCAAAAAGTTTTCACCCCCCTGCTCTTAATGCATTGTGTTTCCTTCTGGAGCAGCAGTGAATGTTTGAACCTTTTTTAATAGTTGTGTTTGAGTCCCTCAATTGTCCTCGGTGTAAAAAGATGGATCTCTCTCTCTCTCTCTCTCTCTATATATATATATATATATATATATCAATCAAAACTTTTGCGTTTGCTCATAAAACCTTTGCGTTCCCCCAAGAAACTTTGCGTTCGCTCGCAAAGAACTCAAAATGTTGGCAAGGGAAAAGTTTCTCAGGAAACGCAAAACATTTGTAAGAGATTGCAAAAACACTGGCATTGACATTTTTCCTCCCATCTCATATTTTATTCCATCACCATGTTCCTTTAGGGGCTCCGTATATCCAGTTTGCTCTTAACATCACAACACAACAAATAACTAAATTGACAAAACAACAAAAGTGATCAAACAGTGAAACAATAACCTTATAACGTTAACCACATACTTTATCCATGCCGCAATGCATGCTGGGAACTCACAAACCCTGAACATTTGAGCAGTATTGTTCAATTTGAAATTCTTTGTTCGACCAGTTGGGACAACAATTTGGAGGAATTATGCTGGTCCAACATAGTTTTTTATGTAGTTTCAAGTAATTCATATTTCTTTTTTTTAAACAAACTTTTTTGGTTTTGTTTTGTTTTTTACAGTGTGCACATCTATGACACATAATCTTGGGGTGTTGGTAATTATTGATGTTACCATAATTACAGTTATTTACAGCAATTACCTATGAATTTAGCTAAAAACAAGATAGTGATCATGATGGTTTCTGACGGGCTCTTGACCCTCCTCTTAGTTTCTCTTCTCTCTGCTCCAGCAGTAGCGGCCTCCAGTGAGCAGGGTCAGGTGCCCATCATCGCTGTAGCTGTTACTGTAGGCATCATCCTCATTGCATTGGTCACAGGTTTCCTGATGAGTGGCAGGTAAGAACACACCATAACAAAACATCAAACCAAGTAGCATTTATTTGAAGGTGAGCGTGATTTCACCAAGTACAGCATGTTCCCAGATCAACATCTTTGTTGATCCTGGAACAACATTCCAATCAACCAATCAGATTTGAGGGATAAGTTTACAGTTTATGTCAAGTTTAGTCTTACAACCAGGGTTATGTGCTTCTACATCAGTGTTATTCACTTATCATTTCCCTCTGATTTTAAGGATAAGTTATTGGTAGGGTTAGGTTTAGGGGTAGGGATAGGGTTAAAAAAAATTTTCGGACAGTAAAGTTGTTCCTGTCCGAAACAACATGTCTGTCTTGGCAAAATCACAGTGACCTTTATTTGAAGGATAGCACAATCAAAGCAAAACATTTCACGATTTGTGTATGCTTTAATTTATGTGATATGATTTGTTTTAAATGATAACAAGTAGGCTTCAACAACTAATTGATAATGAAAATAATCGACAGCAAGTATCGATTAATCGCATCAATTTAACAATAATCCTGGGTATTCATAAACTGGCATTTCACACTGTACATTCCTAAACCCTGGGAAAATGAACTTATTTGCATATTAGTTGTGTCAGTGTCTTTGATTGGAAGAATGCAGCATGTGACCTGCTTACATGAATGCTCTAGCATTAAATGTGCGTTTTGTTGGACATTAAATGAGACATATAACGCAAGTAATTGCATTTTTCTTTTTTGGGAGGCCAAAATTGGGCAGGATGTAACATTAAATACAGTAAAACACTATAAAAATAAAATAGGCTTTTTAAAAAAAAAAAAAATAATTATTAATCGTATACATAATCAACAGATTAATCGATTATCGCAAACAATTGTTCCCATTCAGTCGGTCACTTCCGATGCCACGTCGGAGACCGACGAATAGGAATCTCGCTCGCGAGAGCCAATCTACTTTGAGTGTAACTAAACGAGCCAATGCACATTGGCATGCAATGATTGCACCAGGTGCTCATGCCACGCAGCGTGGGTATAAATGAGACACAGGTGCTTGCATCAAATTAGCTTTTTGCTTCGGAGCCGAGTGGTAAATGGTTCGTCCAGATATCACTCTCTTCTACGCAGTGGAACTGACTGAAGCCTGCCTTTTTGAAGTGATCTCTTCAGTCGGTGTTGGTGTGACAGCGCTGCAGCGGGTCGTGTGGTTCTTTGATCATCTCTCTTTTTTGTTTGATAGAGCAAACACAAAGGCTGTTCTCACAGCTGGTTCGGTGCGCTAGGTGGAGAGCGCTGAAAAGCCGTTCCTACGGCTGGTAAGAGAGCGCCTTCATGAGAGAGAGCGCGCACGTCAGGCTGCACTATTCCCTGACTGTGTCGCCGCGACCCTTCCCCCTGCGTGCTTCAGCACCAAGGAGAGCATCCTTCTAAAAGAGCTTACACAGATAGAGCTTGCTTCTTTTTCAAGATGACATTCTATCTGTGTGTTTCTGGATGCGGTGGTTACCTGTCACCGAGGGATGGTCACCAGCGTTGTATCTCGTGTTTGGGCGTTCAGCACGCTGAGGCAGCGCTGGTGGATGACTCATGTTCTCACTGCGGGAACATGACCATCTCGGAGTTGCGGTCGAGACTCCATCTCGCAAGGGGTGGAGTCCCCGTGCCTCTGCCTCGATCTAACCCTCCACAAAGGGTTACTTCAGACAGTAGCACGGGTGATTTGAGGGTTACGGTGAGCGCGCTTCCCCCAGGGACCCAACCCCCGGGGAACCCTCACCCCTCCCGCACTTCGCAGCCAGTAGAGCTGCCGTCGGAACGTGGTGGGCCACCCACGAGGTGTGTACCATCCGTATCCTTCGGGGCTCCTCTCGATGATCAGATGTCCATCGCTGCATCGGAGGGAGGGTCAGAATTTTCGGGAGATGACGTGTCGGCGCAGGGGGCTCCTTCAGGAAGATCCGCTGTTCCCGATATGGATCCAGAAATGATGGCCATACTTTCCCGGGCCGCTGAGAGAGTCGGGCTCGCGTGGAACCCTCCACCGTGTCCCGAACCCTCGAGGCTGGACGACTGGTTTCTCGGGGTGGCCCGTGCTGGTTCTCAGTGCCCCACCCCAGTTCCTTTCTTTCCGGAGGTGCACGAGGAGCTCACCAAGTCGTGGACGGCACCTTTTACTGCGAAACCAGCCTGGTGGATTCTCCTCCCTCACCACCCTCGATGGCGGACCTGCAAAGGGTTACACGCAGGTTCCTCTCGTGGAACGGGCCGTTGCTATGCAACTGTGCCTTAACTTCACATCCAGGGGGAACCCGTGTCTCCCCTCCCGGGCCTGTAGGTACTCGTCCGATCTGATCGGAAAGGCCTACCAGGCTTGTGGAGATGCTGGGTCCGCCTTACACGCCATGGCGTTGTTGCAGGTCCATCAGGCCCAGGCACTGAAGACCTTGCACGAGGGTGGTCACGATCCCGCAGTTCTGCACGAACTGAGAACCGCAACGGACCTCACGCTTCGTGCGACGAAGGTTACGGCGCGGGCAGTGGGTCGTGCGATGTCCACGATGGTGGTCCAGGAACGCCATCTCTGGCTGTGTCTGGCTGACATGAGGGAAACCGACAAGATCAGGTTCCTTAATTCCCCCGTGTCCCAGACCAGCCTCTTCGGCGACGCGGTCCAGAACTTCGCCCAGCAGTTCTCGGCCACACAGAAGCAGACTGAGGCGATCAGTCACATCCTGCCACGGCGGTCAGCTGCTGTCTCCACCCCGCCGCCGGCAGCACCTCAGCCTGCTCGTCGCCGAGGGCGGCCGCCTGCGTCTGCCTCCGCTCTAGCGTCGCAGCAGCAGCCTCCACCCAAGCGACGTCGAGGAGCCGATAGGAAGACAGGCTTCTACAGCCCGTACTTCATTGTACCCAAGAAAACCGGTGGGTTACAGCCAATCTTGGACCTGCGAGTTCTGAATCAGAGCCTTCACAAGCTACCGTTCAAGATGCTCACGCAGAAACGCATTTTCGAGTGCATCCGTCCCCGAGATTGGTTTACAGCGATCGACCTGAAGGACGCGTACTTTCCTGTCTCGATTCTCCCTCGACACAGGCCATTTCTGCGCATTGCGTTCGAGGGTCGAGCATATCAGTACAAAGTCCTGCCCTTCGGCTGTCCCTGTCCCCCCGTGTCTTTACGAAGGTCACGGAGGGGGCCCTTGTGCCCATGAGAGAACAGGGCGTTCGCATCCTCAACTATCTCGACGACTGGCTCATTCTAGCACAGTCCAGGGATCAGTTGTGCGAACACAGGGACCTGGTGCTCAGACACCTCAGCCAGCTGGGTCTTCGGGTCAACTGGGAAAAGAGCAAACTCGCCCCCGTGCAGAGGATCTCTTTTCTCGGTATGGAGTTGGATTCGGCGCGCCTCACAGAGGAGCGCGTCCAGTCGATGCTGAACTGCCTGAACATGTTTCAAGGCAGGATGGCGGTCCCACTGAAACAATTTCAGAGGCTCCTGGGGCATATGGCGGCCGCGGCGGCAGTAACACCGCTCGGCCTGCTTCATATGAGACCGCTTCAGCATTGGTTCACGGCCGGGTCCCGAGATGGGCGTGGCAACGCGGCACTCACCGGGTGAGTATCACACCGGCCTGCCGCCAAACCTTCAGCCCGTGGTCAGACCCCTTGTTCCTTCGGGCCGGTGTGCCCTTGGAACAGGTGTCCAGGCATGCTGTGGTTTTCACAGATGCCTCTGCCATGGGCTGGGGGGCCACGTACAACGGGCATGCAGTGTCAGGGGTTTGGACGGGCCCGCACCTGCATTGGCACATCAACTGCCTCGAGTTGCTAGCAGTACATCTTGCACTGAGCTGCCTCAAAAGGCTGTTACGGGGCAAAGATGTATTGGTCCGTACGGACAACACTGTGACCGTTGCGTACATCAACTGACAAGGTGGTCTGCGCTCCCGTCGCATGTCGCAACTCGCCCGCCATCTCCTCCTCTGGAGTCAGAAGTGTCTGAGGTCGCTTCGGGCCATTCATGTCCCTGGTGTGCGCAACCGTGTGGCCGACGAGCTGTCACGAGCTGCGCTCCCGGGAGAATGGCGACTCCACCCCCAGGTGGTCCAGCTGATCTGGAGACAGTTCGGGGTGGCACAGGTCGACCTGTTTGCTTCCCCAGAAACGTCCCACTGCCAGTGGTTTTATTCGCTGACCGAGGGCACACTCGGCACGGATGCACTCGCGCACAGCTGGCCCCGGGGCCTGCGCAAATATGCATTTCCCCCAGTGAGCCTACTTGCACAGACACTGTGCAAGGTCAGGGAGGACGAGGAGCAGGTCCTGTTGGTGGCGCCGTACTGGCCCAACCGGACTTGGTTCCCGGAGCTCATGCTCCTCGCGACAGCCCCTCCCTGGCCCATTCCTCTGAGGAAGGACCTTCTGACTCAGAGATGGGGCACCCTTTGGCACCCGCGTCCAGACCTCTGGAAACTTCATGTCTGGTCCCTGGATGGGATGCGGAGGTTCTAGGTGACTTAGCCCAAGAGGTAGTTAACACCATCACTTCGGCACGAGCACCGTCTACAAGACAGGCTTATGCCTCGAAGTGGAACCTGTTCGTCGAGTGGTGTTCTTCTCACCGAGAAGACCCCCGAAGATGTTCGATCGCGTCTGTGCTTTCCTTCCTGCAACAGGGGTTGGAGCGTAGGCTGTCGCCCTCCACCCTCAAAGTCCATGTTGCTGCAATATCTGCTTATCACGATCACGTAGAAGGTAAGTCGGTTGGGAAGCACGACCTGGTCGTCAGGTTCCTCAGGGGGGCGAGATGGTTAAATCCTCCTCAACCTCCCTCCATACCCTCTTGGGATCTTGCTCTGGTGCTCCGAGCACTTCAGAATGCCCCATTTGAGCCTTTGCAGTCAGCAGAGCTAAAGATTCTGTCTATGAAGACTTTGCTGTTGGCTGCACTGGCCTCCATCAAGAGGGTAGGGGACCTGCAGGCATTTTCGGTCGACGAATTGTGCCTAGAGTTTGGGCCGGGTGACATCCACGTGGTACTGAGACCCCAGCCTGGCTATGTGCCCAAGGTTCCTACCACTCCCTTCAGGGATCAGGTGGTGAACCTGCAAGCGCTGCCCTTGGAGGAGGCAGACCCAGCCCTAGCTTTGCTCTGTCCCGTCTGCGCTCTGCGGATCTACGTGGATAGAACGCAAAGCTTCAGGACCTCAGATCAGCTCTTTGTCTGTCACGGAGGCCAGCAGAAGGGAAAGGCTGTCTCCAAGCAGAGGATGGCCCACTGGATAGTGGATGCCATCACCTTGGCTTACCAAGCACAAGGTGTGCCCTGTCTGCTCAGGGTGTGAGCACACTCTACTAGAAGTGTTGCATCCTCCTGGGCGCTGGCACGTGGCGCCTCGCTGTCAGACATCTGTAGAGCTGCGGGCTGGGCGACACCCAACACGTTCGCTAGATTCTATAGCCTGTGTGTAGAGCCGGTTTCCTCCTGTGTTCTCACCTCAGACGGGTAGAAGCACTGAGAGGCCCTGGCTCTTGTCGGCTTGCTGCGTTACGGCGCTTATTTTCTCCAGAAGCAAACTCTGTCGAGTCCTCCATCACCCTCGGTGCCGGACGTGGCGGAGCGTCTGGCATCAGGCCCTTTGCCGCTGAATCCTTGAGAACCGGTACTGGGCTGGGGTTATATGAGTGACCCTGCGGGGATCCCATATATTTTTCCACGGTCGCTCCTACGGAAGCCTGTGTCTTTCCCTTGGGAGAGCCCCCCCTTCAGTGGGGCTGGAGCCCACTCTCTGTTGCGGGCTACGGCTCAGCATTGTACTCCACATAACTCCTTCGGGTACGATGTGGGTTCCGCAGCGTTCCCTTCCACTAGGGCACGCTTTCCCAGTGTTATCCAATAGTCACTGAGCGGGTCATGCGGAACAGCAGTGATGGACTTCTCTGTGTGAGCCCCGTCTCATCAGGTAAGAGAGCATCAGGTCAGTCGGAAGTGACCGACTGAATGGGAATGTCTCTGTTACGTATGTAACCCTCGTTCCCTGAAGGAGGGAACGGAGACGCCACGTCCCGTCGCCATGTCCGCTGTACCCTGCTGGGGTGCCAGTTACCTACTCGGCTCCTCAGCAAAAGAAGCTAATTTGATGCAAGCACCTGTGTCTCATTTATACCCACGCTGCGTGGCATGAGCACCTGGTGCAATCATTGCATGCCAATGTGCATTGGCTCGTTTAGTTACACTCGAAGTAGATTGGCTCTCGCAAGCGAGATTCCTATTCAGTCGGTCTCCGATGTGGCATCTCCGTTCCCTCCTTCAGGTAACGAGGGTTACATACGTAACTGAGTCGTTAGTTGTAGTCCTAATCACAAGGTTTTTTCTTTTTCATTTTTTTTTGTTTAACGTTTCTGGCTGTCAAACATTAATAGTACGTGTCCATAGTTATTTGAGAAGCCAATGTCATCTGAATGAAAATTACTGTAAGATTCTGAAATTGTCTTACAATGTTTGAAGGAGCTCTCATGACTTATTATACACTAATAACTGTGGTATTTGTCTGAAACTAACCATCTAAAATGTAGAAATGAATCTAAAAGTCACACAAATGCAAGTAACATGGGAATGACAATTTAATCTGTGTTAAAATGCACTATATGTGTTCACAGTATTATCACTTTATTTGCAGCCATATCAATACATTGATTTAGCTGTCAGTTTTAGTTGTCATGTATTAAGCTAGACAAAGAGCTCACAGAGGCAATTATCTACATCTCTGATCATTGGTCGCAGTTCTACAGTGGGAAAAATATGAAATATGTGCCTCCCATTTCTTAATGTAAACAACGGTGGGAGATTTGTTTTCACAAAACACAATGGCAGAGCACGACGAGCAGCCAACAACAATATCCTGTTTCATACACACTGTCCTATTTTGCGTTTCAGGCACAACATTTTAAAATGAGACAATAATGCATACTATTGTCCTCACTGGCTAGAGGAAACAAACTGAGATGCGTTCTGCCTATCTATAATAAACAGCACACAATTTACCGGAATTACACGGGAAGTGCATTAGGTGTAGAAATAAATGTGTGTTCATCTTTTGTTTGCTCTTATGAAATGTCATTTTTATTAAAAGAGATATTGACAGAAAAAAAAAAAATTCTGCATCCAGGAAATATACGAGAACTTTTATGTCATAAATGCTTGATATAATCTCAGAGGCCATGACAGCAAAACATCTCCATTCTACCACTGAATAATCTGTTCTGTTAGCATTAGCATCCATTAGCATTTCCATTTGATCTCATTGTGTGAACGTTTTATTTCATCAGAATACACAGGCTACTTCCCTTGTGAAAAAGAATTTTAAAAAGAGTACTTATTACAGAAATAATATACTATAAAATAACTTGTGTGCAAACTGAATGTATTGTTTTGGATACTTAAATGTATTATAGTTTAAATATATATTAAATGCAAGGTAACACTTTATTTTACAGTGTCCTTGTTACACACGTTACATGTAGTTACTGTAGTAATAACTATAAATTATGCATAATTACACGCAACTAACCATAAACAAAACCCTAATCCTAATCCTTATAGTAAGTACATGTTGTTAATTATTATTACTCAGTACTCAAATGCATAATTACACTGTAACACGGACACCTTAAAATAAAGTGTAACCAAATGCAATTAACTGAACTAATGTGCCTTTTGACCCATTTAAGTAGGATTTAATTACATATTTATTTCTATTATCTTTGAAATATGGTTAAAGTTACTGCTGAATGTACAGATAAGCGTTTATGGTAAATGATAATATATTAATGTAATTTCTATTGAAACTTGTATATCATGTATTTAAATATATTTGTAATTACACATTTGTAATGATGAAGATGCAATTTAGTACATTTAAAATATATTAAGGAATAATTGACTCCGGTCCGTTGAATTATTAGAAAATAATGCACACCCGAGTTCGTAATGCGGCCACTACGCGAATCTGGTGTGCATTATTTTCTAATATTTCAATGGACCGGAGTCAATTATTCCGCTTATACTATGGTTACCACACATCAAAACATTGTTCAGATGATGTATTTCAAGACATTTGTCAGGTTTTTGTCTTTAAAACGCTCTTGTGTGTAGGACTAATTTCTTACGCATCTCATCCCACGCCTTTGTTGCTAATTCCAAAACGTCATTTTAGAGCTAGTAACGGAGGCTTGAGCCATTGCTAGCAGACTAATGCAGTTATTAATGCATTTATTAGAGAGAGAGAGAGAGAGAGAGAGAGAGAGAGAGAGAGAGAGGGAAAATTACCTGAATCTGTGTTCGACAGCAGCATCTCTACTAATAGCGAAACTGTAAATTTATCTGCTTCAAGAACAGCAGCGTTATTGCCTCGCTAGTGAGAAATGTCATGTAGCTTTTAACCCTCTGAACCCTGAGCTGTTTTCTGGGCCCTGGAGGTGTTTTGACATGCCCTGACATTTGTGTTTTTTTTCACTTGCTTTAAAACATATTAATAATGGCTAAAGTCTGATTACACTGTATTCAGCACAAACAGGCCTACAGTAATATGTGAGCAACATGTACATACAAGTTTGTAGTTTTGAGAAAATAACGTTTATGCGTGGTTTTTAAAAAAACTAAAATGTTAAGTCAAATAAGGCCATAAATTGGTAAACTATTTTACTGGTAAAATCATCAGAGCAGCGCTGACAACACGTTTCTGTGCGAGTGTGTGTCTGTACTGTATATGTGTGCATATTTGTCATTTGTCACCAAATCATTTGGCGAAGTGATATGGAACTGTAATGCGGTCAAGACCTGCCTGGAACTACTTTAGCCGTGCGTTTCCCTGAAAATAATTGCATACCTTAGAACATTCGTCAACCAATCAGATTCAAGCATCCATCAGCCCCATAGTATAACTTTAAATTTAATATCAAATAACATACTATAGTTAAATTATAAGCAAGTACTTTACATTTAGTATGTTATTTAGTGATTAAATAAGTGTACTTTCAAAATATTATTAACACATAAATATAAAAGGCCATTTACTTGAATGGCCATTTATTTAATTAATATTATATTATCTGCAAGTACAGTTATTTACTGTATCTTCTAGGCAGGGCTATCTAGCCAATGCTAACCTCACACTATGTACTCCACCATCTAGTGAATGAATTGTATAAGGTTATTTTGTCATCCAGTATTGGAGTCTCACAGCCTCTTCCCCCTCAAGTACATAATTAAAGATGTTTTTTTTGTTGTTGTTTTTTTTTTGTTAATTAAATGCATTGAAGTGCACTTTTTCTTTTTGGAATTTTCACTACTCACTATTTATACTACAAAATGCCATAGAAGTTTCTCCTCGCCCTTCACCCTTGACCCGAGCTGCAGCCTTTAATTCGATGCTGTCAAGACCTCACTGAGATTGACGATTGGCACAAGAGGAAGACCTCAAAAAGACATCAGCGGGTGGCAATCCTTACAAGCCTCAAGCCACTTGAAAGGAAGTTGGAATTGTTTAAGCAAGGGTTAGGATGTCCCTCAAGGGTGTGACGGTTTCAAGCAATTACTCTTAAAGAGTATATCAGTGTATCATGTGGGCCACAGCCTTGACACTTCCGTCACCTTTCATGTCACAGATCGTTTTGAAGCACGCTCTCCTGCAGGAAGCAATCAGGGTTGTTAATAGCCTTCTTGGCCTTACTAGGTCAAGACTTATTCATGAATGAGCTACAAGGGCACCATCAGAAGGCTATTACAGCAAGCTGTCTGGAGAACAAGCGCTTACTGGGCAGGGCTAGTGTTAGTATAGCTGTCAGAGAACTGCAGTGATTTGAAGGTGATGGTGCAAAGATGTTGGGTTGAGTTGAGGACAGCGGAAAATGTACACTTGCCCTTGATTATTAACATATCACTTCATAATGTGATTTTTTTCACATACAGAAAAAAATTTAATAAAAAAAGCTTATACTATTCAGAAGAGTAGTCTTTATTACAGTTAGGATTTTGGTTTTGTCACTTATTGGGCCCTATCAAAGCGACGGTGTTTTTTGCTAGTTTCAGCCCGACGCAGTTATCATTTTCATGTCCAGCGCAAAATAGCAAATACACTCACACCCATCTGTTCACCCATGAGCGTGCTGGCCTGAAAACAAGGTGTGTTCGGGCGCATTGTTGGCGCGTTGCTATTTTGAGGCAACTAAAAACAACCAACAAAACCATTGACCAACAAAAACCTGGTCTAAATTCAATAATATTGTTATTTAAAGGGCGCAATAGTAATATGCGCCTATAGGCGGGTGCACACCGCTCATACACTCTGCTTATTACACACACAGGGATGCGCGGCAGCACACAAACATGCCGAATATTAAAAATAAAAGGATTTCTCTCTGGAGAAGTGTTCAGTCTGTCCTCTCGCAAATTCCGCCATGGTGCAAGCGCAACAGGCTTTTAAAGGGAATGTGAGATGAGATTCTGATTGGTTTATTGCATGTTACACCCAAAACACACCCATGACTCATTAAGAGAATACGTACAACCCTTTTGGACAATGCGCAGACCGTTTTTTTCCATCGTTAAACTAGCAAAAGTGGATTCGAACACGCCCTAGGTGCACCTGCGCCATGCGCTTCAGAACATGAGCTCAGATCGTTAAAATAGGGCCCATTATGTCAGGTTGAGTGATAGCACAGAGTTCCAATCAAATTCAGCAGAAGAAAGTAGAGCACAGGAAGAGGCGGGGCTTCAGGGTTGACATACTGGTCAGACTCAAACTTGTCAGCTCTGCACTAGTGGTGTGAAGCATGTGTTCCTCCCCTGGGGATGGAGCCGTACAGCCACATCCCACGGGACTACACGCACACACACGGGTTTTCATGGGGACTTCCCGTAGACATAATGATTTTTATACTGTACAAACTGTATAGTCTATCCCCTAACCCTACCCATCACAGAAAACATTCTGCATTTTTACATTTTCAAAACACTTTATTTAGTATGATAAGCTGTTTTCATCATGGGGACAAAAAATTTTCCCCATAAGGTCAAAATTTACTAGTATTACTATCCTCGTAGAGACATTTGGTCCCCATAACATAGGGAATACCAGGTACACACACACACGCACACGCACACAACCTAAAATACACACAAGAACAATTGGCTACAATTTACCCCTAAACAGAGCAGGGGTCGGGCTGAAAGGGAAATGGCTTGTTTGGCATTTTTAAAAAAAATAGGGCATAAACTGACATTCATAAGTATCCTGTACATGGTAAAATAGTATTTTCTAGACCATGAATATGCTTATAATGAAATACTAGTGTGCTGCATTATATATAGGCAGTCAATTAGTTTTGCCCTACTGTCTGTATCTCAGTTCTAAAGTGGATATTGCCATGTTTATTCTAGTTCATTGTGGCTAGATGTTCACTTATTCAGTTCACACAAACACTGACTGCTGGCAGAAAAAACAGTGATGCATTGAGTTCACTTAAGACTGCGGTCATATTGCATGTGTGTATATTTGGATAGTCCTCTCTAGAGTATTCTTATGCTGAAAGCAGATAAAACCATTATCAGCCCCATATCCACTCTGTTTACTATACCCTCCTTTATTAGGCCGATTCAATTAGTAGCATTGCATCTGAAAATGAGGCAAAATGATTGCAGGGGGTTGTTTTTTAGAGAAATGGCTTTAAAAAAAAGGTGACATGTTGTATAAAGAATAACACAGGTCTTCTTTTTCACAGACGTTGTGGCTACAGCAAAGCCAAGCAGGATCCAGATGAGGAGAAGATGCACTTTCACAATGGTCACAGTAAGTCTAACAGAAAGGGACAGACAGACACATTTGGGTTCACCCAGAGTGCAATGGGCTAGTCTCATCCTCTCATAAGCTCCAGCCATGAGGGCAATGACGTCACGGCAGTTCGGCATGAAAGAGTTTTGTTTTAACAGCGCTTTTACAGTCCTCAGGTTGTTTTTATCCCTGTTATATTATGTATTTATATTCAATCCAGGGATTTCCTCTCTGAGGGAAAAAAAAAAGTTTGGTAACACTTTATTTTACAGTGTCATTGTTACATACACTCACCTAAAGGATTATTAGGAACACCATACTAATACTGTGTTTGACCCCCTTTCGCCTTCAGAACTGCCTTAATTCTACGTGGCATTGATTCAACAAGGTGCTGAAAGCATTCTTTAGAAATGTTGGCCCATATTGATAGGATAGCATCTTGCAGTTGATGGAGATTTGTGGGATGCACATCCAGGGCACGAAGCTCCCGTTCCACCACATCCCAAAGATGCTCTATTGGGTTGAGATCTGGTGACTGTGGGGGCCATTTTAGTACAGTGAACTCATTGTCATGTTCAAGAAACCAATTTGAAATGATTCGAGCTTTGTGACATGGTGCATTATCCTGCTGGAAGTAGCCATCAGAGGATGGGTACATGGTGGTCATAAAGGGATGGACATGGTCAGAAACAATGCTCAGGTAGGCCGTGGCATTTAAACGATGCCCAATTGGCACTAAGGGGCCTAAAGTGTGCCAAGAAAACATCCCCCACACCATTACACCACCACCACCAGCCTGCACAGTGGTAACAAGGCATGATGGATCCATGTTCTCATTCTGTTTACGCCAAATTCTGACTCTACCATCTGAATGTCTCAACAGAAATCGAGACTCATCAGACCAGGCAACATTTTTCCAGTCTTCAACTGTCCAATTTTGGTGGCTTCACAAATGCTTTGCTGCATACCTCGGTTGTAACGAGTGGTTATTTCAGTCAAAGTTGCTCTTCTATCAGCTTGAATCAGTCGGCCCATTCTCCTCTGACCTCTAGTATCAACAAGGCATTTTCGCCCACAGGACTGCCGCATACTGGATGTTTTTCCCTTTTCACACCATTCTTTGTAAACTCTAGAAATGGTTGTGCGTGAAAATCCCAGTAACTGAGCAGATTGTGAAATACTCAGACCAGCCCGTCTGGCACCAACAACCATGCCACGCTCAAAATTGCTTAAATCACCTTTCTTTCCCATTCTGACATTCAGTTTGGAGTTCAGGAGATTGTCTTGACCAGGACCACACCCCTAAATGCATTGAAGCAACTGCCATGTGATTGGTTGATTAGATAATTGCATTAATGAGAAATTGAACAGGTATTCCTAATAATCCTTTAGGTGAGTGTATGTTACATGTACTTACCATAGTAATAACAGTAAATTATGCATAATTACATGCAATTTACCCTCAACCAAACCCTAATCCTACTCTAACTCTGTAGTACATTAAATAAATAATTACACTGTAACAATGACACCTTAAAATAAAGTATAACCAATAAAGTATAAAGTTTGTGTTGTTTTTTTGCACAAACCATCATCCTATGTGATTATGGCGCACACATTGGAAAAAACATATAAATATTGCTATAAATTAAAAATATAAAATATAATTATTTATTACAAATAGTGCCAAACAGTGAATACTACTACTACCACTACTACTACTACTAATAACCGTTTTGTTAACAAATTATCATTAATATTAAATATTATTGTTAATATTATTAGTATTGTATCGAAATTACAACAAAATACAACAACAATAATACTAAACATAAACAATACTATTATTATTGTTTTTTGTTGTTCATAATAAATATATTATTATTATTAATTACAAAGTTATTAACCACTACAACATTTTTTTGTTAATAATAACAATAGTTTTGTTAATAAAAAAGAAATTATTCTCATTAATATGAATTATTATTGTTAATATTATTAGTATTATATCAAAATTACAACAACAAAATACAAAAATAAAAAATACAACAACATCAACGACAACAACAACAATATCAATAAAAATCATATAATAATAAATATATTATTATTAATTACAAAGTTATTAACTACTACACAATTTTTTGTTAATAATAATAGTTCTGCTAATAAAAATAAATAATTTTCATTAGTATTAATTATTATTGTTAATAATATTAGTATTATATCAAAATTACAACATTAACAATAATATCAATAAAAATCATAATTAAAATGAAAGAAAATTTATTTTATTTTTGTTTTTGTTGTTAGTGCTGTCAAATCAATTAATCGCGATTAATCGCATCCAAAATAAAAGTTTGTGTTTACGTAATATATGTGTGTGTACTGTGTATAATTATTATGTATATTTGAATACACACATATACATGTTTATATTTAAGAAATATTTGCATGTGTGTATATATATATATATATAATTTATAATATATATATTTATATTAATATATAAATATAAATATTTATATATAAATATAACAATTTGTTCTTAAATATATACATGCATGTGAGTGTATTTATATATACATAATAATTATACACAGTACACACACATACACTCACCTAAAGGATTATTAGGAACACCTGTTCAATTTCTCATTAATGCAATTATCTAATCAACCAATCACATGGCAGTTGCTTCAATGCATTTAGGGGTGTGGTCCTGGTCAAGACAATCTCCTGAACTCCAAACTGAATGTCAGAATGGGAAAGAAAGGTGATTTAAGCAATTTTGAGCGTGGCATGGTTGTTGGTGCCAGACGGGCCGGTCTGAGTATTTCACAATCTGCTCAGTTACTGGGATTTTCACGCACAACCATTTCTAGAGTTTACAAAGAATGGTGTGAAAAGGGAAAAACATCCAGTATGCGGCAGTCCTGTGGGCGAAAATGCCTTGTTGATGCTAGAGGTCAGAGGAGAATGGGCCGACTGATTCAAGCTGATAGAAGAGCAACTTTGACTGAAATAACCACTCGTTACAACCGAGGTATGCAGCAAAGCATTTGTGAAGCCACAACACGCACAACCTTGAGGCGGATGGGCTACAACAGCAGAAGACCCCACCGGGTACCACTCATCTCCACTACAAATAGGAAAAAGAGGCTACAATTTGCACGAGCTCACCAAAATTGGACAGTTGAAGACTGGAAAAATGTTGCCTGGTCTGATGAGTCTCGATTTCTGTTGAGACATTCAGATGGTAGAGTCAGAATTTGGCGTAAACAGAATGAGAACATGGATCCATCATGCCTTGTTACCACTGTGCAGGCTGGTGGTGGTGGTGTAATGGTGTGGGGGATGTTTTCTTGGCACACTTTAGGCCCCTTAGTGCCAATTGGGCATCGTTTAAATGCCACGGCCTACCTGAGCATTGTTTCTGACCATGTCCATCCCTTTATGACCACCATGTACCCATCCTCTGATGGCTACTTCCAGCAGGATAATGCACCATGTCACAAAGCTCGAATCATTTCAAATTGGTTTCTTGAACATGACAATGAGTTCACTGTACTAAAATGGCCCCCACAGTCACCAGATCTCAACCCAATAGAGCATCTTTGGGATGTGGTGGAACGGGAGCTTCGTGCCCTGGATGTGCATCCCACAAATCTCCATCAACTGCAAGATGCTATCCTATCAATATGGGCCAACATTTCTAAAGAATGCTTTCAGCACCTTGTTGAATCAATGCCACGTAGAATTAAGGCAGTTCTGAAGGCGAAAGGGGGTCAAACACAGTATTAGTATGGTGTTCCTAATAATCCTTTAGGTGAGTGTATATTATGTAAACACAAACTTTTATTTTGGATGCGATTAATCGTGAATAATCGATTTGACAGCACTATTATTATTATTAATTACAAAGTTAGTAACAACTACAACATTTTTTTTGTTAATAACAATAATAGTTTTGTTAATAATAATACATTATTATCATTAATATTCATTATTATTGTTAATATTATTAGTATTATATCAACATTTCAGCAACAAAATACAAAAAATACAACATCATCAACAATAATAGTAACAATAATAACAATACAAATCACTAATAATTAAAACAAATTAATATTATTATTGTTTTGTTGTTAATAATGTATTATTATTAATTACAAAGTTATTAAAAACTACAACATCATTTTTGTTAATACTACTACTACTACTATGACTACTACTAATAATAATAATAGTTGGTAATAGTATTCACTGGCAATAGAAGGATGATGAAAAAATCCCATAGACTTGAATTCTTTGTTTATTAACATTACAGTTACTTTGACAGCCATCCGTAACCTGAAAACCTCATCGTCCCATTAGGCTACAACCACACTAACAACATACCCAATAATACAGTGGCACATTGAAGTGTGGCATATTTTGGCTTATTCTTATTATGTAGTCCTAGCGCAATCCATCAATATGTTATGCTTGGCTCAGCAGGGAAGAACAAACGCGCTCTCTAGAGATGAAACCTCAAACAACATCTCCCCTCGTTCCTGCACGCATCTTCTTACGTTACATCACATAACCCAACCCAAGAGCTGTGAAGTGCCAGGAATCAACATTTCATCCTCTTTTTTTCTCTGTTTCTTGTCCTCTCTCTCTTCATCACAGTCAAATTCCCAGCGGTCCGCACATATATCGATCCCCACACCTACGAAGATCCCAACCAGGCTGTCCACGAGTTCGCCAAGGAGATTGATGTCTCCTGTATCACCATCGAGCGGGTTATTGGAGCTGGTGAGTGAGTTATGCGCAAGTAAAACAAAACAGGCCTTAGGAACAGAATTCCAATTAGGTTACATGTGAAATACTCACCCCCTAAAAGAAAAATGTGAGATGGTTTGGAGTGCCAAATTCCAATTTGGTTTTAAAATATCATCTTTAGGACTGACTGTTCCTAGCATTTTGTGTGTAATGAAATCTGTTCAGATCTTTTCCCAGTAAACAAATCTAAACATCCTTAAAACAAGAGGCTTGGACTAAACATTCAGTTTAAAATCTTGCTCTGGAAGTGTCACACTGCCAGATTTTATTCATTCAGAACTTGAAGGAAGAACGTTCATACCTCAGTAGCTTTGCACTTTGTCGCTTCACAAGGGAAATCTGCCCGAGCACAATGAGGCGTTTCATTGTCTGGCTCTTTCCTGCCGCGGTTCATTGATGGCCCTTGCCTTCCGGTTGCAGGTGAGTTCGGTGAGGTGTGTAGTGGTTTGCTGCGGCTGCCAGGGAAGAGAGAGATCCCAGTGGCCATTAAAACTCTGAAAGCCGGTTACACAGAGAAGCAGAGGAGGGACTTCCTGGGCGAAGCCAGCATCATGGGCCAGTTCGACCATCCCAATATCATCCACCTGAAGGGGGTGGTCACCAAGAGTGAGTGCCAGGATGTCTTTTATTACTGAAAATGACTGCATGCTAACTTTGTTTCAGTATTATGATCGATTTGAAACATTATTTTGTACGGAGCCCCATACATGACATGCAGGAAAAAATAGTAGACTAAATAGTGCGCACGATTTACTAATTTGTTCCCTCGATTTATAGATCGTGCGCACAATTTACTAATTTGTTCCCGCGATCGTGCGCACGATTTATAAATCGAGGGAACGAAGTAGTAAATCGTCCGCACGATTTAGCAAATCGAGGGAACGAAATAGTAAATTGTGCGCATGATTTATAAATCGAGGGAACAAATTAGTAAATTGTGTGGACGGTTTAGCAAGTCGATGGAACGAAGTAGTAAATCGTCCGCACGATTTAGCAAATCAAGGGAATGAAATAGTAAATTGTGCGCATGATTTATAAATCGAGGGAACGAATTAGTAAATCGTGTGGACGGTTTAGCAAGTCAATAGAACGAAGTAGTAAATCGTCCGCACGATTTAGCAAATCGAGGGAACGAAATAGTAAATTGTGCACATGATTTATAAATCGAGGGAACGAATTAGTAAATCGTGTGGACGGTTTAGCAAGTCAATGGAACGAAGTAGTAAATCGTCCGCACGATTTAGCAAATCGAGGGAACGAAATAGTAAATTGTGCGCGTGATTTATAAATCGAGGGAACGAATTAGTAAATCGTGTGGACGGTTTAGCAGTTTAGCAAGTCGATGGAACGAAGTAGTAAATTGTCTGCACGATTTAGCAAATCAAGGGAATAAAGTAGTAAATTGTGCGCATGATTTATAAATCGAGGGAACGAATTAGTAAATCGTGTGGACGGTTTAGCAAGTCGATGGAACGAAGTAGTAAATCGTCCGCACGATTTAGCAAATCAAGGGAATGAAATAGTAAATTGTGCGCATGATTTATAAATCGAGGGAACAAATTAGTAAATCGTGTGGACGGTTTAGCAAGTCAATGGAACGAAGTAGTAAATCGTCCGCACGATTTAGCAAATCGAGGGAACGAAATAGTAAATTGTGCGCGTGATTTATAAATCGAGGGAACGAATTAGTAAATCGTGTGGACGGTTTAGCAAGTCGATGGAACGAAGTAGTAAATCGTCCGCACGATTTAGCAAATCAAGGGAATAAAGTAGTAAATTGTGCGCGTGATTTATAAATCGAGGGAACGAATTAGTAAATCGTGTGGACGGTTTAGCAAGTCAATAGAACGAAGTAGTAAATCGTCCGCACGATTGAGCAAATCGAGGGAACGAATTAGTAAATCGTGCATGCAATTTACTTTTTTTTTTTCTTGCACGTCATGTGACGGGCTCCGTAATTTTGCATAAGATCAGCTCAGTACTTTCACAGTAAGAATAATTATTATTCATTACATGTAGTGTTGCCAAAAGCAAATTATAGTGGTGAAGACCCCTCTTGTAATCGTCAGTGTTCATATTATTTTTATTCCGCCATGGAAGTCTATGGCAGCCCATAGAACCGTATGGTAAAAAGGTGTGAAATGTGGCACGTAAATAGAGGATAGGCTGAACACAAACCACAGCAAATTTGTATTCTCTATCTCACACTTTCTAGCACCAAGAACAACTCAAAGTTGCACTGTTTATGCTAATAACTTTTAAACACTATAAGGGCTGGAAACTTCCATAGCCTGACCGTGTAACAAGTGCCAAAAACCTGGCCGGTTATTTATTTATTTATTTATTTATTTATTTATTTATTTATTTATTTATTTATTTATTTATGATGTATGTATGTATGTATGTATGTATGTATGTATGTATGTATGTATTTATTTTATTATTTAGCTATAACTTAACACATAATAATAACATAGCTATGCCCTGAAATGAGTGTGATTTCTCTCTGTAAGGTAAACCAGTGATGATAATAACAGAATATATGGAGAATGGATCCCTTGACACCTTTTTGAAGGTACATTTTCTTCTTTTTGGAAGTACAGTCAATAAAGTCATTCTATGAAATGTATGAAAATGTCATGAAATACTAAGATTTTAAAATGCAAGTGAAGTGTAGTTACACAGATACAGTATATTATTTTAGGTCACACTTTATTTGAACATGTCCTTGTTACAATGTAATTACACAAATAGTTACTGAGTAATATTAATTAACTTTCTATACTATAATTAACGGTAGCACTTTATTGTACAGTTCTGTTCTGCATGTACATACTATGTACTTATTATAGTCATTACAATAACTGGGTAATTACTAGGTACTAACCCTGAACCTACCCCTAAACCTAACCTAACCTAACCTAAGTACACTGTAAGTATACGTAAGTGCACATACTGTAAAATAAAGTGCAACCTAATTAACTTACTCATGTACTTACTATAGGTTTAGAGTTAGGGTTTGGTTTAGTGTTAGTTGCTTGTAATTATGCATAATTTACTGTTATTACTATATGTATAGTATGAACAGTTGTAAGGCCTCCCACTGTTTAGTGCAATATCTTGTTATTTCACTTTTATTTATTATCCATAATACTGTTAACTGTAAATGTGTTCATATCTGTAAATATGCCTGTTCTGTGTCTTATAATTTTAATATTTTTATTCTTATTTGTATTATGTGTCTTGTTGTTGTATTTATATGTGTGCACTGGAAGCTTAATTAACCTTGAAAATGTCCTTGTGTGTAAAGCTCTTTCTGATTCTGATTCTGAAGTAACGTGTAACAGGGAAACTTTAAAATAAAGTGTTACCTTATTGGAATGGAGTTTGTACAATTAGCCATTCTTCCTGATTTAATTCATATATTACACTCTTATTCATACACATTATATGTCTTTACTGCTTCAACAGAAGAACGACGGTCAGTTCACTGTCATCCAGTTGGTTGGCATGCTGCGTGGCATTGCTTCGGGCATGCGCTACCTCTCTGAGATGGGCTATGTGCACCGTGACCTAGCAGCCCGCAACATCCTGGTCAACAGCAACCTGGTGTGTAAGGTGTCCGACTTCGGCTTGTCGAGAGTGCTGGAGGACGACCCAGAGGCGGCCTACACAACCCGTGTACGTGCTTCAGAGCATAAACGCAGACTGACCTACTATACCTTGCATCTATTAGCAACCTCCCAGCAGGCCTTTGTTTTAAACCCTATTCAAACCCAGTGCCAATAGCATCCTACTTTTCCTGAACACCCTTCCTGCTCTCTGATAACGTAGTAAAGTATTAAGCTGGACTCTTCCATCTAAGAATGCATTTTAAATGGTATGTGATCACCTCCTTCACAACCTAGCACCCTGAACTAACCTGCAAGATCCAGATTTTTCACCATGCAGATTGCGTTTAGCAGCCCTTTTTGCAGTGATTCACATAATTATTAAAGTGAAGGGTGCTAAAACAATCCAGGGGCCACATTCAGAAAAATTTTATTAAAGTTATGAAGAATGTGTAACTCTTCTTAAAGTGTCCCTATTATGCTTTTTTGGATATTCAAGTGCTTGTATCAAGTGCTGAGGAAGAGCTGGATTTCAGATATGGTAATGAGCGTTTCGAATCCGACTCGGCTGTAAGTGGTGGACCAGTCACAACAGACTGGGCCATCTGACCAATTAGAGCAGAGTAGACCAATCACAACAGACTGGGCTGTCTGACCAATCAGAGCAGAGTAGACCAATCACAACAGACTGAGCCTTCTGACCAATCAGAGCAGAGTAGACCAATCACAACAGACTGGGCTGTCTGACCAATCAGAGCAGAGTAGACCAATCACAACAGACTGGGCTGTCTGACCAATCAGAGCAGGGTAGACCAATCACAACAGATTGGGGCCTGGCCATCTGACCAATCAAAGCAGAGTAGACTAATCACAACAGACTGGGCCATCTGACCAATCAGAGCAGAGTAGACCAACCACAACAGACTGGGCTGTCTGACCAATCAGAGCAGAGTAGACCTATCACAACAGACTGGGCCTTCTGATCAATCAGAGCAGGGTAGACCAATCACAACAGATTGGGGCCTGGCCATCTGACCAATCAAAGCAGAGTAGACTAATCACAACAGACTGGGCCAGCTGACCAATCAGAGCAGAGTAGACCAACTACAACAGACTGGGCCATCTGACCAATCAATGCAGAGTAGACTAATCACAACAGACTGGGCCATCTGACCAATCAGAGCAGAGTAGACCAACCACAACAGACTGGGCCATCTGACCAATCAGAGCAGAGTAGACCAATCACAACAGACTGGGCCAGCTGACTAATCAGAGCAGAGTAGACCAATCATAACAGACCTCCAAAGCAAAATTAGAATAGCACAAAAATAGCATAAAAGGGGCACTTCAATAAAATATATGTTGCTAAAACACATCAAGAATTTTCATTTTTGCCTCAAAAACAGTTGAATTTTGCCAGAGTAAGAAAAAATCTATTCTACAGTGGAAACAAATTATTGTTGAGCCCTGAAAATGGAGCTGCTTTGTTCTGAAAGAAGATAATTAAAGTTTTTGTGGTGGCTGTAATAATATAGCATTGCAATTTTTTTTTTCTTGTCGTCCGTGTTTCTTGTTTTGGTGTGTCAAAGTAACACTAAAGAAAGTGTTTTATGTGTGTGAATGTGTGTGAACTGTCGACAAAGTAAATTAAGACATGTCTCTCCAGTGCGCGAGTTGCCAACAGAAATGGAGAGCGCGAACACCAGGACAGTCAATTAGCGATTAGCATGCAACAGCCGTCCACAGACCTAATGCTTCCTGTCAATTTTCACAGCCTGACACCATTCTTTCCCAGTGATAATCACCCATTAAGATGCGTCTCTGATCTGAGACGTGGAATTCAGTGTACATTTTGTCTTGCAGGGAGGGAAGATTCCCATCAGGTGGACGGCTCCAGAGGCCATCGCCTACAGGAAATTCACCTCAGCCAGTGATGTGTGGAGCTACGGCATTGTTATGTGGGAAGTGATGTCATACGGCGAGAGACCATACTGGGAGATGAGCAATCAAGACGTAAGTCGAAATGAGACTATTAAATTCTATACAAATGTGGTCTTATTGGTGCTTTGTAAGTCTTTGTAACCAAAAATGTTGAAAAAAATTTAACCTGTCAGTCTCACTTTTTGAGCACAGACCTGAAAATGACATTTCCAACTTAATATGTTATAAATCTTGAATACACGTCAATACTGGAACACAAACTTAGGTTTGGTCTTTTTAAAGGAAACACTTGGCAGAAAAAAACTTGTAAAAGTGAAATTAAAAAAGTTATGAAAATGTAAAATGTATTATATTTTATATAAAATATATATTTTACTAAAAATGTTAGACTCTAAAACTGCAAGAAAATCAAGAAAATCCCTGTCGTAATTACTATAATTTCGAGATGACAACACGTGACATTCTACTCAGAGTTGTTCATGTCCTCGGACTGGGAATTATGCATTTCTACGTCAACACTATTAACGTCAAATTTATCTGACGCAGTCAGGTGGTACAAGTAGGAGCTCTCCGAAAATTCCCAGCTTCTGACACTGTCATAAAATTATCACAGGCTATCTTTGGTCGCAAGACCGTGACAACGGCCATCTTTGAACCTCTCTCACTGTGCGACATAGGACCACCGTTTAGGAGCCACCACCACAGAAATTGCCACAATCTTTCTTCTGGGACAGCCCAAAATCATACAATGTGTACCGGGCATTAGGGGGGCTGAAACGACAGACAGACAACCACTGGTTTAGACTAAGATATTATTGTTATAAATATGTAATTGCAAATGTCCTACAGGTGGGATGGTGATGCATTTAATTCAGTGCGTTACTTGCCGTTTCTTTGTAATTGTTTGTGAAATTAATAGCAATTTCTTAGTGACAACTGTTTCTAGACCAGTTCTTTTCAGTGTAGCTGTTATTTATATACATATAATCTTACCTCCAGAGATTATATAGTATACATTTATGAAAATATTCTGTGTAGGGCAGCGTTAGTGCAGTTTTACCCTGCAGTATTTTAACACTACACCACAATAATTGCTTCCCATGGCCGTTTTAAGCACTCATATGCTCTCTTGGATTTGCCTTAGGGGAAATGAGAGCGATAGAATGCTGATGTCTATAAATGGATCAGGAAGTGAGGGTAAACTCTGAGCTAAACTGACATATCGAACACCTTCAGTGGGCAGAGATCCATGCAGATTTTGGGGTTGGGATGGGGGTAGATCAACTCTTTCTCCCACTGCGGTACATCTGCCTGTGGTTAAAGTTAAAGGTCATGTGCTTACGAACAGCAGAAAAGGAACACGCGGGATGTTGGGTACTGGGTATTTGGGTTGAAAACGGGAGTTTCAGATTGTGGCCACAGTGATTTTATTCTTGGCTTTTCTACACGGAAAGGGTATCAGATCTCTGCAGACAGAAATCTGCCGGGCGTAATGGAGTTTGGTGTTGGACATTATGTACAGAAGCTTTTACCAGACACTTACGTCATCTATTGTTTCCCTGTCTCTGTCTGGATACAAACATGATGTCACTGGCACACATCCCATATTTTTGTTTTAAACATTTGGATAGACACTGAAACATACAGCATATAATAATGTATGGACAGCTTATAAAGCATAGTGTAAGCAGTGTTTTTTAATGAATTATTATTATATAGTATTATTAATATTTTGAATTAGCTTTTATTTTTATATTTTTTGTTTTCATGTTAATTTCAATTACATTTTTTGTATTTTTTAATTTTATTAGTAATTTAGTAATTATATATATATATATATAATTTATATATATATAGCTATTATAGGTTTAATTTATTTTTATTTCTGTTTTGCCTTTTTAGTTTTAGTGTTCATTTATTTCAAGTTAATAATTTTAGTGCTTCAACTTAAACTTATTTCAGCTTATTGCCAATTAATAATTTTCTAATTTTTGTTTAGTTTAAGTTTTTCAACTGATATTTCAATTTTATTTTATTTCAGCTTTCAATAGAAATGTTTTGAATAGTTGTAGTTTTAGTTAATGATAATAACCCTGAGTGTAAGTATATTTATTAAGAACAAAAACAGCTTTTATTTTTTATGAAAGCTCTGTTTAAGTTAATAAAGTATTGTTTTATATATATATATATATATATATAAAACAAATGAATTATTAAATGGCATAAATACATAAATAAAATGCATTTATCTAATTTTGACATTATTTTGTTTGGTCAGAATAATTGGAACTATTATCCGTCTTCATACTAATTTTATACCACAGCAAAATGTAATGTACCATTTAACACTAATTCATTTAAAAAGCAAAATATTTATATAAATATTGATAAATTAAATTGTTATTATTTAAAAATAGATCTCCATTAAGTAAATATATTGCTTCAAGTCTTTCATTAATTATTCAAGTAATATCAGTGATGAAAAACAAAGAAATGAATTATATTATGCTCTATTATAATATATTTCAAAATGTAATTTATTCCAGTGATCAAAGCTGAATTTTCAGCATCATTACTCCAGTCTTCAGTGTCACATGATCCTTCAGAAATCATTCTAATATGATGATTTGATGCTCAAGAAACATTTCTGATAATTATCAATGTTGAAAACAGTTTTGCTGCTGCATATTTATATGGAAAACGTGATACTTTTTTCAGGATTCAATTAAGAATAGAAAGAATAGCATTTATTTGAAATGGAAATGAAAATTATTATAGTGTACGTATCAGTGTCTATCCAAACAAAACAAAATATACATCTAAATATTAAACACAAATATCTACAAATAGTAAAAACGAGGACCATCTATTATAATTTTTGTATATTTTTTTATTACTACAGGCTATTCAGTTTTGTTTGCATATATTAAGCCATTACAGCTTCAGATATTGAAAAACACATGCCGAGCAGCCGCCTCGCTGTCTTTTGTTATGTAGATGCGCATGTCATATGTCAGCGCATGAGATGACAAGTATATTTGCAGGCAGAGATGAAACACAAGGCGATGCTTAAGTTTTCCCAGCATATCCCAGAAGGAGGTGCACATAGCAGTCATGGTTTTATCAAGCACGACTGACCTTATTTCCTCCTTTACCGTTGCCAGTGACGGCTTCATCTTTGCCTCACATCTCGTTCTGTGCTCCATCATTAATCTGTTTCTCACACACACTCGGGAAGGGAAAGTTATTTGATGTTTTATTTAACAGTTTCTTGAGGGTTCCCCTCAGATCTCGGCTTCCTCTGCTCAGCCAGACACTTGTGTGTTTCTCTCGCTCTGTCTGTCTGCGTGTCAGTCTGTCTCTGTTTTCTCTCTGTGAGTCTTTTCCGCGAGGGATCTGCTGTTGATGTGGTGTTGCTCTTTGTGATGTGGGAGTGTGGGGGATTTTATTTTAGCTTGGAGGAGAGGAGAGATGCTCTTTGTTGATTCAGAGTTATGTTGGCAATATCACGAAAAGTTAAACTGATCTTATAGACATATCAAATTCACTCTGTAACACAACATGACTGTCTATTCATTTTCATTAATTATACAATATAATATAATCTTTCAAATGAGGCACTACAAAAACACATGATTAATCTCTCTGCATGTCAAACAATTTCGAGAGAAGATTCTTCTGCTCACCAATGCTGCAATTATTTATAAAAAAAACCCAGTAATAACAGTAATATTGAAATATTATTACACTTTAAAATAACAGTTTTGTATTTTAATAGATTTTAAAACAATTTTAAACAATCTTCAGTCCCGTGATCCTTCAAAAATCATTTACTGCTCAAGAAACATTTATTATTATTATTATCATTAATTGTGAAGATTTTTTAAAGATTCTTTGATTAATAAAGTTCAAAAGAACAGCATTTGTTACCCCTGCTGGCAAAATGAGTTGCAATGAGCACATTTTCAAAAATGAGTTATTGTTATTTTCACATTCCTCATAAAACCTTCAAAATGATGTATGATTTGTTTGTATCGGACAAAAAATGACTGAGCTACACATGTTTGAAGTCAGTAGAGTCAGCAAAGTTAATTTTGAGAAAAATCGAGTTTTCTGAAGGTTCCAAAACAAAACAAAAATCACCTAGCAACCATACCTTAAATCCCTGGTAATAACACCAAATGTGACACACACCAAGTCAACACCAAATATATATTTATATATATTTAAAGAAAAATATATATATATATTCAGCTTTTTTTCCATGATACCACAATTGTTTGATTAACATTAATGAAACGGACAGCCTATATATTAAGACCTACTGTACAGCACGCGCACGGATCTAAAATAGTGTTACACATCAGATGTTTTTCCCCAACAATTAACCAAACATTCAAGACATAACAGATAATGTTTGCGTAAATACTCGCCAAGACAGATACTTTGAAATATTGTAATTCTGTGTATATCGGGATCGCGCTGAGGCGTCTCTTGTGCGCACGCTTCGGGTCTGTCATTTAGCGCGAGTAAGATCGTTTTCATGGACAAATGAAAGGTAGGCCTACTCCTCTCTGAAAACAGACAAATAAAGATACTTTTAGATGTTTAATTGCTATTTGGAGTATTGGGATCACTAGATGAGGGCTTAATGAACTCATTTTTGTGAAAACCAAAATCGAAATTTTTCACTTGTTTTTGCCTGTAGCTCGAAATAACTCCTTTTGCCAGCACGGGTCACTTTTATTCTAAATAGATTTTTTTTTTTTGTAACAACATAAAAGTCTTTATGGTGACTTTTGATCAATTTAATGTGTCTTTGCTGAATAAAAGTATTAATCTCTTAAATTTATTCTGACCCCAAACTTATCATACAGCACTGAAATACAATAATTAACTAATAATAGTTATAATAATGCACACTATGCTTTTGCTTTATTATGCCGGTGAGCTTTTTGTTTTTTCTGCTCAATTTTTTGCATAGTAAAATAAAACCTATAGCTGTACTGTTGTAGGGTTATTAAAAACAAATATCTCCTACGGACGTCACTACAGTTGCTGCCTATGTAGAGCATCCAAATAAGTCGCTTTTGAGGTGCACTTTTTGAGGTTTTTAGTTCACCCAAAAAAAATTACTCACCAAAAATTACAAGCCACCCTAGGTGAATATTACTTTCTTCTTTCAGCCGGAGTTATATTAAAAAAATATCCTGGCTTTATAATGGGAGTGAACGGTAGCTACCATAGATTTTGAATCCCAAAAAAGAGCATCCATCCATCCATCCATCCATCCATCCATCCATCATAAAAGTAATCCATAAGGCTTCGGGGTGTTAATAAAGGCCTTCTGAAGTGAAGTGATGCGTTTTTGTAAGAAAAATATCCATATTTATAACTTTATAAACTATAATCACTGGCTTCCGGTAACGGCCGTACACGAGTCTAGTTCCGGCGTATGAGTGACCCCTGGATTCGTATGGATTACTTTTATGATGGATGGATGTGCTTTTTTGGGCTTTAAAATCTATGGTACCATTCACTCCTATTATAAAACAGGATTTTTTTTTATATATCCGACTGTGTTTGGCTGAAAGAAGAAAGTCATATACACCTTGGATGGCTTGAGAGTGAGTAAATTATGGGATAATTTTCATTTTTGGGTGAACTAACCCTTTAATTTCAGCTGGCTAGGAAGCCAGCTGCCTCTGTAAGCCATAGACGGCAAGGTCAAGTGTGTTGACTTTACCACCTGGTACCCAGCAACAATTCATGAACCAGAACAATCAGTGTTCGGACACGTAAGGCACATCATATATTTATTATGGAACATGATGTAAAGTGGTTGCAATCTTTTCTGTTGTCTCAGGTGATAAAGGCAGTGGAGGAGAACTACAGACTCCCGGGTCCCATGGACTGCCCGACCGCCCTCTATCATCTAATGATGGACTGCTGGCAGAAAGACAGGAACAGCCGGCCCAAATTCGAAGAGATTGTCAGCTTATTGGATAAACTCATCCGCAATCCCAGCAGCCTGAAGAGTCTCGTTAACCCTTCTAACAGGTAGAAGACCAGCCGTTATAGTTTACTTTGCTCATGATTTTCATTTGTGTAACTCTCTTCTTTCAATAATCTTTCTGTTCTCGTTCTTTATTGCTCCCATCAGACTATATGCTAATTATGTTATTTACGGCATGTGATTGAGATCACAAATGATGTGACGTCTGTGAAAAATTGATAACCGAGGGTTAAGCACCATGCTACACGCTTGTCACAGGAAATCAAGGTTTAATGACACTTGTGACAAATACGCACTCACATTTCATGATTTAATGTTGCGTTAAACAGAAGTGACAGTGTGCAAATGACTTCCAATTACTGTGATTATACGTATCGAATACATTTGCCTCACGTGATGTGTTCTGTATTCTTACATGTTGGAATCATCCATTATCTGTAATTGTGTTATGCAGTTGTGTTCAGGTTTAATATGAAATTGATTTGGACTCTGGGAATGTTTCTGTAGCTGTTATTGCACCGTAATTTCCTTTATTTGCCTTGGATTATAATATTAGCAAGTGTGGCCAAGTGACCACTGATTATATTAATATTTATAGTCATAATAAGGTTTGATTCAACATGCATATGAAAGCAGAATAATAAGCTTACTATCATATAAATATTTGCTCTGAATTTTAAGGCAAGACACTACAGGCAAATGGTCAATGGGCACTGGTCAATTTTGAGATTTTGGGCTGTTTGGCTTTTCATAACGTTTGGGGTTAAAAGAAAAAGCCCTTTTGCTGGGTGCCCTGGTATCGCCGTCTGGCCTATTTGGTGACGCTGTCAACACCGTCGTGTCAGGCGGCGAAGAATCAGCCAAAAGCTTTCCAGCAATTTTTCCCTCGCCGGGTCCAGCATTCTCCCATTCTCTCTCATTCTCCTGTCCTGTGCCTAGCTCCAGGAGGGAAGAGCAGAAGTCTAGTGTGGGTGCAAAGACTGGGGGCCCGGGCACCTCATCCAGTCCCAGCCTGCTGGGGGTAGACCAATTTCTCATCCAATTTAGTCCCTTGGGTTTTTGCAAACTGTAGAGAAAGGTTACAGAATCCAGTTCAAGTCTCGTCCTCTGCGTTTCAATGGTGTGCTCTCTACTACAGTGAAGCCATAGCAGATTCCATTGCTTTCGCAGTTGAAGTCTCTCCTGGACAAAAGAGCCATAGTGTTCCCCACCAAGTGAGACTCAGGTTTTTACAGCCGGTAATTTTTGGCACCCAAAAAGATGGGGGGGTTGTGTCCCATTCTCAATCTTCGTCTTCTGAATCGTACTCTGTGAACGTACAATTTCAAGATGTTGACGTTAAAACTTTTCAGGCCTATCATACACCCGGCGCAAGTGTTTTTTGCTAGTCTCAGTCCGACGCAGTTATCATTTTCACGTCCAGTGCCACAATGTTTAAATAGCAAATGCACTCGCGCCCACCTGTTCACCCATGGGTGTGCTTGTCTGAAAACGAGGTGTGTTCAGGCGCATTGTTGGCGCGTTGCTATTCTGAGGCAACTGAAAACAAATGCGCCATTGACTAACAAAAACCTGGTCTAAAGTCAATAGCGCAGTATTTTTTGTGTTATTTAAAGGGCGTGTTAGTAATATGCGCCTATAGGGCACCAGCACACAAACATTTTTCAATATTAAACATAAAAGGATTCCTTTCTGGAGAAGTGTTCAGTCTTTCTGCTCGCAAATTCCGCAATATAAGTAGCGAACCTGCCATGGTGCAAGCGCAACTGGCTTTTAAAGGGAATGGGAGATGAGACTCTGATTGGTTTATTGCATGTTACGCCCAAAACACACCCAAACCCAAACTAGCAAAAGTGTATTCGGACACGCCCTAAGTTCACCTGCGTCATGCGCTTCAGACCATGCGCTCAAATCGTTAAAATAGGGCCCATTGTGTCTCAAATCCAATTTCAGGTTTGGTGTTACGATAGACTTAAACAACACATTTTAACATAGAAATATTACCTATGCACATGAACTTCATGAGGTTCGCTTTCATGGGGGGTGAGGTGGAAAGCTTACCAGCATCAGGTTCTTCCCTTCGGCACCTTCACCAAGTGCAACCTGTAGTACAGGCATCCTCTCAGTATGGCGGCAAGGGTATTATCGTTCCAGTATCATCAATGCAGTGATGCGGCTTCGATGTTCCCTCGAAAGGGAACTGAACATTCTGAGAATGGAAACGAGATGCCATGTCGCACTGCCATACTTCAAGTTCGCCTGCACGGATACTTCATACAAGTTAATATGGTGACGCTGTAGCGCAGATGTTATTTATAGACTTAGTCATGCTCTACATAGTGTCACCTGACTTCGTCCGTGGCCAGTAGATTGGCGTGTACTACACGTGATTCAGACACCGGCTTACACTGAAGGCGTTCCCATAGTGTCATGGAACCGGGTTAGACAATTTCTGTTCTGGAAAATTTTGCTAGTTAGTCCATATTTAGTGCACATTTGCCTCATTTTGCATATTCAAACATTTCAGAAAACTTGTAATACAATTTTTTTTCAGCAATTCTTGAATAATCAATCAATTTAAGAAGTGGAATGTTCATTTTTTTTTTTTTTTAAACCGTATTCACCTGGAGTGTTTTGCCTTAAAATAATTTTTTAAATATATTTTTTTTTTAATTCAACAAATTAATTAAAATTATATTAGCATAAAAAAACATTTTGTATTTTAGGACTGTGTGAAGAAGAAAAAAAGTGTGGTCTCAGACTTTTGGACCTTGTGTATTATAACACAGTTATTATAGTATTATAACAAATTTTGAGGGGGAAAAAAAAACTTACAATATAAATTTGTGATGTATCTTTTTTTGTCTTTTTCAAAGCCTGTTAGATGATACATTATTCTGCTTGAGTCAACTTAGATCTGTAAATGTTTTTAGTATCCAGCCTTCACCTAGAACTTTAATGTCAGTTTTATGCATCCATTTGTTCACTACTGTACCTGTCTCTCCCACAGAGTGTCCAATTTATTAGTGGAGCACGGGAGCCCTGAGGGCTGTGTATTCAGATCAGTGGAAGAATGGTTAGAGGCCATAAAAATGGGTCGATACACCGAGCTTTTCATGGAAAGTGGATACACTTCTCTGGAAGTAGTCACTCAAATGACCTTGGAGTAAGTCATGTGTCGTGGAGGTCATTGAGCCTGTTTACTCTTCATGTACTAGAAAAATGACTCTATTGGGAGTGTAACCTTCATTTCATGTTTTGATCCTGGGGAATTTGGATGCACTTTCTAATGGTTAATTGTTACAGCTTAGTTTACATGATGCTAAAGAACTGCAGAATAATGAACTGTAATTGGGGCAAATTGTTTACACATTTGAAATGAGTATGGCTGCACCACAATTAACTCTTTCCCAACCAGCATTTTTGAAAAAAGTTGCTAATTTTCATAAAAGTTTCATGGCCCCCAAAATATTTTGTTGTATGAATATGCAATATATCAAAAGAAAGAACAGATGCTCTGTTTAAAAAATAAAAAATCTTTTATTCTAGCTTAATGCATTCATTTTTATCAACACTTGAATGTGGGTGTTTCATAAAAAAGCAACATTTTGAGCAAAAAGCTGAGAAAAATGTGTTTTTGTCAAAGACTAGAAGGATGATCAAAACACAGATGGACTAGATCGAGTCCATCAACACGCCCAAAGCGTCACAGTCCTATAGCTCGTCCTGAGTCGACATTTCATTCAGTAACATTAGGCAGTTTTGATTTATATGCTGTTTAATGTTGATCGCGCTATTTTACATGCATATGTAATATAATTTTTGCATATGCTTACATATGATATCGCTTGTTTCTGCATCTTCTTCGCATGTGTGCAAGGTGTGTCATAGCGCCCCCTACCATATAACAGTGAAAACACAGAAAGCAAGAAGTTTCCGTCAATGGCGGGGAAAGAGATAAGTTTAGCAGTAAAAAAAAGTTTTTATAGCTAATATTTTTCCCTTACTACATACACTATTATTCAAATGTTTGGGGTCAGTAAGATCTTTATAGATTATATGATTTTTAGAAATTAATTTTATTAAGCAAGGGTGCATTGAACTATCACAATTTTCACAAAAATATGAAGCAGCACAACTGTTTTCAACATTGATAATAATAAGAAATGTTTCTTGAGCATAAAATCAGCATATTATAATGATTTCTGATTATTGTTGAACCAGCAAACTTGTGGGGCAAAATTTTTAAGATCTTTTCTTCCATTTTGTGTAACACTGAAACAAATGTAGTGGCAAAAAAAAAAAAAAAACAATTTAAATGTTTTACTTTCATTATTAACTCTTTCACCTCCATTGACGGAATTTTCCGGCTTTCCGTGTTTTCACTGTTATACGGTAGGGGGCGCTATTACGCATCTTCTGAAAGAGTACAGGATCTCCTGATCAAAAACACAAGTGAAGAAGAAGCAGAAACAAGTGATAGCATATGTAAGCAGATTAATGTGTAAAATAACACGATCATCAACATTAAACTGCATAGAAATAAAAACTGCTAAATATTACTGAATGAAATGTCGACCCAGGACGAGCTATAGGACTGAAGCTTTGTGGGTGTTGATGGACTCGATCTACTCCATCTGTATTTTGATCGTAGTTCTGAATCTAATCCAGACTTGGTCTTTGACAAAAACGCATTTTTCTCAGCTTTTTGCTCAAAATGTTTATTTTTTAAGAAAATTACCCACATTCAAGTGTTGATAAAAAAAGAGAATGCATGTTTTTTTTTTTTTTTAAAGCAGAGGCTCTGCTCTTTCTTTTGATATATTACATGTTCAGATATTCATACAACAAAATATGCTGGAGGCCATACAAATTGTGAAAATAATCAAAAATGCTTGCAGTGGCTGGCAACTTAAAAAAATAAATAAATAAAAAATAAAAAAACCGCTGGCAGGGAAAGAGTTAATGAATAAAGAAACGAGTACAAATTTTACAAATCACTAGATACACCTTGATTGATTCCAGCTTGTTTAATCATTATCAGTGAACCCTGACAGAAATATATTTTATAGCTATATGTTGTTCTTTTGCAGAGATCTTAGGAGGGTTGGAGTCTCTTTGGCCGGCCATCAGAAAAAGATTCTCAACAGCATTCAGGAGATGCGAGTCCAAATGATGAACACCACTTTGCCCATCTGAGACCTGCTTCAGAGGAACTTCCAACAGTAGCCTAGCACTTTCTACGGACACTTATTTATTGAGTGGAACTATTTAACGATGAATTTTGACGCTAAAGAACAAAAAACACTGGATAGATGGACAAGCGGTTACCGTTTCGTTTGTGCAAAGCCTCCAAACTAAGAGTCACAGGAGGAACTTGACTGAAACGTTGAGTCGTTGTTTGGAAAAGTGTGGCACATCTCCAGGTAGGACTACTGACTTGGGATCAGGTGTCTCTGGGCTGAATGTATAGCATTTTTCCATGACCTCATTCAACAATATTATTACCTCCGGAATTCCACAAAAGACTGTGGTCAGTTTCAGCTCGGATGTTTTTCTCACACCAAGTTCACCTGGGGCGAAGTTCAGGCATTGAGACTGAAGTCATATCATGGGCTGAGGGAACGAATGGCAGTGTTAAACAAAGCAATAGTAGATTTCGAGCTTGATGTTGATTTTACGTTATTCTAAATGGTTTCTTCCTTGTTTTAATAAAAGGACAAAGCAATGGACAGGATCGTTTTCCTTTTGCACAATATGTGTGTCATGAAGGGCGGAGGAAATGTATTTGTATTTGAAAATGTGACACGCTTCCAAACCACAAGTTTATTTTAGTTCCACTGATGTTTTGATGTTTTACGTGTAAATAGTGTACAGTTGCGTAGATAAAGTGGAGCTCAAATGCATCCATCCATGTTCATGTGGGGTTGATATACTGTACTTTAGTGCGTGGGTGGGCTAACATACTATGTATATTCAGTCCAGTCAATAAATGTTTATATTGCCTCTCAGTGCTTCATTAGATAGAAAATGAAACAATTGTTTTACCATTGATGTATGAACTCTGCTATATTTTGCTACCCATACTTTTGCCCTGCTCAGTTTTCACAGCATGGTGGATATTAAAGTCAACATGAACTCAAAACAGACCCCATTTACTTTCTTACTTGAGTTTTTTTGTTTTATTGTACACAATTCATCGTTTTCGTGTCAAAATAACTTAGCAAATAATGATAGATTGGGATACAATGAAGTACATTGCGTTAATGAAGTAAAATCGGTTACATGGGTTTCATGTTGACTTTAAGTTGGTTTAATATGTCCTACAGTAAATTACATGTTAGCAAAAACAGTTCTATGTGAGGCAGGTTGTCGGTTACTGTTGACGGTAATTTTGACCCTCAGTGTTCAAACAAGCAGTAAATTGTGTATATTTACTGTAAATAGACTATGTTATCTCAAAAGTAGGCTAGAAAGATTAAAGGTTTCTATTATTGTTAAGAACTTTTTTGAGTTAAATGTTAAGCTGTTGAGTACAATGTCTTTTTTTGGTTGGGCGACTTTTGGCTATGACACTTAAAGGGATAGTTCACCCAAAAATGAAAATTACTCAGGGTGATTTACTCACCCTCAAGCCATCCTAGGTGTATATGACATTCTTCTTTCAGGCGAATACAATCGGCGTTATATTAATAAATATCCTGGCTAATCCAAGCATTATAATGGCAGTGAATGGATGTCCAAAATTTGAAGCCCAAAAAATTGCATCCATCCATTATAAAAGTAATTCACACGTCTCCGGGAGGTTAATAAAGGCCATCTGAAGCGAATCTATGTTTTTTTGTGAGAAAAATATCCATATTTAACATGTTATAAAGTCAAATATCTAGCTTCCGGTGGACCACTCCCGTATTCAATTTACGGAAAAATTGTAACTGCCGCGATAATGACGTCGGGCGTAGCGTAAGTGTTACACTTTCTTCGTAAGTTGAATATGGAAGGCGGTCCGCCGGAAGCTAGATATTAGAGCTAGAAGCTAGAGCTGTGTGGATTACTTTTATAATGGATGGATGCACTTTTTTGGGCTTCAAATTATGGGCTCCCATTCACTGCCATTATAATGCTTGGATTAGACAGGATTTTAATTAATACAGTATAACTCCGATTGTATTCGTCTAGGATGGCTTGAGAGTGAGTAAATTATGGGATAATTTTCATTTTTGGGTGAACTATCCCTTTAAAAGAGTTTTCTGAACTTTGACAAAAGTGTTGTTATGCACACGAAGTAAGAGAAGTCAGTAATGTAGTTAGCCTAGCATGCTAATGTTATCAGTCGCCCGTGTCCTTTTCTAATGCTGCCTTCATGTGCCATTGGAATTATCGTAAATACGAGTTTCCTAGTTGGAAATTGGACATGAACACCCTCTCAAGTCGCATTTACTACTGGGAAACTTGATACCCGAGTTGGGCGTAGCATAAACTTTAAACATGGCTGAGGGAAGAATGATTGCTGCTGTGACTTCTGTCTTTATTAGTATCGCATTGTCTTGTCAATAAAGTAGTGAATATTTACATGTATCAATAACCTTTTGAAACATGTTTTATACACAGCGAAAATAGCCTGCATTTGACAGAAATTCCAGAATCGTCATCAAGCTGACCATCTAGATAGTTCAGTGAATGTTTATATGGTTGTCAACGAATGGGACGCTACATTTTATTTTAAATTAAATATCTTTTGTAGGCTACATTTTGGCTTAAATAAGATTTCCCTAATTAATAGGAAAGAATAAACATGGTGTCCTCCATGATCTCTATTCTTTCCAACAACAAAGCACTTGAACGCGACAAGCTCATAATCACAAAGTGGGAAGTAGGACATTTTCGATAGCACGTGAAGGCAGCATAACTTCTCAAAAAGAGTAGTAGATGGAGTTATTACACTGAGGTCAAAATTATTGTCTGTGTTAATCGACAACATGCCACATATTATAGCATTATAGGTTTCATAATAAAAGGAAATGTTGAATGTTGGGACTCATATTCAGAAATTCCAGGCATTAGGTCATTTCTAACCATATTTTAGGTCCATAATTGTTTATTGCAGCACATTATTTTCCTATTAACACTACTGAAAGGCCACAAGATTGTATTAATAAGTGCTCAAGTATGTCACATATTTCCTCAAAACCTTGCTTATAATTATGGTCAGTGTAAGTATTTCTATTAAGTCCGCTTAATGGTAGAGATATTTATTACTTTTAATTTCTTGAAGTTTGATCTTATCAAATAAACAGCAGCATAATGCTCTTAAATTAGTCAAATGAAAGTGCTCAGAGCTTCATCAGTCAGAATTAATAATGGTCAAAAAAAACTTAACGTTAATGAGAAATTTTCAGTTAATTTAAATCTACATTGATTTACACTTAAACATATGCTCTTTTTTTATAATGGGTGAAGATTATTTGACATGTATTGCAATGAATGTTACTATAATGTACTTGGAAATTGGTCTTTTATGCAATGCAGTTTCTCTTGCACTGAAATTCACTTGGTTTAACTATGTATCATATTAAGTTAAATATAATTTATACATGTTTTAACCCCATTGTATCTTCAAAATAACGGCAAAAAAGGTTTAATGGATTTGAAAAAAAAAAAAAAAAAAAAAACGTCATGACATTATACTGTAGATTGAAAAACATTTCAACCCGACCAACCACACGCCATGCTTTAATACTGCAAAATGCTTGAGTGTTTTCAGATTTGTAGCTGTTGTTTATTGTAGTGATATTTCTTCATAACCATTGATCATATCTGTCAGAATGAAAAGCCAGATTCATCATGTTTTACAAGCATGTTTTTTCCCTATTATCAGGTAGTTTAAACGTAAATTTGGATAACTTTTAGTTGTAGCCATAAACATAGAACAGTTGCCTTTAGTTTGACATTTATGATTGTGGTTACGCAAAATACATCTAATTCACACATGGAAATGTCAAATGTAATTAAGAAGCTTTCTGGTTAGTGTTTCTGAATATCAAAATCGTTCTATAGCCCTGTGAACTTTCGGAGAGTTTAACAGCAAGCACAAGGTTACACAATTTACCCATACTGTATAACCTCACACTATTTGATCTTTGTTAAATGAACCCACCACCCCCCAAAACACATCTAAAATAACTATACTGACTAAAATAATTGTAGCATAAAGCACTGATGTTGAGTGCATCAAATAATTTCCAAACATTTATTCTAATACAAAATGATATGCATTGTGTTGGTGGGCTGCGTATTACAAATGCATTTTATCAGCATAATGAATATATCGTTTAAATATTTCATCACAGTTGGTCCAATAAAGAGGGGGGAAAAGAATGGAAAGCACAGAAAAAAAAAAGTGTAGTTTCTATGTGATAATTGTTTGTCTATTACCTTTTACTGTGTGTTTTGTTGTGTAAATGTCTTTTGTAGTGTAATATATTAAATTTTATATTTTTTTGTAATAAACTGGTGAGAAACCCAATATTGCAGTGTTCTCTATGCAATGCAATATCCTAATACTAGCTGACATTCACCAACACCAGGCAATGTGGTCGTGATTTCCACAATTTTTGTTATAAGGTTGTTACGTTTACAAGAAGTCACTTTCCAAATATATACATAGGCTCAAAACATACACCTTATGCCTGTTTGAGACAAGGTTGGAAGTGGGAATATCCCAATTGAAATGTTGCACTTCAGACCTCAGTGAGTTTCAGTCAATCAGACTTCACATGTTGAATCCAACTTCATTAGTTCACATGTTGACCACATGATGTCGCCATGAAACAAAGAGAGCATTTCATGTTATGGTGTAAATATGGCAAAAACAGAATAAAAATAGCATAACATGATGCCATTCACTTTGAAAACAGCTGATGAAAAGCAAAAATTAAGGTATTATTATTTAAACTTTATGTCTAAAGTTTGTTTTCACGTTTGACGTACGGTAGCGCTACAGTATGATCATTGAAAGCTGGACTTGCCGTCATCTTGGAAGTTACTTCAAATTACATTTCTTGCTGAGGTCGGGTTGATCGATCTGCCCCGAGTTCACAGGTCCAATATCCAACTTTGCGTGGTATTCCAGACATTGTTTCCATGTAGGAGGTGATAAAAATACAAATTCCGTGCTGTCTGGAACGCAGCATTAGTTCCAGCCCTGATAAACTACACCTGCCTGAAATTTTCTAGTAACCCTTGATTAACTCCAGGTGAGTTTGATCAGGGTTTGTGCTAAACTCTGCAGGGCAGCGGATCTCACAACAGAGCTGAAGAACCCTGGCAATAATTGTTTTCTGTGGGCAGTTTTCTCTTTTAGGTCAACTATTGCTAAGGAGAAGCAACAGTTTGAAGGGATTCTTGCTGATCAAGTTTGACACAGTTTGCTAAACTGTAGACATGCTTATCTGACTGCTTGAATAATAAAACAGTTAGATTAATGGCACATTTGAAAGCACTGAGATTCTGTGCAATTCCAGTAATTCCAAGAATGTCATATACAATGCAGCATTTGTGTTTATGCCTTTGTGAAAAGTTTGCTTAATTGTATTAAATGTTCACATGTAGTGTGTTTGTGTGTGTGCCCCAATGATTCTGTAAGATTAAGACTCAAAGACTCAAAGTTAACAATACAACTCCATCTCTAACATGCATCAACGCACACATCAGATATGGTAAACTGAAGCTCAAGCATGCTTTCTTGACGTGCGAGAACCAATGAGATTCGTTTTTGTGTGTTACGCAGCACATTTGAGCTTCCGCAAGAACCAATGAGGTTCATTCTCGTGTGTTACGCAGCACATTTGAGCTTCTGCAAGAACCAATGAGGTTCATTCTCATGCTACACGTGCTGTGTTTGAGCTTCCACAAGAACCAATGAGGTTCATTCTCGTGTGTTACGCAGCAAGTTTGAGCTTCTGCAAGAACCATTGAGGTTCATTCTCATGTGTTACGCAGCACGTTTGAGCTTCCACAAGAACCAATGAGGTTTATTCTTGTGTGTTACGCAGCACGTTTGAGCTTCTGCAAGAACCAATGAGGTTCATTCTCATGCTACACGTGCTGTGTTTGAGCTTCCACAAGAACCAATGAGGTTCATTCTCGTGTGTTACGCAGCACGTTTGAGCTTCTGCAAGAACCAATGAGGTTCATTCTCATGTTACACGTGCTGTGTTTGAACTTCCACAAGAACCAATGAGGTTCATTCTTGTGTGTTACACAGCACATTTGAGCTTCTGCAAGAACTAATGAGGTTCATTCTCATGCTACACGTGCTGTGTTTGAGCTTCCACAAGAACCAATGAGGTTCATTGCGCAGCACATTTGAGCTTCTGCAAGAACCAATGAGGTTCATTTTCATGTTACACGTGCTGTGTTTGAGCTTCCACAAGAAAAAATGAGGTTTGTTCTCGTTCGTCAAGCAGGTTCGGTTGAGCATCTGTTTATGTTCACTGGTCAATGTTTATTTGTGAATAAAAGCCTAAATTCAGTCTGTTCATCATATATATAGCGATCATGTCCCTTCAAAAAATTTGGACTAAATCACTCTATTTATATGGATTAGTTTTATGTTCTCTTTATGAACTTTTTCAAGCGTCAAAGTAGTAGTTGCGTAGACTGTTAATGGAGGAACAGAAACTGCTCAGATTTCATTATAAAGATATTCATTTGTGTTCCGAAGACGAACAAAAGTCTTACGGGTTTGGAATCAAGTCAGACACAGTCAATAGCAAATGATGCCAGAATTTTCATTTTGGGGTGAACTAACTAGAACTAACTAATTATAAAACTGCTAAACCTACCCATCAACCTTGTTACTTTTCTAATGGGCATAATTGTTTCCCAAAACATGTAAACAAATATATAAATGTATATTATTATATACATTAATTTATCTTAAGATTTGACAGTGCAATTTATTAACACTTGAAGACATTCATTGTCCAATGTTTAATATCTTAACAGTGGTTCCCAACACTGGCCCTGGAGTACAGCAGCACTACACATTTTAGGGTACGTTGAAAACATTTTCCTTTGTACAGTTTCTGTAAAGTTGTCAACGCTATTTGTATAACGCTGCCAGGCCAGTAGTTGGTGCATGATGTCACTTTGTAAAGAAACACTACGTGCCTGAGCACATACGCATTCTTCTACAGAGCGATGAATGCAAACAATCAAGATGGCAAAAACATCAAGCTATTTTGTCTCGATGGACAATGAGGTTGGTTTATTACTACAAGTATCCCTGGACTAAAAACTGACAAAACGTCAGAAAAATGTGGACTGGGAGTCAAGTCAAGTACTTGTGCATGCCTATTGACCAGGGTCTTTAATCCTGCTCCAGGAGAGCAACCGTCCAGTTCAGCTCCAACACTAAGCAAACACACCTGAAGCAGCTAATAAAGGTGTTCAGGGTTTCTTGACAATTACAGGCAGGTGCGCTGGAGCAGGGTTGGAACTGAAGTCTGCAGGAAGGTAGTCCTCCAGGAGCAGGGCTGGAGAAACCTGCTATAAGACTGAACACGTAATGCGCATGACGTCACCATTTTCACAGATTAGCGTTTTTGTAGTTTATACACAGATGATAACAGTATTGTCTTCAAAAACTTGCACTTTTTAAAACCCAAAACCCAAAAAAGTTTTTTCAGGCCCCCAAAACGGCAGCATAAAAAGTGTTGGGGGTACTCCAGGAAAAGGGTTGGAAACCACTGTCTTAAGGGGATGCTTCCCCTCAAAATGAAAATTCTGTCATCATTTTGTACCCCTCATGTCATTCCAAACCTGTATGACTTTCTTTCATACAGGTATCAAAAGAAGATATTTTGAAGAATGCTGGTAGATTGCATGGGCCAATTTTGTTTTTTAAAAAAAAAAAAATATATATATATTTTCCAAATTGTTTTTTTGTGTCTCACAAAAGAAAGAAGGTTGAGTAAATGATGACAGAACTTTAATTATTATTATTGTTATTATTTTTTTTTATAAACTATCCCTCTATTGAACTTACCTTTTTAAAATAAGGTTTTAAAAAAAATGTTCATTGAGTTATAGCCGTGAGTCTTTCAAATCTAATTTTCAAAATTAAATTCTAAGAAATGGAGCAGATAATACCAATCTTTGCCAGAATGAAGCTTTACAACAACCATCTGCAATTTATTCATAATGCACTGTTATGTAATTATACACACTGAGAATTTTAATTAAGTGATTCAGATGCATTTGCCGCAATGGGGTCAAGACAGTCTTGTTGATTTCAGTTGTTCCTACATAGCTAAAAATAAAACACATTATTTATTTGACATTGTTACAGCACATCTCTTCCCAGTCTGTCAGTAACGGGGGCGTTTCCCATACACTGCATGACAAGGGTCAAATCTGGTAATATCTGACCACTTCAGGTTTGCTGGATATATGCAGAAAATACCTGAGTTAATAAAACAGTAAATTTCCAGAAATACCCAGATACTTGGCGTACACAGACATACAGGAATCCATGAAATTTCATGGACATACACAGCTGAAACACTGATGGCTGTCAGGTGTGAAGATCTTTCATATGTTAATGACCAGCAGTTAAGGTGCTCGTTGTGTTCTCAGATGGAGGGAGGGGGTGAGCCAGGGAAGTTTCACAAAACAGTTTCAAAATAGGCTTAACACTGTTGAACTCTAATATACCTAGATTTATCATTTTGACAGAGTCATTAGAGAACATATCTATGTATGATTTATAATTTGAAGGCATCCTCTCTTCCCAACTTCATTCTTCTTTCCATACTATTTCACAGAAATTAAGGCCTAGTCCACACGTACACGGGTATTTTTATAAAATGAGTTTTTCCTCCTCTGTTTAAAAAAAATTTTTTTGCGTCCACATGAAAACGCAAAAAACACACTATGAAGCGCTGTCAAAAGCATGCAAAACCAACAGGTGGCAATATAACCCTAACCGTAAAGCCATGTTTGCCAATCAGAAGCCTGGAAAAAAGGTTATTGCCGGTTCAGGTTTTGACGTAACAAGCCAAAATCTCCGGTTTCACTGTCCACATGACAACACTGCAACCAGAGTTTCTAAAAATCTTCATCCTGGCAGGAGTTTTCAAAAAAGTTTGGTTTCAGTGACCGGATACTGCATTTGCGTGTGGACGAACGGCCAAACCGCATAGAAAAAGCTGCGGTTTTGAAAATATCCGTGTTTGTGTGGACAGGGCCTAAGACCTGGTCCTTTACTGGTGTAGAGGGACAATTGTGGTTTCTCTCGCAGTGTTTTCTACTAATATTGATTAATGCCAACACAGTCAATGTTATGACATGTGTATCTTTTCCTGGGCAATAACAGTGGAACTGTTCAGTAGCTATGTTTAGTCAAAACTAGCAAAGAGTATTTATCAGGGGTGTGCAGTCCATATAAGCTGTGAATGCTCTGCATACCCAAGTCATTCGTGGACTCGGTAATTAACATTAACACTTATTATAAATTCCCTTGTTTGAGGTGTACCATAAAGCTTACATGATCAAATGTTGGCAATGCGTATATAACTCTCCGTCATTTATTTATTTGCAAAACGGTGGTATGTTCTTCAAATCTGCCACTCACTGAGAGTTCCGGGTAAGCTGATCCACAACAGCTTTGGAGCATGCTATCTGTTATTATGTATGGTCATCAAATCGCTCACCCAAGAGGAAAAATGTGCTGTTTCTGCCAGATCTCGATCACCGAAAATCACATTGTATTTGATACAAAACTAAATAGACCACATCAAATAAAAAAAAAAGTCATAACTGAAACTATTTTCATAGTATTTCGTTTTCTCCATAAGGAAATTTATTTTTAATGAAAACTTTAAACTGTTGAAGAAAGACCTACTGTAAGTACAACAACTATCCGAGGCTGTTATTCGATAGTCTATGCGTTTGTTAAAGTCATCAATTTCCATTATTTCAACATATTTTTAAAGAATGCTTATATTTTTATTATACTTACATTTATTCTAATTATATTCTATTTATAATAGGCTACTAATATTGAATATTTTATACTTATTTTTAACTCTTCATAAAAAATATTCTGGTACACATATAAATTGACACCTGCCATTGTGTTTCTTCAACCCCGTTTCCACCGAAATTACCCAGAACAATTTGTCTCAAGAACTTTTTTTCCCCCCCAGACCTGTTGCTGTCTGCGTTTCCATCGTGGTCTAAAGTACCGTGAAGATTAGTCCAGTGACGTAGGACTGCGCTCGTCTTTCCAGTTCCCGCTGGATTTCGTCCTCCGGATATAAGCTTAATAAAGCCTGAACCTCGTCATCGGTCGTATTTTTTAAACTCCATTGTTGATTCGAATAGCAAACAACTCTTACGGCACGCACCGCAACGACTTTTAAAAATGGTGGTTGAAATAAAAGGCTGCGTGGAGTCAGCCAATCAAAATGCTGCGTGAACTCAACCAATCAGCATGTTCAGCGCACAAGTCCCACCCCTGAAAGTTCCTGAACTTTGAAAAAGTACTACCTCGCGAGCAGGGCCGTTTTGAGGGGGAAATATTTACCCAGAACTTCATTTAGACCCTGGTTCCTGTGGTCGAAACACACAGAGTACCACCCCAAAGTCCCTAGTTCCTGGGGAAAGTTCCTGCAGTGGAAGTGCGGCCTCAGCTGATGCACTGTACCGTTTAAAGGTGAAGTTTGTAATTTCTGCGACATTAGTGGCACCTAGCGGAATTACAAAAATACAGTATATTTTGTCTCTTTCACGTGTCTCGCCTGACACAACCCAAACACAACTCAATAGCTTTTATGGGTGCTTGTGAAGGCATCAACAGGTGAATGTATGATACTTTTAATAAAAACATATTAGGAAAACTTTAGCTGTGTTGCTATGTGTCATAAATCTGTATCCAACATATCTGCACCAGGTGCATTTTTGACATAACACGCACCCAGCATACCCGGTTAAAAAAGTCACCGCTCGTCACTGGTATTTATACATAAATAATTATAAACTTCATATAAATAAACAATCATACTTTCAAAATATATCTCCCCTGAGAAATATTTTATGTAAAAAGTGTGTCAAGCAACCCTGGTTTCCTATATATCTAACTCTTCATAAATTATTCCCTCTCACCACACACACACACACACACACCCCACCCCCTGTTGCAAAGACAGTTGTGTTTTAACTGATCTCCAGTCGGTCACATTTCTTGAGGAGTCGTTTCAAACACCCCAACAGCTACAGACTGAAACACTGTAAGCAGGGTGCAAACTACGGGGGAGCTAGGGGAAGCTCGGCTCCCCTTAATAAGACATGGGCTCCCCTGAAAACGTGATTTGTGAAATTTTGGGGGGTCTCAAAAAATATTGACAATGTGTTACTTTGACGTGCAATTTCAGTTTTGTGTAATGTGATCATCGTGGATTATTATGTGCAAAATTGCAAAAATATCATTCATTCATGCATGATGGCGATTTAAACCTAATTCACTTCTATAAAGATAACTATACATGCTATTCTTGTCATGAGCATCAAGGTGTGGTGGCGCTGCGGTGCAAATTCCACTCATGTTTAGTACATGTTAACTCAAAGATTCGTAGACAAAATATAAACGAATATCCACTTGGATTTCTGGACGAACAGCAAAGGAAAGTAAGACATGTTATTCCCAATTATGTGTTGTGGCTGGGTTGTTATAGGTCTGCGTGACTCTCGATGTCTTAGGTCTAATTGAACGGAGGAATTATGGCATTCTTCCTCACGAGTAACTTTCACCGTTGTTCATGTGAACTCAAAGACAGCCGGATGCTTTGTTTATAGACTATTTGTGGATGGCACAATTCGTGTCAATAAAGTATAATAGGGTAAATCCTGTATAGTGATTTATCCTATATAGTGCTTGCATAAAGCAAGTAGTGCATACACTTGTAGCTGTTATGCATCTTTGTAAGTCCTCTTCTGAGGCACGCGCAAGTGTACAAACCCTATATTTTTTTTGCTATAAGGGTTTTGGGAGGGAGACCAGAGAAGGAGACCAAAGGCTGTTTTTTTTTTGGTTTTTTTTAATGGATGTCAATGGAGAAGAGGCTTCACTACACTAAATAAATCAACTGCCTGTCCACTAATAATGAATCGACTGCCTGTCCTCTAATCTTCAACATGTTTTACGCTAAACAATGCTTTTGTTTGGAACAATATGTAGATTTTACTATGATAAAAAGGTTATTTTATAAGAGAAGGCAGAGAAGGGAATGTCGCGACAGGAAGGACTCAGATTTATGGCATTACCATAGTATGCAATAGTAATATTGAGTGATATTATATATTGTGTAAAGAAAGTAACACTTTTTTAATGAATGATGGTAAAAAAAAAATACATATAATTTTAATGAATTAAATATGTATTAAATTACAATTTAGTTTTTAGTGTACTCTTAAATGTAGTTTTATGCGCCCTGCAGTGACTAGTAATTTGCAGCTAATAGAGATATTCACGCTCAGTAAAGCATATTCCACAAACAATGCAGTCCTACTGTACGTTTACTAGCGATATAACACCAAATATAGAACATTTATTCAAGAGACCAACGCACTAATCCACAAGAAACTGATTAATGTAAATTGGACATGACTGTCATAAAACTTTGAACGGTGGGCACTGGCTGAGAGGTGCCTCAAGTGATCCAAGTTAGCCGTTACTCTTTCTCCAACGGTAAGAGATACAGACCCTCTCATCTCCCTATAATAAGACCACATCCACACGAAGCCAGAGCTTTCCCTACCCGATCTTTTTTTTCCCTCGTCTCAAGAAATATCTGCGTACACACAAAACCAATGTAAGTATAACAATGAGTATACATAACTCAAAACAATATAGTATACATGCCAGACCAGTATGTGGCGCTGTAATTCTGCCACAGAGATACACTAAAAATGGAGAAGAAGACTTGGAGCATGCGCGAGACGTGGTGTGATGACATCACCATTTCACAAAATATACGGATTGGCTGTACACACGAAAACGCAAGTGTGTCGGTTTCAGATTTAAACACTCTGGGACCCGGTTTCAAAAAATACTGGTTTCAGGCTCCCAAAACGCCGGATCCGTCTGGACGAAACGTTGATACAATACAATATTTTTAACGCGTCTCAGTGTGACTTAGACGCTCAGTGCGTCTAAGACAATCTCTGGCTCAGTGGCCCAATAGCTGTCTGGTTTAGGTGTGAAAATGTCCCCTGACAAAATCCTTGAGGGGATTACTTGCCATGGCAACAAATGGCTGTAGCATGGTAGAATGCCTCAGCAAAATATGTCCGAATCGGTATCATTACGGAAGTTTCTGGACTGATGGAATACGGTCAGGAGTACTTGTGGATACTTCCAGAAATCAGTGGTTAACTAGTCCGGACACACTTCTTTTCATGATGACATCATGTGCGTGTAGTGAGAACTTCTGCTAATTAAACGATTTGAGATCTCAGAGATTCTGCAGTAATGGATATGGCACCTGATGATTGCTTCACTGTCATTTTGCTTTATTTGATATTTGATTCACTGTAGGTTCTCTCTTACGGTTTCCTTGCGCATTTATGCACATGCACACTATTTAAAAACAATGCTGATTGTTGACACACTAAAATATATAGATTGAAAAGTATATATATATATTTAAAGTGGGGGTCTAATGCTATTTCATGCATTCAGACTTATTTACACTGTTAAAGAGTTGGATTCTCATGCTAAACATGGCCACCATCTTATAGTTTTATTCTCATTAAAACCAAAGGTGTTCATCAGTGATTCTGTATCAAGAGCAGGGACACATTTGTGTACATTTTATTTTGTGATTTAACTGGAACTAATAGAGTCTATGACGCGATGACGGCTTGTGTGTGTGTGTGTGTGTGTGTGTGTGTGTGTGTGTGTGTGTGTGTGTGTGCGCACGCGTGTGACGGCACGCCTCCCGGAGTTCGGCTTTTTTCGGAAAGAGTAGGTACAGCTTATCTGTCTTTTATAAATCTAATAAAACTAAAGATTTTTTTGAGATATGAAGGATGCAATACTACTCTGTAGGTATTCAAGATTAACATGAGATTGGCTGAAACTATGTGTGTTACCCCACCTTTTAAATGGAATGAAAGATTGTACTGCATGTTAGCTTGCTTATTGTGCCCAAGAGCATGATTTCTTGAAGTCCACGTCATACTAGCAAGAAACGCTTCTAACTAGAGGTCGAGAGCTGTAGTTCCAACCACGTTAGTTTGCAACCATAGTTAGCTAACGATGCTTTTGGGAAATACACCCCTGTTTAGTTCTTGTCTCTATGCTGGCTGTCGCACCAGAGTAACCTTTTCATAGTTCCTAGAACTATTGTCGGAAGTACCCGGATTTTGGCGTGTTCGCACCGCAGGAACTTGGAACGATTTTAGTTCTAGGAACTCCTTTTGGGGGAACTAATTTAGCTCCTACTTCAGAGTAGGGTCTAACCCAGCACAATAGGAACTACCAGTGATGTAAGTGTACACTGATTGGCCGAACGCACGTGAAACACCAGCACCCGCCATTTAGAAAAAAAGCCATCTACACACAGATTATAGTCTATGTATTTACTCCAGAAACTAACTCTACGAACATGGAAAACAGTGATAGATGGACCTCTCAACCTTTACGCTAAAGAGAAAATCCAACGCAACTTTGAGAGAATCAAGCGAAACATGATTATGTATTTCTGCTAAGCTAGTGACACTGGACATCAACTACACGGCAAACGCTAATACTTTTTCATATACTGTCTATACTTTCTTTGTATAACAGTTCTATCTAATAACGTATTAGACAGGACTGTTAAACAGATCGTAAAGTAATGAAGACGGAGAATGTGAGAGCTGTGTGCCCAGACTCTGGCGTTCTCAGCGCCGTCAAAATAAAGGTCCGCCGTGGCGTCAAAATTTAAAGTCACAACAACAAGCGTGGCTTACATCACTTCAGAGTTCCTACTGGCGGTGCGAAAGCAACCAGGAAGCAGAAACAGGAAACCACCCTGGTGGCTAGTTCCTAGAACTAAGTCCTAGAACTAAGCGAAGCCCCTTATTAAGCCCCTCCTTCCGAAAGCGTAATGTGCTCTCATTGATCGGCTGGATCAGTGTGTTTTGGTCAACAGCTTTGAGAGTGCTTGGGAAATTCTACGCTCTTTAACATAACCGCGAGTTTTAACACACTACTAACTACTAACGCCTCTGCCCTTTATTTTGCATTTACCTTGGGCAGGAATTATTTAAATGATGCATATCAATGTTTGTTCCTGGAAGAAATCTCAAGACTACAATGGAGGCGTTTCAGGGAGTTCAGAAACAGTACGCACTGATATGCAGTATAACTCCCTTTGGAGTGACTTTGTGTTTTGTAACTTTGCAGAACTTTTTCATGCTCAAACAGCAGCATTACACTAAAGAAAGTTGAACATGTAAAATAGCATAATAGTTCCTCTTTAAACTTGACATAAAGTCCAAAAAATGTGGCACAGAGTGACAGAAAGCTCTCAGATTTCAAAATATCTTAATTTGTGTTTCGAAGTTGAACGAAAGTCTTACGGGTTTGAACGACATGAGGGTGAGTAATTAATGACAGAATTCTCATTTTTGGGTGAACTATCCCTTTAACACTACTTCATACATTAGTAGTGCAACAAATGCTGATTTTATTGTATAGTGGCATTGTTACTTTTATTTTATTGAGCTAGTTTCATTCAATTCTGAACATTATTTTAAAGCTTCTGCTTATATTTTTGTGCAGATATTTGTTGGAATCACCACTCACTGGAGCCAAGACAGATACAACAAGCACAGAGGCAAAACAAGTGGAAAGGTCTCAGAGAAGAGGAACAACAGTCAACCCTCACGTGTGTTTGCTCGTCTCAGAAGGTTAATGGACTTTGAGTGTGTATGTATTAAATTGTGTTTTGATGGAATAATCTTAGTGTAATAGAAGATAATCTCAAACAACAGAATTTGTGGCATAATTTTGATTATAGCATTTTATTTGGTAACACTTTATTTTAAGGGTCCAGAATAATGCATTAGTTAAGCATTAATTAATGATTAACTTTTTTGTATTAAGCATTAGTTAAGCACAAACACACTAGTAATTAATGATTAACTTTACATTTTAAGGGTCCGGAATTATGCATTAGTTAAACTAGTAATGAACGATTTGCTTGTTCACAATTATGCATTAGTTAAGCATGGACACAATAGTAATTAATGATTAACTTAACATTATAGTAAGGGCATATTAGCCATTATTTACAACTTAATAAGCCATATATTATTTTTGTGTAGTGATGTAATTATATTTCTGTGCCATTCTGTTAAGTTAACTGAACAATAAGCTAGTAATTATGTTTATTTATTGCTGATTATTTGCCGTTATAAATTGCTAAAATAGTGTAATAAAGACAATTTAACCCCCTATTCTAAAGTGAAAGTTTTATACTCATTAATTATGGCACTTATTGAGTGATATTTAAGTTTATTGACCAGAATAAGCCAATAATTAAGCCTAACTACCGTTAATACAATACTAATAAAAGCAATTTGACCCCCTATTCTAAAGTGAAAGTTATATCCTCAATTATGGCAGTTATTTGTTAATAAGCAGCTTTTACAGACACAAAACATACTTTTTTGTATATTTGGATAAATGGTGAAAGGTACATGAACATATTGGCAACATTTAAACAAACGTATAATGCTTTTACAGCAAAAAACGTAAAATATATTTTATATCATAAAAAACGTACAATTTCCCTTTTACCATTTTATAGATACACATTATATCCCTAAACCCAAACATAACCATTTTACAGAGAATAAAAAATGACAATACAACTTAATGGGCAGAAATGTTTGGGAAAATTAACATTTTAGTAACAATATAGCATTAAAATGATATTTTGAGCCACTAATCTCACTCAAACCTCTAAACCTACACATAACCATAACCATTCTTAAAAGTATGTAGGGTTATAAAGAAAAACATAACTAACAAAAGTGTAATCACAATAATTTATTTATTGTGAAAATGTCAAAAGCGATACCAATAGTGGTCCGAATGACGATGTGTTGCAGTCGCAGTCCTCTCTGGTGATATAGTTTTGTATGAGGTACAGAGCAGAATTTAAGTTATTTAATTTAAGCTTCACTCCACTATTTGAAGGCGCGCGTTTCTCATTCAAACACTAAAACACGGCATGTCGCAATCTGTGACGAAGCAGGCGAGAGCCAATGAGCGTTTGATATCACTGCCGTAAAACGCAATTTTTGAATTCATAACGAGCGCGGGATTTGTTTACGGTCGCTGTTGAAGATAAAGATGAAGATCGCCGGGTAAAGAAGTTCCTCGTATGGATTCTAAAGATGTGGATTACAGCGAACACATTAAATTGGTGTCTTTTGTGAATGTATGTTGCGTTTTGGTGTACTTTCTAGTCATTGTGTCCCACGGCGAACAAAATAAGTATTACATGATAAATAATGGTTAAATGATTACAGAAATGTTATTCATTTTAGTTATTCGTTTTAAAGTGTAGTTTTGTTTAACATAATCCTTTGAACAGAGTTGCAGCAGAAGTCACAAACAGAGCGAAATGTTTAGTGCTGTCAATGTTGTAAGTGTTAGATGAATGTAGAACCACACATTGTAAAAATACACATTCTCATGAGATCACGTTGCAGAATAACTGCTAAACAAACCAATAGTGTAAATAAGAACTCATCTTTAGAATGGGGGTCAAATTGTCTTTATTTGTACTGAATTAGTGGCAGTTTAGCCTTAATTATTGGCTTATTCTGGTCAATAAACTTAAATATCACTCAATAAGTGCCATAATTAATGAGGATAAAACTTTCACTTTAGAATAGGGGGTCAAATTGCTTTTATTAGTATTGTATTAATGGTAGTTAGGCTTAATTATTGGCTTATTCTGGTCAATAAACTTAAATATCACTCAATAAGTGCCATAATTAATGAGGATAAAACTTCCACTTTAGAATAGGGGGTCAAATGGCCTTTATTAGTACTTTATTAATGGTAGTTAGGTAGGGCTGCAACAACTAGTCGATAAAATCGATAATAGTCGATAATGAAAATCATCGATCACGAGTCTCATTATCGATTAGTCGGGTCTGCCCTCTGTGCACGATAAGCTTCCACCAGTCGCGCCAAATTACAGCACTGAATAATGCATTTTTATGGACAAAATGTGCATCTAGAAATAGTGGAGTGGAAACAGAGTGAGCTGATGCAGGAAAGGTACTTGATCCAAGTGCCCAAAACATGAGAATTGTTTATTTTAAGCTTCAAGCGAATGCATTATTGTTTAACATACCCTGTCATGCGCTTTGACAGATGCGTGTGTGCGTCTGCGTCCTCAGCGCAAAACGTTCATTTTACAGGTTATATCCACTGATATATATAGAGAACGTCTCGGTTACGTATGTAACCCTCGTTCCCTGAAGGAGGGAACGGAGACGTACGTCGGACGTCACCGACGAATTGGGATCACTTCTGGGAGCCCCTATCAGCTTCGAGTGTATAGAGAACGGGCCAATGGCCATTGGCGTGCGAGATTTGCATCTCGCGCTCCGCCCTGCATCGCGGGTATAAAGCGGAAGCGGATGCCGCGCACATTTGTTTTTCACTGAGGAGCCAAACTAGTGACTCGGCCGCTGCAGTGATGGTACAGCAACTGTGGCGACGGGACGTACGGCAACACTTACCTGCTTCCGCTGAGGGGGTGCACGGGTGAACTGCTGGGCAAAGCTCTTGACCGCGTCGCCGAACAACCCAACCTGGGAAATGGGGGAGTCCAGGAACCGATACTTATCGGTCTCCCTCATATCGGCCAGGTTGAGCCAGAGATGTCGCTCCTGGACCACAAGAGTGGACATCGCCTGACCAATGGAACAGGCGGTGACTTTCGTCGCCCGGAGGGCGAGGTCCGTCGCTGTCCGGAGCTCCCGGAGGAGCTCTGGGTCAGGCCTACCCTCGTGCATGTCCATGAGTGCCTGGGCCTGGTGTACCTGGAGCAACGCCATGGCATGCAAGGCGGACGCAGCCTGTCCACAAGCCTTGTAAGCCTTCCCAGTTAGACTGGAGGAGAACTTACAGGCCTTGGATGGGTGGCGTGGGTCTCCACGCCAGGTGGAAGCGGACGCCGGACACAGTTGCATCGCAACAGCCCGTTCCACCGGCGGGATCCCCACGTACCCCTTGGCTGGCCCGCCGTCGAGGGTAGTGAGGAGGGAGGAGCCACTCGGCCGGTTTCTGGCAGAAAAAGGTGCCGTCCACGACCTCGTGAGCTCCTCATGCACTTCCGGGAAGAAAGGCACCGGGGCGGGACGCTGAGAACCAGCGCGAACCGCCCCGAGAAACCAATCATCCAGCCTAGAAGGCTCGGGACACGGTGGAGGGTTCCACACGAGCCCTCCACACGGGTCTGTCTCGGGCAACGCCACTCTCCCAGAGGGAGGCAACGCAGCCGAGTCTTCATCCCCCGAGGACTGAAACTCCCCCTCCGATGCAGCGATCGACATCCTATCGTCTGCTGGAGCTCCAAAGGTCACCACTGGACCACCCCGAGAGGGGCCAGCGACTTCCTCCGGAAGCTCAACCGGCTGCGGCACTTCAGAGGGTTTAGGGGCCCACGGAGGCTGGCTCGGCGGGTGTGCCCTAAACGTGATCCTTAGGTCACCCTGTGTACACGACGAGTATTTCCATTTTGCATGAAAGCGCGTCCTGACAGTCTTGTGTTCAAACTTCACTGAAAGAGCCCCGGCGCAGCGGGCGCGCGCATGCGCGCCAAACAGACAGAACGCAGTAGAGAGGGAGACAGTTAATATTCAGCGCAAAAAAACATTCATTTAGCTGAAATATCTGCTTTAAGTGCTAAATTTAGTTAACATGTCAACATGTAATTCAAGTATCATTTGAATGTAGGGATTTAAACTCCTTTTGCTTAGTAACTTTTTTTGCACATAATGTATAGCACAAACATACCCTTACGAAAATTAACCATAGTTAGGCTTAATTATTGGCCATAAGTGCCATAATTAATGAGGATAAAACTTTCACTTTAGAATAGGGGGTCAAATTGTCTTTATTACACTATTTTAGCAATTTATAACGTCAAAATCAGCAGTAATTAAACATAACATTGTTCAGTTAACTTAACAGAATGGCACAGAAATATAATTACATCACTACACAAAAATAATATATGGCTTATTAATTTGTAAATAATGGCTAATATGCCCTTACTATAATGTTAATTTAATCATTAATTACTATTGTGTCCATGCTTAACTAATGCATAATTGTGAACAAGCAAATCGTTCATTACTAGTTTAACTAATGCATAATTGTGAACAAGCAAATCATTAATTACTAGTTTAACCGGACCCTTAAAATGTAAAGTTAATCATTAATTACTAGTGTGTTCCTGCTTAACTAATGCTTAATTGTGAACAAGTTAATCATTAATTAAAGCTTAACTAATGCATTATTCTGGACCCTTAAAATAAAGTGTTACCTTTTATTTTGATCCTATTCTTTAAAAAAAAGCATAAATCTGAGTTGCAGTGAGTTTCAATAGGAGTCCAAATTATAAATATCAAAGTCCAATATCAAAATGCCACAAATTCTGTTATAAGATAAGATTTTAACAGTTGAAAGACTGAAAATGTTTTAATGTTTTATTTTAATAAATATTTACTTGCAACACCCTTGGCTTGGTTTTTATTCATTTGTAAATATATTCAGAAAGTGTTCATCCTAATGCATTTAAATAAGTATATTACAGTTTACTGTTAAATTATTCTTTTCAGCCTTTTCAGTGTTAAACTATTACAACATTATCTTGGATTTTGGGGGTATTTACAGGATTTTATTGGAAACTTTAGTTGCCAGGTAAATACTGTACTTTAGTGAAATTACAAAAAATTGCTGTAAAATATATTTACAGGATTTTATTGGCAACTTTAGTTGCCAGGTAAATACTGTACTTTAGTGAAATTACAAAATATTGCTGTAAAATAAAATACAAGTTTAATTTAATGTTACTGTAAAAAAATACAAATTACTGTATTTCACATACAACAATTAACTGTAAATTGCTTTACAGTATTATACTGTAATCAATTTTACAGCAATTAACAACATTGTTACAGGAGTTTATTGGCAACTTTTTTGCCAGTAAATTAATGTAAATTCTACGGTACATTTTCTACAGTGTATGTTAATATCACCTCTTATGTATTTCATACCAATCCAGTTGTTTGTTATAGTACAAAATCTCATCTAACCATTGCGCTCCTTTGGGAAATCACATTGCTAAACATCGCCTTGGGTGTTAATTATCAATCCATGTTTCTCAACCTCCAGGGCAACGTCATATATCAAATATCGAAATGGCCAAAGATTCCATATCAGCAATACAAGAAACCCCTCTGTACCATTTATCTGCTAGTGCTGCCTTGCCTAACGTCATATTTGATTGTTCTTTTGATGGCTCATTGCTTGCGGCACTGGCTGTCTGTGCAAATGTTGGAGGTGTGAGTCCCTGGACGGTGTCTTTGGCTGGTAATGCAATTTTCATGTATAGAGGTGCCACTAGACCCACAATCCCCTGGGTCATTTATGAATCATTTGGATTTTAATCATTATGAATGACCTTCATCAGAGTGTCTCCAGTCCTGCCAGTATGGAGGTTTATATGACACATTTTCTAACTAAAATTGTATTTTAACACTCTTTGTATCATCTCATCTGCCCTACAAAGCCCCAAAAACGTACCTATACGTACAATTCACTGCAGTTTCCAGTTGAAATGAACACTAGTGGCAGTAAAACACAACAAATGACAACAAATGAATCCTGTGAAACATGTCACGTTCAAAGACTTATAGAAGCAAGCTAAAATTGCATGGTTTCTTCAGGAAGTGTGTTTCTATCTCACCTTTGCTTTTGTTAACACTATTGGTTTGTATGGTATGTTGTTCACAAATACGAATCGCAGCATTTCAAAATTGCTGCGATATGTTCAAGTGACGTAATAAAAGGTAACACTTTTTTTACGACTTTTGTCTCAATAAACTCCTAATTTACTACTTATTAATAGTAAGGTAGTTTTTGTAGCGTTTAAGTTTAGGTATTGGGTAGGGTTTTTGTTTTAGGTATTGTTAATGGATGTAGAATATGGTCATGCAGAATAAGGCATTCGTATGTGCTAATAAACAGCAATATCCTGGAAACATGCATGCTAATAAGCAACTAGTTAATAGCTAGAATTGAACCCTAATATAAAGAATATAAAGTGTTACTTAATAAAATGTTTCCAAATTCACGTTCATCTGTTTCGGATAAAACTGAACATACTTTTAGTGCCACTCACTAGATTTCACTTTGAAAGTGTAAGAAAACCTGCAAAAAGCAACACAAGGCATGTTTTTTTCCAATGAGCCTGGGTTAATTTTTTATTGTAGCATACAATATTAGTTTGCATAATTTATGTACATTGCAAGTTGCTGAAGATTTAATAACATTTCAAGTTGTTTAAAGAATAGCTCACCCAAAAACGTATTTTTCCTGTTGAACACAAAAATATATTTTAGCAAAAGTGGGTTTTATCAAAACAGTCTGTCCACATTGTCAGACAAAAATCCACTTAGCTCTAATAGTAGCTTATGTATGTAATATGTAAGCTTTTTTTTACCCACAAAACTCATCCTAAATGTACCATTTATCCACAAGTACCTAGCACAAATAACCTTTGTGATTCATCTTATCTTGCAACCAATTATTGAGTAACCTTTTTTGTCTACCGCATGCTAATCTGCCTGTGTGGCTAAACATCCCTCCTGCCATAAACAGCCAGTGCAATTACGTGCTCCTTTGCTCCAGGCCCCTGCTTTATTTCCCTCTTATTTGCCCACCTATCCCCTCATATTGATCTCGGCCACGATGTGTGATCTTAATAATTCCGCCCTTTGTCGCTAGCCTGCGCTTACTAGCCTCTGTGGTGTTCATGGGAGCCCTCAGGCACAGGCCCAGGAGAGCCCGAAAGGTGTGTGGCGATAGACCGCACAAGTGTGTGATGAGGGTCATTGTGTTTGTCACTTCAGCAGAACTCTCAAGGTCTCCCGTGTTTTAAAAGCGTGCTATCCCTGTATTAGTGTGGGCGCGCTAAATTGCTATTGTCAGCAGGGGAGCTGACAGCAGTATTAGGTATGTTTCGCTGGAGGTCGTCCAAGGTGAAATGAAATAGCAGTTAACCTGTGACATCCCCGAGCTAAGGCATATTAATAATGGCCAATGCATGTAAGGAGTGCCATTATTTCTTTCTAATGAGCACTGTCATTGGTGTTCAGAGGGCACGGCGAGCGCTGCTATCTACTCCCTGAGCTGTTCTGTTTAGAATCACACACTGTTTCTATGCTTGTTTTCTGCACATCATAAAGGATTACTAATGTGTTGAAGCTATTACGTGTCACTACCTTCACTTAGAGGAATAGTTCAATCATAGAGAACTCTGAGAATTCTGTCTGATAAAACTGATAAAACAGGACCTTAGGAGGAACTTATGTTCGGAAATTATTTTTTACTCATATATATATATATATATATATATATATATATATATATATAAATGAAACCCTCAATAAATTCAAATATTGTGATGATTTTTTTTTTCATAAAAACCAACCTGAAAAAAAAAAAATAGTATATTTTATTTTCAAAACTTGAAATTTAGGGTTTAGAGTTTCTGACAGCCACTTCATAATAGAAATGTATCAGTCTCTCAACTGACACTTTGGGATTAGTTACTGTAGATCATAATATGTCTTATGAAATAAGATATCTAAATACAAACCCGATTCCAAAAAAGTTGGGACACTGTACAAACTGTGAATAAAAAAGGAATACAATAATTTACAAATCTCATAAACTTATATTTTATTCACAATAGAATATAGATAACATATCAAATGTTGAAAGTAAGACATTTTGAAATGTCATGCCAAATATTGGCTCATTTTGGATTTCATGAGAGCTACACATTCCAAAACAGTTGGGACAGGTAGCAATAAGAGGCCGGAAAAGTTAAATGTACATATAAGGAACAGCTGGAGGACCAATTTGCAACTTATTAGGTCAATTGGCAACATGATTGGGTATAAAAAGAGCCTCTCAGAGTGGCAGTGTCTCTCAGAAGTCAAGATGGGCAGAGGATCACCAATTCCCCCAATGCTGCGGCGAAAAATAGTGGAGCAATATCAGAAAGGAGTTTTTTTAGAGAAAAATTGCAAAGAGTTTGAAGTTATCATCATCTACAGTGCATAATATCATCCAAAGATTCAGAGAATCTGGACAACCCAAGTTGTCATCAGCGCTCAGTTCAGAAGCCTGCATCTTTGATGGTATGGGGTTGCATGAGTGCGTGTGGCATGGGCAGCTTACACATCTGGAAAGGCACCATCAATGCTGAAAGGTATATCCAAGTTCTAGAACAACATATGCTCCCATCCAGACGTCGTCTCTTTCAGGGAAGACCTTGCATTTTCCAACATGACAATGCCAGACCACATACTGCATCAATTACAACATCATGGCTGCGTAGAAGAAGGATCCGGGTACTGAAATGGCCAGCCTGCAGTCCAGATCTTTCACCAATAGAAAACATTTGGCGCATCATAAAGAGGAAGATGCGACAAAGAAGACCTAAGACAGTTGAGCAACTAGAAGCCTGTATTAGACAAGAATGGGACAACATTCCTATTCCTAAACTTGAGCAACTTGTCTCCTCAGTCCCCAGACGTTTGCAGACTGTTATAAAAAGAAGAGGGGATGCCACACAGTGGTAAACATGGCCTTGTCCCAACTTTTTTGAGATGTGTTGATGCCATGAAATTTAAAATCAACTTATTTTTCCCTTAAAATGATACATTTTCTCAGTTTAAACATTTGATATGTCATCTATGTTGTATTCTGAATAAAATATTGAAATTTGAAACTTCCACATCATTGCGTTCTGTTTTTATTCACAATTTGTACAGTGTCCCAACTTTTTTGGAATCTGGTTTGTAAATTAAAATGAATACATTTTAGAGTGATAGATTGTAGAGTGATCGCTGTTCAAATGTTAGGGGTATGTCTCATATACTGTTACAGTTGCTGGGTGTAGCAGGGAAGAGTCAGAACAGGACTTCCAAAATAGACGGGTTTTAATCAAACTAGACACAACCAACCAAACAAACATAACATCAAGAACGGACAAGGAGTGCTGGGAGTGAGTTTAATACAAAGGGAGTGAGACAGGGAGGATTCTGGGAAATGGAGTCCGGGACAGGCGTGGATTGTAACATTACCTCCCCCTCCCAGTAGGCGCGTCCTCGCGCCTTAGATGTAACACCATACAGGTGTAACTCAGGTACAGAGGTCTCCAGGGAGGGACTAGGACATCGGGCGGCCATGGCGGGTCAGGAGTCTTAGGCGGCCATGGCTGGTCAGGAGTTTCGGGCAGCCATGGTGGGTCAGGAGTCTTGGGCGGCCATGGTGGGTCAGGAGCCTTGGGCGGCCATGGCTGGTCAGGAGTCTCGGGCGGCCATGGCGGGTCAGGAGTCTTAGGCGGCCATGGCGGGTCAGGAGCCTTGGGCGGCCATGGTTGTTCAGGAGTCTCGGGCGGCCATGGCGGGTCAGGAGCCGTGGGCCGTACCTCTCCAGCGGGCGACCGTCCTGCCGAAGCCCCCATAGGTGGTCCACCGCTGAAGTTTGCTCCAGAGGGGATATGCGAGAAACCGGGATCAGGAAGATAACCATCCTTGTGGAAGTCCTTTGCAGTTTTGGTCCGTTCTTCTGTTACAGTTGCTGGGTGTAGCAGGGAGCAGGGAGTAGCAGGGAGTCAGAACAGGACTTCCAAAATAGACAGGTTTTAATCAAACTAGACACAACCAACCAAACAAACAAACATAACAACATCAAGAACGGACAAGAAGTGCTGGGAGTGAGTTCAATATAAAGGGAGTGAGACAGGGAGGATTCTGGGAAATGGAGTCCGGGACAGGCGTGGATTGTAACATATACTCATGAAGGCTGAATTTATTTGATGAAAAACAGTGTTATTGTGAACTATTATTACAATTTAACTGTTTTCTATTTTAATCTATTTCATCTTCATTCCTCCAGTCTTCAGTGTCACATGATCCTTCAGCAATCATTCTAATATGCCGGTTTGCTGCATATTAGAAACATTTCTCATTATTATCAATGTTGAAAACAGTTGTGCTGCATATTTGTTGTGAATATCCTGATACACTTTTTTCATAATTCTTTGTAGAATAGAAAGTAAAAAAAAAACAATGCATTTTAAGTGTTTTTTTTTTTTTTTTTTTGTCTTTGTCGCTTTTAAACAATTTTATGCGTCATTGCAGAATAAAAGTGTTAATTTCTTTAAAAAAAAACAACCTTTGAATAGTAGAGCAGAGTACATATTGCACCACTTTAATTGTGCTTTTAGCCTTTTTTGGACATTGTCAACTAAAACTTTTTCGTATGGAACAGAGCTGTTCAGTGGGGATTTGCATGAGAGTGAGTAAATAATGAGAGTATTTTCATTCTTGAGTGAACTTGTTCTTTTAATCTACAATAAAAATGGTCCCATAACCCAATGTTCTTGCTATTGAATTAAACTTCCTCTAACACAGGTATATAAATGCTTATAAAGCTGGTTTTTGCTGAATGACACAGCACTTTGCCTGCGGTGAAGCAAATGTGATTGCAGCCTACTTATTCTGCCTCACTACCCAGAGACACTCAGGCGTGGTTGCGGTATGCAGACATATTCAAAGTAATGAGCTGTGTGGACGTTCTTGTAGCAGAAATCACTTGAGAGCTCCAGTGGCAGCCATAAGCCACAGCATGAGTTCACAAATGATCGTCCTCATTATACTGATGAGCGAGGGGAGTTTTCAGAGCCAGAGTGGTCCAGGACGCTCCATCATCTGTCAGCGAACTCCAGATGGGAGCACTTTCAAGAGCAATCAGGGACGCCATGTGATTCATCTGCATGGACTCACAGTTATGCTTTAAAATGGCGTTAAAAAAGAGTCATATTTCAGAGTAACATAGGAGGATTATATTGTATCTTGGGAACTTTGATTACTCAATATAGTGTGTTCTAGTTAAATTTTCCTGGAATTGGCAACAAGAATGCAAAGGTCTCACTCATCATTATAGTCCTATCATATCATCTATATTTGAAGCATGTGCATTTTCAAAATCAGCTAGTGGGTTGCCTGGACATCTAGCTAGCTAATATTAATATAAAATAAAAATATTAGGGGTGTAACGGTACACAGAACTCACGGTTCGGTGCATAACTCAGTTTTGGGGTAACCCCCCCTAATCCCCCCCCCCACCCCCACCCCCCCCTCCAGAGACAGATATAAGAGATAGATATCAGCGCCACACGTGAGTCCCGGGGCATATAAAGAAATGAGGACATTTCATTCTACCGAACTACCCACAAGTGCTGAATTACTACTTATACAGGTCAGTTTATTTGACAAATTAAAATTGCGAGGAAACGCAATGCTGTGTGTTAGTTCGTTGTCTGTATGAGACTAGCAGTAAACTACATCAACATTACAACATCATACTGATGCTATTCTAATATTTCATTGTGTTGAGCTACGTAACATTGATTCGTTTTATATACATTTGCTCACCTGTCTAATAAAGCACATGCAAGAACGGCATCTCTGTCAAGTCGAAGTTTGTTGCAAAGCTTTTAGCCATCTTAAAAACGGCACGTCGATACTGGTCCTCTTTTGATTTCTCATTTTGTTACAAAGTCTGCTTGCCATGATCCATAATGTTTGAACGAAACTACAACAGCGCTAGACGTTACGCAGTTGTCCACGTCTGTTGCCATGGTTTCTACGGCAGAAAAAGAGGAAACCGAGGGTAACGCGGATATGACACCATTGACAGGCGACTCCCTCACACGTCCCGGTTCCTTGGTTAAAATCGCAATTTTCTCACGATTTACAAATAGTTGGAAACATTTGGGATATTGTAAGTACTCAACTGAACAAAATATATAACACTGGCCTAGTGGTTTTTGGATATTTTACTGCAAACATCTTACATATTGCACCTTTAATCTAATTGAATCATTGATTAACGCGTTGTGCGTAGCCTATGCTATTACGCTATTTCAAGAAATCACGGAACAAGGAGCGAGAAGGAGAAAAAGAGCGTTTCTACGAGGAGACAGCGAGTGAAGCGACACCTGAGGCTTCCCTTTTCCAGGACATGCATATTTCGTCAATGGATTTCAACGACACAAATCGGCACAATGCCAAATTATTTTGTCTCATTAAGGGGAAACAACTTAAAATACGCCGTCGTTTATAGTCATACAGATACAGACATCATTTGAAACTGTCTATTTTGATTTGTGTACGCTCACAATAAAAACTAAACGTGGTTTTGTAAAATAAAGAAAAGAAACAGAATGCCTTCTGCCATCCCGGTTTCCTTTCGGTGAAGCTTGTGGAGCACGTCACAAAAATTAATCGAAACTCAGCGTATAGGCTACTAGCAAGCTCTTGCGTGCCATCTGAACTCTTGTTTTGGGTCTTCCATTGCTCTTTTTCCTGTTGTGGCAGTTAGCAAACATCGTTGCATTACCATGTGCGCCCCCTTCTGGATTGGAGTGTGGATCTGACTGTATTCGTCGTCTGACTGTATGCACTGAACCGTGATGTCTGTACTGTGACGATTCGGGACAAATACATGTACCGCTACACCCCTTAAAACACAAAATACAGGAGCTAAATACCCTAGTAAATAAACAAACAAAAATATAATATGCTAACTTCCTAGCTAACCAAAAACAGGATGCTGGACCCACCAGCCATTAAGAGAAGTTGGTAACACTTTATTGTACAGTGTCCTTGTTACACGCTGCATGTAGTTACTATAGTAATAACAGTAAATTGTGCATAATTACATGCAACTAACCCTAAAACACACCCTAATCTTAACCATAACCTTATAGTAAGTACATTTTGTTAATTGATATTTCTTAGTACTTAAATGTATAATTACACTGTAAAAAGGACACAAAAAAAGTGTAACCGAGAATTCAATAAGGAACAAGGGTAACACTTTAGAATACTGTTCTGTCATTAATGAATAACTACACAGGAACAAATGAGTAATGCACTATTAACATTCAAGTAACTACTATTGCCTAACAAGAAACTCTGATTAACGAATTAGTAAGTAATAACACTCCGTTGAATGTGGTAGTTTTTCACTCCTCCCAGAGGACTATTAAGAACTACTATATACAGATTCATAATAAATGTGAATAATGCATAATTAGTGCATAAGTGAAGGTCATAGTAACCCATTAATAATGACTCAAGTATTACCAAATCCTTCAGAAGGAACTAATAATTATTTGGATCAGTATTCTATAGTGAAAAACACAATAACTCTCTAGTAATGACTGAAGTCATTGTAAGCTTTTAAGGTTTTTGTAAAGTTTTGGATAGTCATGAATGAAGTATTACTACATCCTTCTAAAGTAATTTCTAATTATTTGGTTTAATATTCTAATGTGAAGATCATGGTAACACACTAGTAATTACTTGAGTGTTACCAAATCCATCAGAAACCATTTTCTGTCAGGACCACTATCGTCAAAGACGATTGACAATTAGCATATAGTTTGGATTGGCGATATGGTTCTGTTCTGGGCAAGAACTCCCTGCGCATCCATGCAGCCTAGCATGGATGAGAGCAGGGAGAGCAGCGATAAACCCCCTTAGGGTAAACAGAACAGAACCAACAATGTATTGCAGATATCATAAATGTCAATATTTAAACGTACAACATAATTCTGGAATTTAGTCTGACTCAAGGGGAATCAGAATGCCAAATCCTGACTGGCGAGAGGAGGAGCTGGGAATGGAGGAGGGTAATTAGCTCCGGAGAAACGCGATAGCTGCTGATAGTACTGAAGGAGCTTATATATGTATGCTGTAATAGACATCGTATTTCTATAGGTAGGCATGATCCGCTGACAGTCAGCTGATGCGAGCTTGACTAATGTGACCTGCCAGAACTAACGCTACGCTTGATACTTTCCAAAAACTTACAAAAACCTCAAAAGCTTACAATGACTTCAGTAATTACTAGAGAGTTATCATGTTTTTGACTTTAGAATACTGATCCAAATAATGGTATAAATAATAGTTATAGTAATAATAGTAATTACTTCTAAAGGTTTTGGTAATACTTGAGTCATTAATAGTGGGTTACTATGACCTTCACTTTAGAATTAATTATATATTATGCATTATTCATGTTAATTATGAATCTGTATATAGAAGTTCTTAGTAGTCCTCTGGGAGGAGTGAAAAAAAAATAGTAGCTATTGATTAACTAATAGAGAACTACCACCTTCAACTAAGCACTATTACTTACTAACAGTGTTGGGCAAGTTACTGAAAATTAGTAATTAGTTACAGTTACTAGTTACTTCCTTTAAAAGTAATTGAATTATTTTACCAATTACTGTATATCAAAAGTAATTAGTTACTAGGGAGTTACTTTAAAAAGTTACTTTTATGTCTGCTTTTTAAATGTAAATATGAACAGTACTGAACAGTCAAACACAATAAACATAATTTTTTAGACCTATTTATTGTAATCAACAGGGCAACAGGCCTTCAAATCAAGCAGTAGTACAAAAGTCCCTTTTAATACTTGAAACGAAATAACAACTGTCTCAGTCATTTAACAGTGTTTTTTTTTTTACCACATTAGGCCCAATGAAATAAAAGTAATTGGCCTACAGTATTAACACTAATTAAAAGAGAAAACAAAGATACCTTGAGGTGCTGCATATAATTGAATATGTGATTTAACAAAAGCTTAACAAACATGGCTCATAAGGCAAAGCTAAATAGAGATAAGAGATGAGATTCTCAACAAACGTTAAAATGGGAAAAAAATGGGAAAAGCGTAGTGTGCTCTGATTGGCCAGCGATCCAGTGCATTGTGATTGGCCCGAATACCTAATGTGTCTGACAGAAATGCCACACTTCTTACCATATTTGGAACATCAGCTCCCAAAGCAAAGCAATATTGACAGATGATAATGTCGGTTCTACCTTATCAATTCGAGACCGAATCTGATCCGGATGATGCAGATGACCAAGCTGATCGATCAGCTTTGCCAGCACGACTGGACCAGAACGTATCAGATTGGTAAATTTGCATTTGTTATCGTAGAAACGACAAAGACGTAGAAACGGTCTGTGCTCTCCCAGGTGCTAGAAACAGTCCTCCGAAAAATGTGCAGCACACAGTCGAATATTTGGGTTGTACTGTTCTGGAACAGTGTTGTAACTAAAGCTTAGCCACTGTTTTCTAATTGTCCCCTCTTTTGGAAGGCCAAACAAAGTAGACATGGCGGCGCAGGCGGCAACAATACTGCAGCGAGAATGAGCTTCTTGTCTGCAAGCGTTCATTTTTCACAAAAGAGAGTAACGCGAGTAATGAACTCATTTAAATTTCAGTAATTGTAATTGCGTTACTTGATTTAAAAAAATATTTATTTATATGCGCATTACCGCTAAAAGTAGTGGAATTACAGTAACGCGTTACTTTGTAGCGCGTTACTCCCAACACTGCTTACTAATTTGTTAATTAGAGTTTCTTTTAAGTTAATATTACTAGTGTTACTAGTGTTAATAATGCATTACTCATTTCAGTCAGGACCACTCTGTTTGATTAAGATCATTGTAGAGGCTCTGAATGTTATTTGGCGGCAAGCTACGCTCTGAAGGGTTCAGCTTCTGAGCTGTTCACAAGCAAACTGCCCCCGGAGCCTAAGCAATTAACCAGAATTTTTATAAGCAACAGTTACATAATTCCATGCAGAAGTAATACAAGTACTGTAATGAGATTGGACAATATTGAGCAACAATGAGCTGGATAGATATATCTCCTTGGACAAGCAGCTAAGCTATCATGTGCCAGCATAAGGAGGAGTTGGGGATGGGTAAGCGCATGTCTGTGCGACAGACTGATGCGCGAATCTGTGTAAACTGCAAGCTGGCTTAACGCATGTCTGTGCGACAGACTAAAGCAAGTGAGTGTACGGATGAATTTATGCCTTGATTAATCGGTAGTGGGAGGAGTTAAGGATCAGCTGAGCATCAGCTGATGGCTGGCTGTCACGCCATGGTCTGCCTGAACTACGCTTGAGCTCCATTCAGTCTCTCAAACTACATTTGTTCCTGTGTAGTTATTCATTAATGACAGAACAGTATTCTAAAGTGTTACCGGAACAAGTTCACATAGAGACAATCAGGAACAATAGAAACTAGAAGGAAAACAGGAGGTTCCTCAGGCTTATGCTGCGTTTACGCCATGTCGTAATTACCGTAGTCTCGAGATGACAACACGTGATGTTCCATCTGGACGTTCCATTCCATTCGTTCCGTTCGTCCTCTGACTGGGAATTATGCATTTGTCAAAACTACATGCCTAAGCGAACCTGCAGCTGTCATGTGGTACAAGTAGAAGCTCTACGAAATCCCCCATCTTACAAGCTCTAATTATGAGCACTACAAGGAAGTGAACATTTTTTACAAGTTGAAATCTCGCAATTACAGTAATTACAACATGACATGAACACACCTTTAGACCACACAGATCAAAAGGTGCAGTTTAAGTCCCCAATCACAATTCATCAGGGAATCCATCAGTGAAGCCAGGTGGCAATTAGCTTTACTCTAGGAAGAGTAGAGAGAAAACACAAGAGAAAAAGTGTTTTTTTTTAAGTATTTGAAACAGTTTTTCATGATACTTTTTCAGCTTTCATCACAGGAATTAAATTAATGAATTAAAACATAGCCTACTACAATAGAAAAGGCATGAAAGGTTGCAGAGATGAACATTGTAGCCGGTCACAGACATGCTGAGCGCATGAAAGCAGTGATCTCGTCATTGCAACTCAGTTTCTGTACACTAACGAATGCTTTCATCTTCACTAACAGTGCAAACGTGATATAGTTAAGAGAATCGTTGAATAAAACGGGAGTCACTGATAAACGCGTCACTGATAAACTCTCGCCATTTGATTGACAGCTCCAGCGCGCGCTGCTCCAACGATTGCAAAGGGAGCTTTCTTTGATCGCTTTCTTTATAGAATTTAATCACCGTTAAATAACAGATTATTTTCATCCTACTAAGAGAAACAACGCAAGTTGACGTTTAGTCACTGGTTTGATTTACTGACACACAGACAAAGAACATCTGACTGTACATGAATAATTACATTTCAGATCAGGCATTAGAATTAACAGAGTTACTTACATGTTGCATTACTGTCGAGCCCAGGCACTGCACAATATTTTGTAATCCTCAACGGCATGTTTATTGTTTGGTAGCTCGATCTGGTTTAACACTAGGCCTATGTTACATGCGCGGATCGGTGGGAGGGGCTAAACAGGCAGTGATGAAGTAGGCGTTGATATTCTTCTGCAGAGGCGGTGCTTGCCTCCCTTTGACGTCATAGATCCCCACTTTGAAAAACCTGTCGTTTGCTGGGCCTGGTGTCAATAAAAGCTTTTATTGGACTAACAAGGAAGTTTTCAGTTCTGAAACTTACAGGATATTCTTATAGTATGGTGACCTCTTATATGTCAAAAGCTCAAGGAAAATTTGATTTCTCAGTTCATGACCCCTTGCAAATAGACAATGACCTCCATGATGGAGCACTTTAACTCCAGATGTCTATAACTTTTCTGTTCTGACGCCTTGACACTTGTATGATGAACCTGTAGGAATGTCTGCAAAGATTCTTCGGTTTTCATGAAGTCAACCAAAATGCGCAATGCTTAAAGGAAGGTAGTGAAGTAAATACAAAACATTTAATTTATCTTAAATATTTCCTAAAATAATAATAATAATAATAATAATAATAATGGAATGCTTTTGAAATTACATGATAGTATACTGGAATTTAATGAATGATACCATCAAAATTGTTCACCATCAGTGGCGCTATCAATGCTTCACTGCGTAATTCACCTTGAGTCACTTGACAGTGAGAAATGAATTTTGGGTATACTAGTAGCCAGAACCAGAAGGTTAACCTTTCATCACACTTTGTATTTGCGCTGTTCTACAGTGGCGCCACTAATGACCGTAATCGATCATCAAAAAATGGTGTAGCAGCCTGGGGTGACTTTCCTGCAGCAAAAACACCAATATTACCTCCCACCATGTCATCAATTTAGTCAGTTTAATCGTATTTTAGCATCATTTTCAGTTGGTTTAAGTATTTTCTTTGGGTATTTAGAGGCTAAAATGTGAAAAAAAGAAGTAGTTAATATTAAGAGATAATGTTTTGAATTGAAAATGGTTTACATTTTACAGTTGCTCTTTCATTCGTCCATTTAAAGTCTACATATTTTTTTAAAAGTTTGGGGTTGGTATGATATTTTAAATGTTTTTTAAATGTCACTTCTGCTCATCAAAGCAAAAATACAACAAAACAGTAATATTGTGAAAATATTATTACAATTTAATAGAACTGTTTTCTATTGTGATATATTTTTTGAAATATAATGTATTCCTGTGATCAAAGCTGAATTTTCAGCAACATTACTCCAGTGTCATATGATCCTTCAGAAATCATTCTAATATATGGATTTACTGCTCAAGAAACATTTATGATTACTATCAGTGTTGAACACAGTTGTGCTGCTTAACATTTTTGTGGAAGATATATATATATATATATAATTTTTTTTTTTTTTTTTTCAGGAGTCTTTGATGAATAGAAAGTTAAAGTCCCTGTAAAGGCAATTCTGAGATTTGTTTCTAAACACATTATAAATGTTAGAAATGCATAGCTGAAACACGTTACAAAGTCTGTGAACTGTGTAATACTGAATTGTGGAGTTAGAGCGTTAAACAGTTTATCACCATTTCTGTGTTCAGGATTTTTTGGGGCGGGGCTAAAACGGTGGCTCGATGACGCACTGGAGCCACTCAGCCTGGTCCCTCCCCTATCACTATCATAACTAGAGCACATTCGCATCAGTTCGCCCGCTCAATCGCGAGTTACTGTCAGTACCGGTAGTTACTACAGCCTACAACTTACAAAACAGCTTACAAAACAAAAACGATGATATCAAGAAGAGGTGGATTAATTTTGTGAACAGTTACCTTGATGGAGAGCTGAGGATCACCACCAACACCTGCCTCTGCAGTGACTTCCTTTCATCTCGTTCACTCGGATGTGCGTCATTGCTTACGTTGCATGAGTGCTCACTACTGGCGGAACCTTTGCAATGGGCTGAATTGGAACGTCCTAAGCCCTTGATCACTTGGAATCCACTATGGAGTTGATTATTATTATTTTTTTTTTCCTTACAAAATTATTTAATGCAGCATTCTATATGTATATAGGTGTGTTTGGATTGTTTTAAATGTTTTTTTTTAAATAATTAAAATATCATAGAGTTGTTTGTGGTGGGGTAAATTAAACGCAATATGCGGTGACGTCACAATCGTGTTGCATTGTGGTATATGGAGCTGCCTGAAGTGTACATATGAAGTAGACTGGGTCTGTCCATATAAACTTCCCTCATCCACTTCATGAAGTGGAACGCACTTCAAAATGGTGGCAGGGATTCCCCCTGAGGGGAAGGGCTTAGGGAAGTTCGCAAGTGCGTGCCTAAAAGTGGAATGGAACACAACCCTGGTGCCATTGTGAGCAGTATGTGTTGTCTTGTGTGCTTACGGCAGCTATCCAGTGAGTGAGTGTGGTTTCAGTGCCGACAGTGGACACGCCCCCAGCGTTTGAGAGCAGAGAATGCTGCTAATTTTTTCAAGATTTTGATAAGCTATTTTATTTACTTGGCGGATTTTTTTTATCATTCAAATTTGGCTGGGTGGTCAATAACACATTTTTCTGTGGTGTGACAAACTCAGAACACATATTTAGGGCGAAGCAGGCAGAGCAGGCGACCATGGCGAAGCAGGCAGAGCAGGCGGCCAGGGCGAAGCAGGCAGAGCAGGTGGCCAGGGCGCATCAGGCTGGGCAGGCGAGCCAGGCGGAGCGGGCTCATGGATTGGAGCCATCACTGGAATCTGATCAGGAGCTGGAGCCATCTCGGGACTCTGGACAGGGGCTGGAGCCATCTCAGGACTCTGGACAGGGGCTGGAGCCATCTCGGGACTCTGGACAGGGGCTGGAACCATTTCAGGACTCTGGACAAGGGCTGGAGCCATCTTGGGACTCTGGACAGGGACCGGAGTCATCTCTGGACCCTGGACAGGGACCGGAGTCATCTCTGGACTCTGGACAGGGACTGGAGTCATCTCTGGACTCTGGACAGGGACTGGAGTCATCCCTGAATGATAGTCAGGGGCTGGAATTGATGTGTGTGCAGCCCACACACACCACATTGCCGTGGCCACAATGGTCAGAGCTACACACTCTGAAGAATCTGGCATGGCGACCATCTTAGCTGAGGGTTCAGGTGTGGTGGCCATCTTGGCAGAGGGCTCTGGTGTGGCAGCCATTTTGGCAGAGGGCTCAGGCGTGGTGGCGACCATCTTAACTGAAGACACAGCCGTGGCGGCGACCATTTTGTCCGAAGACACAGGCATGGTGGCCATCTTGTTCGAAGACACAGGAGTGACGGCCGTAACGAGACGAAACTCTGGAATGGCGGCCATCTTGGCTAGAGACTCTGGAATGGTGGCCATCTTGGCTAGAGACTCAGGCGTGGCAGCCATGTTGTAGAGAGGCTCTGGTGTGGAAGTTGCTACAAACACTGGGCTTGCAACCCTTAGCGTAGGGCATTCTGGAATCCATGGTCGGTCAAGCTCCGTGTAAACCGAAACTTGCTGCCTACTGCCCCCTCCCAAAAAAAATTTAGGAGTAGCGTCCTCACCGACCTCCCCTACTGTGAAAGGGGAACCAACTAGCAAAAGGGCATAGTCCAAATTTCATAAATGACCCTCGAGGACCATCACGGACCAGTTTATCTTTAAGTGGTTTGTTTAGTCCATGACAGAAGAAATCAATCAGTGCACAATCTGGTAGGTCAGTTAAATGGTAGGTCCAAAAAATCTTGGATGTGGTCCTCGAGGGAGTGATTACCTTGGCGTAGGCGGACTAATCTCACCGCTGGATCCATAGTGTGGTCAGTCATTCTGTAACGGATGGACATTCAGGCAGGCAAAGGAACAGGCAGAGAAGAGGATCCACATGCAGTTAAGGTTTAATAATCCAAAAGAGAAACAAGGAAACACAGAACGAGGGCATGAACATCAAACAACAACTGACAAACCACAAGAGAGACACAAGGGCAATATATACACAGGCTAACAAGCTAACAAGGGGGCATGGTAAATTGTCATAGGAACACACGAGGCTAACAAAGACACACCTGGGGAGACTAATTAACATGAAAATCTACAAAGACCTACAAAACATGGCGTAAAACAGGAAGTAACACAAGTCCACACAAGATCAGGGGAAAACAAGACCGGAATCATGACAGCCAGGCATTACTGGAATGTTCAGTGGGACTGAGTTTTATGTCAGATGAGACCAAAATAAATCTTTTTTGGGAAAAACACGTTTTTGGGTTTTTCATAGACAGAAACATAGCCATGTAGAAAAGTAACTCATCCCCACTGTGAAGTATGGTGGTGAATCTTTAAAGCTGTGGGGCTAATTTTATTCCAAAGGCCCTGGACAACATGTTAGGATACACAGTATCATAAAGTCCATCAGACATTAAACCAGTACCTGACTGACCAACATGACAATGATCTAAACATATCTCAAAATAAACAACAGAATAGTTCACTGACCACAGAAGGAAGATTTTGCCATGTACACAGCAGTCCCCTGACCCAAACCCCATATGAAACCAGTGGGATGGGCTGAAGAAAAGAGTCCACATGCATGAACCTCTGAATCTGAAGTATCTGGAGAGATTCTGTATGGATGAATGGTCACAGATGTCTTGCAATATTTTCATCATTATAGGAGAAGATCCAGAGCTGTTATCTTGGCAAAAGGAGGTTGCACAGAGTATTAAATGTAGGGCCAATAATTGTGGAATACAGGTAACACTTTAGTACGGGGAACAGATATTCACTATTAACTACGACTTTTGCCTCAATAAACTCCTAATTTACTGCTTATTAGTAGTAAATTAAGTTTAGGTATTCGGTAGGATTAAGTAGAGGTCTGCACAGGCTTTAAACTGAAGCCCGAACCCGGCCCGTACCCGAGATCATTTAACTCGACCAGACCTGACCACTACATTTACATGTTAAGCCCGAACCCGAGGTCTGTTTCTCACAGCAAATACCATTTTTCCAATATGTGGTATTTAATGATTGCTTGCAACGGTAAACAAATACACACAAACACAGACACAGCATCCCCATCAGCACAGCAGTAAGAGAAAAAGCACAGACTTACAAATCACGTAACTTTGCTGTGGTCGAACAGGTGTAACAATCACAAATTTCTCTGGAACTCAAACTTTGAACTTCAAAAAGTTCACACAGTGTTGCTAAACTATTTACACAAATATATCCTTCTCAGGACGAGTTATGAAGGAAGAGAATGGCATCGACAGTTGATCATAATTCTTCCAGAGTGCAGCATTTCCTGCATCATTTAGAACTGTGATAAGGTTTCCCTCAGTAATTTTTTGCTTTATCGCACTCATGGTTAATGTTTGCTTACTGTTGCCTGCTGTGTTGTGACTGAAATAGCGTGCGAGAGCGGTAGCACATGCGCAAAACAGTTTTGTGATATAAATGATATAGCCTATTATAATGATAAAATAAAAATTATATATATATATATATATATATATAGCCTGTGTGTGTGTGTATGCATGCATGTATTAATCTGCGCATGTGCTTTCTCTCTCTCGCGTGCTCTTTCAGTCACAACACAGCAAACAGGCAAAGCACACGGCACGCAAACTATATGTATATATAGCCTATTTAGTTTTTCTTAGTTACAAAACCGAACCCGACCCGAACCCGAGGCTGTTCATTAAACATTAACCCGAACCCGACCTGAAACCTGCAAGTTTTTCGGGACCCGTCGGGCTCAGGTCGGGTAGCAGACCTCTAGGATTAAGGGATGTAGAATAAGGTCATGCAGAATAAGGCATTAATATGTGCTTTATAAGTACTAATACAAAGCCAATATGTTAGTAATATGCATGTGAATAAGCAACTAGTTAATAGCGATAATTTAACCCTAAAATAAAGTGTTACATTAAGTTTTTGTGAATATTTTGAATGAAAGACTAAAAGGAGAAATTGTAAAAATACATTTTCACACTTATTTACCAAGGGCACCAATATTTGTGGGGCTCACTGTCTATCCTTCTACAATCATTGCAAAAATGTGCCATATATATAGTATATACAAACAAACAAACAAGCAAACAATCTAACAGTATTTTGTTAGATGCTGAAAACAAGGGGAAAATCTCATCTCAAGTTTAGATATTTTCCTGGGAAACAACAAAAATACTGAATGAAATTTTAGATTTAGAAAAAAATGTATTGAAATTGATTTAATTGGAAAACAAAAAGCCATTGATATAACTCCAAAGCATAACGTAGATGCTGTTGTGTTTTATGGTAATAAATGTGTTAATAAGTATACCTGATACTAACTGATACAAACTAAATAAATTCAGCTAGTTCTTCCTTGAACTCGGTCATTTTAGCAGATGAGAAACTGCCCGAAATTAGTAGCCAGCTAATAAGAATTTGATGTGATTGAGCCCTGTGAAATTGAGACGTCTTCAAACTGTCAAGGGGCAGAGTAGTCTTATTTATGGTCCAGTATACCAGAATAAGGATAATCGTGCCAATTTTACGTTTTACCAATTTTACTATAGTCGTAACCTTTAGCCTTTTAATAGCCAATTTGTCCTGAGTAGGAATATATATTACAGAACATAAGAAACTTTTCAACAGGGCAAGTCTTGGTGCATATTTTCAACATACTGTGTCCTGAAAATGACCTAAAGAAATTCCCTTAAAAAGTGCATCCTTTTGAAAGTCAGTGTTTAATTTGCACAGTGCCTGTATGAAATAGACAAGTGCCCCATTTGAGCTTTATAGCCACAATCATCCTGTTGCTTATATTGTAGCTTCACTAGTGTGTCAGTAGAATAACGTAATGCTCCATAAGTTTTCTACAATATTGTAGAAATGTATCGTTGTCATTCTGAGCTCATTTAAACATTTGTGAACATCTTGTAGTCTCTAACTAGATGCTTTGGACCTTAAAACAATAGCTTAGTGGATTGTTTATTGAATTTTCTCAGTGATACACACTTGAAACTCTCCTGTAATGTGGCATGCCTATTAATGTGTGAGATGTAATGGAATCTCGGGAAAGGAGAGCTGAACACAAAGCGCCTGTGATAGGGATTCTATTATCTGGGTCTTGCTTCTGGCACCTCATGAAACATGGATGAGTTTTTACCCATAAAAGACTTACTTTCCCTTTTGATTTATACAAGAAATAAATTCCGAAAAGGTGAAAAGTCCAACGGATGCATATTTTATGTGCCTTCCACGGGCTAATGCATTTTAAATAAGCGTCCCTAAAATAGAAAAATAAGTGTTGTATAAAAGGGTTAGACATTAACAAAATCTTTTCTCACATTTTGTCAGTGATCTATTTGGTTTTTTAGTTGTCGGCTTTTGCAAGTACAACTCGACAGATGCATGAATGGGCACAATGAGACATTCAACCAGAGTGTTTGCTATTACAGAAAAGACTAGAAATGTATGTGGATGTGACGGATGCTGTGTGTATAATTCAACAGACGAGATGCCTGACACAGAATGAATGGAATAATGATAACCATAAACGTTAATGCGAGACAATGAACTGAAGAAACAGAGGGCTTAAAGACACAGAGGAAGATCATCAATGGAACAGGGAACAGGTGAGCACTAATAGGAAACCATGACAACTAATTAATGAATGAGAACACAGGCAACCATGACTATAAACATGACAGCCATGACTAAAACGATAACTATATTAGCATCAACAAAGATGATAACATCTGTTTAAATGCATTACTGTATGTCACCTGCTGCTTTAAATGCTCAAGCTCTTTAAAGACACATGGATTGGCCAACGTGATCTCATGAGAATACGTGTGTATTTTTACTTAAAGTGTGATTCTACCACACGTACATTTACTTAGGTTTGCATACACACTAAAACGTACAATACTGACGTATTGACAGCACTAAAACGTACAATATTGACAGCACTAAAACGTAAATTATTTACGTATCCAAGTGTGAACGTGTACCAGCTCCCATGTATGAATATTAAAATCGTGGCATGTTTTGTTTCTATTGTATTCAATTGTCTTATCAATACATGTTTTCAGTCGCATTTATTAAATGCATTTTACTAATCTACTTAATATGAAATAACGTTTTGCTCTGTTGGTGACTTCTGCTGCAAACTCATTTCGGATGATTAACTTTGATAACGTTAAAGAAGACTGCATTTTAAAACCTTAAGATGAATAACATTTCTGTAATTGTTTAGCCATTTTGTAGTAGGCCTAGTTTGTTTGCCATAAGACAAAAAGGAGTTTTCTTCTATAGCAACGGATGATCATAAGATCAAAACACAACATAAATTCACAAAACACATCAATTTTATTCGTTCGCTGTAATCCAAATCTTTATAATCCATATGTTTGCGAGGAACAGATCCAAATTCAGCCCTTTATCCAACGAACTTCATCTCATTCTCGCAGCAACTGTAAACGTCAAATCCCGCGCACGTTATGATAAATTCAGATTCAAAAATTGCGCCCTCATGAAGCATTACAACATGATTTACGGCAGTGGTATCGAACGCTCATTGGCTCTCACCTGCTTCGTCACAGATTGTGACATGCCGTGTTTCAGTCGAGTCGATGTGTATTTGAAATGGGGAAATGCCTTCACAGAGTGAAACCGGATTAATATTTTAATTGATTAATAATTTACATTCTGTTCTGCACCCCATAAAAAACTATTATATACCGCCAGAGAGGACTGCGACTGCAACACATCGTCATTTGAATTACTTTTGGTACCGCTTTTGACATTTTCGCAATAAATAAATTATTGTGATTACACTTGTCTGTCTGTTATGCTTTTATTTATAACAGTACGTAGTTTTAATAAATGGTTATTGGTAGGTTTAGGATTAGCTGTTCAAAATATCTTTTTAATGCTATACTGTATACTATATGTTACTAAAATTGTCATTTTCCAACACATTTCTGTCCATTATGTTTTATTCTCTTTGTATTCTGTTTAAAATGGGTATGTTTCGGTTTGTGGGTAGTGTTAAGGGATCGTACATTAATCTATAAAATGGTAAAAGGGAAATTATACAGATATCTTTATGATATATAAAAAAGATTTGAATCTTTACTCGTATAAAGATTCGTATTCTTAAATATTTAACATTTTTTAGCTGTAAAAACGTAATAATGCTACGTTTAAATGTTGCCAATACGTTCATATTCTACGTTTTAGCACTTCTCCAAACGTACAAAAACGTACGTTTTGTCTCTTTGAAAGTTACGTATTAATACCTACGTACAAACCCGATTCCAAAAAAGTTGGGACACTGTACAAATTGTGAATAAAAAAGGAATGCAATAATTTACAAATCTCATAAACTTATATTTTATTCACAATATAATATAGATAACATATCAAATGTTGAAAGTGAGACATTTTGAAATGTCATGCCAAATATTGGCTCATTTTGGATTTCATGAGAGCTACACATTCCAAAAAAGTTGGGACAGGTAGCAATAAGAGGCCGGAAAAGTTAAATGTACATATAAGGAACAGCTGGAGGACCAATTTGCAACTTATTAGGTCAATTGGCAACATGATTGGGTATAAAAAGAGCCTCTCAGAGTGGCAGTGTCTCTCAGAAGTCAAGATGGGTAGAGGATCACCAATTCCCCCAATGCTGCGGCGAAAAATAGTGGAGCAATATCAGAAAGGAGTTTCTCAGAGAAAAATTGCAAAGAGTTTGAAGTTATCATCATCTACAGTGCATAATATCATCCAAAGATTCAGAGAATCTGGAACAATCTCTGTGCGTAAGGGTCAAGGCCGGAAAACCATACTGGATGCCCGTGATCTTCGGGCCCTTAGACGGCACTGCATCACATACAGGAATGCTACTGTAATGGAAATCACAACATGGGCTCAGGAATACTTCCAGAAAACATTGTCGGTGAACACAATCCACCGTGCCATTCGCCGTTGCCGGCTAAAACTCTATAGGTCAAAAAAGAAGCCATATCTAAACATGATCCAGAAGTGCAGGCGTTTTCTCTGGGCCAAGGCTCATTTAAAATGGACTGTGGCAAAGTGGAAAACTGTTCTGTGGTCAGACGAATCAAAATTTGAAGTTCTTTTTGGAAAACTGGGACGCCATGTCATCCGGACTAAAGAGGACAAGGACAACCCAAGTTGTCATCAGCGCTCAGTTCAGAAGCCTGCATCTCTGATGGTATGGGGTTGCATGAGTGCGTGTGGCATGGGCAGCTTACACATCTGGAAAGGCACCATCAATGCTGAAAGGTATATCCAAGTTCTAGAACAACATATGCTCCCATCCAGACGTCGTCTCTTTCAGGGAAGACCTTGCATTTTCCAACATGACAATGCCAGACCACATACTGCATCAATTACAACATCATGGCTGCGTAGAAGAAGGATCCGGGTACTGAAATGGCCAGCCTGCAGTCCAGATCTTTCACCCATAGAAAACATTTGGCGCATCATAAAGAGGAAGATGCGACAAAGAAGACCTAAGACAGTTGAGCAACTAGAAGCCTGTATTAGACAAGAATGGGACAACATTCCTATTCCTAAACTTGAGCAACTTGTCTCCTCAGTCCCCAGACGTTTGCAGACTGTTATAAAAAGAAGAGGGGATGCCACACAGTGGTAAACATGGCCTTGTCCCAACTTTTTTGAGATGTGTTGATGCCATGAAATTTAAAATCAACTTATTTTTCCCTTAAAATGATACATTTTCTCAGTTTAAACATTTGATATGTCATTTATGTTGTATTCTGAATAAAATATTGAAATTTGAAACTTCCACATCATTGCATTCTGTTTTTATTTACAATTTGTACAGTGTCCCAACTTTTTTGGAATCGGTTTTGTATTAACAATGAGACCAGGCTGGATTGGCAGTCAATTTTTGTTTTTGTTTTTTTTATCATTTATCAGTTGGAAAAAATGTTTTTCTTATTCCAATTATATAGTTCCTCTGTGTCATTATCATTATAGTTGTGGTGTGGACTTTGCTATTGTCATAGAATTAGAACAAATATTCAAACTTGAAAATGATCATCCTTGATGTGAATGATCCTTTAATCAGAAAATTAGAGGCATCTTCAGGTTAACCAAGCTGTGGGTTCACTAGTAACGTGGTGTCGTTTAAGTGGGTGAGTTAATTACTATGTAATTAGTCCATCCATTTCCACCAGTTTTACCCATTTTGGTAGATTTACAGACTGTTTATGAATGACAGTGTATGTGTGACATGTATAAAGAGCTAAATATATAAAAGGATTGTAGTGTTTGAGTTGAGTAATCTTGTATTTTGTTAATGAAATCTATTTATGGTATTTCTAAAATAACTTTTGTTTTGATAGGAAGGTACTGCTTTGAAGTTCAGAGTGTGCAGGGGCCAGTAAAGGACCATTCTGGGCAAAAAGAAAACGATAGAGGAATGTGATAAAGAAGAGCTCATCAGTTTTATTTGTGCCCCCTTAACAGCACATGACTGGTACAATAGGCTTGTACAGAGTGCAAAAGTCGGGTTCTAGAAGTTAAAATCCCATTTATTTTATTTTATCAACAGCGAATTAACAGCGAAATTCCTGGTGAAAAAATCAAGCATTCTGCATTAGTTCAGGCAATCTACGTAGTCAAGCTCCGCTATCAGCTGACTGGCAAAATTCCAACCCTGCCCATATCATCTGATCCGATTCCTATGCACTCAGTTGGCAACTCTCAAACAGGGCGCCTTACTTAAGCGCAGTTTAAGTTCAATCTGCCTGCTTGGCTGCTTCCACTGCATGCTGCTTTGCAACCCATCTCCTCCCCAGTTCCTTCTTAAAATTGTGTTTAACTTAATCAATGTCATTCTGTTGTCATTTATGCATGCTCTGTTCTCAGTGGGGGATTTACACTGCTCTCCCAGTTTTAAATAAATGGAGCTCATGAAAAGGATGGGGAATTTAGAACAGAGCCATACCAAATGTAACTTTAGCAAAATATGCCAGTAAAAAGTTGACTAAAAGTTTGTCTATGGTATTTTTGACTTAAGTGGTTCTGACTGAACTACATTACCCATGATTCTGGGAAAAAATCTCCACCATCAGAGAATCACAACAAATAATTTGTGCCAAAAGAACACTTTAGTGCCCGACTTAATCAACGTCTTCCTACGCTCTCAAACTACTTAAATATTTTTAAATATTCATATTTTGCAATAAACATAAAATATTTTTTTTCTGTATACATAATAAACATAATAAATCAATAGTTTTATATTTATCCATTTTTTTTTTTATTTGATTATATCATTCGAAATGTTTAATGGTTGTAGTCTCTCCTCTCTTAAAGTCTGTGTAAAGGCAATTCAGAGATTTGTTTCTAAACACATTACAAATGTTATAAATGTATTGCTGAAAACAGTTGTGGAGTTAGACCGTTAAACAGTTTTTTACCATTTTTGTGTTCAGGATTTTTTGGGCAGGCCTGAACTCATGGCTCGATGACACACTGGAGCCGCTGAGCATGGTCCCTCCACTACAATAACTAGAGCGGATTAGCATCAGTGGTTCGCCTACTCTATCGCGAGTTACTGTCATTACCATTAGTTACTACAGCCTACAGTTTGCTAGCTAGCTATGCCTTCGTCACGTAAATGCATATTACCTGGTTGCGATATCAAGAAGAGGTGGATTTTTTAAATAGCCACCTTGATGGAGAGCTGATCACCATCTACACCAGCCTCTGCAGTGAACATTTTACACCGGATAGTTTTACAAACTTTCATCAGAGACAACTGGGATCCACTGATAATCCGCTGTTACTGGTGAATGGGGCCGAACCGACTATCTCCCACCCCGGCCTTCATGCTCCATTCCCGCCAACATCTGGTGCCATTGTTGGCAGTACGTGCCCACCAATGAGTGTAAGCTTTCCCGTGAGTGGGCGTGGCTTCAGCACAGACAGTAGACACGCCCCCAGCATTTGAGAGCAGAGAATACTGCTTATTTTTTCAAGATTTTGATAACTTAGCGTTCTTTTATCAATCAAATTTGGCTGGGTGGTTAATAACACATTTCTCTATGGTGTGACAAACTCTGAACACATATTTAATATTGCTTTACACAGACTTTAATTACTCTTGTACCTTTGTCATTTTGTCCGATTTTGAAATGCCTTTTTGCTTAAAATCAGTTTGTAATTGTAATATTTAGATTCACCCTGTAGCTGATTGCATGGTTCATGGCTTATAACTGTATAACACATACTTTTTATAATCCTTACGGGAAAAAATAATGGGGAAAAAGTACTTCCAGATCTATGGTTGACGTGGCTGCTGAAAAAGTGGGCGGGCACTAATGCACTCTATTACTGCAGAGACATGGTATCAACCAATCACAGTAATGTGGAGGGAATGCCTCATCACACATTCCCCTGTATTTCACCATTAGTCCCTTTTAAAGGCTTTATCCACTGTTACTTAACAAAAAATGCCTGCTTTACATATTATGTCATCTCATATTTCGTAATATTTCTCGTTTTATTTTTATACTGTTTAATGTTTATTAATGATTTATTCCTTTTTTTTTTTTTTTTTTTTTTTTTTTTTTTAGGAGCCCCTGGCTCCTTTGCCTCCTGAGAAACAGTTTAATCCTTTTACCCTTTTTAACATTCCTCTGACAGGAGAGCTTCCTCCGCTATGACTCTGTATAGCTCTTTTCTTTTCACACCCTTACAGTGGGAATCCTTGCTGTCGAGTTCACACTCAAGTAGCCTTTGTGATTTTCTGCCTCCTTCCTCTTAACAAATGTCCTCACTTTCTCCTTGCCAGTTCTGCTTTGCTCTGCTCCCCCAAAGGATGTTAAGTAGGACGGTGAGGCAGCAGGGTTTGGAACTAATGACCTGATGAAGAGAAGAAAAGTTGATGAGAGTTCACCTCCTCTCGGGGAAGTATAGCAATACTGCCTTGGCTCTCATTAACAACCGTCTCCGTGTGGTGAGAGGGACCTGCAATTGGCTGACAAAGGCAGAAACTCCTAAAGTGATTTTAGCACTCACTGTCAGGTACATGACAGCTCTATTTCCAATCCAATTGGGCTGGTCCCATATGCCTAAACCCTGTAAAACACACACACACACACACACACACACACACATGCAAACGCACACACTATTATAACAGACAACACACAGAATACTAGCAAATTCCAATAACATTGCAAATCCAGATATGGAATGGAAACAGAATGGAAACGTTTATTCTCACCTATAGGAAACCCAATCAAGACCAGACTTAAACTGGTTTTAGGCTGGGTTCAGGTAAGTTTTGTAGAGTGTAATAAAAATTAGATACTATTTTGTAAACAGTGGAAGATATTTATTTTAAAAATTAAGAAATAGTATCTCCTAAACACTCAACACTCACAGCATATTTTGTTTACTAGTTGTACTAATAGTAAATTATCTGAGAAATGGTGACCAGCTGGTGAAAATATTAAGCTTCTTTGTTTAGACTCTTAATAAAGGTACTGTGCATGAATCACCGGTGCAGATATTCTTTATTTGATCAAAATTATGACATTACCACTCACTAAATTCTAAACAGTTTAGGGTCACTAACATTTTTAATTTTTTTGAAAGAAGTCTTTTATTGACATTGACATTTTATGCTCAAAAGGCCAGTGGTGGATGAAGTACCTGAAAGCCACACTTGAGTAAAAGTAAAAAAGTATCTTATGAGACTTGTATAGAATATTACTTGAGTAAAAGTTCTAAAGTATGTGATATTTATTGTACTTAAGTATGAAAAGTATTTTTGGTAACACTTTATTTTACAGTGTCATTGTATTTACAGTGACAGCGTACATATATTACATGTACTTACCATAGTAATAACAGTAAATTATGCATAATTACATGGAACTAACCCTCAACCAAACCCTAATCCTACCCTAACCTATAGTAAGTACATGTTGTTAATTAGTATTACGCAGTACTTAAATATATAATTACGCTGTAACAATGACACCTTAAAATAAAGTTTAACAGTATTTTGTTTTAAACATACTTAAGTATTGAAAGTAAAAGTACAAGTAAATGCAAAATACAAAATGAGCAAATAAATAGTAAAAATTGTTCTATACAGTTTGAGCAGAAAAAATGTGTTCAATTTTAACTCAGTTTCTTCCATTTTGTTTGAATTAAAAAATAAGAGAAGGGTGACCAGATTTCTCATGGTGGAATATGGGACGGGATGGACAGGGAACAGAAACAGGAGAGTGATAAGGTTTGAGGAGTAATGGTGAAGGGGCCAATATATCTGGGACTGAGCTTCTAGCAGGGCAGGCGCATCCGGATGTCCCGAGTTGATAGCCAGACCTTCTGACCAGGCTGATAGGATGGAGCTTCAGTCTGCGGGCTTCACTGCGGGCTGAAGCTGATGCTGAGCTGCATCCCAGACGCTTTCGCTCTCTCTGAAACAATGGAAAGGACATCTGATGGTTCTCCAGACCATGGGAACAATGGTGGCTGGTAGCCGAGTACGCACTGGAAGGGCGTGAGTCCAGTGGCAGTCTGATGGAGGGAGTTCTGAGCGTATTCGGCCCAAGAGTTTTAGTGGCCATGGCAGAAGGTTTGTAAAAAGCGACCGATCTCCTGGATCCTTCTCTCCATCTGCCCGTTCGACTGGGGATGGTATCCTGAGTAATTACAACATGCTCAAGATAAACATGAAAACAATTAGCGAAAGTCCTAGTAGAACACCCATCCAAAGGGGAGCTATATCCCTACTTCAAGACCACACAATAGCTGGGGAGGGAGGTAAACGGAGCAGAGGGAGAATTGCAAGTACCCATCGTAATTCTGCCCACTTTGCTCTACCCTAAGGGGTACTTGAGCAGCTTTCCAAAGAGAGCATGCAAATGCTAACTTCAGCATTATAGGCAACAACCTTCAGTCATATCTCTTCCACTTCTCACTGCGTTCTGATAAGTGGTTGTACCTCGGCACAGAAGCTAAAGAGTGAAGGGGTCACGTCATCACACCACGCCTACACCTTTATTAAGCTGCTGCCTCAGCGGTTTACTGCTAACACCTCCAAAATATGGAGGGAGAGAAACCATAATAGGGAGGTTGCATCATCACATCATGACTAGCCTTTCCAAAATGGATGTCTCTTAGCAGTTTCATCAGCTGAGCTGAAAGAAGTGCAGATTAAAAATGAAAGGGTCACCTCCATGCGACCAATCCTTCAATAATCTGCTACCTCAACAGAATACCAGCTTCAGTTTTCTTTATTTAAACTGCTAGGCAGATTACATGGTTTGCAGAACCCCACAGGCCTGTGTCACCATGAATATGCCTTGCCACAGGCCACAAGGTGGTAAAACAGAGGAGGCAGACTCATCCACTTCAGCTCTACCCATTTGCAATCCCACGATTGAAGCTGCCGTGCTGTTTCAGCAGACACAGGGCTTGAACCGCGAGGTGAAAACACTTGACTTTCATCCTTTTTTTAGGAAAAGAAGTCAAGCGAGAGGGGTTTTAGTTCCCTCATGTGGCTTACAATCCATTGGCAAGGCGGGAGCCTTCCGAGAGGATGCAGCACCATGGGAGAGATAGCTCTCAAGAAAAGAAAAAAACTCATCAACCGGGGCATCCTCTCATATTGCTGCATACACAGTCCATCCACATGCAAATAGGTTTCTACATGAGAGATACTATACGAGCTGACAATCTTGACACCTCAGTGTGGAGATCTAGGAGAAATTAAAGGCTCACAGGCTTATATGGGAGGTAGTGGAGAATTTGGAATATAAATGACACCCGCCTCAACTTTTATATCTAACTCCTCAGAACTAGATTCTCTTAAAAAATCTCCATTGTTTAGATTAGAAGAATTTGCTCTATTTTTAGAGAAAGATCCAAATCCACCGAATGGAATTTAGAGGAATGGATCTATCAGGAGAAGCCCAAGGGCAGCCACGGGACCCGAACCACGAGGTGCAGATGATCGCCACTGCAAACGCATCACAGTGAATGGATTCAGCTCCCTCGAGAGCATGTGCTCCGTACAAACGCTTGACTCTCAGAACTCTAAGAGAATCAAGCAGAAACAGAGTTTCCTATAGCAAATGCAACTCTATAAGTGCATCTAATTCCCTTGTGCAATTGCTAGATTCTATCCCTCGAGAGAGAGAGAACAAAGCAAGAACAGAAGCTCACAATGCAAACGTGAATGCATCAGAATGAGCACATCCAGCTTCCACAGATTCTGGACTTACATGCGCATACAAACAAACAGTTTCTGAAGACAAAAACGCTGATGTCTTGCAGGTGCCCTCTTATACTCATTGGCACTCCGCTCATGACATCATAAACTGCCGTCAGTCAGTACTTGGCATGTTTGGTACACGTGTTCAGACACTTGTCACACTGAGGGTGTTCCACATAGCGTCCATTTCATCATGTTGAACAACCATTTTCTTCAGGACGATGGAACCAAAAGTGCTAAAATGCGAACTAATTTTTAGCTTTTGGCCTACAAAAATACATAATTCCTGCAACACTCTATAGACGTGTGCTGTCCAAAATAAGGTTATTTTGTCAGCTGTCAGCCCCATCAGATTTTCTTCAGTATATGGAGCTGATATAGTCTGTTGGAAACCATTCTGAGTTACAGGAAATAATTAAATTAACGAGAAAATGGAAGAAGTGTGAGGTTGCACCAAAATATAATTGAATGCTTCTTAACATGTTTAACCCTTAAATGCATACCTCGGGTCTTTAGCGACCCGGGACGTCATTCACTACCCTCCTCCTCATTCATTTTTTAAAGTTAGACATCAACCTTCTTAGTTTTTCCATTAATTTTTGGTAAAAATTGTATAGGGTCACTAACGGCCCGAGGTGTGTAAGAGTGTACATATATTTTTTTCTGAACAACAATTATTGAATCTTTCATGATGGAATAAGTGCAATTCACCTTTATTCCACAAGGTGGCAATGTCTGATACACTGATGAAGTGACGCTTCACTCATCATTCATACGACAGACAGAAAACGAAAGAATATAAGTATAATCTGTAAAACTTGAAATGACTCAGTGATTTACTGCAGAGTAAGAACTGAACACAATCAAATATTACTGTTACTGTCACTTGATGGTGGATCTGGTGAAGCTGTCCGCGATCAAAATATTAATTTTGAAGATGCTGAAAATGATAGTTTTGAGAATATGTTTGAGATCGCGAATATGAGCAAGATGCTGAATGTACTGGGAAATGAGCTCTGACGAGGACAGTGATGATGGTATAAAACATCTGCTCAAACTGAACCCTTTCAACTCCGAAAGGTAACAAAATATGCTTTATTTTATTCTTCTCTAATTGTTACTCTAATTTTAGGAGAGTTTTACATTATTGTGACAGGTAGAGATCCATCCGTGTTAGATATAGATCCGGGTCGCTAAAGACCCGAATATGTAAGAATGATTGGCTAAACAGTCATGCATTTAAGGGTTAATTTGAATTTATCTTATGCTCATTATACAAAATAACTCCTGACATATTTTTCTTTTTTCAGTTTTGTGTCCAGTTTTGTTCCGGTCCTCAAGATTCAGTGATTTTCATTCTTTTCACATCACTGCCCATCTAAAATGCTGCATGTTTGCTTTTGTATTCAGTGCACTGACTGAAGTGTAACTCATGCCAGCTCTTCCCTCTTCAGAAAGACTTCAGGGTGTCACAGTCAGCTTCCTAGGTCGTGAATCAGTATATAGTGTACACAAATTCATGCACTGGTGGGGACAGTAAGGACCCTGGAGCACTACACATTGGGACACTGATGATTCTATTTCCAGAGACATGACAACTTCCTCATTGTACAACATCACTACTCGTATCAACAACAGCAGAACTGATATCTTTCTGACATTATTTTTTTAATGTTATTTAAAGTACATTATGATGAATACTTTGCTAGCTACATATACGTGCAACATTTTAGCGGTAAATAAAATAATCTTAGCTAGATTATGTTCATTACCTGTCTAGCAATGTATGTTTATGCTGAAATATAATTAAATAATGGTTTATATTTAAAAAAAAAACAAAAAAAAAAACCTATCACATGTCATTATGTGTAGTGAGTTGGCTCATGTGATTCATGTTTCACGCTTCAGAACGTGAGCATTGATGCTCCCTCGTTTTCACTGTGCATTGTGGGACTTTTTAGGGAGCGAACATTTCAGTGCACTGGTAGGATTTTGCAATTGAGCCCTTAAAATGACTGACTCCCTTATCAGTACCTTGACTACTGGACTAGGGAACTGACTGAGTTGACCTTCAGTCTCCCTGGAAACGTTTGTCCAAGGGTCTGTGTACTTCCTGTTGTGGTACATTTATCATCTTCAGCTCAGTAAAATGTACAGATGTGTCCCCTCTGTAACTCATCCCTGACCTTTACAGTACCAAAATTTCAAAAATGCCCCAGTCTACAGCCAGTCAGGATGTATAACTTTAATGGTGGCATCAACAGAGCCAGTAAATGAAGTAGACAAGGTATTGACATTGGAGACACCATTGATGACACATTGGGGAACACTGACTGCAGATAGAGTCATAAAATACCTGCTTAAAAAATTAATCTCCGGGCCAGCTGCCCTTCCATTGGAACATATGGATGAGAGTCATGGCTAATAACAGCAATCGCTACACAAAGGAAGCCATCTGCCTGCCTCACAAGGGGATCAAACACGCTTCTCCAGCCAGAGCAATATCAGTGCCTGTGCAGGCCAACACCTGGGGTCTGTACCCAATGTCTGCCGGTGCGCACACAAAATAAAAAATAGTGATTTTCTGGTAAATGATTGTGATTAGTGTAATAGGTGCCTGTAATGCTGCAATGGTCCTGCAAGGTACATATTCATTCATTCATTTTCTGTTTTTAAAAATATATCTATTTCAGTTTTAGTTATTTTAAATTTATCTTAAAGGGCATTATGTCCCTTTTTACAAGATGTAATATACGTCTCAGGTGTCCCTAGAGTGTGTCTGTGAAGTTTCAGATCAAAATTCCTAACAGATCATTTAATATACCATTTTGAAAATGACAATTTTTGGGTTTGAGAAAAATTAGCTGTTTTGTGTGTGTCTCCTTTAAATGCAAATGAGCTGCTGTTCCCCACCTCAGAGGGCGGAGCCTTTACAGCTAATGAACACCAGTGAACACGCTAATGAAAACTGAAACATGATACATCTGTTTGGCTTTGATTATCATCTCTATCGCGGACACGCTCACGTGACATTGCAGTTCTTCATCATCATGAAATATTATCATCTGCATGCGTTTTAAAGCCATGTCACTCTCAACTTAAGCACACACACCTGACGCATGCGCACAAAAAGCTGGATGTCGGTGCGTCCGTGAGCAGGCTATTAAACTAGAATAGTTCTCTTTCATGTGTTATTGCGAATAAACTGTCAGATGCACACAAGGCTATGTCAGAAACACACAAAGTTCACATGAAAACAGTTGGTTATGTCTGTGCACATATGCAGCCAGTACAGAAATCCTGTGTATATTAGATCTGTGTACTAAAGTGAAAGCAGTGTAATATACAGTACTTACTGCTATATCTGCTGTTAATATGAATCAAACAACAAAAGATAAACAGAAAATCACTCACTGCTCTTGACTGAATGAACTTTAGTAGCTTTATTAAGAACACATTTCTTACTTGAATGCTGCTGTTAAATGCTCTGGCAGGGAAATAAACATGGCAGACTTTGTACAACTCTCTGAGGGCGGGGTCTATGCTAATACGGCAGTGTCCATCAACACTCATGGGCGGGGCTTGTGAAATATGACGTCACTTTGCCAGGAATCTGCAAACGGCTTGTTTTGAGACACTGCTTATGATTTATGGGGATAAAAAAAAAAAGGAGTTGGTGGATTTTTACCATTATAGGGTGTTTGTGTACACACACTGCCAACACACATTTATGTTCAAACACCATGTAAAAGAATTTTGCATAATAGGTGCCCTTTAAAGTTAATTAATTTTGTTTAAGTTTTTTGAGTTTTTCATCTTATTTTAGATTTGATTTTATATCAACTCAATTCAAAGATGAATTTTAATAATTTTATTTTCAGGTAATGATTGGTTGTTGATTTAGGCTAATTTAAAGGGTGGGGGGGGGCAGATATTTATTGTAGTCATGGAGTTTCCCGATGTGAGCCGTAAGCTCTGCTACAAGTTGGAGTTCTCAGTCAGGCCTCCACAGACAGCACGCGTCCTGAGATCTAAATCCACATGAATGGCCCGTTCAGAGCATAAGCAAGAAAAACTCACTGTTAGTCAAGCTAGTCTACCATCTAGTAAACGGCAACCTCTTTAAGTTATTCTTCACTGTGCCGATGAACACCACATTGTGTGAAAAAATGTTTTTTTTGCTTGCACCGACTGAAAACACACAACAAGAAACACCATGAGACAGGAGAGACTAAGCTACTGAACACTGAACGGGCTATTCATGTGGATTTGGATAAAACAGTTAATCGCTTTGATGTCGTGTCTGTGGACGCCGTTTAGCCCTTCACAGTGGAGTAGCAGACGGGCACGCAAGGCATATTCAATTATTATTATGATTAGGCTATTTTTATTATTAAATTAATATTACAATTCATATGCCCCGCAATATTTCACAGCGCATCAACGCATAACCGACGCTTTGCGAGGAAAGATTAGTTAGATTAGCTTACTCCTCATTTCAAAAACAACTTGTTTGAAATACTTCTCGATTCACGAAAACACAATTTTTTTAACAATAGGCCACAAGTGAAATATTAAGAAAATAAATTTGATTAATCTCTCATCATCTCTAAGAGAATATGCACCGTCAATGCAGCGCCAGATGCCATAAACTCGGTTAGTTTTTACTTTCGGTTTCTGTAGTGAATAACTGATTGGCGTTTGAGACTTCTTCACCGCATAACTCTCGTGCAAAGTTTACACATTGCCATTTGATATCCACTGTCTCGCCCTAATGGCTTAAGATGCAGATATTTTCAATATTGCTCGCAAAATGCTCGCAAAATTTTGGACAAACAATAGCCACTTTTCCACCATCGGGCTGAACGGTTCATTGCGTAACCGCTCCGGGCCAGCTGGTACGGTTACGGTTTCATTTTCCACTGTCGGGCTGATAACAGACGCTCTTTGGAGTGTCATACAAAAGCGTCAGTCGTTGCCTTGGTAACGCAAGAGTTTACAGACGATATGAGAAATAGCGACCGCGTTATGGAGGATGATCAGATATTTCTTTTAATTTTATTATTAATTTGTGTTTACGTTGCTCAAATAGAGCGCTTAGCCAGCTACAGAGAAACCAGTAGCCAGGCTGGGTTGTGACATCACTTCACGGATTCTACCAGCAGGGTTAGCCAACTGTGCCGAGAATTCCGTGCCGAGAACGGTTTGTAATCGTGCCGTGCCGAACCGAACCAGGCTCAAGTGGAACTGGAACCGTTCCTTACCATTCTAAGAAAATGATGGAAAAGTGGCTAATGATTCACATTTTGAGTGCGTCATTTCCCGTGATAACAAAATTAAGTAAATTATTAAATAGGCTAAATGAGTAGCCTAAAAAAAAAACAAGTAACAAAATTTCTGCGAATACTTAGCTGATGCAGGAAAAAAAATCCTGCAACCCCCTAACTTGAGAGTCAAATGTCGCCCATGAACCAAAGTGTTCTTCTGAACCAACAACAAGTGTCACTGGAAAAATTTCTATGAAAAGAAAGACTACAACGAAAAAGCATCTGGATCAGAAAAGAGGAAAAACAAGAATTAACATCGGTGTAGCTTTTCCACGATGGAGACAACAGTGGGAGTCAAAGGGTCTGAAAGATGATGCCATGCAGTGGCGTACACAGGGGCAGGGGGGTGGGGTGCCTGGGGTGGCCAGGGAAATTTTGATAACGCATTATGTAGCTTATGTAGTTTGTGAACCTTTACGAATTAGCTCAACAGCAGCACCCAGAGTCTAACCGGAAACCCTGTCATGCAATAAATATTATTAATGATAATATTTTATTATACACTGACACATTTTGCTAGCTACACAACCGAAAACTTTCTGCATCTAATTCCGTTTTTAAAAAGTTGTTTATATTCGATATTGTAGTACTGTTATTCCTTGTACTGTAAAGTTTTCTCACCGGCGAATGACACATGATGTAATCCAGTAACGTTGTCACTTGTCTTCTGGCTTCTGGTCTGTTCACGTTTATGTGTTTTGGAGGAGGCATGGCTTTGGACAGTGATTTGCAGGGAGGGTGGGACATGCGCTTTCAATGCTAGCAGGCTAAAGTTATATTTCCCAGATGACTGATTGCACCTTTAAGTTTTCACTCAGTAAGAGTAAGTGACTAAATGTTGGTTTGTAATGATTAACAAATGTGTTGTTCCCCTAAATTAAATAAAATTATTTGCATGATCATTATTCTAACAATAATTTAAAAGCGTTGCAGGTAACAGGGTTGAATACTTGAGCTCAACAAATGCAGCCAACTGTGTAACAGGATTGCACGCAAAATGTGGGAAGCAGCTAAATATTATGTAATAATATATTATGTCTAACAGATCTAACATGGGGCCCGTTCTTCATACGTGGATTACTCAGTTATCTGAATTTTACTGGTGACGATTTGACATGATCCAGGATTGTTAGGTTGTTTGAAGCTCATCCCCGAGTTGCTGTCATAGCAACAGGTCTGTCTGCTCAAACCTGCTCAGGAGCAGGATTATTTCAAATTTCCCTTGAGCTTTTGACATATACAAGGTCATCATACTATGAAAACTTCATTGTTAGTCCAAAAAACAGCTTTTATTGTAACCAAGCCCAGATAACGACTCATTGTGGAATGTGCCTATAGGTGAAAGACTGTCTCTGCAGATGAAAATCAACACCTACTTCATCATTGCAACGTTGGCCCTGCCCACTGGCGTGTTAGTGAGATGATGAGGAGAGAAGAGCAATACAGGATGGACTACAAATAGCATTACCTTTGCAAACAGACTTTTACGATATGGACTTGACAGTAATGCGCCAACATGTAAGTAACCGTGTTAATTCTAATGCCTGATCTGTGACCAGTGAATTCTGATATGTAATGATTCATGCACAGTCAGATGTTCTTTGTCTATGTGTCAGTAAATCAAACCAGTGACTAAACGGTCAACTTCACATTGTTTCTCTTAGTAGGATGAAAATAAACTGTGATTAAATTATATATAGAAAGCAATCAAAGAGCGTGAGTTTTTCAGTGGCTGAGTTCTGGACTCGCACCAAAACTCCCGTAATAATCAACAAATCTCTTATTTACACTGTGTTTGCACTGTTAGTTATGATGAAAGCATTTAGTTAGTGTGCAGAAATCGAGTTGCAATGACGAGATCACTGCATTCATGTGCTCAACATGATCGGCTACAATGCTCATCGCTGCAACCTTTCATGCCACGATCAGAATATAATGCCATAGATCTAAATACAATGCTATAATCAACACTTTTCATGATTAGCTAACCTTGAGAGCTGTAATAGTAAAAACGTGCTAAAAAGTTTACATATGTAATATTTCTATTTCATATGCAAAGATGTTAGCCAATCACAGCAGTGGGCGTTTACACTGAAGTCTCACAGCAGATACGCCCCTTCAAACAGAGCGTTCGAATAAGATAGCTAAAATTTAGGGTAGGAAAAATGAAATTATCAAGAAATTATGACATTTCTTGATGTACAAATCATACTAGCATTTGTAAGTGCATCACAGGAAACATTATAAAACAATAAAACAATGCAGTTCATGACCCCTTTAAAGTCTATCCCAGCCACTGCTACATTCTTACAAGAGTGCTCTATTGAACCAGGGACAATAATAATTTTAAATAATAATAATTTAAAAATTAATTTGAAAATAATATTATGTTGTGTAGTCTATCATAATATAGATAATAATCAGTGTTGGGTTACAGATTACAAGTTACCCTATTTAAAATGTAATAAGTAGTGTAACTATTTCAATTACTTTATTAAAGTAATGTAACTGATTACATTTGATTACTTTTATATTACTTTTCTAAATTTCTAACGAATGTTTTCAACTGTTAATCATTTTCGAACATTTAAACCATGCAGGGTTAACCTCTAAAAACAGATTTTACCACTAAATGTGTGTGAAGGGAAAACATTATACCATATAAGGCCTAATATTGATTTCTCTCTAACAGAAGCAAGAATAGATTCTAGTTTTATACTCAATGTAAAGTAAAAACAGGACAAACTAATAGAGAGATTTGTCCACGTTGGGTTAACATTCATCACAGGAGATGCTTTCTCAGGTTTGACATTGGAACCTTCAATGTCAATGACATTTTAATAGTTGGCAAACATATTTTGCACTGAACAGTTATATCTGCACCCTTTTCTAATTTCTGGATTAAATGATTTTTAAATTCCCAGCACTTTAACACATTTTATCACTCACCATGGTGGCAACTCTCAGACAGGTTGTCGCCTAAAGCTTTCAGCGGCAATGTAGATTGATGTAATTGGCAGACGTGGTACGCTGCAAATTCAAACAAGAGAACCAATCAAAAGCATCAGAATAGCATCGATTTACTAAATGGCCTTTAAATAGCAGGAGACATTGTGCACATCAAAAACAGGCAAAGCAACAAATTAATATTATTTAACATATTAGCTTTTTACAGAAAATATCCAGATGTAACCCCCTTTGTAATAGTTAACATTTTCATAAGTAACTGTAATTTAATTACACATTTTTTTCTCAGTAACTGTAAACAGTTACATTTATTTTGTAATTAAGTTACGTTTCTCCGTTACATGTAACTAGTTACTGCCCAACACTGATTATAATAATATCATAATCATAATATTGACAGATTTATTTGTGAGGGAAATTCGTTTGAAGAACCAAATTATCCAGAGATCAGTCATCACTATTAGAAGATCTGGCATCTGTTAAAACATCTCAGATGTACTAAGCGAGGTACAAAGAATGGACCCATGGTCTTACTTCAAAGTACATTGGATTTGTGCTTTTACTGGTTTAAAAAAGTAATGAGACACCAATTTGTACATTTTTCATGGAAAAAGTCAGTTTTATTAATTCCTTTTACACGTTTGGTGTTATATCTCAGAATTACATGTTTCCCAAATGGTTCACAAATTAGAGTACTTTCTACCAACTTCAGGGCAGTTTTGTTGCATGATATTAGCATGCTTTACACACAAACTTCCCATGAGTCTCTGATAAAAATAGGTCTGTTTTACTGTTACCCTACTGCCCTCTCTCATTATTATTATTATATTTCTGTGCCTCCTTACTGGTTTGTGTTTGAAGAAATGTAAAGCGCTTGTCTGAAACGTTTATCGTCTCAGCCATGTTGAGTGTGAGTGTGTGTGTGTGTCATTGGCATGCATAGCCGCGCTCTGCTCAGCTGTCGCCGGTTGGCTGAGCAGGTGGGGAATGACCATCTGTAAATGAGCTGTTTCGCTCACAACAATGAAAAGATTGATGCAATTAATTTTTCATTATGTGCCTTCACCACGGATCCTAATCATTTCAAATTGTGCATGTGAAGAGCAGAAAAGTGGCATTTGTAACAGTGCGTTCAGACAGCTCCAGTGGGAACTTTTGAAAGGCTTTATTATTTGTTCATTAAACAACCCTTTTGCTTTCATCTGGGCTCTGCGATGAAGCCCTGTGTCCAGATCAAAAGCTACTAGTGCAAATAGTGTGTTTTTTATTTCAATAAAAAAAAAGGCTTCTGGGTGGGAATAACTTCATTTATATTTCTTCTTTTCCCTGTACCCTAAAAAATGCAGTATGTGCAAGGAGGAAAGAAGTCAGACCTCCATCCCAAAGGAGCGGTGAGTCTGTAGAAGTTTTTGTTGGCAAACAGAAAAGGTCAAAATAAGTTCATTGCATCAGCTTAAACTTTTGACAAACAGAATAAGCAATCTGCCAGACAGAGTACTGGAGGATAGCATATGATATTCATTTGCAGAAGTGCCCTATAGGGGGCCCTCAAGAGACAGTGCTCCGGTATAAATGCCTGAGGAAATAGAAGCAGAAGAATGATGGCAAATGCCTGCAGAAAACATCTTCATTATTTTTTGCCTGTTTACACCAATTACTGTAATAAATGATGACATTTTAGTTTTTAAAGGAATAGTTTACTCCAAAAATGACGTAATTTACTTACCCTAATGTCCTTCCAAACCCAAATTTCTTTCTTTCTTCTGTTAAACAAAAAAATAAGTTGTCTGAGCTTTTGTTTTCCTTGCAACAATAGTCAATACTGTCAAGCTCTGCAAAAACAAAATAACCTTAAAGTGGTTCTACACTTTTAAAGTTGGCATGAAGTGGAAATTCACTGTATCTAAATACTTAATGTGAATGATTCATCAATGCATGTTTAATTTATTTATAAGTTACATTCTTCTGCCTCCATTCAATCAACAACCAATGGGTAGAAAGCCGCCATCCTTTTTTTATTTTTTATTTTTTATTTTTTTCCCCGAGAATCATTTTAATTTCATTCAGAAATGGAAAATAAACAAATCTGTCGCTACTTCTGTTACATTGCAACTTTAAAAATTAAGGTTCTTTATTGAAATCCTTTATGTCACTGTTCTATGAACTCTTATTTTGATATATGTTCCAGTTCCTTTAGTTCCTGTTTCCCTGCTCTGTTTAGTTTCGACAAAGCCACTAGATGACAAGCCTGCAACCTTTAGCCAAAAAAGCCTAACAGCTAATGCTAATGCTGCGGCTGTGATGGTACGCAGAATTTATTATTTTTTTGACTGAATGTCAATGGAGAAGAGGCTTCACTACACTGAATAAACCGCTTTTGTGAGGAAATAGCTTATCATTTAATGAATCGACTGCCTGTGCACTAATCTTCAACATGTTTTACACTAAACAATACGTTTGTTGGGAACGATATGTAGATTTTACTATGATAAAAAGGTTATTTTATAAGAAAAGGCAGAGAAGGGAATGTCGTGACAGGTAGGACTCATTTACAGCATTACCATAGTATTTAATAGTGGTAGGGGAAAAAATCGATACAGCATAGTATTGCAATATTTTGTGTGGGGATATTGTATCGATACAAGGACAGCAAGTATCAATATTTTCAGGAACTGAATTTCAGCTCGTATTGTGCAGAATTTTACCATAAGCTCCGCTCTTATAATGCGGGAAATAATAATAATAATTTGAAATATTTATTTCAGACTGTAATATCACAAACAGCGCATCACTCTCGCTCACACACAAGTGCGCAGTGAGCTGTGTGTGCAGGAAGCGCATTCTCGCATATTTCTGAACGTGGACTGCTCTGTCCATGTTTATATGTTACTGACACGCAAGTGCAGGCCAGCTACGCACTGCAACAGAACTTCACTCGCAATTACAATCAAAGAAGTTTGCATCACTTGCCTACTGCGGCACCGCCCCCACCGTTGTTTTGATTTTTTTATAGTAGTAAAAATCATTTAGTTCAGTTAGAGCACAGACACTACAATTAAAAACAACATGCAGCTTGAGCCGAACAAGAGTCGCAGCACAGACCAGCAGCAGGAGTCAGATTTCATTTATCAGAGAGTGAGAAGCTGAATGACAAGACGACGGTGGATATTTGGTGTTAAAGCGCCTATTTAAGTGAGTTTGTCATTGTACTGTTTTGTTGTTGTGTTTTTCATTAAGAATAATAACAAACCCACTATTCAAGCAACTGCCACCCCCGAATTGTCGCTAATTCTAAAGTGAAAGTAAAATGCACACGGCCATTCATAATGGCCGTATTAATATGTTATTGCAATACTCAGCATATCGCGATATTTTAAAAATCGCAATAATATTGTATCGTGGCTTAAGTATCGCGATAATATCGAATCGTGGGGCCTCTAGCGATTCCCACCACTAGTATTTAATAGTAATATTGAGTGATATTGTCTAAAGAAAGTAAAAAATATCGATGTTTTCTTTCTTTGGCTTTCAGGTTTTACCAGTTATGGTAAGACTTCAATTGTAATGACTATTATAACTGCACGTATGCATATGGCGCTGATGTTATGCATTGTAATGAGTAAAGAGAAAATTAACAATTGAATTATTGTGTTATATTGTATGTTGTTTAATGAAAATAAAAAACCGAAGTGTTCTTTCTATCACTGCCAGGTTATTCTTGTATTGTAATGATTTATGACTGCTGTGTGCCTGTGATGATGATATAACACTTTTTAATGAATGATGTTAAAAAATACATAACATTTTGAATTAATTAAATATGTATTAAATTAAAATTCAGTTTTTAGTGTAATCTTAAAAGTAATTTGCAGCTAATAGAGATATTCACGCTCTTTTTTCCACAGTAAAGCACATTCCACAAACATTGCAGTCTTACTGTACCTTTAATAACGATATAACACCAATAGAACATTTATTCACAGACCAATGCACTAATAATCCACAAGAAACTGATTAATGTAAACTGTACCTGACTGTCATAAAACTTTGAACGGCGGGCACTGACGTCACTACCATTATACGATAGGCTGAGGTGCCTCACATGATCCAAGTTTGCCGTTACGCTTTCTCCAATGGTACGAGATACAGACCCTCTCATCTCCCTATAATAAGACAATCTCTGGTTTCGATTTCTCTGGTTATGCATATGTCCTCATTTGTTTCTACCCATTCGTTTCAGCTGTGTCTAGTTTGGTTTCCTTTGTTCTACCCCTGTATTTATAACCCTGTGATTCTGTTGTTCTTTGTCAGTTCTCATTTATGCATAGTGTGGTTTTTCTTTTCTCCTGTGATCTCTTGCGTGTTTGTTTTGGTTTATTAAAAAAGACTGTGTGTTGTTGGATACTCATTCGTCATTGTGTGATTACCACAGCCACACTGTTACACTTTAACATCCATAGAGCCATTCCATTGCACAATGTTCTTTATGGTGGAAAACAGTTCTTCAGATTATTAAAATATTCTTCACACTGAAAAAAAGGGTTCACTGATTCAGGGTTCTTTCGAGAACCCAAAATCTTTCAAGTTTTCTGAAGCATACCATAGGTTTGTGTGAGGAGCAGACTGGAAAGTTTAATTTTCAGAAATTTAAGTTTAATACGTGCCAAGATCTGTCAAGAATTATTGGTGCCATTTCTCAGTTGGAAAAAAAATCGATTGAGATATGAAAACTACAATGGAGAAGATCATTATAATTGAATTACAGCAAACAAGTCTACAGACTACTTGCCTTTTGTGTGTGTGTGTGTGTGTGTGTGTGTGTGTGTGTGTGTGTGTGTGTGTGTGTGTGTGTGTGTGTTTGTGTGTGTGTGTGTGTGTTTTTTTGAGCCAGAGAGTATAAACTGTCATCCACTTTGGTTATGAAAAAGCCAACAAGAGGTTGTAATGCACAACATAATGACAAGGTAATGTCAGGTACCTGAACTTCTCGCTCACTGCTATAGCAAACTTTAAAAACTGAGGAGGAGGGCAGATAATGTAGGCTTTACATGGATGTGGTCTGCTCTGAATTGTGGGTAATAAGATACAGTGTAGATGCCCTAGAGCGACAGATCAGCAGCATGTCTAAACCCACAGTCATTTGCATCTTGAATGCTGCCAGACATGTTCACTGTGGTGTGGTCTTAACTCATGAATTCAGAGCAAGTTTAGACGTGCTTGCTTGCATCAATTAGACTGGTGACATTAGGAATTTGGACCAAAGGGATGATTATAATTTGTGAGGATTTGAAGGGAAAATAATAAACTTGAGAGCTGTGTCCCAATGTGAAGGCCGCATTTCAAGTGCGATTGCGTCACAGCAGCACTACGAAGGCTGTCCCAATGTGAAGGCTGCACCCTCTGAAGGCCGCATTTGAAGTGCTATTGCGTCACAGCGGCACAACAAAGGCCATCCCAATGTGAAGGCTGCACCCTTCGAAGGCCGATTGCGTCACCGTGGTGCGACGAAGGCTGCCGCAATTTCAAAGCGACTTCAAAATGTGCCCTCCGTTTCTCAGGCAAAGGAAGGGTACAACAGGCAAAGGAAGGGTACAACAGATGGACCCTTCACAGCCTACCCTATCCCAGAATTCATAGCACACCGGTGACTACAGGATTTGTATAGACTGGTCTGCATTCCCGTGGCACTCGATCAGATTTCTTGCGGCGCGGGATTAAATTTCCCAGTGAAAGACGGTAGCGGTCGGTAACTCTGGTGTACTTTGGACGGGAGTGGGTGGTCTGAAAATATCCCGGCCGCTCCCGACACAACAGCGCAACCGGGCTTGAACTTGAAGTAAACAAAACGTTCTGTAGTGGTGGCATTCACACAGTTCCCAGTTCCCTGCCCTGAGCAACCTGGCAAGATAAAGTTTAATTTCCCAATTTTAACTTGCATAAATGTTATTTCTCAACCATTCTCTCAAGAAGAGGAATCAGTTTGTCCATTCTCTCCCTGCTCTTTCTTTCTTTTTCTTTTATCTTTCTTTTTTCTGCACTTTCTTTAGATACAAATTAGAGGTCTGCGCGGGGCTGTTTTTTCGTCCCGCTCCCGCTATAGGATCTATTCCGCTCCCTCCCGCACGTGCTTAAAATTCACTCTGTGTTCACCTATCCCGCTAAATTTAGATTTCGTTTCCAGAATCTCTCTTTTAAATTTCCTCTAAAGAAAGAGAGAGACTGGGGATAACAAATGTAAAATGTTGGCTATACAATCATTTTATTTATTTTTTCTTACACCGTAAAAAATGTCACAGAGAAAAATAGGCTAAATCAAATACGACATCTGTCACTCAAAATTATAAGCCAAAATACAAATAAACGAAAATTGTTGACTTACTAGCTATACTGCAAAATATAGTCTTTTATATGAATGAATGAATGAATGAATGAATGTCGCTCACTGATGACAGTCCATTACCGAAAGTCTCCTCCAAAGGCTGAATGTTCTCTCTAAAGGTGCACTCGTGGCCGGGATGCACAGAACAATTTTTCTATATATTATTTTTTTAAACGTAGGCCTATACATTATTTATTTTTTTGTAATGCAAGTTATTTGTAAATGTAACAGTCTGCGGCCTTCGAAGCGCGCAGCCTTCACATTGGGACACAGCTATAGATAGAGACTGGCTAATCTGAGAGCAGTACGAGATTTCAAAAGTATCTCATCAAGTGCACATATGAACACAAGAAATTAAGTTGGTCCCATTTGATGTTTCAATTAAAATTAAATAATATTACTCAGTATTACATGTATAATTATACTGTAACACACTTTTTTACGGTTTTTGAAAGAAATCTCTTATGTTCAGCAAGGCTGCATTTATTTAGATGAAAAATAAAGTAAAAACAGTAAAATTTTGAATATTATTACAATAAAAAAACCTGGCTTCTATCAGCATATTAGAATGATTTTTGAAGGATCATGTGACACTGAAGACTGGAGTAATAATGCTGAAAATTCAATTTTTAAATTACAAAAAAACAATTTGATCAATTATATTTTTTAATTTATTAAAATAGAAAACAATAATTTAAAATTTTAATAATATTTCAAAAATATTACTGTTTTTACTGTATTTTTGATTAAATAAATGCAGCCTTGGTGAGCAGAAGAGACTTCTTTCAAAAAAATAGAAAATGTTTCCAAACATTTGACAGGTACTATATATACACTCACCTAAAGGATTATTAGGAACACCATACTAATACTGTGTTTGACCCCCTTTCGCCTTCAGAACTGCCTTAATTCTACGTGGCATTGATTCAACAAGGTGCTGAAAGCATTCTTTAGAAATGTTGGCCCATATTGATAGGATAGCATCTTGCAGTTGATGGAGATTTGTGGGATGCACATCCAGGGCACGAAGCTCCCGTTCCACCACATCCCAAAGATGCTCTATTGGGTTGAGATCTGGTGACTGTGGGGGCCATTTTAGTACAGTGAACTCATTGTCATGTTCAAGAAACCAATTTGAAATGATTCGAGCTTTGTGACATGGTGCATTATCCTGCTGGAAGTAGCCATCAGAGGATGGGTACATGGTGGTCATAAAGGGATGGACATGGTCAGAAACAATGCTCAGGTAGGCCGTGGCATTTAAACGATGCCCAATTGGCACTAAGGGGCCTAAAGTGTGCCAAGAAAACATCCCCCACACCATTACACCACCACCACCACCAGCCTGCACAGTGGTAACAAGGCATGATGGATCCATGTTCTCATTCTGTTTACGCCAAATTCTGACTCTACCATCTGAATGTCTCAACAGAAATCGAGACTCATCAGACCAGGCAACATTTTTCCAGTCTTCAACTGTCCAATTTTGGTGAGCTCGTGCAAATTGTAGCCTCTTTTTCCTATTTGTAGTGGAGATGAGTGGTACCCGGTGGGGTCTTCTGCTGTTGTAGCCCATCCGCCTCAAGGTTGTGCGTGTTGTGGCTTCACAAATGCTTTGCTGCATACCTCGGTTGTAACGAGTGGTTATTTCAGTCAAAGTTGCTCTTCTATCAGCTTGAATCAGTCGGCCCATTCTCCTCTGACCTCTAGCATCAACAAGGCATTTTCGCCCACAGGACTGCCGCATACTGGATGTTTTTCCCTTTTCACACCATTCTTTGTAAACTCTAGAAATGGTTGTGCGTGAAAATCCCAGTAACTGAGCAGATTGTGAAATACTCAGACCGGCCCGTCTGGCACCAACAACCATGCCACGCTCAAAATTGCTTAAATCACCTTTCTTTCCCATTCTGACATTCAGTTTGGAGTTCAGGAGATTGTCTTGACCAGGACCACACCCCTAAATGCATTGAAGCAACTGCCATGTGATTGGTTGATTAGATAATTGCATTAATGAGAAATTGAACAGGTGTTCCTAATAATCCTTTAGGTGAGTGTATATATATATATACAGTGGGGAGAACAAGTATTTGATACACTGCCGACACAGACCTGTTAGTTTTTCTTTAAGAAGCCCTCCTGTTTTCCACTCATTACCTGTATTAACTGCACGTTTGAACTCGTTACCTGTATAAAAGACACCTGTCCACACACTCAATCAAACAGACTCCAACCTCTCCACAATGGAGAGCTGTGTAAGGACATCAGGGATAAAATTGTAGACCTGCACAAGGCTGGGATGGGCTACAGGACAATAGGAAAGCAGCTTGGTGAGAAGGTAACAACTGTTGGCGCAATTATTAGAAAATGGAAGAAGTTCAAGATGACGGTCAATCTCCCTTGGTCTGGAGCACCATGCAAGATCTCACCTCGTGGGGCATCAGTGATCATGAGGAAGGTGAGGGATCAGCCCAGAACTACACAGCAGGACCTGGTCAATGACCTGAAGAGAGCTGGGACCACAGTCTCAAAGAAAACCATGAGTAACACACTACGCCGTCATGGATTAAAATCCTGCAGCGCACGCAAGGTCCCCCTGCTCAAACCAGTGCATTTCCAGGCCCGTCTGAAGTTTGCCAATGACCATCTGGATGATCCAGAGGAGGAATGGGAGAAGGTCATGTGGTCTGATGAGACAAAAATAGAGTTTTTTTTGTCTAAACTCCACTCGCCGTGTTTGGAGGAAGAAGAAGGATGAGTACAACCCCAAGAACACCATCCCAACCGTGAAGCATGGAGGTGGAAACATCATTCTTTGGGGATGCTTTTCTGCAAAGGGGACAGGACGACTGCACCGTATTGAGGGGAGGATGGATGGGGCCATGTATCACGAGATCTTGTCCAACAACCTCCTTCCCTCAGTAAGAGCACTGAAGATGGGTCGTGGCTGGGTCTTCCAGCATGATAACGACCCGAAACACACAGCCGGAGCTAAGGAGTGGCTCCGTAAGAAGCATCTCAAGGTCCTGGAGTGGCCTAGCCAGTCTCCAGACCTGAACCCAATAGAAAATCTTTGGAGGGAGCTGAAAGTCCGTATTGCCCAGCGACAGCCCCGAAACCTGAAGGATCTGGAGAAGGTCTGTATGGAGGAGTGGGCCAAAATCCCTGCTGCAGTGTGTGCAAACCTGGTCAAGAACTACAGGAAACGTATGATCTCTGTAATTGCAAACAAAGGTTTCTGTACCAAATATTAAGTTCTGCTTTTCTGATGTATCAAATACTTATGTCATGCAATAAAATGCAAATTAATTACTTAAAAATCATACAATGTGATTTTCTGGATTTTTGTTTTAGATTCCGTCACTCACAGTTGAAGAGTACCTATGATAAAAATTACAGACTTCTACATGCTTTGTAAGTGGGCAAACCTGCAAAATCGGCAGTGTATCAAATACTTGTTCTCCCCACTGTATATATATATATATATACACTTTCTCAAAAAGAATTCTTAGCAAAAGTAAACCTTAAAAGCCATGGCAATTTTATTCTCCACATAAACCTATTAAGGGTTTAAAAGGCTATTTTTATACTGCATCTAGATCCATTATGATTATATTAGTGCTATTTGTAGAAGATGAGCGATACTAATACTGTTTTTGACCTGCAACTTGCTGTCAGTTTTTTCCAGTGGACCACAAATCTATTATTATTGCTTTACAAAGGTGTCCTTTTCCAGATTACACGCTGATGGTCATTACAATAGCCAAGCGGATGTTATCCATCAAATCACACACATTCTGTTTTAATGCTAAGCGGCCATGTGACTCTTCAGTGTTGAGCTGTTGTGGCATCAGAGCTGCCAACCTTCAGGGTGGTCTCTCAGCTACTATTATATCCATGGACTAAAATGTATCCATTAAATATAAAAAAGCTGCAGATTGGAAGAAACATAAAACTCACTTTGCCTGCTGGCAAGGGGCTACTTTGTAGGTGTATCCGTACAGCAGTGGATCAATACTAATGGGAGTATGGTGTAGCTTACCCATTTAATTACACCTCCATCTCACTGCTATAAACAAACATGATAGTGCCCCCTAAAAGGGTCTAGTCTCCTACAAGAAGATCCCCAACACATGCACACACAACATATCTGTCTGTCTTATGTCTCTGGAGGCCTCAGCTGTGTAATATAATAAATAATGCTGCCCCCTACTGGTACAGCAGTGGTGGAGCTGCCGACAATTGCCTCACACATTATCAAAGGGGTAACACTTTATTTTACAGTCCTGTTCTGCATATACATACTATGTACTTATTATAGTAATTACAATAACTGGGTAATAACTAGGTACTAACCCTGAACCTACCCCTAAACCTAAACTTAACCCAAACTTACCTTATATTACACACTACTTCTGGTCCACAGTAATCATCAAAGGTCTTTTAAAAGTACCTTTATTATGTGACAACTTGCCCCAATCTTGCATTTATTACTTGAGTAATTTTGGTTAACTTTTTTTTATAGTTGACCCCTTGCTGTTGACCCTGGATTTATGCCCATGTGTTTCTTGTTATCCAACAGCTATTACAAAATATGATACTGGAGTTTAAATTTGGAAGATAAAATTCATTCATAAAAATCATTTATTTAAAACAGGTAATACAATAATCAATTAATTACTTGATTTAACTTAATGCAATAAACATGTAATTGATACAGTCTTGATCTTTGTGTTTCAAACCAACAAAACCATTTGTAAAGAAAACAAGCATTTGTGCAACTGAATTCCAAAACTTACATGTACAGATATGTCCCTTTCTGATGTGCTATTTTAAAGATAATAATTCTGAATACTTGATCATATAGTAAATAATTATTAGCCTATTTTTTTTTTTTTTTTTTAGATTAGATTAGATGCATTTTTAAGGGGTTTTGGAGCACTGAATATTCAAACATTTTCAAAATATGTCATTATTCAATCATTATGCTTGCTGAAACCATTAAATTATGGCTGCTTATTGTTATTATAGTAACTTAGACTGATCAGGCATAACATTATGACCTAATATATACTATGCAGCCCCATACGCAACAAACAGCGATGCACTGTGTATTCTGACACCTTTCTATCAGAACCAGCATTAACTTCTTGAGCAATTTGAGCTACAGTAGCTCGTCTGTTTGATCGGACCACACGGGCCAGCCTTCACTCCCCACGTGCATCAATGAGCCATGGCCACCCATGAACCTGTTGTCGGTTCACCACTGTTCCTTCCTTGGACCACTTTTGATAGATATTGACCACTGCAGACCGGGAACATCCCACAAGAGCTGTAGTTTTGGAGATGCTCTGACCCAGTCGTCTAGCCATCACAGTTTGGCCCTTGTCAAACTAGCTCAAATCCTTACGCTTGCCCATTTTTCCTGCTTCTAACACATCAACTTTGAGGACAAAATATTCACTTGCTGCCTAATATATCCCACCCACTAATAGGTGCCGTGATGAAGAAATATTCCGTGTTACTCACTTCACCATAATGTTATGCCTGATCGGTGTATAATTACAAAGTACAAATAATTATTTTACTGGTAGCAATAATGATAACAATGGTAACTAATAACATATTTTAAGCAGGTCCTTCATCTTATCTGGATATGGCCCGGATCTGGCTGACTACGGTAAACCTCGAGATAAACAGGAATTTAAATTACTATTCACAGTTCTCATTACTATCCTTAGATAGCAGTGATTTCGAACAGACTGACAGATCATAAATCAAACAGTTCACATAATGCGAAAAGGATTCAGATACCAGGAGGGATAGGGTAGGCAAACAGTCTCCATTAAAGTCCATCAGCCAGTCCTCGGTTCCCATTCCCTCGGCCGCTGGTGTCGCGGGCTCACACCCATGGTCAGACTTGCTCAGGTGCTCCACTTCCGGGGCGATGGTGAGTGTCGTCCTCTTGTCCTTGGACTCTGGCTCTGGCTCACTCGTCGCGGCGGGTGGTCCCTCAACGTCTGAGGGAGGCTCTCGCACATTCTCCGCGGTAGAAGGTGATAACTTCGGCTCTGGGTCTGGCTGTGTTCCAAATCGGGACGCAACGCTCTCCAGACACCGAATGACTGTTTCCCTCCAGTCCACTCTGGTGGTGTCTAGGAGGTCGATATGTTGGTTGAAGGTATCCCCGATATCTCCCAAGGGTAGCGTGTACAGGGTGAAAAGCAACGATCCTAGTACTGAGCCTTGAGGTAATTCATACTGAACTTAAACCAACGTTTAAGTCGTTATCTTTTTGAAATACATTCTGTTAATGAAAACACTTGAAGAATCAAAAATACAAAAAAGGTGTGCACATCCCAAACACCCTAATTGGGCTCAGGTGCAGGACAACAAAATAACAATAATGAAAAAAGAAGCGTGAAGTCCGCACATTGAAAATAACAGCTCCAACAAATTTTATTGATCGGGCAAAGTTTCGACCATTAGGTCTTCATCAGGCACTGCTATTTTCAGTGTGCGGGCTTCACACTTTTTTTTTTCATCAATGAAAACACTTGAATCATTTACAGTTACATACAGATAAAACTGTATGAATAAAACAATATTATGTTTGATTTAACTACATTTTTTAAGGCATGTGGTTACACTAAATGAATGTATCTTCATTTTAAACATATATTTTTAGTTGAACTTAAGGTTTTTTTAATTTTATTTTAGTTCAAATATATTGAGTAGATTCCAATATATTCAAGTCTGTGATTTTGGGTAAATTGAAAATAACTGTTTGTATGTTGTACAATTAAAAGACTGTCTGCAACTAGCACAGCACAAGTAGAAAGATACTTGTTACTGCACTGACTTTAGCAAAGCTATTGCTCATTGGAAGCAGCATCTTTGTGCATGCAGTCATCCACAACCTAACCATAAGCTCTACTCTTCAGCACAATGGTAACAATAAAAACTTCAACAAAAAATAAGCTCTTTTAAAAATCCAACATGACTGTCAAACAATAACTATTAACAGGTCTTTCCCTGTTAATATTTATAATAATTGTTAATAATTATAAATATATGAAAAGCATACTGGGAACTAAAAATCCCATCCACAGTTTCAGTTAATTCAACAAAAATCATTAATGTAATCCCAACACAAATGGATTAAGTAAACTTCTATTTTAAATATATTTAAGTGGATTGAACACAATGAAATCAAGTTGGGACAAAATGAATAGCAATTGTGTTGCTTTAGCTCATTTTAATTAAGTAATTTGAACAAGCAGCATTCTCTTTTTTAGTGTAATTACATAACCACAGTAAATAACTGTACATGCCTTACAAAACAAACATCTATTCAGATTTCAGAAGAATCTTTATAAAATAAATAAATGCTGAGGTGTCTCGTCCATCAGCCAATCTGATACTTTAATGAAGATGAACGGAACTTTTAATAAGCAGGCGAAATTCCAGACTTTAAATAACCATTTAAATGTTTAGGATGTTTGCGTTGTAAGAATGTACATGGATACTTCAGATATAAATACGCTGACTCGTTAATGTTTTCTCATTAAAATCAGATGATCTATTAGAATGAGAATGTGAGGGAATTCTAGGGAATATCAATATGGCGGTGCGAGAGCTTCACTTTTTACGTCATGAGCAATCCAGTCATTTATATAGATCAGTGGTTGGCATACAAGTCATGAATCAGAGCACGGAATGTAGTGGAGTAAGCTTCAAACTCATTAAACATGGTGTGAAAATACTACATCAAAGCTTGCTCTAAAGGTGTATTTTGAATTGCTGCATTTGGTATCAAACAAATATGAAACATTTAGGATTTGCTTTTAGCCATTCTATTTGACCCAGAAAAGTGCTTGATGTGTTCAGCTTCACGGTCCCAGCTGACTTAATTAGAGAAACATAAACTCCTGGTTGAACTCCATAACCTTCAAATCATCGTTTGCTCTCCTAAGTTCGCTTTTCTCCCTCTACCATGTCTGTTTTTACTCAGGCTCTATCCTCTGCCGTGAGATTCCACATTTTTCATGGTTCTTAAGGAGCAACGTCTTAATCTAGTCAGTCTGGTCTTATGTGAGGCGCGTTTGAGTTAAACAGCACTGAAATGGAGCAACCAATTAACAGATGGTAGGCCTGCTCTGAGGGGAATAACTGCATAATGAAACGCTGGATGAGGCGTCAGCATAGTTCATTCTCATATTTTGAGGTCTTTTTCCCTCTTAACTGTTACATGAGAAAGCAAAAATATAGGGAATACAGAACAAAATGTGTTTTCTCAGTTTTAAAGGAGACTGACGCTGCGATCTAAAGCAGAGCTCGATGTTCCATCCGTCAGTTCTGGGAGCTCACCATAGGTTGAGATACTTGAAATTAAATATGTCACAATATTTTTTTTGGCGCTTAGTTATTTTGAGATCCGCAGGCTGCAGCGAGAAATATTCATTGCTGCTTGAGGTAACGTTGTGCCAAAAACTACATAGTGTCCGTGGATTTCACTCAGAACGTCAGGATGTGCATTCTCTTGAAGTACCAGACAACATATGGTGGATGAGTTTAATTAACCCAGTTAATATACGGAAAATGCTGGATTGCATACGCAGTACGCCCGCCAAAAGCCTTACCTAAATATTCCCAAAAGGCCTGATAATTCCCAAATGCAATTCCTCAGGGTAAAGAGAACATATTTTTCCACATTAAACTACTCAAATACCTCCAAAGCTTAAAATGTCAGACTCTCAGAGCCTTATATTTTGACCTTGACAAAAAAGTACCAAGCTCTGGGAAGTGAAAGTCCGTGAGTTTTAAATATGGTGCACCAGCATATGGTATTCAGCTTATTTGAGTCATAAAGCTCCAGTGGGATATTGGATCCCAGCTGCTCCTGAGGTGTTTCCTGCGCTCGTCCATGATCTCCAACTGACCCCAATGTGCCCTGCTGTACAAACACCGGAGTCTGATGATGTGCTTCTAAATTTGCAAGTGATATACTATTGCTTTAAGATTTGAGTAAGACGCTTTTAACTAAAAGTGGAAAGCAGAATTCATGGATATAGATTCTGGATATAAACAGCTGGTACAGCTGCCCATGATGGCCATGTCATTTGTTAAGCTGAGATCTAAGCTACAGTGGCATAATGGAATAAGCAATTAACTTCCCAAGGAAACAAAATTAAATATTTGTTAGTGGTTATGTTTATACAATTAAAGTACAGCTTTAGTAGCCACACAGGAGTACTGACACATACTGGCCAGCAGTGTTGGGGAGTAACTACCTGTTAATTATAAAATAAATGTAACTGTAATCCGTTACAGTTACTGAGAAAAAAAAAGTTACTTGTGAAACTGTTAATGATTACAAAGGGGGTTACATCTGAATATTTTCTGTAAAAAACTAGGATATGTTGAATAATATTAATTTGTTGCTTTGCCTGTTTTTGATGTGCACAATGTCTCCTGCCATTTAAAGGCCGTTTAGTAAAGCGATGCTATTCTGATGCTTTTAAATTGGTTCTCTTGTTTGAAATTGCAGCGCCACCTAGTGGACAGATCTCTCTATTAGTTTGTCCCGTTTTGACTTGCAATATAGAGCTATTTAACTACACAACGATTGGTCATTGAGTTTAAACAATATTTTAGGTGGAAAATTTAAAAAAACAAAAAATACTATGCATGTTATGACAGCTACACTGGGGAGTCTGTTTGAAACTAGAATCTAATCTTGTTTTTGTTAGTGAGAAATCAATATTAGGCCTCGGTATATGGTATAAATGTTTTAAAATGATTAACAGTTGAAATTGAGAAAAGTTAGAAATTTAGAAAAGTAATCAAAAAGTAATCAAATGTGATCAGTTACATTACTTTAATAAAGTAATCGAAATAGTTACACTACTTATTACATTTTAAATAGGGTAACTTGTAATCTGTAACCTATTACATCCCCAAAGTAACCTTCCCAACTCAGCTGGCCAGATGAAAAAGGCTTGACGCAGATGAACGGTGGAATCACATTTAATGAACACAAGGAACCATCACAAGAAACACCAGCATGAAACGTTAACACAAGACAAAGAACAGAAGATAACTGAGGTGAGACACTAATCAATGAAACAATGAATAACTATGGCAACCTAGGAAACAGGTAGGGCTGAATCCGAAACCGCCCCCTATATCATCAAAAAGGGCATGATTTGATGGGACTGCCATTTTTAGTGGTGTCCGAAACCATAGTGGACGTTATCGAGTACACTCATTTTATCCCACATTGCACTGCAATAACGAGTGTACAGCCGATGTATGCTCAACGGCTGTCCGAATTCACTCAATTGTTTTTATTCACTCCTTCAAGTGAACTGTATTAGTGGCCTAACGTATTAGTGTCCGTCTCCTGGAATAGTGATTGAGGGTTTAGGGGGTGATTTCGGATTCAGCCAGGGACTAAACACACATGGAGCTGAACACAGGCATTACAAGACAAAAGAATTTCAAAATAAAAGTCACTGAACAAAGAGACACAGGGATATTGTTGTCACCAGTTCAGTCATCGCATCTGCACTACACTTCCCAGCATCCTTCCTGCTCACCACCTGCACTCAGTCAGCCATCACCACACCTGTTGCAGATCATCATCAGAGTCCTGAATCCCTGCACCTGCTCATCCTCATCAACTCACCTTTTATCTGCCACCGTTCCCTTCACTTCAGTGTCTGGTCTCGTCTATGACAAGTACAACTACCTGAATTGCCTGATCCGTCTTCTGTCTGCTCGTATCCGTTCATCTTCACCTGCCAAGGTACTCTGTTCACCTGTTTCTCCAGCATCAGTCCTTCACCTGCACAGAGAATACCGGCTTACCAACCAGCTAAAGTTAGATGAACATCTGCTCCAGCAAGTTCCAGTGACACGTTCGGACTGCGTTAAAGAAGTTCCCCATTCTCCGGTCTCCATTTTCTGAGCCTCCAGCCAAGATGGCTCCGTCGTGCTTGAGCCTATCCCCATCTTCGTCCAGAGTCCCGGGACGTCTCCTGTCCCCGTCCAGAGTCCTGTGACGGCTCCAGCCCCTGACCAGAGTCCAGCGACGGCTCCGTCTCCCGTCCCGAGTCCAGCGACGGCTCCGTCTCCCGTCCCGAGTCCAGTGACGGCTCCGTCTCCCGTCCCGAGTCCAGTGACGGCTCCGTCTCCCGTCCCGAGTCCAGTGACGGCTCCGTCTCCCGTCCCGAGTCCAGTGACGGCTCCGTCTCCCGTCCCGAGTCCAGTGACGGCTCCGTCTCCCGTCCCGAGTCCAGTGACGGCTCCGTCTCCCGTCCCGAGTCCAGTGACGGCTCCGTCTCCCGTCCCGAGTCCAGTGACGGCTCCGTCTCCCGTCCCGAGTCCAGTGACGGCTCCGTCTCCCGTCCCGAGTCCAGTGACGGCTCCGTCTCCCGTCCCAGGGCTCCAGTCCTCTCCAGAATGCTCTTCTGAGTCTGCTCCAGAATGCTCTTCTGAGTCCGCTCCAGAATGCTCTTCTGAGTCCGCTCCAGAATGCTCTTTAGAGCCCGCTCCAGAGTTTTCTTCAGCCCACAAACCTGCTTCAGCTCCAGAGCTCAGCCAGACACCTGTTATAATCCCCAAGAAGTCTCCAGTGACCACTGAGTCTCCAAAGTTTCCCACACCGCCATGGTCCCCTGAGCTGCCCGCGCCGCCATGGTCCCCTGGACTGCCAGCTTCACCCTGGTCTTTTGGACTGCCGGCTTCGCCCTGGTTACCCGACCTGCCGGCTTTGCACTGGTCACCCGAACTTCTGGCTCAGCCCTGGAGGCTTCATAACCGGTTTGCACCACCCCGCTTACCTTCCTGTCAAAACTCCAGGACGCCCGCCCTCCCTCCCCTGTTGTACTATCTATGGCGCGAGGACGCGCCTACCGGGAGGGGGGAGTACTGTCACAGTCATCAGTTCAGTCACTGCATCTGCACTATACATCCCAGCATCCTTCCTGCTCAAACCTGTTGCATATCATCACCAGAGTCCTGAATTCCTGCACCTGCTCACCCTCATCAACTCACCCTTTATCTGCCACCGTTCCCTTCACTTCAATGTCTGGTCTTGTCTATGCCAAGTACACACTGACCTACCTGTATGACTCACATGAGAACCTACCTGAATTGCCTGATCTATCTTCTGTCTGCCCCTATCTGTTCATCTTCGCTTGCCATGATCCTCTGTTCACTGGCATCCTGCACCAGTCCTTCACCTGCACAGAGAATACTGGGTTAGCAGCCAGCTAAGTCACCTACAAACCATCTACTGCCATTTGACTTACGTATGTTGCATTCCTGCTCTGCTCACTCTTCACTTCTGCAATAAAGACTTGTTATACTTACCTCGTCTGTCCTCTTCTGTGTGTGACAATTGTGTAAAACTTTACAATAAGGTCTCATTTGTTAACGTTAGATCCTTTCATAAGAGCCTTTCATATTTTTATAAATAATTGTAACCAAAGTTAAAATGCATTATAATATTTGCAAATTCCTTGTTATGGCTGAAATTGGCTGTTTGTCATGTGTTTTAATGCATTATACTTTTTAAAGGTGTTTAATGAATAGATAAGTATTATAACTGGGGTTACAATTATTCATGAGATCATACAATGCATTATAATGTGCATTAGAAGTCATAATTGATGCATTAAAATACTTTTATAATGCATTATATAAAAAGTAAGTAAAGTGTAACGAACAATCTTACAGACACCAAACTTTTGAACATTTTTTTTTTTTTGAATGAAATAAAACAAAAATGTCTCAACAAAATATTCCAAGAACTATACTTTCCACATGAATTATACAACTAAAATATACTGCTGTGTATGTCAACAATCTTATATTTATTTTATGTTTATCTGCTAAAATTCTTAAACTTGAACAAATTAAAGTTAATTAAAAATTAACTCCATTATGTCATGAAAGAGCAACATCTGAACAATATTTAACATTATTTGAGCAAAAACATCATTATGAAGCACAACAGGAGAAAAGATATTAGTAACATTTTACAATAAGGTCTCATGAACTAACAGTGAGCAATATATATATTTTTTACAGCATTTATTAACCTTTGTTAACATTAGTTAACATGTTCATGTTAGTACACACTGCATTAACAATATAACTAATATATTGTCTAATATATAATAACTAATATAAAATATAAAATTATTATAAAAATATACAATAACAAAAGTGAACCAGAATAAAAATACTATTAAATATACAGCATACAATCTTATGTCCAATGAAATATATTATAGAATACACAACATGTAAAAAGGTAAAATAATGAATCTAGAATATAATCAGACCAAAATAAATATGCTAATAGATATATGCAGTGTAATGTACGAAGAAATATATTCAGGAATATGTACTACAATGTGCCCACATTTGTATTCAAGGAACAAAGAGATAATGGACCAATCACAGTTGTGTCTAGCCTGTTTTACCCACTAGATGGGGCACAAAAGCAGGAAGTGTAGCATGTGCTTGTGCCATGTGAGTAAGCCTGAATTGCACTGGAGAATTATTATGCAAAATATGCTGAAAAAAACATGACTCACTAATACTGCGTGTGCTTCTATGATATAAGAAAGCACATACCTGAAAGATCTCATAAAATCTATGTGCTTGCTTATGAAAATGTTCATGTGCATTGCATTGGTTGTTTCCATATTATTCCATGGTGCAAATTTGAAAAACATATTAACTCCCTCTTTAAATGAGCAGCCGTGTGCTCTCAGGCGGATCGGGTCACTGAAACGGCGTTTCACCAAGGGGCCGTATAAAAACAGCCGTCCCAGGGAACTCCCATGCTGCTTTTTTTGCAACTCCCACCCTGAGTTAAATGATTCTGCAGGGTGTGAATCAGCTACGCAGGATGCCAGAAGGTCTCAGTATTTCAGTTTACGCCGCTTGCCTTTGTTTCAACCCGTGCTTACAGCAGGAACAACTGAATTGGTTATTCTCTGAGGCATGTGGATATTAAAAGGTCACGTCCTTTGTAATACAAAGAAACAGTGGCTATCACGTCAACACAGTCTGGAGTCGCTGTCCATAAACAAACCTGAATTATTTACTGTCTCGACCAAGCCAAGTGTAACTACATGTTAGTTTAAATGCTCTAATGAAGGATGAAGTTTGTTGTTTTTGGAGAACTTTCTGGTGACCTTGCTAGGAGGCGACTTTTGCTGTTATTTTCAAGATTTCTTGTTAAATGACACCTTCGCTGGCCGTAAAATGAAGATAAATACCCCTGTTTGTATTCAAAAAGCTTTTCAAAATGCATTGACATATAACTATTGAAAAGAAAATCACTTGTTAATGTTTTAATTTATACTTCTTGACAGCAGTGACAAACTGAGTACAAATTGAGATTTCTACTGCAGTCTCCTGCTACTTTTCTTTAGTTTTCTCAAACTAAAGTCATATCATACACTAGCATACCAAAACATTTTATTAATTAATACTTTTGCGAGGATGCATTAAATTAATCAAAAGTGAAAAAAATTAAAATGTTTCCATTGTGACAAAAAAAAAAAATATATATATATATTATATAATATTATGTAATATTTAAATATATATATTTCAAATAAATGCTCTTCTTTTGAACTTTCTATTCAACAAAGAATCCTGGAAAATGTATCATGGTTTCCACAGAAATACATTATATTGCCAAAAGTATTGAGACACCCCTCCAAATCATTGAATTCCAATCACTTCCATGGCCACAGGTGTTTAAAATCAAGCACCTAGGCATGCAGACTGCTTCTACAAACATTTGTGAAAGAATGGATCGCTCTCAGGAGCTCAGTGAATTCAAGCATGGGACCGTGATAGGTTGCCACCTGTGCAATAAATCCATTCTTGAAATTTCCTCGCTACTAAATATTCCACGGTCAACTGTTAGTGGTATTATAACAAAGTAGAAGCAGTTGGGAACAACAGCAACTCAGCAACTCAGCCACAAAGTGGTAGGCCACGTAAAATCACAGAGCGGGGTCAGCGCATTCTGAGGCACACAGTGCAAAGAAGTCGCCAACTTTCTGCAGAGTCAATAGCTACAGACCTCCAAACTTTGTGTGGCCTTTAGATTAGCTCAAGAACAGTGCGTAGAGAGCTTCATGGAATGGGTTTCCATGGCCGAGCAGCTGCGTCCAAGCCTCACATCACCAAGTGTAATGCAAAGCGTCGGATGCAGTGGTGTAAAGCACGTTGCCACCGGACTCTAGAGCAGTGGAGGTGTTCTCCGGAGTGACGAGTCACGCTTCTCTGTCTGGCAATCCGATGGACGAGTCTGGGTTTGGTGGTTGCCAGGAGAACGGTACTTGCCTGACTGCATTGTGCCAAGTGTAAAGTTTGGTGGAGGGGGGATTATGGTGTGGGGTTGTTTTTCAGGGGTTGGGCTTGGCCCCTTAGTTCCAGTGAAAGGAACTCTTAATGCTTCAGCATACCAAGACATTTTGGACAATTTCATACTCCCAACTTTGTGGGAACAGTTTGGGGATGGTCCCTTCCTGTTCCAACATGACTGCGCACCAGTGCACAAAGCAAGGTCCATAAAGACATGGATGAGCGAGTTTGGTGTGGAGGAAATTGACTGGCCTGCACAGAGTCCTGACCTCAACCCGATAGAACACCTTTGGAATGAATTAGAGCGGAGACTGCGAGCCAGGCCTTCTCGTCCAACATCAGTGCCTTACCTCACAAATGTGCTTCTAGAAGAATGGTCAGAAAATTCCCATAAACACACTCCTAAACCTTGTGGAAAGCCTTCCCAGAAGAGTTGAAGCTGTTATAGCTGCAAAGGGTGGGCCAGCTTCATATTAAACCCTACAGATTAAGAGTGGGATGTCATTAAAGTTGATGTAAAGGCAGGCGTCCCAAAACTTTTGGCAATATAGTGTATGAAGCAGCACAATTGTTTTCAACATTGATAATAATCAGAAATGTTTCTTATGCAGAAAATCAGCATATTAGAATGATTTCTGAAGGGTCATGTGACACTGAAGACTGGAGTAATGATGCTGAAAATTCGGCTTTGATCACAGCAATAAATTACATTTTACAATATATTATAATAAAAAACAGCATAATATTTCACATTATTTCTGTTTTACTGTATTTTTGATCAAATAAATGCAGCCTTGGTGAGCAGAGGAGACTTCTTTCAAAAACATTAAAACATCTTACTGACCCCAAACTTTTATATTTTCATATGAAATAAAAAGTCTCAAATTATGATAAAAGCTTAACCATCCATCCACCTTATAAGTATAAAATATACAGCTCTGTATGTCAACAATAGATTAGATTAGGGTCCAATTCTCACTATTAACTAATTATTAACTACGACTTTTGCCTCAATAAACTCCTAATTACTGCTTATTAATAGTTTTTAAGGTAGTTGTTAAGTTTAGGTATTGGGTAGGATTAAGGGATGTATAATAAGGTCATGCAGAATAAGGCATTAATATGTGCTTTATAAGTACTAATAAACAGCCAATATCCTAGTAATATACATGCTAATAAGCAACTAGTTAATAGCGAGAACTGGACCCTAAACTAAAGTGTTACCTTATTTTCTGCTAAAATACTCATTCATGAACAAAATATATCTGAGCTATAAAACTTTAAAAACATTATTATGAAGCACATCTGGGGGAAAGAAAAAATCCCACGAAGAAAGGCTAGTTTGATGAAGTTTGGTGGTTTGTTGAAAAGACAGCAATACAATGCCATAATGGGTGGCGGCACAAACATCTTGTTCCAAAACACAGACTCCCTCTGGCTAGCTCTCTTCAGGACCTCACTTAACAGCATGGATCAATTCTTGATTGTCGAAACATAGACATTCTCATTTGAATGTGAGCCAATTAAGACTATCACCCTCATGGAAAAACACCAAGTGGAAACAGGATGTGCACGCAAATTGCAAATGTGGCCCAAATACACATGGTGTGTTTGTTCTGGTTGAGAAGTCAGTTTCGGAATAATATTCACTACATGGCTGCTTCCTCTAGAGAGCAGCTGATGTTTAAACTTATAATTACTCATTTGCCACTGAGATCAAATTTATCCAAAATGACTTGCTGAACAAATCATAGGCCTACACTGCATCCAAAATCAAGTATTGTCTGAGTAGTTACTACATTTAAATTTAAAATTTATTTGCGACCGTTAAAAAAGTATGTTCTATATAGTATGAATATGGGTAGTGTGAATGAAATTCGAACGTACTACATCCGCCATGTTGTTACTGTCACGTGACCTACCAACACCAGTTGCGCGACTTCACTTCCATTCATAAATCCTCTCCCGTGGCCTCATGGGAATGTAAAGTGTCCATCAAATGCGCACTTCAGAATCTCGGTGGAATAGTAGGTCATCCGGGGACTTTTCTCTTACCGTTTACATTGTATACTATGTATTTGGACATACTACTCTTTTGACGTACTGTTTTTTGCATACTATATAATAGGGAAGTATTCGATTTCAGATGTAGCAATAGCGTTCACTCAAAATAAAGCAATAATCCCCAAGAAGCCATGGTTTACAGTGAATTTAGAACAGCTGGCGCATTGTTAGACATGACGCGGAGTGCCTAAAACCCTTTTAGCTGTTTTAAATTCACTGTAAATCACGTCTTCTTGCTTTTATAAAACAGTGGTAACACTTTAGTTTAGGGTCAAATTCTCACTATTAACTAGTTGCTTATTAGCATGCATATTACTAGGATATTGGCTGTTTATTATTTCTTATGAAGCACATATTAATGCCTTATTCTGCATGACCATATTCTACATCCCTTAAGGATGAATATGTACACTGTGCGAGTTCGGACACTCGGAAGGTCGTAAGATATTGCACATGCTACGAATCAGTTAACTTGCTCGGCTCGTCTCGTAATTCCTCTTACACGCTGCGAGCCGCGACCATAGGAGCATCAACGATTTCCACGCGAGTGAAAAAAATCGTCTGCGAGCTCGTACAACAGCAAAAATCGCACCGTGTACGGCTTTAATCCACCGAATACCTAAACTCAACAACTACCTTACTAGCTATCAATAAGCAGTAATTAGGAGTTATTGAGGCAAAAGTCGTAGGTAACAGTTAGTTAATAGTGAGAATTGGACCCTAAACTAAAGTGTGACCAAAATATTCTTATAACCCAGACCCGATCGGATCACAAGTGGACGATGCTAAATACAGGTGTAAATGGGGTCCACTTTCGACCACTTCCAGAGGCAGTAAAAAACTCATTTGACCAGATTGCTTTCATAGTGTAGACGCATGTGGTCAAATGCGTTCAAACAGCCACAAAAGACCCCCTACTCTCTGCCTACTGACCTAATGCTTAAACATTATGGGACGCACTGTAGCCAGACGGGATTTAAACTTTGTCGACTGAAGACCCAAGTTTGGTTAGAAGACGAAAAACGTACCAAACACAATGTTCTCTCACCATTCCTGATTTCTCACCATTCCTGATTTCTAAAGTCTAGCGGCTATCAGAGCAGAAACTAAAGCTGATGCTCTCTGTGTGTTTTTCCGTCATCTCTGCGAGTTCATATGTAAATTGCATGAGCTTATTTCATCCATTGATCTTAAAAAGCCCATACATTTACCTGTCCATAGACCCTCCCCTTGAAGAAATCAGGACAGAAGTGGTTGAAAGTGGACAAAAGAAACGGATTAAATACAGGTGTAAACGGGAATGTGTCTCACTCGTCTACTTGTGATCCGATTGACCAAAATGCATCTTAGTACCAGGTGTAAACAACGCCCAGATAACCCTGCCAGATAACTCACATAACCCTAACCCTACTTTTACTCCTAAACCTAACCCCATCTCAAACTCATCAATAAATGTGGGAATTTTCCAGAATAGCATATAGTTACACAGTAAATGCAGTCTTTTAGGTATTTAATGTTAGAACATAGTAATTAAGGCCACCTAACAAAAATTCTGACCAAAGATATTTTTAAAACCTTTTTTGTCCATAGAATTAAAGTCAATAGGGTCCAAAACAACACTCTATCAACTTTCATTGTTTTAGAGTGAATTATGCCTTTAACTAAACTGTGTATAGTAAAATAATCACATGCTCAAAACTTAGATTCCATTTGTGTTGGCTGAGTCAAATCTGTAAGAGATCTACTCATCACTGTTTATATTCTACAGTTTTTCTTGCTTGTTTGTTGACCTTCATTGTCAGTGGATGTAGTAATCCATTTTGCAGTGAGAGCCTATTGTTTGAAAGGGCATTATGTCAAAATCCTCTTATTGTAGCCTAAACGAAGAAAAAATTAAGTAACAAGCACAACAAATTCAATATTGTGTTCCCATACACATATACAGCAGTCCATTTGTCAGAGGATGTGCAGTTGTTTCCAGAATTACATGGACAGACAATACTCCCCTATTCTATGGGCATACAACACATTCTTTGACTAAGTAACTGTTGCATGGGGAAAGTCATGGTTAGCTCTGTGGATTCTGAGATAGCAGGTGTACGGCAATGGTGAATTACTCCTCTATTTGACACCACTCACATATTTTTTTTTTTTTTTTTTTAGTAAGTTCCTGCCAAGCTTTGTGGTCTGTCTTTGAAGCTTGAATTTTGCCAAGCCAGCTAGCCTCCCATGCTAATTTCCACCTCTATCTTATTGAGTTTGACTCTGAGGTGGGGAAATATATATGTAGTCTTTTTGAATTACTGCATAAAGTCGTATGCATACAGTCCTCATTGCGTCTTATGAGAATCACACAGTCACATTTACTTTTGCTCTACCATTGGGCAAAATCTAGTAATTTCAATAGGAATCCATATAAGAGCTTATTGTGTATAAAATAATCAGGTTTGATATTTGTTGGAGAAATTAGTCCAAAAGGTTTCCACCAAAGTAACTTCATGAATATCTGTCTTGACCTTTTTATTCTTAAGGCCCTGATATACTTTAAGCAAAATTGAAAAAAACTGACTAGTGTGATGTAATTTTGAATAAAATCGAGCCAAAACGGAGTTCATTTGGAGCAGTGTTAATAATTTTCGTCATAATTTTCGTCAACAACCTTTTTTCACTGACGAAAACGAGACGATAACTCTATAAAAGGTAATTGTTTTTGAACTAATGCTGATGAATAATGACAATGTTTACTTTAAGAAAGCATCTGATCATAGCGATATGGATATGTTTGCACCAGCTCTGCAATTCAGTGCTCCAGTCAAGTCACGTCACATTTATTTATAGCACTTTATACAATATATTGCTTTAAATCAAGCAGCTTTACAATATTAAACATGAAAAAACCCAGTGTCGCTTTCAATTGGAATTACAACTTCCACAGCAATTTCTACTATAAAGCAGCTCTCAAGTGTGTTCAAGTTTTTAGTCAAGTCTGACCTCGACGGACTGAACAGAAGAAATGAACCGCAGAAGATTTCCATTTCTGATTTGCTATCTGTTCACAGTGCACATGCTTTAGCCGTTGCTGCACTAAAACTCTGGAACAGCCTACCTGTTTTTATTAGAATTGCCCCAATACTACACAATTAAGTAAAACTCAAAACATATCTATTTTCTCTGGCTTTTAATAATAGCTGATTTATGTAGTTTCTGGACTTGTCTGTGTTTGTTATCTGTTTTGTTGTATATGGTTTTAACTTTTATCGTACAGCGCCTTGGTCAACAATCGTTGTTTTTAATGGAGCTATATAAATGAAATTGACATTGATATTGACAAGATTTGAACCACTATTTGAACCTCTGCAATATTAAATCTTTGCATAAATATTTTGTTACATTTGTGCTAGGCCTAGATCATAGCAAAGTTTTAAATACTGAACAAGTGAATGATTAATTTATTTCTTTCGGTATCCTAAATGTACAGTTATGTGGTAAGTTTTGCCTCACAACCCACCAATTGAGATCCTCTCATTTATAGTAATTGCCCATTCTTGACTTAATTTGAGCTTGTATGCTTAAGCATGCATTGATGCTAGCAAGACGTCTCTAGTTCAAACAAACAGCATCAGTCCAACTTGCCACAGACTGACAGATCCTAACATTAGTTGGCAAGTTTTGATAGGGTATGATATTCTCTTCTGTGTTTCTTTTCTATCCTGAAACAAATGCCAACATTTTGCTTCAGTTGTTTTAACACAGCAAACTACTTTCCCATGGAGCTTCTGTCTGCAGTTGAAGAAAGCTTGGCATGTGTGAAGAGAATGGGAAGTTAACTGCCCTTACCTCACACACTATTTCACAAAGTACAGTGGTAGACTATCCATGAAGGATCTGGGCCGCTGACAAAAATGTAGCTTCAGTTTGATAGGAGTGACTAGGAAACTTGTACAAACAAGCATCCCAGTCCTGCACATCCCTCCCTTAAGCAAGGCACTTAACCCCAGGATGTCCCCATAGGAAATGTTCTTAAAATTAATATACAGTAAAACACCTTGCCTAAGGTTCTGCTAATTGACAATTAACACCAAACAGATAATGATACCAGTTTGTACCAGCATAGAATATTTGATGCTATAACCCAAAATGGTCAAGCATTAATCCAGATTTGCTCTTTAAAGGCTCCGACATACTCACCCAGCTAAGAGCAGCATTTGGATGAATATATAAACATGTGCTGCACATTCCTCTCAGTAACAAAATACACAATAAAAATGACAACAGTGAGTTAAGAAAGCATCTGATCATAGCGATATGGATATGTTTGCACCAGCTCTGCAATTCAGTGCTCCAGTCAAGTCACGTCACATTTATTTATAGCACTTTATACAATATATTGCTTTAAATCAAGCAGCTTTACAATATTAAACATGAAAAAACACAGTGTCGCTTTCAATTGGAATTACAACAGGTAGGCTGCCTAGCAGCTACATTCTGTAACATTTGCAGATGGGCAAGAGATGCTTGGTAATACCCATATAAAGGGAATTAGAATAATCTAGTTTTGTCGAAATAAAAGCATGGATCACCCTTTCAAGTCCCTTAAAAGAAAGAAATGATTTTACCTTAGCTATAGGACTCGAAGGACTTGAGAAAAAAAAAAAAAAATTGGTATTGTCCAGAGAACTACACTGTGTGCAGAATTATTAGGCAAGTGAGTATTTTGACCATATCATAATTTTTATGCATATTTTCCAACTCCAAGCTGTATAAACTTGAATGCTTATTGGATTTAAGCATATCAGGTGATGTGTTTTTGTGTAATGAGGGAGGGTGTGGCCCGGGGCCAACGTGAAAAACCTATGGAACTATGATGGAACTATCCCTTGCCCGATTGGGCCAGTGCTGCATCTTCACGGAAATTGATAATTTGCGTGTTTATAAGCCTTGCCAACTTAAATATTCAAGTGCAAGTAGACGCAGTGTTCAAGTGCAAGTGGTACTCTTTCACGTCTCTTCACTGTTCACACAAAATTATGTCAAAATGCCTGTCTTGTTGAGTATTATCGTAAACATATTCGGTTATGTCTTAAGTGAACGTAAACGTGAGAAATAAAATGCATGTGTAACAGTATATTGGATCCGTGCAGCTCTTAAAGTGTCAGCAGCCTAATATTCCTGCTGCTGTCTGTTTTTGTATGTTAATCAAACAAAAGACAGAACGACAGAAAGGCAGATCGCTCACTGCTCTTGTCTAATAACTTTAATAAGGGTTCATCTATATTTATACATTGAAGTCTATGTAGTGATATTTTACATTTGATTACTATCAAATGTGGACGGACAATGACCTCATAGGGTGCAAATCAAATCAAATCTATTGAGCCAAGAAATCGGAGAATTTTTTTTTGTTTCTAGCCCTTATGGTTCCAAATTTATTAGCATAAATGTAAGTGACATTTTGGGCAGTTGGTGGCGCTAGAGGGATTGAGTTAGAGACTCCAAATTTGCTGTGGTGAATGTTTGGACTGACCTCTATCAGTGCACCAAATTTCAACTTTTTACCAGACGGTTCTATGGGCTTCCATAGACTCCCATGGCGGAAGAAGAAAAAGGAGAAAACATCTTGGTTACGTATGTAACCCTCGTTCCCTCGTTAATAATCAAATAAAAGCCACAAAAGTACCTAAAAAGTTTACACTTTCATGACTGTTTCATAACACACTTAAGTACACTTTTAAAAAGTGCACTTTGTAATAATGTCAAATTAAAATTTGTTTTAATAATGCGTTTTAAAGAAGTACACTTATTTTGATGTGTTGACTAGCATACTAAAGTACATGTACATTACTTGATTATAATTTTAATTGTAGTGTGATAGTGTAGTGTGTTGATATTTTGGTCCCACTTTATATTAGGTGGCCTTAACTACTATGTACTTACATTAAAAATAAGTACTATGTACTTACTGTGTTCATATTGTATTGCAAAACACATTTGCTGATATTGAGGTGGATACGGGTAAAGTTAGGGACAGGTGTGGTGGTATGGGTAAGTTTAAGGGTAGGGTTAGGTGTAAGGGAAGTGTAAACAGAGTAATTATAAATGTAACTACTGGAATTAATTACAGATGTAATTACATGCAGGTAATTTTTTTAATATAAGTACAATGTAAAAACATGTATGTACACAATAAGTGCATTGTATTAAATTATTAATTTAAATGTTAGTACATAGTAGTTAAGGCCACCTAATATAAAGTGGGTCCGATATTTCATTTAAGGTTATTTTTTTAGTGTACTAAATTGCCACTTTATCATTGCTAATGTGTAATTACAAATATATCAAGTCAGCATGGGGAATCCTGGTGGAGGAAACTCTTCTCTACAGTATTTTGGCACAAGTTCATCTGAAATTCATCCCAGATGACATTAAATATGGGTTAAATAGAAGTTAAGCAAAACCAGTTGAGAACCACTGCTATAAAACATTTTTTTTTTTTTTTTTGTCTGATTATCAGGTATCGGTCTTATTATATAAACAGTAAAGATCAGATTAATGCAATCGCAAAAGAACACAATTGCAAGTGTAATTAGTTTCACCAGCTCACAGCACACATCATATATTCAAACCAGTTATTTCTCTGACGTTTCAGAATGAAAGGCCACTGTTATACTAAATTGTGTATTACCCCTCCAGTATTATCCATAACCTTTTCCTTGGAAAGGCTTGATCAGACAGGCAGTCACACAGCTCACTTTGTGAATAGAATTTTTTTTTTTTTTTAAGTTTCCCCTTATATTCAAAGGTCTTTCTTATTTTAACAGATGTGGGCAGGCTTGTAGCCGATCATTCCCAAGTGACCCTAACATGCACTTCCTGTCCAGTAAGCTAACACCCAGGAATGGAACAATCCCACTTTGTACCTACAAGTTCAGTATTAGAATGAAGGGCTTTTAGTCCCTTTTAACATTTTTCACTCTTGCTTGATTTATTCCTTGTGTCTTGGTGTGGCAGAAAGCCCTTATTCAAACTAGTAGTTTTTGAAGTTAGCCGTAAGCTAAACCCTGCTGGAAAATCCATATTAAACTGGTAGCTGTGTTTTGGAACATGGTAGCTGGTCCATGTTAGCAGGACTGAAAGTCTATTCCAATGCCATGCAAGTATATAAATATCACATCAATTAATTATTTTTTAATTGGAAATAAATTCAGAAAGTATGAAAACACGTACATAGCCTGTTTTTTATGTGCAGGATTTGTGTGACGTGTCTGAGGTTGACATGTGGTAAAATGGTACATGTGGCTTTACCACAAAATGAAAACCCTTTCCACTATAACCAGTTGTTTACATTTATGTGAAACATGTCAAATGCCCATTTGCCATTCTGTGGTGAACATTGTTGAATAATTCTGTCTCTGTCTGTATTTCTAAAAGCCTTTAAGGTCAATGTGAATGGCATGTGTAACCCATTTTATTTCCGTAATTTGAAATTTATGAGTGAAGCAGGATATTTGACAATAATTAATATAGAGCTTGGTTTTATACATCAGGAACTGATCATTGAAAATAGTTGCATGGGAAGGGTTGAAAATTAAGAGAGATTCATTGAATATTAATACTGCAGTACATAACTTTATCGCCATCTGTGGATGAAACATAAAATTTGTTACTTTTGGAGTTACATCAGTTGGCATTGGCATAAATCTGTTGAAAAATCCTAAAAAAAAGAATAAAAATTACAGTAAACTTACAATAGAAGTACTTAAGGCTTAATTGACAAACCATTTTTTTTATAACATAATAGTTAACCTGATATGAATAAATGCTCATATATTCTATACTCTTTGTTTCAGCTTATAGAAGTGTAGATTTTTACTGTAGTGAAGTTCCAAAAGTTTGCGTATGTGCTTATGAAGGTGAAATAGAAAAATCCGCACATTTAAAATTACACAAAAAAGATCTAAATAAGATTAAGCAAACCATTAATTGTCACTAAATGAATAGGCTAAGTGAAAATTTTAGATGCCGGTTCATGGGGGAATTCAGTCTCGGTTCTTGAAGTCTTAAAATTTGAGGCATATGTGAAAAATCACACACCCGATTCCACACAAAGCTCCTTTGCCAAGGTGTGTTCACAACTAAAATGTATGAAGGTATTCCTTGTCCTCCCTTTTCTATAGACAGGCCTTATACTTAGCCAGCAGTCACACCACACACGCTCAGACTGAACTCTGCCTCCACCCAATCAGCTATACCACGTGAGAGGAAAAAAGAGCGGCGTTGATGGGTATGCTGTTCCCGCCAGAGAGAAAATTCATGGAAAACAGCAGTGCATGTGGGGGAACTCCTACTGTCAAGGGAGGATGATATGGCATTGGCACTTCTCAGCAACTCTTTATTACACTCTTTTTGATTCGGCTGACAGATTTGTCATGGCGTATCGATAAGTATGTTTATCGTTGTTTTGTTAATGCTGTTTGTATATCAGGTATATTGTTGTTTAATTTAGATGTTTTTACCCTCAGGCATAGGGGAAAATCTCCAAATTTATTGGTCACAGAAAATGGAGCAAAGAAGCAACTGACAACCAACCATCTGTTGAAAATTTGACCCTGGTCCAAACAGCCTGGCTGAAACTTGAGAGATTTTTCTTACACAATGAGATAAAGTGTTACGAACCCAACCCATGAAGCCATGTGTGAAGTCCAAGCCTCAAAGTGTTCTTCTGTTAGAGGTTAGGAGGTTATTAAACTATGAATGTTCCCTATTGCTCCTCAGAGGGTCTTTAAAACACTCAAACATGGAACTCATAGTGCACCTGCATTCAGGCGAGAGCTTATGGTTCCCTCCCTTCCTCTCAGTAGCCTATATCTACAAGCAATTTGGTCCTTGTCTCTAAAAAAGAAGGAAAGCCCCACCATATCCTGAACTGATTATATTTGGGGACAGCAAGATCTTTTTTGTGTTCACCAATGCAGGAAAGATGCTCTCTAAAAGTTCAAATAAAGTAAATAATTACAATACAAGTTCTCATAGCAACTGTTGCAAAACAAGGTGAAGTGCTCACTGGAGACTTACGGCCTTGTGTTTCCATTGTTTTGAGGGACAGTCATTAAATGTGTTAGTAGATATAGTGCTGACTCATGGCTGGTTATGGTCGTCTGAGAGCAAAGCAAGTGCGATGGCCAAACTGTGACTGCGGTTTGTCTGTCTGAATGTACTCTAGTGACTGTATAACCTCAGAACAACTTGTTTTCTTTCTTGACAATATAATGAGGTATCTTTTTTTTTGAGGATAATGTTTTAGTTCCTCAAAAAGCCAGTCTGACTCAAGTCATTTTCTCACATTCTGACCATATTTTTGGAAAATGTCAACTTGGCCCTCTAAAGCTGGCTAAAGTTTAGGATCGCTCAGCTAAATTATAACACTCTAAGTAAAAATTTGCCGTAATTTACAAATATTATGTCATTACAAACATAAGTGGTTTACTTTCTTCTATGAAACGAACAAATGTACTTTTTTTCTCCGTACAAGTTGCATGTCTGTCGACAAATAAACACCAAAAAGCAACAGAGAGGTTGTCCATGTGACTTGTGTGCTATATTTAGGGCCAGATTCAGATTTACTAAACAGAGCAAATTAGTCTGAAAGCGCAATTCCAAAAAAGGGCATGTGGGAGTGGAAAGTTCTGCGCGTGATCTACTGACGACGGGCAAATTAAAGAACACAGACGCATCCGGATCATTTCCATAATAACCAACACAATCCACCAGTTAGTGTCTGATTTAAGATATCTGTCTTTTTTTGGGGCGGTAAATAATGGCACAAACACCAGTACATTGACAAGGACAAACCTTAGTAAATCACCTTGCGTGATTCATTTAAATACTCTCCTCCCATAAATTTTGTGTCTGAAAGGGAAACTCCTACAAATGCATACGCCAAAAGAGGGTAGCTGTTAGTAAATCTGGCCCTTAAACTCTTAATGGAGTGCTGAAGGGATGATGTATTTTTGTAGGTCAAACCTGGAAACGAGTTAGCATTTTAACACTTCCGATTCAATTGTCCTGAAATCACTTGGTTTTTTGAATGTGTTTTTGGTTAAATACAAAGTTCTGTCATGAAACTCTAGATGGCGCAGGCTGATAGGTCCTTAACTCAATCTGCTTGCAATCACATCATTCTCTATAGGGCACAGCTGATTGGTTCCTGCTTTATCAGTAGCCAATGAGCTCACTGCTCAACCTTCAAATACATTTTCTGTAGCAGTTGCAGCTCGCTTTCAGAAACCCTCCACCTTCCCCAGCTCCACCTGTATAGATCTGCTAAGGGTAATTCATGTATGCTATATTGTACAGCAGCAGCATGTCTTACTTGTTCACAGCAGCGTGTTGTGTATGTATGTAGCAAAAACTAACACCGTGTCTACACCGGACGCGCCGCAACAGCTAGAAGCTGTCTACGCTGGACGCGACAAAGCGACCGTTGCAAAGCATTTGTCCTTCATTGTCAGTATGTCATAAATAGAACGAGGCATCAGTTTACTGTCGGGGATTTGTCGTGTCGCATCACGCCGCATCCAATGTAGACAACATCATGGATTATAATGGGTTATATTGTGTTTTGTCGCGTCGCATCGTGCCACTCGCGTCTGGTGTAGACAGCAGCAGCAGATCTATTCTGCCAAGACCAAACATATCAACATTGTCATATCCATTACCATGCCAAACACTTTGAGAGTTGTCATGACAGAAATGTTTAAAATAAGGTCTGTTGTTAGCACAAGCTTAAGATATTTCCATGTTTTTTTTTAAAATACAACATAAAATACATCAGTAATATCTCCTTGTGATTTTTAAAAGCTTTTAGTCTTGAAAATGGTGGTCACTAACAAGGACCACTTAGATTGTCGGGAACATTGTCACGCTGAACAGGTAAACTCGCCAGTTTCACTGCTTCGTTGTGTTTATAATCGTGCTCCTGCAAACTATTCTAACTTGAACTTTCAGGAAATTTGTTTTTCTTTTTTTTTTTTTGTTCAATAAAGACTGAAAGAGTTGTCAGAAGCTTTATGGTGCTAACCTTGAAGTCGTACAACCATGGTGTAGTTTGTTTATAGCCTACGTTTAGCTTACTTATTAAAATCCTGTTGTGTTTTTGTCAAGGCAACCAGGGTGATGATAACCTCTGGGTTGACCCACAAAAATACGTCATCACTGTAGCACTCTATACCACATTTTTTTTTTTTTTTTTTTTTGTGAGAAAAGGCTAAAATTTACATTGTTATTTACTGAAAATCCTCCATTCCGCTGTAGTTGTCAAATCTAATTTGTGCTTGAGTATATATTCCATATTTTATTTGTTTTAAAGTAAACTATTAATTGAACTATTACTTTAGCATTTCTAATATATAATATATAGTACTTTTTTATTATTTGTTCTCAAGTTAACTGACTATTCAGAGCATGTTTACATTAACGATACTCTCTTTCTTATTGCAATAAAAGCATAAAATGTTCTCCTGACATTATTAGTATCTATACACAATTGTTTGTGTTCTTCACGATGTACAGCCAAAACAATCTCTCTTCAATTAATTTCCTATCATCACTGTAAAGCTGCTTTGAAACAATCTATACTGTAAAAAGCGCTATATAAATGAAGGTGACTTGACTTGGCTTGACTTCAGCAAATGCCACCATCTTGCCTCTAGCGCATTTTACTTTGTATGGATGTGCTGTGGCAGGGGTCGGCTAAGGAAAACAGCACAAATCAGCTCCTAGCTCAGAGAAATGACACATTACAGATTCTTGTGAAAGGCAAAAAATTAACATTACCTCAGTCTTTCCACTGAATGCCTGCAGGGTAAAAAACAAAAAAAAAAAACAAAGTCACTGCCTAAATATTCTCATTTTCCACTTGCATCACATCCTTCCAAGAAGTGTTATGCTCTTATCACCTTCTCTCTCTACTACCTTCACGTTTTAGGAAATATGATACTTTTTGATTGACATGTTTAAGGTGTTTTAGTGTCTGAGGTGTTTCTTTTTATTACTGCTATGATTATTGCAGTTGAGGTTGATGATGTCATTACTAGAGCTTCTTCAAAAGTTGACACCCTTCTGTCTAGTTTCCAACTCTGCACAGTCTGGACATTCTCTCAACAAATTTCATGAAGTGCATTACTGGGATGTTTTTATACAGTATTGGACACTTGTTGGCTGCTTTGGTGGTTAAGATCATTAGAAAAAAATTCCGCCAAGTGTGTGCAAACATTTGAATGGTACTGAATGTGTATAAATACAAATATAAATGTTTAAAGTGCAGATATTACCTTTCATGTAGTGTATAATATATTTGTTTGTAAATGTAAAAGGTCTGCAAAGTTTCAAAGATCAGAGTGCAGATAAATGGAGATATTGTCTCCCAACAGAAAGAACCTACATAGGTTTGGAAAAAAAATGCATAATGCCAGCCAATGGTCTTCATTGGCTGCCCGCGAACAACTTCTACTTTGACCCGCCCACAAACACTGTATACAGTATATATAGTTGTAGCTGAGGTCAGGAAGAGTTTGGTTCGAGTTGTCGACATGTCAAGAAGACGTTGTTTTCAGCGCTGTGAAAGCAAATCAACTTTGCATGTACTTCCAAAGGATGAGTCGTCGGGCTTAAATTGATTCGGTAAATCTGACGTCATTGTTACTGTTCATATCAGTGTGTATAAAGTGCCAAGGAAGATTTAGAGCTGAAATTCAGATATGGTAATGGACATTTGGTTTCTGATTCGCACTGTTAGTGGTAGACCAATCACATCAGACTGGCCATCTGACCAATCAGAGCAGAGTAGACCAATCAAAACAGACTGGGCCATCTGACCAATCAGAGCAGAGTAGACCAATCACAAGAGACTGGTCCATCTGACCAATCAGAGCAGAGTAGACCAATCACAACAGATTGGTCCATCTGACCAATAAGAGCAGAGTAGACCAATCACAACAGACTGGTCCATCTGACCAATCAGGGCAGAGTAGACCAATCACAACAGACTGGTCCATCTGACCAATCAGAGCAGAGTAGACCAATCAAAACAGACTGGGCCATCTGACCAATCAGAGCAGAGTAGACCAATCATAACAGACTGGTCCATCTGACCAATCAGAGCAAAGTAGACCAATCACAACAGACTGGTCCATCTGACCAATCAGAGCAGAGTAGACCAATCACAACAGACTGGTCCATCAGACCAATCAGAGCAGAGTAGACCAATCACAACAGACTGGGCCATCTGAGCAGAGTAGGCTCTCGGAATGGAGGGGTTTAGAGAGACCGGATCCTTTATCCAATTGTTTCAGAAACTGTGAGAAAAGAGGTGATGCAATGCTTATATTATGCGAAAATTAAACACTGTGTCCAGAATTGAATACTTCCCTACTATGTAGTATGCGAAAAACAGTACGGCAAATTTAAGCAGTCTTAAAGGGTTAATCCACCCAAAAATGAAAATTCTGTCATTAATTACTCACCCTCATGTCGTTCCAAACCCGTAAGACCTTCGTTCATCATCGGAACACAAATGAAGATATTTTTGATGAAATCCGAGAGCTCTCTAACCCCTCCATAGACAGCTATTTAATTAACACTTTCAAGGTTTTGTGCGCAAAAACAAACAAAAATAACGACTTTAGACTTTAGACAATTTTGTCTAGTCTGTGTCAGTCTCCTACGCAGTTTATGCAACAGTGCAGCGCTTTCGAGTTCTACGGCAGCCGAAGCTGCTCACGTGAGCACCACAACTCATGCGTGTGATGCTGACGCAGGAGCTGGCCAACGTAAACTGCGTAGGAGACTGACACAGACGTGAAGAAATTGTTGAATAAAGTCGTTATTTTGTTTGTTTTTTGCGCACAAAAAGTATTCTCGACATTTCATAAAATTAAGGTTGACCCACTGCATTTTAACAATGTTTTTACTACCTTTCTGGGCCTTGAAAGTGTTAATTATATTGCTGTCTATGGAGGGGTCAGAGAGCTCTCGGATTTCATCAAATATATCTTCATTTGTTTTCTGAAGATGAACGAACATCTTACGGGTTTGGAACGACATGAGGGTGAGTAATTAATGACAGAATTTTAATTTTTGGGTGAACTATCCCTATAGTATTCGAAAAACAGTAGGTGAAAAGTACATGGATAACCTACTATTTCCACCAAGATTCTGGACTGCGCATTCGATGGACACTTTACTATCCCATGAGGCCACAGGAGAGGATTTGTGAATGGTAGTGAAGTGACGCAAGTGATGCTGGTAGGTCACGTGACAGTGATAAAAATAAATGCATATATATTGTGTATAAAATAACATAGAATATAACTACAATCTCTCTAGTCTTATTGTTGTAATTATGTTTATAGTATGGCAACAATTAAAATATCATAGCTAAGATGAACCACAAATACAACTAAGTGGCAAATGATTAGTTGTGTGTGTTTATGTATGTTCATTTTATTACAAAACATTCATCTTAGATTACAAGGGGGACAAAATGTACCCACAAAGATGTCAATATCCGAAATCTTTGTCCTTGAGGGGACATTTTGTCCCCATAACATTTGGTCCCCATGAGGAAAACAGCTTATAAACCATGTGATGTTTTGTATGTAAAATATAAAAAAACAGAACGTTTTCTGTAAAGGGTAGGGTTAGGGATAGGGGATAGAATATACAGTATGTAAAGTATAAAAATCATTATGACTATGGAAAGCCCTTATAAAACATAGAAACCCAACATGTGTGTGAAAACACAACACATTACTGGAGGTCTGTTACAGAGCACAATTATTATGTAATCTAAGATGACTGTTATGTAATGATTTCAATCTAATTTAAATTATTTAATTTTATAGCTATAGCATTGTACTATGTTCAAAACAGTGATTGTATTCCCCATCCACACACTACCTTCTTTTCTGTGTGTTCATTTCCTGTCTACCTGGCTGCCCAACCCCCAGCCTGCTGGAGTAAAGGGAAAATAATTTTGTCTCTGCGAATAGTTGTTTCCAGATGTATCCTCCATCTTGGGCCTGCTGTGAACTGCTTCACAGACAACTTCTCAGACAGGAAAGTGCAAGGCTAAGAAAGATGATCTCATCCTTGCCAGTTACAGCAATGAGAAGTCAGACCGAATAAGCGGCTTCAAGAAAATAAGGATAATGACAATGGATATCATAAAGTTTAGAGCCATAGCACAAGTGATTCCATTGAATTTGTTTTAAATGAATAATGCATTAAGGTTGCTGTTTATTTACAGCCCTGCTTACCGCTTTCTCTATCTTGTAACCCATGAAAATAAGAACACCCAGCTAGAAATAGAAGCAAATGCAGCAAGTCATAAATAAACTCTCTGCCCATCTCATTTCATCTCGTTTCACAATTCACCATTGTGAGAATATTAGACTGTGTGTGATAACCACACAACAATGGAATGAAAGCATTCGTTTGAATTTCGGATTGTGACGTATCCCACAAAAGCCACATCCTTTGCTGCACTTGACTGTTGTCCTTGGCAACGAGAAGAGTGGTTTAAAGTTCATAGACTGCTTGAAATGTCATTTTCAAAGGAAATAATGTAGAATGCTTTATTTGATTATTTATTATATCAAGGGAAAAAAATTCCATACTCTGATTTCAGACAGAATGATCTATTATTCATTTGGCTACTATACAGTACGTTGTTCTAGAGACGGAAATATAATGTGCAGACACAGCTATTAGTAAGCCGTTGGCAGGCTGATTCCCAAAAAGTGTAAACACTGCAGCTCTGCAGTGTTATTTTAGTTTTATTATACTTTTGAAGTTTTTATTAATATTTTGAAAAATCTTAAAGTTATTTTATTCTTTTTAGTTTAATTTAGTTCTAATTTATTTTTAAATCAATTTTAGTTTTAGTAATTTTTGTACTTATACTTATTTCAGTTAGTTTTTTACACTGAGAAAAATGTCTGTAGAAAAAAATATGTATAATGCCCTGGCAGAAAATTACCGGTATGTTAAATACGTTTACAGACATTTCCTTTAACCCTTAAACACAACACAATGCAATGCGTATTTCAGAAAAATTCCTTTATATTACAGGGTACAGTTTCTTAGAGTGTCATTTTCTTTTAAGCTCTTTAAGTTTACATTTTTCATATACTCTTTATATTTTATTTTGTCAGCTTTATTTCAATTAATTAAAAAAAATAATAATAATAAATTTTAGTTTTAGTTAACAGTAACAACACTGCAGATCTGTGGTTCAACCCAAACATTTCCCTGTTATTTCGAACCAGCCTGTCACATTAATATTGTGTCAACCAATGGTGTGAGTTTGGGGCGGGACTATCTGTTGCTATCTGTCCAATAGCAAGCTGTTTGGAAAATCTTAATACTGTATGTTTTATTATTGCTGTATGTTTTATGGTTCAAAATCACCATAAAGTGCCTTTGAGACTTCAGATTTTCCAAAATAAAAAGCTGAGATTTTCCATTTAACTTCATATTTTGTTCTATTAAGTATTAAATAAAATAAACTAAATAAACTAAAACTCAACTTTAACTAGAACTTTAAAAACTGCGGATTAATTCAGTAACAGACAATATTGACGATATAGTGTTTAAAATAACACAATATTAACTTCTGGAAAACATCACCGTTGCTTGTCTGATTGCTTAACTATATCATATGATTTAAATACAAGAAAATATAGTGGCATTTCTCATATCTTGAATTTTAGATGCATTCTAATAGGCTACATCACGCAGTGAGTCGTTGCCTTCCATCATGTTTATCACTAAGCAACTGCATTGATTTAAGATGGCGTACAGTTCTGGGCGGGGCGGGTAACGTTAAATGCGTTAATCATTTCCAACAGAAAACATCAGAATGTGACAAAATCTATGTTCCCTGTTAACTCCTCCCTGGTTGAATAGTGGACAATGACAGGGTGGACATTTTTGGCTAAAGTTAGCATTTAATGAACACAAGGTGTACCATCAGTTAGCAAAGTGATTCATTGTGTACTGTGTACTGTTTAAAATATATATTTTGAATTTCTGAAAAGTTTTTACATTGTTTAATATTTCACTACGACAGGGTGGACAACATCCAACTACAAACACAATATGATGAACATTAGGAAATATAAGTGTAGAGACCAATTTGGTCTTTCTTCAACCGGGGCGGTTCTGGGGGGGGCCTAAATTTGGAATCGTATCGCACCAAACAATTTTCTGAAACTGGTTGCAATGTGCAGTTTTTAGCACGAGGAGGCTGCGCTCTGTGGCGCGCAAGTAGTGATGGAAGTTTATGAATGATTCGTCACTCTGTCTGCGTTCGCTCAAATAGTTGTTAAAACGCGGGCTATAATGGTTGCTACGCACTTCAAATCAAATCACCTTTATTTATATAGCGGTTTTTACAATGGCAATTGTTTCAAAGCAGCTTCACAGTGTTAACAGGAAAATAATGTAACGGAATTTGATTCGGCTGTACAGCCACTCTGGTGAAAACGGTGATGTCATCAGCTCAGTTCAATTATCATATAGTGTCAATGCGGGCAGATCAGTAATATAGTTGAAATTTAAGTGTCCCCAACTGAGCAAGCCAAAAGCCAAAGGCGACGGTGGCAAGGAACCAAAACTCCTTCAGGGCCAGAATGGAGAAAAAAACCTTGGGAGAAACCAGGCTCAGTCGGGGTGCCAGTTCTCCTCTGGCCGACAAACAAATAGTGTATGATTATGATTCTGGCAACATTACAGGTCAGAAGCCATATTAGATCAATAGATATTCGAAGGATTATTCGAAAGATTGGAGTCGTCACGCTGGGAACGGGTTTAATGAGGATGTCGTGTCGATGCGGCATTTACAGGGGGGAGTTTAATTGACACGGTCTCTGCAGACACTTCAGGGATATGGTCGTCATGTCCAGGCTAAGGTCCCCCATCTGGTCTGGATACGGCCCGGATCCGGCCGACTGCAGTAAACCTCGGGATAAACAGAGAGACTAACATTAGCATAGATGCCATTCTTCTTATGATGTAACGAGTACATCAGGTGTTATGGGAAGTGTTCCCGGTTCCGGCTGACCTAGTTAATGCAGCCTAAAACAATCATTTAACTGATTTGAATAATAGAAATTAAAAATGTTTTATGTGTATGCCATAGTAAAGAGATGTGTTTTTAGTCTAGATTTAAACTGACAAGAGTGTGTCTGCTTCCCGAACAATGCTAGGAAGACTGTTCCAGAGTTTAGGTGCTAAATAGGAAAAGGATCGACCGCCTGCAGTTGATTTTGATATTCTAGGTATTATCAACTGGCCAGAATTTTGAGACCACAATAGACATGAAGGACTATAATGCGTTAAGAGTTTGCTCAAGTACTGGGGAGCTAAACCATTTAGTGCTTTGTAAGTAATCAGCAAGATTTTAAAATGTATACGATGTTTAATAGGGAGCCAATGCAGTGTTGTCAGAACCGGGCTAATATGGTCATACTTCCTGGTTCTAATAAGAACTCTAGCTGCTGCGTTTTGGACAAGCTGCAGTTTATTTATTAAGCGAGCAGGGCAACCACCCAGTAGAGCATTACAATAATCTAGTCTTGAGGTCATGAACGCATGAACTAACTGTTCAGCATTTTGCATTGAAAGCATGTGCCGTAATTTAGATATATTTTTAAGATGGTAGAATGCAGTTTTACAGATGCTAGAAATGTGGCTTTCAAATGATTCACTTGATTATAGATAAGATAAGCTCTCTTTATACACCTTGGGTTGTGTCTAACTTCACCCATACGCAGCAGTGATACTGTAGATTAATTTTACTGACTCGACGACTTTGAATTCCATTCAGGCATTTTGTTCATTTAAACATACTGGTAGTTAAAAATAGTTTTTCAATGGCTAATTTCTCCAAACACGTCCACATATGCAATCTTTGATCATATTCCAAATTAGGAAGTCATTATAATGCAGCCAAAGACAAATTATGACCAACGCAATGAAAGAACCGTTCATGAGTGACTATCACAGAGACGGTGTTTGACCACAGAGATACCCGAGAAAAGATACAGGTAAAAGAAAATATTTAATTTCAGTCTTCTTCACGTATAGGGAGAAATAATATTATTCTATCCAATTGTCCAGTGTTGCTTAATTATACAGTATTAAATGTTTGTTTTTAAACCATAAATAAAACAATCATGACTATATAGCCTATGCAAACTTTGCAAAGAGTCCGCTAACAGAGAACAGATGTAGGCTACAAAATAACATGTAAAATAAATGGTTTAGTTTTGCTTTTATAAATTGAGCATGCATGATCATATTACAGATACATTCATTTTCCTAAATTGATTTGTGTTAGGCCCATCTGTAAGATTATGCAGCAGAATTTTTTTTACATTTTTGTTATCAATTTGTTTTGTGTAATATAGTGTCAAGTTTACAGATGCAGAAAAGTGCCTAGATATGTGTTATGTCATCACTGCTCATTATCACAGTACAATACAAGATTACTTGTCAAATAAATAAATGAACTTGAAATTATTTTACTTCACGTGTAGAGATTGCAGAGTGATACAGTACATGGCCAAATAAAAATGACTTTCAAATAATCCGGAAAATAGGTTAAAGGGTTAGTTCACCCAAAAGAAAATAAAAACACCTAAGAATGTAACACCCTCATGTTGTTCCAAAAACCTGTATTAGTTAGAATGTCGGTAAACAAACCATTTCAGTGCTTTTTCTATGTTCAACATAAGAAGAAAGACATGTGGGTTGAGTAAATGGTGATAGAATTTTCATTTTTCGGTGAACTACCTACAGTATTTAACTATTAGTTAAGATAAATGTTAACGTGTGCCCCCTAAAAGCACAAGTGGCCCCTGCCTGGCCCCCCCAGTTACCGTGGTCTAGAACCACCACTGAGACCAAATGGGGGTGGCGATGTCACTGAGTACATCAGCAGGTTTCTTAAAGTGGCAGTTACCCCATAATAACAGGGTGGACAGCAATTTCAGGGACACATGCAAAATGTTTAATATTATTATGAAAAAGTATATAAATTAATAAATTGACTTGGTTTATCAAACACCTTGTTACGGACAATAAGAATATTTAAAAAATATTTAAATTTTGTGTCATTTAACCACTTTTTACACTCTCTGAAGTTAGCTGAGCAGCGTGTGGGACATGCCAAAATCACATACATCCAATCAAAGAAAATGGTATAAAATGGGAAAAACACATTTCAAGAGATTTATCATTGTACTTGAGTGTAAATGTTTGGTCATTTATCATAAAACCTCAGAATTTCATTATTTTGCGTTATGTTTATGATGAAATATGAGGGCACCAAAAGCACTTTATAGTGATTTTGACCCTTATAAGTGCAATCGTTATATTTAATTTCATAATTATTTAAGTTACATTTACATGTTTTGTTTCTGCCATCTTTGAATCATAATCATACACTATTTGTTCGTCGGCCAGAGGAGAACTGGCACCCCGACTGAGCCTGGTTTCTCCCAAGGTTTTTTTCTCCATTCTGGCCCTGAAGGAGTTTTGGTTCCTTGCCACCATCGCCTTTGGCTTTTGGCTTGCTCAGTTGGGGACACCTAAATTTCAACTATATTACTGATCCGCCCGCATTGACACTATATGATAATTGAAATGAGCTGGATGACATCACCGCTTTCTCCAGAGCGGCTGTACAGCCGAATCAAATTCCGTTGCATTATTTTCCTGTTACCACTGTGAAGCTGCTTTGAAACAATTGCCATTGTAAAAAGCGCTATATAAATAAAGGTGATTTGATTTGATTTGATTTGCTCATGCGCATGACTATTAGTATCGACTATAAGTAGTGACTGCTGTTAAATAATGTTGTTGTTGTTTTTTCCAATTTATACGTTGCTTGATACACAGCTTCTTTTGAATGGCTGCCAAAGGAAATTGTGACAAAATGGTGTAGTTCCGGCATCTACTTGCAGGGGCAAACTGGTCATATTAACCAGCCAAACCTTATAAGGTCTGTCATGTTTGGCAGTTAAAACTGTACTAAAAATTGATAATTGCTTACATACTATGAACAAACAGGACAAACTGTCTGCATTTTTCTGAGACAAACTCTAGATGACAGAGGACCACAGAGGAGTTCAAGGGATTTTATTGGTCTTACGGGTGGATCTGTCTGCCTGATGGGAAAACACTGAAACTTGGAAATTAAATCAAATGTAGAATCTGCTCAGCAAGAGAGCTGGGGAAGAAACAGCAACACACACATACAAACACACACGCACACACAAAAACACTCCTTTCCTGTGATGTGGTACAGACGTCACCCGCAGGCTCGCTGTGCGGCCTTTTACCAGAAGAAGTCATAAAAACCCACATGTTGCCCTGCCTAGCACTCAACCACTCTCACATCTAATATGCCTCAGACTGAACAGACCTCTAAACTAATTAAGACACATTGAATGCCTAAAAAACTGTGTAAAACACTTCAGGAGCTTCAATAATCACTGCTTGCAAGACATCACAGTATGGAATTCATCTTCTTTCTCCTCAAGCTGTCAAGATAAATGTACAGATTCTTTTCAAACTTGATATAACAAAGGTTTCACATATACAAAAAAAGAGAACATTCTGTCCTCGTTTACTCATCTTAATGTCTTTTCAAACCTTTGACTTTGACTTTCTTTCTTTCTTCTGCAGAACGCAAGATTTGAAAGAACATTGGGAATCAAACAACATTAGTTGACTTCCACAGAAGAAAGTCATACAGTGAACTGTCCCTTTAAGGGGAGGGATATTCTCATTCTAGACAGTATTTGATTGGACAAACATTAGTACACACCCCTGAGTGCAAGATGAGTCATCAATGTTTTCCACTAGTTTAGTCCACTAGAAAATTAATACATTTTAAAACCACATATATGCTAGATGTTATATTAGCATATGGATCATCGTTAACTCTGATATTGAGTGCATGAGGCATGTAAGAAATTTTGAATTAAAGTTTAAAAAATCTGCCATTGTTGGAATGCACGTTTGTTAAATTAATGAATTGCATTATCTCTTGCATTAATTTGCATACTGAATTTTCATTGGTGTATTCATATAAATCATGACACATACTTGAGTGAAATGACAGCAGCAATATATATTCACAAGTTCAGGTTTAGGCTTTGGTTTTGTAAATGAATTTCTGGATCATATATATATATATATATATGTATATATACACTGATCAGGCATAACATTATGACCACTGACAGATGAAGTGAATAACACTGATTATTTCTTCATCACGGCACCTGTTAGTGGGTGAGATTTATTAGGCAGCAAGTGAACATTTTGTCCTCAAAGTTGATTTGTTAGAAGCAGGAAAAATGGGCAAGCGTAAGGATTTGAGTTTGACAAGGGCCAAATTGTGATGGCTAGACGTCTGGGTCAGAGCATCTCCAAAACTGCAGCTCTTGTGAGGTGTTCCCGGTCTGCAGTGGTCAATATCTATCAAAAGTGGTCCAAGGAAGGAACAGTGGTGAACCAGCGACAGGGTCATGGGTGGCCAAGGCTCAATGATGCACGTGAAACTGGACCACGGGGGAATGGAAGAAAGTGGCCTGGTCTGGTGAATCATGTTTTCTTTTACATCACGAGGATGGCCGGGTGTGTGTGAGTCGCTTACCTGGGGAACACATGGCACCAGGATGCACTATGGGAAGAATGCAAGCCGGCTGAGGCAGTGTAATGCTTTAGGCAATGTTCTGCTGGGAAACCGTGGGTCCTGCCATCCATGTGGATGTTACTTTGACACGTACCACCTACCTAAGCATTGTTGCAGACCATATACACCATATACACCCTTTCCCTGGTGGCTGTGGCCTCTTTCAGCAGAATAATGCGCCCTGCCACAAAGCAAAAATGATTTAGGAATGTTTAAGGAGCACAACAACGAGTTTGATGTGTTGACTTGGCCTACAAATTCCCCAGATCTCAATCGAGCATCTGTGGGATGTGCTGAACAAACAAGTCTGATCCATGGAGGCCCCACCTCGCAACTTACAGGACTTAAAGGATCTGCTGCTAATATCTTGGTGCCAGATACCACAGCACACCTTCAGGGGTCTAGTGGAGTCCATGCCTCGACGGGTCAGGGCTGTTTTGGCAGCAAAAGGGGGACCAACACAATATTAGGTCATAATGTTATGCCTGATCGGTGTGTGTGTATATATATATATATATATATATACACTCAACTAAAGGATTATTAGGAACACCATACTAATACTGTGTTTGACCCCCTTTCGCCTTCAGAACTGCCTTAATTCTACGTGGCATTGATTCAACAAGGTGCTGAAAGCATTCTTTAGAAATGTTGGCCCATATTGATAGGATAGCATCTTGCAGTTGATGGAGATTTGTGGGATGCACATCCAGGGCACGAAGCTCCCGTTCCACCACATCCCAAAGATGCTCTATTGGGTTGAGATCTGGTGACTGTGGGGGCCATTTTAGTACAGTGAACTCATTGTCATGTTCAAGAAACCAATTTGAAATGATTCGAGCTTTGTGACATGGTGCATTATCCTGCTGGAAGTAGCCATCAGAGGATGGGTACATGGTGGTCATAAAGGGATGGACATGGTCAGAAACAATGCTCAGGTAGGCCGTGGCATTTAAACGATGCCCAATTGGCACTAAGGGGCCTAAAGTGTGCCAAGAAAACATCCCCCACACCATTACACCACCACCACCAGCCTGCACAGTGGTAACAAGGCATGATGGATCCATGTTCTCATTCTGTTTACGCCAAATTCTGACTCTACCATCTGAATGTCTCAACAGAAATCGAGACTCATCAGACCAGGCAACATTTTTCCAGTCTTCAACTGTCCAATTTTGGTGAGCTCGTGCAAATTGTAGCCTCTTTTTCCTATTTGTAGTGGAGATGAGTGGTACCCGGTGGGGTCTTCTGCTGTTGTAGCCCATCCGCCTCAAGGTTGTCCGTGTTGTGGCTTCACAAATGCTTTGCTGCATACCTCGGTTGTAACGAGTGGTTATTTCAGTCAAAGTTGCTCTTCTATCAGCTTGAATCAGTCGGCCCATTCTCCTCTGACCTCTAGCATCAACAAGGCATTTTCGCCCACAGGACTGCCGCATACTGGATGTTTTTCCCTTTTCACACCATTCTTTGTAAACTCTAGAAATGGTTGTGCGTGAAAATCCCAGTAACTGAGCAGATTGTGAAATACTCAGACCGGCCCGGCATGGCACCAACAACCATGCCACGCTCAAAATTGTTTAAATCACCTTTCTTTCCCATTCTGACATTCAGTTTGGAGTTCAGGAGATTGTCTTGACCAGGACCACACCCCTAAATGCATTGAAGCAACTGCCATGTGATTGGTTGATTAGATAATTGCATTGATGAGAAATTGAACAGGTGTTCCTAATAATCCTTTAGGTGAGTGTATGTTTGTGTGTGTGTGTATACAGTATATACAAACCCGATTCCAAAAAAGTTGGCACACTGTACAAATTGTGAATAAAAACAGAATGCAATGATGTGGAAGTTTCAAATTTCAATATTTTATTCAGAATACAACATAGATGACATATCAAATGTTTAAACTGAGAAAATGTATCATTTTAAGGGAAAAATAAGTTGATTTTAAATTTCATGGCATCAACACATCTCAAAAAAGTTGGGACAAGGCCATGTTTACCACTGTGTGGCATCCCCTCTTCTTTTTATAACAGTCTGCAAACGTCTGGGGACTGAGGAGACAAGTTGCTCAAGTTTAGGAATAGGAATGTTGTCCCATTCTTGTCTAATACAGGCTTCTAGTTGCTCAACTGTCTTAGGTCTTGGTCGCCTCCTTCTCTTTATGATGCGCCAAATGTTTTCTATGGGTGAAAGATCTGGACTGCAGGCTGGCCATTTCAGTACCCGGATCCTTCTTCTACGCAGCCATGATGTTGTAATTGATGCAGTATGTGGTCTGGCATTGTCATGTTGGAAAATGCAAGGTCTTCCCTGAAAGAGACGATGTCTGGATGGGAGCATATGTTGTTCTAGAACTTGGATATACCTTTCAGCATTGATGGTGCCTTTCCAGATGTGTAAGCTGCCCATGCCACACGCACTCATGCAACCCCATACCATCAGAGATGCAGGCTTCTGAACTGAGCGCTGATAACAATTTGGGTTGTCCTTGTCCTCTTTAGTCCGGATGACATGGCGTCCCAGTTTTCCAAAAAGAACTTCAAATTTTGATTCGTCTGACCACAGAACAGTTTTCCACTTTGCCACAGTGTTCCCCAGTGTTTGCCATTGTGTTCACCGACAATGTTTTCTGGAAGTATTCCTGAGCCCATGTTGTGATTTCCATTACAGTAGCATTCCTGTATGTGATGCAGTGCCATCTAAGGGCCCGAAGATCATCCAGTATGGTTTTCCGGCCTTGACCCTTATGCACAGAGATTGTTCCAGATTCTCTGAATCTTTGGATGATATTATGCACTGTAGATGATGATAACTTCAAACTCTTTGCAATTTTTCTCTGAGAAACTCTTTTCTGATATTTCTCCACTATTTTTCGCCGCAGCATTGGGGGAATTGGTGATCCTCTGCCCATCTTGACTTCTGAGAGACACTGCCACTCTGAGAGGCTCTTTTTATACCCAATCATGTTTCCAATTGACCTAATAAGTTGCAAATTGGTCCTCCAGCTGTCCCTTATATGTACATTTAACTTTTCCTGCCTCTTATTGCTACCTGTCCCAACTTTTTTGGAATGTGTAGCTCTCATGAAATCCAAAATGAGCCAATATTTGGCATGACATTTCAAAATGTCTCACTTTCAACATTTGATATGTTATCTATATCCTATTGTAATAAAATATAAGTTTATGAGATTTGTAAATTATTGCATTCCTTTTTTATTCACAATTTGTACAGTGTCCCAACTTTTTTGGAATCGGGTTTGTATAATTGCAATATTTATCTCACAATTCTGACTTTCTCGCAATCTATATCTTGCAATTCTGATTTTTTCCCTCAGAATTGCAAGTTTATATCTTGCAATTCAGATTTTCTCTCTCAGAATTTTGAGTTTATATTAATTTTGAGTTTATATCTCGCAATTTGAATTTTTTTTAACATCTCTGAATTTTTCAGACTTTTCGTAATCGAAATATTTATTTTGTTAATGAAACATGATTTCGTCCATAAATACAGAATGAGATGTACTGTACTAAATCATTTCTTTTCGTTTCGTGATACAGACAGATCCTTTTGTGTACAAATTGAGTAACCCTTAAGAGATATAAACCCAGAATTTAAAGAACTGCAAGTTGTTCATTCAAAATTGTGAGGAATAAAGTAAGAATTGTCAGATAAAAACTTTTTTATCATTCCGAGGCAGAAACAGGCTTCCATATTTCCTTCTATTCATTCAAATTATGAATGGTGTATGATGACTTATACATCCATTCAGTTGTTTTCATCAATATCCTCACTTTTTGATCTTTGGTTCTGAATCTCTAAACATGACATTATATTAAACGATATATTTGTTATTTTAGTTCCCTTTCAGTCGGTCACGTTCGACGTACGTCGGAACTGACCGACGAATTGGGGATCATTTTCAGAGACCAATCTACTTCGAGTGTATAAAAACGAGCCAATAACGTTGGCATGCGGTCCACTCACCGCCCTGCAGCGTGGGTATAAATACGGAAGTGGAATACCGCATCCTCGCTTTCAACTTCGGAGCCGAACGGTCTACAGTCAGTCTGTTGCTGTTTATATGAAGAGTGTTCTGTGAAGACGAGCCTTTTGAGGGAGATCGCTCTCTTGGGTGCGATTCAGTGAGTGGCCGGTGCTACGTACACTGTGTTGTGCTGGTTGGCTGGGCGTTCCGTTTATTGAGTGCTCACACGCGGGCTTGCACTATCGCACCGCTGTGAGCCGCGGCCATCTCCCTGAGTGCCTCAGCAAGGGTGCCGCCCAACCCGCTCAGGGTCCCGCGAAGTCGGCCGGTAAACAGAAGGGTAAGCGGCCCTGAGACGGGCAGCCCAGGGACGGATGGGTCTGCTCGAAGGGAGATGGTGTCCGCACTCCTCCCCCCCCCGGAGGAGGACCGGGGGGCCAACATCAAAACTCTGCCGCTGGCTCTTCGGAGTGCAGCGTTACCCACATTTTCAATAAAAGAGCTGTTTCCGTTGTCCCTGGGCCCCAAGAGGGCCAAGCCGGCTGTGTGCGACGCCCTCGGGCCTTGCCACTCCTGGCTCCCCCTCTTTTCGCCAGGGGGCAGTGTGAGGCTAGAGAATGCCCCCGGGCCTTCTCTCCCACACACTGCCCCACCCTGGAACGGTCAGACAACACTCCGGGTCGCCTCCACCCCGTCGCCGGCTGCAGCGCCTCCGCCTACTCGTCGCCGAGGGCGTCCCCCTGCGTCTGCCTCCGCCCCTGCCAAGCCCAAGCAGCAGCCTCCACCCGGGAAGCAGGGCGCCGGATGCAAGGGTGCCGCCTAACCTGCTCAGGGTCCCGCAAAGTCGGCCGGTAAACGGAAGGGTCAGCGGCCCTGAGACGGGCAGCCCAGGGACGGATGGGTCTGCTCGGAGGGAGATGGTGTCCGCACTCCAAGTACAGGAGCATCCTCTTCACCTCCGTGCGGAGCAGCGATGCCCACGTCTTGCGGTCAGAGATCGATGTCCTACTGGCGAAGGACGCGGTCGAGCCGGTTACTCCAGCCGATATGAGGTCGGGGTTCTACAGCCCCTACTTCATTGTACCCAAGAAAGGGGGTGGGTTATGGCCAATCTTGGACCTGCGTGTCCTGAATCGGGCCCTGCACAAGCTTCCGTTCAGGATGTTAACGCAGAAACGCATTTTCGAATGCATCTGTCCCCGAGATTGGTTTGCAGCGATCGACCTGAAGGACGCGTACTTTCATGTCTCTATCCTTCCTCGACACAGACCGTTCCTGCGCTTTGCGTTCGAGGGGAGGGCATTGCGGACTCGACCCATTGCCAGTTGTACTATTCCCTGATGGGGGGCACCCCCCGGCACGGATGCACTGGCGCACAGCTGGCCCCGGGACCTACGCAAATATGCGTTTCCCCCAGTGAGCCTTCTCACACAGACACTGTGCAAGGTCAGGGAGGATGAGGAGCAGGTCTTGCTAGTTGCGCTCTACTAGCCCAATCGGACCTGGTTCCCCGAACTCACACTCCTCTCGACAGCCCCTCCCTGGCTGATTCCCCTGAGGAAGGACCTACTTTCTCAGGGACGGGGCACTCTATGGCACCCGCATCCAGACCTCTGGAAACTCCATGTCTGGTCCCTGGACGGGAAGCGGAGGTTCTAGGTGGCCTGCCACAAGCGGTGGCAGACACCATCGCTTCTGCTAGAGCCCCCTCTACGAGGCGCCTCTATGCCCTGAAGTGGAACCTGTTTGTTGAGTGGTGCTCTTCCCGCCGGGAAGACCCCCGAAGGTGTTCGGTTAGTGTCGTGCTTTCTTTCCTGCAAGATGGGCTGGAGCGAAGGCTGTCTCCCTCCACCCTCAAAGTGTACATCGCAGCAATAGCGGCGTATCACAACGCAGTTGAAGGTAAGTCCTTAGGGAAGCACGACCTAATTGTCAGGTTCCTCAGAGGTGCGAGGAGGCTAAATCCTCCTCATCCACACTCAAGGCTGTCTCCAAGCAGAGGTTAGCCCACTGGATAGTGGATTCTATCGTCTTAGCGTACCAATCGCAAGACGTGCCTTGCCCGTTCGGGTTGCGAGCACACTCAACCAGGAGTGTGGCTTCCTCCTGGGCGCTGGCTCAAGGCGCCTCGCTAACAGATATATGTAGAGCTGCGGGCTGGGCGACACCTAACACGTTCGCTAGATTTTATAGCCTCCGTGTAGAGCCAGTTTCTTCCCGTGTACTCGCCCCCAGTGGCCGGTAGGCGCGAAGTGCCCGTTCTTGTGTCGGCTTGCAACGCCACTCCCGCCCGCTGGGCCGGATACGTGCGTCTATTGTCTCCAGTTGTGTTCCCCAGAAATGGCTAACCCTGTCGAGCTCCTCCGTCACCCCTTCGGTGTCAGACGTTGCGGCCGTCTGACGCCAGGCCTGCACCCGTATGCTTGTGGAACGTGTGTGTAGGCTGGGTTCCATATGTAGCAGTCCCTACGGCGACCCCGTATGTGTATTCTCCACGGTACCCGCTACCCTACTCGGCTAGCCCCGTGTCTTTCCCTTGACAGAGCTCGCTCTGTCGTCTCTAGTGGTGTTCTTTAGCACTACCTAGAGGAAGAGGAAGAGGAAGAGGAAGATGCTACCTGTAGCACTACCCTGCTAGGTTAGTCCTTATGAGTATTCCACCTCTCCTCCCCTGGAGGACGTGGCTCCGCAGCGTTCCGTCTCCCTGAGACAAGCACGCTTTCCCAGCGTTATCCAATAGTCACACTGAGTGGGTCTTGCAGAAACAGCAGTGACGGACCTTCCCTGCTTTGAGCCCTGACTCCTGCTCCAACCTAGGAGCACTCCAGCGAGCTCAAGCAGGGCGCTGGAAGGGCCAGCCTCCCTGGCGTGTTGGTAGGGATCCTCAATTCGTCGGTCAGTACGTCCCGTCGCCAGGTGCTGTGCTTCCGCTGAAGGGCCGAGTCACTTTTTCGGCTCCTCAGTTGGAAAAGCGAGGATGCGGTATTCCACTTCCGTATTTATACCCGCGCTGTGGGGCGGTGCGTGGACCGCATGCCAACGTTATTGGCTCGTTTTTATACACTCGAAGTAGATTGGTCTCTGAAAATTATCCCCAATTCGTCGGTCAGTTCCGACGTACGTCTCCGTTCCCTCCTTCAGGGAACGAGGGTTACATACGTAACCGAGACGTACTACTTTAACATTAAACACTCAAGCTCAGCAGTCCCTGATTCTTTCCAGCTTCGCTATATGTGATTCCTCAGAATGATGCAAAACTGTAATAGCCGAATCACAAGATTAAAAAATGACAATGGCACCATCTAGACTGGCCAGGAAAGATTCTGCTCAAATAATTACTACTCAAATGGACAAAACAAACACTAGAGCAGATGTAAGTAGGAAAACTGTCTCCACTAAGAGGGTTATAAACCCATCCAAAAGCTTTTTCACTGTCAGTACAAAGTTCAGGAATAGTCCACGTTGAGTAAGCACACTGTTAGTGTAATCCTCTGCTTTATTATTCTTTGTTTAGTGTTTTTTGGTCATTAATAGACTAGAATTCTCTTCCCACTCTATTACGACACATAGACACAAATATAATTCTAATCAAATGTTGGTGTTGTCTGCCTGTAAAACCAACATGGTACATGCTGCCAGTCTGGATTTGGCTGATGTTTGGTAGGTGTCTTTTTCTCCTTTCCTATACAATCCAATGTTGAGCTGGAGAACTCCACACAAACAAATGGGAAATGGGAGACAGGGAGACAGATTTTACACCACATCCCTTCATTTGTGTCTTCTGCCACCCTGTCTACAATCTAAGTCTCACTGTAATTACGTATTTCTTTTGATCTTTCTGAGGTTTCTAAATTCGAACTGTCAATATTTAGCATGGCTGCCGGCAGTACAGTGTGGCAGATTTAGTAAATTTAACCCAAGTAATCTAAACAAGGAGGTGGCAGCTTCACACCATGCAGTCTTTCATATTAAACACTGAAAGGAAAATGAATCCTAAACGGTACCCTCATTTCCATTACCCTTCAAACTGAGCAAACTGAAATTGCGAATTGAAAATACACCCAATGGAAACACGTCAATTTTGCAAAAACTCTCATATATCACAAACAGGTTTTTACACTTACATGAGGTGGTTTTTCAGGCAATTTGAAAAAGGAATATTTTACAGAACTGCAATGGAAACAGTTTTTTCACATTTACAGGTCACCTGGCGTACGTAAAAGTCATTCATTCTTTAAAGATGGCACGATATGTTTGGACAGAAGATGAGACAGATTTGTTTATTGAACTCATAAAAGACCTTGAAGCAGATAGGAGGGAGAAACACCTCATACGTGGCCGCTCACAAGTATAAGGGGCTTTCCTTGCCATTAATGCTTGAATAACACACCTACGTCTCCTTCGATTAAAAATAATGGCTAGTGCTGTGGCTGCGGTATATACGTAAACGTCCGTCGTCACGTCGTCATGATTTTTGTAATGACATTGCAAGTTTTCGTTTTAGTCGCATAACATCAGTTAATGGAAACTTATTTTGCAATAGTTTTTTATCGACATTTAGAAAATATGTAAATCTGTAATGGAAACGTGGCTAGTGTGATTTGATTTCTTAGTACTGTACTTAGGCCTGTTTCAACCCACCCCATTCTAGACTTTTACAGTTAAGTCGCAAATATCTCCTTGAGTTGCGGAAAAATGTAAAACGCTTTAAATTATTATACTTTTATTATATTATTAGCAGAGATGGGCATAAATACATGAAAATGTATTTAAAATAAAAATACAAAATACCTAATAATATATACAAAATAATAAATTTCCAAATACCGTGTGGGATTTTTTTTTTTTTAAATACAAATACAGTATTTTGTATTTTGAAAATACTCAAAATACATGTGAAATTGGCCATTCAGTTAAGTATCCCTATTTGGCTGAAATCTATCTGGATTTATTCTGAATGCAAAGGACATTTTGGTGTTTTCATTTCTCCTTCCACCAACTTCTCAAAAAGACTGAGTTTAATGGGATAGTTCACCCAAAAATGAAAATTCTGTCATCAATTACTCACCCTCAAGTTGTTACAAATCTGTATAAATTTCTTTGTTCTGCTGAACACAAAGGAAAGATATTTGAAAGAATGTTTGTAACCAAGCAGATCTCGCCCCCCATTGACTACCATAGTATTTTTTCCCCTAGTATGGTAGTCGATGGGGGGCGAGATCTGAACAAAATCTTGTTTCATGATATGAGTAATTTTCACAGTAACAATAAATATCACAATACTGTCTTTTTTTCCGGAAATAAGTTGTTACGATAGCCTACCAAAAGTTTAGATACCGGCGAAATTGCACTTTTCTCAATACCAGTTTCGATACCACTGCAAAAACTAATACTAGGGCACCTAATGTAAGCAATTATTGAAGAAAAGTATAAAGTCAGTAATAAAATAAGAACAAAAGAGACAAATGATAAGTAATTAGACAAATAAATACAACAGAACAAAGATATGAATTAAATAAAAAGTGCTATGTTTTTCCAGATAGGTCTACCTAACAGAAGTAAGAAATACTACAGAAATGTAATAAAGTAATCAAATGTAAAATAAAACACTGCATAGTCTTCACTGTATAAATTAAATATACATCGACTCATACTAAAATTACAAAAGTTATTCAGTCAAGAGCAGTGGTTCTGACATATTTTTTTGTTTAAAATGTTGCTTTTTTAATTAAACTTACCCACATAAAAAAGGATGAAGTTAAAGGATGCAGGTAAAGGTATATTTCAAGTATAAAAATTGTATTCCTAAATTGGAACATAGTAGTGTACTTAAAGTGCAAAAATAAGAATATATAAATAGTAAATTATAAGTATGATGTTATGTTTACTTAAAGAAAACTTACAAGTATACTGAGAGTATATTCAAAGTGTAGTTTCATAAACTACAAAAAATGTGCTACAAGTATTTGACTAGTAAACTATCAGTATACATATCCTATATGTTCACTTGTAGTATAGTTGCAGTACAAATGAAAAACTAGTTGTGTACTCAAAGTTTACTGTAACACTTAAAGTATACTTAAAAGTATACTTTTATACACTAAACAGTGGGCCAATTTAGTCCCAAGTATTGAAACACAAGTATACTTCTATTAAATTGATATTAGTATACTTATAAAGTATACATAAAAAATACTTGAACTTTACTTACTTTTAAATGAACAAATTTTCTCAGCTTTTTGTTCAAAGCTTTTTTATGAAACATACCCACATTCAAGTGTTGATAAATAAAGAATGCATGAAGCTAAAATAAAGAATGCATGAAGCTAATATATATATATATATATATATATATATATATTATTATTTTTTTTTTAAAGCAGAGGCTCTGTTCTTTCTTTGATATATCGCATGTTCAGATTTTCATACAACAAAATATTCTGGGGGCCATAAAAGCTTTGTGAAGAGGATCAAAAACACTTAAAAAAAATGGCATTAAGAAACACATTATTATTATCAGTGTTTGGACGTGCATGGTTTTTATAACCACAAAATTTGGGTTTGCTCTTCCTAAGTTTACCTAAGACTGCAGCATTTCACACAACCTCTGTTAACTACATAACCATTTGTTCTTCTTGATTGTTGACATTGTCAGTGGGCAGTATGAAGGGCTCTTTCAACACTTCTGCTATTGTTTTGACATCAAAGCTTTCCACTTAGCACCCAGCCGCTAATAAGCCATCAGTGAGAGTGGAGACATCCTAGCATCTGCTGTACTGGAGGAGTGTGAAGTTTTACAGGGGGATGGGATGACCTAATGCAGCTCATTCTGTGCAAAAACTGACCTCCACATAAACCTTCTGAAATCAGAATCATGAATGAGTCTTGCAAGCAAGAAGCTATCTCTATTGTAGAAAACCAAACAAAACAAAAAAAGTCTGATGCCATTGGAAAACTAATTAATGATTAACCTTTAATGTAACATGAATACAATTGGGACTCCCCCAAACTCAAGAACTGTATACAGTTAAAATGGTTCTTTTTATCGTTCATCAACTGGATAAAATCGTTCTGAAAGTGATTCCAAATGATATTGTTATAGCTGTGGTGTGAACTCTGCTATTCTTTAGTGTTGAGAATGATTTTAAGAACTATATCTTTATCGTTATCTTTATAGTTACCGTCCTTGTTGTGAACAGGCCTTTACTGTTATTGTTATTCATGATGTAAACCATCATATCGGTGAATCTCACAACAACAGAACAGGACATATTTATATTAACTAAAGTGAATAATTATAATGTTACGATTTAATGTTTTTGAATGAACCTCTTGTGCTCAACAAGACTGCATTATATATATACACTCACCTAAAGGATTATTAGGAACACCATACTAATACTGTGTTTGACCCCCTTTCGCCTTCAGAACTGCCTTAATTCTACGTGGCATTGATTCAACAAGGTGCTGAAAGCATTCTTTAGAAATGTTGGCCCATATTGATAGGATAGCATCTTGCAGTTGATGGAGATTTGTGGGATGCACATCCAGGGCACGAAGCTCCCGTTCCACCACATCCCAAAGATGCTCTATTGGGTTGAGATCTGGTGACTGTGGGGGCCATTTTAGTACAGTGAACTCATTGTCATGTTCAAGAAACCAATTTGAAATGATTCGAGCTTTGTGACATGGTGCATTATCCTGCTGGAAGTAGCCATCAGAGGATGGGTACATGGTGGTCATAAAGGGATGGACATGGTCAGAAACAATGCTCAGGTAGGCCGTGGCATTTAAACGATGCCCAATTGGCACTAAGGGGCCTAAAGTGTGCCAAGAAAACATCCCCCACACCATTACACCACCACCACCAGCCTGCACAGTGGTAACAAGGCATGATGGATCCATGTTCTCATTCTGTTTACGCCAAATTCTGACTCTACCATCTGAATGTCTCAACAGAAATCGAGACTCATCAGACCAGGCAACATTTTTCCAGTCTTCAACTGTCCAATTTTGGTGAGCTCGTGCAAATTGTAGCCTCTTTTTCCTATTTGTAGTGGAGATGAGTGGTACCCGGTGGGGTCTTCTGCTGTTGTAGCCCATCCGCCTCAAGGTTGTGCGTGTTGTGGCTTCACAAATGCTTTGCTGCATACCTCGGTTGTAACGAGTGGTTATTTCAGTCAAAGTTGCTCTTCTATCAGCTTGAATCAGTCGGCCCATTCTCCTCTGACCTCTAGCATCAACAAGGCATTTTCGCCCACAGGACTGCCGCATACTGGATGTTTTTCCCTTTTCACACCATTCTTTGTAAACTCTAGAAATGGTTGTGCGTGAAAATCCCAGTAACTGAGCAGATTGTGAAATACTCAGACCGGCCCGTCTGGCACCAACAACCATGCCACGCTCAAAATTGCTTAAATCACCTTTCTTTCCCATTCTGACATTCAGTTTGGAGTTCAGGAGATTGTCTTGACCAGGACCACACCCCTAAATGCATTGAAGCAACTGCCATGTGATTGGTTGATTAGATAATTGCATTAATGAGAAATTGAACAGGTGTTCCTAATAATCCTTTAGGTGAGTGTATATATAGATAGATATTGTAAAATGTAATTTATTCCTGTAATCAAAGCTGAATTTCCAGCATCATTACTCCAGTGTCACATGATCCTTCAGAAATCAGTCTAATATGATGATTTGATGCTCAAGAAACATTTATGATTATTATCAATGTTCAAAACGGTAATATTTTGTGGAAATCATTACATTCTTTTCAGGATTCTGTAATTAATAGAAATAACAGCACATGATTAACTCTTTGTGGGTTTAAATTATGTTTTTTGCATGGGTGTCACAATGAATTAAAGTTTGCAAAAAGAAAATAATAAAAGTATAAATGCATTATGACATGTTTTTTTTATGAAATAAGTTTCGTTAATAGCTACTGTAAACTGTGGTTAAAAATAATAGTCCCCTAGTAAGAGAAAGTTGTTTTTGCTCACAATGTTCCCTTTTGAAAACCTGGGACCTTCAGTCAACCGTTTGATGTGTTCCAAAAGCGTGTGATGTCCACATCACTGAAACGGGCCACATTTTACAAAACCTCAGACTGCCAAGATCTCCATTTATGAAAAACCTGAGTTTGCTTTTTAGTGCTTAGCAGCACAACAAGGCTTTCCTTTCTCTCCCGCGAGCGGAGTCCGTCTGGCTAATGTTGGAGGAGCGTTTGGGAGCCAAGGGTCCTGCAGTCACTGCTGACTTCAAAGCCGTAACCTGAGTCTCTCTGCAACTCCACAATAAATCAAATAAACCATTCACTGGGTGTTTAGGGGGGCGGAGGGGAGTGAGACGGGCCAAACACAGCGACTGAGAAAACAAACAAGTGAAATAGGGGAGAGAAAGAAACAGACAAAACCCAAAGAGAAAGAGAGAGGGGCAACAAAAGTGAAAGGAAGAGCAGAACAAGCCGTGGAAATAAAGGATGTTACAAAGTAACAGAGAAAAGCCCTCACTGAGAACAATTATAAGAAAGAATTTGACAAGTGTTAATGTGACAAGTTATGACTTTGCTTGGCAACTGTAAACAGCTAGGCCAAATCTCTACTTCACACCGTTTCTTCTACATCTCGACTTGTTTGGGACACATCCTGCACTGTATTTTTTTATATCTACCGTGGTATAAATCTCTATCAGTTGCATTTTTCCTCATTGTAAACCCTAACGCTCAAAATAATTAATTGGTTTGAGTAGAGCCAACTCAAATTAAACAAATCAGTTCAATCAAATTAACTTTTAAGAGTATTTAGAACTTTCTTTTTCTTTTGAGTTCACAAAACTGACACATTTTAAAGTGCCCCTATTATGGATTTTTGAAAATTACCTGCAAAGTTTTAAATCTGAAAGTTTACCATATAAAGTTATTGTCTCTCAAAAGTAAGAGTCGACTCTGAGTCAATTAAACGAATTCGTTTTTCAAAGACGAAACATTATCATATTGCCCGTCCACTTATTGTGCGCGCAGACACCAGGGAAACCTTGAACCACCTCAAACACTGCAGCGGATACTGGATAGCATCATGTCGAGAAGATGCTGTGCTCTACAATGTGTTTATTGTGTTTCATATTGTGTAAGTATCTGGCTAACTGGCTAACTGGCTAACTTACGTTATTACTGTCTTACTGAAATACTACTGTAAATCAGCTGTGGGCTGCAGTATTACCTAAAACTGTGTCTATTAATGCAGATTGTGTGTCGTTCTTACTACTTTGAGTAAAGGATGGAGCAAGATTTGTTTTGCAAACTTTAATGTTACATTAGTCATTCATGTTAGTGCTCGGCTAACATATGTGCTGTTATTGATACAGTTCCTGCATGTGCACCGCAATAAATTAGAAACACACACACACACACAGGTGTGTTGATGTACGTACACTTGTTAATGCTGACGGTGAGGAATTACAGTTGAAACATCTCATAATGTACCTCAAACTGAGTAGCATCACTGAGAAACGTCCTGCTCAAGGTTCGGGTTGAATAACTAGTTCTTCCAATGTTTCATCATCGATTCTGACTCGCGCTGGGATTTATGTAAAATCGATGTCATCGTTACTGTCTTTACAGTGTATACTATCGCTGAGCTTTAGGAAGCCTCCAGCACGGTGCTGGAGTTCAGTTATGGTAATGGGCGTTTGTTTCCGAAATACGCACTGTACGCGGTAGACCAATCACAACAGACTGGGCCATCTGACCAATCAGAGCAGAGTAGGCTCGCGGAAAGGAGGGATTTAGAGAGACTGATTCATCCACTGACTTGTTTGACAATCATTGAACATTGTTGTGATGTGCATTATATATTATGAGAAAATGAAACATGAATGCATGTAAACCTGTTGTAGGAGACTCCAAAACTAAATGAGGAAACTTTAAAATAGTAATCTGAATTGTTTCATTGTTTTGAGTTTTATGAACTTGTTTCTTTTAGTTTAGACAAACTTAAATTTAACTGAAAATGGGCTGGGATTTCTATTTCCCAGCATGCTTTGCCATGACACTCAAAAGGGAGAGTAAATGCTAAAATTAAGTGTTATATAATGTCTTTTGTGCAAGATTAATATTAAGGTGGTGATTTAGTAGTGGTTAATGTTTTGCTATGTTAGTTTGGGTTTTTTGGGGGGTGGACGAGTGGAGCATGAGTTTGAGAACAGATATGTTATATGTTTTATATTGCTGTACTCATTCAGCAAGTGCTATGCTATACTAATGCTATCAAAGCATTGTGTTACCAATTAGCAAGGTAGCATTTATTGAATTAGCTAGTTAAAGCTAGCCAAGTTTCCACTACTAAAAATATTTAAGTTGATCATTTTAATTTAAATGTATGAATTAGCTTACTCAAATATTTGAAGTTAAGAGCAGTTAAAATGTATGAGTACAAAATAAAAATCAGCTGTAACCGATTGCCTCAATTTTTTTGAGTTTTGCCAGCTTATTCAGGTTTACATTGCTGGGAAGTTTTAGAAGAAACACCTGATTTTATAAGTGAAAATAAGTCTCCTGAGCTATAAAAGATAAACTCTGAGAAGCATCTATCCAACTGTCGAGCTAGTCTGAATACTACAGGTTATCATGAAAGCCCAATATGGTCAGGGTTCACAGCACAACAACTCAAGGCCACAGGGCCGTAAAGAGGTTAAGGAAGGACATCTCAGCAAGGGGGAGAGCTTCCCGCTGAGCCTGTTGGAGAATTGCTAGGTATTTCTCGTCTTTGAGAATATGTAGGAATGCAAGGGAGCTGACCTCCCAAAGATAACATCAACCTTATATCTAGTTCATGGAGATGTGCGATTATAACCTTGTCAGTCTCATAATCATCAAGCCAACACTGAAGCCAACGTCTTCGTACTGAGTATTAGATTGATGGATAGGAGTGACCTTTTCTTAGCTTTTAGAACAACACACACACACACAAACGTACGTCACACACACAGTGGCGAAAAAACGAAAGGGAGGCGAGGGAAAAAACGAAAAGGGCTTTATATGGATTGCAAAAGTTGTTTGGACTCGAGCCTGAGACCTCCACCCTTCATTGGTTTGTTCCTCTTTCGCATGTCCCATAATTTTATAGTTCAGGGTAAGACTGAACTTTTGCATTGCATCACAACAGGTGGTTGGCCATATGCTTGCCTCTCACCCTCTCTAAAGAGACTCTAAACAAATACAAACACATGAACCGGTTCACACTCTTTAATATGCCTAGAATGTGAGTTAACACCCATCGGGGTTTGTTTCAAGACTGACTAATGTTATAACCTCAGCACTGGGCTGACTAAATGATTACATTTCATTTTGCACTGAGGATATAGTTGAGGTGTGCTAGGGTACAGTACACAGGAATAGTTCACTAAAAAAGCTGGTGCATTGACAAACGTCAATTTCAACACACTCTCATGGCAATTTGTAACTTTTTTTTAACATTTTGGCTATTTGGTGTGAATTTGTGTGTTTTCGTACAGTCTGCTTACGCCCCACTGAAGATCAACTTTAGAGGACTAAAAATGTCATGCTTACTTTTTTTTTTTTTTTCTTTCAATTTTTGCAAAAATTGCAGGTTTCTGTACAAATCACATCATGAATTCATGTGAAATCGCCATCTCGTAAAATAGTTACTTTTTTATGATACAAGGAATAGTTCACCCAAACTATGTTGTGTATTGACGCCAAACATAATGACCAGACATCATTAGGCATTTCAACACATTGTAATGGCAATTCATAACTAATTCATTTACCTTATTGGTAAAGTGGTGACTAATTGGTACAAATTAATACAGTCTCATTTGTGCATTTTCATACAATATGCTCACGCCTCACTGATGGTAGGGATTAGAGGTGGACCTTTATACTTATTTTTTTGCTAAAAATCATACATTTCCATATGAATCACATCATACAAATTTGTACAAAATGAGCACTTCGTAAAATAGTTTTTCATGAGAATGAGTTGGGCATTGTAAGATTTACAGTACACTCAAAAAGTTTTGAAATGGACAATAAATTAATATTATTAAATTATTATGAATTAGGCAATTCAACACATTCTCATGGCAACTTTTTTACGTTTTGGAGAAGTAGTGAATAAATCATACAAATTCATACAGTCTTATTTGTACGTTTTGGTACAATCTGCTTAATGACAATCAGGTTTTGGGATGAACCTTCATGCTTACTTTTTTTAAATGCTAAAAATCAGTTCCATGTGAATCACATCATATAGGTTTATATGAAATCACTACCCTGTACAATCTGCCTATTGCCCACTGATTATAAGATTTAGGGGTGGACCTTCATGCTTAAAATATTTTACTCATAAGATTGTGTTGGGAATTTTAAGATTTGTAGCAGAATGGTTTACTCAAAATGGCAAAACAATGGCATACAGTATTGATGGCAAAAACCCCAAAATCGCATACTCTCTGAGTAGGTACTTCTTTTGATAAAGTACTGTTAAAAAAGTAGGTAACACTTTATTTCAATGGTCCACTTTAGACATTCTACTAACAATAAGTAACTTTGCAACTACATGCCAACTAACTTTTATTAGAGTATTAGTAGACTGTCTGCTTAATATCTGCTAACACTTTATTTTGATGCTCCCCAACAGACATTCTACTGACTACTATGTCATCTTATTCTACTAACCCAAACCCTATCCTAACAGTCTACTAACAGTCTACTAGAGTCCATTAATACTCTAATGAGAGTAGGCGTAAAACAGTATGTGAAAAGAGAAGTATGTCTGAATTCACTGTATTCATTAAATAGCAGGTGAAAAGTACCCAGATGACCATGTACTGCGTGATTCTTGAGTGTGGATCTACTATCCCATAGGAAAGGATTTGTAAATGGCAGTGAAACAAAGGACAATATGACAAATGTAATATGCCCAGATTACATTCATGCTACACACATCCATACTGTATATAACATCCTTTTTATTACACTTTATTCCGATGGTCCACTTCAGACGTTCTACTAAATAACTTTGCAACTACGTCACCTAACTTTATAGTAGCCAAGTATGTATATCAAGATGTAGCACACAACCAAACCTCACTGATGTTAACTCTTTCCCTGCCAAACACAGAATTTTCTGTTATTTGTGAGAAAACGCTTCCCCGCCAAACATGGAATTTTCCGGGTTTCCGTGTCTTCACTGTTATACGCTAGGGGGCGCTATTACGCATCTTCTGAATGAGTACAGAATCTCCCGATCAAAACACAAGCGAAGAAGACGCAAAAAATACAAGCGATCGTATGTAAGCAGATGCATATGTAAAATAACGTGATCATCAACATTAAACATCATATAAATCAAAACTGCCTAATGTTACTGAATGAAATGTCGACCCAGGGCGAGCTATAGGACTGTGCAAGCATTAGGGGTGTTGATGGACTCGATCTAGTCCATCTGTGTTTGATCATCGTTCTGAATCTGATCTGGATGTAGTCTTTCACATAAACGTGATTTTCTCAGCTTTTTGTTCAAAATGTTGCTTTTTTTATGAAACTTACCCATATTTAAATGTTGATAAAAAAGGAATGCATGAAGCTAGAATAAAACGTTTTTTTTTGTTTTGTTTTGTTTAAAAGCAGAGGTTCTGCTCTTTCTTTTGAATATATTGCATGCTCAAATATTCATACAACAAAATATTCTATGGGCAATTCCATTTTTGTGAAAATGATCAAAAACCCTGGCGGTGGCTGGCAACTTTTTTTAAAAACGCTGGCGGGGAAAGAGTTAATGATACCATATTTGATTTGTGAAGATATTTAGTGAATAATGGATTTTGGAATGTGGTCTCGTATGGCTTCAGAACACTCAGATTTTAGCGAACCAACCATATGGACTGATATGATTATGGAGTTTGAAAGACCAAGTCCCCTTTCACTTTGATTATATGAAGAAGTAGAGCTACTATTCTTCAAAGAAAGAAGATCCATGTGTTAAATGACTTGAGTTTGGTGAGTAAATGACAGAATTTTCATATCTCGGTGAACAAACTCAGCACAGATGTCCATCTGAATGGATATGCATGACTCCATCTTGGACAACAAGGGTAGATATCCAGCTGTGTATGCTTGTGCAAGTCTTTTAGACAATAATTTCCCTGATGGACTGTGGAAGTAAACGGTCATCCTCTGTCTTGCACTTCAATGCAAGCTAAACAGGCCACCCAGGACATGAAAGCCTCCTTTTTCCTCCAACCCACACTGTCAGAGCTTTTACTGAACAGGCCTCCCAGTCGAGATCACTGGCCCCTCTCCAAACAACCAATAACATGTTCTACCCATCGAGCTCCCCTTGTCTCTATTATTTATGTATCAAATATATAACTGAGCTATACTCCCTGTAACATCATAGCATTCATTACAGTAAATAGGATTAATAGCTGTTCTACGACTTTGATAAGCAACTAAGACAGCAAAAACTGTACAAAATTTACAAAGTCCCTATGCAACGACTAGTCTAATAGAATAGATTTGTGGTAATGCTCCGTTTCTTCGCAGTGATGTTGTACCAGATGCAAACTCTGCATGCAAATGTCTCCCAGGGCCCAGAGAAGCTGTATGTCAGTTTTGTGTGTGGAAGCCATGTGTATGATGTTTGACTAAGGAGGGTGTCATCCCGAGAGACAACCCTGAGCTGTACATCCTGTTAGCAGGTCAATGGGAGGTCTACTGCATCAATGAGCCTCTGGGTAGAACAATCACATCCAGTTATTTAGCTAGCTTAATCAGTTTGGCACATGTTGATATGACATAATTTGAACCATTTTCCAGGCTAAAATTTGTTGCAGTCATTTGAGAAATCCAACACAGGCTCATTGGAAAAACAGGCCTCTAACTACATTATAGCAAAACTCCAAAAACGTATCTATACATACAATTCATTGCAGTTTCAGACTGAAATGAACACTAGAGACAATAAAACACCAACAACTTTTAACAATTTAAAAACAAATGTGACCCGTGCTGGCAAAATGAGTGAGATGGTCCTTACTGCAGAACAGGAGATCCAGGGGGCGGATCCAGATCCAACTCCTCCCACTTTATATACTTTGCTATATTACTTTGCTATATTACTGTAACAATGTAGCCACAAACTTAACATACTTTTTCAGCATTTAGTTGATCCTGGTAAGCGCTCATTGTCACAGTTGTAAACACGATGGCTTTCTTCCAAGAGGGAGTTTGGCGTCACGGCATTTGTTTCCAGGCGGACCGTTAAAGAACGCAACACACACGTCTCCTGGACATGAATTCAAACAACCAGATGACGACTTCAAAAATCCTTAAGTGTTTCCAGTTAAGTGTGCCATATGCATCAGACGTCTGAGATTGAGACTAAACCTACCCCAAAGCTAAACCTACTCCAACTCCACCCCCTGGATCTCGTGTTCTGCAGTGAGGAGCTACTGAAATGAGTCGGGATGCACACGGCTAATTTCGAGCTACAGGCAAAACAAGTGAAACGTGCCGATTTTGAGGTTTCCGCAAAAATGAGCCCTTGTCTAGTGATCCCAATGCTCCAAATAGCAATTAAACATCTAAAAGTATCTTTATTGTACGTTTTCTGAGAGGAGTACCTTTCCTTTGTCCATGAAAAACGATCTTACTCGCGCTAACTGACAGACCCGAAGCGTGTGCACAAAGGCGCCTCAGACTGCACGATCTTGATATACACAGAATTACAGTATTTCAAAGTATCTGTCTTGGTGAGTATTCATGCAACATCATTTGTTATGTCTTAAATGAACGTTTAGTTAACTATTGGGGAAAAACATCTGATGTGTAACATTATTTTAGATCCGTGCTGTACAGTAGGTCTTAATATATAGGCTGTCTGTTTCATTAATGTTAATCAAACAATTGTGGTATCATGGAATAAAGTTTAATATATTTTTTTTCCTATAGATATGGGTTTTGACTTGATGTGTGCCAAATTTGATGTTATTACCAGGGGTTTTAAGGTATGGTTGCTAGGTGATTTTGTTTTGGAAGCTTCAGAAAACTTTAAAGGGGACATATTATGCCCTTATTATCATTTATTATAGCTTGTCAAATTTGCCCCTATTTGGGTGTGAGCAAAAGCGTGCCGTTTTTGTGTGTGTCCCTTTAAATGCAAATGAGCTACTGCTCCCCGCCCCCCATTCAGAAGAGAGCGGCTCCTTTACAGGAGCTTCGGATACTCAGTCAAAAACAAAACAGAGGCAAATCTCACTCAGCCAAAATGTCAGAAATAACCAGTTGTGAGTGCACCCTTACATGTTTGAACTGGAGTTGGACACTGATGGAGAGACTCAGGAAGAGGTTGCAACTTTTAGACTGCACCTGGACGTTTCTGAATGGTTAGCGGATACATTTATGTAACGATAGTTGTTGTGGAGTTATGTTGATTCAACTCATCGATTAGCATGTACTGTCATGTTAATCTATAAATTGCTGTATAGGTGCTTGTGTGGGAACGTAAAAAAGTCTGTCACCTGACTACACAATGCATAATAAATGTGCGTTTATGAATTACGCAGACAGTGAGCGTTTTCGGGATAAAACTAACAACATAGCTCTAGTCTCTGTGAATACAGTCAGAGACTATGGTAACTTTAGCCATATTAGCGGTACAGCATTCTAGAAAGCTCATTCAGAAAGTAAATTTGCAAACATTCACAAAATATGAAGTGCCATCCTTACTTATTCTGGATATGAAGTTAGAGCACGAAGTGTTGGTATTGACCCATCCTTCAGAAACAACTTTTTCGCAAATCCAGTGTTGTACTGACCCTCGTTGGTGAAGCAGTCATGCGTAAAATTATTTGTGTAAATATATAAAATTTTACAGACATTCATCGGCACATTTCCTTCAAAAATTAAATTCAACCACGGTGTCCTCAGTGGCTTAGATGCCAGGAGTCTATGGAGCCTTGTATGTTTGTTGGTACATCCAACAACAGAACATTTGTAATGTTTTTGGCGCAGACATTGTAATATTCTAGCTAGCTGATACAGCGAGTAAACAGAAATGGCGGTCTCTGTGCTTCTCACTCAGGGGTGTGTCTATGCTAAAAGGGCAGATCATCAACAGTCATGGGCGGGGTTTCCCTACTCTTACATTGGAGTAGGGGGAAATATTAAACAGCGTGTTATGAGAGATTGATAATGACTGATGGGGATTATAAAAAAAGTATTGGGTGGATTTTTACCATTATAGGCTGGTTGTTTACACACACTGTGGACACACATCTGTGTTCATTTTTGCGTAATATGTCCCCATTAACTCGATTTTTCTCAAAATTGACTTTGCTGACTCTATCGACTTCAAACATGTGTAGCACAGTCATTTTTTTGTCCGATTCAAACAAATCATACATCATTTTGAAGTTTTTTTTTAATAGAGAATGTGAAAATAACAATAACTAATTTTTTCAAATTTGCTCATTGCAACACATTTTGCCAGCACAGGTCACAAATTATGATTTAATATCCTTGCACTACACTATATTATGACCTCAAAACACTTTTACCATAGGGCATGATTTGTAAACTAATACATTTTGACATTTACATCACATAACCAGCTTCATATGAATGGCTTCATATGAATGATACAGTAAACTTGCTCGATAACGTACCTGGTACAGTATTGCACTTGCGACGCAAAGCTCTTGGGTATGAGTCCCGTGAAACATGAGTTACAATAAAAGAGCTCAAAGACTCATAGAAGCAAACTAAAATGGGATGATAATAAAATGTTGCCAGATTCACGTTCATCTGTTTGAGAAACGTGCTTTTAAAGCAACTTACTAAAACATGTAAGAAGCAACGTAGTATCACATTTTCAATGAGCCTGGGTTGACTTCCAGGCTAAAATTCGTTTCACATTACTGGTACCAAATGCAATACCATCTCAATCATTTGAGAATTCTGACTTTAGGTCTTTGCGGGTCTATATGTTAGCTTGTGAGCATGTTAGCATGTAGGTGCACACAAGGCTAACCACATGCATTTACACCAGGGTGGGGCTACATGCAGCAATGAAGTGCTACAAGCTGTTAGCACAGCCTGAAATTGACAGACTTAACCAGAGACCAGAGCAAAATATGACGCAGCAAGTGTTTTGGCTAGCCTCTTGTCACAAAAAGGGAATTAAGCTCCCTTTTTTCCCCTCTTTTTTCTTTCATAAACTTTATAAGGAGTGTGCTTTGTGTTGAACCATCTGTATAACACATGTCCAAGGGTTAACAGCGTGTGATTTTATTCAAAACACACCAGTTCCCATGCAAAGGCTTTTAACATTCTTCTTTGACTTGGCACTAGATATAGAGTATAACAAAGATGAAGTGTTATAAAGGGCTGTTAAAGAGGCCAATAAAAACTTGTTTTGAGCTGAAGAATCATCTTAATGGAGCTTATAATCTTATCTGTAACTTTGGAGATGAGGCATATCAAAACAGTATTTGATCTACCCTTGATTGCATGAATGGATACGAAGGTATGCGTGTTTGGAATGGGGATGTTCTCTCCTGAGAAATTCAGAATACTGTTTGTCAAACTGACAGATAGGACCCAGAATTCATCCTCATGCACTAAGTGAAAAAGGGTTAGTAAGAGAACTAACTGAAAACTACAGGTAATTACAGGTTTTTTTTTAAATATCAGTATACAGTATTTTTGGTTACTTTATTTTTAAGGTGTCTTTGTTACACTGTATTTATACATTTAGGTACTGAGTAATATTAAGTAATTACATGTACTTACTATAGGGTTAGGATTAGGGTTTGGTTTGGTTTAGGGTTAGTTGCATGTAATTATGCATAATTTATAGTTATTACTATTGTAACTACATGTAACATATGTAACAATGACATTTATTATCTGTTGACTTTGAAAATCTCAAGTAGAGTAAGGTAAAGTAACAATATTTTTTATTGAAGGTAGGGTAGGCAATTTTCAGAGAGGCTAGCAATAGCGAGCTAGCTTTGAAAGCATAAGATCCCGCCCTCCCTTCAAAGCGTCTCCAAAGCCCCGCCTCTTTCAAAACAGATGAACGCATACAACAGGGAGCAAAACAAAAGTGTCACGAGAGATGGCGTTAAACTACCTCTGTCTCAAATAATTATAATAATAATGACAACAACAAAGCAACAACAAACAACAAAGCACTGACATGTACCACCTGATTGCTGCAGATTCATTTCGGCGTTGATAGTGTTTCCATTTATAATGCAAAAAATTGAGTCACAAACCGCTCTGAGAATAACGTCACGGGTTTCCATCTCTTCCCAATTACAGTAGTTATGGCGTGAAAGCAGCATAAGTGCGAGCAGGTGCACGGAGGTATGGAAATACATACATTGACAGGCAGGTAGGACATTGTATCATTGCATTCGGATGCATATAAATACACATTCGGATACATATAAATACATTTAGACCAATTAACTTAGTGATTGCTAACAGGATGTGAAGAGACTTTCAACCAGCATGGCAAAAAATGTTTCTGGCACAAATCACCTACCCTGCCTTTAATTTAATGTTTCGTAATAATAATCCTGTTATTTTCCTTGCCATAAATAAACAGGCCCGTTATTAAATTTTTATGGAATGAAGGAAACATTAAATCTACTCTGTTTTTGGGTGTTGCACTATTTGATAACCCAAGCAAACTGTTCTGTATGTAATGAATGTCTTTAAAACAAAACATTTAAAAAATGCATTTTTGATGATGAATGATTCTGAAGAATCAAAAAAAAAAAAAAAAAATGAACTAGCTAAAAAGTGTTATTTTAACTGAAATAATAAATAAATTATTGGAACAATGCTGAAATAAAAAAATAATAATATTAGATAAAAAACAAACTAACTGAACTGGCAACTAACTGAAATAAAATAAGTATTGAAATGACTAAAGATAAAACTAACAATGACACACACACACATATACACTCACCTAAAGGATTATTAGGAACACCATACTAATACTGTGTTTGACCCCCTTTCGCCTTCAGAACTGCCTTAATTCTACGTGGCATTGATTCAACAAGGTGCTGAAAGCATTCTTTAGAAATGTTGGCCCATATTGATAGGATAGCATCTTGCAGTTGATGGAGTTTTGTGGGATGCACATCCAGGGCACGAAGCTCCCGTTCCACCACATCCCAAAGATGCTCTATTGGGTTGAGATCTGGTGACTGTGGGGGCCATTTTAGTACAGTGAACTCATTGTCATGTTCAAGAAACCAATCTGAAATGATTCGAGCTTTGTGACATGGTGCATTATCCTGCTGGAAGTAGCCATCAGAGGATGGGTACATGGTGGTCATAAAGGGATGGACATGGTCAGAAACAATGCTCAGGTAGGCTGTGGCATTTAAACGATGCCCAATTGGCACTAAGGGGCCTAAAGTGTGCCAAGAAAACATCCCCCACACCATTACACCACCACCACCAGCCTGCACAGTGGTAACAAGGCATGATGGATCCATGTTCTCATTCTGTTTACGCCAAATTCTGACTCTACCATCTGAATGTCTCAACAGAAATCGAGACTCATCAGACCAGGCAACATTTTTCCAGTCTTCAACTGTCCAATTTTGGTGAGCTCGTGCAAATTGTAGCCTCTTTTTCCTATTTGTAGTTGAGATGAGTGGTACCCGGTGGGGTCTTCTGCTGTTGTAGCCCATCCGCCTCAAGGTTGTGCGTGTTGTGGCTTCACAAATGCTTTGCTGCATACCTCGGTTGTAACGAGTGGTTATTTCAGTCAAAGTTGCTCTTCTATCAGCTTGAATCAGTCGGCCCATTCTCCTCTGACCTCTAGCATCAACAAGGCATTTTCGCCCACAGGACTGCCGCATACTGGATGTTTTTCCCTTTTCACACCATTCTTTGTAAACTCTAGAAATGGTTGTGCGTGAAAATCCCAGTAACTGAGCAGATTGTGAAATACTCAGACCGGCCCGTCTGGCACCAACAACCATGCCACGCTCAAAATTGCTTAAATCACCTTTCTTTCCCATTCTGACATTCAGTTTGGAGTTCAGGAGATTGTCTTGACCAGGACCACACCCCTAAATGCATTGAAGCAACTGCCATGTGATTGGTTGATTAGATAATTGCATTAATGAGAAATTGAACAGGTGTTCCTAATAATCCTTTAGGTGAGTGTATATATACACACACACACACACACACACACACACACACACACACACACACACACTATTTTGCCAAATGCTTTGGGAAGCCTGCCTTTACATGCACATGAACTTTATTGACATCCCATTCTTAATCTGTAGGGTTTAATATGGAGTTGGCCCACCCTTTGCAGCTATAACAGCTTCAACTCTTCTGGGACTCGTCCATCGGATTGCCAGACAGAGAAGCGTGATTCGTCACTCCAGAGAACACATCTCCTCTGCTCTAGAGTCCAGTGGCGATGTGCTTTACACCACTGATGCTTTGCATTGCTTTTTGCATTGCACTTGGTGATGTAAGGCTTGGATGCAGCTGCTCGGCCATGGAAACCCATTCCATGAAGCTCTCTACGCACTGTTCTTGAGCTAATCTGAAGGCCACACAAAGTTTGGAGGTCTGTAGCTATTGACTCTGCAGAAAGTTGGCAGCTTCTGTGCACTGTGCGCCTCAGCATGCGCTGACCCCGCTCTGTGATTTTACGTGGCCTACCACTTCGTGGCTGAGTTGCTGTTGTTCCCAATTGCTTCCACTTTGTTATAATACCACTAACAGTTGACCGTAGAATATTTAGTAGTGAGGAAATTTCACAAATGGACTTATTGCACAGGTGGAAACCTATCATGGTACCATGCTTGAATTCACTGAGCTCCTGAGAGCGATCCATTCTTTCACAAATGTTTGTAGGAGCAATCTGCATGCCTAGGTGCTTGATTTTAAACAATACTTTTGACAATATAGTGTATATATATATATATATATATATACATATATAAACATATCAGTTTGGTTACGCCACTTAGACGTGCAAATAAATAAATAAATAAATAAAAAAAAGTAAATAGACATCATAGACAAGTACATTGTCCATTTTTTAATAGTTCTAATAAATCTAAATTTTAATAGTTTAGTCAATTTGGACACAAAATTGTCATTGACCAATATATTGTTTTCTCTATCATAATGTAAAAAACAAAAGAGGCTCAGATGTTGTTGTTAAATACAAAATTAATACAAAAACACAGATGTTCATAACCTGGTGGTATGTCTAGTGCCAACAAGTTCCTCTGCTCTCTCTCCAGGACGGCCGAGACAGAGGTAGAGTAGAGTAGGGGGTTGGGGGTAGAGAGGGGGGTTAATTGGTTCCTTATGTCCAACTACACCACGTTTTCCTCTAAATAACAGGGCTTTTTTGTTTCAAATAATGGCTTTTCCAGGGTGAAGCAACAAACTCAGGAATTAAGTGATCAGTAGTTCACATTGCTGTTGCTTTTTCTGTCAGGTTAAGAATTTTGGTATTACACATATACTAGAGTAATGGATATTTTTAGTAAAATGTAGGTGTTTATTGCCTATGCAAAACTCACTGCCACAATACTAGGATGTTCTGGATGGTTGCCAGAGCATTGCTGTGTGGTTTCTATGTCATTGCTAGAAGATTGCTAGATGCTTGCCTACTGGTCCAAGTTAAAAGTATCCATATTCAAGGATGCTTTCAACCATTTGATAGTCTGATAGGTGAAAGTCTGATTGCTTCAAAGTTAATTAATGTATAATAACTATGTAACTAATATAATAACTTATAAATAACTATGCTAATGGTACTTTTTGCTAAAAAAGCAACAGTAGCTTTACCCAAAACCAACACGGGGAAAAGACATTTTATTAGATGGCTGCATAGCACCTGTTTGCTCAGCATGTGAATTGACTGGTTGATCAAAACCATGTAGATACTTGGGGTAATACGGACCAGACCTCATATGTCTTTGAAGATCCTGTTTTATGTTTTTTCAACCAAGCGTCTCTCTTCGATTTTTCTCCTACGGAGAGAAGAAAGCGTTAGAACGGTAATATTGAAGCACCCCAGTTTATGTGTGCCTATATGGAAGGCATTAACTCAGAAATTCCTTTGAATCTGTGAGTAAACTGACAAGATGGTGGGATTTGGAGTTGCAGTTGGCTTCAAAGGGATTCACCAATCCTGCCATGACCCCCAGGACACACCCATGGTGAGGTATCGCTAACACGCAGTGAAAATGTGATTACTGACCTCACTGACTCAATAACAAACATCTGTAAAGATCTCACATCCTGCAAGGAATGTTAAAGTGGGGAAAACAAGTTGTTTTGACAGACAGTTTTCAGAATTGTAAATAAACCAGCATTTCCTGTTTTAGTTGGTCATCATATGTTGTGGTTCGGATTCTGGTCCACAGCATAAAGTGCTATTTAATGTGACAATATAAATCAAGAAACATGTCTGATTTGGAGAGGAATATCAGAAGGCCAAGTCTTGACAGGATGAGAGGAGGGATGGAAGAGGGTAATTCGTTCCTGAGCTACGCGATAAAAGCTGCTGATAATACTGAATGGACCTTATATAGGGATGCTGTGATATGCGTCATATTCCTATAGGTAGACGTGGATCAGTTGGAAAAAAAACGAGTGAACAGAAACAGAAAGGGAAATTGGTCACACTTTATATTAGGTGTTAACTACTATGCACTTACATCAATAATAATAATAATAATAATAATAAAAATAATAATAATAATTGTTAGGTAGGTTAGGTAAATGTTGATTTCAAAACACTTTTGCTGATATTGAGGTGGGATACGGGTAAGGTTAGGGACAGATTTGGTGGTGTGTGTAGGTTTAACGGAGGGTTAAGTTGTACAGGAAGGGTTAACATGGTAATTATAGATGTAATTCCAGAAATGTAATTATATATGTATAATTACATGCAGGTATTTTTAAAATATAACTACATTGTAAAACCATGCAGGTACATAATAAGTGTATTGTATGCACTTTGTATGAATTTACATGAAATCGATATTATTATATCTCTCCATATAAAGCATACAGACTTTATTCAAGCCACAGAAAAAATGCACAATACACAATCTTCCAGCCTAGGGGGAAGTCAACATGCATTAAACAATAATTTGGGACTAATCTAATCTAATTTAAAAGAAAAAATATGTGACTGAGTAAAACTCAGACAAATAATGACAAAGAAAACCAAGAGGCCTGGGACACACTAGACGATTTTCAAATCTTAATCTATTTTAAAACTGTGGGAGACCACAGACAATAAGGGCAGTTTCAACCGATTGTTAGCATTATAATCCTCCGAATGCACACACTAGATGATACTTCCGGACCGCAAGACCACACACCTGTCGATTATAGTAACATTTTCACAGTGAGACGAGATCTCACGGAGACTCGCGTGACTTGAGGATTAAAAAAAAAAAAAAAAAAAAGATGGAGGACGATCAACGTCCTCAGCTGGTTCTCCTGCTGTGAGTTTTGTTTACGGGAAGAAAAACAAAGAAGAAAAAAGTATATGGGTGATCTTCTTTCTCAATACTCCACTTTCGTGGCATATTTGTGGCTGCCAAGTTTCAGCTATAGAAGCAAGCAACATCCGGTTGGTGAAGCGATAGTCATTGGCTAGCGGGTATCACGTTAGAGGCATCCCGATCAAGAGTCGTAAATATACAACATGTTTGATATTTGCGATTTGGGATTGTGTGGGTTCTGACGCGATCGGGAGCAGTAAAAAAAATTGTAATGACACCACACAGTTGAAGATATTTTGGACAAAAAGTTGACTGCAACAAGCATCGAATCTGGGCCAGGCCCCCCCGATCGCTTGGGGATCCAAATCAGACTCAAAATCGGGCTTAAAATCTTCAAGTGTGTGGCCAGCCTTAGAAACTAAACAATACGTACAATGAAACTGTGACAGTGGTGCGGCAGGATTTTGAACAGCCTCCGGAGTCATAGCTGGGTGTTGCGGACAGACACCGCTCGTAGAAATCAATGGCAATCAAGATGTGGCATTGTGTGGAACTGCACTTCTTGTCCATGGAAATTAGCTAAGATCTGCTGAGATAGTTTGGTCCTCTCCAAATGCCCAATTTTTATGAAGCATAGACTGTTGGGAAGAAATCCATAGTAGAGTCTTCTAGGACAGTCACAGTAAATGGCATTAGTGAATAATTGGACACCAAACTGTCTCATGAACTTAACGGATAAGTGGCAGCCAAGACCACAAGTGTGCTAACTTAAACAGGGCCTTAGGTTGAGGTCAAATTTACCCTTTTTCGGGTGAATATTTGCGAGCGAAATACAGTAATTTCAAAAGGATTCCAAGCAGGGTCATGGGCGGCCAAGGCTCATTGATGCACGTGGGGAGCGAAGGCTGGCCAAATTGCTCAAGAAGTGTACATAAAGTGTAAATGCCACATACTAAAGTCAATTACAGTTTACTTGATGTGTACTGGATGAAAATCACAATAACAATCGCATTATCTAGGTCTCTTAGTTCGACTTTGTAGAAGCGTATACAGTAGACATTTTAAAACAATTAATTATTGTTTCAATCTGAAATCAAACTAACAAAGTGCATGTAACTGCATTTATTGACTGCTTAGGAGATCTATTCTGAGTTTTATGGACAGTATGGCTTGACTGTGAGCTGTTGTGTTTTACTAGCAAGCTGTTAGCGTCACTTCTTGTAGCTTGACAAACTATCTATCATTAATCTATCATTACAGCATAGATGGGGGAGTCAACTCATTAGTCTTGTTTGACCCAGTTCTTAGCTAAAATGTGTTTACTACAGATGCCAGTAAAATGGTTTTCAATCAAAGATGCCTTCAGGAAAGGTCCTCTGTCATTTGCTAGGAAACTACTAAGACACCAGAGCTCATTGCCTCTATCTCCAGTTTATTTAATCTGTCTCTGATAGCAGTAAGGAGGGTCGCCAACCCCTCCACTATATGACCTCCTGTTTCCTCTCACTCTCTCACCCTCATGTCCTGAACTCTTGTTCTAACTGTTTGGCCAGCCTGTTCTGGCAGGAACAAGAGACTCTAGGTCTCCTGTCAACTCCCCTGGCCTCCAGATACATGTTTAGAAATGTGTCAACTCCCCCTAAAAAATATGGAGTAAGAAGCCAGTTGAGTTATGACATGCCTGGAAGAATGAGGAAAATGTGGCTGTGATATCACTGTCATGCTGATGCTGTCACGCTAATATGATACTGTTGTCGATTTCTTTTTTGACCCTACAAACGATCACTATTCAATAGAGATTTGTTTTCTGAGAAATCTACGAATACCATCTTCCCTTACTGATTGAATTATCTTTTTAATTCATATAGGATGTGTACAGTTCTTGAACTATTCCTAATGATGTTGGAATGTTAGATTTAAGTATGGCATTTGATGAAGGTCAAAAGTTAAATAAATAAATAAATAAATATAATTACAGACATTCCTATCTGTAATTTGCTGTCACTTTAAGAAAAGCTGTGTGAAGAAAAAAACTACCATGACCTAAAATTTCTTGTTTTTAGCAACAACAAAAAAAAATAGCACAAATTTTATAAAGTTTCCCAGGCAGCAACATAGTGTCGGCCCAGATCCAGCCCACATCTGGTACACGTGGAATCTATGTGTACCAGATGTGGCCCGGATCTGGACCGTCACTATGTTGCTGTCTGGGTTATAATTAAAACAAGAAAGAATATAAGCAATGAGGTAGGAAATATAAATCTAATTCTTCACAATTTTGCTTCTCAAATACATATATATTATTTAAGGATTTTGTGGTATTGTAACGCGGGTGAACTCAAAAATGAGGGAGAGCTGGATTCATACGCAGTGAGTTTATTGACCAGAGACCAGGAAACTGAATGAGCTCACCAAATACACGGCCATGAAGGGCAAGACTCGACAAGGAACACAAGAAACACTGGGGTTTAAATACACAAGGTGTAACTGGCAAACAAGACACACCTGGGAAAAATCAAAGAAATAATCAACAAGAAAAACTACAAAGGACTACAAAACATGGTGCAAAACATCTTGGTTACGTATGTAACCCTCGTTCCCTGAAGGAAGGGAACGGAGACGTTACGTCAGTTACTGACGAAATGGGGGGTTTCGCTTAGAAGCCAATCGCCTTTGAGCTCTACAAAACGAGCCAATGGCATGAAGATGGCATGAGGAAGGAAAGCACGGACCCGATTGAGCATTTCGTGGGGTCTTCTCGGTGAGAAGAGCACCAGGTGACGAACAGGTTCCACTTCAACGCATAGGCCTGTCTCGTGGACAAGGCCCTAGCGGAAGTGATGGTAGCCGCCACCTGAGGTGGCAGGGTACTCAAACCTACCACGTCCCGTCCAGGTCCCACACGTGTAGGTTCCAAAGGTCGGAACGTGGGTGCCATACGGTGCCCCGTCTCTGAGTAAGGAGGTCCTTTCTCAGAGTTCTGAGAACCAGGTCCAATAGCAGGGGCCAATATGGGGCGACCAAAAGGACCTGCTCCCTGTCCTCCCTGATCTTGCACAGAACCTGTGCGAGAAGGCTCACTGGGGGAAATGCATACTTGCGTGGGCCCCGCGGTCAGCTGTGCGCTAGTGCATCCGTGCCGAGGGTCCCCTCGGTCAGGGAGTAATACCAGCGGCAATGGGAAGAGTCGTGGGAGGCAAACAGATCTATCTGTGCGTCGCCAAACTGTTCCCAAATCAGCTGAACCGTCTGGGGATGGAGTCTCCATTCCCCCGGAAGCGGCTGAAACCGTGACAGCTCGTCGGCTGCACGATTCAGTTCTCCCGGGATGTGAACGGCACGAAGCGACCTCAGATGCTTCTGACTCCATAGGAGGAGATGGCGGGCAAGTTGCGACATCCAGCGGGAGCTTAGACCACCTTGTCGGTTGATGTACGCTACTGTCGCCGTGCTGTCTGAACGGACCAGTACGTGCTTGTCCTTGAGCAGGGCTCGGAAGCGGTGCAGGGCAAGACGTACGGCCAGCAACTCGAGGCAATTGACATGCCATAGGCGCTGGGGTCCTCTCCAGGAGCCCGCGGCAGCATGTCCATTGCACATGGCACCCCAGCCCGTGGAAGAGGCATCTGTTGATACAACAACATGCCTGGAAACTCGTTCTAGGGGAACACCTGCCCGTAGAAAACTGAGGTTCGCCCACGGGGTGAAGGTCTGACAGCAGGCCTGAGTCACTGGGACCCGGAGCGTGTCGTGTTGCCATGCCCATCTCGGGACTTGATCGTGAAACCAGTGCTGAAGCGGTCTCATATGAAGCAAACCAAGCGGCGTTACCACGGCTGTGGATGCCATATGCCCCAGGAGCCTCTGAAAATATTTCAGTGGAACCGCACTCTTGCCCTCGAACTGGCGAAGACATGTCAGCAGTGACTGCGCGCACTCGCTCGTAAGCTGCGCGTACATGGCGACAGAGTCAATTTCCATACCGAGAAGAGAGATCCTCTGCACTGGGGAGAGTTTGCTCTTTTCCCAGTTGACCCGAAGGCCCAGACGGATGAGGTGCTGAAGCACCAGGTCCCTGTGTTCGCAAACCTGATCCCGAGAGTGGCCTAGAATCAGCCAGTCGTCTAGATAGTTCAGGATGCGAACCCCGTGTTGCCTGAGCGGCACAAGGGCTGCCTCGACGACCTTCATAAAGACGCGAGGGGACAGGGCTAGCCCGAATGGGAGAACCGTGTACTGATATGCCTGCCCCTCGAAGGCAAACCGTAGAAACGGTCTGTGTCGAGGAAGAATGGAGACATGAAAGGACACGTCCTTCAGGTCGATCGCTGCAAACCAATCCAATGGACGAACGCATTCGAAAATGCATTTGGCTGTCAACATCCTGAATGGAAGCCTGTGAAGGGTTCAGTTCAAGATGCGCAGGTCCAGGATTGGCCGTAACCCACCGGTTTTCTTGGGTACAATGAAGTAAGGGCTGTAGAAGCCGGACTCCATCTCGGCTGGAGGGACGATCTCGACCGCACCCTTCGCCAGTAGGGTGGCGATCTCTGCACGCATGACAGGGGCATTGCCACCCACCATGGTGTAGCGGACTCCCCGAAAGCGGGGAGGAGACCGTGCGAACTGAATCGCATGGCCGAACCTGATGGTGCGAGCGAGCCAGCTGGACAGATTGGGAAGCGCTAGCCAGGCTCCCAGAAACTGTACCAGGGGGGTCATGCGAACCACAGGCGTACCCCCAATGGGGCAGCGAGGCGGAATGACCGGCCCAGACATGGAAGGCGTGGGAGCGTCCCGAGGTGTGGGCGGGGTCGAATTCCGCGCCCTAACAGAGGAGACCAGGGAAGGACCAGCGTTCCATGGGGGTCTCGTCTGCCAGGGGGCTGGTGACAGAGGGGGCCGAGAGTGGCGAGGCTGCTTTCGCACACTGCCAGCCGCGCCCTCTTGAGGCTCGGAGGTGAAAATGTCAGTTCTTTCTTTAACCATGAATAGGGTACCGGGGGAAGGAGTGGCCCTGCTACCATCTCCTGGGAAAGAACCGAGTTCACCTACGAGCCGCCAGTCTCAGGACCGCCGCTTAGACTGCCGTTTAGCAGGCTGGGGGGCTGGGATGGGCGGGGCTGCCTTTCTGCGGCGTCCTCCACGCCTCGGCCCGAGTGAAGGCTGCTGCTGGGGCCGGGCGGGAGGGGCGGGAGCCGCAGGAGGGCGGCCTCGGCGGGGAGCAGACTGAGGCTTCTGAGCCGGCGGCTGGGTAGAGGCAGCAGCAGGCCGCCGGGGCAGAATATGCTTGATTGCCTCAGTCTGTTTCTGAGCGGTCGAGAACTGTTGGGCGAAGTCCTGGACCACCCCGCTGAATAGCCCATCCTGGGAAATGGGAGAATTGAGGAAACGGGTTCACTCAGATTCTCTCATATCAGCCAGGTTGAGCCATAAGTGGCGCTCCTGGACCACAGAAGTGGACATCACCTGACCGAGAGAGCGAGCGGTCACCTTTGTCGCTCGTAGAGCGAGGTCAGTGGCTGCCTGCAGCTCCTGCATTAACGTGGGGTCAGCATTGCCCTCATGCATGTCTCTGAACACCTTGGCCTGGTAGACCTGAAGGGAGGCCATCGCCATCTTACACTGGGCAGTGCAGGCCACTGCAAGGTCATTTGACATTTTCGTGTTATGAATGCACTGAACAGACATCTAACAATATCTAACAATGTTTACTGCAGGAAGAAACATTGGTTCTACTGGCTTGAAGCTTAATTGTTTATAAAAAGAAGAAAAGCTTGTTAAACCCAGCTGTAAGTCAGATGTTGCTTCTTGGTATGCTGTTGTGCAAACTCTAGAAGAAATTTAACCTCAGTTTCAATCAAACAACTGATTACACTGTAGAATTTATCCATCTTCATGTGAAGGGCTCTCATGGAAACATGTTGGACCACAATTTGGAACAAAGGCAAGAGACATTTTCTACTTTTATGCAACGTGAAACAGCATTGAGTAAGTGGTGCAGTATTTTAATGACCTTTTTTTTTTTTTTTGTCTTTTTGTTTTGTTTTTTATCACTCAGTTTCTTCTTCTTCTTTTTTTTTTTTTTTTTTTTTTTTTTGTTTTACGTCCAGTGATGAAGCGTGCCAACAAATAAGATTTGAAGTTTGGTTCACATGCCTAGCATTGCTACAGATGCATTTAGTGGCATGACTCAAAATGGCATTTTACATTTGAACACAAATCTGAAAATTACTCTAAATAAAATGAGCAGTTCATGAACCCTTGAACTGCATGCATAAAGTAATTGGTGAGTTGTTTGCATAAAATATTCCTCAAGCATTGACACTCTTGCCTTGTGTGAGATATTCAATATATCCCCATGAATATAATGCAAATATACTTTATGCATTTAATCTCATTTTATCACAGTGTCTTTGCTGTTATCTTTTGATGATCAAACTTCACCATACAAATAACTGTAAATTAGTTTAGTTAAACGTACTACGTACTAAAATCTGTATATCGTATCCACAAATTAGCAATTCATTACCACGTCTTACTAATATGTCAGCATGTTTTACTAATTCATTCCCTCATTTTACTAAATCGTGGCCACGTTGTAATTTATTCCCTTGTTTTAGTTAAATCAAAATGAGGGAACAAATTAGTTCAACAAATTTATAAGTCGTGGGATATATATTTGTCCTCATGTCATGTGCTGGGCTCTGTAAACACCACATCTGTGATTTCATTTATTTACTTTTGCATCTGAAATTTCATTTTGTCTGAGTAGGTACTACATTTCATATAACAAGAACTTTGCGATGGTTAAAAAGGTGAATGCAGTCCAGATGTACTTCATCTGCCATGTTGTCATTGTCATGTGACTTACAGCATCAGTTGCATTGCTTCACTGCCATTTGTAACTCCTTTCCCATGGCCTCATGGGATAGTAAAGTGTCCATTGGATGCACACATCAGAAGTAGTAGGTCATCCGGGTACTTTTCGCCTGCTGTTTTATGAATAATACAAATTTGGACTTAGTACTTATTTCACATACTGCTTTTCAATATACACTATATTGCCAAAAGTATTGGGACACCCCTCCAAATCATTGAATTCAGGTGTTCCAATCACTTCCATGGCCAAAGGTGTATAAAATCAAGCACCTAGGCATGCAGACTGCTTCTACAAACATTTGTGAAAGAATGGGTCGCGCTTAGGAGCTCAGTGTATTCAAGCGTGGTACCGTGATAGGTTGCCACCTGTGCAATAAGTCCATTTGTGAAATTTCCTCACTACTAAATATTCTACGGTCAACTGTTAGTGGTATTATAACAAAGTGGAAGCAATTGGGAGCAACAGCAACTCATCCACGTAAAATCACAGAACGGGTCACAGAGCGAGTCAATAGCTATAGACCTCCAAACTTCATGTGGCCTTCAGATTAGCTCAAGAACAGTGTGTAGAGAGCTTCATGGAATGGGTTTCCATGGCCGAGCAGCTGCATCCAAGCCTCACATCACCAAGTGCAATGCAAAGCGCAATGCAGTGGTGTAAAGCACGCCGCCACTGGACTCTAGAGCAGTGGAGAAGTGTTCTCTGGAGTGAGCAATCACGTGTCTGGCAATCCGATGGACGAGTCTGGGATTGGCAGTTGCCAGGAGAACGGTACTTGCCTGAATGCATTGTGCCAAGTGTAAAGTTTGGTGGAGGGGGGATTATGCTGTGGGGTTGTTTTTCAGGGGTTGGGCTTAGCCCCTTAGCTCCAGTGAAAGGAACTCTTAATGCTTCAGCATACTAAGACATTTTGGACAATTTCATGGTCCCAACTTTGTGGGAACAGTTTATGGATGGCCCCTTCCTGTTCCTGACCTCAACCCGATAGAACACTTTTGGGATAAATTAGAGTGGAGACTGCGAGCCAGGCCTTCTCGTCCAACATCAGTGCCTGACCTTGTAGCAGAGCAGCCGGTAATCCCATTTACTTTCATTTTAACAAACGTCATAAAGGAGGCGTGTTAATTATGAAAGAATAAAAAGGGAGAAACTAGCGCACCTAGGAGGCGTTGTTCCTGAGGCAGATTTCCTGCAGGGTAAACGTGATGACGTGTGAGAGGACGAGTGACATATGACGTGTGGTTCCGGCCTGTTGCTTTTGGACACGGTCCAGTGAGTTTGGGAGAGAAATGATTTTTTTGTACTTGCCCATACAGGGTTCATTCAAGCCTACTCCAGTCTATGCGTGTTGGCACAACGGCTGATACGGAGATATCTGATGGAGTCACGTCAATTAGACGCTCCGTTGTTCCCTTAGCACTCGTCATTGAACCTGCAATCTGCTCAAACCTGTGCAGTTAAAAAAATAAATAAATAAAGTTAAAAGTGTACAGTCACCGTTACAACCTCACAAATCCGCTTCTAGAAGAATGGTCAAAAATTCCCATAAACACACTCCTAAACCTTGTGGAAAGCCTTCCCAGAAGAGTTGAAGCTGGGGGAGAAATCCCTCATCCTGATCTTCTGCGTTTCATAAGGGCATCACAGTTGAAAGGTGCGTTCATGTTGTGCATTCTATTCATAGTGTTTACGTTACGTCACATTCTTAAAGGAGCACTCGCCTGGAAAGCAAAACAAGGCTTATCTCCATTACCCGCCAGTCATTTTTACATGGTGCATATTAAGTACCAATGTAATAAGACAATTTTATTACAGACCAAATTCAATATACACCTTATTAATGATGCATATTATAAACATTTGAGCAGATGAACCCAGAATATGCAACGCACTGTTTCTTAAGTTTTTTTTTTTCTTTTTTCATAGAAAACCATTATAAAGATTCTATTCTCTAAGATATTCTGGGCTCATCTGCTCACATGTGTATAGTATGCATAATCCATAAGGTGTGTACTGAATTTGAACTTTTAATATAACTGTTTTAGTACATTAAAGCACTTGTGTGCATATAAAGCACACTAAATATGTGTGGCTTAAAACAAATGTAACACTGACAGGCCGGTGCTGCAGTTCTATGGATGTTATGTATTGTAGTGGTGTGAATTTGTGTTTAAAGCGCACCTAAAATGTATGTGTGTGTGTGTGTATACATTTACCACCATCTATCTGTCTCAATTGTAATACATTTGGTAGGTTTTAAATGATGAAAATGAAAATTATTTAAATACTTTCCAATTGTGATGTGTTATTGGAAATCACCTTGATACCAACTGGTCAAAAGTACCTACCAAATTTATTACAAATAAGATGGTGGTAAATGTTTTCTATCTGAGTCAGGACAAAAGTCAGATATATGACAGAATCATCCCCATAATTAACAACAGGCTATATAATCAACATTTAAAAAGTTATCATCATGAATCACATGCACATACACGGTGAGAAAGGTAGTTCACTCACAGCTTATAAAATTACTGAGTGAGCTGACAATGTGTTTTCAATTATACGCACCACGCCAGCGCGCCTACAGTGAGTGTTTGCATTTGCGCGTCTGTGTGTGTGTGTGTGACGTGACGTCACTCTCACATCTCTCTCTCTCTCTCTCTCTCTCTCTCTCTCTCTCTCTCTCTCTCTCTCTCTCTCTCTCTCTCTCTCTCTCTCTCTCTCTCTCTCTCTCTCTCTCTCTCTCTCTCTCTCTCTCTCTCTCTCTCTCTCTCTCTGTGTGTGTGTGTGTGTGAAAGAGTGTTGCTGCTGAGTCTCAGTGCTGCAGTTGTTCTCCGAGTAACGGGACAGAGGTGAATTATCCCAGCTCACATGCCGTATATGCGCGCAACTGCGAGGAAATAAAATGAATATTCACAAACAGCCGTGGACTAAACAGCGCTGAACAACAATCGAGCCATCTCTCTTAAACAGACGCGCGCGTGTTTTTGGAGCTTTTAGTACTTTTTTTGAGGAGTTACCATTCAGTTTTGGAATAACTTGGAGTTCACTGTCACTACTGCAAGTAAGTATTTAATATATGAAGTGTTTAATATATGAAAATCATACATAAGATTTGTTTTTCCCTGTTTAGTTTAATGTTAATGTTTGCTACGCAAGTATGCATAAGTAAGATCAGCAAATTTCGGATCTCAGAGACAGTAACGCGTGGCAGTGTCCGAAAGAAGAGGCTGAGGAACTGAAAAAAAAAAAAAAAAAAAATCATAATTTATTTTTACCCTCTAATTAATGCATACTTTCTCATATTAGTTTAGTGATGCATTAATTAAAAGATATAAATCAGACCCTTTGCATTTTTTAAAATGCATTTTAGGTGTCTGCATAGGTGCCACCCTGTCCCCCAAAGGTGTCAAACTTCAGTGTTTGCCCCAATTTACACTAATACCTCCCCCTCACTTCCACACAGACTAAACACTCACAAGAAGATAACATGTACCTAACAAAAGGGGAATTGTTTCATACTGTGTTTTGTGTAGGTACTGTTCTAACAACCAGTTCTGGTTTGTTGTAAATTCAAATTGATAGCAGTCAAACATTCCTGGCCCTTCTGGCCAGCTCCCAAAAAAACACGCCTTGGAATAATGTATGCCAAATCAGAAAGGACTCATGCAGGTCAATCACCATATTATACCACATACAAGTATTCTGATGCGGTTTAAACTACTGACTTTAGTATCTTATGTTGCAGTAGGTTGGTCCTGATCTGAGTTGACTGTATAGGAAAAAACTGAAAATCATGTCAAGGACATTTTTCATTTCATTACCCTGAGTCATGATGTGGTCACACAGTTAAGTAGTTGTAGTAAGATTGCAAATAAAACCACAGGTAAGCTGCCTGATGATTGTACATTTGATTTATTAGGCAATTCATACAGTGAACTTTACCAAAACTATCAAATAACGAAAATGGAGATTTGAGGATGTTTTGACCAAAACAAAGCAAAATCTGACCTTCCTGGGATGCACTGTAAACACTAACGCTCAACATATTTAATTGGTTTAAGTAGGGTAAACTTAAACAAATGAGTTCAATCAAATGAACTCCTATGAGTTTTTAAAACTTTCTTTTTCTTCTGAGTTCACAAAACTGGCACATTTTAGGTAATCTACATTTTTTCATTGTTTTGAGTTTAATGAACTTGTTTCTTTTAATTTAGACAAAGTTAAATTTAACTTAAAGTGGACTGGGATTTTAGCATTTACTGAATTAGCTAGTTAAAGCTAGCCAAGTCTCCTCTACTAAAAATATTTAAATTGAGATTACATGATAATTTTAAATTAAATGAATGAATTAGCTTACTCGAATGTCTCAAATTAAGAAAAATTATTTTCTAAATCAAAACAAAATTTCTTAACATAAAAATTTTGATGTAACTGATTACTTCAAATTTTGAGTTTTGTCAATTTATTCGGGTTTACAGTGTGCAGCCAGGTGTACAAACTTTTGACTGCACTGTAAACCTGAACAAGTTGACAAAACAAAACATTTCAGGTAATCAGTTACGTCAAAATGTTTTAAGTTAAGAGTAATTAAAATGTAAGTTAATTCATACATTTAACTTAAAATGATCATGTATTCTCAATTTAAATATTTTTAGTAGTGGAAATTTAGCTAGCTATAATTAGCTAATTCAACAAATGCTAATTGGTAACGCAATGCTTTGATAACATAATTATAGCAATTGCTGAAAGAGTATGGTAATATAGAATATATTTAACATGTACCTGTTTTCAAACCAGCTCATGCTCCACTCGTCACCATGATGCTAACCCTACAAAAAACCCACATAACAGAAACGTTTCTAAATTAGCATAGCAAAACATTAAACGCTACTAAATCTCCCACTTAACATTAATCTTGCACAAAAACATTATATAACACTTAATTTTAGCATTTACTTTCCCTTTCAAGTGCCATGGCAAAGCATGCTGGGAAATAGCCCAGTTTAAGGTATATTTAAGTTTGTCTAAATTAAAAAAAACAAGTTCATAGAACTCAAAATGATGAAACAATTCAGATTACTTTAAATGTGTCAGTTTTGTGAACTCAAAAGAAAAAGAAAGTTCTAAATACTCAAAAAAGTTAATTTGATTGAACTAATAGATTTAATTTGAGTTTGCCCAACTCAAACCAATTAATTATATTTTGAGCGTTAGAGTTTACAGTGTGCATTTGTTTGAACTCAGTGTCGACTGAATACATTCGACATGGCCCTCATGTTTATAGAGTACAATACATGTGGCATGAAAATAAAAATACAGTACTTTTAATCCTGCATTGTGCTCTTTTAAGATCGGTAGACTTAACATATTTAGTGCCAAGGTTTTAATATATCCAGTGGTTGGTCTGATGCAAGCTAGATAGAGACAGGAAAGCCTCCCCTTTACAAAAAAGCACACATGGTACTCCATCACCTCCCAGGTCAGGACTGGGTGCAGCTGTGGAGCCGATCAGAGCTGGGATGCCAGTGCTGGTTACTGCCCTTCCTGCTGTGTGTCAGAGCTGCTGAAGGGAGATATCAAACTCTAAAATGTGTTCTGTGGCCTTCAATTAGGTGCAGTGGTGCTCTCTAAATAAATAGGTCGAATGGGCATGGCTGGGAGGTCCCGTGACAGGTTGTGGTTGATTGTTGTGCTCTATTGTGTGCTATTTTAATGGCCACCCAGTCGGTAGTATAAATAAGACATACTATTTTGATATATGTGATATTTTGAGGTGTGTGTGGTTTATTGCTTTGAATTTGAGAAGTTGCAGATGTCAAAACAGTTTAGCTCAGCTATGAGGTTTATTGATTTCTAAACGGTGTATTATCTTCATAGGATAATGATTTGTTGTGGTGTTGGTGTCACGCTGTTATCTTTAGATTGTTTTATGTCTTTACTGAAGTTTATGGCTCCTAGTCTGGTTAACTTCAAAGACAAGCTCACAATATGAATTGTGGTAGGCTGTTGTAACTTTGTGATGACTTGCTTACTTGTAGGGTGTATCAAACACACACACAAACACACACACACACACACACACACAATAAATAAATGGGGTGTTTTTTATACAGTATACACACCAAAATAAAAAAAGCCTTTTGTAGGTGTAAATGGAGCTTTTGGAGCTAAATGGGCATGTTTCCTCCCAAACTCTGTTCTGATTTTCAATTTTGTTTTCTTTTTTATTATTTGTTTTTTTTAACCATATTCAAGTAAAACATTTCTGTAATACAGCCATTTAAAAAAAAAAACTTTAAATCAGCATGAATTAAAAACAGTAAAATGCATGATATATAAAATCAATACAGTAACATATTTACTGTAATATTAAGTTTCAACTTAAACTCATGAAAATATATGATGCCTATTATATATATTTCTTTAACTTGTAGTTATACATCATTTTAATACTCATTATTTATATTTTTCAGTACAGTAACAAATATTAGACTTTTCCAAAATCGTGGTAGACAATTATGTGACATGATGATTTTTTTTTAATGAAAATAATTGCCTTGTGCAAAAAAAAAAAAAAAAAAGTAATGGTCCTAATAATGATTTAATATTCAAAATCTACCTTCTTTAGAAAATATAACCTGTTCTTGATAGGTTTTCTGAGAGTCACACACTAATCAGTGTAATTTGTATTTTAATAAGTTGCGAGTTATTTGTTTGTATTAAAATGTGTGTCTTGTGTCTCACTTGGCATATGAAGATGCGTTGTTGGAAATTTTGGAGTGCGCAGCCCATACGAATCCAAGACACACCCATACACAACTGTGACACACACAACCAGCCTTATGTCTACAGGGGAAACTTGAGTTTAATAGTTCAGAAGAGTGCATTCAATCACCTTTTGGCTTCTTCCTGAAGTTTTCTTACTTTGATGTCAGTGAATACATTTAAATCATCTGTCATACTTGTAAAACAACATATCAAGTTCATTAGATCACATTCATTTTCATAGTGATGTATGTCCGGCCTTTGGTGCCTATTGATCTATTGCCCATTTAATTAACCCTCTTAAAGCTTCAAAAGTCAAGGTTATAATTGTTACTGCTAGTAGGCATGTTGTAATACACTCAGTTATAACTGAGCTGGGTATTCTATAAAACCGTGAATGACACAGGAAGTCTCATCTCATACAATTGTGTGGGAAGCCAAGAGAGTTGAGTTGTGAAGTTTAACAAGGTGAAGTAACTTTTAGTTGTGTATACATTTTACCCTACTTGTAATATCCTTAAGAATGAAAACTGAGTAAACAATTTTGACATATAAGGGTGTTTAAAATAACAGAACCATGTCATAAGAGCTAAAAGTAACTACATTAGAATAACAAATGCAGCTGCAGAGATGAATCACTACTGCCAATTAGCAGTATATGTATATAAAATGTCTTTTTTTTAATAACAAAAGAAAACTTGCAGTTCAAAGCAAACTCTGTGCCAGAATTGCAGCTCCTTGCTTCACAACATTTGTTAAGGAAAACCTGATTATAAATCTCAAGAATAAATCTATTTGCCCTCATGTTGTTCGAAATGACTTTCTTTCTTCAATTTACCCCAAAGGAGAAATTTTGAAGAATGTTCACGCTGCTCTTGAATGGTCAACATGCATTGACACCAGGTTTGGTTATGGTGACACTAGGTTATGTCAATGATACCATTGATGTGTGGTTGATGTGTGGTAAACCTGGTGTAATGGATCTTGACCATTTCATATTTTGTATGTTCCTCATGCAAATCCATTATATGGCTTTATATGACTTGGAATACAGCATACAAGTCATATGGATTTATTTTATGATACCTTTATGCTACTTTTTGTCATTTTTGGAGCTTGAAAGCCCAATATTCATCCCAGGGTTATTATCATTTACAAAAAATTGGTAGCACTTTATTTACCAGTCCTGTTCCACATACTATGTACTTATTATAGCAATTACAATAACTAGGTTATAATTAGGTACTAACCCTGAACCTACCTCTAAACCTAACCTTAACCCATGTAGTTACCTTATATTACCAGTACTTTCTTGGGTAAGTACACTGTAAGTACACGTACCGTAAAATAAAGTGTAACCAAAAATTAACTACAATTTTAACTAAAACTTCAATTTGAGAATTTGCCTTGGCAACTAAATGAAATAATAAATTACTAGAAAAAAAAAAAAAAAAAGGAAATAAAATAAATTAAACCTAAAAAATAAACACTGATGACAAAAGCACAAAAAATACTAAAAGTTAAACAAAATAAAACAAAAACCTAAAATAAAATAAAAGCTAATCAAAAATATTATTAAAAACTATAATATTAAAAAAATAATAATACTGAACATCCATTCCACTTTCATTTTGATTTTTAAGAGTAATCAGGGCATTTCAATATTTCTTTTCGTTCTATAAAGGAAGAAAGTCATATGGGTTTAGAATTAATGACCTAATTTTCAATTCTGGATGAACCATTGCTTTAATAGAGACAGATGGATACTTTACAGTATTGGCTATGAATGCCACAAAAGTATAACCTCAAAACTTACCACAAAATTGAACCCCTGTGACCCAATCTGAGCAATATTATGTCAGAGGACTGCCATTTGGAAACCCTAGCTAAAAACCATGCACCATGAAGGATAATCTGGATTAAGGAGCACAAAAAAAAATGACTCCTGAGCAATGGGGAAAAATCGAAATAATCTTTTATCCTATTACCTTCATCCAAGTGAGTTTGCCAAATGTTAAACATTGTGTTTCATAATGATTTGGGCAGCCATCTTGTGGGAGTCATTAGGTCTGATGATTGTTTTTCAAGGTTGTATAGCTTCCAAGGAATATAAGACCACTTTTTAGGACCAGGTGCTTCTTATCCAGATGCAAACACTGCTCTCCCATGACATTCCCATAATTCAGGGAGATAATGCCACCATACACAGCTAAATAACTTCTAGGTTGATTTCATTCACCAGACAATTTCCATGCCCAGATCTAAAAATGATTGAACCATGAACAGCCAAATGTGGATTTCATCATCTTGACTTTCTCAAGAACCAGAGGATTTTATGCTTGAATTGTGTGATATCTCACTACACACGATTATCTTGCATGTCAACATTCCAAAAAGAAATAATATTCTGAAGAAGATATGAAGGACTTTATTAGGTGTTTACAGTATTTGTGAAATTATTTTGAATAATTGAAAATATCTCAGTGCGTTATGTTGAATTTGTGTCGTTTATAGTTTTATTACAATAGTCCATGTTAAGGTTAGTTGGTTGTGACAGTAGCCACGTTTCCGTTACCCTTCAAATTGCGCAAATTGAAATTGCGAATTGAAAATTCGCTCAATGGAAACACGTCAATTTCACAAAAACTCCCATATATCGCAAAAATGTTTTTACGCTCGGATGAGGTGGTTTTTCAGCCATTTTGAAAAAGCAATATTTCGCAAAACTGCAATGGAAGCAATATTTCGCATTTACAGGTCACCTGGTGCAAGTAAAAGTTGATCATTCTTTAAAGATGACGCAGTATGTTTGGACAGAAGACGAGATAGAGTCCTTTATTAAAAGACAAAAGAATTTACGGAAATACTGGATGCGAAACAAAGAAATGCCACAATTTATCAAGACCTTGAAGCAGATAGGAGGGAGAAACACCCAGAAACACCTCATACGTGGCCACTCCCTTTGATTAAAAATAATGGCTAGTGCGGTGGCTGGGATATATGTATACCTAAACATCTGTTGCCATGATTTTCGGAATGACTTATCGCGAGAGGAAAAAATTCTGTTTTAGTCGCATAACATCGGTTAATGGAAACGCTGTCATTCGCAATAGTTCTTTATCGACATTTAGAAAATACAGCAAAAGTTTTGCGCAAGTCTGTAATGGAAACGTGGCTAGTGACTCTCGTTATGGCAGCCAAATGTTATTTTCGTGTGTTCACATTACATTATTTGGGTTCTAACCGCAATGTGTTTTTGTATCATCAAATCAGCAGCCGTTTACCCGTTTCTTGGTAATGGCAACACAGGAAGGGTGGCAAAATGCATAGCGTTACTCATCTCACTTTTATATTTTTAACTTTTGGTTTTGTTTTCAAAGCGTCAGGACATAACAGTACTTGCGTCTCTCTGCCGAGAATGCACTGCAAATGTTCCAAAGAACGTGAGAGACGATTTGTGCTAATAGGTGAGCAGAAATGAGATATACATTCTCTCTGCTTGCAGTGCGTCAGTCACGCTTGTCAGGAGTGAGCATCATTAATAGCAGTTCATTTCTGTGGTTTAGTACAATTGTGTTCATATTAGCAGTGAACCGTACTAAAGTTTGCATGAACCGTAATCCAGACTACCCTTTTTATGCGCAACCGAGTTCAGAAAACACATTCAAACGGACTGAACTCTGACATCAGTTGAATCCAGGTGAGCACCAAAAGTGCTAGTGTGAAAGCACCCTAAGGGTGTGTTCACACTTGGCATGTTTGGTTCAATTAAAACGAAACCTGGTGCGATTGCTCTGTTAGTGCGGTTCATTTGAATAATTGTGAACGCTGCCATCCGAACCCTGGTGCGCACCAAACAAACTCTGGTGTGATTCAACTGAAATATGAACGCAACACAGACCAAAGACATGTAAACGAACCAAAAAACGGGACATGTCACAAGATGCGATCCTAAAAAGGACAGAATGCTCAAGCATACATGTTTTTCTTGTCATAGTCGTGATATTGCCCATCACAGTTCGGTACAGCCGTCAGAACCACATCTCCTCGCAGCAGATCTTCGTTTGTGTGTGTGACAGAGGGATTCCTGCCACTGTTTTGACTACTTTACACATTTTATGGGCTCTTCACGAGTTCGCAGCTGGTCAGAATACCATCATATGCAGGCTACGCACATACAACAAGCGCATTTATCCCAGCACACAGCATTGTTTTGGATGTTCGGTAAGTTCTGCCACAAAATATATGTAATAAAAGACGACCATTCAGGTTGTGAACATATCCGCTTTAGGTTGGGTATCTTTAGGTTCGGTGATAAAATGCCAATGCGAACGCTAAGCGGACCAGAACTAAATGTTTTTTTTTGGCCCGGACCAAATGAACCGAGCAAACACATTCAGATTTCATAACAATTGGCTACTTTATATTAGGTGGCCTTAACTACCATGTACTTACATCAAAAAATAAGTACAATGTACTTATTGTGTTCATATTGTATTGCAAAACACTTGCTTGAGGTGGATACGGGTAAAGTTAGGGACAGGTGTGGTGGTATGGGTAAGTTTAAGGGTAGGGTTAGGTGGTAAGGGAAGTGTCAACAGTGTAATTATAAATGTAACTACAGAAATGAATTACATTTTAAAAATTACCTGCATGTAATTACATCTGTAAGTACAATGTAAAAACATGTATGTACAAAATAAGTGCATTGTATCAAATGATTAATTTAAATGTTAGTACATAGTAGTTAAGGCCACCTAATATAAAGTGGGTCCAATTTAGCTACATACAATTCATTTATATGCTATGTTTAGTGGCCTACAACTCATTTGATGTATTGTGAAAGCAATGTGCTATATTATGCTCTGTGCTTGTGCATTTGTGTTTCCTTTATTTGGTTACATGCTTTAGCCTGTGTCACTGTGACTGGTTTCCATATAAGTGTGATCAGTCAGTGTAGGTCAAAGTGTTTCGTTTCTCTGGGTTCCAAGACGAGTTGATGACATTGTGTTTTTATATATAGTTACATAAACTTTTAGCTGAGTGCACTCCAATCACCATGCTACCACAGCTGAACAGGTTTCAGAAATGGAGTTAGAGGCAGTAGTTAAAGTAGCTCTTTCCTTCCACCGTAATAGAAGACATATGAATGGTGGCTCTCCATTCATTTTCTGATGGCACCAATATGATGAGTCAATATGACGTGAAGAACACCTGAGGATGTAACAATCGCCACGGACCAGTGTCACTTTACTTTTTAGCAGTTTGGCCATTTTCCGGTTTTGCTTACTTGTGCTTCCATGTTGTTAGGGTACTACTAGTCTCGTGCAGCCAGACCTTCAGACTGACGGCAGAAGGTCTGGACTCTATCGCAGCTTTCATTGGTCAAGGACCGCCCAAGAGGATGTTTGACTGACATGTAACGAAACCATTCACAGTTCGTTTTGTTCCGCGTCATGTTTAGGGGCGTGAAAATGTAAAGTCGATATCCCTGCAATAACAGACATCTACAAATTATTCATTCATAAACGTTTTTCAAGTTTATCGCAACAATGGAGCCGCAATCTTCACATAATTTTGAAAATTATGTTGATGGTAAGCGCTCAGTCAAACACGACGGCTTTCTTCTTCCACAAGGGAGTTTGGAGTTGTGGCATTTGTTTCCAGGCGGACCGTTAAAGAACGCAACACACACGCCTCCTGTACATCCTGCAGAATTCAACCAATCAGATGACGACTTCGAAACTCCTGAAGTGTTTTGCAGATAAGTGTGCCATAGCATCAGACGTTGCATCAGTGCATCAGTGACGTCTGAGGCTGAGACTAGGGTACTACTAACTCAGGGGCTGTTTACACGACACCGTTTTTTCAACTAAAAACGTAAAACTTTTTATGCATTTTGGTCATTCATTTACACGACAATGGAGTTTTGGGTGCCTGAAAAAGCAAACTTTTGAAAATGGGTTTCAAAGTGCAAGTTTGGTCTCCATGTTATCAACAAAAACGCGAATCTGTGAAAACAATGACATCATGCACATGCGTATTACATGTTCAGTCTATAGTGTTTCATCGCCATCTAATGGCCAAGCAGCAGAATACAGAGTTTAGTCGTTTTCGAGGATCCGTGTGAATGGGGATCATTTTGACAATGGTGTCATCTGTACGCGGAAAACTCAAAGAAAAAACGTCTCTGTTTCAAGCACATCATTGTCGTGTAAATGGCTATTTAACAGGCTGGTTGGGTTTCAGGTTAAGTTGTAATCAGCTGGTTGGTAGAAGTGAGCTAGGTTATATTTTCTCATTTCCTCATTTCTGTTTTAGAGGAAGAATTCAAGGCCACCTAGCATCTAGCGCTGATCCAACATCTCAAGGCCAAAAAAGAAAACCAGACAGTGAAACCGCCCACAGTTCTCAGTAAACTCTAGTGAATTTTATAACACACTCAAACTTCACAGATTTGTGGTGCAGATTGTGGTTCAAGAACATCAAACCCTTTCTTTAGCTGAACAAAAAAATAATTTAGAGATCTGAATTTTTTTTTTTTTTGTGGGATCTGAAGCCTAACTTTTAACACGTTGTGTTTGAGGATTGATGCTTCCAAACACAATAATTTCAACGCTGTCTCACAAGCAGTTCGTACGTATTTGTACGAGGTGACGAATTCGTACGACCTCACTCGTATGAATTCGTACGATTTGTCTATACTGCAGTGATGGATAGGTTTAGGGACGGGGTTAGAGGTAAGGTAATTCGTACGAAGTCATACGAATTGACCAACTCGTCGAATACGTACGATTTAGCAAAAATCATACCAATTCGTAGGACCTCACTCGTATGAATTCGTACGAATTAGCCACCTCGTAAAATGTGTACGAATTGCTGTGAGATAGGGTTGATACTTTTGATACTTAAGTATATTTTAAATCAATTAACTTTATTTATTTTCCTGATTAGTACCTTTAACTTTTACTTTGCTTAACATGAAGGTATTTTTACTTTTACTCAAGTATGACAATTTGGTGCTTAACACAACATTGCGCTTCCCCTTTTTATTTATTTATATATGTATCTGTTTGCGTGTCAGAGAATCATGTAATATAGGGACACTGTACGGTGTGCCCTTTAAGTGCACTCTGAACCAAATATTTGCAGGCTTGTATGAGCCTAAAGGTGCTAGAGACAGTAGGTGAAAGATGCCGTTAGATGCCTTAAGTTAAACCTGAGGTTCAAGTCCACGTCAGGAGAACATGTCAAAACAGATTCTATGGCACTTGTTGTTGAGAACAGGGTTTTGCTCCAGGGTAACAATTATGCGTGTAATGTTCAGACTGAAACAAACAACTTCCTCCCAAATTAGAAATGTCTAATTGGGTAAAATGATTGTGGATGTATGTTTTTTTCTAACAAATGCACAGCATGTATTCGGCTGGTATAATAATGTATGGTATTTTATATATTTAGTTAGCATATAGAACAGTTGGTTGCACTTTATTTCGATGGTCCACTTTAGACAATATACTAACTATAAGTAACATTGCAACTACATGTCAACTAACTCTCTTTAGAGTATTATTTAGTATACTATTAGGTTAGGGTTAGGTGTTAGGGTTTGGGTTAGTAGAATGAGTTGACGTAGTTGCAAAGTTACTTATAGTCAGCAGAATGTCTGTTGGGGAGCATCAAAATAAAGTGTTAGCAGATGTTAAGCAGACTGTCTACTAATACTCTAATGACTGATAGTTGACATGTAGTTGCAAAGTTCCTTATAGTTAGTAGAATGTCTAAAGTGGACCATCGAAATAATGTGTTACTGAACAATCAGTACATTTCTGCATTATCCAAAGCAGCTCAAAAATTAGGAATGCAAGAAGAGTTTGGTTACATTGTTACGTTATGTTACGTTATGTTACATTATGTTACGTTATGTTATGTAATGTTACGTTACGGTACATTATGTTACGTTACATTATGTTACGTTACGGTACGTTGTTACATTACGTCACACTACGTTACATTGTTACGTTAAGTCACATTGCATTACATTGTTACGTTACATTCATTTTAATCGAGAGCCTTGCCTGTAGCCTATTTGACACATAATCTTGTGTAATACTATTGCCTATATCTTTAGTGCAGAATTAAGTTACACTTTATTTTAAGGTGACGTAGTTACATTGTACTTACTCAAATAAGTACTGAGTAATTTTAATTAACTACATGTACTTACTATAGAGTTACGATTAGGGTTAGGGTTTGGTTTAGGCTCAGTTACTTGTAATTATTTTTGATTTACTGTCATTACTATAGTATGTATGTAGTAATGTGTAACTGTCACCTTAAAGTAAAGTGTTACCAAGAATTACCCTCAACAAGTTAGTGAACATGAAAACTCAAAACTACTTTACCTGAGTTCCTTGTTCATCCTCCTCATAGTTAACAGCTTTCAGATGCCTGCCTAATTATGGGCATAAATTAGCAACATTTGGGTCTGAATCACACTGGAGTATTGCTTCACAGAGACTATGCACTAATGCGAACAATTTATTCTTTGTAATAATCCAGTTTCATTGTTTTTTGATAGGATGGGTGCAGAACAATGCCTGTATTGTAATTTCAGTCAGGCTGAAATAAATCAAGACTGGTGCCGTTGCTCGTTCCCTGACCTCATTCTCAGAAAGTTTCCCTGCACAGTATCTATATTGCACAGTAAAGTTTGCTTGTGATGCCATTTGATATCAAGGATTAAGGTCTTGGTCTTATTTATTTAAACTCTTGTATTTTTTTAGATATGCTTTCAAGATTGTCATTAATATGTCAATGATTGCACAGGCCCACGCGTGTCATTTAGTGTTGGAGGTATTGAAACTACCATGGTGCCAAAAAAGCATTTGGACACTTAAAGGGTTAGTTCACCCAAAAATGAAAATTAGCCCATGATTTACTCACCCTCAAGTCATCCTAGGTGTATATGACATTCTTCTTTCAGACAAATAAAATCGGAGTTATATTAAAAAAGTCCTGGCTCTTCCAAGCTTTATAATGGCAGTGACCTTTGTTCTGTTTTTGAAGTCCATAAAAGTGCATCTATCCGTCATATAACTGCTCCACACGGCTCCGGGGGGGTTAATAAAGGCCTTCTGAAGCGAATCAATGCGTTTGTGTAAGAAAAATATCCATATTTAAAACTTTATAAAGTAAATTATCTAGCTTCTGGCCGATCGCCTTCTGTATTCAACTTACAGGAAAAGTGTAGCACCTCTAGCAGTTCAAAATGCTTACGCTACGTCTGACGACATTGCACACCAGTTACGCTCGTCAGACGTAGCATAAGCTTCAGAAGGCCTTTATTAACCCCCCGGAGCCGTGTGGAGCAGTTATATGACGGACAGATGCACTTTTATGTACTTCAAAAACAGAACAAAGGTCACTGCCATTATAAAGCTTGGAAGAGCCAGGACTTTTTTAATATAACTCCGTCTGAAAGAAGAATGTCATATACACCTAGGATGACTTGAGGGTGAGTAAATCATGGGCTAATTGTCATTTTTGGGTGAACTAACCCTTTAAACCATGTTTTAAAAAATGTAATTGTAAAAAGGCATTATTTCAAGAAGAAAAATAATTTCTGAGAAAAGCTCATTTGGGTGAATCAACTGGCAAATGAGTCCCTTTTAAACAAAAAAATGGTTAGAATAAGTGTTTACTTTCACATGTTTCCTTGAGTAACAGTCTTGCACTGTTGTTTTAGCAGGAGATACAGAAGAACCATGAAGATACAATGTTATCAAATGCACTCAGCCAATGCCTTTCTGGAATTTCCTTCTTACTGTCGTTATCCATTGAGGATGGGTTCTACAACAGTGCTGAAACTGTGGCTTTGAGCATTGCTTCAGCTGAGAGAGGAAGTTCACAGACATTTGTGCACAGACCGCTCTTGTTCATTGCCTTTAGTTTAGTGAGATCAGAGGCCTGAGGCTATATGATAAAACACATTGACACACAATGACAGGATCTGTCTGCCTGTCTCCCAGCGCTATGGACCAATGTGTGGTGATGATAGCTTTAGAAGTACACAATAACTGTGGAAAGGTCATCCACTCTCGCTTGGCATTTGAATTCTAAACAATTGATAGCGTGCTGAGCCTGAGATAGCTGCATGTGAGCTGAAAGAAATGTCTGTTTTAAAGTTTTAGTAATGGCTAAAAAGAAATTGGTCTATTGAAAAGTGTTCAATATTTATTTTATTATAGAGCTTATGATATTCAATGCAACCAGGTTCCCCTTCAGTCGGTCACGTTCGACGTACGTCGGACGTCACCGACGAATTGGGATCACTTCTGGGAGCCCCTATCAGCTTCGAGTGTATAGAGAACGGGCCAATGGCCATTGGCGTGCGAGATTTGCATCTCGCGCTCCGCCCCGCATCGCGGGTATAAAGCGGAAGCGGATGCAGCGCACATTTGTCATTCACTTCGGAGCCAAACAAGCTTCATGGAAGACTGTTCCTGCGTCAGCAGAGAGAGAGAGAGAGAGCAGAGAAGAGGCTTTTGTGCTGGGAGAGAAGGCACGTGCAGTGACAACCGCGAGCTCACCGAAATCGGTGAAACAAACTGCTGTTTTTACAGCATCCCGGTTGGTTCGGTGGGGGCGTTCCACGGTGAGTGCAAACACAGGCTGCACTATCCCCTGTGTTTGCCGCGGTTGTTCCTGGGTGCTTCGGCACGTTAAGAGCTTCTTCTAAAAGAGCAACACGGGTGTGAAATTGCGTCTTTTTCAAGATGTCATTCCACCCGTGCGTTTCTGGATGCGGTCGTTCCCTGTCACCAGCTGACGGTCACAATCGCTGCCTGACATGTCTGGGTATTCAACATGCCGAGGCAGCGTTTGTGGATAGTTCGTGTTCCCATTGCGGGAACATGACTATCTCGGCGCTAAGGTCGAGACTCGCCTACCTTCGGGAGGGTGGAGTCCCCTTACCTATGCCCCGATCTAGTGCTATCCCTGCCCAGCAGGATAGACCTACTTCGGCGAATAGCCAGGGTGACCTGAGGATCACGTTTAGGGCACACCCGCCGAGCCAGCCTCCGTGGGCCCCTAAACCCTCTGTAGTGCCGCAGCCGGTTGAGCTTTCGGAGGAAGTCGCTGGCCCCTCTCGAGGTGGTCCAACGGTGACCTTTGGAGCTCCAGCAGAGGATAGGATGTCGATCGCTGCATCGGAGGGGGAGTTTCAGTCCTCGGGGGATGAAGACCCGGCTGCGTTGCCTCCCTCTGGGAGAGTGGCGTTGTCCGAGACGGACCCCGAGCTGACGGCTATGCTTTCCCGGGCCGCCGAAAAGGTCGGGCTCGTGTGGAACCCTCCACCGTGTCCCGAGCCTTCTAGGCTGGATGATTGGTTTCTCGGGGCGGCTCGCGCTGGTTCTCAGCGTCCCGCCCCGGTGCCCTTCTTCCCGGAAGTGCATGAGGAGCTCACAAGGTCGTGGACGGCACCTTTTTCTGCCAGAAACCGGCCGAGTAGCTCCTCCCTCCTCACTACTCTCGACGGCGGGCCAGCCAAGGGGTACGTGGGGATCCCGCCGGTGGAACGGGCGGTCGCGATGCAACTGTGTCCGGCGTCCGCTTCCACCTGGCGCGGAGACCCACGCCACCCATCCAAGGCCTGTAAGTTCTCCTCCAGTCTAACTGGGAAGGCTTACAAGGCTTGTGGACAGGCTGCGTCCGCCTTGCATGCCATGGCGTTGCTCCAGGTGCACCAGGCCCAGGCACTCATGGACATGCACGAGGGTAGACCTGACCCAGAGCTCCTCCGGGAGCTCCGGACGGCGACGGACCTCGCCCTCCGGGCGACGAAAGTCACCGCCCGTTCCATTGGTCAGGCGATGTCCACTCTTGTGGTCCAGGAGCGACATCTCTGGCTCAACCTGGCCGATATGAGGGAGACTGATAAGTATCGGTTCCTGGACTCCCCCATTTCCCAGGTTGGGCTGTTCGGCGACGCGGTCGAGAGCTTTGCCCAGCAGTTCTCGACTGTCCAGAAGCAGACGGAGGCCATCAAACACATCCTGCCCCGGCGGTCAGCTGCTGCCCAGCCGCCGGCCGCAGCTCCTCCGCCTGCTCGTCGCCGAGGGCGGCCGCCCGCCGCCGCCCCCGCTCCCGCCCCAGCCCAGCAGCAGCCTCCACCAGGGCAACGGCGTGGAGCCGGCCGCGGGAAGGCCGTCCAGCCCGCTCAGGCCGCTGCCAAACCAGGTGGCAAGCGTCGTCGTAAGAGACCCTGAGACGGGCCACCCAGAGATGGAGGAGACAGCTCTTCAGGAGGTGGTGACAGCACCGCTCCTTCTCCCGCTGGAGGGCCGGGAGAGAATTTTATGTTCTTGTTTGGTTTCTGTTCCGCCACTGGCCTTCGGGCCAGTGGTACCCAAAACTTCAAAAAAAGAGCTGTTTCTAAAATCTCTGGGTGCCAAGAGAGCGCGCTTGGCGGTGTACGACGCTCCCATGCCTTGTCACCCTCCGGTGCCTCTCTTATCGCCAGCAGGGGGTGCTGGCTGTGTCCAGGACGCACACAAGAGGCCTCCGCACACTCGTGCACCCCCTCAGCGGAAGCAGGTAAGTGTTGCATTGCGCACTCAGACCCCACTTCGGGCCGCGATGCCGTCCGAGTCGGGTCCCTGCACTCCGCTGCGCTGCCCCGCTGCGGGTACGTCTGTGGTGCCGTTGGTCCCGCTGGTTCGGTCGCTGGGAGCCTGGTTAGCGCTCCCCAGCCCGTCCCGCTGGCTCATCCGTACTATCAGACTCGGCTATGCGATTCAGTTCGCTCGGCGGCCCCCCAAGTTCAGGGGCGTTCACTTCACCTCCGTGTCGAAGGAGGACGCCCCCGTGCTACGGGCGGAGATCGCAGTCCTACTGGCGAAGGACGCGATAGAGCCGGTCCCTCCAGCCGATATGAAGACAGGCTTCTACAGCCCGTACTTCATTGTACCCAAGAAAGGCGGCGGGTTACGGCCAATCTTGGACCTGCGGTTCTTGAATCGGTCCCTTCACAGGCTGCCGTTCAGAATGCTAACGCAGAAACGCATCTTCAGGTGCATCCGTCCCCAAGATTGGTTTGCAGCGATCGACCTGAAGGACGCGTACTTTCATGTCTCGATTCTCCCCCGACACAGACCGTTCCTACGCTTTGCGTTCGAGGGACGGGCATATCAGTACAGAGTCCTACCCTTCGGGCTGTCCCTGTCGCCCCGCGTCTTCACGAAGGTCGCGGAGGCGGCCATTGCTCCCATGAGAGAGCGTGGTGTTCGCATTCTCAACTACCTCGACGACTGGCTGATTCTGGCTCAGTCGAAGGCACAGTTGTGCGAACACAGGGACATGGTGCTCAGTCACCTCAGCCTGTTGGGACTTCAGGTCAACTGGGAAAAGAGCAAACTCTGCCCCGTGCAGAGGATCTCTTTTCTCGGTATGGAGTTGGACTCGGTCAATCTGACAGCGCGACTCACAGAGCAGCGCGTCCAGTCGGTGTTGAACTGCTTGAATTCGTTCAAATGCAGGACAGCGGTACCACTGAAACATTTTCAGAGGCTCCTGGGGCATATGGCATCCGCAGCCGCAGTGACGCCGCTCGGATTGCTTCATATGAGGCCGCTTCAACACTGGCTACACGACCGAGTCCCGAGATGGGCGTGGCAGAGCGGCTCATTCCGTGTCTCAGTAACACCGAAGTGTCGCCAAACCTTCAGTCCGTGGTTGGACCCTTCGTTCCTACGGGCAGGAGTTCCCCTAGAACAAGTGTCCAGGCATGCTGTGGTCTCCACGGATGCCTCATCCACCGGCTGGGGGGCCACGTACAACGGGCTTGCAGTTTCGGGTCTGTGGACGGGGCCTCAACTGCAATGGCATATCAATTGCCTCGAGTTGTTAGCAGTTCGTCTTGCGCTGGGCCGCCTCAAAGGGCCGCTACGAGGCAAGCACGTTCTGGTCCGTACGGACAACACTGCGGCCGTTGCGTACATCAACAAACAGGGTGGTCTACGCTCCCGCCGCATGTCACAACTCGCCCGCCATCTCCTCCTCTGGAGTCAGAAGCATCTGAGGTCGCTTCGTGCCATTCATATCCCGGGCCTGCTCAATCGTGCAGCCGACGAGCTCTCACGACAGCAAGTGCTCCCAGGAGAGTGGAGACTCCATCCCCAGGTGGTCCAGCTGATCTGGAGTCGCTTCGGGACCGCACAGGTAGACCTGTTTGCCGCCCCGGACACGTCTCACTGCCAGTTGTTCTATTCCCTGACCGGGGGGACCCTCGGCTCGGATGCGCTGGCACACAGCTGGCCCCGGGGCCTACGCAAATATGCGTTTCCCCCAGTGAGCCTTCTTGCGCAGACACTGTGCAAGGTCAGGGAGGACGAGGAGCAGGTCTTGCTAGTTGCGCCATACTGGCCCAACCGGACCTGGTTCCCGGAACTAGTGCTCCTCGCGACAGCACCTCCTTGGCCCATTCCTCTGAGGAAGGACCTCCTGACTCAGAGACGGGGCACCCTGTGGCACCCGCGTCCGGACCTCTGGAAACTCCATGTCTGGTCCCTGGACGGGACGCGGAGGTTCTAGGTGGCCTACCACAGGCTGTGGTAGACACCATCACTTCCGCCAGAGCCCCCTCTACGAGGCACCTCTACGCGTTGAAGTGGAACCTGTTCGTCGAGTGGTGTTCTTCTCGTCGAGAAGACCCCCGAAGATGTTCGATCGGCTCTGTGCTTTCCTTCCTGCAAGAAGGGTTGGAGCGAAGGCTGTCTCCCTCCACCCTCAAAGTGTATGTTGCCGCTATCGCCGCAAATCACAGCATGGTCGAAGGTAAGTCCCTAGGAAAGCACGATCTGGTCGTCAGGTTCCTGAGGGGGGCGAGGAGATTAAATCCGCCTCGCCCTCACTCTATACCCTCTTGGGACTTGCCCCTGGTGCTAACCGCATTACAGAGGGCTCCCTTTGAGCCTTTGCAGTCAGTAGAGTTAAAAATCCTGTCCTGGAAGACAGTACTCCTGACTGCATTGGCTTCCATCAAGAGGGTAGGGGACCTGCAGGCATTTTCGGTCGACGAATCGTGCCTGGAATTCGGGGCGGGTAACTCTCAGGTAATCCTGAGACCCCGGCCCGGATATGTGCCCAAGGTTCCCACCACTCCCTTTCGGGACCAGGTGGTGAACCTGCAAGCGCTGCCTTCGGAGGAGGCAGACCCAGCCCTGGCTTTTCTCTGTCCCGTTCGCGCTCTGCGGACTTACGTGGACAGAACGCAAAGCTTCAGGACCTCAGAACAGCTCTTCATCTGTTACGGAGGCCAGCAGAAGGGAAAGGCTGTCTCCAAGCAGAGGATGGCTCACTGGATAGTGGATGCCATCGCCTTGGCGTATGAAACCCAAGGCGTGCCCTGCCCGCTTGGGTTGAGGGCCCACTCCACTAGGAGTGTGGCCTCTTCCTGGGCGCTGGCACACGGCGCCTCGCTGACAGATATATGTAGAGCTGCGGGCTGGGCGACACCTAACACGTTCGCTAGATTCTATAGCCTCCGTGTAGAGCCGGTTTCTTCCCGTGTGCTCGCTTCAAATAGCCGGTAACACCGAAGTGCCCGTTCTAGTGTCGGCTTGCTGCGCCATTCCCCTCCTCATGGACCGGATACGTGCGCTGATATGCTCCAGTCGAGTTCCCCAGCACGGCGAACCCTGTTGAGTCCTCCGCAACCCGTGGCAGTCAGACGTGGCGGAGCGTCCGACGCCAGGTCTAACACTCGTATGCATTGGTGGAACTTGTGTTAGGCTGGGTATCCATATGTTGTGACCCCTACGGCGGTCCCATATGTGTATTCTTCCACGGTACGGCTCCCTACGGCGAGCCCGTGTCTTTCCCTTGGCAGAGCTCGCTCTGCCGTCTCTGTGCGGTGTAGTCTCCCGCCTGCATTGGCCGGGGCCACCCCTGGGACTTCCGTATGTTGTACTGCCCACGGCCAGTCCATACATGTATATTCCACATGATACCTCCCTACGTGTAGGATGTGGCTTCCGCAGCGGCCCCCCGGGGCACGCTTTCCCAGCGTTATCCAATACTCTGCTGAGTGGGTCTTGCGGAACAGCAGCAGTGACTCTCCCTGCGTAGGTTCCCCGCCCCGAACAGACGGGGGTCTGAGGGGCTTTCGCTGGGCGCTGGAAGTGGTAGTAACTGTGGCGTTTTCCATAGGGATCCCAATTCGTCGGTGACGTCCGACGTACGTCGAACGTGACCGACTGAAGGGGAACGTCTCGGTTACGTATGTAACCCTCGTTCCCTGAAGGAGGGAACGGAGACGTACGTCCCGTCGCCACAGTTGCTGTACCATCACTGCAGCGGCCGAGTCACTAGTTCGGCTCCTCAGTGAAAAACAAATGTGCGCTGCATCCGCTTCCGCTTTATACCCGCGATGCGGGGCGGAGCGCGAGATGCAAATCTCGCACGCCAATGGCCATTGGCCCGTTCTCTATACACTCGAAGCTGATAGGGGCTCCCAGAAGTGATCCCAATTCGTCGGTGACGTCCGACGTACGTCTCCGTTCCCTCCTTCAGGGAACGAGGGTTACATACGTAACCGAGACGTTTTCAAACACAACCTGGAACACACATTATTTATTCACTTATATGTTGTTCAACTTTCTTCTGTGGAAAACAAGGTGTACATTTTTGAGAATACCCTGGTCACACTTTTAGTGAAAGTGAATGAAATTGAAATTTCAGTACATCCAAAATGACTAAAAATCAGCATCACTTGTATGGCTTTAGAAAACTTGGACTGACCAGGTTCTCAAGTCCTGATTCACTGATCATATGTTTTCAGAAGCCTTTTAATATAGTGCACAACTGATATGAACCACTCTTAATTTGATTTTTGAGGATTAAAAGCTCTATTCCCTATCTATTGTAATCTATTGAACTCCAAATTTATGTTTTGGTAAATGATGACAATTTTCCAAAAGTAAACCATTAATAGCACATTGTTGAATTTTAAAGGTTGAATAAATTCATGAATTAAATGTAAACAATTTTGAATATTGAGACATACTGTAGACAAATGTTACCACAATGACTTGAAAAATAATGAAACCTTGCTGAACTTCACTGATTACTTTCTTACACATAATAAGGGTAAATTATCTTACAATGAGGCCTATTTCCTGTGCTGGGTGTTTAGGGACGAAGAATCGGCCAATTCAGTCCTGCACTGATGTGTTTAATAGTTAGTTTTGAGAGTTAGAATCCCATGCTACAGACTACCATTGTGCCTGTTTGTGTGTTTATGCAAGCTGTCTTTATTTTCCCCTTTGTTTAGACGGCCTTTCCTGGTCAACATTATGAGTTAACATGCTAATAAAACAGGACCAGATGGAAACTGCATGCTAAAAAGCTGATTTGTAAAACATCTCACGGGGTTCTGGACATACTGTTGAGTTAAATGAACTGTTACACATTGTTGAGAGGTTTATTAGCAGTTAATTTCGGTGGATGTACCATGCATTTTAAATGCTCGTCTGCACTGTCACAAAAAAATACATCAACACTTTATTTCAGAATAATAATCATTGTGCTTATGGCTCTAAATCAACTGGCCTCAATGCATGTGGGTGGCAAGTCTACTGTGTATTTCATCAATGTGAAATTACATGCCATATATTATGCAAACCATTAAGCCATATGTGACCTTTCATTAGATTTCAAATAATGCTGAAGCTCTGACATCTTTTTTGATCTTTTTTCAGAAACATAACCTTTCAGGATGGATGACGGACAATGCTACTACAACGAAACCATAGCCTTTTTTTACAATCGTAGTCAGAAGTATCTGGCCACAGAATGGAATGCCGTAAGCAAGCTAGTGATGGGACTTGGGATTACAGTATGTATTTTTATTATGTTAGCTAACCTGCTGGTGATGGTGGCCATCTACATCAACCGCCGATTTCATTTTCCAATCTACTATCTAATGGCTAACCTAGCAGCTGCGGACTTCTTTGCGGGACTTGCCTATTTCTACTTGATGTTTAACACGGGACCCAATACGAGAAGGCTTACAGTCAGCACGTGGTTGCTCCGCCAAGGCCTCATCGATACAAGCCTAACAGCCTCAGTTGCTAACTTGTTAGCTATAGCCATTGAGCGCCACATAACTGTGTTCCGCATGCAGCTCCATACCCGCATGAGCAATCGACGAGTAGTTGTAGTTATCGTCATCATCTGGACCATGTCTATCATCATGGGCGCTATTCCTAGCGTGGGCTGGAACTGCATCTGTGCCATAGATACTTGCTCCAACATGGCCCCCCTCTACAGCAACTCCTACTTGGGCTTCTGGGCCATCTTCAACCTGGTGACCTTTGTGGTGATGGTGGTTCTTTACGCCCACATATTTATGTATGTACGTCAGCGAACCATGAGGATGTCCCGGCACAGCTCAGGTCAACGGCGCAACAGGGATACTATGATGAGCTTGCTGAAAACGGTCGTGATTGTGTTGGGTAAGTTCTGATATCATTCAATGTTTCGTCATTAGTACTTTAGGCTTGGAGGGCAAACGTCACTGCTGAAAAATCCAGCATAAACCAGCATGAATTCCATGTTGCTGGTTTATGCTGGTTAGAGCTGGTATAGTGCTAGTCTTACTTATTCTCAAGCAAAACTGAGCTGCTGTAGCAGGTCCAACAGCAACCAGCATCCCATGCTGGTCCCAGCATGCAAAACCACTGTTGACCAGCATTGCTGGGTTTTTCAGCAGGGGTCCTGCATAGTTTAGCACCAGCCTGCCCCAACTCAGGATGGTGGTCCTCTAGAAGCAGGATTGGACACCCCTGCACTAGCATGTAGACCCTGAGTCCATCCCTGCTTTTGGACATCCACCATCCTGCAGAGTTCAGCTCCAACCCAGCTACAAAACACTTACCTGTTATTTTCAAGAACTCTTGAAGGCCATGATTAGCTGGTTCAGGTGTGTTTCACTGTGGTTGGAACTAAACTGCACTCCTGGATCAGAGTTTGACACCCCTGATATAGATGGCCTCAATGCTAACAGACACAAACTAAAAATTGTAATTTTGTTGGGCATTTGAAGACATTTTCATTATTTTGGGACAAGATTTTAGTAATTGTTTCCTTTTGTTGATATGAAGCAATCTGAGATGGTGCGTCCGGAATTGAATACAGCTAGTGCTGTCTGAGTAGGTAGTACATTTGATGAGGAAAAAACTTTGCGACCATTAAAAAAGTATGTATGAATGTGTGTAGTATGAATGAAATCTGGATGTACTGTACATCATCCCTCATGTTGTCATTGTCATGTGACCTACCAGCAGGCCTGTCGCAAGGGGATCTACTGTTTATGTTTGTGTTGTGAATATTTAAGAAAAAAGTTTGCTTCGCTTCGTATATATTCAGTTTAACAGCTGTGTAACTGAACCATGCACATATGGACCCTGGACCACAAAACCAGTCATAAGGGTAAATTAATCATCTGAAATCATCTGAAAGCTGAATAAACAAGCTTTCCATTGATGTATGGTTTGTTAGGATAGGACAATATTTGGCCGAGATACAACTGTTTGAAATTCTGGAATCTGAGATTGCAAAAAAATCGAAATATTGAGAAAATCGCCTTTAAAGTTGTCCAAATGAAGTCCTTAGCAATGCATATTACTAATAATAATACATTTTTGATATAGTTACGGTAGGAAATTTACAAATATCTTCATGGAACATGATCTTTACTTAATATCCTAATGATTTTTGGCATAAAGGAAAAATCGATAATTTTGACCCATACAGTGTATTGTTGGCTATTGCCACAAATCTACCCTTGCGACTTATGACTGGTTTTGTGCTCCAGGGTCACATATATTTTTGAAGCTTAGGCTAAATTATGTTCTGAATTATGAATTGGTCAAATACATTTGCAAAACGGTCTGAATCCACTCGCTGACTGCTCTCTCACTGAATCATCTGATGCTATTTACAGTCAGTAAAACAAAAAGACAGTATCGAGAGAACACCCAGTGCTGTTTTTCAGTTGTTTTCCTCTGTGAACATGCGCTAAATGGATGTCTGACAATTTCATTGCTTTTTGGAGTTTTCAGATTTAAAAACATTTAAAATGTTTAGAGATACAGTAGGCTACACTAGTTCTGATGAACCGTTGCTCTCACTGATGGTCCGAAAGGTGCGTAATAGTTAGGCTATATGCTTATTTATCTTTTTAGCAGTAAATAAAAAACCCTTTGTGCATACCGTCAGATGAAATCCTGCTGGCGTCCGTGCTTTCTCCGTCCAATAAATGCACATCCTTGAATGAGCGCGGCTTTCTAGTGTATTCACTTGAATTTCTTAGGTAATATCTTTGGTTTGACCTATTTCAAAGGCTAAATTTAAAATGGACTGAATAAAGCTCGATATACAGTCTCACTTTTAGCTGTCTTTAAACTATTATAATATTTCGAAGGACAAAACATGAACTTTAACTATTGGCTTTACCAGGGCCGTGCACAGGGGGGTGGCCCGGTGGCTAGAGCCACTGCCCCTCTGCCCTCATCAGCTGAGGTGCCCCTCTCGCTAGTCGCTACCCATCCCCGCTAAAAGTGTTCTGTTTTCCCTCTGCTAAAGATCCACCGATTGCACGAATCCACTCCCGTGTTTTCCCGCTCGCTCCCCAGCGTCACTCAGAGTCTGTGCGTGGAAATCTGGAAAGCGGAGACGACAGTTCCAGAATGTCGTCGCATTAACAGTATGCATTACAATCCGCGAAATGAGTAATTTGGTAGTTTGTTTTTGTATTTCTGTCGGTATTATTTTGCTCCTGATCTTCTAATAGTGCTAACAACTTGTAGGCCTACAAAATACACGTTCTTGGAAGAGAATTAGAATTCTTGTACCCGATCTGATCTAATATAAATAACACCAAATTTGCTGTTGATGGCACACTTTTGATATAATTCTTATTACTATTTATATATCTTTTAAAGTGTCATTAATGTAAAATACTAAATAAAATATTCTACTTAATTTAATTTTGACAATTTAGTAGAATAATTGAATAACTGATAACAGAAAAATCTAAATCCCATTAAAAGATATTCATCTGAAAGGAAAAATTGTTTTATGACTTATGTACAAGCATATGAATATTTACTTATTTAATTGCCCATATTTTAATTAAAGATATGTCATAATAAAAAAATAAAAAACATAATAGATTTTGTCATAATAGAATTCACTCAATTAACCTATAGGTTTTAATAAAAGTGAAGATATCTGAAATGTACATCTAATTCATGAAAATATTAAATAATAGCCCCGTTAATTACAATAAGTATTACATTTAAAAACAATAACACCAGTAACAACATGCCACTTGGGGCCTTCTGTGCCAAATATGGCTGGTTCATCTTATCCCAAGGGTCTAATTTTATCTTTTTACTTCAAAATAAAAGCTGTAACATTTACTCCACAAAACTAAAAATGTGTCCACAAATGCCTCTAACAAATAGACACAACAACTTTGATATTCAACATGATACAATGTCATAGATCACTATTTTCGAGAGACAAAATTAGATCAAAACTGTTTTGACTGACTAAATCTCACAAATGTTGATATTAAGATGAAATGACAAAATTAAAAATAGTATATTCATTCATCAAAAGTTCTGAGATGAGATTTTGTGTCGTCTATGGTCAGGAGAAAAAAAATAGGGCTCAGAGAGTGAGGGAGCATCAGCCAAATCAGATAGTTACAGGCTGTCAGTAAAGGAATAGTAAGAGTAAGATGGATAATTTGTATGAACAAGCACCCAATCCTCGCCACCAATGCCACCCCACCCCACCCCACCCCAGTGCCCCTTTATTTGGTTTGGGCCACTGCCCCTCAAAATGCCTGTGCACGGCCCTGGGCTTTACATACTTTTGGCCTACTGTTTTATGAATACTACCAATTTGGACATATTATTTCAAGTACTGCTTTTCACCTACTATATAGTTGGGAAGTAGGTATATTCGAACACAAGGATTTGTATATGACATGTCCAGTGGGGGTGAATTCTCACACTATTTTAACTGCAGATAGATTATACATACATAAAAATAGCTATAATATCCTTTATTACAATCATAAGCAGATGGCCTAAAACCGCAATGACTTCAACAAACAAACTGTCCCCACTGATATTTAATTTTATTTTGAAATGTTGGGAAAAATCATAAAGGTCAATACTCTTGACTAGTAAATCTTTGCAGAAAGAATGCATGAAACAATCATTAATCCTTTTTTTGGTCTACCACATTGTGGATATGAGCATCATGGAGCCAAATTCCGTATGATCTCTGAGAATCTGTCCTTTAATAATGTCACTATGACATGGAAATTTGCTCTGGGGATCAATTAATTCTCTCCAATTGCTGTTCACACTCATTGCTTTTTTGGCGAGATTCCATTTGTCCACTTCCTGTCAAGGGAGATCCTTTAATGATAATACAAAATTACACACGAGGCTCCAAGTTGTGGTTCAGAATCACCAAGAGTCCATACATATATAAGCAGCTTTACATAAATGCTACGTAATATGTTACGCTTCACTCTATTGTGCCAACTTCAAGTCGACGAACAATGTAGCCCTTGAGTAGTCTACAGCTGAGGAACCGTCATAGTGGTCTTGCGGCCAGTTCCACTGTTTGCCTTGCACTGGTTCAGTGTCATGCCTCGCCGGCTCCCCCAGTGAAGCCTGGCCTGGAAAAAAGGAAGCCAGTCATGGTGCTGCATCCCGCTGCACAAGCACTGTGCAGGAAACAGTACTGTTGTTGTTTGGACCGGGCAGAGCTTGTCTCGAACCTCTGGGGAGGATGGAAAGTGAGGGGTCTTGATGAAAGCATGGTTTGTAGACTGTGATCTCACCCTGGAGATAATAGATGTACCATATTGTTCCGAATATAAGACGACCCTGAATATAAGACGACCCCCCCCCCCTCCCTTTTGAAGACCAAAGGACCTTGTCTTTGAACACTAGAACCGCCAGGGGTAAAATTTACCCATGGCTGTTTTTCAAATGTAGGCTACATAACAGATTTTCAATAAAATATCCAAGTCTCCCAGTTACTGACTTTTAGATAAAACCAGATTAAAAAACGAGGCATTTAACCGGCAGCAATTCAAATTTACCCCTATATAATTCCTTTATTTTCGCGCTGTGTAGTCTTACTGTAGACAGTCACACAACGCACGTTCAAATGAAGATGTGCCTACTCATAAATGTTCAAACTTTGGATTAATTATTTATTTTTGTTTTGCAATTTTTATTGTGTATTGTTTGCTACTGTGTTGCTATTTATTCAAGTCTGTCCGTTTCCTGAAAATATTTTTTTTCCGAACTATGATGTAATGAAAAAAACTATTTTGATGACGACAAGTTTATTGATGTTCTTCTCATATTTAAATTATAAATGATACAACTAAACAAATTAATAATTAATTAGGTGAAACTGTGTGCTTGAATTTGTCATTGCATCATACACCCAATGCATTGCGGTGAATTATTATTGCTCTTTATTGTCTATTTTAGTATTTTTGTAATTTAAATAACATGGGTTATCTTAATATGTGATTAATGACATTCTATTATAATATTACACCACCCAAATATGTATTTATTTCCTTCTAATTCTCGTTGTCACTGCAGGCTGATTTAGCCATTCACCAAAAAGTGATTTGTGTAGCCTAAAAAAACACAGGTGTTTAATTGGCATTACCTATCTAATCCAGGGGGATTATGAATGGCTTTTTTCCTTAGCGCTGGAAAAACAGCAGTTTCTCTCTGAAGTCGGAGCGCAAGCACTAATCATTCTTACACCACATCAAAGCGGCCACTTCGAGGATATTGATAGGCAAGTGCGTCAGTACGTAGCCGAAATAACTCATGGACCTCGCTGGTGGGTAAATTCAGCTCTTTGGTGATATCCAGTACCTTCAGATGGATGACTGCTCTGGTTATGGGCATCGCTGTCATTTCTTTTTTCGGCTACATACTGACACACTTGCCTGTCAGTTTCTTTGAACCGGCCACTTTTAGGACCGCAGTAAGCTTTTCTTTGACTGTTAGCATTTTTAAAGGGTTAGTTCACCCAAAAATGAAAATTAGACCATGATTTACTCACCCTCAAGTCATCCTAGGTGTATATGACATTCTTCTTTCAGACAAATAAAATCGGAGTTATATTAAAAAAGTCCTGGCTAATCCAAGCATTATCGACTTCAAACAGATGTAGCTCAGTAATTTTTTGTCTGATTCCAACAAATCATACATCATTTTAAACGTTTTTTTAATAGAGAATTTAATAAATTTAATACAAAATAACATATATGTTCCCTCACCTGTGTCTAGTTTAGTTTTTCATTATCCTGTGTGCAGTCCATATAAGCTCTGCACACCCAAGCCATTTGATAAAATGAGTTCATGGACTCGCTGATTAATATTAACACTATGAATTACGATAAATTCCCTTGTCATTTGAGGTGTAACATAAAGCTTGAATATTAAAAGGTTGGTAAGACATATGCAACGCTCCGTCATTTATTTATTTGGCAAACGACTTGTCTTTAAATCTGTGCCAGTTATGGAGGGTTTCGGCTAAGTGGATCCACAGCAGCTTTGGCGCCTTCGCTCTGTTGTTATGTATTGTCATCATTGTCCTGCCTTCTCATTAGTTTGCTGGCATATGGGGGATTTCATGCGCAGGAAAGGCTGTCCGCGAATCGCTCGCCCAAGAGGAAAAATGTGCTGTAACTGTCAGATCTCGATCATAGTTCACCGCTCGCCACATAGTTTCCTGTCAGTTGTTATCTTTGTTTTGTTATACAAAAGTCATCATGTTTGAGTTTGCCTTGGATCATTCTCATTCTTGTCATCATTGTCTTGTTTTGGTCATTTAAAATAAACATAGGAAATGATAAACCAGGAGCAAGAGAGACATTATAGGTGGACTTCAGGAAACAAAATCAAAGGCTAAAGTGTAGAATACAGCCTTTTTAAGATAAAGCATCTATTTCCCTGCTCTGTTTGTATTAAAGTTCATTGTTATTTCCAAAAATTCTCTTTAGTGCACTACATTCACCATATCTGTTAATTATAAATGACTTGAGCTTGTTCTGTCATACCAGGTTGCTTGTTTTTCTAGTAAGATCTGGAAACACTGATGTCCACTGTCACATCACTGCGTGAAGCACCTCCACAATTTCAGGGTTTCATGTTCTATTCACTAAAAAGAACTTTCCAGGAGACAATGAGACTCTGCTTCTCCCCACATTGTTACAAATAACTTCCACAAGCTAAAATGAAATCAGTTTTGTTACTTCTCAAAGGCATGATTCATCCATTGTTGAGAGTTACTCAAGGGCGTATGAAGTATATTTGAATAACATAGTTACAGTGATGATGAAATCATTGGATCAGTTTCCGTTCCTCAAGAAAACAAGACATCGGGACTGTGGTGTAAAACAGCAGGGTGTTTCATTCTGAATACATTTTGCCAGTGTTGAATTTTTATTTCCCTGGCCATTGTTTCTTGCCTTATCAGCATAATTGGACCACATGACAAACTCGGATATGCTTACATGGCATAGAGATAATTTTGAAAAATATAGTCAGTGTTTCTTTTTCCGCTCATCCTAGCTTCTTGAAGGCAGTGACCAGCTCTGAAATAAAAACAAACATAGATTATGATAAGCTGACCATTGCATTTATCATGTGGAAATATTTTGTTGACTTTACTGGCATCTTTGCCCCTTGTGAATCTCAGAAACTGCCATAATCGTAATTCATGAGAAATGTAAACATCACAACCCATGATATCAGCTTTCCATTCATAATTCAGTTATGACGTCTATATAAAATTGCATTCACATCTCAACTCGATTCACTTCCATACGGAAGCTTGTTTCTGACAAAGAATAAAACTATTTTTATCTCGCAATTCTGACTTATTTTCTCAGAATTGTGAAATATAAACTCGCAATTGCAAGTCAGATTCTGAGGGGGGGAAAAAAATGACTTTATAACTCACAATTGAGAGTTTATATCACGTTATTCTGAGAAATAAAGTCAGAATTGCGAGATTTAAACAAGCAATTGCGAGAAAAAGTCAGAATTGTGAGATTAAAAGTCGCAATTACCTTTTTATTTTTTTTTATTCAGTGGCGGAAAGAAGTTTCCCTATTTCCATAATGACTTTTCTCCACAAAAAAACAAACAAAAAAAAAACTGTCATCTAATACTGAATAAACGCCATAAAATATCAGTTGAGTTTTAAACAGTTTTTTTATTTGAATAAAAGCATAGACTTATTAAAAGCATAGATAGTTCACCCAAAAATGAAAATTCTATCAATTACTCACCCTCATGTCGTTCCAAACTTGTAAGACCTTCGTTCATCTTCAGAACACAAATTAATATATTTTACACTTTCAAGGCCCAGAAAGGTATTAAAACCATCGTTAAAATAGTCCAGGTGACTCCAGTGGTTCAACCTTAATTTTATCAAGCGACGAGAATACTTTTTGTGCGCAAAAACAAACAAAAATAACGACTTTATAAAACAATTTCGTTCTTGCCTGTGCCAGTCTCCTACGCACTATTTGCAACGGATCAGAGAGCTCTCGGATTTCATCAAAAATATCTTAATTTGTGTTCAGAAGATGAACGAAGGTCTTACGGGTTTGGAACGACATGAGGGTGAGTAATTAATGACAGAATTTTCATTTTTGGGTGAACTATCCCTTTAGTTAGGAGGATTCTGGCAGACTTCATTGTAAATATCCGATTAAATCTGGTCTAAATGTGCCGATTCCCCAGAAATTTGTAGGAAAAGCTAACTGAACTGGGAGGGGCAGAACAAATGGCCGTGCTTTTGCTAAATCCTTCAGTCCTGAATCTGCTGTTAACTATGCAAAGCATGCACTAAGCACTTCCACAGGTGCTGTCTCACTGAGTTCCCATCAACCTCTTGCTAATGCTGCATATTTTTGACCACAAACATTTGGCCATGTGTTGTCGAGTTTGCCATAAAAAATGATAGCACTTGTTTTGCTTAGATAACTTTTACTCGTGGGTGGGTAATGTTGATAGACACTGATTAGTTCTGCATTCTAGATTTTTTAAGATGACATGTTTGTTGAATTTGCGTCAAGGTTTGTCATGTGACGGTAAATCATGCAGTGTTGTTGTAAGCAGCAGATAGTGGCTGTAAAATTACTACACAAATCAATATAATTTCTGACAAGTTTTTCAAATAACAATTCTATTTAAAGGGGTCATGAACTGAGAAATCAAATTTTCCTTGAGCTTTTGACATATAAGAGGTCACCATACTATAAGAATATCCTGTAAGTTTCAGAACTGAAAACTTCCTTGTTAGTCCAATAAAAGCTTTTATTGACACCAGGCCCAGCAAACGACAGGTTTTTCAAAGTGGGGATCTATGACGTCAAAGGGAGGCAAGCACCGCCTCTGCAGAAGAAGATCAACGCCTACTTCATCACTGCCTGTTTAGCCCCGCCCACCAATCCGCGCATGTAACATAGGCCTAGTGTTAAACCAGATCGAGCTACCAAACAATAAACATGCCGTTGAGGATTACAAAATATTGTGCAGTGCCTGGGCTCGACAGTAATGCAACATGTAAGTAACTCTGTTAATTTTAATGCCTGATCTGAAATGTAATTATTCATGTACAGTCAGATGTTCTTTGTCTGTGTGTCAGTAAATCAAACCAGTGACTAAACGTCAACTTGCGGTGTTTCTCTTAGTAGGATGAAAATAATCTGTTATTTAACGGTGATTAAATTCTAGAAAGAAAGCGATCAAAGAAAGCTCCCTTTGCAATCGTTGGAGCAGCGCGCGCTGGAGCTGTTTATCAGTGACTCCCGTTTTATTCAACGAATCTCTTAACTATATCACGTTTGCACTGTTAGTGAAGATGAAAGCATTCGTTAGTGTACAGAAACTGAGTTGCAATGACGAGATCACTGCTTTCATGAGCTCAACATGTCTGTGACCGGCTACAATGATCATCACTGCAACCTTTCATGCCACGATCTGAATATAATGCCATAGATCTAAATATAATGCCATAGATCTAAATGTAATGCAACACTTTTCACGATTAGTTAACCATGAGAGCTGTAATAGTAAAAACGCGCTAAACGAGAGAGTAATACTTAGCTATTTCAAATGGAAAGACGTTAGCCAATCACAGCAGTGGGCGTTTACACTGAATTCTCACAGCAGACACGCCCCTTAAAACAGAGCGTTCAGAGCAGAGGGCTAAAATCAGGGTAGAAAAAATGCCTTTTATTTATAAATTATGACAATTTTTGATGTAAAAAGCATTCTAATATTATAAGTGCACCCCAGGAAACATCATAAAACAATAAAACAACGCAGTTCATGACCCCTTTAAGTCCCACAAAACATGGAAGTTAAAAGTTATGATGATTTGCAGTTCAGACAGTGAATCAGTCAGGGGTGAGCAGGGCACAATTCTATTTAGAAACCATGAGGTGAATAATGACTGAGAGTCGATGTTCATAAATGATTAATTATTATTATGTTTTGAACTATGCTGTATAGCTGTGTTTTGTGGTGTGTTTGTTGTCAAACTCAAAAATTAGTTTATTTTTAATTATTATAAAATGCCATTATTTTATTTGAAAAAGTTAATAATTGTATTTTATTTACTCTTGTATATTTTTTTTGATTGTAACAGATAACATTTTAAGCTGTCATATGGTCATGTTACATTGTGCCCCTCACATGTTACAATGTACTCCACCTATGGGGCATGTTGTCACACTTCACTTCCATTCTTTCGGGTTAAATCAAGAAAAAAAGTATACACTGTATTAATGAAACAAAACCACATAATTGTACTGGACATGTGTGAAATTAATGTGGGAAAAAATAAATACTCTGAACTAGAAGTGGATTTACACAAACTGAGAAAGTCAAAAAGCATTAGGTTGTGCCCCGCTCTCCCCTACTTCTAGTACAATGATGTAACTTGCTGCTTAACCGTAGTAACTGTTGCACGTCTGCCATTCCACCCATGCTGGTTCAACAATAGAACTGTTGTTAATGACGTCACACAGGTGGTGAGGTAATAAAATCTGCAAAATTAATCGGTTCGAGATCAAATTAATGTGGGATTATTGTTGTAAATAACGAACACGGCATCTGTGGACTACTTTGATTGAATGTTTGATTCAATCGCAGAAAAGTGCTTTCAGAATAATTAAAATCAATAACTTTTGGAGACTTTTTGAACGATTCATTATACAATTCATTCCAGTTCATAACAGGAATACTTTTGTGAATTGGACGACACCGGTCATGCTGTATGCATGTTTTTGCTTGTAGTCAGCGAAAACAACACAATAATATTTTATCTTTTTATTTATGGGTTCTGGCCCTTTGAACTCTTTTAACTCTAACCCTTTGATTTTGACTCTTCACTCTCAGAAAAAAAGGTACAAAACCTGCCACTGGGACAGTAACCTTTTAAAAGGTACACCTTTGTATCTTATTTACCCCTAAAGGGTGCCTATTAGGCCACATTTAAATTACATGGTTCAACTGACCCAATTCGGGAAAAAAGCACATGGATTCTGATATTGTCAGATCGGTTTCAGGCTTCTTTCATATGTGGGAATAAATCTGATATGAATCGGATACATACATTTAATCTGCCATGTAAGCGAACAGATCGAAATTCCCCTCAGTGCGACTCATATGTCATTGAAAAAGTGACGGTGGCGAATGACGTCAACTCAGGACACTAACCACGATCACATGACTCTTTTCAATGGCGCAATGGAGTACGACGGCTCAACCCAGTGGAGTCATGCTGAAGTTTTATATCTTTTGAGCCTTTGGGGTGAAGAGACAGTGAACTTTAAAGATGCGGAAAACATTTAATCTGCGTCCATTGAAAATTGCGCCGTTTTTAATTTTTGGCCTAAGCTTTTCTGGGTCAGTACGTCTTCTGGGTTGTTTCGACAGGTGTATAGTGTAAATGCAGATATCATATATGGGTCACTTTTAAAAGATGACAGCTAGTCGTCAAAAAATATGATATAGTCAACAAATTGGAATAGGACCTGCAGTGTAAATGTGTCCTAAGTACCTTAAAGGTACATATTAGAACATTTTTGAAAGGGTACCATCCCAGTGACAGCTGTTGCACTGTTGTACCTAGTGTTTAATTAATGATTTTATCTTGCTACATGTTTTGACTGTTTTTATTTTTGCAGTCATAGGGGTCATGCACACAACACATTTTGGTATTTTGTTGCACAAGACACATTTTTTAAAAAGTTGAAGCTCCTCGTATTGAGAATGAAATATCATGCGCGAGATACTCCAAAAGATCTGAGTCCAATGGTCCAACACGTCTGTCTAGAGCATGTTTATATAGAAAATAAATGTAAGATCAGTGGTGTGGAATGCAAAATCACGTTCTGCATCAATCGCCCCTTGACAAGATTCTAGAACTCTCCCGTGCCAATTAAACACACTAAAATATATAGTGGTTATTATTGTGTTGTAGGCCACACTTTAGATTAGGGTCCAATTCTCTCTATTAACTAACTATTAACTATGAATTTTGCCTCAATAAACTCCTAATTACTGCTTATTAATAGTTAGTAAGGTAGTTTTGTAGCGTTTAAGTTTAGGTGTGTTGGGTAGGATTAAGGGATGTAGAATATGGCCATGCAAAATAAGGCATTAATGTGTGCTAAATATGAGCCAATATCCTTGTAATATGTATGCTAATAAGCAACTAGTTAATAGTGAGAATTGGACCCTAAACTAAAATACAAAAAAACAATCAATCGCTTGACTTCTACTTTCAAGGCATGAAACCATGTTTTCCTTTAGTTCCTTGCCTCTGTCAAGGAAAGCCAAAAAATACTTCCTAGACAAACCCAACATTCATGTGACTTAGCAAAGTTATTTCGCCTCTGAACCTGAATCTCTTGCAGTGTTCGTCTGAACACCCCAGTCATTGTGCCTGATGGTGTTAATAAGCCTTTGCGGAAGTAATAAATTGAAAGCTCTAAGATGAAGCAAGGCTTTGAACAGCTGCCAATTTAACTGCTTATTCAGCTTGTAAATGGAAGAGAGTTTTAATGGAGGGTGAGGGGTGTCTTTACGGCCCTATTTGTACCTAACCAATATCCTGTAGTTATGACATGCAGAATGTAGGTTGAAATAAACAATAAACCTTAACTGGGTGCTTTTTTTAAAATGAAATGTGTTCATTTGTAAGTGTGAATCCATGGAGCATTTGAGCATGATTCATTTTTGAGGTCCAACAAGGCTTTGACTGATACTGCTGTTTAGGATGACATCAGTCTAAACTTACTCAGTTTTAACTCGTCCACACCCATGGTATTGGCTTTCTTTGTGTGTCTGTGGAGCACTGCGAGGAATACTTACCCCAAACACACAATTATCCATCAAACTAATTGCTTTTACATGAGACTCAGATTAAGGATATAGTGCATCTAATTATTACATCTACTTGTAAGAGGAAATGTGTCTGGTGGTATCATGTCTCAATTATGCTACTTACAGAATCACTCAAAAGGGCTGAATTAAATCAAAATGGTGTTGTGGTGGATTAAATTCCAATTTAACCAATGTCGAATTTCATCCTAAATTAGATAATATAAATATTACTTAACAAAATCTAGTAAAATGCTTCTGAGAGAGCATGACATCAGTAGATTTACTGTATGCTATGTGAACAGCAGGCTAATAGATTGATATAGTATAATAGGCAAGACCAAATTATTTGAGTTCAAGTCAGGACCGAGACCAGAAGAGGGTCAAGTCTGAATCCACATGCTCCCGAGTCCAATGACTGACAAGGACTCGGAGTCCTGAACTCGACCAAGACCATCACATTTCTGGGATTTTTCTCTCTTCCAAAACAAGCTGATCCTCTGTTTCGAATTAGTTTTCTGAGCTGTTTGTGTAAAAGAAGCTCTCGATGCTGCTTCCATTCTCACAGCTGAACCCACAGTGAAGTGCTTGTGACGGAAATCTTCGTTTCAAGTATATTTTCATTTAGAGATTCATTATTCTCAGAAGAACTATTAATCTGAAGTAGCATCAATTTTCCGGGTAAAACAAACTGGACGTTTGGTTGCAGGGATCAGTATTGAGGAAACTATAGTTTCGTCTTTGACGTTCAAAAGTATCAGAATCTCTCACTTCAAACGCAGTTTTCAGTCCCCCTTGTTCACGTCTCTAGTGGGTTTGTTCAGAGAGAGCAAAACATGTGGCAAAGCCATGCTGGAAACAGCTTGCAGTTTATCTGACTGCTGAGAGTCTCCACATAACTTTCAAGTGATGTAAACCATTCAAGAGCAGCTGCGTTTGACTAAAAGAAGAGTAGTGCTTTTGCAAACGTATTTCTGTCTTGCAAAATAACAACTGTTGCCAAAATGTTATTTTTCAGTAAATATTTTTTTGTTTGTCGAAGTCATGTTAGGTTAGATTCATAAGACAAAGGATATGAAAGGAGAAGTTTGGCACCAAGAAAATTTACTATAGGGATTTTTTTAAGCACTGGGATGCCTGCCTGCCCTTCTGTTAGTAATGGAAAAGCCAGATATCCACTACCTTATGTTACGAGATGTAGGCTTTGTCCAAAACTTAGGCTGCATTGGAAATTGCATACTCTCTTGAGTAGGTACTTATCTTGAATAAGTAATTACTTCACGACCGCTAAAAAGTACAATCTATTTAGTATGAATGTGTGTAGTTTGAGTGTAATCCAGACACACTACATTCGCCATTCTGTCATTAACATGACCTACCAGCGTCAGTTGCCTAACATATAGTAGTGAAGTATGCGATTTCAGATGCAGCAGTCTACTGCCTACATAGGAAACTACCTTCTAAGGCAGCATCCCTGAAGGAAACATTCAAATCCTGTCTTCACATGAAGCACATCCCAGCTAATAAAAAAACGTGACTGTTACGTAACTGCAACTTAATCTGGTGATCAAACTTTCATTGTGGTGACGTAACTAGTTACATTGTGGCAATCGGACAAGTGAAATTCCTGGATTTGTTGTCACAACGTAACTTTGTAACGTTGCCAGTTAGTAACTGCAACATCGTGGCAACGTCACAGATCAATAATCAATAGTTGCGTGTTGGTAATCAGTTGGTAAACCTAATTTATGTCCTCATTTGCTCAACAGCTGTGAATGAGGAATGCAGACTCAAAGTGACTCATTTATTTTGAAAAACACACAAAAATGTACAATAAAACACCCAAATTATTAATAAAAACATAGGATATACAGCAAAACATGAATGAAAGTATTCAATACGTTCTGTGCTCAGCATTATAAACATATGCTATGCTAACGTAACATTTGCTAGTAGACATTTCAAATGATTCAGGAAAGATATCATAGCGGTATAAATATTAAAAAAGTACTCAAAGTAGACTGAGGGGTAATGTTACATAACCAATCTGATGCCGTTGTTGAACTTTTTTGATATAACTGACGAGAAACAGCATAGGGCGCTTGACTTGCAATGGGTTCAATACCATTTGCCATTAGCATGTTGCTAAGCTAATGTTATGATACTCTAAAAAGAATAGAAATACATCACACACAAATATTGGCTAAAATAGACCAGATTTAATTGAACTATGAATACTTTTCAGTATTTAATAAAATATATATTTTTAACAACATTTCTATCACATCATCCCTTACAACAGAAGTATTATTCGAGTTCATTTTAAGTAAACTTAAGTAAAATTCAAGTATATTTTCCAAGTATATGTATACTCATAAGTGAGTTGTAAGTGTACTATTTCAATACTTCTTGGGACTGAATTGGCCCACTTTTTAGTTTATAAATGTATACGTTCAAGTGTACTTTGTGTACGCAGTAACAGTGCTGTACTTTAAGTGTAGTAAACTTTGACTACACAACTAGTTTCCATTCCATTGTTTTATATATCTCATATGTCAGGATTTACAGGGTTAATACTTAATGAAAAATACAACAGGAAATGTTAAATTCTCCAAAACTAAGAAGGATATTTGGGTGTTGTGAGAGCTCTCATTTTAAAGGTGCAGTAAGCGATTTCTGAGAAACATTGTTGACATCTGAAACACACCCCTCCCTTCATTGCTCCGCCCCCCAAAATTCACGATTCCCGAAATTCACGCAATGCAAGAGTCTCCTTATCATAGCTGAAGCGAAGCAAAATAAAGCAAACGACAGGGAACAATATTAAATGAGCATACAGTACACAAGAGTATATACAAGCAAGAGTTGGTTATTAGTCGCCAGCAGCTCCAGAGAAACAATGACACTCAAAACCAATGTTACTCACATACAGAGCAGAAACAACACAACCTCGGAGTCTGTTTTCAGGCCTTCCCGCTTAGGTCTCTCTAGCACTGGAAAGTTTTTCTAATATTAACGCGTCCTAAAGCTCTTGCCTGATCATAACCCTTCTTTTTCCTTTGATATTCCTCTGAGCTTTTCTCTTTTGTAATGTCTCTCAGCCATCTCTCTTTCTACAGTATTTCTTCAAATCTCCCTCTTGCTCTCTCTCCTCCCCCATCATGAGTGGACATGCCCCCTACTGCTGATTGGCTCACTCTCATCCCTCCCCATCATGATTTGACACGCCCCCTTACTGCTAATTGGCTACACGTGTGTTGTGCTGCTCGGTCCGATCCACTTTCAACAGCGTTTCTCAGAAATCGCTTACTGAACCTTTAAAGTTATTGAGCTTGACTGTGCTACTTTTAAATCTATTTTTGCAGTATAGAAAATGTCCTCAAATACTCATGAATCGCATCCATTTCCTCTTGTTTTTCAGGTGCTTTTATTGTGTGCTGGACGCCTGGTTTGGTGCTTCTCTTGCTGGACGTGGTCTGCTCCAAATGCAATGTCCTGACCTATGAGAAATTCTTCCTCCTTTTAGCGGAATTCAACTCTGCCATGAACCCTATCATATACTCCTACCGGGACAAGGAGATGAGCATCACATTCAAACAGATCCTGTGCTGTCAACGCCAGGAGAATGTGAACGGTACTGCAGAAGGTTCAGACCGATCTGCGTCCTCCATCAACCACACTGTCCTGAGCGGGGCTCACCATAATGACCATTCAGTGGTCTGAGCTTCAACAGGGGCCAGGATCTACATAGAATAAGCGAGCAGAGACTGTGAAAAAGGCATTTTCATCAGCAAAAGACTTGTGGTTTCTGTGCTTTTTTCTTTCTTTATAATGTTTTGACACTATATTAAAGAAACTATTTAAAGGCTAATCCAAGAGGATTTAAGTAGCCAGTTTAACGCAAATTGTATTTGTTCCCGTAATGCCTTAAGTATGGAAAAAAGTTGGATGAGTATCTTGACTAGTTGTAATTTTTTGGCCAGAATGTTGTAAATCGAGGAGTTACACTTTTTTTCTTTTTTTTTTTTTCGTCTTGTACAGCAGGTGTTGAAGTGAAGGACGTAGTGAAATGTCCAGTGAATCTGCACTAGAAAGAAAGAGTGCGCGTAAGAGACCACTGGGAAATAATTTTGGTAAACTATGCGAAGTACTTGATTTTTTTTGTTGTTTTTTGCAAAGTTTATTTTGCACTGCAGGTTCATCCCTATGATACCAAGCTGGCACCAAATATAATACCCTTAAAAATATGTCTTTCTGCCCATTGAATGATTTATGGGTCCAAGGGGCTGAGAATGTAGATGAATGCTTGAATTTGAACATGATGAGGACCATTAAATATTTATGTGAAGCTGGGTAAACTTTTACCTCAGTAACTTGAAACAGCTTAATTTACACAACTTAGCTTTATATTTTTCCTGACACTAAAATTGCCTTTTCTATTGGTTATATCATTCCCAGTCATTTGCAATGGGTATCAATATCTGTGCCTTTTTATTATTTCTGACACATTTTTTATGAATTATATTCAGTTTGTAAGGTATTCTGTACACTAAAACACACAGGACAAAATAATAGTACAAATGAAGATTATTTTTTTGGATGTTCAATTTGTGGCCACAGAATTGATTGATTCATTGAAGTGATGCAACATACCTTGCGTCATGGCCATAATCAAAATTAAGTGTCATAAATTTAAAAAAAAAAGGTTCAACATGATGGAAATTAAATTATCGAAAAGCGTCTTTACTTCATATACCGTCGTATGTACGTATGTATATAATAAGTGTATATTTTCATATGTTAGTCAAAAAGGGAATGTTTATTGTTTAAAGTTAAAACATTTGAACCAAGGTATAGCTATTTTTAAATATTTTTGGTTCTAAACTTCTTCTTTAAAATCTAATTTCATCATGCAAAATAAAAATGTTTTGGCCAAACATGAAAGGATAAATGTTTTAGTATACATACAGTGGCCCGAAAAAGTATTTAGACATTTAAGATACATTTAATCATAAATATGACACCTTGATAAAACATTATTTTACTGTCTCTTTGTTACATGTACAGTATTTACTATAGTAATAACAGTACATTATGCAAAATTACATGCAACTGGCTCTAAAACAAACCCAATTCGTAACCCTAATCCTATAGTAAGTACATGTTGTGAAAGGGATAGTTCACCCAGAATGTTTGTAACCAAGCAGATCTCGGCAGCCATTGACTACCATAGTATTTTTTTTCCCACTATGGTAGTCAATGGCTGCTGAGATCTGCTTGGTTACAAATATTTTATATATAGGGGCTTTTGCACCAAAGGGAACGTTTTCATAGTTTTAAAATCTATTGGTGGAAGTACCTGCTTTTTTGCCTGTTCGCACTGCAGGAAATGGGAACGATTTCGGTTATATGGAGGAACTAAATTAGCTCCTACTTCAGAGTACGGTCTAACCCAACAGAATAGGAACTACGAGTGATGTAAGTGTACGTTGATTGAAGCCATACGAGCTGTGTAAACACACAGTTAACATACAGTATACTTACTCCATGAACATGGAAAACAGCGATAGATGTTACATGTCACCTTTGTCTGCGGCGTTGTTCTTTTCTCAGCCTCGAAAAAATGTAGCACTGCAAGTTGTCGTAGATTTCGTCTCTTAGCCCTCCTTTTTGCTCTTTCAATCGCATTACTTATGTCTACATTCAATCTCTGTTATCATGAAACCCACAACACCCAACAAAAACAAAGCTCTGTTCACGCCGTCCTCTATCCTCCAGTTGTTCAATGCCGCACTTAAATGAAGTCGGCCGGGAACATTTAGTTCTTGAGGGACCATCCTGGTGGCTAGTTCCTATAACTGAGTTCCTATAACTATCTGGCACAAAAGCCCCTTACACTCTCAGAAAAAATGTACAAAATTTATCACTGGGGTTGTACCCTTTCAAAAAGGTACTAATATGTACTATTTGGGTACTAATATGTACCTTTAAGGTACTAATATGCACCCTTTAGGGTTAAATAATATACAAAGTTGTACCTTTTGACAGGGTACCGCCCCAGTGACAGCTTTTGTACCTTTTTTTCTGAGAGTGTATGACATGAAATGTTCCTGTGATTACAGGTGTGAAATCACACATCCACTAAAATCCTCTTGACACCAGTTTATTAAAAGACATTACAAAAAATGGTAACAGTTTATTTTCCAGCGTCCTTGTTACATATGTTACATGTAGTTACTGTAGTAATAACTATAAATTATGCATAATTACATGCAATTTACCCTAAACCATATCCCAATCCTAACCCTAACCCTATAGTAAGTACATGTTGTTAATTATTATTACTCAGTACTTAAATGCATAATTACACTGTAACACGGACACCTTAAAATAAAGTTTAACCCTTGTTACAGTGTAATTATACTGAGTAATATTTAATTAATATGTACTTACTATAGGGTTAGGGTTAAGATTAGGGTTTGGTTTTGGGTTAGTTGAATATAATTATGTATAATTTACTGTTGTTACTACAGTAACTACATGTAACGTGTAACAAAGACAATGTAAAATAAAGTGTTAAAAAAAAAAAGATGCAAGTAATTCATTGTAAATGTGACTGGTAAGTGTCCAAAACTTGTTGGGGCCACTGTAGGAAAGTTCATAATATAATTCTAACATCTGTGAAGTTAACAGTTTTATATGTTGTATTGTTTATAAGAGGGAATGCTTTTCATGAAATAACCTCCAGTTTAAAACGGATGTAAAATGAGTGTTGTAGCAAAAGGATTTTACTTTTGTACCCTATAACATTTTGAACTTAATGTTTATTCATGTTTAAAATGGCATTGTGCGTAGAGATTGAACTTTCCACTTTAACATGGCTGAAATTTGAAGATTTGCACTCTGTAGACGAATGGAAGATTTTTGGCTGAGATAATATAATTTTAAAACATATCAGTATTACCAGTTGTCATACAAAAAAAACAAAAAAAAAAACTAACATTGTTATTATCAATATTACACTGAAAATATGCATTGATCGAGTGTTAACATTTAAGTTTCTTGAGAGCTTTTCATGTTATTTGTCTTTCCAGAAAAACAACCTATAAAACCTCTTTATTTTTTTTGTTAACCAAGTAGCAAATGTTTCAGCATTTTTGCAAGTCTTACTTTGTTGCGAAAGCAAGTTTGAAGCAGTCCAGTGCTCCAAACCACATCCATCCAGAAGAGACAGCTGTGCTTGACGGGTCATGGGCCATAGGTTCATTCTAGGTTGAAAAACGATGCTATGTTTCCTGTTAATTTCAGCAAATGTGACCGTGAAGTCTGAACTCTGAAATCCTGTATGGTAACATCCACTTAACAATGTCATTCAATTAGTGAACCTTCTTAAAATAAATCTGTATATGAGTCAAATCCTCATCTGTCATGTGTTGTTTACATATACCAAAAATGTCTCATTTCTAATTACAATGTTCACTGCTTTGCACTGAAATTATTAGCATATCAACACGTTCATTGGAAAAACGTATCCGTGGCAAAGTTTCTGCTAATTTTGTTCTTTTGCAAAGGAAAAATGTGTCAGTTACCCCATAATATGATGGCTCACAGTTGACAGATATTTTCCAGAATTACAACAAAATGGAGCTTTCCAGATTTCCTGCAAACTGGTAGGAAATCCTTGTGTTCAGAGCAAGTCGAAGAGTGATGGGGATATTACCCGTGCTGATGTCACTAATCTACAAGAACTCTATATAAAACAAACCCTCACTGGCCTCATTTTTGGCTGCTTTATGGAACATACCTTATATCTGTAAAACAATGCCTGGTATGTTAAACTTATGCCCAAAGAGATTCCACAGGACAATTGGACTACAGTTTTTGCTTGGAGATAGCCAAGTCTATAAACCAGAGCAGCTGGGGTCAGAATTCCTCTGTATTTGCGTTACTCTTTAGTCATGTGTGATACTAGACATGGCGTTTTTCAAACAGCTATGGTGAAGCTGTGAAGGAGAACAGTTTCCTGTCACTTGCAGGCCTTTTGAACACCAGTGGCCTGTTGCATAAACTGCTTAGACTAGTTTTACAAGGTAGTCGTCTAATTTATTTCTACAGGACTGGTCACAACTTGAATGTAAAGTACATTTGGGATCCAAAAGGTCACTAGTTAAAATATTTCTATTTTACATTATTTTTCTGATTTACCCTTGTGAAAAAGAAGTGTGCTTAGTGTGCACTTGTAGTGTACTTCAAATCTTGGTAGTACTTTATTTTAAAGTCCTGTTCACATATACATACTATGTACTTATTATAGCAATTTCAATAACTGGGTTATAATTAGGTACTAACCCTGAACCTACACCTTAACTTAACCTTAACCCATGTAGTTACCTTATATTACCAGTACTTTCTTAGATAAGTACACTGTAAGTACATGTACCATAAAATAAAGGGTTACACTTTATTTTAAGGTGTCATTGTTACAGTGTAATTATATATTTAAGAACTGAGTAATAATAATTAACAACATGTACTTACTATAGAGTTAGGGTAGGATTTGGTTGAGTGTTCTTGCATGTAATTATGCATACTTTACTGTTATTACTATGGTAAGTACATGTAACATATGTAACAAGGACACTGTAAAATAAAGTGTTACCAGATAAAGTATAACCCAATTCTTAAAATTATCTATATATATATATATATATATATATATTTTTTTTTTTTTTTTTTTTTTAAACTGTACTTGCAGATAATATAATACTTTACAGTATGTTCTAAATTATTTCTTGTTGCTTGTGCTTAAAATAAGTACACTTATTTTATTATAGTTTTAACTCTAGTGTGTTACTCAGTATTACATTTAAAGTTAATATATTTTAAATGGGTAACTCTTTATTTTACATTCGCTTTGTTTCACATTGCATGTACTTAATATAGTAATAACAGTCAATTATTACTGTTATTACTTACAGTTCCACTTTATATTAGGTGGCCTTAACTACTATGTACTTACATCAAAAATTAAGTACAATGTACTTATTGTGTTCATATTGTATTGTAAAACACTTTTGCTGATATTGAGGTGGGATACGGGTAAAGTTAGGGACAGGTGTGGTGATATGAGTAAGTTTAAGGGTAGGGTTAGGTGTAAGGGAAGTGTCAATAGTGTAATTATAAATGTAACTACAGAAATTAATTACAGATGTAATTACATGGCGGTATTTTTCAAAATGTAAGTACACTGTAAAAACATGTATGTACACAATAAGTGCACTGTATCAAATGATTAATTTAAATGTTAATACATAGTAGTTAAGGCCAACTAATATAAAGTGGGTCCTTACTTACAGTTATTACTTTAATGTTCTTCTTCTTCTTCTTCTTCTTCTTCCGCTGGAAGTCTATGGCAGCCCATAGAACCGTATGCTAAAAAGTTGTGCAATTTAGCAGAGGAGAGCCTGAACATTAACCACAGTAATTTTGCTGTCTCTAACTCAATCTCTCTAGCACCACCAACTGTCCAAAGTTTCACTTATGTTTGTGCTAATAACTTTTTAAACCATAAGAGCTAGAAACAAAATTCTTTTTCCCCTGAATCCTTGGCTCATGACGATTGCACCCTATGACGTCATTTTCCGTCATATAAATGTTTCCGCCAATTTGAATTTTCCGGCGGATTTACATCAAAATTGGCTCACATCATCTTCAGACCATGCTGGTAAAAAGTTATTAAAAGATTTTTGATAAACCCAACTGTTTTCGAATTACGCACGGACGAATTTGACGAAGAGCACTCCAAATTGGCTATATCTCTACAACTCTTTAGCATATTAAGACGAGTCTTGGTACAGCTCATCACAACCACAACCTGAGGCTGCATGCAGCATTTTGGCACAAGCACCACCTACTGGTCTGGAGATTATAAGCTTATAACTTCTGAACAGTTTGCCCAAAAATCATAAAAGTGGTCTTGTTAGACTTGGGGCGACGTGCAGAGTCGAATTATATCTAATTCTCATTTTGGCCATTTTGGGCTCGCCCATTTTGAATTTGGTAGTAAAATGCTGTATTTTATGAATGCATTACCGTATTGTTACGGAACTCGGTATGGGTATTCGGCACCATGCCTAGAAGGAGCCTAAAAAGTTTTGTGCCAGTATCCCCTAGTGGTAAAAAAAATTGGATTAGGTTGACGTATTTTCACAGGAGTCATCTCCTTAGATTTCTGAATCCTTGCCAAGTCCAAACATGCTACGATTTGTCCGATGTTGTGGTTTAACATTTAAAAAACTTTCACAAATATCTCTGAAACCGTTACTCCGATCGAGAACGAAACCACCGTAGGAAAATCGAAATCATAGCGTCAACATTTTGATTGTAAGTGGCAAAAAAATTATTGTAAGTGGCACAAAATATGCAATCAAAGTCGGATGTGGGTCATTTTTTATGTGCTCATAAATATAAATGTTTATGACTCCTAAATGAAATGAGAAATTTGCACTAAATTTGAAAGGCTTATGTATGGGGGAACTCTGAGGGCACACAAAAAAGTGGTGGGACTGTGTCACTTGGTGGCGCTATAATTGAACAAAACATGAAATTGGCTTTAACTACAGTACCATTGGTCTGATTGACTTAAAAAATGGCATGCAGTGTTTTTGACTCAGTTGCTATCATAGTCCATTATGCCATTGGTGTACTTTGATAAACATGGCTGTCATTTTAATTGCAAAACGACAAAAAACAACGCTGTAACTCTGCAATGGTTTTGCATATTGACTCCAAACTCTCTGTGTCATTGTTATGCCACACTGACAATAACACATCAATTTGGTGACAGCACCACCTTTTGGTCAAACTTGACAAGCAATTAATCATTTTCAACCATTTTGCCTAAAATTATGTAAATATGTCTAAAATTGATAAGTTTACAGTTGGTCTTAATGCTCAATGCCATGTTTGTTTTGCCTCTGTTGTGCTTGGCCCTGATAATTTCTGCTCGCAGCTATATTTGTAAATTGCATTATCGGCATTAATATGAGTTTGAGAACAGACTCTTTATAATATTGATAACACTATAGTCCTGCAGGAAATATGAATATGAGGCAGGGACTGCTGGTCAATTCAGTTCCAAAAATAAAATTTTATTTACTAAAAGATACATTTTAAACTTGTACAAGAGCGCATGCGTGCATAATGTGGTATCCATTAAGTAATTCAATAAGCTTTTACTACAAGTATCCAAATACTACTGTTCTGAAGTTTAGGAGACCACGGCTATACTAAGTTGTGTGCTCATGTCCAAAATAAACGAACCAAAATGTGAACAGTCTACCTACTGTTCACTTTCCAGGTTTATAATACTCCACCCTCTCAGTCAAAGACCCTGTGTCAGACCCTGAGAAACACCAAAAACTGGCTTGTGATGGTTTACACAGAAATCGAAGGATAAAAGGAATTCAGTTTTAGCAATAGAGGAGAAAAATCACAAACAAGATCTCATCAGTATCTCAGTTGTTATTCCTAGACAGCAGTGAGATTAAATGGCGATCAAACGGAGACTTGTAGGTCACTGAAGTTTTCTGCTTTCTCCTGAGAAAATGACCCTAGTAATCTTATGTGTCTCCACTTGAATTTATAAGATCTCAATGTCTCAAAATGTCAAAATAAAGAAAATATGAACCAAAATGATCTGACCTATGTTATCCATACGTTCATTATGTTGTTTCATTAGGGATTTTATGAGGAACAGCCGAGATGTTGATTATTAAACTAAACATAACCTCGGAGCAATACAGTTTTTATTCATGGCTGAAGAAAAGAATTTGTTCTGTTTCTCCCTCATGAAATCCAATATCCTATCTAATTTCAATAGGACTTTTTTGTATTATAGTAAGAAAGAATCAATGTTTTTCTTCTTCTTATTCTTCTTCTTTGTCTTTTGGCGTAATCAGGAATAATCAGGAAGTTACATCACAAGGGTCAGAGAAAGTGTATGGTTTGAATAGAAATCACTGAAGTCCAAATTCACCCGCTTAGTTTTGTTGTGGCCTCTCCGTCTTCCAAACGTTCTGGCTCATGAATCCATTCGTCACTTGTTTTTCCTGGCCTACTACTCGGACGTCTGTGGTTTTGCCTTGCTTATTCCTTGAAATTGAATAGTAATAAAAAAAAAACTCATGGCAAAGACGATGTATTTCTAGGATTATCAGATATGTCCTGACATTCTTAGATGATAAATTAAATGCCGGAATAGAGAAACTGTCCCACACACGTTGAAAGTAAATCCTTCACCATCCCTATTCATTAAATGCCAGCGTGATTTAATACTGTCTCAGTAAGTTCCTGTTTTGAATGCTTAGAGCAAAAACTGGCTCAAATGCAGAGAAAGGTAGTGTTGTAAACCATGTTCCATGAGGTCATTTTAGATCCTGTGATGTAACACTGCCCCCTACCTGCTACAAGATGTAAATCACAATTTTAAATTGAAAAACAAGTGTCCAATAGACTATCGATTTCTTAACAGTTACCTATATACCACAAATGTTACTATTGGAATTGTGGATGGGTGTATTTATTTATGATCTGGGTTTCAAGACAACACCAAGCAAATTTTAATAAATAGTTTTATTTCAAGCAAATACTCATATCCAACATCTATTCATATAGCTAATATAACCACTATATTAACAGAGTTGGTTAAATGATGTAATAATAAAATAATAACATAATAATAACACAAAAAAGTCATGCTAAGTGTGTGTAATAAATTCCCAAAGCATATTTTTCTGATTTTTGTCAAAATATATGTCAAAAGTTTGGACATGCTGAACTGAACTGAATTGAACTGAAAATGAAATGGGTAAGTTCTACCAGACACACAGTGAAGAGTCCAACATACATGGACAAGTTTATGATATACAGTGGGGAGAACAAGTATTTGATACACTGCCGATTTTGCAGGTTTGCCCACTTACAAAGCATGTAGAAGTCTGTAATTTTTATCATAGGTACTCTTCAACTGTAAGTGACGGAATCTAAAACAAAAATCCAGAAAATCACATTGTATGATTTTTAAGTAATTAATTTGCATTTTATTGCATGACATAAGTATTTGATACATCAGAAAAGCAGAACTTAATATTTGGTATAGAAACCTTTGTTTGCAATTACAGAGATCATACGTTTCCTGTAGTTCTTGACCAGGTTTGCACACACTGCAGCAGGGATTTTGGCCCACTCCTCCATACAGACCTTCTCCAGATCCTTCAGGTTTCGGGGCTGTCGCTGGGCAATACGGACTTTCAGCTCCCTCCAAAGATTTTCTATTGGGTTCAGGTCTGGAGACTGGCTAGGCCACTCCAGGACCTTGAGATGCTTCTTACGGAGCCACTCCTTAGTTGCCCTGGCTGTGTGTTTCAGGTCGTTGTCATGCTGGAAGACCCAGCCACGACCCATCTTCAATGCTCTTACTGAGGGAAGGAGGTTGTTGGCCAAAATCTCACGATACATGGCCCCATCCATCCTCCCCTCAATACGGTGCAGTCGTCCTGTCCCCTTTGCAGAAAAGCATCCCCAAAAAATGATGTTTCCACCTCCATGCTTCATGGTTGGGATGGTGTTCTTGGGGTTGTACTCATCCTTCTTCTTCCTCCAAACACGGCAAATGGAGTTTAGACCAAAAAGCTCTATTTTTGTCTCATCAGACCACATGACCTTCTCCCATAACTCCTCTGGATCATCCAGATGGTCATTGGCAAACTTCAGACGGGCCTGGACATGCGCTGGCTTGAGCAGGGGGACCTTGCGTGCGCTGCAGGATTTTAATCCATGACGGCGTAGTGTGTTACTAATGGTTTTCTTTGAGACTGTGGTCCCAGCTCTCTTCAGGTCATTGACCAGGTCCTGCCGTGTAGTTCTGGGCTGATCCCTCACCTTCCTCATGATCATTGATGCCCCACGAGGTGAGATCTTGCATGGTGCCCCAGACCGAGGGAGATTGACCGTCATCTTGAACTTCTTCCATTTTCTAATAATTGCGCCAACAGTTGTTGCCTTCTCACCAAGCTGCTTGCCTATTGTCCTGTAGCCCATCCCAGCCTTGTGTAGGTCTACAATTTTATCCCTGATGTCCTTACACAGCTCTCTGGTCTTGGCCATTGTGGAGAGGTTGGAGTCTGTTTGATTGAGTGTGTGGACAGGTGTCTTTTATATAGGTAACGAGTTCAAACAGGTGCAGTTAATACAGGTAATGAGTGGAGAACAGGAGGGCTTCTTTAAGAAAAACTAACAGGTCTGTGAGAGCCGGAATTCTTACTGGTTGGTAGGTGATCAAATACTTATGTCATGCAATAAAATGCAAATTAATTATTTAAAAATCATACAATGTGATTTTCTGGATTTTTGTTTTAGATTCCGTCTCTCACAGTTGAAGTGTACCTATGATAAAAATTACAGACTTCTACATGCTTTGTAAGTAGGAAAACCTGCAAAATCGGCAGTGTATCAAATACTTGTTCTCCCCACTGTATTTAACATTTTGGTCACTACATATTAAACATACTTCCACTTGTGTCATTCCATATTGCATTTCAATTGTATTGCTTCTTATTTTTATAAAATGTGAAAACTAGTCAAACTTTTGTCCAAGATTTGGACTGATAGTGTATGGCACTGTCAAACAGATAATTGATTGAAAGTTAATTTTAAGATATATTTGTCTCTATTTATGACAATAGACATTTAATTCATACCAATTTAATCTTAGTGAATTATGAGATATGCTATGATATGATGCAATACTGTTACATACACTTCTCTACAATGTTTTCTGATATATTGTTTCACTCACTTCTACTTACAGCAAATATAACTAAGAACAAACACAGAACCATCTTAACTTGGAATATCAATTAGTGAAAAAGTAAATGAAACTATTCAGTTACAACATAAAAATAATAAAGTGATGATGTGCCACATTGGAATAAGCTATTCTACTTAAATGTTTAAACTTAAACAATAACAACATTATTCAGTTTACAGCACTATAGCATGTTCTTGAATTATCTTCTTATACGAATGTTACTAAACTATAACCAGATGCACATTACTCTCACAACTTAAATCAAAGTAGATCCAAAAGCAAGGAAAAGTAAAAATATCAGACATTTATACTGTATGTCTCTGCTTGCAAAGGCTTCAGTCTATGTTCTTGCAGTGACTGCACTACATAAGCCTTACTAGACATGGACCTTCTTTATTGGAGATCCTGTTATTATGAAACCACCTCAAATCTTGACTAGCTCTCATCTGATGCCTACCGTACATCTGTGTCATTGAAAGAAAACAATTGAGATCATATGAACAGACGCAAGCATTCATCTTCAAAGAGTTTGAGGGATCAGCATTCCTTAAGGTATGTAAGCTTTTCAATCAGTTTAGGCTTCTTTCACATTCCTTTATGTTCCTCTGGTTTTTTGAGTATTTGTGGGGACTTTAAGGTTTGTTAGGACTCTTCAAGGTCTCCTCTGGGTTGTCTGGAGCTAGTGTGGATACCTTAAAGTGTTTTATCCTTCTTCAAGATCCCTCTGGGCTCTTTGAGATTCTAATGAGTTCCTGAATAGTAGCAGCTTTTTGATTCTTTAAACTGCATTTTTAAAAAATCCTCAAGAAAGGCCAGATTTGAGCATCTGGTCATGCATTCTTTCCAGGATTCTGTGAATGCTGGCAAAACTAGGTCGATCAGTGGGATGGCTGCTCCAACACAAACGCATGAGGTTATACAGCTCCTGTGGGCAGTTTTCTGGACAGGCAAGAACATTTCCATCCCTTACGTAGTAGATGACCTCTTCATGGGCCATGCCATAGTAAGGCTGCATGCCATATGAGAAGATTTCCCATAATACCACGCCATAAGCCCACACATCTGATTCGCTGGTGTAGCGGTTGTAGAAGATAGATTCGGGTGGCATCCAGCGAATCGGGATGGCATCATTTTCACCGGCTTTGTAGTAATCAGCTGCATAGATATTGCGTGAAAGACCAAAATCTGCAATTTTCACAACCAAGTTTTCTGCTACCAAGCAGTTGCGGGTAGCTAGGTCACGGTGCACAAACTTGCGCTCTGACAAGTACGCCATTCCTGCCGCCACCTGCTTGGAAATGGAGAGCTGCTCCAGGCAGCTGAGGGGTGGGTAACGCTCAGGTTCTGACACAAGGCTGCTGCGTGTCAAGGTATCTCGACTTAGACTGGGCTGCTGGGTTGAAGAGCGCCGTCGCAGAAATTCATTCAAGTCCCCATAGGCCATGTATTCAAACATGAGACACATGGGCTTCCCCACCGCACAGACTCCTACATGGCAGATACACAAATAACAGGTTTAGTTACACTTCCAACTGTTGATACCTAAACAAAAATACACTTCTGTTATTCTAACACTCGGTCGAGGCATTGAATCTGGTTCCGGAATGCCACAGAGGGGACTGATCCAGGCTTATACACTGGGTCAACTCTGAAATGGATGAGTGAAGCTATTTTAAGGCTTTTTTGATTGCGGTACCCTTGGGGAAAGGACATACATGTAATAGGAAGCAGATGTGGTTCATTTTAGGAAAGTCCTCAAGCAGATGTATTCTAAAAGTGCAAGCCTTTGAAGGCATACAATTGTGATACATTACCCAAGAGACGGACAATGTTGGGGTGGTCAAACTCAGCCATGAGAGCAGCTTCTCTTTGAAAGTCATTCTGCATATCGGCCGAAGCTTCCTCCTTCAACATCTTCACTGCCACCATGGTGAATGGCTCCATCGCCAAAAGACCAGGGGCTCTAAAGGACAGCAGGCACATTGGGAACTAGTAGTTACAGGTTGCTTGCATCACAGTGAAGTAATTTTAGCTAAAATTTCCTGATCCAACCAAGGGATTTGTAACAATACAAATCTGGAGCATCAGTCGTTTGATGAATTTTTGGGCAGCTTTACCTAGTGTTTGAAGTATCGTACTAGGCAGAGCATTACAACTAGCCTAAATGTATTTCCTGCCGGTATTGAGAATAGAAACTGTGACCTTCGGGTTACCAGTCTGACTCTCAAACCATCAGGCCATGACTGCTCCCGTACAGCCAAAGCAATGTGTTTCTTTACATGCATGCACAAGCCTGCAGAACTGGGCAATCAGCGTATACAATATTTACTGTAATGGTAAACACTTGACTCTGGGCAGCAGTAGTAGGCAACCTTCACTGATCTCAAACCAAATTCCTCCCTACATCTTGTCACAAATTGTCAAACAGGTCATAATGCCTTTTAACATAGTTTAAATGGTGATACAAAACTGTGGAAACAGAACCACAATGGCAGCAACTCAAGAACCATCTTAGAATTCCATTAAGATTACACTTCCTGTGCTGAAGGCTCCTGTGTGTTCCTGGAGAAGTAAACACTTTTCTAATGGGTGTCTATAAATAACCTCCTCAGCAGGGCTCACTCACACGATAGTGTCTAAGGGGAAGTTTCATATTAAAACACATCACATGTTTAGTGTGACCTATTCAGTATCTTATTTCAGGAGACAGCCATATGGTGTATATATTTTACCCACTGCTGTAATTCCCAGGTGTCTCTATATACATGATATCAGTATTACATTGTGGTTTGGTTTGTATACGTCAGACCTTTTTATGCTGATTCACCATCGGCTCATTTTTTCCTAAATTTAACTGGTGAGTCACTAAAGAGTTTCTAAGAATTCAGTCATTGTTCTAAAAAATGAATTCATTTAATCATTCACATAGTGAAAAACATGCAAAGGAAAACATGATCAGTATAAACATGGACAGTGCCAAACCAGGACAGACATTATCACCATTGGTGTTACATTTGCTTGTAACATTTGGTAGCTCTCACCTTGCCTGAAACACCCTACCGAAAGCCCCCTCTCCAATGTCACGGACATATTCAATGTTGTTGCGTGGATATTCGAGACTGAGGAGCTTGGAGTTGATGAGGAGAGGCAGCCGTTGGTACATGGGGTTGGGGTGAAGTCTGTCCAGCAAGAGCTCTGAGGGGAGGGTGGTCAGAGTAGGTGTCTCCAGTACCCTACTGAATATAGAAGCACAACGTTTTTGTTTTGACATGTTTAGCTAATAATTTAAGTAATGCAACTTCCAAAGCAACTTCAAGTACACTTTTGGTGAGAGTTCCCAGTAGTTGGTGTGTTCTACTCTCAAGGAGACTTCTGGAGGACCACCTTTCTGCAGAGTTTAGCTAACCAAAGTGTCCAGGTGTATTGAAAATTACAAGAAGATGTGTCAGAGCAGATTTGAAAGTAAAATCTATATGATGGTGTACCTCCAAGAGATAGAGTAGCCAATCTTACCTCTGGAGGGCTACATTCCTGCAGATTTCAGTTCCAGCCCTGCTCCAATACCTGTTACTTTCAAGTAATCCTGAAAACTTTGATTAGCTGGTTCAGGTGTGTTTGACTAGGTTTGGAGCTAAAACTTTGCAGGATGGTAGCCTTGGTGGCCAATGGTTACCCATGTTCTAGAGTAGGGGTGTCCAATCCTCCTCATGGAAGGACACTGTCCAGCAAAGTTTAGATCCAACCCCAATTAAACACACATGAACAAGCTAATCAAGGTCTTACAAGGCATTCTAGAAACTTCCATGCAGGTGTGTTGAGGCAAGTTGGAGCTAAACTCTGCAGGACAGTGGACCTCCTGGAGCAAATTTGGACACCCCTGTTGTAGAGTTACCTTAGATTATGTGTCTTGCTAGAGTTAGATTTAGTGTTGGGACTATGATAGTTTAATAAGAAATGTTGTTTCATGACTAACAATATATGTAGGTACTAATACACACCCTACTTGGTACATCTCCTACATCAGTCCTTATAAAGTCCCTTCTGGGGTTTCAGCCTTCAACCTTTTACCAGCGCAGGTAATTCTATGAATTGTGATTTAAATCAGATTAATCAGTCCATTATTCACCTTTTCCTCTTTTTCCACATTTTCTTTCGTCTGTGGCACATGAGGATGAGTATGGTGAAGAAGGCCGCCCCAGCAAAGCCAGCAATGACAAAGATGATAACGCTCATTGAGTAGGCCGTGGACACAGGAGGGGGTGGGTAAAACTGGACTGGTTTTGGAATAGAGGGTGCAGTCTTCACACTGATAACTAAAGAAAATAATAATAATGTTGATGCAGGTGATTTGGAACAGCTTTTGTTTTATATTGATTTATGTCAGAGTAAACTGGCAATCTAGGATAAGCTACTCCAGTCAACAATTTATCTTATTTATTGCTCAGGTATACATACCTTCTCCACATTTGGGCACAAGACAGTACTCCCAGCGTACATTGGGGTTTGTGGTGTAGCACCATGGCCTGTCACTCTCTCCGCCTGGGTTACGACAGTAGTTTTCTGCATTTCGCAACTCAGGAATCACATCTACAGAGAGTCTATGTTGATGGGGATACTGAATAGGATAAAAAGAGAGCTGTCAACCAAGAAACTCAAACCTCTGGTAATTTACATATCTTCTGCGACTAAATTCAATATTCCCATTATCCCTGATATTTCTAGCATTCCCAGTTTGAAACCCACTGCATGCATTAAACCTTTCAACATTGTTTTGAAAAGAGACAAAATCTTCTCCATTCAAAACTTCATTTCAAAGGAAACCTTTGGATTTGTGTATTTTGACCCTCCATTGTTTTTGCTGTAAAAACATTGTTTCCTGTGTACATATCGTTTGAAGGTCACTGAGCGCATACCAACATGCAACATTTGGATTGTTTAGGGTTAGGGTATTGTTTGAGGAAAAAAAAAAAAAATCTAAACAAGCTGGTATATTTGATTACAGTTACAGGGGAAAACGATAGCATGTTAAAATGCATGAAAAAAGAAAATGAATGTATTGGTCTTATTGGTTTATTTAAAGGAATTAAATTATTAAAGGATTTAAAGGGATTTAAGGAAATAAAGAAAAAGAAATAAGAATGGTAAACGTTCCAGTTCTATTGTGGTTATGAAATAAACTTATTTTCGTCTGCCTAATATGTAAATATACATATTGTCACGTCAAATTCAGTTATGATTTATATAAATAATGTCATATTTTCAATTCAAAATGTTGAAATTTCATAAAAATGTCAAGTAGTTTGCATCACTTGATATTACTGTTGGCTGCTGAACGTTTTTATTGTAAAACAGTTGTCAAATATTAAATGTTTAGCTACTAATACTACGACGCACTCTTTCACTACTATAACTAAAGTGTTGCGTTGGAATTCGCACTAACAGTAAGCCCCGCCTTCTTTGATTTGATTGGCTATCTCACTTATTCTGACAGTGACGAGCGCTGTTAGACCGCTGAGGCAGACCAACCTAAAAATGTAACATTTTACTTTTGTCATCCTAGCAACAAACAGAGCGGTGTGTAATGGAGTACAGCAGAGCAGCATCAAGAATATAAAATATTGGGGGGACAATTTGTCCATTTCTAATTATTCGGGGGGGACTTGTCCCCCTCATTGTCTATGATGGTTACGGCCCTGCATGACTGCATTAACTAATGTCAAAAATTGGAAATGCTGCATTACCTACAATGGTAGTCTAAAGCAATGCGTAAATAGCTACTTGGCTAATTACTAGCTAACATTATTTTCTCTGCACATGCAGTCAAAGTGATACCATCCTTGGTGAATAGGAGGCAGTACTTATTGCAATTTGATTAAAGATTACGAAGACAAAACATTCTTTAGAGTAACATGCACTGAATAATCACAAAACACGAGCAGGAACATTTTTTAGGAAAGTAAATGGAGTCAATTTTGATTTTATGCTGACTTTAATACAAACACTTACCTGCTGGTTCCATTGCTGACAGGCAATGGCAGATGCTGTGACATTGTGAGTTCCTTGGTAAAATCTTCCTTTGTCATTGTAACATGTTGCTATAGATATATAAATCGCAAACAGTCAAATATATTGAAATGTGTGTTTTGATGATCATTATTGCAGTTTGACAGAAACATAAAAAAATTGTAGTGGAGTCTAAAGGCCTGAGGCCATTAGTAAACATTTGCATTTTTGTAATTTAAAATAATTGAATAAATAATAGCACTCAGACTTTTGTACCCCACTATATGTGAAGAGAATATAAAACTCGTACTTACATGTAACTTGGTCTTTATTGATATCTGAATAACACAAAACATAATGTGTTTTTAATTGAAACTTAATTTATTCATTTTAATCATTAACCAATTGTGTTACTTGTCATGCAGGTTTCTAAAAGATACAAAAGAACAAAAGAACAAAATAGCTACTTTCCTACAATATCTCACCATTTCATTGCCATTTCACACTGAATTTTGCCACTCCACGAATAAGACATCAGCTTGCAAACATGGCATGGAAACTTTTAGATGGGAACATTTACTCAGCTGTCCAACATCCTCTACTGATCCTTCCTCACATGCTTTGGCTATAAAACACACTCATCTTGTCCATCTACAAGTTTGCTGTCTTCACATTCCTCACAAGTCATTTCACATAAACAAACAAAAAAAATCCTACAGCATTGTCCTGCCAAGAACCATACGTGGCGTTTTTCCACTAACACCCATTGTTTTCATGGGACGGATGCTTTATGGACATCACTGACAATCAGCCCCAAAAATATCACAGGATTTTCATAACTAAACAAAGATTGAGCCGAATGGCACCCCACAGGAAGATGTACAGTTATATAATAGTGTGTCACTCTTACCAACGTAAGGAACTGCTGTACATGAGGATGGGTCTGTTTGTTGACTGGGTAGAGAGGTGCATTCTGGGAGAGTGATGCTATGTGGGAACCCTCGATGAGAACTTTCCTCAGCAGAACGCCACTCCTTATAACAGTACAGCTCTTTCACTGCGAGACAGTGCTCCCTGTGAAGCAACAGCACAGTGTCCACACAGTATATATATATATATACAGCATGGGTGGCGTCGTGGTTAAAGCTTAGGGATAGTATTTGAAAAGTTGCTGGTTTCTGGGCCGACCACCATTGTTCCCTTAAGCTTGATATTTAACCTCAGGTTGCTCCACTATACTGTGAGTTATTTTGGATAAAGGCATCTACGAAATGACAACTTACTAAATAGTTATATAAATAATTTTCTGTGTGTGGAGCCTTTTCTGTCTCTGAGGAAAATGATGTTATTTAAAAATATGGACTGAATTTGATTCAAATATTATTTAAGTATTATTAGATGTTTTTTTAATTCAGTTTTTACACAATATAATGCAAATATGTATGGAATCCTGTTTTTGTTTTTTGTTTTTTGCCTCAGAACAAAACATAAAATAAGTAATTGTGAGATATTAAAGTCACACTGTGACAAGTAAAGTCAGAATTACAACAAAATTCTCAATTCCCATTCTAGGAGTATATGACTTTCTTCTTTCAGCCAAACACAATCTGAGTTATATTAAAAAATATCCTGGCTCTTCCAAGCTTTATATTGGGAGTGAACGGTATCTTAGATTTTGAAGCCCAAAAAAGCGCATCCATCCATCATAAAAGTAATCCATACGGCTCCAGGAGGTTAATAAAGACCTTCTGAAGCAAAGCGATGCGTTTTTGTAAGAAAAATATCCATATTTATAACTTTATAAACTACAATCACTGGCTTCCGGTAATGGCCGTATGCGAGTCTAGTTCCGGCGAAAGAGTGACCTCTGACCCGACCCATGATGTAGGATGTAGGAGTAGCGTAAGCTTAGGTGAGAGTAGACGCCTCTCGCGGTTCAAACAAATAGGGCTGGGCAACAAACTCAAGCTCCTCCAACATTTCTCTTTAAAAAATCTCGTTTTAGACTACTAATTTGTGACCGTGATTTGTTTTGCTCTATCCTCCTCACTTCCGCGTTCATCCATACTTCATGCGTCAGGTCAGAGGTCACTCTTCCGCCTGAACTAGACAGCTGTTACCAAAAATGTTACAAAAACGAATCACTTTGCTTCAGGCTACCATTCACTCCTATTATGAAGCTTGGAAGAGCCAGGATATTTTTTTTTAATATAACTCAGATTGTGTTTAGCTGAAAAAAGAAAGTCATATACACCTAGGATGGCTTGAGGGTGATTCAATTATGGGATAAGTTTCATTTTTGGGTTAACTAACCCTTTAAATGCATGAATTTCACCAACCATTATTACATTTTCGTGTCTAACATCTGGATAGGGATCTATAACTGCCGTAATAGTATAAATCTCTCCTGATATTTTAATAACAATTACAAAAGAATAAAATAAAGCATATTTTGTTTCCTTTTAGAACATGGAAGGGTTTGAGCAGATGCTTTTTACCGTCATCACTGTCATCGTCAGATCCCATTTCCCAGTACATTCAGCATATGCCGCATATTCGCAAGGTCAACCATATTCTCAAAAGCATAATTTTTAACATTTAACATTTTAATATTTGACTGTGTACAGTACTTGCTCTGCTAGTTAGGAAATCTGATCCAAGCAAGTTTTTATTCAACATTGGATTGAAAAGACACCACATATAAAGAATGACTCATATGACTCTTTTGTTTGGATTATTTTTGTTTGCTTTTCTATACGATAAAGAGTATAAAGAAAAAGTTATATTCTGCATGGTATATTACCATGTACCCCAAATGCACAACAGAACAGAACATTTCCATTACCTGCAGACAGGTTTAGGTGCTGGTCCTATTCCCGAAGGATTGCAGTCTTGGAAGGTGGCGTGGCAGAGCAGCGATCTGGCAGCAGGCCTGCAGAATGAGCTGACCCCATCCAGTTCCCCCCATACGCTTTGAGCCAGGTACTCCTGCGCATCCTCTGGGTTCGGGAAAGAGTAGTTGAAAAACACCAGAGCGTCGCGATGGAGCACGTTCTGACACACGTCGCCTCTGTATGTGCTGCAATAGCCAGCGTTGCCTTTGTACAGTCTAAATAAGATAAGACATCACAATGCAATATTAAACACAACACAACAATGACACAACACATTGCTAGGATGTTCTGTGTCCTATGGTTGCAAAGGCGTTCTGGATGGTTGCTAGGCTGTCCTTTATGCACATTTAATGGTTCAAGTAAACTTGTGAAAAAGAAGTGCACTTAATTGAATAGAATGTGCAATTTAAAAACTTTAAAAAAAGCGTTCATTTACACAACAACAGCATTTTGGCAGCCTGAAAATGCAAACTTTTGAAAGCGGGTTTCAAAGTACAAGTTTTTTTACAAAGATACACAAATTTTTGAAAATGGTGATGTCATGTGCACATGTATTTTCTATAGTCTATAGACACATAGGGCCCTATCATACACCCGGCGCAATGCGGCACCAGGCACGACGCAAATGTTTTTTGCTAGTTTCAGCCGGACTCAGTTATCATTTTCATGTCCAGCGCCACGTTGTTTAAATAGCAAATGCATTTGCGTCCATTTGTGCGCCCATGGGTGTGCTGGTCTGAAAACAAGGTGTGTTCAGGCGCATTGTTGGTGCTTTGCTATTTTTATAGGCAACTGAAAATGACTGCGCCATTGACCAACAAAAACCTGGTCTAAAGTCAATAGCGCAATATTTTTTTTTGCTATTTAACACTAGAACCGCCAGGGGTCGCTGTATACCTAAATCCGCCAGCAGGTAAAATTTACCCATGCAGATGATTACTGTTTTGATACGGCTAAAAAACGTAATATGTCACTCTATTATGCCACTGTCTTCACAAAGTAATGTCTAGAGTCATGAAATGATTATTTTTAGTCATCAACTATGTTTTTGTCCTGATGTTTTATGCTATTTTAAGCAGGCTACTAGAATCACTTTTTGGTGAATGGCTAAATCAGCCTGCAATGACAACGAGAATTAGAAGGAAATAAATACATATTTGGGTGGTGTAATATTATAATAAAATGTCATTAATCACATATTAAGATAACCCATGTTATTTGAATTACTAAAATACCCCAAATAGACAATAAAGAGCAATAATAATTCACCGCACTGCACAGGATGTATGACAAAGGATGACCACGATGTATGACATGTGCAACGACAAATTCAAGCGCACAGTTTCAACTAATTAATTATTAATTTGTTTAGCTATATCATTTATAATTTGAATAAGAGAACAACACCAATAAACTTGGGGTAATCATGAAAATTGTTTTATTCATTACATCATAGATCGGAAATATTGTTTTTCAGGTAAGGGGCAGACTTGAATAAATAGCAACACAGTAGCAAACAATACACGATAAAAATTGCAAAACAAAAATTAATATTTAATCCAAAGTTTGAACATTTATAAATAGGCTAAAACATCTTCATTTGATCGTGCGTTGTGTGACTGTTTACAGTAAGCCTACACATTGCTCAAATACAGCACGAAAATAAAGGAATTATAAAGGGGTAAATTTGACCCGGTGGTGCTTATAGGTATAAATGCCCCGTTTTTTTATTCTGGTTTTATCTAAACAATTTTTAACAACATGGGATTGTAAATAACACAATTTTAGTAAAAGTGAATGACTGGGAGCCTTGGATATTTTATTAAAAATCTGTCATGTACATTTGAAAAACAGCCATGGGTAAATTTTACCCCGTGGCGGTTCTAGTGTTAAAGAGTGCATTAGTAATATGCGCCTATAGGCGGGTCCACAACGCGCGTACACTCTGCTTATTACACACACAGGGCAGCAGCACACAAACATTTTTAAATATTAAAAATAAAAGGATTTTTAAGGGAACTGGCTTTTAAAGGGAATGGGAGATGAGACTCGTTTATTGCATGTTACGGCCAAAACACACCCATGACTCATTAAGAGAATAGGGACAACCCTTTTAGACCATCCACCAGGTGCGCCGGCAAAAGTGAATTCGGACACGCCCTAAGTGCACTTGCGCCGCGCGCTTTAGAAGTTGAAAATAAAGTGGGTTCAAATAACTGCATTTAATGCATATTTAAGCTATAATACATTTTCATTAATTTTTAAAAGTATATTATTTCCGTAACAAGTACTCGTTTTAAAAGCATGTTTCACAAAGGAAAAGAGCCCACCTTTAAATATTCTGGACCCAATACATGACTTGGCTTGTATTTTTATACACTTTTTACTTTTTAATCATTTAAATGCACACCAGTTAAAACATCTGATGGCTTTGAAATGTAACAGCTCACCTCTCCTCAACAAACTGCATAATCTGAGGCATTAATCATGTTTGTAGTACAAATAGTGCAGGAACAAACCATAGCTCTCTGAGAAATAATAACAGTGATGCTTACCCTAGCAAATTGTGTTTATGAGATATGTAGTGGGGTTTGAAAGTTGTCAAAGAGTAACTTTGCCCTCATTATTGACTTCTGCTAAACAGAATGGCTGTTTTGGACTCAAGTCATATAAAGATGTTGCTTCAAGGTTTCCATACATAACTCCGTCTCATGACTACGTGCTGACTCATGTACACACTGCACAATTGACAAGAATAAAGTGCAGTTCTTACAATTAGTTCATTATGTTTAACTTAGCTCTAATTGCATCCAGATGCTGAATGTGAATCGTTGGAAAATAGCTTGGTTTATTTAAGTTCATGTGTAACTTAGACCATATGGCGTGTCTGGCTTTTACGGCAGGAGTGAACTGCGTTATCCAGCACATGTGTATACGTTTGCGTTTATCATTTAAAATCAACAGAAACATGATGATTCAATTTGAGTGGCTCTTTCCAGTGAAAGAACTCCCGTCAGCGTAAACGTAAGTTTTTGAAAAACTTCCGACTGACTTGAGTCATGCAGTACACTGTTGAGATCTGTCTTTCATTTGTTTTATTGCATACAGGTTTCTTATCAATTGTATTTTCATAGTTCTCAGTCCAAAGATGACGTCATATTGAATGACAAGGCCTATTAACATGATTCACTGAATTTTAGTGTGGTGACTCTCACAAAAAAAAGGAAACTGAAAACAACTGCGCCACTGACCAACAAAAACCTGGTCTAAAATCAATAGCGCAATATTTTTTTTGTTATTTAAAGAGTGCGTTAGTAATATGTGCCTATAGGCGGGTCCACAACACGTGTACACTCTGCTTATTACACACACAGGGACGCGCAGCAGCACACAAACATACAGGTTTCTTATTAATTTTATTTTCATAGCTCTCAGTCCAAAGACGACGTCATATTGAATGACAAGGCCTATTAACATGATTCACTGAATTTTAGTGTTGTGACTCTCACAAAAAAAGGAAACTGAAAACAACTGCGCCATTGACCAACAAAAACCTGGTCTAAAATCAATAGCACAATATTTTTTTTGTTATTTAAAGAGTGCGTTAGTAATATGTGCCTATAGGCGGGTCCACAGCACACGTACACTCTGCTTATTACACACACAGGGATGCGCAGCAGCACACAAACATACAGGTTTCTTATTAATTGTATTTTCATAGCTCTCAGTCCAAAGATGACGTCATATTGAATGACAAGGCCTATTAACATGATTCACTGAATTTTAGTGTGGTGACTCTCTCACAAAAAAAAAAAAAAAAAATCATTACAAAATTCAAATTAAAAAAGAAAAATTTACATAAAGAAAATAAAGCCATTGAGATGTTTAGGTTCAGCATGATTTTTTGAAAGAAATCTCTTATGCTCACCAAGGCTGTATTTATTTGATCAAAAAAATACAGTAAAAACAGTATTATTGTGAAATATTATTACAATGAAAATAACTCATTTCTATTTGAATATTAGTTCAAATGTAATTTATTCCTGTGATCAAAGCTGTATTTTTAGCATCCAGTATTCAGTCACATGATCCTTCAGAAATCACATTTGGTGGAAACATCATTTATTTGCAATATTATAAATGCCTTTTGTCACTTTCGATCAATTTAATGCATCCTTGATGAATAAAAGTTTTTTTTCTTCCAAAAATCTCAAAACCTGTGAATGATATTATTTTACATAAAGATAATTATGCAAATTTTGACATTAAGACAATGAAGCATTTCATCCACACTATATTTTATTTTTATTTTACTATATTTTTGGCATTAGTGAGAATGGTAATGTGCTCAACTGTCATGCAAATAATGCCTGGTATAAAAATAGGCTTTATTTTCTACATTGAAATCATTTAATTTGGTAACACTATTTTAGTGTCCTTGTTACATGTTACATGTACATACTATATATTATAGAAACTATAAATTATGCATAATTACATGCAACTAGTCCTAAACCAATCCCTAATACTAACCCTAACTCTAAAGTAAGTATGTATTATTATTACTCAGTACATAAATGTATAATTACACTGTAACAGAGACACCTTAAAATAAAGGGTTACACTTTATTTTAAGGTGTCATTGTTACAGTGTAATTAAATACTGAGAAATATTCATTAACAACATGTACTTACTAAAAAGTTATGGTAGGATTAGGATTTGGTTGAGAGTTAGTTGCATGTAATTATGCAAATTTACTGTTATTACTATGGTAAGTACATGTAACATATGTAACGTACAAAACTTACAAAACTAAACTTACCCATACCACCACACCTGTCCCTAACTTTACCTGTATCCACCTCAATATCAGCAAAAGTGTTTTGCAATAAAATATGAACACAATAAGTACATTGTACTTATATTTTGATGTAAGTACATAGTAGTTAAGGCCACCTAATATAAAGTGGGACCCAGTCTTTAAAATAAGCGTTCCAAAAGAGTTTTTTTACAGTGCTGCCACAAAAGAACCATCCTGGGTTCCCCAAAAAAACTTTCAATTAACAGTTCTTAAAAGAACCATTTTGTTCTAGGTGAGAAGAGCATTTTTATAATCTAAAGAACATTTTTCCACTATAAAGAACATTTTGTGGAATAGAAAGGTTCCATGGATGTTAATGTTTCTTCATGGAACCATCAATGCCAATAAAGAACTTAAGAGAACTCAATAAAGAATTTAAGAGTGAATATATTGTATGTTGAAGTACCACTTAATAGGGTGCAAATTTATCCTTACCTCCATTCTATGGGAAAGTTACAGGATCCAGAGACGACCACCAGAAACAGGCCCAAAAAGAGAGAAAAGCACAAACAATATCTGTTTAATGTCAGAGTGTAACACATCCACTCTGTTGGCCTGACCATTCTTCAGTCATGCAGTGCTTGGCTCAATGTTTGTGTGTATGAAAGGAGGACAAAGACAGAACTTGGGGGGTCTTTCTGGAGATACAGCAGGTGTGAAGTTTAACGGCCCCTCCTGATTTCATGTGACAGGATTCAAGAATCTTCACAGAATGAACCAGTCTGACACACCGTCTTTCTTCAAAACTCACAACATTTTTTGGATACACACCCATATGAAATAAAACATTAGTCAGGCATTATCACAAATTTAACCCAGGTTGAGTGAGTATTATTTTGTGACTTTATTATTATCTCACTTTATTATAAGGTGTCCGTGTTACAGTGTAATTATACATTTAAATACTGAGTAATAATAATTAACTACATATACTATAGGATTAGGGTTAGATTAGGGTTTGGTTTTAGGATAGTTGAATGTAATTATGCATAATTTACAGATATTGCAACGCTATCTCACAACCAATTTGTATGTATTTGTACGAGGTGGCTAATTCGTATGAATTCGTACGAGGTGGCTAATTCGTACGAATTCGTACGACCTCATTCGTATGAATTCGTACGATTTGTCTAAACCGCAGTGACGGGTAGGTTTAGGGGCGGGGTTTGAGGTTAGGTCATTCGTATGAAATCATGCGAAATGACCAACTCGTCAAATACGTACGATTTAGCAAAAATCGTACCAATTCGTACGAGTGAGGTCATACAAATTCGTACGAATTAGCCAACTCGTAAAATACGTACGAATTGCCATGAGATCGGGTTGGATATTATTACAGTAACTACATATAACAGTATCAAGGACACTAAAATAAAGTGATACCAAATAAATATATGGACATGAAATACTGATTAGAGTTGAAATTGTTCTGTTTTACTATATGAGAAAAATCACATAATGATATGAAATTAGCACAGATATGTATGAAATCGGTTCCCTGGGGCAACAATCAAACATTTGGTTTAGCAATCATGATACGTTATATCTGTCTTTGCAAATGCTGATTGACCATTAAGAGTCAAATATTCTGGAGAGCCATGTAATATGGAATATGTGGTAGAAATGAACATCAGATAGACACGGGCATTACTCAGTTAATTCCATAATTAATTCCATATTGCTTAATCGCATTGTGTACATTCTCTACATGGCTAAAGCGCCACAATACAGCATTGGGGCATGTTTGCGCAGGGATGCATTTCAGGGCTTTGAGGAGGCAAAAGAACAGCTATGCAAACACAAGGGAAGCTAACTGAAGTCCTGGCACCAGAAACACAGCTGCTGAAACTTAGACAGCAGTCACATCATATTTACACAAAACAGCCAGAGAAGCATATGGCTGAAACAGTAGGTCACAGTGGGTGAGTGTTTACAAAGCCCCGTTTCATGGGCCTTTATTAACAGAAGCATTTCAAATTGATTTTGCTAAAACATTATGACTGGAGACATCACAGTATTACAATAATATAGGCCTACTGTGGCAGTAACCTGGAACAGTGACTGTTAGTTAGTACTATGACGTATATCACGGTACTAAATGAAAATGTATCTTTTTATTTGCATGGTACACTACTGTTCAAAAGTCGGTAGGAGTTTTTTTATGGTTTTGATGATCAGCAAGGCTGCATTTATTTGATCAAACATACAGAAACAACAGTAATATTGTGACATATTACAATTTAACCCTCTGGTGCTGTTCGATAATTTTTGACCGAAAATGTTATGTTTTGTTTTTTTTAGAATTTTGGCACTTGCTGTGTAAACATAAAAAAAAAAAAAATCATGGACATGATTCGAAAAGGGTTAATGGTCCTGAAAAAAATAGTCACACTTGTATTGTTCGCTGTCAAAAATGACTGCATTGGAAATGAATGGGAGATGAATTTCATCTAGTGGAAACGTTTGGTACTGCGCACAAACAAAATCTTACTGAAAGCTCATTTTTTTGAGATATCAACCTCAAATTTGGAAAACAGCTTGTTAAGATTTATGGCTTTGAGTTTCTCAGACTTTTAGAGTAAAATGTGTATAAATATATTTCATATAAACATTGAACATTTTATTTTTGTGCATTTTACATAATAATAAATGTAAAATTTTATAACTTTTTACTCAGTTTACGTTTTAAAACTTTTTTCACTTAATCTGCCAAAGAGATTGGTCTGTGCTCCAAAGCATTCAAGATCTCCGACAGTTTAAGTTGGAAAGTTCATTTTCAGGTCCATGCTCAAAAAGTGAATAAATGGATTATAACTACTGCATAAATATAATTTAGTTCCATATATCCCCTAAAAATACAAAATATTAAATAAAAAATATTATCGAATTAAAATATAGTACAACCAGAGGGTTAAATAACAGTTCCTTTTCAGTCTGTCACTCTCGACGTCACGTCTCCCTTCCCTCCTTCAGGGAACGAGGGTTACATACATAACCGAAACGTTTTCTATTTGTAATGTATTTTAAAATGTAATTTATTCCTGTGATCAAAGCTGAATTTCCTGCATCATTACTCCAGTCTTCAGTGTCACATGATCCTTCAGAAATCATTCTAATATGCTGATTTTCTGCTCAAGAAACATTTCTTCTTATCAATTGATTAATATTTTTGAGGAAAGCATGATACATTTTCTTAGTATTCTTTGATGAATAGAAAGTTCAAAAGTACTGAATTTATTTGAAATAGAAATATTCTGTAACATTATAAATGTCTTTACTGTCACTTTTGATAAATTGAATGTGTACTTGCTGAACAAAAGTACCCAAAACTTTTAAACACCAATGTACTTCAAAGAATACCATAGTATTACAATGATAAATGTTGTTTGCAAATGAATGTGGTACTTTTTTTGTAAGTGCATTTTGTCACGTCGGCATTATCAATTATAAATGCACATGCATGTACTATCATTTGGAGATCATTTTAAATCAATTATTTATAAAAGTGACATTTGAACCCAAGTCTAACAGCTTAACATCATGACAACCTTGTTCCAACATCCAATATAAAACAAATAACAGGCATTTGACAGAGATAACGGTTATGATAACAGTTGTCAAATATGTTTCATGTAACCTCTATATTCATGTGTTATAACCCACACTGTAAAAAAATGATCGTGATTATAACGGTAAAAGACTGTAAAAATGCTACGGTTAAAAACAATTAACTGGTTAACAGAAAGTTTCCGTACTATATACGGTGAAAAACTGTAATAGATCTAACCTTACATTTAATGTAAATTTAATGTAAATTTACAGTTTTTGGAAGTGAAAAAGAACAAGTCATTGTGTAATTTACAATGAAAAACTGTAAACTGACAATCCCAGAATTCCCTGCAAGACACTTCACATTTAATGTATTTTCGTTGAAATAACTGTTTCTTCTTAGTTTTTCTTAGTTTTTTTCTAAACAGTTATGTACATTAGGGTTTTATGTTACATTTAATGTTGTTAAATTAATGTTTATTGCATTTTTAAAATTTCATGTGTGTTACCATGATGGTGTTTAGTGTTTGTGTGAATGACACAGTGCATCTTCTATATATTAGTATTGTCCTCCTAAAAGCTGCTTGTGATGACCTTTGATTCATCATGTGACTCTCATCACCACTGTGATTGGTGGTTGTCAGTATATATACTCCTCACATAACAGATATTAGTATTTCAAGTTGCTAATTTAACATTATTTCAGTTAATTTAACTTAAATCTGTAAAACCTAAAATTTTGCTACCGTATTTTTTTACAGTGCATAAGCATTTACCAATGTATCCATACTTCATGCTAAATACCATAGTTACTACAGGGAATAAAATAGTTATTTGGTATTACCATACTGTCATCAAATAAATCAATTTAAATATTATAAACATTCTGAAATCTTCAAATGCTGTTTACAGTAAACCCTATTTTTATATAGTTGTAGTTATTTTTTACAGCTGAGTATCAATATCTCAGTATCTATGCAATTTTGCTAGACTCTATGGGACTTTTAGTGACAAAGCAATAGACAAACTATTGAAACTAGTAAAAGTATTTAAACTGACCTGAAACAGTTATTTTTGCTGTAGCTTTGACGGTATTGGCTCCTCCGCTGTGCTGGTTAGTAGCCTGACAGGTGTAGAGGGCTGGTTTATGCACCACTACATGCAAAACAGACCGTATGACTTCATCCACCAGTGTCTCCTCCACTGACGCTCCTGAAATCTACAGATAACAAAATACCATCAGCAACACCCTAACAACCATGATAAAATCACTGTAATGTCTGGCCTCTACAAATGCTAATATGAACAATATAAAAGAAACAAAAGACTATACTACCATTCAAAAAATTAATTAATATACAATTCTGCTGATGTGCGATCACAGGTGTGCATAGACTTTTCAAATATGGCTTATACAATCAACTTCTTAATTAAAACATTTATGATATTATTTTTAATAGCACAGAGATTCCAGCATATGCATTCTAATTGGAGGCTATTTGTATTTGTAATTATTACAAAATAGCCGCTAGTGTTCTTCACTGTACTTGTGCAGAAATGCAGAATAGAATAGAATAGAATAGAATAGAATAGAATAGAATAGAATAGAATAGAACTGATGGGTCAAATGCAAGTCACATGATTATTCCAACAAATATAACAAATCCCTCTATTTATCGTTTGGATGTGTTAAGACTCCTGCTATTTTGCTAATGTGATTTGTTGAGTTTATGAGAACATTATGAGAGCCTCTAGGAATGTCAGTCTCATGCTGCGATCACGGCTCTATATTTGACAAAGCGTGCATGCAGCTGATTTTAGAAGGCACTTCATCTGGCTCAAGAAAACTAATGAGCTGAGAGCCCTGCCAGAATGACACTCAGACGGTGTAATTTTAATCAATGGTCTAATAACATCTCATGGGTTTCAGAGATGTTCTAAGGGTCAGAGGTCACAGTTCGTTTATCAATCATCATCATCAGCAATGACAGCTCAAGCTGTTTATCATAGTAATGTTTTATGTATAAAATGTCTTTTCTAAATTATTAAATAACATTATCAGTGAAAAGAGCACCAAAGGCAAAGGACATAGTGTGTTTAATGATTTGGTCCAAGTAATTAGTGGATTTAAAAACAAATGTTCTACAAATACCAAAAAGATTGGATGGATTGTATTGGATGGACAAATTATTCTAATAACACATCATCATCGACAGCTGAATTTGAAATCGTACACCTAAATGCTTGTTAAAACAGTTTTGTTTATACAACATAATAATGATGACATTATTATTATTTTGAAATGTTGAAAATATATTTAAAAAAATGTAATAACAAAACAATCAAATAATAAAAAATGTAGATGCTCCAAACTGTCATGGTTGGGTTCAGATGAATATGATGAAAAAGGTTCAAACAGGTTTCTACAAACAAAAGTTTCTTTAATTAAAACATACTTAGGTAAATCCAATGCAGGAAGGCAGCGTAACAGCATGTAGCACACATACATAAACAATACCGGACATTGCTTGCTTAGTTGGGGACACTAAATATTCAACTATATTACTGATCTGCCCGCATTGACACTATATGATAACTGAACTGAGCTGGATGACATCACTCTTTTCTCCAGAGCGGCTGTACAGCCAAATCAAATTCTGTTGCATTATTTTCCTGTTTAACACTGTGAAGCTGCTTTGAAACAACCGGCATTGTATAAAGCGCTATATAAATAAAGGTGACTTGAGTTGACTTGAAATGAGCACAAATAGGAACTTAAATACACAGTGATGATGAGACAATGACAAACAGCTGAGCACATTAAATGAATAACCATGACAACAGATGCGGGAAGTGGTGAAAAACTGAACAAAGGAACACATGTGACTGAAAATAACAAACTAAAAGGTCATGATAATGAAACAGACAGAACAAAAACATAACGAACATGACATAACGTCCCCTCCTGGAAGGCGCGACCTTGTGCCAAAACAGAAGAGAGACCCAGGAGATGGCCATGATGGAGGTGACCCATGGCGGCAGTGATGAAGGGAGGAGACAAGGTTGACCTTTGAGGCCAACCGACTGAGGTGACACAGGGAGATGGTGAGGCCCAGGCGACGTCCGATGGACCGAGAGACTCAGTGACACTGACGGACAGGGAGACCAAAGCGGAGTCCAGGCGACGAGTGGCCGAGGTGGAACCAAGGGGCACAAGGACCAAGGTGACACCAGTGTACCAAGTACCTCGGTGGAGCCTGAGGGATGGAGGAGCCCAATGGAGCTGTATGGATGGAGGGATGGAGCGTATCAGACAGCCCGGAAGTCTAGTGGGGCGACGACTGACCAGGGCATAGCCAGTGGGACGAGGGAGCCCAGTGGAGCTGAAGGGACGATGGTCCCAGGTGGAGCAGAGGGGGCGAGGAGCCATGGTGTAGCCAATTGGTTGACATTCCGAGGCGGAACTGAGGGCTCAGATTAATGAGGCGGAGCCCGGGACTCCTCACGCCAGAGCAGAGCTGTGGACCGGAAGCTCCCAGGTGGATCAGGACTGCATGGCAGGGCTGAGAGTGAGGGGCTGAAGGGAGCCAGCAGAGGCAAAGCCGAGGGAATGGCTGGCTTTGGTGGAGCATGCAGAAGAGGAAGACTGGGTGTGGATGAAGGCTCTGTGATGGACAGGACTGGTGGTGACGACGAACTCTCTGTGATGGACAGGACTGGTGGTGACGACAAACTCTCTGTGATGGACAGGACTGGTGGTGACAATGAATTGGTGCTGGACAGGTCCAACGTCGATGAAGGCATTGAAGATTCCGAGCTGGGCGGGACCAGTGGTGATGAAGAAGACAGAGGAGACGAAAATACATTTGTCCAGGAAGGGACCAACAGCAGAGAAGGTTCGTGGGTAGGCAGTGTGGGAAGCACTAAACCTGACTCCCAGTCAATCAGGTTTTTCTCCTCATCTATCACCACCAATATTCTCCACAGGCATGGATTTTGTGGCAGGCTCACACACCTGGTCAGCCGGGACTTCAGGCTTAGCTTCTGGGACGGACTTGGCAGCTGGCTCTGGCTCCGTTGTGGGCTTAGGCTCAAGCTCGATGTCCGTGGCGGGTAATGGTTGGGTTTCACAGTCTGCGGTGGGCTCTGGCTCCATATCTGTCGTGTTGCAGGATGATGGTGGGTTGAGCTCTGGGTTGGGCTATGAGTGGTCCACTGGAAGATCTTGGGCAGGTTGGGTTGGGACGAGTATAGATGGCTCCTCCTCAACAACAAGTGGAGAACCAGCCACACACAGTGAATACTCTATGTAATAATGCTTATTATTTGAGTACATAAACTCAATGCTGAGTTTTGTGATTTTTAGTCCTTGTCTTCTATATGCTAGTTTATAACTAAAAAAATATGTCAACAGAAAGGGAAAACAATTATTTGCACATACATGAAAGCAAATCTTATGCAGTGTGCATATATTAGTGCAACCGAAGTATGTTCATTTTCTATACTGGCTGATGCTAAAAAGTCATGTAGCACCAGCTATATCAGACTTGATTGTGTTCAAGGTGAAGCTGCCTCCCCCAGAGAATGGGGTCCCCTAAGTAGGAAGCTCCCTCACAGTAATAAGGTTAAAGCTGCCTCCCCCAGATGTTGGGGTCCCCTAAGCAGGAAGCTCCTTTTGAGTTCAATGGGTTGAAGCTGCCAGATATTGGGCTTTTGCTCATTAAGCAGGAAGATCCCCTATAGTAATACGGTTGTAGGCTGCCTCCCCCAGATATTGGGGTTTGGAAGCTCACTTGTATCTTATTTAGGGTCGAGTGCAGATCAGGACTCTCACCAGACTTTTTTAAATTGCTGCACCCCTTTGAGTTTCGTCCTATCTCTAGAACCCAAACGGAAAGTGGCTTTCACCCCAGAAAAACCCTTTTTGGTGTAAGGCATCTTTGGGAGTGCTGTTCCTCTGGTCTTGAAGCAGGTTCCTTGGTTCCTGAGCTCTTTCGATCTCTAGAATCCAATGGGAAGGTGCTTTTTCGCATCAGTTTGTGAACCATTCTTGTTGTAGGGCACCTTCGGGAGTGCTGGAGTCTTGAGGACTGGGTTAGATAGTGATTTCGAGTGGTTGTAGCTAGCACTTTGTGGGCTCCCCTTGATTTGCCAGTCTTTAGGATTCAGTGTCGAGTAGAACCCTTCCCCATTAACAGAATTCCTTTCATTAGGGTCCTCCGTGCCCTGGGAGAAGCTCAGGCCGATCTCTAGAACCCGACAAGAAGTGGTATTTCGCCCCAGTCTGCGAACCCTTTTTTGTAGGGCCCCTTTGGGAGTGCTGGAGTCATCAGATCTTGGCACGGGACTGCAGTATCTTGAGTGATTGAAGCTAGCTTTATCAGCAGATCCTCAGGGTCGAGCGTGGAGTTGCCCTTCCCTACTGTTTAGGGTCTTTAAGTTGGCTCCTTTGCTTCCCTGGCATGAGCTCAGTCCAATTCCTGGAATCACATTTTTTAGACAGCGATAACGAATAGTAGTAGCTTGCAATTTGACACCTCCGCTTGGTAAGTGTGTCTTTAGAGATGAGTGTGAGTGGTACTCCCCTCATTACTGAGGGTCGTCATGCTGATTCCTCCGCTCCCTAGAGCTACCCATCTCTGAGCCCCGATGAGAAGTGGCGTTTTGCCTTTTTGCATCCCTTCTCGTTGGCAAGCAACTTCGGGAGTGCTGGTCTCTTGAGATTGTGACTGTAGTCAGACAGGTGTGAACACTTTTCTACAGAGGTGTCTAGGGGTAGAGCTTGCTCCCCTAGTGATAGTGACAGGTTAGGAAATTGACTTACACCCTGAGCCAGTATTCCTTTAAAGCTAACATCTAATATATAAGGCTAGCATTACCAGACCTTTAAGCTCTGCCTTTGGGACAGGCACTGGCACCTGGCCCGGTAAGGCAGGGAAGAAAGTTAAAAGGCCGGGACTTTCCTTGCATAGGGTATGCAGCTTGGGTGGTGGCTGTAGGGAATATTGTCAATGGCAGTCCAACGATGACCTGAGTTGGGGAATTGTTTGACTCCGGCATCTAAGTCCATAGAGTCCTAACTTGAGTGCTTAGTCACAACCAATCAGGCAGTCATTCCCCTCAGTATGGCGTAGTGGGTATTTGTTCCCCATAGCATCTTGCCAGATGCAGTGTAAGTTCCCATTCGAAAAGGGAACGTCTCAGTTACAAATGTAACCCTGGTTCCCTGAGAAGGGGAACAAGACAATGTGTCTTGTTGCCATGACTCATGCTTGTCTGCTTACGTCTCCTTCAGACAAAGAAGTTGATGACGTGTACTACAGGAGCCCTTTTACTCACGGTCGCACAGGTAGTGACATCATGAACTGCCATCAGCCAACAATATCATCGCGTTTAAACACGTTTCAGACACTGGTCACTCTGATGATGTTCCCCTTAGTGTCTTGTCAGATGTAATGTCACTTTCAACTTCTCAGGGAACCAGAATTACATTTGTAGAAGTTTTGTGACTTTTATTTAACTCCACTTTTAGACATACACTCACAAACTTCCCTAAGCACTTTCCCTCGGGAGAAACCATACCGCCGTTTTGAAGTGCGTTCAACTTCGTCAAGTTGGTAATGAGGGAAGTTTATTTGGACAGACCCTCGATCACTTGAATTTGACAGAGGGAGCGAGTCTACTCAATATGTACACTTCAGGCAGATCAACTTCAGGCAGACCACAATGCTACATGATTGTGACATCACAGCAGATCGCGCTTAATTTACCCCCACCCACTGTGTACATCGGACACCACTGTGTACATCTGAGTGAACGAGATGGAGGGAAGGAGTTAGTGAGGGAAGGATGCTTGTTTACAACAAAAAAAAATCCTGTTTCGATAGGAAATGTCAACACAAAAGGAAAAAAAAAGTTGCACATGCATGGAAGCAAATCTTGTGCACATACTAGCGCACATTCTGCAACAAAAATCTTCAACAGAAAAGCAAGTGGAGAAAAAATTAGAAAATCAATGAGAAAATCATGCAAAACAGAAAACAAAACACAATAGGGTGAATAGTGTGGTTAGATTTACAGAAAATAGAGTGTTTGGGCAGTCAAGGGTTAAACCCTTCTGCATCTATACAACCTCACCCGAAAGGTCAGTCTTTGCTTTAGTCCTTACTGCTCACACTGTTGTTACATATCGTGCCAAAAAATAGAAGTTTCAACCACCGTCGCTTAGCCGAACCAATATTTATCTACTCATATCTAAAAAGAAACTGCATTAAGATATGATTGCTGGTATCCAAATGAAAACAAAGACAGCACAGCTTGTTCAGATCTACTCTTTACACCCCCTGACAGAAGCCTGAGAAATTTGAACCTTGGACTCTCTTGGATTTAAAAACGTACACGCTTGTTTGCAGACAATATCTTCACATAAGACTGCTGATCAGGTTTCGGTTCCCTTTGTTTCTGTCTACCAAAATCCACATCCAAAAACAATCCCGAATAATGATAACAGTGCAGAGGTGTTTTGAATTCTTTTCTTGATCTCGATATGGCTTAAACTTTATTGCTGAGGTCCGATCAGCGCACTGAGGAATGATTGTAGTTTGAATCCTGTGTCTTAGTGACACCGACCAAAGCATTTACAGAACGCAGGCCTCCCATCATTGTACTGGCAGCACATTTGAGATATGCCGTCTGACATTTAACATGAATGTACTGAGCTTTGCTGTCTGTTCCAGCAAGATGAGACGAAAGTACAATTAATTTGCTCCATAGAGCCAAAGCAAGCATGAAGAGCAAGAGATAGGTGGAGAGGAAGTTTGAGGAGGAGAAAGAAAAATGACTGTAAAGTATCTTATAAATTAGAGGATTTACCGTATTGCCATTTTCAAGCCAAGTTATAGATGGGATTGGGTTGCCAGTGGCATTACACTCTAATGTAACCTCTGATCCAATCTGAACTTTCTTCTCCTTGGGAACTTTCAGTAACTTGGCAGGAGCTATAGGAGAGACAATGAAAAATTAGAAAACAGAAAATATTTTTAAAAGCTTAAAACACATTTTAAGTTCTTAGAAATGTACCCTTTGTATACATGTTGGTTTTATATAGTTTTTTTTGTTTTTTTTAAATATTATTTTCTTGTAAAACATACTCCAATAGTCAGTAATCTCCAATAAAAACATTTTTATGTGGTACAGTATCAACTTAAATGTAATAAAATATTAGCACATTATAAAAATATACCGTTAAACCAAAAAGTTTAAAAACATTTTTAAGTTAAAAAAAATATTTTGTACAAATACCATTAATTACTAACAAAAAATATGACATTGTACAACCTGAACTAACTTTGCCTTGTCATAAAAAAGTCAAATGATGTCAAAGGAACTTTTAATTGTTAACTGACTATTAACTGCTGGTTGCACCACACAAAATATGTTGTATTTTCCCCACAGGTACATTAGAATTTGACCATTTTCTAATATTAATAAGCAGTGAAGCAGAAAAACAAGTAATCTTTTTAAAACGAGTAATAATAGAATACATCAAACTACGTTTTACTAAAGTTTTTTAAAGAATGTAATTTTTTAATGAGGTGTTTTTCTTCACTTTATGCACTTTATGTTTTAAAGGCACTGACTATAAATTTGAATGCATTTTTTTTTTTTTTGAGAAAAAATAATAGAGATGACCAAAAAAATAAGAATAAATTAATAAGTAAAAATTGATAAGCAAGCCAGCATTATGTCATTGATGTATAAACAGACCTTAAATTGATACTTAAATTGTCTGAATATCATTGCATTAGAAAACCTGAATAGTACAAGAATACTTGAATTAAGGATCAAAGCTATTTTATGACATACCCTGTACTTCAATAGTGACTGGTTTGGAGTAAGCGATTCCAAAACTGTTTCTGGCCACACAGCGATACTGCCCAGCGTCCTCTTTCTTGATGCTGTTGATTTTTAGGGAACCAGATTCCAAAACTGATATTCGACTATTAACCTACAAGACACATGAAAGATGGAGATGCTCAGAAAACACACAATGATTGAAAACGTCTCGGTTACGTATGTAACCCTCGTTCCCTGAAGGAGGGAACGGAGACGTACGTCGGACGTCACCGACGAATTGGGATCACTTCTGGGAGCCCCTATCAGCTTCGAGTGTATAGAGAACGGGCCAATGGCCATTGGCGTGCGAGATTTGCATCTTGCACTCCGCCCCGCATCGCGGGTATAAAGCGGAAGCGGATGCAGCGCACATTTGTTTTTCACTGAGGAGCTGAACTAGTGACTCGGCCGCTGCAGTGATGGTACAGCAACTGTGGCGACGGGACGTACGTCTCCGTTCCCTCCTTCAGGGAACGAGGGTTACATACGTAACCGAGACGTTCCCTTTCAGTCGGTCACGTTCGACGTACGTCGGACGTCACCGACGAATTGGGATCCCTATGGAAAACGCCACAGTTACTACCACTTCCAGCGCCCAGCGAAAGCCCCTCAGACCCCCGTCTGTTCGGGGCGGGGAACTTATGCAGGGAGAGTCACTGCTGCTGTTCCGCAAGACCCACTCAGCAGAGTATTGGATAACGCTGGGAAAGCGTGCCCCGGGGGGCCGCTGCGGAAGCCACATCCTGCCCGTAGGGAGGTATCATGTGGAATATACATGTATGGACTGGCCGTGGGCAGTACAACATACGGAAGTCCCAGGGGTGGCCCCGGCCAATGCAGGCGGGAGACTACACCGCACAGAGACGGCAGAGCGAGCTCTGCCAAGGGAAAGACACGGGCTCGCCGTAGGGAGCCGTACCGTGGAAGAATACACATATGGGACCGCCGTAGGGGTCACAACATATGGATACCCAGCCTAACACAAGTTCCACCAATGCATACGAGTATTAGACCTGGCGTCGGACGCTCCGCCACGTCTGACTGCCACGGGTTGCGGAGGACTCAACAGGGTTCGCCGTGCTGGGGAACTCGACTGGAGCATATCAGCGCACGTATCCGGTCCATGAGGAGGGGAATGGCGCAGCAAGCCGACACTAGAACGGGCCCTTCGGTGTTACTGGCTATTTGAAGCGAGCACACGGGAAGAGACCGGCTCTACACGGAGGCTATAGAATCTAGCGAACGTGTTAGGTGTCGCCCAGCCCGCAGCTCTACATATATCTGTCAGCGAGGCGCCGTGCGCCAGCGCCCAGGAAGAGGCCACACTCCTAGTGGAGTGGGCCCTCAACCCAAGCGGGCAGGGCACGCCTTGGGTTTCATACGCCAAGGCGATGGCATCCACTATCCAGTGAGCCATCCTCTGCTTGGAGACAGCCTTTCCCTTCTGCTGGCCTCCGTAACAGATGAAGAGCTGTTCTGAGGTCCTGAAGCTTTGCGTTCTGTCCACGTAAGTCCGCAGAGCGCGAACGGGACAGAGAAAAGCCAGGGCTGGGTCTGCCTCCTCCGAAGGCAGCGCTTGCAGGTTCACCACCTGGTCCCGAAAGGGAGTGGTGGGAACCTTGGGCACATATCCGGGCCGGGGTCTCAGGATTACATGAGAGTTACCCGCCCCGAATTCCAGGCACGATTCGTCGACCGAAAATGCCTGCAGGTCCCCTACCCTCTTGATGGAAGCCAATGCAGTCAGGAGTACTGTCTTCCAAGACAGGATTTTTAACTCTGCTGACTGCAAAGGCTCAAAGGGAGCCCTCTGTAATGCGGTTAGCATCAGGGGCAAATCCCAAGAGGGTATAGAGTGAGGGCGAGGCGGATTTAATCTCCTCGCCCCCCTCAGGAACCTGACGACCAGATCGTGCTTTCCTAGGGACTTACCTTCGACCATGCTGTGATTTGCGGCGATAGCGGCAACATACACTTTGAGGGTGGAGGGAGACAGCCTTCGCTCCAACCCTTCTTGCAGGAAGGAAAGCACAGAGCCGATCGAACATCTTCGGGGGTTTTCTCGTCGAGAAGAACACCACTCGACGAACAGGTTCCACTTCAACGCGTAGAGGCGCCTCGTAGAGGGGGCTCTGGCGGAAGTGATGGTGTCTACCACAGTCTGTGGTAGGCCACCAAGAACCTCCGCGTCCCGTCCAGGAACCAGACATGGAGTTTCCAGAGGTCCGGACGCGGGTGCCACAGGGTGCCCCGTCTCTGAGTCAGGAGGTCCTTCCTCAGAGGAATGGGCCAAGGAGGTGCTGTCGCGAGGAGCACTATTTCCGGGAACCAGGTCCGGTTGGGCCAGTATGGCGCAACTAGCAAGACCTGCTCCTCGTCCTCCCTGACCTTGCACAGTGTCTGCGCAAGAAGGCTCACTGGGGGAAACGCATATTTGCGTAGGCCCTGGGGCCAGCTGTGTGCCAGCGCATCCGAGCCGAGGGTCCCCCCGGTCAGGGAATAGAACAACTGGCAGTGAGACGTGTCCGGGGCGGCAAACAGGTCTACCTGTGCGGTCCCGAAGCGACTCCAGATCAGCTGGACCACCTGGGGATGGAGTCTCCACTCTCCTGGGAGCACTTGCTGTCGTGAGAACTCGTTGGCTGCACGATTGAGCAGGCCCGGGATATGAATGGCACGAAGCGACCTCAGATGCTTCTGACTCCAGAGGAGGAGATGGCGGGCGAGTTGTGACATGCGGCGGGAGCGTAGACCACCCTGTTTGTTGATGTACGCAACGGCCGCAGTGTTGTCCGTACGGACCAGAACGTGCTTGCCTCGTAGCGGCCCTTTGAGGCGGCCCAGCGCAAGACGAACTGCTAACAACTCGAGGCAATTGATATGCCATTGCAGTTGAGGCCCCGTCCACAGACCCGAAACTGCAAGCCCGTTGTACGTGGCCCCCCAGCCGGTGGATGAGGCATCCGTGGAGACCACAGCATGCCTGGACACTTGTTCTAGGGGAACTCCTGCCCGTAGGAACGAAGGGTCCAACCACGGACTGAAGGTTTGGCGACACTTCGGTGTTACTGAGACACGGAATGAGCCGCTCTGCCACGCCCATCTCGGGACTCGGTCGTGTAGCCAGTGTTGAAGCGGCCTCATATGAAGCAATCTGAGCGGCGTCACTGCGGCTGCGGATGCCATATGCCCCAGGAGTCTCTGAAAATGTTTCAGTGGTACCGCTGTCCTGCATTTGAACGAATTCAAGCAGTTCAACACCGACTGGACGCGCTGCTCTGTGAGTCGCGCTGTCAGATTGACCGAGTCCAACTCCATACCGAGAAAAGAGATCCTCTGCACGGGGCAGAGTTTGCTCTTTTCCCAGTTGACCTGAAGTCCCAACAGGCTGAGGTGACTGAGCACCATGTCCCTGTGTTCGCACAACTGCGCCTTCGACTGAGCCAGAATCAGCCAGTCGTCGAGGTAGTTGAGAATGCGAACACCACGCTCTCTCATGGGAGCAATGGCCGCCTCCGCGACCTTCGTGAAGACGCGGGGCGACAGGGACAGCCCGAAGGGTAGGACTCTATACTGATATGCCCGTCCCTCGAACGCAAAGCGTAGGAACGGTCTGTGTCGAGGGAGAATCGAGACATGAAAGTACGCGTCCTTCAGGTCGATCGCTGCAAACCAATCTTGGGGACGGATGCACCTGAAGATGCGTTTCTGCATTAGCATTCTGAACGGCAGCCTGTGAAGGGACCGATTCAAGAATCGCAGGTCCAAGACTGGCCGTAACCCGCCGCCTTTCTTGGGTACAATGAAGTACGGGCTGTAGAAGCCTGTCTGGATGTGTCGCCGGGGCAGGATGTGTTTGATGGCCTCCGTCTGCTTCTGGACAGTCGAGAACTGCTGGGCAAAGCTCTCGACCGCGTCGCCGAACAGCCCAACCTGGGAAATGGGGGAGTCCAGGAACCGATACTTATCAGTCTCCCTCATATCGGCCAGGTTGAGCCAGAGATGTCGCTCCTGGACCACAAGAGTGGACATCGCCTGACCAATGGAACGGGCGGTGACTTTCGTCGCCCGGAGGGCGAGGTCCATCGCCGTCCGGAGCTCCCGGAGGAGCTCTGGGTCAGGTCTACCCTCGTGCATGTCCATGAGTGCCTGGGCCTGGTGCACCTGGAGCAACGCCATGGCATGCAAGGCGGACGCAGCCTGTCCACAAGCCTTGTAAGCCTTCCCAGTTAGACTGGAGGAGAACTTACAGGCCTTGGATGGGTGGCGTGGGTCTTCGCGCCAGGTGGAAGCGGACGCCGGACACAGTTGCATCGCAACCGCCCGTTCCACCGGCGGGATCCCCACGTACCCCTTGGCTGGCCCGCCGTCGAGAGTAGTGAGGAGGGAGGAGCCACTCAGCCGGTTTCTGGCAGAAAAAGGTGCCGTCTACGACCTCGTGAGCTCCTCATGCACTTCCGGGAAGAAGGGCACCGGGGCGGGACGCTGAGAACCAGCGCGAGCCGCCCCGAGAAACCAATCATCCAGCCTAGAAGGCTCGGGACACGGTGGAGGGTTCCACACGAGCCCGACCTTTTCGGCGGCCCGGGAAAGCATAGCCGTCAGCTCGGGGTCCGTCTCGGACAACGCCACTCTCCCAGAGGGAGGCAACGCAGCCGGGTCTTCATCCCCCGAGGACTGAAACTCCCCCTCCGATGCAGCGATCGACATCCTATCCTCTGCTGGAGCTCCAAAGGTCACCGTTGGACCACCTCGAGAGGGGCCAGCGACTTCCTCCGGAAGCTCAACCGGCTGCGGCACTACAGAGGGTTTAGGGGCCCACGGAGGCTGGCTCGGCGGGTGTGCCCTAAACGTGATCCTCAGGTCACCCTGGCTATTCGCCGAAGTAGGTCTATCCTGCTGGGCAGGGATAGCACTAGATCGGGGCATAGGTAAGGGGACTCCACCCCCCCGAAGGTAGGCGAGTCTCGACCTTACCGCCGAGATAGTCATGTTCCCGCAATGGGAACACGAGCTATCCACAAACGCTGCCTCGGCATGTTGAATACCCAGACATGTCTGGCAGCGATTGTGACCGTCAGCTGGTGACAGGGAACGACCGCATCCAGAAACGCACGGGTGGAATGACATCTTGAAAAAGACACAATTTCACACCCGTGTTGCTCTTTTAGAAGAAGCTCTTTAACGTGCTGAAGCACCCAGGAACAACCGCGGCAAACACAGGGGATAGTGCAGCCTGTGTTTGCACTCACCGTGGAACGCCCCCACCGAACCAACCGGGATGCTGTAAAAACAGCAGTTTGTTTCACCGATTTCGGTGAGCTCGCGGTTGTCACTGCACGTGCCTTCTCCCCAGCACAAAAGCCTCTTCTCTCGCTCTCTCTCTTTCTCTCTGCTGAGCAGGAACAGTCTTTCATGAGCTTGTTTGGCTCCGAAGTGAATGACAAATGTGCGCTGCATCCGCTTCCGCTTTATACCCGCGATGCGGGGCGGAGCGCGAGATGCAAATCTCGCACGGCAATGGCCATTGGCCCGTTCTCTATACACTCGAAGCTGATAGGGGCTCCCAGAAGTGATCCCAATTCGTCGGTGACGTCCGACATACGTCGAACGTGACCGACTGAAAGGGAACCATATTACAGACCCAATAAATAAATACTGAGAAGAATATTAAGTAGTAATACATTCCATTTACCTTAATCAAATCTTCTTCTTTAATCCAGGATATTTCTGGTTTAGGATATCCTAATGTTAAACATGGCAATACTGCTTTGGACTCCACAACCAATGTCATGTTAGTAGGATGTCTTTTGATTTGGGGCTCTGAAAAGCAAAAGCAATTGACAAAATCTTTTTAGCATTATCAGTGCTTACAGTAGTTATGGTATGAGTTATGAGAATATTTGAACATACTCATCTTCAGCTGTAGAGCTCCACAGCTCTTGGCTGGTTCTCCAACCCCATTGTTAGCAATGCAGCAGTATTCTCCATTGTCCAAATCCTTTACATTGGGAATGATTAGCATTTGGCCATTTTCTCGTATAATGTATCTGGAATCGTAATACCTGCATTCAAAAAGTAAATGTTGAACATACTTCAGAAAACATTGGTGTAGGGCTTTGCCAAGATCACTACTGAAGCTCTAACCTCTAAATCAATTTGTTTTAGAGAATCTTTTTTTAATCTTCATGGATAGCATAGGATAATTATCAAATTTATGAAGAAAGTTCTAACCGTATTGGGTAATTATTCCGCGTCCATGTAATATCGGCTTGTGGGTATGAATCAACCTCACAGATGAAAGTAGCATTATGATCCAGAGAGGCGTCCACTGTCTCAAGCAATGTTGTGATTCTGGGTGCTGGAATAAAGAAGGAAAGTGATTTCCGGTTACAGTGTGACAATTACATTTAAGACTTTAAGACTTAAGTACTAAGTAATATTAATTAACAACAAGTACTCACTATAAGGTTATGATTGGGTTTATGGTTAGTTGCATGTAATTATGCATAATGTACTGTTATTACTATTGTAAGAACATAAAACGTGTAACAAGGACACTGTAAAATAAAGTGTTAACAGTTTTTTTTATTCACCTTTCAGTAATTATTTTATGAAATAAGACAGGCTTACAAGAAATGCTTTATAGAATTTGACCCTAAATAATAATAAAGCAGACATTTTAACTGTTGTGAAACTACCTTTTCTCAACAAAATATTTTACATTCTGAACACTATACACAGCTGACCTCAGAGAGGTCCTGGGACGGAAAACATGCTTCTGATGGAAATAACTGCGAGAATGCAGTGCTAATGTTATCCTAAGAATAAATCCAACTGATAAGAAACACATCCCTCCAGTGACTGAGGGCAGAGTGGAGTTTAAGTCTCATTACACTAACAAAAACGCTTTTAAAGGTAACATGGTAATTTCAATGTTTTATTGTTTGTTTGTTTTTCTGGGATGTGTACCATAATAATATCATTTTCTAATGTGTATCATGATAATACCATGTTCCCTTTCGAGGGAACTCAACACTGCATCAGATTGACTCTATGGGAATGCTTCTGTGTAAGCTGGTGTCTGAAGCATTTGTACCAATGAAATTTGAAGTGGTCAGGTGACGACCTGTAAGCGAGTCAGCGGGACTTTAAATAGATGCACGAACATACGTAATCAGCTTCTTTGTCTTCAGGAAGCTGCTTTGTTTGATGTGTGTTATTGTTTGTCCTAGATTCCATCGATTAGGAGTTATTATGGCAAGCAAACAATTTAAAAGATGTGTCCCTCCGTGCACACGTTTTCTGACAGAGAATGATACACATGATTTGTGCGGCCTTTGTTTTGGAGCAGAGCACACGTGGTCGTCTCTTAAGAGAGGTAGCTACCTGCGTTGCGAGTATTTCACGCCTGGCATCTGTGCCTTGCGGTTTGGGTCCCGCGGCTGCCAAGACAGCTCAAAGATTAAGATTGTGGGGATCTCAGGTCAAGTTAGTGGAGAGATCTGGGACAGGAATTCCCCTTTATCAGTCTTCAACTGCTATCTTGGGAGTTCTAGGGACGGACCTGGAAGCACACTTTGTGGCCTCTTCCGGTCTGCCTGAGAATGTAGTAATGGACCAAACTGACTCAGAGGAGACGCATGTCTTTGAAGTAGAGGTGGAAACAGTTAGTGAGGCTGCCTCTTTCCATACCCTTGCATATGAGGAGTTGCTGGAAGTGTTGACCAGCAGCACAGCCAGATGGAATTTGGACTGGGGGGTGGACAAACCGGAAATCGCTCCAGGGAAACTCGATAAGCGATTTCTGCCAGGTCACAAACGTGCTGCTCTAGGGAGTCTTCTGTATCTTGTCAAGATCATGGGAACAAACTTACTCATCTCATGTGGTTACATCTCAATTCTTTAGTTATGCAAATATAACAGGACTGAGCGCGTTTGGGTACAAGAAGACGCCCCGGGTTAAAGGGACGTTTGCAAGCCATCTCTCCCCAGGCATGGCATTCTTTGAAGACTCCAGTCCTACCTTCTAAGCCTTGTCAGACCACACTAAAGACATATGCAACGGCCATTCGATGGCAGGCATGGTTAGCACAGAGTTGCATTTGTGGCTGAACCTCTTGGGGATCAGGGAGAGCGATAAGGTTACTCTCCTTGACACCCTGGTTTCGCCATCTGACCACTTTGGCACTGCAGTTGAGACTGTAGACAGGAGGTTCAGGGAGGCGAAATTTCAGTCACCATGACCCTGGTTCTTCAGCCCTGACCCTGGTTCTTTGCCCATGGCAATGTTGGCCTCCCTCCAGTGTACTAGCCTGGAGGTGGTCATGCAGACACCAGTTTTGTAGGCATGCATCTCTGAGGAGTCTATGAGGAGTATTGGAAGACAGTCAGAGAGTAAAAAAAAAAAAAAAAAAACCACTCTCTCGTGTCTCTCCGATATAATATTCCTGTTGCTGTGCAAAAATGTGGTCAAGCTGTTTATATGTCTGGCATGATAGAATCCACTCATCTTATGCCCCTTCAGCACTTAGCTGGAGGTGATAATTGGACATGGGTGTGGTTTGTTGCACAGATTTTGAGCTAAGGAGAAAGATTCATAAGCAACGGAATGGGAGAAGCCCCATTTGTAGATGCTTCCACGTGGTACGCTCCCTGTGGGAGTGACATCAGAGTTAAGATAATCGATTGAAACTTGAAGATGGTAGCAGTGCAGTAGCCTGCCCTCTTCCAGTTGGGAGATGTAGGCGGATGCAGCTGCAGCCTCCCTGGTTTACTCTGCTATCTCCTTTGTTCTCCCCCTTCGTTCAGAAGTTGATAATATGATCTACATGTTTGGCGATAAAGTCAGAAGTGTTTGTAGCTTAGAATGTACAGAGTGCTGAGCCTGGTGGCATTAGCAGCACAGTAGCCCACCCTATTCTAAACAGTAGTTGACTGTAGCTGCTTCCCCTCTAATGGTGAACTCCGCTGCCCTCTTCAGCACTGTGAGCTGAAGGTGAAGTGTCTATGTTTTCCTGTGATAGGATGGTGGTAGAGTCTGAGGTGTTGCACTCTGTCTGACCTGGGATGGTAGCATTATTGTTAGTCAACATCAAATATTTAGGCTACTACCTCTAGAAAAAAAAACTGGAGGGGCAACTGAGAAAGTGGGCTGCCAAAAAAACTAAACAGAACAAACATCCTGCTACCTCTCACCCTAGTCACCCTGATCTGCAAAAGGTTGCTGTATATAGAGAGTTCTAGCAAGGAGGCATGCTGGCGTTACACACCGGCCCCACCCAATGCTGGGGGAGGATGACAGACAATTTTACTTACGTGCCCACTCAGACTCGAGGAAGGGTATATAGATGGATGCTTTTCATTTAAACTCTCACCTCCATCTTCAATTGTTGAAGGGCAAAGGAAGTGGAAAAGGAACTTAGCCAACTTGTGTGGTCACAAGTACGCACACATCCACAGACAACATCCATTGGAAGAGGGCAGGTTACTATCCTAAGGGCAGTGTCGATGTTGGGTGGAGTTAGCGGTTGTATGTCCTCAGGCATCCTGCCTCAAACCCCTCAAAGTTATCTTGGAGTGCCAGTGTAAAGGTAGGGAGGTGACTAGTGTCCTGCTGACTAGCACTTAAGGTAGGGACACACCAAACAGATGCCAAAGAACTAGCGCTGATGAAAGCCGACTGTGTAAAAAAAAAAAACACAGTACCTGAACACACCAAAAGGGCTACAGGCGACTGTCAACTACCATGCGCGTTCTGCGCCTGTGTGTAAAGGAGATAACTGTCTATTTAAGCAGATATATTCGTCTATATTCGTCATTCAAAAAGGGAAAGTGAAACTAAGACTGCAGGTATACAAACTATAAACAAAGCAGTGCTTGCTTTACCGCTTTGAATATCAATCACGCTGATTACGTTCTTTATTCCACTCCGCTCATGTTATTATGAAAATATTTGTGCAGTGTTGCTCAGGGAAGATGACGTAAAATTAGAACAGCCTTCTGTCTGTGCCATCATGTCTTCTTTGCTTGCTTTCATCACTTTTGCTCTTGGTTACACTTTAATTTCGATGATCCACTTTAGACATTCTACTAACTATTAATAACTTTGCTTAACTATTAATATCTTTGGCCTGAATGGCAAGCATAATGTCTGGAGGAAACCAGGCACCGCTCATCACCTGGCCAATACCATCCCTACAGTGAAGCATGATGGTGGCAGCATCATGCTGTGGGGATGTTTTTCAGCGGCAGGAACTGGGAGACTAGTCAGGTCGAGGGAAAGATGAATGCAGCAATGTACAGAGACATCCTTGATGAAAACCTGCTCCAGAGTACTCTGGACCTCAGACTGGGGCGAAGGTTCATCTTCCAACAGGACAACGACCCTAAGCACACAGCCAAGATAACAAAGGAGTGACTACGGGACAACTCTATGAGTGGCCTTGAGTGGCCCAGCCAGAGACCAGACTTGAACCCGACTGAACATCTCTGGAGAGATCTGAAAATGGCTGTGCACCGACGCTCCCCATCCAACCTGATGGAGCTTGAGAGGTCCTGCAAAGAAGAATGGGAGAAACTGCCCAAAAATAGGTGTGCCAAGCTTGTAGCATCATAGTCAAAAAGACTTGAATTGGTGCCAAAGGTGCTTCAACAAAGTATTGAGCAAAGGCTGTGAATACAAACCCGATTCCAAAAAAGTTGGGACACTGTACAAATTGTGAATAAAAAAGGAATGCAATAATTTACAAATCTCATAAACTTTTATTTTTTTCACAATAGAATATAGATAACATATCAAATGTTGAAAGTGAGACATTTTGAAATGTCATGCTAAATATTGGCTCATTTTGGATTTCATGAGAGCTACACATTCCAAAAAAGTTGGGACAGGTAGCAATAAGAGGCCGGAAAAGTTAAATGTACATAAAAGGAACAGCTGGAGGACCAATCTGCAACTTATTAGGTCAATTGGCAACATGATTGGGTATAAAAAGAGCCTCTCAGAGTGGCAGTGTCTCTCAGAAGTCAAGATGGGCAGAGGATCACCAATTCCCCCAATGCTGCGGCGAAAAATAGTGGAGCAATATCAGAAAGGAGTTTCTCAGAGAAACATTGCAAAGAGTTTGAAGTTATCATCATCTACAGTGCATAATATCATCCAAAGATTCAGAGGATCTGGAACAATCTCTGTGTGTAAAGGTCAAGGCCGGAAAACCATACTGGATGCCCGTGATCTTCGGGCCCTTAGACGGCACTGCATCACATACAGGAATGCTACTGTAATGGAAATCACAATATGGGCTCAGGAATACTTCCAGAAAACATTGTCGGTGAACACAATCCACCGTGCCATTCGCCGTTGCCGGCTAAAACTCTATAGGTCAAAAAAGAAGCCATATCTAAACATGATCCAGAAGCCCAGGCGTTTTCTCTGGGCCAAGGCTCATTTAAAATGGACTGTGGCAAAGTGGAAAACTGTTCTGTGGTCAGACGAATCAAAATTTGAAGTTCTTTTTGGAAAACTGGGATGCCATGTCATCCGGGCTAAAGAGGACAAGGACAACCCAAGTTGTCAACAGCGCTCAGTTCAGAAGCCTGCATCTCTGATGGTATGGGGTTGCATGAGTGCGTGTGGCATGGACAGCTTACACATCTGGAAAGGCACCATCAATGCTGAAAGGTATATCCAAGTTCTAGAACAACATATGCTCCCATCCAGACGTCGTCTCTTTCAGGGAAGACCTTGCATTTTCCAGCATGACAATGCCAGACCACATACTGCATCAATTACAACATCATGGCTGTGTAGAAGAAGGATCCGGGTACTGAAATGGCCAGCCTGCAGTCCAGATCTTTCACCCATAGAAAACATTTGGCGCATCATAAAGAGGAAGATGCGACAAAGAAGACCTAAGACAGTTGAGCAACTAGAAGCCTGTATTAGACAAGAATGGGACAACATTCCTATTCCTAAACTTGAGCAACTTGTCTCCTCAGTCCCCAGACGTTTGCAGACTGTTATAAAAAGAAGAGAGGATGCCACACAGTGGTAAACATGGCCTTGTCCCAACTTTTTTGAGATGTGTTGATGCCATGAAATTTAAAATCAACTTATTTTTCCCTTAAAATGATACATTTTCTCAGTTTAAACATTTGATATGTCATCTATGTTGTATTCTGAATAAAATATTGAAATTTTAAACTTCCACATCATTGCATTCTGTTTTTATTCACAATTTGTACAGTGTCCCAACTTTTTTGGAATCGGGTTTGTATTTAAGTACATGTGATTTTTAAATTATTTGCAAAGATCTCAAACAAACTTCTTTCACGTTGTCATTATGGGGTATTGTTTGTAGAATTGAGGAAACAAATAATGAATTTAATCCATTTTGGAATAAGGCTGTAACATAGCAAAATGTGGAATAAGTGAAGCGCTGTGAATACTTTCCGGATGCACTGTAAGTATATTTCTGAGAAGTACATAAGTAGACTGAAAGTATACTTCCTTATTTTTTGTATATATAAGTATACTAATAGCACACTTGAATACACTTATTTTTTGTAATGAGGCTTTTGAGAGCAAAACGTGCTCATAGTGAATTTAATATGTAAAATATTAACAAAGTTAAATATTATTATAAACTAACATATGTGTGCTATGTATTTTTTATGTTTATGAGTACTGTGTTGTCAGCTTAGCAACATGCTAACACCAGACTGTTGAAATGAGTTGTGTCAAGTCTCTTCGTGAGTACTGCTATTTGTTTGTCACATGGAGTTGTGGCCTATGTAGGGTGGTATGTAGTCACCAATAAGGTTCCATGCTGCCTATTTATGCAACTAGACAGCTCAGGTTTTGGAACAGAACCAATGGTTGTGTATATGAATTTTTCATGAATTTTAGGTGCACAGAGTAACATTTAGTCTAATTTTAATTACAGCAAGACCAGCCTTTTACTATTATTCTAAGACATTGTTAAAGCCATTTTACGTAAACTTGAAATGTATGCCTCTGGATATCGTCGTTTTAGTTCTGAAATGTTTGCTCTTAATGTTACATAATATTTGTGTTAAGAGTCATTAAAACAGCATTAAACATCCACTATAAAATTCAAGGTCAGGTTGTTGTACTTCCCTGTCTGTCTGTCTTGTAATAAATGTTTTAGCTAGAGTTTCATTGTTTAGTCTGGCACTGTTACGTCAAGCCACATCAACTCCAGGAAGTTCTCGTCTTCTCATTTCTTTTGCAATCACACTTGATTTATTTATTTTTTTCTTCAAAGATTAGTTTCTTCAAAGGGAAATGCGACAAGATAAATAGCACTAGCTTAACCCCCCAGAAAAAAAAAGAAAACTGTAAAATGTATTAGTCCAAATCTTCCCTTTCGAGGTCATAAGCTCCTCTCACATTTAGAAACTGGACCAAAAATGGATGCACTATACTGTGCTCACTAATGTAATTATCACTAGTCCACATGTCACATACAGTATGACACTTGTGCTAATTCCAGCTTTGTAATACTGTATTAGCGAGATAATGCGCAAACTTCTGTTGTTGTCCCTGCACTTCAGTGATTTTTTAGTATTATTTATATAGTATTATAGTATTTATTAATATTTTAATTAGCTTTTATATTTTGTTTTCATTTTAATTTTAGTTTAACTTTTAGTAATTTTTTTTTAGTTAATAATTTAAACTTATTTATTTCAGAGAGTTGCCAAGACAACATTTCACATTTATAGATAACCTTTTCATTTTAATTTTAGTGTACGTTTTAGTGTTTTAGTCATTTTTATTATTTATTTTTTTATATTTCTTTTCAGCTTGATTTTTTTTTTTTTTTTTTCAGTTTAATTAATTTGAGTAATTTTAGCAGGCTACTTCAATTTAAAATTATTTCAGTTAGTTGCCAAAACAACATTTGAGGTTTCTAATCTAATATTTTTATTTTTATTTCAGCTTTATTTCAACTAACGATTAAAATAATGATTTTTAATAGTTTTAGGTAAAAATACCACTGTTGTGCTCTTTCAGTCACTTGGATATAATGTTAGTTGGTTACACTTTAATTTTGATGATCCACTTTAGACATTCTACTAACTATTAATAACTTTGCAACAACATGTCAACTAACTCTCAGTATTAGTAGACTGTTCGTAGACTGTTAGGTTGGGGTTAGGTTTTAATGTTTGGCTAAGTGGAATAAATTGATATGTAGTTGCAAAGTTACTTATAGTCAGTAGAATGTCTGTTGGGGAGCATCAAAACAAAGTGTTACCAGATATTAAGCAGACAGTCTACTAATACTCTAATGACTGATAGTTGACATAAAAACATAGTTGCAAACTTACTTATAGTTAGTAGAACATCTAAAGTGGACCATCGGAATAAAGTGTTACTGTCATGGAATATTTCATTGAATTGTCATCAGAAAGATTTTTTTGTGAACCAGACAGTGTAGTTACGTCATACCAGCAAGGGCTAACAGGGCATAACTAACTAGCAAAACAAGGATTAAACATGTCAGCCTGCTGGCTTCCCAGTTAGGCCTGCTGACAACTGCACACAACTCCTCTAAAACCATTCTGGGAGACCAGCTGAGCACTTTAGTTTGGTTCAAGCTTCTTCTTTTTCAGGAGGGAATGCAAAGTTATAGTCTTTTTAAGGTCTTTTCTCTGTCTAGTATGCAGATGAGTGGTGAAGCTGGAGCCTCATTAATTTACACCATGACTGTGCAAACCTCGTTTGCTGCCGGCTGCGTTTTCTCACGGGGATGCATTAGCACTCCGCAGGAACACAACCTGCCAATTTCCCAAGTGTGAATCAACGGATATATCACCTGTTTCTCGCAAGAGCTTCCAAGGACATCATCATCCCTGACCTGTTAGCAACAGCTCATGTTAAGATGCTTCTTAGGGTTGTGTAACAGCCTCCCTCTTTGCTTATCCAATTTGATGTAAACAAATTACTTCAGTACTTTTTTTCAGCTATTTAAGGAAAGGTCTAGCATAATTTGTTTGCAGATGCCAATTGCTTTTATAATTTGACATTCAGACATTTTTAAGGGATTCAAATGTCCAAATACTTTTTGGAGGCCATATATAAAATACTGAATACTGTTTTTAGGAAAAGATACTTGAATGATGGTAAAATCTAATTTTACAAGGTATACCTTGTACTTCAATGATAAGCAGTTTGGGGAAAGTCTTCAAGAGGACCTATGCTATTTTACATGTTCATCTTTCTTTAGTGTGTAATGTTGCTGTTTGAGCATGAAAAAGGTCTGCAAAGTTACAAAGAACAAAGTCCCTCCTAAGGCCCCGATCAAACAGAACGTGTTTTTCAGGTTTGAAAACGCGAGGCACACCGCACTGCCTTTTTTTGGTTGACATTTTTTTAATTTAGAAAAGAGAAGTGCAAAAAAAGTAAATAAAAATAATAATAATAATAATAATAATAATAATATTAATAATAATGGGCAGAGGCCTGTTTGAGTTGTGGTTATGGTAGGGGGCGTGGCTAGTTCTGGGCGGTATGACCAAAAATTTATATCACGGTATTTTTCAAAATTATACCGGTTTTAAGGTATATGACAGTATTTTTTTTCCCTATGCATGACCGGGTATTAACCGCATTTTCTACTGATTGAGAGAGGAAATACTGCAGTAGATTGACTTAGAATGCCCTATTTTACTGTCATGACGGGTGAATATTGTAGAAAAATTCCACACTAGATTTGATACAGGTTTGCAAAGCCCCACAAAATGATGCTGTGGGGAGACAACAACCAATAAAACACAGACCTGCAACTCACTCATTACAGACACATTAATATTAAAATAAGACCACGGAGAAAAAAAAAACTAAGTTGAATTAAGTTTAACACAGAAAGAACAAAGACGGTTACTTTTGCCCATTCTTTGAATTGTCAGTCTACATCATTGTCTTGTGTATCAGAATAATGTAATGCTGTAATGCGATCTCAGCTGTGCCCTAACTACAGTGCAACAGTGAAAAGGGACCCCTCTCAAATAGTGTCGCGCTGCGCCGCATCCCGAACATTGTTAAAGCGACATACACCGGTATTGCAGTATAATAAAAATTAATATCATAACAAAAATAAACACCGGTATTCGGTATGAACCGGTATACCGCCCAGCACTAGGCAGTCAAGTTCCTCCACACCAAACTCGCTCATCCATGTCTTTATGGACCTTGCTTTGTGCACTGGTGCGCAGTCATGCTGGAGCAGGAAGGGGCCATCCCCAAACTGTTCCCACAAAGTTGGGAGCATGAAATTGTCCAAAATGTCTTGGTATGCTGAAGCATTGAGAGTTCCTTTCACTGGAACTAAGGGGCCAAGCCCAACACCTCAAAAAAAAAAAAAACACACCATAATCCCCCCTCCTCCAAACTTTGCACTTGGCACAATGCAGTCAGACAAGTACCGTTCTCCTGGCAACCGCCAAACCCAGACTTTTCCATCGGATTGCCAGACAGAGAAGCGTGATTCGTCACTCCAGAGGACACATCTCCTCTGCTCTAGAGTCCAGTGGCGGCGTGCTTTACACCACTGCATCCGATGCTTTGCATTGCACTTGGTGATGTGAGACTTGGATACAGCTGCTCGGCCATGGAAACCCCCTTCCATGAAGCTCTCTACGCACTGTTCTTGAGCTAATCTGAAGGCCACACAAAGTTTGGAGGTCTGTAGCTATTGACTCTGCAGAAAGTTGGCAACTTCTGTTGGCAAATTCACTGAGCTCCTGAGAGCGACCCATTCTTTCACAAATGTTTGTAGAAACAGTCTGCATGCCTAGGTGCTTGATTTTATACACCTGTGACCATGGAAGTGATTGGACACCTGAACACCTGAATTCAATGATTTGGAGGGGTGTCCCAATACTTTGGCAATATAGTGTATAATTGTTCTACAGTCTATACAATTACATCAGAAGTAACTGTAATTAAATTACAGAAATCCCTTACTTTACATTTTTCAAGGAAAAAGTTATTAAATTACAGTAACTAATTAGTAACTTAGTAACTAGTTACACCCAAAACTGGTCTCCTTTAAGGATTCCTTGTGCTATAAATGTTAGTCTTGGTTACTTTTGCTGCATTTTTAATTCCTGCTTTCAGTATTGTACATCAATATTGTCCTGTTTCACAAGTACCTTCGTGTGTGAATGACATTTGGTGTGATACCAAGAAAGACACTGTATGCAAAGGGTGATAAGGAACATTCATTTTCATTCCGCAGGACATTGACAGCCAGATGATGTGTGGAACAGCTACTGATGCTATTAATTTGACTGAGGTAGTGTGTATGTCAATATCAAATTTATACCTAACCATCTGATTGCATACCATTTTGGCATCATCTATTGAGAGAGTGAATTATAGAAGTGGTTCTCAACTGATTTTGCTCCAGGATCCAAATGGACATTAAGTGGTGTCGCTACCGAATGTAACCTACAATTAATGTAGGCTGGGTCATATTTCCTTTGACCTTTTCATAGTTGATGGTTTGTTAGGATGAATGCATGTCAATGTACCAAGGAACAGATGCATTTGTGTCAAAATACTGTAAAGTTTGATTAGATGCAACTTTTGATGTCAACAACAAAAATATATGAGGAATGTTTTCTTCTACCCTTTTTAGACAATGTATCCAACTACGCAAAATTCCATGTTAAATTGTTTATTTTATCAATTGCATTCAGAACAGACCAACTATTTTTGGGTCTTGACTGTGGGAATTTAGAACCATTAAAAACCTTGGGAATTTAGAACCATTTCTGTTTGTTAAAACAATTTCCATGATGTTCGTTTTAGTTATGTTAGCAGTAAGACAATAAAAAACCACACATTTTTCAGTCCCATTTTATATTAGGTGTCGTTAACTACTATCTATTTATATAAAAAATGTTTGTTACAATGTACCTCTTGTGTTGATGTTGCAAAACACTTTTGCTGATATTGAGGTGGGATACGGGTAACGTCAGGGACATGTTTGGTGGTATGGGTAGGTTTAGGGTGGGATAATGTAAGGGGAGGGTCAACAGTGTAAATGTAATTAAAGAAATTAATTACAGATGTAGATGTAATTATGCAGGTATTTTTAAATATAAGTAAAATGCAAAAGCATGTACACTATGTACACAATAAGAGCATTGTATCAAATGCTTAATTTAAATGTTAGTACATAGTAGTTAAAGACACTTAATATACAGTTGGCCCCATATTTCTATTGCAGTGTCAAATGAATTTTTATCTGCATCTTCTACTGAATGGCTCAAAAAGATTTTTTGGCAGTGAAATTCAGTCATTTCAATGGGAATCCGCATGATTTCGCATGAGGGTTAAAGATTCCCCACGCAAATTTTGCAGTTGGTTTAGTTGGTCACACAATTTTGCTGCTTTGACCAAGAGAAAGCTGCTTGGTTTGAAAGTGACTTCTATATACATATGTTCATCTACACCATTAACAATAGACAATTGACCTTCGCTTGCCCATGAGATTTCGCCAAAATTTCTCTAATGTGACCGCATCTTTATACACTGACTTGTGAGATCATGTTCATCAATTTGAAATTAACCATTACATTTTGATGTTGTATTTAAAGGAATAGTTCACCCAAAAATGAAAATTCTGTCATCATTTACTCATCCTCAAGTTGTTTCAAACCTGTATGAATTTCTTTGCTCTGCTGAAAACAAAAGAATATACAGTGGGGAGAACAAGTATTTGATACACTGCCGATTTTGCAGGTTTGCCCACTTACAAAGCATGTAGAAGTCTGTAATTTTTATCATAGGTACTCTTCAACTGTGAGTGACGGAATCTAAAACAAAAATCCAGAAAATCACATTGTATGATTTTTAAGTAATTAATTTGCATTTTATTGCATGACATAAGTATTTGATACATCAGAAAAGCAGAACTTAATATTTGGTACAGAAACCTTTGTTTGCAATTACAGAGATCATACGTTTCCTGTAGTTCTTGACCAGGTTTGCACACACTGCAGCAGGGATTTTGGCCCACTCCTCCATACAGACCTTCTCCAGATCCTTCAGGTTTCGGGGCTGTCGCTGGGCAATACGGACTTTCAGCTCCCTCCAAAGATTTTCTATTGGGTTCAGGTCTGGAGACTGGCTAGGCCACTCCAGGACCTTGAGATGCTTCTTACGGAGCCACTCCTTAGTTGCCCTGGCTGTGTGTTTCGGGCCATTGTCATGCTGGAAGACCCAGCCACGACCCATCTTCAATGCTCTTACTGAAGGAAGGAGGTTGTTGGCCAAGATCTCGCGATACATGGCCCCATCCATCCTCCCCTCAATACGGTGCAGTCGTCCTGTCCCCTTTGCAGAAAAGCATCCCCAAAGAATGATGTTTCCACCTCCATGCTTCACGGTTGGGATGGTGTTCTTGGGGTTGTACTCATCCTTCTTCTTCCTCCAAACACGGCGAGTGGAGTTTAGACCAAAAAGCTCTATTTTTGTCTCATCAGACCACATGACCTTCTCCCATTCCTCCTCTGGATCATCCAGATGGTCATTGGCAAACTTCAGATGGGCCTGGACATGCGCTGGCTTGAGCAGGGGGACCTTGCGTGCGCTGCAGGATTTTAATCCATGACGGCGTAGTGTGCTACTAATGGTTTTATTTGAGACTGTGGTCCCAGCTCTCTTCAGGTCATTGACCAGGTCCTGCCGTGTAGATCTGGGCTGATCCCTCACCTTCCTCATGATCATTGATGCCCCACGAGGTGAGATCTTGCATGGTGCCCCAGACCGAGGGAGATTGACCGCCATCTTGAACTTCTTCCATTTTCTAATAATTGCGCCAACAGTTGTTGCCTTCTCACCAAGCTGCTTGCCTATTGTCCTGTAGCCCATCCCAGCCTTGTGCAGGTCTACAATTTTATCCCTGATGTCCTTACACAGCTCTCTGGTCTTGGCCATTGTGGAGAGGTTGGAGTCTGTTTGATTGAGTGTGTGGACAGGTGTCTTTTATACAGGTAAAGAGTTCAAACAGGTGCAGTTAATACAGGTAATGAGTGGAGAACAGGAGGGCTTCTTAAAGAAAAACTAACAGGTCTGTGAGAGCCGGAATTCTTACTGGTTGGTAGGTGATCAAATACTTATGTCATGCAATAAAATGCAAATTAGTTATTTAAAAATCATACAATGTGGTTTTCTGGATTTTTGTTTTAGATTCCGTCTCTCACAGTTGAAGAGTACCTATGATAAAAATTACAGACCTCTACATGCTTTGTAAGTAGGAAAACCTGCAAAATCGGCAGTGTATCAAATACTTGTTCTCCCCACTGTATTTTGAAAAATGTCGGTAACCAAACAGTTAATGGACCCCACTGACTTCCATAGTATCCATAGTATTTTTTTTCTCCCTACTATGGGAGGCAATGGGGTCCATCAACTGTTTAGTTCCCCATATTCTTCAGAAAGAAATTCATACAGGTTTGGAACAACTTGAGGGTGAGTAAATGATGACAGAATTTTCATTTTTGGGTGAACTATCCCTTTAAAGCTCGTGGGACATAAATCATTGTCGTAACTGAGAGATTGCTCATATGAGAGTGTGTATTAACTCTTTCCCTGCCAGCGTTTTTGATAATTTTCACAAAATTTTCATGGCCCCCAGAATATATATCTGTAAATATCTGAACATAGAATATAACAAAAGAAAGAACAGAGCCTCTGCTTTAAAAAAAAAAAAAAAAAATCTAGCTGCATGCATTCTTTTTTTTTATCAACACTTGAATGTCATAAAAAAAAAACATTTTGAACAAAAAGCTGAGAAAATCTTGTTTTTGCCAAAGACTACGTCTGAATGGGATTCAGAACGATGATCAAAACACAGATGGAGTAGATCGAGTCCATCAAAATCCTTAAAGCTTCACAGCTCTATAGCTTGTCCTGGGTCGACATTTCATTCTGTAAAGTTAGGCAGTTTTGATTTAAATGCTGTTTAATGTTGATGATCGCGTTATTTTACATGTGCAATGCTTCTATTGCTTGTTTCTGCCTCTTTTTCGCCTGTGTTTTGATCTTTCAGAAGATGCGTAATAGCGCCCCCCTACGGTATATCTGTCAAAACATGGATTGCAATGTCAATGATGGGGAAAGAGTTAAATATATATATATTTACATATAAGAGTTTTGTCTATTAATAAATGGTATTATTACCACTGGTTTTGTGTAGTATATTTGTTATGTTTTTAGTTATCAATTATTATTCAAGTACTAAAAAATCATTAATGTAATCGTTATGATTCTTATCCCTAGTCACGACCCATCTGTTGAGAACCATTGCTTTAGAAAGTCAGAGTAAACTTTCTTTATAGTTGTTTTTGGTGAATGTGAAGCAATTGTGTGCACAAATGATAATGTAACTTCTGCTATATATTGGATTGGAAGAATATAAAATTTTCACCACTGTGTTTCTGGCTATATGAAATACACATTCCATATCTCTCAAGCATAGCCTTCCATATGCATCCAATACATTACCTCAGCAATGCCATACTCAAACAATCTCAATCAATATTTTTCCAACAAATTCTACAAATCATTCCAAGGTGTCACTGTGTTTGCTCTTAGTAGAATGATTGATTTTAGCATGCTGTCCAAAACCAATATGCCTTACTTATGACCTCATAAGTTATTTTAAGATGTCGATTAGTAACCGCATGAATGTATCTTAAGAAAATCCTTTGGCGTACAGTGTATCTTCCTCATCTGGAACCCAAAACCATTATAAACATTTCCAGTTGGAAGACATTGAGGTTCAAAGCTCTGAGGTCACAACTATGCTTTAAGGTTCTCCAAAAGTCATATGTAAAAAATTATACTTCAGGCTTGACGTGGCCTCACAATTTAAATCATAATTACAAATCAAAACCCATCTGTCAACGATTCTGAGACTGATACTGTAAAACACTGTAAATGATTTAATACAATTCTGGTCTGTAATTGCTTCTCTCAAATGGTCAGGAAAACAATAATAAATGTTTATTCACTGAGGGAAAAATGTGAGAATTTTTTTATTTTCCTTGATTTAAAAATGAAAGGTTTGAAGCGCTTGAACATGGTGTGCATATTGTGAAACGAACATGCTGCAAGCTTTCGTCCTCTGCTTTAATCTATGATGACACAAAGTATTTGTTATGAATGGCCATTGATACTGCTATTATTAATACAGCAGCACATGTTGTATCAAGGCACAGTGGCTGCTGTCAAAAACAGATCCTTTCATAACAAACGTTTGACACTTTGTCCATTACTGTAAATATTGCCATGCATGAAATATTTTATGTAATGCTTTATAGATGTTTATGTGCATTTCACACACTGTAAACAAAAAAAGTTGCTGCTAAATTTTAAAAACAATCAACTTGGATGTTTAAGTCATTTCAACTTAAATTATATTAAACTGATTCTTGTATAACTTATGAATTGAATCTTGTATAACTTATTAAAAAAAAAGTTGAAAATTGCTTGGTAACACTTTATTTTAGGGTTCAATTCTTGGGTAACACTTTATAATACTGTTCCGTCATTAATGAATAACTACACAGGAACAAATGAGTTACGCAATATTAACATTATAGTAACTACTATTAACTAACAAGAAACTCTGATTAACAAATTAATAAGTAATAATGCTCAGTTGAATGTGGTAGTTCACTATTAGCTAATCAATAACTACTATTTTTTTCATAACTCCCAGAGGACTACTAAGAACTACTATATACAGGTTCATAATTAACATGAATAATGCATAATATATAATTAATTCTAAAGTGAAGGTAATTATAACCCATTAGTAATGGCTCAAGTGTTACTACATCCTTCTAAAGGAATTACTAATTATTTGGATCAGTATTCTAAAGTGAAAAACATAATAACACTCTAGTAATTACTGAAATCATTGTACGCTTTTGAGGTTTTTGTACGGTTTTGGAAAGTGACATTTAAGTAATTACTAGTGGGTTATCATGATCTTCACTTTAGAATACTGATCCAAATAATTAGTAGTTCCTATAGAAATATGTCGTAACACTTGAGTCACTACTATCCAAAACCTTACAAAAACCTCAAAAGCTTACAATGATTTCAGTAATGACTACAGAGTTATTATGTTTTTCACTTTGGAATACTGATCCAAATAATTATTAGTTCCTTCTGAAGGATATAGTAACACTTGAGTCATTACTAGTCGGTTACTATGACCTTCACTTATGCACTAATTATGCATTATTCACATTTATTATGAACCTGTATATAGTTCCTAGTCGTACTCTGGGAGGTATGAAAAAAATAGTAGTTATTGATTAACTAATAGTGAACTACCACATTGGACTAAGCACTATTACTTAGTAATTTATTAATCATAGTTTCTTGTTAGTTGATAGTAGTTACTAGAATGTTAATAGTGCATTACTCATTTGTTCCTGTGTAGTTATTCATTAATGACGGAACAGTATTCTAAAGTGTTACCTTCTCACTATTAACTAGTTGCTTATTAGCATGTATATTACTAGGATATTGGCTGTTTATTAGTACTTATAAAGCACATATTAATGCCTTATTCTGCATGACCTTATTCTACATCCCTTAATCCTACCCAATACCTAAACTTAAACGCTACAAAAACTACCTTACTAACTATTAATAAGCAGTAAATTAGGAGTTTATTGAGGCAAAAGCTGTAGTTATTAGTGTGTTCCCCATACTAAGGTGTTACCAATTGCTTAACTTATTTTGATGAGTTAATGCAATGTAAAAACACATGTTGTAATAACTTATTGATCATGTATTTTTTACAGTGCATTTTGCTGAATTGTGTCATTGTGTCAAGAAAACATAAAAAAATCCTAATAATAGGCTGTTTAATTGTGGTTCTATTGTGGTTCTATTGTGACAAATACCTCATTTAGTGTGACAATAAACTGTTTACAAAATAAACTTTTATTATAGCCAAGGTATGTGTCAATACGAAATAGATTTTCAATATATATATATAAAAAATACATATAAAAACAAAAGTAATTTTAGAAAATCAATACACTGTACATGTCTATATATGTGTGTATACATACACACACATACGCATATTTATAAAAAAAACTTTATGATCCATGTTATCCAGCTTGATTTGAGAATGTTCCAGTGAGCATTTTCACATTTTCACTGTGTCCACACTTCAACAGATCCTTAATCCTAACTTCTCAATAATCAACAAACTGCCATAGTTCACCATGTGGTTAATTCTTGCAGAACACAAGTTAGTTATTCACAATGAGAAGCCGTGACTCACCTCTCTGGATCCCTTCACTCAGGCTGAAATATGCCAGAAAGAGTATCAGTGGAATGTTTTTGAGGACCTTCATGTTCACCTTAGAACGTTCTGTTTCGAATCAGCTTTAAAATCCATTTGTCAGCCTCATATCAAAGCTGTGAAATGAAGTCCCTGCAGATAGTACAGTGTGTGTGTGTGTGTGTGTGTGTGTGTGCTGCAGACAGGCCTGCGATCTGTTCGAGTCACTGTGCTCGAGCGGTTAGCTGAAGATAGACAGGACCAGCTGCTGGATATGCTTACAGTGATATGAGGGGGACGAGGTACAGAAAGTGCCCAGAAAATACCAATAATGCCATTTTTTTTATAAGGGAACATGTTGTAGTTTGTATGTTTGTACTGCCAAAATTCAGAGCTCATATGATTTAGCATGAACAATGATTCATGGCATGAATGAAATTGTAGGAAATAAATCACAGTGTCTGCGCTAATATCACTATAGCGGCATTCAGTTTAGAATCTACGCTGCATAATAAATAACGTAATATTTCATAAAAATGCTTCACTTCACTTTAGAGGTTTTAGTAACTAGACATGTTTTAGTGGTATTTGCAAATTTCACACAATTCCTCTTGGACTGTGAATCCACTTTAACTGATGAATCATATTTTTTGAAAGTCAGTGTAAGAAGTTATGCATTTCTCTATGTGACTTGGACGGCACTCAGAAACGCACGCCTGCCCTCCCTCACTCATAGCAATAGCATGACAGGCACAGCCTTTGCATTCAAGTCGCCTTTGTATGGAAGGACCCACCTGTTGTTCACTGGCCCGTATGTACTGATTTATTTTAAGCTGGAGAGTGACATTTCCCAAAGTGACTGTTTATGTCCCCATCCTCTGTGCTTTTGCCTTTTACGGTTATTTGCATTAGAAAATGTTATTCTGAGTGCGCACAACGCACTATATGCAGAGAAATCTGCTAATTATCACTTCTGAAGTGGCGTTTGTTTTGACAGTTTTTTTATACATAGAACTTAGAATGTCCTGAAAGTACATGCATCATTAAGTCTTTATTTTATTAGAAAAAAGAACAGTCTTTGACTGCTGACTTAATTCAGTCAGTTCTGCCAAAATTAAGAGAATGTACACCTTTTTTCCTTCAGGCACATGCAAAATGTATTCCTTGTAGGGCATTATTTGAGGGGACAGCCTTTTGTACTGGTGTCCGAAACCATAGTGGACATTATTGAGTGCACTCATTCTATCCCACATTGCACCACAATAACGATTCACTCACTCGTTTTCATTCACTCCTTCAAGTATTAGTGGACTAACGTAGGGAATAGTGATTGAGGGGTTAGGGGGCGATTTCGGATTCAGCCATGGATTGTGTCTTATCTCTCTCTCTCTTTAATACGCTAAGGCTGCATTCGAAATCGCATACTCTCTTGAGTAGGTACTTCTTTTGAATAATTACTTCACGACCGCTAAAATGTATGTTCTATATAGTATGAGTGTGTGTAGTATGAATGTAATCCGGAAGTACTACATTCGCCATGTTGTCATTATCATGTGAGATACGTCACTTCTCTGCCATTCATAAATCCTCTCCCGTGGCATCATGGGATAGTAAAGTGTCCATCGTATGCACACTTCAGAATCTCACAAGAAGTATTAGGTCATCCAAGTACTTTTTGCCTACTCTTTTATGAGTACTGTGAATTCGGACATACTTCTTTTGTCACATACTCTTTTTCACCTACTATATAGTAGGGAAGTATTCAATTTCGGATGCAGCCTGTCACACATTGGCCACTTTATTAGGTACACCTGTTCAACTGCTCATTAATGCAAGTATCTAATTACATGGCAGCAACTCAATGCATTTAGGCTTGTAGACATGGTCAAGTTCAAACTGAGCATCAGAATGTGGAAGAAAGGTGATTAAAAGCTGCATTTACATTACATTATACAATTGACCCAATTCTGATTTTTTTTTCTCCCATGTGGCACAGATCAGATATGACCCATGAATGTGTACACAGGAAAAAAAGCACATGGATTCCGATATTCTCGGATCGGTTTCAGGCCTCATTTATATGTGGAAATAAATCTGATATGAATGGGATATGTGCATTTACGTCTGCCATGTAAGTGGATAGATTGGATATTCCTGTCAATGCGAGTCATACTTAATTGAAAAAGCAATGGTGACAAATGACGTCAACATAGGTGGACACCAACCGCGATCTCATGACTCTTTTCAATGCCGCAATGAAGGACAAAGGCACCACCCAGTGGTCAGTATGTCTACCTTGGATTGTTTCGCCAAGTGTGTAGTGTAAATGCAGATATCGGATATGGGTCACTTAAGCTGTTCATCAAAAATGGATATAGTCAACAAATCGGAATTGGGCATCAAGACCTGCAGTGTAAATGTGTCCTAAGTGACTTTGAACATGGCATGGTTGTTGGTGCCAGACGGGCTGGTCTGAGTATTTCAGAAACTGCTGATCTACTGGGAAAAAGAGAAAATATCCAGTGAGCAGCACTTCTGTGGAAGAAAATGACTTGTTGATGCTAGAGGTCAGAGGTGAACCACTCGCTACAACCGAGGTCTGCAGAAGAGCATCTCTGAATGCACAACATGTCAAACCTTGAAGCAGATGGGTGACAGCAGCAGAAAATCACACCGGTGCCACTCCTGTCAGCTAAGAACAGCAAACTGAGGTTACAATTCACCCGGGCTCACAACAATTTGACAATAGATAATTGTAAATGTAAATGTTGCCATTATATTGTTTATATATAATTTATATATAATTTGTTTGTTTTCTAAAATCACTTTCATAATTGAGAATTTAAGTTGTGTTTTGTTATTTATACATTTATACATTATTTTATTTATTATAAGTTGCAGTACTTTTATTTTGAAATGTCGGTTCAAGTTTATGGGCAAATGCTGACTTCACGTCAGACTCGTAGTTCATGCAAGCAAGTGGCAAGCACAGACATTATGTATGCTCCGATTAAAAGTGTATTCTCGTCACAAAGGACTTGAATGGTCATAAAGAAGATTCAAAGATTATTTCCCTTACTCGCAGCATGCAGCCAGCGAGGTATTTTGCTTTATTTGTCTGTATTTTGTGTCAGTAAAATGCCATTACATCTGTTGCGCACGCTTTTGTGCATGCTTTCGCTTTGTGTCAAGCTAATGTGATTTCTTTATTATGTTGTTTATACTGTTTAATTTTCTGTTTAATGTTGTAACTGTTTAATGGTGGATTTGGAGAAAAGTCTTCAATTAAACCAGTAGCAAGAGAACCACTAGTGTCAGTGAAAACTTGTCTGTTCAACGACACGAGTGAATGACGCAGCAAGTTCGTACGACTAGCGGGCTTATCACGAAGTGTCTGCACCATGGAGCGTCATCGAAGGATTAACAGATGAGCTGAAAACACACACTACACACACACATAAAGATGTAAGAAGACGCATACAGTTACAAGGTGCAACGGACTAAGTCATAAAGAACTTGAACAATTAAGAGTGGTTTATGAAGAAGGGTTTTGCAAAGCTTGCCAAAAGATTTTCATTGTAAATGAAAGCTATGTTACTGTAGTGTGTGTAGTAAATGTTTTGACTTATTTGCTCACATAATTTAATTGAAACTTGCTATTTATAAACACATTTAAAGGGTCATCGAACTTTCTGTATTTTCAAATTTAAAGTGTTTTTGTAAATAATAAGAGAAGGCTATTTGCCATTTGATATCAAAGTCTTCTAAGTGTATTTTGAAGGGTAATATTCAAGCTGAAATAAGCTGTTTTGCACATTTTAATTTCCTGTGCAATATTGTTACTTAAAAGCATCACATTTGCTTTGTTTAAGCCTTGAAGTATTTACATTCATTTGACACTTACATTTGCGCAAGTGTTGAAGGTTGATTTAGATGTTTTGTTACCTATGCATACTTTCTACGTATAAAATCAGGTAAATTTAAAGTAGTGATTCAAAATGTCAGAGTCAAGTGAGCCCACAATTCAGGTAAGGGACAGCGTTAGGGATAGTGCAAATTCCCAAGACCAACCTGAAGAAGCTCAAATGAGTGGTGCTGAAGCTTAGCAAGAAGAGACACAGCAGTCAAGATGAAGTAAAAGAACCAGAACTCTAACAGAGAAGGGTAGAGAAATGCAAGTTGCCAAAATTCAATCACTTCAACAAAGGTTTAACTACATTTATGACAAATGGAGAACACGTTAAATCTTCTAAGCGGACATTATCACAATCAACAGAGATTTTATCTGATGACCTGCTTAATGATATCATTGGTGATGTCCTAGGTCTTTCTGTAGATGTCCAGCGTGTTTATGATGAACTACGCAAAATCACAACTCCAGATCAAGACACGCATCGAAGAGTGGATCTGTGTGTGGAGATTTCTAATTTTGTTGTATCCAGAGCCTCAAGTCGACTGGATGGAAGGATTCCAGAAGGAGAAGAACAAGATTGGCCGGAAGCAGGCTCTCTCTTCAATTCAAGTACCTGTAAATCAGGTTTTGTCACTTCTATCTTGGAAGGTGCCTCAGAGCATTCAAATAGATCTTCTGTAAAGCGACAAGAAGCTGCTGCTGACGCTGCTGCAAGCCAAGCTGTTCTGGAAGTGTTACAAGAACAAAATAAAGAACAATTGGAAATACAGCTCCTAGAAGCACAAGTTAAGAAGAATATAGCTGATCAAGAGGCAGCAGTTGTAAAGCATCGTTTAGATCAAGAAGCAGAAGAGGTAAAACGAAGAATACAAAGAGTGGAAGAGGAAGCAAAAATTAAAGCTCAACTGGAAGAAGAACATGCAGTTCTACAAAAGACTCTTGAGGAAAAACGGAGAAAGATACAACATTTGGAAGCAGTGAAAAGTCTAAATGCAGCACGAGCAAGAATGCAGGTGTACGATCAAGAGAAAGTCATAGAAGAAGATCAGAAAGACTTCCTGAAAATGTATCCTGTACCACAAGCTGTAACCACCTGCTCAAATGAAAGTACAGCAGAGCTTGTGAAGGTGCTGGTAGGTGCTTTAAGTGTAAACAGAATTCCAGTTCCTGAACCCTCATTATTCAGTGGGGATCCATTGAAATACAATGACTGGAAACTCTCCTTTGAAACACTGATCGACCAGAAGAACATTCAAGACAAGGAGAAGATATACTACCTCTGTAGGTATGTAAGTGGACAAGCTAAGAAAGCACTTGATGGATATTTCTTACTCGGAGCTGAATCTGCCTATGTTGCTGCATGGGAAGTTTTGGAAGAGCGATATGGAAACCCATTTACGATAGCAAAATCATACAGAGACAAGCTCCATGCATGGCCTAAGATGGGATCTAGGGACAGCTTTGAGCTCAGAGAGTTTGTTGATTTTCTGCGCAGTTGTGAGGCTGTCATGGTCCATATCAAGGCATTTGAAATCTTGAATGACTGTAATGAAAACAGAAAGATTCTTTCAAAGCTACCGGAATGGCTAGCGGTGAGATGGAACCGGAAGGTTATTGAAATAGAAGAGGAGAGTAATCAATTTCCCTCTTTCAGCCAATTTGTTAAGTTTCTGACAAGAGAGGTGAAAATTGCCTGCAACCCTGTCACATCATTACAGGCACTTAAACTATGTGAGGTTGAAAAGCCAAAATTCCCAAAACGTCAAAGCTTTGGAGCAAAAACACTGACCACAAATTCCAGTGAAAAGTCTGTCGTAACATGCATTTTCTGCCAGAAGACTGGGCATACTTTGCACAAATGCAGGAAGCTCATGGAGAAAGCAGTTTCAGACAGAATTAAATTTGTTCAAGCTGAAAAGCTATGCTTTGGTTGTCTCAAGTCTGGTCACTTCTCAAAGAACTGCAACAGTAGGAGTGTCTGCGACACATGCCATAAGATGCATCCAACCTGTCTGCACGAGGAGCGAACCAAAGAAAACCAAAAACTACCACAAGCCAAGCAAAGTACAAGTCAAGAAAGATACCAAGAAAGACCTCAATCAACACAACATAAAGAAACAACCACAGCCGTTACTTCAAATAGAGTAATACTTGACGAAGTCAACGCACAAACAGCAGCGGTAATTCCTGTCTGGATTTCATCCATAACTCAACCAACACAAGATGTCCTTGTGTATGCTCTGTTGGATTCTTCATTTTGAGTGAAGTAGCTGAAGCATTAGAAGCAAGCAAAGAACAAGTTAAGCTCAAGTTCTCTACTATGACATCAAGAACCACAGTGGTAAGCTCCCAAATAAAGAACCTACAAGTCCGAGGCTTTTATTCTGGTAAAAGGATCTCTTTACCACCAGTATACACTCAAGAGTTTATTCCAGCCAACAGAACTCACATACCAACAAATGAAACCGCAAAAGCTTGGTCCCATCTAGAGCACCTCCAAGAAGAGATAGCACCTCTGCAGGATTGCGAAGTAGGTCTACTCATTGGGTACAACTGCTCACAAGCCCTACTTCCAAGAGAAGTAGTTTCTGGCCAAAAACATCAACCTTATGCACAGCGTACGGACCTTGGATGGAGCATTGTTGGTCACTGGAATTCCCATGTAGATTATGATGACGCTATCGGAACCATCCATCGCATAGTAGTAAGGCAAGTGACACCAGATATGGAATCTTCTGTCAATCTCAAAACTGAAGTACACTATGTGAGCCGAATTAAAGTAAAAGAAATTACTCCTTCAGAGATAATAAAGGTACTTGAATCAGACTTAGAAAAAGCTGGAGAAGATGATCCTGTGTCCCAAGAGGATCTCAAGTTCTTGTCCATTTTGAGAGAAAACATCACACAAAAGAGCAATGGTCACTACGAAATGCCATTACCATTCAAAAGGGAAAAACTTAAACTTCCTAATAACAACACTTGTGCAGTACACCGCCTGAAATGTCTTGAAAAGAGATTAAAGAAAGATCAGAGGTACTACAAAGACTATGTAAAACTCATGGATGACATCATTTCACATGGCGACGCAGAGAAGGTCCCAGAGGAAGAAATTGACAACAGTCCAGTTTAGTATATTCCACATCATGGAGTTTATCATCCACAGAAACCAGGGAAAATACATGTAGTATTTGACTGTTCTGCCAAGTTTCAGGACACATCCCTCAATGACCATCTGCTCTCTGGTCCTGACTTGACCAATACATTGGTAGGTGTCCTGTGCCATTTCCGAAAAGGTTCCATCGCAGTCATGTGTGACATTGAAAGAATGTTTCACCAGTTTCACGTGAAAAGGGAGGATCAAGATTACCTGCGATTTCTGTGGTGGGAGAATGGCAACTTGGAAATCACACCATCAATCTACAGAATGAAGGTCCACTTGTTTGGAGCTGCCTCGTCTCCTGGTTTTTCCAACTTTGGCATGAAACATCTGGCAACACAAGGGCATGGTCAGTACAGTGAGGACACCATATGCTTCATTCAAAGAAATTTCTATGTAGACGATGGTCTGACAAGTGTTCAAACTGAGACAGAAGCTATCCAGCTTATTAAAGAATCAAGAGAACTTTGTTCCATTGGCAAGTTAAGACTCCACTTGTTTCTAACAGTGAAAGTGTGATGGCAACCATCCCAGAAGAAGAACGCGCCACAGTCAAAGATCTGGATATGGCTTTGAGTTTACCTCAGATGGAGAGAGCTCTAGGAGTGGAGTGGTGCATTACATCTGACTCATTCAAACTCAGAGTTCAACTAAAACCCAATCCACTTAAAAGAAGGGGTGTGCTTTCTACAGTAGCCTCTATGTATGACCCTCTGGAGTTCATGGCACCATTTGTTCTTTTGGGGAAACAAATACTCAAATGTGCAGAGAGAAGGTTGGTTGGGATGAGGAACCTCCAGAGAACTTAAGACCTCAGTGGGAATCCTGGATCAGAGACTTACCCAATCAAATCACCAACAAAAGTTACAACTATACCAAGACTGGAACTCTCAGCAGCAGTTGTTGCAGTTCAAACTAGCAACATGCTTCGGAATGAACTAGAAATCCAAGATCTAAAAGAGTTCTTTTGGACGGATTCTACAGCTGTTCTCAGCTACATAAACAACGATGTCAGGTGGTTTCATGTGTTCGTAGCCAATCGTATACAGAGAATCAAGTCTAGTACAAAGCCTGAACAATGGGCTTATGTTGCCTCTGAGGACAATCCAGCAGATCATGCCTCTCGAGGTTTGACAGCAGATCAACTTAAGACCTCCAATTGGTTTACAGGACCAAAGTTTCTTTGGAAAAAGGAACTACCTGACAGAGAATGCAAGGTGGGAGAAATTAAAGAAGATGATCCTGAACTTCGCAAGGCTCTTGTGTGTAACACTAAGGCAAAAGAGAGCAGGATCATTATTGGATCGCCTACAGAAATTCTCTGATTGGTCAAGGGGAGTTAAGGCAGTTGCTAGACTGAAACGCAAAATCAAAGAATTCAAAGGTGTGAAGCAAAGAACCAATGAAAGTACAAGCCTAGAAGAAAGGAAAGAAGCAGAACTTGTTATCATCAAGCTGGTTCAAAAGGAAGCATTCTCAGATGAGATAAAGAGTTTGAAGCTAAAGAAAGAAATTGCCAAGATCAAAGACAGTAGGCTTTACAAGTTAAATCCATTCTTGGACGAAGAAGGTATCCTAAGGGTCGGAGGATGCCTAAGTCAAGCCACGTTACACCCACACGTAAAGCATCCTGCAATACTCCCAAAGAACAGCCACATATCAGCTTTACTTAAGCACTTTCACGAAAGGATACATCATCAAGGTCGTGGAATGACAATGAACGAATTGCGAGCTAATGGATGGTGGATCCTGGGATGCAGCAGTGTAGTCTCATCACACATCTTCAAATGTGTCAAATGCAGAAAATATAGAAGAGCTACAGAACAACAAAGAATGGGTGACTTACCACAAGATAGAATGGAATCAACTCCACCATTCACTTACGTTGGTATTGATTGCTTTGGTCCAATATGTCAAAGAAGGAAGGAAAGATCTCAAGAGATATGGTCTTTTACTTACCTGTCTATGTTCAAGGGCCATACACATAGAGATGATTGATGACATGACAACTGACTCCTTTATCAATGCTTTAAGAGCATTCATTGCCATAAGAGGAAATGTTCGTCAATTGAGATGTGACCAAGGAACCAATTTTGTTGGAGCAAGAAGAGAGTTTGCAGAACTCATGGAAGGAATGGATCAAGAAAGAGTAAAGGCTCTAGGATGTGAATTTCTAATGAATCCTCCAGCGGCAAGTCAAATGGGCGGCGTCTGGGAGAGACAAATAAGGACCATAAGAAGTGTTCTTACTGCTATTCTTGACCAGTCAGCACAAAGGCTTGACAGTACCTCTCTAAGGACATGCCTATATGAGGTTATGGCCGTCGTTAACAGCAGAACACTCACCACTGAACATTTGAATGACCCATCCGGACCTGAACCTTTAACTCCGACTACATCCTTACAAGGAAGTCCACAATCATTCTGCCCCCACCTGGACTATTTACAAGAGAAGATCTTTATCTTTGAAAGAGGTGGCGCAGAGTACAGTATTTGTCTAATGAATTCTAGACTCGATGGAAGAAAGAATATCTTTTGAACTTACAGTCGAGACAAAAGTGGTGCAAGAACAGAAGGAACTTAAAGGTCAATGACATTGTCCTCTTGCAAGATGATCTGGCACCATGTAACAAATGGAAGCTCTAGCCAGAATCACAGAAGTCTACCCAGGGTCAGATGGTAGGGTGAGAAAACTGAGATTGCTAGTTAGTGACACCACAACTGACAAAAAAGGGAAACCCATAACTAAAACTGTGTTCCTTGAAAGACCTATACAGAAGGTTGTTAGTTTGCTTGAGACAGATTAAGAGGTATATTTTCTTGAAGTTACAGCCTAATTGGTTAATAACTAGAAAATGTTTTCATTGAAAAGTTGAAGTAGTTACCAGTAACAACCATTGCATTTAGAGAAATCCCACATTAAGGTTTGTGTGATTTGGTGGGAGTGTAAATGTTGCCATTATAATTGTTTATATATAATTTATATATAATTAGTTTGTTTTCTAAAATCACTTTCATAATTGAGAACTTAAGTTGTTTTGTTATTTATACATTTATACATTATTTTATTTATTATAAGTTGCAGTACTTTTATTTTGAAATGTCGGTTCAAGTTTATGCGCAAATGCTGACTTCACGTCAGACTCGTAGTTCATGCAAGCAAGTGGCAAGCACAGACATTATGTATGCTCCGATTAAAAGTGTATTCTCGTCACAAAGGACTTGAATGGTCGTAAAGAAGATTCAAAGATTATTTCCCTTACTTGCAGCATGCAGCCAACGAGGTATTTTGCTTTATTTGTCTGTATTTTGTGTCAGTAAAATGCCATTACATCTGTTGCGCACGCTTTTGTGCATGCTTTCGCTTTGTGTCAAGCTAAAGTGATTTATTTATTATGTTGTTTATACTGTTTAGTTTTCACGGTGGATTTGGAGAAAAGTCTTCAATTAAACCAGTAGCAAGAGAACCACTAGTGTCTGCGTATGCTTGGAGGGAGATACAGTAAATATGTTGCCTGGTCTGATGAGTGTCGATTTCTGCTGCAACATTCAGATGGTAGAGTCAGATATTGGCATAAACAACATGAAAGCATGGATCCATCCTGCCTTGTATCAGCGGTTCAGGCTGGTGCTGGTGTAATGGCATGATGGATATCCTATATTCTTGGCACAATTTGGGCCCCTTAGTACCAACTGAGCATTGTTTAAATGCCACAGCTACAGCCTACCTGAGTATTGTTACAGATCATGTCCATCCCTTTATGACCACAGTGGACCATCTTCTGATGGCTACTTCCAGTAGGATAATGCACCATGTCACAAGCTCAAATCATCTTAAACTGGTTTCTTGAACATGACAGTGAGTTCACTAAACTCAAATGGCCTCCACAGTCACCAGATCTGAATCCAATAGAGCTGCTTTGGGATGTGGTGGAACGGGAGATTCGCATCATGGATGTGCAGCCGACAAATCTGCAGCAACTGCATGAGTATTTCATGTCAATATGGACCAAAATCTCTGAGGAATGTTTCTAGCACCTTGTTGAATCTCTGCCATGAAGAATTAAAGCAGCTCTGAAGACAAACTGAACTTCTGAGCTCCAACTCTGTACTAACAAGGTGAACCGGTAAGTAAGTGTGTGTGTGTGTGTGTGTGTGATCCATTAATCGCATCCAAAATAAAAGTTTGTGTTTACATATATATGTGTACTGTGTATAATTATTTTATATATATAAATACACACATTAAGAATTTTTTTTTTAATGTTTATATAGAAAATATTTATATTTATATATACAGCTTTATATATATAACAAAATTGAGAGACCACTTAACATTGAGAAATCATCTATCTGTATCTATCTATCTATCTCTCTCTCTCTCTCTCTATATATATATATATATATATTATAATTCTAAAGTACTTAACATTTGAGATTTCTTCAATTAAACCCAGAAATAAATAAATAATTTTTAGGATTCTGCAAACTGTTAAAAAATCTAACCAAATAAATGCTCAAAAAAACAGTAATATTGTGAAAAATCATTACAATTTAAAATAATATATACACTCACCTAAAGGATTATTAGGAACACCATACTAATACTGTGTTTGACCCCCTTTCGCCTTCAGAACTGCCTTAATTCTACGTGGCATTGATTCAACAAGGTGCTGAAAGCATTCTTTAGAAATGTTGGCCCATATTGATAGGATAGCATCTTGCAGTTGATGGAGATTTGTGGGATGCACATCCAGGGCACGAAGCTCCCGTTCCACCACATCCCAAAGATGCTCTATTGGGTTGAGATCTGGTGACTGTGGGGGCCATTTTAGTACAGTGAACTCATTGTCATGTTCAAGAAACCAATTTGAAATGATTCGAGCTTTGTGACATGGTGCATTATTCTGCTGGAAGTAGCCATCAGAGGATGGGTACATGGTGGTCATAAAGGGATGGACATGGTCAGAAACAATGCTCAGGTAGGCCGTGGCATTTAAACGATGCCCAATTGGCACTAAGGGGCCTAAAGTGTGCCGAGAAAACATCCCCCACACCATTACACCACCACCACCAGCCTGCACAGTGGTAACAAGGCATGATGGATCCATGTTCTCATTCTGTTTACGCCAAATTCTGACTCTACCATCTGAATGTCTCAACAGAAATCAAGACTCATCAGACCAGGCAACATTTTTCCAGTCTTCAACTGTCCAATTTTGGTGAGCTCGTGCAAATTGTAGCCTCTTTTTCCTATTTGTAGTGGAGATGAGTGGTACCCGGTGGGGTCTTCTGCTGTTGTAGCCCATCCGCCTCAAGGTTGTGCGTGTTGTGGCTTCACAAATGCTTTGCTGCATACCTCGGTTGTAACGAGTGGTTATTTCAGTCAAAGTTGCTCTTCTATCAGCTTGAATCAGTCGGCCCATTCTCCTCTGACCTCTAGCATCAACAAGGCATTTTCGCCCACAGGACTGCCGCATACTGGATGTTTTTCCCTTTTCACACCATTCTTTGTAAACTCTAGAAATGGTTGTGCGTGAAAATCCCAGTAACTGAGCAGATTGTGAAATACTCAGACCGGCCCGTCTGGCACCAACAACCATGCCACGCTCAAAATTGCTTATATCACCTTTCTTTCCCATTCTGACATTCAGTTTGGAGTTCAGGAGATTGTCTTGACCAGGTTGAATTGAACAGGTGTTCCTAATAATCCTTTAGGTGAGTGTATATATATTTATATACACTCACCTAAAGGATTATTAGGAACACCTGTTCAATTTCTCATTAATGCAATTATCTAATCAACCAATCACATGGCAGTTGCTTCAATGCATTTAGGGGTGTGGTCCTGGTCAAGACAATCTCCTGAACTCCAAACTGAATGTCAGAATGGGAAAGAAAGGTGATTTAAGCAATTTTGAGCGTGGCATGGTTGTTGGTGCCAGACGGGCCGGTCTGAGTATTTCACAATCTGCTCAGTTACTGGAATTTTCACGCACAACCATTTCTAGAGTTACTTCCAGCAGGATAATGCACCATGTCACAAAGCTCGAATCATTTCAAATTGGTTTCTTGAACATGACAATGAGTTCACTGTGCTAAAATGGCCCCCACAGTCACCAGATCTCAACCCAATAGAGCATCTTTGGGATGTGGTGGAACGGGAGCTTCGTGCCCTGGATGTGCATCCCACAAATCTCCATCAACTGCAAGATGCTATCCTATCAATATGGGCCAACATTTCTAAAGAATGCTTTCAGCACCTTGTTGAATCAGTGCCACGTAGAATTAAGGCAGTTCTGAAGGCGAAAGGGGGTCAAACACAGTATTAGTATGGTGTTCCTAATAATCCTTTAGGTGAGTGTATATATATATATATAATTAAAATGTAATTTATTATATATATATATATATATTAAAATGTAATTTATTACAGTGATCAAAGCTGAATTTTCAGCATCTTTACTCAAGTCTTCAGTGTCACATGATGCTTCAGAAATCATTCTAATATTCTGATTTGATGCTCAAGAAACATTTCTTATTATTATCAATATTGAAAACAGTTGTGCTGCTTCATATTTTTGTGGAAAGAATGAGCAGTTTGTTAAAAAGAACATTTGATCAGTTTAATGCATCTTTGTTTAATAAAAAAGACTTTTAATAAAAAAAACTTCATGACCCCAATCTTTGGAACAGTATGTACTGAGGTTCATGACATGGAGTCTATTGTAATGGTAAAGTTAACATGAGAGGCTGAAGACAGCTGCGATTCCTCGGATGTTCCTTTCATAACCCTAACAGTGTCACCCGGAGTTTTGGCAGACGTTGAGATATCACAATGATCGCACAACAAGCATTCTGCAATACAGTAAGAGTGAGGCAGAACTATACTGCAGTCTGACTTCAAACTTACCTTTCAAATGGTCCAAATCTATGTAGGCCTATCTATGAATCCAGCTGTAAATCACTGAACGGCTGAAAACAGCACTCCAACACAGTGCCTTAGTTTCCATAGGTCTTTGTGTCACTTAAGTTATACTGCCATCTCCTGTATGGTTATAGAAGAGATTTCAGTAATAGCACGTTCCTATTTAGCAAACCCATATTTCAAAAGGTATCCCAATCTGTAATGTAGGCTAACATGAAATTCAACCACTCGGGGTTGCACAGCTGTTTTGACTTTGTACATTTTAGCAGCTGTGTGTGTGTGAAGCAATTGCAGTTTAAATGTTATGTAATGTAGCAACTTTCTAATGATTAAAATGCATGGCTAAAGCAAAAGCATGGTGAATATGTGAAAAAGAGATTTCAAAATGTGGTATATTGCAAACCTCTGTGCAATATTTTGAAATAGTGTGGAGTTGTTAATGGGTCTTTGAAAGGCTGGACAAAGGTTGAGGGTCAAAGTGCACTTGTTTTGTCATTCTTTCAGAAGCTTTTGGGAGTGTCTATTTGTATTATATATCAGAAGTTAACACATTTTAGCTACACACACACACATACACAGGCAAGCGGGTGATTATATTGGAACTTTTACAAATGGGCAAAGGCAAATTTAAGGTCAAGATTCATTTAAATGTAAAGTTTGCATAGAAGTTCGAAATACAAGATATCATTGGGTTGTTTTATATCATGATTTGAAAGATAATAGCCTAAGTTATATTTATTATTTAAATCCTAGCACAAATTTAATAAAATTGTAACATTGTACAATAAGATTTTATTTGTTAACATTAGTTAACATGAACTAAGAATGAACAATACTTCTACAGCATTTAATAACCTTAGTTAATGGCAATCTTAACATTTATTAATATATTTTTAAAATCCAAGCTGTATTTGTTTACATTAGTTAATGCACTGTGAACTAACATTAACATTTTTAAACATTAACAAAGATTAATAAATGTTTTAAAAATATATTGCTCATTGTTTGTTAACAAATGAGTCTTTATTCTAAAGTGTTACTAATTAAAAATATGGCCTTAATTTAAGTACTTTTATTTTACTTTTTATTATTATTATTATTTCTAATTATTTAATACTCTCTGTATACCTGCATAACTTTTATTCTATTATTTTTATTTATTTAATTTTTTTTATGTTGCTTTTTTTTGCACCACGGGAATTATTTACAATTAAAAAATATATTCAAATAGAAAACAATTATTTTAAATTGTAATAATATTTCACAATATTACTGTTTTTATTGTATGTTTGATCAAATAAATGATGCCTTAATGAGCATAAGAAACATCTTTCAAAAACCCCAAACCTTTGAACGGTACACTGTAAAAAAAAAAAAAAAGTTTCTACCTACAATTAAGTACAATCAGCTTAATTGATTAAGTTATTTCAACTCAAATCACATTAAACTGACTTAAAAAAAATGAGTTGAATCTTGTATAACTTGAAAATTGCTTAACTTATTTTGATATATTTTTGATTATTTTGAGTTAAAGCAATGTAAAAACATGTTGTCATAACTTACTGATCAAATATTTTTTTACAGTGTAGTGTATATTACAAATATATTTCTCTGGTATTATTATTCCAGAAATTGTACTATTATGATAACCCTACCAAATATGTAGCTTTGTGAGTAATTTTGAAAGACTATATTAATCAAACTAATTTATCAAAAGAAAGAGTGTGCAATAAATTCCCAGACCTCTTCATTAAATGAATTTCCAATAAATCTCACACCCTGCACAGAAATCTTTAAGGGAAATTAAATTATCTAAGACCACTGCGTCACATATAAAGCAAAACTTCCTGTTCCGCCGACAAAGTCAAATTTATGGCATTCATACCTATGGGTGTGTTCATGCATTCACTGACAGGCATTCCCAGAATGCACTTAGAAGAGGTGAGTTGGATCAAGTTACATTGTCATAATCACCAGAAAAACACCTGACAAGGACTGTAGCTCTTTTATCCCGGGCTGTGACACTGCTATAGCCACGGCGGTTTGGGAAGAGATATGTGACCCCTTCCTGGTAAAGTCCACTGACACTGGATCTAAGCAGACAGCAGGTGAGTGAACTGTGAGAGTGTTTATGTGCTACTACAGTATTATGTTTAAAGAGTTGCATCAAGTTTGTTGAGAAGTATGCTTTTATGTATGTTGCTGGCAGTTGCAAAAGTGACTTACAACAAAGTAGCCTACATGTATTATAAAATTACCAGATAACTAATGAAGTAAGAAATTCAATTGAGAACATGTTATGAATATACACAAGGGACTTCAAATGTTTATCTAAAATGAGTTCAGAATTTTATCAAACACACAGTGTGGCTTTAAACTTCAATGTTACTTCATTTGAGACTTGTGCCATTGTTTGTTTGATTGCATTCGTAAAGCACTGCTGACAGACGTATTTACATACAGATGCACATCTTTTGTCAGTCAAATCTGTTTGCCCGGAGCTGGATTTGTATATGTGGTTTGTAGAAAGCGTGCTCTAACTTGAAAAACCACACCACTCCCTCTAATGCACAAGCTCACTGAATGTTCCAGGTCTGACTGAGCGAGTAAAGTGAAAGTACAACTCAAACAATCCTAAACACACAAGCCCTACAGTCTATTTTTTTCTCCAATGGCCTCAGGCTTTAGTGTTTTTAAAGAAAGAAAGCACGGCATTTTAAAAGGGCCTGTTTGCTAATAGCACATTAGCGTGGACGCATCAGCTGCCTTCACTCAAATTCCAGAGACCGACAAAAAACGTGTTTGGACACAGTTGGAACTCATCTGAATAAATATCTTGAGATAGATACAGCAGTCTTGACTTGAAAGTCTTCATGGCTTGAGTGTCAGTCATTAGTAGGTTTCAACTTTCTTTGTAGATCCGGTTGGTTTGTTGAAATGAATGCAGGTCAGTCCAACTCTGTTGTTCAAATTGGTGCCGGAAAATCTTGCTCCAGGTGAGTAGTCATATATTTGAATATAATGTTTTTAGATACACAAAAACACAGATCATATTTCTTTCAGTCAAAGGAATATATGTGATGTAACACATAGAAGACTATTATAAGCAGTATATAAAGTCTGAGACCACATTGAAAATTCAAAAAGTTTTACATTTTAAATATACAGTTTTGAATAAACTTTTCACTCAAATTGTTACGCTGCTTCCTTGCAATGCGATATATATATACACTGCTTTACGTCTTTTCATTATTATTGGTTACACTTTATTTCGATGGTCCACTTTAGACATTCTACTAACTATATGTAACTTTGCAACATGTCAACTAACTCTCATTAGAGTATTAGTAGACTGTTAGTTTAGGGTTAAGTGTTAGAATAAGTTGACATGTAATTGAAAAGTTGCTTATAGTCAGTAGAATGTCTGTTGGGGAGCATAAAAATAAAGTGTTAGTAGATATTAAAAGGGTTAGTTCATCCAAAAATGAAAATTACCCCATGATTTACTCACCCTCAAGCCATCCTAGGTGTATATGACATTCTTCTTTCAGCTCTTCCAAGCTTTATAATGGCAGTGAATGGCAGCCCAAAATTTGAAGACCAAAAAAGTGCATCCATCCATTATAAAAGCAATCCACACAGCTCCAGAGGGTTAATAAAGGCCTTCTGAAGCGAATCGATGGGTTTTTGTAAGAAAAATATCCATATTTAACACGTTATAAAGTAAAATATCCGGTGGACTGCCTCCCATATTCAACGGAAAAAGCGTAACTGGCGCGACAATGACGTCGGACGTAGCGTAAGCATTTTGAACTGCGAGAGCCGTTACACTTTCTTCGTAAGTTGAATATGGAAGGCGGTCCGCCGGAAGTAAGATATTTTACTGTATAACGTGTTAAATATGGATATTTTTCTTACAAAAAACCATCGATTCGCTTCAGAAGGCCTACTTTTATAATGGATGGATGCACTTTTTTTCAAATTTTGGGCTGCCATTCACAGCCATTATAATGCTTGGATTAGCCAGGACATTTTTGGGTAACACTTTACATTAAGGTTCCCTTTGTAAAGGGTTCGTAAAGGTGTTTTTAAATGACTAATAACTCATTTACAAATGCATTATAAATCGTTGATAAGCAGTTATAACTGCATGACTAAAAAGGGTGACTTTAACGCAACACCTGCCAACTGAGCCATTTTTAACTCACATGTTATAAATGCTTAATAAATGTATTTATTCACACTTATTTAACTCAAAACCAGATTCCTGATTTATTTCATGATGCAGCAAAAATAGACTATCATAGTGAGACTGAAGGGTGTTGTATTTGTGGTTTTATCATTAATATCTCATGACTGCCACTTTTCTTACCAAAAGTTACTCCCATGATATTCCACAAAAAGCTCATTATGCCTATCAACTTCTTGTTTATCAAGATGAAATTATCAAACGTTATTTTTGAAGAAAGAAAAAAAAAAAAAAAAAAGAGCACAATAACTTGATGAGATATTAATAATGAATATTTTAATTCCAATATTAGTTACTTGTGAACCTTAGTGTAAACATGTGAACCATTTATTAATGAGTTACAAACATTAATAACCTGTGAAAGTGAACCTTAATGTAAAGTGAACGTGTGAATAATGTAACTCATTAATAAATGGTTCACATGTTTTCACTTTACATTAAGGTTCACTTTCACAGGTTATTAATGTTTGTAACTCATTAATAAATGGTTCACATGTGTTCACTTTACATTAAGGTTCACTTTCACAGGTTATTAATGTTTGTAACTCATTAATAAATGGTTCACATGTGTTCATTGTACATTAAGGTTCACTTTCACAGGTTATTAATGTTTGTAACTCATTAATAAATGGTTCACGTGTTCACTTTACATTAAGGTTCACTTTCACAGGTTATTAATGTTTGTAACTCATTAATAAATGGTTCACATGTGTTCACTTTACATTTAAGGTTCACTTTCACAGGTTATTAATGTTTGTAACTCATTAATAAATGGTTGAGTTAAATAAATGTGAATAAATACATTTATTAAGCATTTATAACATGTGAGTTAAAAATGGATCACTATTTGGCAGGTTATTTATACTAGTTAAAATGCTAATACTTGATATCAGTAACTGTATTTTCACTAGTTAAATGTCACCATAGGCTGCCATTCAAATTCAATTGTTGATATCAAGAATTGATTTCTTACTAGTTGAAATTCCAATTTCACATATCAGAAATACAATTCTTACTAGTAAAAATCATATTTTTAATATCAATGATTATGTGGTTACTAGTGCAAATGTCTATTCTTGATATCAACAATTGAATTGCGACTAGTAAAAATTTTAATTTTTGATATCATGATAGTGATTGTTACTAGTAAGAAAGCCATTTTAGATACATGAAATTACTCTCTTAATTATTGATATCAGAAATACATTTTCAGATATCAGAAATGCCAAACGTAACATGTTAAAACATGTTAGATGCGGATCTATATCTAACACGGATGGATTTCTGCCTGCCGCGATAATATAAAACTCTCCTGAAATTAGTGTAACAATTACAGAAGAATAAAATAAAGCATATTTTGTTACCTTTTGGAGCTTGGAAGGGTTCAGTTTGAGCAGATGTTTTATATCATCATCACTGTCTTCGTCAGAGCTCATTTCCCAGTACATTCAGCGTCTGGCTCATATTCACGATCTCAAACATATTCTCAAAACTATCATTTTCAACATCTTCAAAATCAATATTTTGATTGCTGACAGCTTCTTCACGTGATCCACGTGCGTTCAGTACTTGCTCTGCAGTAAATCGCTGAGCCATTTCAAGTTTTGCAGATAACGTCTCGGTTACGCATGTAACCTTAGTTCCCTGAATAGGGAACGAGACGCTGCGTCACCGCTTTGGGAACGCCGCTGCGTGATTGAGTCGTGAAGCACGTGTGTAATCAGTCCAATAGAGAGACGGAACGTCATAGGCGGGTGACGTCATAGACCCGGAAGGTATAAAGCATACCGGCAAACCAACGCCGCTGACTTCTGTAAAAAGGCTGAAGCAAGATGCTTGCAGGCATGCGGGGAGTATGGCAGGGTGACGCAGCGTCTCGTTCCCTATTCAGGGAACTAAGGTTACATGCGTAACCGAGACGTTCCCTTTCAAGGGAACTCGCGCTGCGTCACAGCTTTGGGAACGAGAATGCCCACGCCCCCATAGGGACCAGATGCCCACCTGTAACATTGTCTATGAGGCGAGCACCCAAGCCCCCGGAGTAACATTAATGTCCAGTTCATAGAACCTGACAAAGGTGAGCGGTGAGGACCATCCTGTCGCATCACAAATGTCCTGCAGGGAGTCCCCTGCCAAAAATGCCTGAGAGGCAGCCATACTCCTGGTTGAGTGGGCCCGGACAGCAAATGGGGAAGGCTGTCCGGCCGCCACATAAGCAAGTGAAATAGCCTAGACCACCCACTTGCTCATCCTCTGCTTTGAAGCCGGACCCCCCCTCGAGGGTGGCCCGTAACTGACAAATAGCTGTTCTGATTTCCTCCACAGGGCAGCTCTGTGGACATAAGCATCCAGTGCACGAACAGGGCAAAGCAGATTAGATTTTTCCTGGTCTGACGTCAGAAACGGCGGAGGACAAAAGGCCTGAAGTACTATAGGTCTCACAGGGTTAGTGGGGACCTTAGGAACATAACCCGGTCTAGGGTGCAGGAAAGCTTTAGCCATACCGGGAGCAAATTCCAAGCACGAGGGTGCCACAGAGAGGGCTTGTAAATCCCCTATTCTTCTCAGAGAAGATATGGCAAGAAGAAAGATAGTTTTAAGAGTGAGAAACTTCTCAGAAACTTCTTCTAGTGGCTCGAAGGGAGCCTCAGAAAGGCCTTGTAGGACAATGTCTAAGTCCCAGGCTGGCACCCTGGTGTGTACTGTAGGCCTCAGCCTCATAGTACCACGGAGGAAACGAGTAACCAGAGGGTGTCACCCCAATGAAACACCACCCAAAGGAGTGTGGTAAGCTGCTAAGGCTGCCACATACACCTTTAATGTGGAGGGAGCTAACCCAGCGGAGAACCTCTCCTGCAGTAACTCCAGCACCGCGCTCGCAGGGCAGTTAACTGGATCCCACAGGCGATCTCTGCATCATGAGGTGAAGAGTCTCCACTTCAGAGCATACAGTTTCCTCGTGGAGGGAGCTCTAGAGTGTAGAATGGTCTCCAAAACCTCGGTTGAGAGAACAGAACTTATGAGCTGGGCCCCCTCAGAGGCCAAGCCCACAGATTCCACAGCTCTGGGTGAGGGTGCAGGATGGCACCGCCCACCTGAGAGAGAAGGTCCCTCCTGAACGGAATTTCCAGGGGAGGGCTGTCGAGGAGCGACACAATGTCCGCGAACCAAACTTGGGCCAGAACGGAGCTACTAGCAGAAGACGGGCCCGTCCCGGCGCACTCTCTCTAAAACTCCCGGAAGCAGAACAACCGGGGGAAATGCGTACAGGGGCAGCCTCGGCCACTCCTGTACCATGGCGTCCAGTCCCAGAGGAGCTGGAGGCGTTAGGGAGAACCACAGTCAACAATGAGAGTTTTCGTGTGTGGCAAACAGGTCCACCTCGGCCCTGCCAAACTTCTGCCAATATATCTCAGGACCCACTGAGATATATTTGGCAGACTCTCCCACTCTGCCAGAAAGACTACTAGGGGTACCAGCCTCTCGAGGCTGGTCTCTGATGTACTCTGCACTGTGAGCGCAGCGCCCTGAAGCGGCGGACCGGCAGGGAACAACTGGCTCGACAGCGCCACCTCCTTCCTTGGAGGGCGCGAGCCATCCTCGGATGACTCGCAAGGGCCCTCCACGCCCCGGCACTCGGCCGGGGTTGGTGGAAACCCTCACTGCCCTGGGCCCACTGGCGTCAGGGCTTCTTAGACGCAGCCTTCCTCGAAATAATGACAGTCCACAGATCTGTCTTACTCTTAGAAGACTGCGCCTGAGAGCGCTGCCCTCCGCCCCACCCTTTCTGAGGGGGAGTGCGGGTGGCGACACTCTGTTTTTGCTGCGCCCGGTGTGAGGAGCTTGCACAGCAACAGACGAGACCTGGGGCTTACGGGGAAGGAGCTGCTTGAGCGCCGCAGACTGTTTCTTTGCCTCCTGGAACCTGTCGGTGACAGTAGTGACGGCGTCACCGAACAGGCCCCCAGGAGACAGCGGCGCATCAAGCAGGAAGCTTTTATCTTTCTCCTTTATCTCCGTAAGATTGAGCCACAGATGCCTCTCCGTGGCCACCAGGGCTGCCATAGAGTGGCCTATAGATTTTGCCATCTCCTTGGTGGCACGGAGAGCTAAATCCGCTGAGGATCGGAGCTCATTGATTACATCTGCTCCGATCTCGTGGCTACTCCCCAGGTCTTTCAGCAGGTCAGCCTGGTATGCCTGCACGATAGCCATAGTGTGCAGGCATGCGGCGGCCTGACCCGCTGCCGAGTACGCTTTGCCCACCAGTGCCGATGTAGCTCTCAGTGGCTTGGTGGGCAATGTCGGGGCTTTAATGGCCGATGCCGACTCGGGAGAGAGATGGCTCGCAAGCGTCTCTTCCACCCTCGGCATCGAACCATACCCATGCCTTTTCAGCCCCAAGATGTTACTATACACGGACGTTTGGGGACTGAAAATACGAGATGACATGGGCCGTTTCCACGTTCTCGACACCTCGGTGTGGAGATCCGCGAAAAACGGTAAGCCCCGACGTGGAGGCTGAACAGAGCGGACTGGCAGGAAGCGCTCATCAAGTCTGCTTTTTACTGAGACGCGCTCCTGATCTTCTTGTGGCCAGTCGATGTTTAATCTGGCCACAGCTCTGCTCAGAACCTCCACCAGCTCCTCACTAGCAGGAGATTGAAGTGGCGAGTCTTCAATTCCTGCGTCGACACTACAGACATCCACCTCCTCGGAGCTGGACAACTGAAGTGCCGAGGCCACTTCCTGGGAGGGAGAAACCGCAGTGCGGGCTCCCAAACCCAGAGAAGCAGCACTGGACCTGCCAGGTGAAGGCAGAGAAAGGGCTGGGCCCGTCTCTAACCCCTCTGCCAGATCCATTTGCGAACCCCACGACATAAGCTGCCGCTGTGCCTCGGCAGCAGCGGGGCCTGTGCCGCAGGGAACGCGAGCCGCGGCACTCCCCTCGAAGAGCGCCCGGCGGGATCGTAACACCCTCAGAGGCAAAGCCTCACAATGCTCGCAGCCGGCCCCCTCGAGAGCCGACTGAGCGTGCTGCTCTCCCAGACAAACAACGCACATCAAATGTGTATCCCCATTCGTGATGTAACGAGAGCAGGGAGGAACACATCTTCTGAAACGCTGTTCGCTCGCCATAGTGTCTCTCTTTTAGTGTGTCAGTATGTGTTGCAAACTTGTTATATGAAAACAAAAAAGTCTGAACTCAGACACAAACACAGAGCTGACAGAGGACAATGTTACACAGAGCGCTTGCTGAAGACAACAGAAGCTAGCGGCGTTGGTTTGCCGGTATGCTTTATACCTTCCGGGTCTATGACGTCACCCGCCTATGACGTTCCGTCTCTCTATTGGACTGATTACACACGTGCTTCACGACGCAATCACGCAGAGGCGTTCCCAAAGCGGTGGCGCAGCGCGAGTTCCCTTGAAAGGGAATACTTATTATTGTTTCGTTTTCAGGCTGCGGTAAGTATGAGTGAAACGTCACTTCATCATTGTGTATCAGACATTGCCACCTTGTGGAATAAAGGTGAATTGCACTTATTCCGTCATCAAAAATTTGATTATTGTTGTGCAGAAAAAAAAAATATGTACACTCTTACACACCTCGGGCCGTTAGCGACCCTATACAATTTTTACAAAAAATGAATGGAAAAACAGGCATTCTTTTATAATTTGATATTTTTTTCTTGTTATATTGTTTATAATGAATTGATTGAGGAATACTAAGAAGGTTGATGTCTAACTTTAAAAAATGAATGAGGAGGAGGGTAGTGAATGACGTCCGGGGTCGCTAAAGACCCGAGGTATGCATTTAAGGGTTAACATTTCAACTAGTAAAAATTGAGTTCTTGATATCAGGAATTTATCTAGTAACAATGTAATTATTGATATAAAAAAAATATGATTTACAAGACAAGAATTGTATTTCTGATATGTGAAATTGGAATTTCAACTGGTAAGAAATCAATTCTTGATATCAACAATTGAATTTGAATGGCAGCCTATGGTGACATTTAACTAGTCAAAATACAATTAAAATAAAATACAAGTTTTTAATAGTTAAAATTCAATTCTTGATATTAAGAATTCATATTTATACGAGTGATGACGTCATTGTTGATATCAAGAATTAACATTGTTACTAGTAGAAATCTAATTCCTGATATCAAGAATTAGCATTTTAACTAGGGAAAATTTAATTGTTGATATCAAGAATTCATATCCTGGGAATGAATAAGAGTCAAAATGGCTAGTAATACAGTCTACTAACACTCTAATGACTGCTAGTTGATATGTAGTTTCAAAATTACTTATAGTTAGTAGAATGTCTAAAGTGGACCTTCGAAATAAAGTGTTACTCTCTCTTTCTTCCTGTTTTTTTTCTGAATTCAAAGGGCTCAATTTTCCACTTTATTGAACACTTACAACTGCTTTCTTAAAGACACAACACACCTGCAGCTCACTGTTTATGAGGTAAAACATCATTCTTATTATCTTAATGGACGATAATGCATTCATTAATATTCATTAATAATGCTTAATTAATACATGTTAATACATTAATACATACCTTGTGGTTTTGCACCCCTGTGTGTGGACTTTGGGCACTGGACAACTTGGAGCTATAATTATAGTTTGCCAAAAAACAGCATTATGCTGCCCTCTGCTGGCACAAAACAGTATAGCAGATCAGTAAGAACAGTGTCATGTCTGTTTTTATAGAATGAAGGGAAGGTGACATTTGAAGGCATCCTTGTCATTTCCTGGGGTGTGAAGAAACCCATTCGGTTACAAATACAAGATGAGAAACAGATATTTACAAATGAGTCGTCAGTCAAGTCACCAGACCCCATGAGTCCAATTGGAAACAAAAGGTTAGTATTCTTTCTTACCGTCCATTGTAACCAGTGCTGTGTTGCATGTAACATGTTCTTTTCAGTTAAAGGGAAAAGCTGTAAAAAATATGTTAAGATGTTTTGGTCTATTTATAAGGAATATCCCTGGTTCAATGAAGCTTAAACTCTTATATTGATTTATATTAACTTATAACTCTTATTGACAACGGCAGTGGCATGAAAAGTTGACTTGTTCCTGTACTGTACAATGGATGTCTATGGGGCAAGAGTTTAAATTCGGCATGAACAGAAGTTGTGATAGTCTTTTCTTCACTAACGTAACCTGAGTGATATCTGCTTCTCAAAAAAGAAAAACTTGATTTTGTCTGTGGGGAACTGATTGGATGGTTGTGGTTTGCTATTGGTGGATCTTGTGTGAGTGACCGGTTGCTCCGCCCTTGTGCCAGTAAACACCAAATCAGAGAAGAAAAGCGATATCGCCGCAAGAGGGAGGGGTAGTGATTTTTATTAAAGATTATGAGGGCGCATGGATTTAAAATGATCTGCAATATTTCATAAAAAAGAATTGTCTTTTTTATTTCACTGTGACTTTAAAGACCCCATAAAACCAAATGATGCAGTGTTGATGTATTTCCTACATTAAAAAAAAATGGAGTGAGACATATCGAAGGGATCATCCCTAAAATAGTCTTTAGTTTTAGTTTACCTTTATATTACATCATAAACATGATTTGCTACTTGTAGGTGGAATTAGGGTAGGGACATTCTCATACTAGAGAGCATTTGATTGGACAACATTTGGATAAGCATTTGATGAGTCATCAATATTTTTTTGGTTTACTTTCCAGTAAGAGAATGACTATGAACTTTAAAATATCTGCTTAAAGTTTACTAAAGAGTATATGAACATGAATACAAGTACCCTTAAAGTGATAGTTCACCCAAAAACATTTACTACATCATTTATAAGTGGCAGGTTTGGGTAAGTAAATGATAACAGAATTTCCATTTTTGGGTGAACTAAAAGCTTTTAAAGCAGATATGTAGGGCAATTTTGTTTTTTTTTCTTGACCATAGATGGCATAAAATCTACGCTTTTCTTAATTTTGTCATTACATCTAAATATAAACTTTTGTGAGATTTGGTCAGTCAAAATTTGGTCAGTTTTAAGTTTAATTGATCAAATTTCGTGTCTCTGGAAAATCGTGATCTGTGACATTGTATTATGTTGAATATCAAAGGTTTGAGTGTCTATTTGGTTTTGAGGGATTTAATATTTTTAGATTTATGAAGTTAAAAAAAAATAATTGAAAATTTCAATAAGACCCTCTGTGTAAGATTGTACCTAAGAGGGGTGTCTTGCCCTCCTAAAGACTTCAAATTTCAACCCTGATTTCATTCATTTAATTTCAAGATTGTATATGACTTTGGATATAACAGATGCAAATCTATCAGGACCTTCTAAAACAATTAGCATGAAAATGTGGCTGAATGTACACTATCTACATCACATAGAAGTCAGTCAATTATGATTGAACTAAATTCATGTTATAATTATTTAATCTCTTAATGTCTAAAAGCAGACAAACTTTTTTTTGTATTCCATAGAGAACATATAAAGGAAAATCGCTTAATGTCAATGGAATTGTAAGGCAAAAAATATTTTGCACCTTCTTGATAATAAATACTATCTACATTAAAACTGATTACACAATCTAAACGCAAAGCACACAGTTTATTGATTTAAGCTTTGTTAAATTGGCAGCAGATCATGTTTATTACAACTAATGTTTGAGAGAAACATGGTTCTCCTTCACTTTTAAAAAATAAAAGTACCGGGAAGAACCAAAAAGAGGTTTTCGCAGTGATGCTATACAAAGAACCTTTTGAGCAATGGAACTGTTTGGATGTTGAAGGTTCTTCACAGAACCATAGATGTCAATAAGAAACTTTATTTTTGAGTTGTTTTAGTAGGTAAGCATGACAGTATTGTCAACACATACTATAAAAACAAAGGTTCCAAAAGGGTTTTCACATTGATGCTATAAAGAACCATTTCAGGTTCCCCAAAGAACCTTTTTTTTAGGGGTTCAAGCGTGTAGCACTGAAACCCTATTGTAATTGTTAAATTTTCCAAGGATCAGCATTCTCCCATAAAAGTGATTCGGCATACCAAACTGAAAGTCGAAGAGACTTGAAACTTTGAGGGCTGGTAGTAATCACACCATCTACAACGTCACCAAGGCTCGCCACGATCAGCCTGACAGTCAAAAGTACGAAATGGCTCATAACTCCTAAACCGTTATGCATAGGCTTAAGTGTCTTGTATTGTTGGAATCCTTGGCTCAATACGGACAAAATGCATTTGGATTGCATATTTTGGATTTTTTTTGAAAACCTACTTTTGCGAACAAATCCTAGGTTTTTGGCCCGATCGGAACCAAACCAGTGCAGCAAGATTCTCTGGAGTCTGATTGGCAATAGTTATCAAAAAAAAGTTGAAGTTTCGGTTCACAGTCCCTAAAAGCCGCCAAAACATTCAAAGTGGGAGGAGCCACTTTTACTAAAATGGCTATAACTCATGAATGGAATATATTTGAGATATTTTCACCAAACTCAGCACACCTATGTAAGAGCTCATTCTGTGGTCGCGTGAAAAAGGACGAGGCGACTGGCCACTTGGTGGCGCTATAACAAGGAAAAAAAAAACTGGAAAATGGCTATAACTACTTCACCGTTAGTCCGATTGACTGAAAATTGGCATGCAGTGTCTTTGTCCGAGGTGTCATAATTGTCTATGTAGACAGTGACGTATCTCAAAAAACGCGTCTGCCATCGGCCAATGAAGTTTGAGCAGCTATCAGACAAGGTTAACGGAGGCCGATCGGAACGAAACTCGCTGGGCCTGTTTGACTTGCGGCCCTAGAGGCCTGTGAGAAATTCAAAAGAAATCAGCCACCAGGGGGCGCCTTCGCATTTTTCAAGTGCGTAAAGGATTGTGTATCGCGTGATTTTTCGCACACGCCCACGACGTTCATACTGCATGGTAGAACACCTCATTCTGAGCAACTTTGCCTCTAGGACCGCCGCTGTCCATCCAAACGTTCATTATATATTCACAATTGTGTGAGAAACCTTTTTTACTTTTGCAAACTAGTCCTAGGTTTTTTGGATGGCTATAATAGACTCATTTATAGAATGGGTGTGGCCATGTGCACGCAAAAGGCTTTAACTCCTAAACGAAAACTCGTAACTTCACGGAAAATGGTGAGCACATGTGACTAACTTTTATGGAGATTGAACCATAGGTGGCGCTATAGCTGTTAAAAATCTTTAAAAACAATATATTTCATATGGTAACTTGCCTGTATTGGCTGTAAATGGTCTTTTACTTCTATGATTTAAGTGGTTACATGCTTTCTAAATAAAACATATCTTTTTATGCATATGTGCCTTAAACCGCTTGAACCCAGATAATTGCTGCTCGCAGCTATCTTTTTTTGTGTGTGTGTGTGTGTGTGTGTGTGTGTGAAGAACATTTTAATATAGTACTAAGAGTGTATATTGCACATTGCTTTTGCTTCAAAACTATTTTTTACTATGTATTCTTTGTTTTCAAAAAGTGACAAGTCAATATTTTCTGTGGTGATCGACAAGGTCACAGAAGCTGTTGACAGAGCGTAAGTTGTATTTAACTTTTTTTATCATACAAGAGTTGTCTGCTTTTAGACAGCAAGTCATTAAATAATAATTATTACATGAGTTGAGTTCAATCATTGAATCAGAATCCACAGGTTCACAGCACCATCTTTTAGTTCAATTTCGAAGAACAGAACTAACAAAAAATTATCGTGGGAAGATAAGGTTTGAACATTTAAGTCTGAGTAAAATGGGTGAGGCAAGATTATAACAGGAAGCCAGTGGACACAAAACAAACTTTCTGTCTTAGATGAGATTAAGCCATTTGTACAGGACAAAATGACCTAGCAATCATTGTTACATATTCTGTCTTTTTATGCTTTCTCATTAGAGTATATGTTTGATAAAATGTTCCATTAGGGGTATGACACGTTGGGGAGAATTTGATGATCTTCGTATTGATGAACTGGATGAAGCTGGATCCACGAAACCTGAAAATACTACTGAAGGTTCCATTTATTTTACTTGTGCTACAATTGGCACAGTCAGTATAGAGTGCATTAGCGCCCAGCCTCTTTTTCAGAGGTGCTGGTTCCGGAAGTATTTTTTCCATTCATTTTAAAGTCTTCGTTGAAGAGTTGCAAGCCATGAACCAAGACAATCAGCTATGAGGTGAATCACAACACTACAAACTTTGATTTGAAGCAAAAAAGCATTTGAAAATCAAACAAAAACAAAAGTTTGTTAAACAATATATTTTAAGTTTATTGCAAAATACGCTTATATACAAACATTTAAGTATTTTGAGAGCGTAGGGAGGACAATTCGATTATGTCACTCGCAGTGCTTCTTGGGAGTGGGTGGAGCTAACAAGATCTTTTGCTGCATGTTGCTTTTCTCAACTCTCTGATTGGTGGAATTTTCTGTACAGCATCATGGGTAATGTAGTTTTTCACCAGGAATTCAGCTGTTAAACACAATTTTAAAATTAAGCTGAAATAATATAGGCTGAAGCAAATACTGTTGAAAATCTTGTAGCGCACAGTAGGTCTGTCTTTAAAGGTTTATAAGTTACCATTCTAGTCTACCATTATAAGTTACCAAAATCAATTTCTCTATAGAGAAAATTAATGGAGTTTTTACTTCCGGAACCCGACTGTTGCACTCTATTTGATGACAGTGGAAATAGCACTATGGCAACATATATTTTTAAACATGCGTTTTCTTACAACTGATAGAAACTACATATAAAAAAAACTGTATAATTACTTAATATCTTGCAGTTTGATTTATGCATTAAAAATGACATTACACCTTTAATTAACACAATACTACATCTCTCTTTAAGACTACATCGTATACGAGAGCAAGACTTTAAGGCCTTCCCGGAGGGTGCCTATCAGTGAAGAAAGTTCATATCTGATCCGTACCATGAGTGATGCCTCGCTGGTGAAAATGAGGGTAAAAAGTAAGAAGATGGTAGAAAGTCAGAGGAACAGAAATAATCGCTTCTCCATCAACGGACACTTCTACAACTACAAGGTCTGTAGCTCATCTAGCATGACATTATATCTAACATTGAAGCCAGATGTAAATTATCAATAATATTGTTAGTATTATTGCTGTGACAGGCAAAGTGACATACAAGTAAAACCAGAGTTTTTTATATAGTTTATAACTTTTGAAAAACATAATTAATACATAAATAAATCGATAAAAATTCTTGTACTAGCGTCTATCGATGTAATACACCATGATCGTCAAGTTTTATTAAAATTAACCATCAGCAAACAAAAATACATTACTAGTGTAGCTGCAGAAGCAGCAACCAATGGCTAAGTCCCAATTCAAAGGCTGCATCCTTCGAAGGCCGCAAAGGTCAGACTGAGGATTGTTAAACGGGACAGTCTAGATTACAGAGGATTGTTCTTGTCACCTAGCAACTGTAACAGCTGCCGTTGATGAGTGACAGTAACGTTTGTACTAAACTTTTATACAAAAAAAACTGTCTGAAAACAGAAACAGGGTTCACAAAATATGTAAAATATCTCTAAATATGTTCACCATGGTCCATTTCTGTATGTAATAAAGAGTATAAACTATATATAATCGCATCTTAGTAAGATATAAGTCAACAGGTGAACCACTTTAAAGTTTATTTTTATTTTTACATTTGTATAATTAGATATTTGAGTAAGTTAAAAACCCAATACTTATGTTTAAAAGTGTAATTTGGCAATTTGAAGACCGCATTTGAAGGAGCCTTTGAATAGGGACAGCCTTCGTCGCGCCACGGTGACGCAGTCGGCCTTCAAAGGATGCAGCCTCTGAATTAGGACACAGCTAATGAGTATGACATTCTTTCTGACGTTTAGTGAAACACCACGCATATGTAGTATGAAAGTTTTTTTCTACCATGGAATAAAAAATAAATGATTGCAACTTATTTTTTTTTTTCTTACAATTATTACCCAGTGAATCAACATCAGGCACCAAGGTTGAATCAATGTTGAAATAAGCCTATGTTTTTTCGATTTTGTTAATTGAATCAACATTGACATTGTGATGTTGTTTCACCCTCTTACCTTTCAGCATGGGTGAAATAAGGTCTTGTGTCGATGTTGAATTAACATTGAATTAGGTATTGATTTTGCAAATTGAATCATAGTTGATCATGCAACGTTGTTTTACCGGCTTACCTTTTAACACTGAATAAAGGTTGTGTGTTAAAAGGTAAGGTTCTGAGAAATAAAGAATTGAACTCAGGTTACTTGACTATATTCCTGTTCCCTGAAAAAGCGGGAAAGAGTTGTTGCGCTGAGTTTGGCGCTATGGGAAACATCTTGTTGAAGACACCTCAATGTTGAAGCGCAAGCTCTTGAGACTGGGCCAAAATCAACCAGTCTATGTAATTTAAAATGCAGATGCCCTGGAGTCACAACAGAGCCAGCGCTGCATCCATACATTTTGTGTATGTGCGGGGTGACAAGGCTAGGTCGAATGGAAGAACCCGATATTGGCAAGCTTCACGCCCGAAAGCGAACCTCAGAAACTTACTGTGTCGTGGCAGAATTTCTACAGTAAACACTGGCTTCTTTAATTATGATGTGCTGCCAGGGGAGAGATAGACTGCAAGCGTCTTTTCAATCTGGGACATCATCATATAACCCTGTGCCTTTGCACCAACGATAGTCAAATAAACCAACATCGCAGGAACAAAGACATGGGAAGAATAAGGCTTGCTCCAGATCTTGAAAGAACGAGAGGGACCATCGCTCTGGTGCCTCCCCTTGGCCACCCGACAGAAATCTGTCGTCTAACTTCGATCATCTGGGGGTCTCTTGTTCCTGTGGCCAGTCTAACTGAAGACTTCCACAGTGTAAGTCACTACCTCGAGCAGCTCGTCGTATGATATGTCGTCAAGAGAGGAGCGCTCAGAGGCAGCAAAGTCCATTTTCCCAAGAGAACTGATGTCCTCAGCCCAGTCTGAAGAAGCGACGGAGTGCGCTCCAGAAGCAGGCTCAAGGACCTCTCGATCTGGAGAGAGGAGAAGAAAAAGGGGAGGACCAGTCTCCTGCCCTTCAGCCAGATTGATACGCAAGCCCTGTGGTCTCTTCATCGAGGACGCGCAGGCTTGCTCTTCCCGAAAGAAAGCGAGTCTGGAGCGGAGCACTTTGATGGGAAATAAGTTGCAGTGCTCGCACTCTGCGTCCTCGAGGGCTGATACAGCGTGATGTTCCCCCAAACAAGTGACGCAGAAATCATGTGGATCATCCTCTGAGATGGGCCGTGGTGGCACGCATCTCTTAGTGGATTCTCTCGACATGATAACTCTCTTTTCTTTTTGTTATATACAAAGCTTTGCCTGACAAAACTAACTCCTAACACAGGGATAGTTTGTAGAGAGCGGTAGCACACAATGCGGTTCTCTGAAGACAAAGAAACCTGAAAGCACACTTGTTTCATGTCTATTTATAGCCTCTGACATGTGCATTCAAATGACATCACCGTCAGAGGTTATTTAAGCCAAATTCTTGGCGTGTTTGCCACACATGCTTCACAACAGGTCAAGCAAAGATGTTTCCCACAGCGCTAAACAAAGCGCTAGCTTTTGATAGGTAACTAATTTTATTGTAGTTAAAAAAGTTTAATATAACAGAATCAACAAAAAACAAAAAAAGTAAATTTTGAGGATCTTGTAAAGCAGACTAAGCTATTTAAATGAAAAGTTCACCCATTAATGAAAAGTCATCATTAATTCACCCTCATGTTCAAACCTGTACAACTTTCTTTCTTCTATGGAATACAAAAAAAAGTAAAAAACCTTTTTATAGCATTCTGGTTCATTTTGTTTATGCAGACATCTATTTTCACACCAACATATGGAGCAACCACAAATGTGCACATTACCAGCAAGATGACAACACAAGAGGTCATTACACAGCTGCTTCAGAAATTTAAAGTAGGTATTATTTTTTACTACTGTCAATTTAATACAGAAGCCCCTTAATGATTATATATGTCTAATTTCATTTTGTTGTAGTTGACTGATGATTTCCACCTTTAATTTCGATTCAAAATTCAACAAATTCACTGATAACCTTTTTGTAATGCAGGTAGAAAACAGTCCAAATGAATTTGCTCTCTACTGCATTCATCAAAGTGGAGGTAATGTAGAATTATTGATTCAGTTTTATGTGTTTTCACCCTCAATTAATTCCAAAATGTATTAAAAAAAAAGCACAAGGAACAAAATAGTTTTAAAGCTTCATTTAGTTCTAATTGTGGGGGTAGTTTCTTTTCATTTTTGTTTTGTTTTTCAATTTTTGATCCATATTTGTTTGGTAAGAATTATTCCATCATTCAGTAATATTTGTTCCAAAGATCCTCTGTCCTTTAGACTTTGCTTACATTTACAGAATCACATTTCTGATCATTATATCCATTGTTCACAGAGAAACGAAGGTTAAGCAGTTCAGACCTGCCATTGTGGGAACGTGTTCTACAGGGACCATCAAACAGCATTATGAAAATGTTCCTCATGGATGCAGACGAACAGGAAGTTAGCCTTGATGTAAGACTAGCTCTCCAGACATTACAGAAATTTGTATTTCCTACTCAAATAAAGCTAAACTAATGTCCTGTTTCCACTGCTTTAACAGGTTGCTCAGTACCTAAATTTAGAGATGCCCATTTTGAAAGTAATTCTGCAGAAGCTGGAAGAGCAAGAGCATCAAGAAGAACAAAGAATAATTGCAAGGTAGTACTTTAAGCAAAATGTGTTTTTGCCAATGACTTTAGTGTTGCATGATAGGCTAACGTGTTTTTACCATACAGATATAAAATGGAACGGACTCTGTTGTCGCAGTGCTTGAAAAAAAAGATGCCGGTCAAAACTGAGACAACTGTATAAATGAAGTCAGATGGCAATGGGAAACTTTTCCACATGAAGTCAACCACAGGGTACAAAGAGAAATGGAAAAAAAGATGGAAAATGGAGTCTTCAGGACAGAAATCAGGATTGTGAGATGTTCAAAAGTGCATATAGACAATTTCAAACATGGCTTTACTGTTAAGTTTGTGGTTGTAGTGTAAATATAATGTAAAATAGTTTTCACATGAATGTAATTACAATATTTATCATGAAAGACACCAAATAAAATACTGGTATTTGATTTGCAATTTATTTGTGAATTAACTATAGCTCTATTGCTAAATATAGGCTATACTGTGGTTTGCGCTCAAGATTGTACTCTTACAATTAATTACTTCATAAGTTCCAACTGGCTTACTGTAGAATTCTGGAAAACATCTGTCAATTTAAAATCACATATTTCGTCATTACATAATTTGTTTTTGAATAGTTTACATATAAATACTGATTTCACTTTACTATACAATTCTCACCTTTTATATAAAAAAGCAAAAGTATTTTAGGTACTTAACAAAATATAAAATTCCTTTCAAAGGGAGTTTTTTTTTTTCTATCCACATACGTTTTTACAAAAGTTATCCATTCTACATAAACTATATATCAGAAAAAGCTATGTCAAGAAAAATAACGTGTGGTCTGGTCAACTATCCAAAAGGGCAAAACTGTGGCAACTTGGTGTTCATGTGAAATTTAAAAAGATCTTTTGCAGGACATCTTCTGCACCTCATGGTCGTCATTCTTTGGGTTAAGGGTTACCTCAAACTTACATGCCAATTGCTAAAAAAACAAAACAAAAAAAAGTCAAAAATATGAAAAGTACAGTAACGGTAATTTTTTGTTACACTAGCAACAATCAAATAGAAATAAATCATATAAAAAAAAAATTGCCTTTTTTGCCATGCCACAAGCTTCAATATTTGCATCTTCTGATTTGCGGCATTTTGTCTTTCCAATAGTGGCCTCTATTTTGTAGTTTATCATATTTGTTACCTGCACAGAAAGGTTTACGCACTGTTATTCATTGTGGATTAGTACACATTTACACACGAACAGTATAAAAATACTGTATTCAATCTGTACCTGAGTGCGAGCCGATGTGATATTGATAAGTTTGAAGTATTTCTTTGCTTTGGACTTCGTGTTGAATATCTCTACAGCTTCTTTAGCAGCTTCTTGAACATCTTCCCTCTCTGGGTTGGCGTTGGTCCAGCCACCGAGAAGCTCCACATTTCCTGTGAGACATGGAGAGGGAATATTAATGACAGCACTTGGTTTTGAAGAAATGTGACCCTGGACCACAAAACCAGTCATAAGTCGCACGGGTATATTTGTGGCAATAGCCAACAATACATCGCATGGGTCAAAATTATCGATTTTTCTTTTATGCCAAAAATCATTAGGCTATTAAGATCATGTTTCCTACCATAAATATATATTAAAAAAATTATTAGTAGTAGTAATATGCATTGCTAAGGACTTCATTTGGACAACTTTAAAGGCGATTTTCTCAATATTTAGATTTTTTTTGCACCCTCAAATCAAATATCGTCCTATCCTAACAAACCATACATCAATTGAAAGCGTATTCATCTGATTTATCAGTTGATAAATCCCAATTCAAAAAAATTTACCCTTATGACTGGTTCTGTGGGCCAGGGTACATCAAATAATATACATTTCACCAACAAAGAAGATACTATTTTCTTTGAAGATGCAAATGTTCCAGAGTATTCTGTGAAGTGCCATGCTCCAAATTTTGAGACTTTATCTCACAATTCTGACTTGAGCATTTCAATCTCACAATTACAAGTTTACATCTCGTGTAATCTCTCAATAAGAATACATACACAGTAGGCTAATATAAAACAAGTAGCTAGCAAAACAAGCCCAGACAAAACAACCAGGCCATACTATAGTCACATATTTGCTATCACAGTTCACAATCTGCTATTTAAAATATTCACATTTAATGCACACGAAAATAGAAAACACGTTCAACATTTGTTATTTTGTAAATAATCCAATAAGAACAATAAGAGCTTACTTGCTACAACTATTGCTTCCTCCAAAGGCTGGTCAGCACTGCTGAAGTGAAACACAGAGAGAAAAGACACAATGAGAAGAAAGCAGACATCCATGACTTCGGCTGCGTGATCTCTGAGAGAATGAACCAGTGAATATGAACAGAGACGCTTTTAGAAACATGCCATGTAGACACGGAATGCCGCACGCGCCCATCCCGCCCGTCAGGGTGGAGTTCGTGTGACGCCCACTGATGTAATAATATTAGCCTGTAAGGGTGAATCCACACAGACGGTGAGTCAAGGGAAAGCATTGTGTGTACATTTAAGTGTGTGTGTGTGTGTGTCCTAGGACAGAAAATTCGGAAATAAAGGGTAATCTGCTTACACCATAAGCTGCCTGTCTGCTGTCACTACGTAGACAGCTTTTCGGCATGTAATTTAACTTCCTGTTACTTACAGGTGAAGTTTACAAAGAGTTTAACTACACTTAGAACAAACGTCACTGCTTATCTATGCCTACTGCATACCTGATTAACATTTCACTTCTTTTTTGGGGCATAGATTTATTATTTACTTATTTTTAATTTATTATTATTATTATTATTTCTCTGAGAATGCAGTCTTTTTAAATTCTGGGCTTTTCAGAGATAGGCTACTAAGAACGAGAAACAGTATGTATATTTTAAATTTGTAAATTGTATGTGATTTATTTAAATTTTTTTATTTTAAATAAATAGGCTACAATGAAAAAAGTAAACAATCCAGTTCATGTCCTCTTCTGGGTGAATTTATTGATGGATAGTGTGTAAATCATCAAATAACGCGCGCACACACACACACACACACACACACACACACATATATATATATATATATATATATATAAATTGTTGATTATGGGTGACATTGTTTAAAATATTTATATTTAATTTATTTATATTTGTTTACATATTATTCCATTATGGTTATGGGTGTTAAGTTAATAAGTTAAAAGTTAAATAGGTTTAATAGATCTTTAATCAAAATTAAAGTACCTTGCATACAACAATCATATCATATAGAAACATTTTATATCAGTATTACACACGTTGTAGATAAAATTGTAAACTAAACTAAAACTTTTAACATTTAATTCTGAATGAAAAAGTGTTGTATAGATAATGTCTAATATGGTGCCCTCTAATATTTTCTTTAAAAATTATTCTAAATTCCAAAAACATGTTTTGCTGCTCTCAGGAGGATAATCAGTAATTTGTCCTGAACAGTGACATACAAATACCTCTCACCACGGCCACATTTAAAAACAAAACAATCTAGAACATGTGCTACAAAAATCACACCCTCACTGCATAACAAAAGCCCAGACAAAACAACCAGGCCATACTATAGTCACATAAAGGCCATGCTGACAGAGATTTATAAAAATATCACCGGTGCTTTATAAAATACTATTCATTCCATTGTCTATAGACAGTTCTTTTTGCCTTGTTTACAATAAACTATTGCACATTTCTTTGGCAATGTAATATTTCAGTTATCTCATCTGGCCTTAGGTCATGTCTGTATGTGACTGAATTTCGGACCATTGATGACATCCTAGCTTTTGTAATTACAGTGTGTGATGTACTATGGTATTATATTGATTGCGTAATATACCCACATAATGTTTGTATAGCTTGATTTATATATAATGGTATACACCCTTTAGAAACAAATGGTTACAAATAGGCCTTATCAGACCTAAGGATTTTACTTTGTCAGGGAGTAAATGGGAAACTCATCCTCTAAAATCAATTATGTCATCAAGTATATCAGATGAATACAATCTCTTTTAAGGAATACCTCAGTTAACCCTGTCATATTGGTCTACAGTCGCAGTGATAAGCTAATGCTGTTAAAAAGCTCTTCTGTTCTACAAGCTTCCTTAAGGACTTGACCCGACGATGAACTCTTAAAACCTCTCTGACATAGGCAGACTGATTTGCATGTGTATTTAGGTTAATAACCGAAAGCTTTAAAAAAAAGTGACACTATCAAATACTGCATATACACTCACCTAAAGGATTATTAGGAACACCATACTAATACTGTGTTTGACCCCCTTTCGCCTTCAGAACTGCCTTAATTCTACGTGGCATTGATTCAACAAGGTGCTGAAAGCATTCTTTAGAAATGTTGGCCCATATTGATAGGATAGCATCTTGCAGTTGATGGAGATTTGTGGGATGCACATCCAGGGCACGAAGCTCCCGTTCCACCACATCCCAAAGATGCTCTATTGGGTTGAGATCTGGTGACTGTGGGGGCCATTTTAGTACAGTGAACTCATTGTCATGTTCAAGAAACCAATTTGAAATGATTCGAGCTTTGTGACATGGTGCATTATCCTGCTGGAAGTAGCCATCAGAGGATGGGTACATGGTGGTCATAAAGGGATGGACATGGTCAGAAACAATGCTCAGGTAGGCCGTGGCATTTAAACGATGCCCAATTGGCACTAAGGGGCCTAAAGTGTGCCAAGAAAACATCCCCCACACCATTACACCACCACCACCAGCCTGCACAGTGGTAACAAGGCATGATGGATCCATGTTCTCATTCTGTTTACGCCAAATTCTGACTCTACCATCTGAATGTCTCAACAGAAATCGAGACTCATCAGACCAGGCAACATTTTTCCAGTCTTCAACTGTCCAATTTTGGTGAGCTCGTGCAAATTGTAGCCTCTTTTTCCTATTTGTAGTGGAGATGAGTGGTACCCGGTGGGGTCTTCTGCTGTTGTAGCCCATCCGCCTCAAGGTTGTGCGTGTTGTGGCTTCACAAATGCTTTGCTGCATACCTCGGTTGTAACGAGTTGTTATTTCAGTCAAAGTTGCTCTTCTATCAGCTTGAATCAGTCGGCCCATTCTCCTCTGACCTCTAGCATCAACAAGGCGTTTTCGCCCACAGGACCGCCGCATACTGGATGTTTTTCCCTTTTCACACCATTCTTTGTAAACTCTAGAAATGGTTGTGCGTGAAAATCCCAGTAACTGAGCAGATTGTGAAATACTCAGACCGGCCCGTCTGGCACCAACAACCATGCCACGCTCAAAATTGCTTAAATCACCTTTCTTTCCCATTCTGACATTCAGTTTGGAGTTCAGGAGATTGTCTTGACCAGGACCACACCCCTAAATGCATTGAAGCAACTGCCATGTGATTGGTTGATTAGATAATTGCATTAATGAGAAATTGAACAGGTGTTCCTAATAATCCTTTAGATGAGTGTATATATATATATATATAAGTGTACAACAGGTGACTATATTTATAGTGTTGCATTAGGCTACTTGTGTTTAGAACAGGTCTTTCTGATTCTGATCACAACGGAAATGTTGTGTATTAAACAACATTTATGTATTTTGTTTTAGTCTGAGAGGATGTATCTATAGTTCAAGACAAATCAATACATTTTACTGTTTATATGTTGCAATAACCATGCCTGAAACAGAAAGTCCTAATCTATAATATCAATTTGAATACAGTTTAAAATGCTGAAAAAAATTGCCCAGTTTTATTATCTCTGCTCATCTAAGGGACTCTTTGTGTGTACAAGGCAATTGTATCTACTTTTACACATCTGGCAGGTGCTTAAATCCAAAACAACTTACGCTGATTGGATTTAAGGTATATGTAGCAAAGTTCGTTGATAAGGGAAGGAGAAGGCGGGAACTTGCACTGTCGTCACCTCTCCTTTTATTCTTCTGGAGCTCCTCCATGAGACCAGTGTGACATGAGACCAGTCGTTCGAGACCAGTGTGACACTGACCGTGCAGGTGACACTTGTTAGCATTCCCGCCCCCGGCCTCGCTCCGTTCCCACAGCTCTTGTCCCCACCCTGCTTGCCACACTCCTGCATCTGGGTTCACGTTCATCTGCGTGTGTTGCCTTCCTAAAAGCAATAGATAAAATGATTTGAATACGCTTCTTCTATGATGAGCATTATTTCAATTACTAAATTAAAATTCTTTTTGATATTTGTCAGGGTGATATTTGTCATCAAAAATATCAGGGTGATACAACAGTCTGAATATCACCTGAAGAAAAAATAAAGTCTTCAATTAAATTCTTTAAAAAAATGGTTTGTCATAAACTTGTAATATTATTTCTTAGAAAACTACTTAAATGCGAAGTCATGAGGTCTAATGTACATGTAGAAAACAAAAACATAACAAAGAAAATATCATAGAGAAGACCACTGCAGTCCCAGACCATAATGACTGTGGCTGCGTCCGAAAGAAAGCTTAGACAGCTGACTTGTTGCCTCATGCTTTATCAGGCAATGACTTCGTAGGCAGCATTTACGCACGAAGGTACCTCACAAAACTGATTTCGGACAGACTTCTGAAGCAGTGTAACGGTTTAATGATTTACAGCAAAATAGAGAGAGCTTTGGTGAGAACTAAGTGAATATTTAATTACTACAATAGTATTTATCGCTAGTGGAAAATGTTGGTCAAAAAACATAATTACACACAAACTGACCACCAAACGCAACTTTCAGACGTCATCTTTATTTTTAGCTCAACTGTCACAGAATGGAAAGCACAGGATTGTGGGACCGAAACAGCAGGTTTACTGTCTAAAAAATGGTCTTGGTTTGAAATCTTTTTTGTGGTCTTTATCCCCTCTCTTTTCTTCATTGTTTCATGTCAAACCACATGCCATCCTGTCCATTAAAGGAGACTCAACATTCTGAAAGTAAAAAAAAAAAAAAAAAGTTACTATAGTTCCATTCATATTGAAAGGTACTGTAAGAAAGCTAATTTCTATAGTCTATATTTTAAAGGTGTCATGAACTGGTCAACTTATGACGTTCACATGGTTTTTACATTCAAAAACATCATAATGAATAAGTAATAGGCTATTTTCTACCCTGGTTTTGAGCCTAGCTCCTGGAACACTCGTTTTTTTCGGGCGTGCCACATTGAAGACTTGGAAGTAAACACCCACTGCTATGATTGGATAACAGTTTTGCATATTATAATGAGCTTCGGCTGCCTTACATGTGAGGAATTGTTTTGAAAACTTCCAATGTGGAGAAATGGCAACCGGAATGATTCGCCCACAGGGCTCGCAAAATGTCTTTATCAAACAAACACAATGATTTATCTCTCATCCCCCCGCAATTAATCGGAATGTTATTTTTTATTACTTGGCCGGCCCGATCGGTGGATATAACCGCGAACCGTGCATAACACACACACACACGTGTGCGTGCGTATTTTACTATTTAAGTATGCAAGCCCTGGCCCATACATGTTCGAGTCTGATCATGAATCGCAGCACAATAAACCAACAACACCTCAAATACAAAGCCTGTGACAAAGTGGAAGTTATGTTTAGTTAGACACGTATATAATCAGTAGATATTAAACGTAACAATGCAATACTATCACATATAAAAAACATTTTTTACTCTCATAATTGTGTTGCATCATTCCTGTCAGATCCAGAAGCCACAGCATTGTTTTTTAATCTCATCCTGTCTGCAAATCCAGTCTCTTGTTTACAAACTAATCCGGTGAAATGAAGCGAACAAATGCAATGCCTTCCCCACGTCAGCTGGTTCTTCATTAAAAATAAAGTTCAACCATGCATTTTGGAATCCGAAGGAAGCTTATGGCATGTTTGAAACATGCCATAAGCTGTATTGCTTGGAAGTTCGATCTGGTTTAGCTCCACATAGGCCTGCTATTTATCTAACATGCCAGGCGGTGGGCGGGGCTACAGAATTAGGCGTTCGTCTGCTTCGGTTAAGGCGGCGTTTCACTGAACTCTGACGTCACAGGTAAGCACATTCGCAGATTGATCGTTTGCTAAGCCAGCTGTCAATAAAAGCTTTTCTTTGACTAACAAGGAAGTTTTCCGCTCTGAAACTTACAGGATATTCTTATATTACCATGACCTTTTATATAACAAAAGCTCAAGGGAAAGTTGATTTCTCAATTCATGACCCCTTTAAAATAATCCAAATGTATCTGAAACTAGTCGTGAGGACTGACTTTGTCCAGTTCAATCCGCTGCTTTGGGTCACTCTACAGACAACAGCAATTAAAATCGCAGCATTCTGTGCAGAAAGATGGGAGAGGCGTCTGATTATTACTTTGAACTTTACAATTATCCACACAACCATCTTTTATTAAGCCACTTACTCAGATGTTCCTTCGTTGGTTCAATTTTGTATAATGCAAAATTACAATTTTGACCTTTGCTGAAGTGAAGATCTCACCTTGTGACAAGCCATCTTTGGTCCAGAGGATATCATTCATGTTTGGAAATTCCTCACATAGAATTACGAACAAGAGTATCCCGAGTGATCAAACTGTCTCTGGTTCCCCGCGATACTTGCTGTTTGTTTTGTACTCTTCCAGGTGTAGAGGAAAGACATTTTGTTGATGCTAATTGATTCACGAGCTCATGAGAGCTTGACTCACTCCTGTGTGAAGTTTGAGACCCACCTTGCATGCAGTTTTGAGGCTAATATATACCACTGAAATATGCATAACCCCATTTTGTGAGTACATTGCCGTGTGGCAAAGTCGATCAATTTGACTTTGAGTGTGTCCTGGTTAATCAGCAAGTTTCCCAGTAATATCACCATGTAACACTCCACACTGACAGCATGATTGAGCTGTGAATCTTGCTTGGCACATAATAACCAATGCCAAATCCTCTTTAGGTCACTATTTGTTGCAGAACAAACCAACTCAGTTCCTCACAGGGCATGGGCCACTTTAGGACACTAATGTAGTGGTCAGCCCCATCCTCCCAGTACAGAAGCGGGATGATCTGAGGAGCCATGTGCTCTTGATTTGCAAGAATTTGCAGAGCGACCTCTAGTGGAATGTGTTTGGAACTGTCATATAAAAAAGTTGTTATATAGATGGTGATTTAATGATAATGGTTAATGGAGGATTTAAACCAGTCCTGGACAAACTGTTGACAGTGACAGTTTGTCAGTTGAAAAGTATTTTGTGATATGTAATTAATATGAGATTAATTAATATGTAAGGTTTTACTGTTTAAAACAGTAATAGAGTGGTGCAGGTATGACACATCGCTTTGTAGGACAACCGGCAGTTAGCATCGCACTGGTTCCCTTGAGAAAAACCCAATACGATTTTCCCATAGGCTTTTGGATTGTTGCAAAAAAAAAAAAAAACAAGCTCTGTGATCAACAAAAGTTTATGATACTTACATGTTTTGTCCATCAAGATAATTATCACAGACGAACACAACTTTTATTAATTTTAAAGCCTAAATGCAGTCGCCAGAAGTAAAAGGCTAAAGGTAAGCTATAAACGGACTACACCACGGTCGCTCGACTTCAACGTCACCATCACTAAGCTTACGACAACTCTTTCAGTTTTTATCTAAATACATTTTCCCAGAATGTTTGAGTTAGAATAGTTTATAAGAGCACAATTATGAGCACAATGAGGCTGTAAAATCGGACTGAGGTTACCTGCTCAGTGTGATGACATTTAATCTCGCTGTAACAGCTTCAAAAAATCACGAGTGGGGTAACACTGATGTATTTTATGTCACAGAATAAAACGTAAACCGTTCTGTCTTGAGCTTGTGTTCACCACAGACCTTATTTCAGCCATTTAAACAAAATCCCATTCAAAAAACCCATTGACTTAGGTGCTAAAATGCTAACTTCTGTGTTTTGGCCTACAAAGTGATGTCATACAAGCACCACTCTATTGAGAGGGACAACAGAAAGAGCACCACCTACTTACAGCAAGGACAAATTTCACCACCACCTGATCAACATAACAAAAATGGATTTGTGTAAAAATTAGCTATTTGCAATTATTTGTGGAGAGTTATTTTATTATTATTATTATTATTATATTATTTCATTTAAACCTGAACAGAAATGCAGTTTCATAACATTTTAAGCATTCAGAGCAAGTCTGACCATTTAATCAGGTCTGAGATGTTAAGTGCTCTAAATAGTGAACATAAGTGAACACCATGTAGGCTACTTAAATGCCCTAATTGAACTACGGCCTAATCCTGGCTTAATCTAAACCCTGATTGTGAAACCAGGCCTAAGAGTGCTTGCAAAGGAAAGAGTGAGACATGTATGAGAAAGGGCAAAATTTGCTAATAGGCCTACATGTAGTAAAGAAAAATAATGTTTATGTGAGAAAAAAGAATAGTTTTCCCTGGTCCTTGTTTTAAGTACTGGTATCTACTTTTTCTTTACAAAAACGTGGCCCACATACGTTGAGGGCATACTAATAGTAGAACTGGGAAGCAGCTATGAAACAGCGGCTGAATCCGAAATCGCCCCCTATAGCCTACCCTTAAATAGGGCACTATTTGAGGGGACAGCCATTTGTAGTGGTGTCCGAAACCATAGTGGACATTATTGAGTGCACTCATTCTATCCCACATTGCATCGCAATAACGAGTGTACAGCCAATGTACAAACAGCGGCTGTCCGCGAATTCACTCACTTGTTTTCATTCACTCCTTCAAGTGAACTGTATTAGTGAATTAAAGTATGGAATACTAGTGATTGAGGGTTTAGGGGGCGATTTCGGATTCAGCCAGGATGTTTAGGTCCTCCTCCTCACTCGTGTTGGTCTCATTCCAGTTCGACTCGCTATTTAATTCAAAGGAAACGATTCAGTGATTCGCGATCACGAATCAAACATCACTAAAAGAACAAACAGTCCGTCAAACCGGTGAGCTGAATGAAATGAGGTGAGGAAACGGCATGTGTTAATATACACTATGTCGGGTGTTTTCCTGTTATCCGTAGCTTTAGGAGAACATTACCTGTTTAGGTTTTATGCGACTGTTGTTATGTTGGCTAATAAATATTGACACTTTCCTTGAGCAGTGGATTAGCTGATGAGCTAGTTAGCAGCAAAGCTAATGCTAATTTAAAAAAAATAAACCTCGCCCGGCAAAGCTATCATATTGCAGTGCTGAGCTTTTTATTAATTTAAATGTAAAAGCAACATTGTGGTGCAGTTTTGCGAGACTTAAAAACATTACGCGACATATCTCGACAACCTTGATGACATTATACTTTAATGAAATGCTTTTTATGCTTATTGTCTTTCTTTTTTAGCGAAATGTAATGTTATATACATGCATACATACATAAACACACAGACACACACATATACTGTACATTACATAACAAACATGCTTACATACATATGTATGTACACATCAGCTATTAATATTCTTACAAATGTTTGATCCGTTCATGCCTTTATTGATGATGTTATTGTCATGAAAAGATCATCATGATTCTGGTCATGATTCACAGGATAATGGAGGATTTAAACCAGTCCTGGACAAACTGTTGATGGTGACAGTTTGCCTATTGAAAAATTATTTGTGATATGTGATTAATAGGGGTGTAACAATATGTTGTCACAATATATAGCAATACTAAAATGCAACAATATGTATCGTGGATAGTGACAAGTTTACAGAGTTTAAGTGTCAGTACTACATTAAACTACTATATAATGTATAATAATGCAATGGGGGAATATTTGTGGGTCCTGATAATGGCAAATGTCTTATGTTACCAGTAAAAAGTGTCCTCATTATTTTATATATATATATATATATATATATATATATATATTATATTATATTATATAATTAGTCAGCGACAGAGTGCAAGCATATTTGTCTAAAGTAATTCTGTATTTTCAGCTTCAGAATCATGAATATTTTTATTCTGGCATCACCATTGTACTGTGCATTGGGTTACCAGCAAGCCTATTCATTTTCACCCCCAATGTAATACCAAATTTAACATTTTAATCAACAGTACATTTTTTGTTAACCTTTTACCATATGTCTTGGAGTATCGCAATAATATTGTATCGTGAGTTCAGTATCGTGTTTGTATCGAATCGAGACATGAGGGTATCGTTACACCCCTAGTGATTAATATGAGATTATTTACATTTAAATCAGTAATTTAGAGGAAAAACTGAAAGAGCACCATGTCTCATCTTCTCTTAGTCAGGTCAGAACTTTTAGAGCATCATAACTTTTAAAAAATCTCACATTAGCAAGGGTGCGTGCTTTAATTTGTGTGTGCTTGTGTCTTCCAGCAGATCAGGTTTCTGACCCCTCCATGGAAGAGGCCAGCGATGAGGGGCTTTTACTCAAAGCTGGATTCCTCATCTTTGGGCATGTCTGTGCCTCTGAACCTGGCCGTGGAGACTGAGAAAGCTCAGGCCCTGCTCCAGACCTTCAGCACTGCCTCTCTGTTAGCCAGCACAGGCCTGGGCGCTTTCTGCTTCCTCGCTGACCACTTTCTGACGCTCCCTTTAATCCAACACCATCTGTGGCTCAGGGCTGTCCTTGATAACGCCGTCCATGGCATCATTGGACTCTGGTCCTGGGCCATTGTGATTGGGTTGAGGAAGAAAAGTGACTTCTATGAAGTCGTCTTGGCAGGGTTTCTGGCCTCTATCATTGACCTGGACCACTTCTACATGGCTGGATCATTGTCGCTCAAAGTGAGACCTATTTATGTCTTTTATTAGCATCTAAAAACATATTTAATTTTTTTCACTTTTTTGTACTGAAACGGTAATGGCTTATGTGCGCTGATTCCTAAATATTGAGGTTCACCTCAAGAGAACTGTCGCCTTTTATTTCAGCACATCAAAACTGTATCGCAATATAGTTATTTTATCTCATTTCTGTTATTTAAATAAGAAAAAAAAGCAAATTACAAACAATAGGAAAAATACAATATAACAAATATGAATTAAATGATGAATTGAAGTTTGTCACGTATAATAGGTTTAACATAGTTAGAATTAATACAGAAATTTAATCAAATGTAAATAATAAAATATTGCATAGTCTTCACTGTATGAATTGAATATAAATGTATTCTTAAAGCTAAAAAAAGTTATTCAGTCAAGGGCAGTAAGTTATTTTCTCTTTTTTTTGATTAACATTAATGATAGGTGGGTATATTAGGCTGCTGTCACTTTAAGACCAAACGCACAGATCCATTATACTGATACACATCCGGTTTACACCCAACTGTTTATTTTCACTTGAGACATAACCGGCTGTGTTTACATGAATACTTCATACGATGGGCATTTTGACACAATTGCGTGTGTATTCAACCATTCAACCGCAATAAGACGTGAAAGAGAACTGAATTCGCAATCACATGCTGAGAGACGCAGCTTTCCGTGCACACGCTTACACTCTTTATATTCTCATTCATGCATTTCATCACTCTGAAGTGTCAATAGTGCTTTATATTTACATGCAGCGATATACACGATATAGCAAAATTTTGAACGATTTTATAACGTGGTAACGATATCGCCATACCACCCAGCCCTACAAGCAATGTGCCATATTTAAATATTTATTTGAATCTGGACATTCTTAATTGTTCTGAAAAATGTCAATGTCATGCAAAAAATAAATAAATTCTAAAGCTTTTATAGTTAAATTTATTATTCAGGGATCGACTAAAAATAGATGTGTGCAAACTGTAAAATGTATTTAGGATCATGTGTAAGTCCTTAATTTAAAAATAAATTAAATTTAAGTCTAAAATATCTTAAATATTTAATCTGTGGAGCATGTGATCCCTGGGGAAAAAGTAAGCGTCAAGCCCTATTATTAATAATAATCATAATTGGAATAAACAATTCTTCTGGTGATTAATATAATTGATTAGCCTGACCATAATCTGTTTAAGGTTTGCCTAGAAATGTAGCTGCATTATTTATTAATACATAATGTGCAGTCAAGTGTTTATTTTTGTTATTCTATATATATTTGTGACTAACAGTGGTTTAAAATAGGGAATTTTCAACATCCATGTTGCATCATAGAGAAGGGAAAAATGTACCATAGATATGTTTTCTTTAGACAGAAAACATTTTTCTTTTCTGAACCATGTCTGTGTACATGTTGCTTACATTAACAGGGATCAGACTATAATCTTTACAATTAGATTTAAATTGTATAAAATTATGGCTAATTAGAAAGTAACCAGTTTGTGTTATTTATCCTGCCAGTTTCTGTTCTCATTTGTCTCTCATGTTAATTTAAAGTTCATTTTTAGACTCTGCTTACAAGCTTTTAATATGAACTTGGGTTTCTTCTCATTTATAAGGTGCGGTCACATTTATCGTTGTTCAGCGGTTTTCACAGGTGAAATTCATTAGCATTGGCAATTTTGCCATGATGACCAAGAGAAAGCTGGTTGGTTTGAAAGTGTCTTCTGTGTGAGTTGTGCTTTATATGTATTGACAATGAACTTTTTTCCTGTGAATTTTCGCCGGAATATTTACTAATGTTACCGCATTTATAGGATGTAAACAACAAATGACTGATGATGGAAAAAGATTATTTCAAGTTCAAGACTTCCAAAAATGCCAAGAAAGGTATACAAACAATTCAGAATGAATTTGTGAATAGATTTATTTTTACCAGCATCTCAAAGTTTTGTTATCAAACTTGCCTATGAGACAGCAGCATCTAAATATAGACTCAATCAATAGGCTGACTACTCATTCACTGAGAGGTGATCAATACTCCTCAAGCCTCACATATATAACAGACCGGTTTGTTGGCTAAAATAGGAGAGTGATATTAATGGCAGGCATTTGTTTCTTTCTTTGTGCAGTTGATATTTGAATTTTAATGTATATTATTAAAAAAAAAAAAAACTGTACCTTTATCATGAATCGGTATAACATTGGATTTAAGTTTAATTGACCTTAAAGGGATAGTTCACCCAAAAATGAAAATTCTGTCATTAATTTCTCAACCTCATGTCGTTCTAAACCATCACTTACTTTCTATTTCGGAACATAAAAAAGATATTTTTGATTGATTCAGTAACACCTCTGATGGATTTAGTGAGTTTAGAATGATTCAAAACAGCAACCGCTGAGTCTTTTATATAATTGTTATTATAAAACATTAGTTTATAAATTTATGACAAATTTATACTGAAAAGATGACGCAGAAGCATTTCTGTAGTGGTCTTTAGGTGTCTTTGCATAGACTGTTTAATGCTTTAATGGTGCCATACATGTACTATATACACAGTTAAATTACAACTGTATGCTTTCATACTAGGGCTGAAGTGGGTCAGTGTAGTCTGGCTTTTATATGGCATTATATCTTTAAACTGACCTTTGAGCAGGCACAGAGCACCCTTAAAGGGATAGTTCACCCAAAAATGAAAATTCTGTCATTAATTACTCACCCTCATGTAGTTCCAAACCCGTAAGACTTTCGCTCATCTTCTGAACACAAGTGAAGATCATTTTAATGAAGTCTGAGAGCTTTCTGTTCCTCCACTGACAGCTACGCAACTACCATGATGCTTCAAAAAATCCATAAAGAGATTGTAAAATTAATTCATATGAATTGAGCAGTTTAGTCCAAATTTTCTGAAGAGTCACAATCGCTTTATATGATGAACAGATTGAATTTAGGTTTTTATTCACATAAAAATTAATCAACTCACACATCCGTTGTGGTAAACAGAAGCCCAAGCATGTTCGCTTGATGTGTGAGAACCAATGAGGTTCATTCTCATGTGTTACGCAGCACGTTTGAGCTTCAGCAAGAACCAATGAGGTTCATTCTCGTGTTACGCAGCACGTTTGAGGTTCAGCAAGAACCAATGAGGTTCATTCTTGTTGCGCAGCACATTTGAGCTCCTGCAAGAACCCAATGATGTTTAGTCTTGTGTTACACAGCACATTTGTGCTTCAGCAAGAACCAGTGAGGTTCATTCACGTGTTATGCAGCACATTTGAGCTCCTGCAAGAACCAATGAGGTTCATTCTCGTGTTACACAGCACGTTGAGCTTCCGCAAGAACCAATCATGTTTGTTCTCGTGCGTCAAACAGGTTCGGTTGAGCTTCTGTTTATGTTCGCTGATCAATGTATATATGTGAATAAAAGAGTAAATTGAATCTGTTCATCATATAAAGTGATCGCTTCCGAAAATTTGGACTAAACCACTCAATTCATTTGGATTCGTTTTACGATCTATTTATGAACTTATGAACAGTTGTCAATGGAGGGACAGAAAGACTGGCTTGGAACGATATGAAGGTGGGTTATTTTTTTTTTTTAGCTTTTTTTTTTTTTTAATTTTATTTTTTTATATTCTATATCATAGATGTATTAATATATTTAAATTTCAGTTATTAAATAAATGTGCATCTGGATTTGACCTGTTTAATCACTTTTACTCGCTGGATAAAATAATCATGGTTGACGACCGCAAATATCGCGTTTCTACAGTGACATCAGTAACTGAAAACTTTTGCTACATTCTCACTGCAAGTGCTGAAACTTAAACAAAAACATGCCCCTTTATCCAGATCCTAAGTTTGTGTTCTTCCTTTCTACCAGGCTGCTGTGAATCTGCCGCACAGGCCTCCGCTGCACTGCTCCAGCCTGATCCCAGTGCTGTGCTTCTCTCTGCGCCTCCTCATGTGGGCCTGTCGGCTCAAAGACTCCTGGTGCTCCCTGCCCTGGATGCTGTTCATCTCGCTGACGTCACACCACATCCGCGACGGCGTTCGCCACGGTCTCTGGGTGTGTCCGTTTGGCAACACGGCGGCCATCTCCTATTGGCTGTACGTCACCATCACAGCCACCCTCCCTCACCTGTGCTCTGTGCTCATGTATCTGACCGGCACTAGAGACATGATCTCCACCAAACACGGAGTCGCCATAGACGTCTGATACACTGTCTTAATTGTGGATGTTTGTTTGTTTGTTTGTTATTATTTATTTTTCCCAGCACAAAAATGTCACTAGAAATATTTCCATTAGCTCTTCTCTGCATCATTACCATTCCAACACTAATTGTCCTTTTTTCCTTCAGAGATTTCCAGTCTGTTTGCTACTTTTAACTACTGTAGTCGTTCAGGTATCAGTGTGAAATCAGGTTGTATTGACTGTGAAGACTGTGAATATTTTAATATGTATGGTGTAGATTAGTGTTGGGCGACGATAAAATCTATCTATTTTGCAGCATTTTTAGTATAATATTTCATATAAAAATCTATTTCAGAGCAAATAGAGAAGTAACATTTAAGAATTTGTGTAGGTTTTTGACCAATTCATATAAAAAATCATTTTTATAGGTATACACACACACTCTGAAGTTTTCTTTTTATTTTTATATGTGTATACCACAAATCCAGTCATAAGTCGCATAGGGAATATATGTGGCAATAGCCAACAATACATTGGCTATTGGGTCAAAATAATCGTTTTTTTTTTTCTTTTATGCCAAAAATCATTAGGATATTAGGTAAAGATCATGTTCCATGAAGATATTTTGTAAATTTCCTACCGTAAATGTATCAAAAAAATATTATTAGTAGTAATATGCGTTGCTAAGGACTTCATTTGGACAACTTTAAACCTGATTTTCTCAATATTTAGAATCTTTTTTTTTTTTTTTTTTTTTTTTGCACCCTCAGATTCCAGATTTTCAAATAGTTGTATCTCTGCCAAATATTGTCCTAACAAACCATACATCAATGGAAAGCTTATTTATTCAGGTTTCATATGATGTATAAATCTCAATTTAAAAAAAGAATTGACCCTTATGACTGGTTTTGTGGTCCAGGATCACATATAAAAAAAAAAAAAAAAAATGGTCAAAAGGCTTTAAAATAGACTATTTTGAAAGTATAATTTCTATGTTTGCTCTGCCTTTGTTCTGATCTTCTCATAGTAGTGAAGTAGGTAATATTTAATGGTGGCTAATATTTAATTATTGATTTATTTGTGCCAATATAACAATAGATTACCTACATATATTAGGACGCTACACAAAGGCTTCAGTGAGTGATGATGCAAACAAATTGCTGATTTAAAGTTTTTAATCAATTCACTTTAACTTAAAAGGTTATATTAGAGAGAATTTTGTTGAAATAGGCAAAAAAAAAAAGGCACTTTCAAAACAAGCAGCTTTCTGTTGGACAATGTGACAAATCCGTGTGACCGACTTGAACACAATCACTTGGATTATTGAAATGGCTGGATTTTTCCATAAAAAATTCACGGAACATGGAACATTACTGCACGCCCTTGTTGCTACTAAGATTAAAAGTTGTAATGTTATTAATGCTAATGAGAAAACAAAGGATTGCAAAGTGACAAACTTAATGGCTAAATAAAGCTTTTAAATCTAGTGCGCTGATTTATATTGCCAGCAAAATTGTTGTGAATGTTCAATATTGTCGCCCAGCGCTAGTGTAGATGATCTGAAAGCACCCTTATAAACCTTATTTGAAAGCTTCAGCATTGTGTTGTCATAGTTAGCTTAGCGGTATAGACTTCTCCATTCGAATAATGCCATTTTATTGCATTGATTTTCCAAAGGAACCTCAGACGCAAGGCTGGATTCATACCGCGACTCATGATGTGTCATGCGTCCAGGAATAGGCATTGAGAATGGATGTGTGTTGATGGTCTGTGCTTTTGCGAGGTGGTTCTGTGTTGTGTGTTTTCAGTTGAAGGTCAGTGTAGGCGTACTTGAAGGATGTGGTTCTCTCTAGTGTCAGAAAAACACTAGTAGACCTAGTTTAACATGGAAAACTTGGATCTTTTAAAACGGTACAGAAATACTTTCTGTTGTTACAGAAGATTATTGCTGCCTTTTTAGCCACAGGCTTTGAAATAACTGTAAATAACTTGCCGACTTGGGCTTTATTTCCGAATCCCTTAAAACTTTGAAATGATTAAATTAGAACTGTTCTTAACTGTCTTTGTATACAAACTGCAATTCTGCTTCTTGGAAATGAATCAACCTCCCCCAGTTTTTGTTTTTATTCAGTTGTGTGCCAGCATAGTTGTTTTAATACTTCAAAATATATGTGAAGTGCAAACCATGTTCCTGAAAGCTACAGATCTTGGACTAAATGCTCACCTTGGTTTTTTCCCAGGTCAAATTATAAATCAGACATAGCGTTTACAGTACAGTGCAGTCACAGTTGGCATTGTGTATGTATACAACCACTCAAAAGTTGTTTTTTTTTGATAAAGTTTGTTCTTAATATTTTCAACGTTGTGCCCAAAAATGCTGAATCAATTTTATCTTCATTGTCACATTTTGTCTACATTCACTGCATCTAATATCAAACATTTTTGTTATGAAATGCATAAATGGACTGTTTGTATTTGTCTGCGAAACTAATTTTCATCATCATGCATCAAGATTTTAATTATTTTAAGATTTTGATAATGTGTGTTCAAACTTTTGACTGGTGGTGTATATAAAATGGCTGCATTTTTTTTTTTTTTTTTTTTTTTTTTTTCGTGTGTGTGTGTGTCAAATGCTGAGTTAATTTAAATGGATCAGGAAACATTTATTATAGTTGTCAAAACAGGTGATTGGCTTTGAGTTACAGCAGTGGAAACTTGTGTACTGATATGCTTATTTTGATCAGTAGTGATAGTATTGCACATTTGTTCATTATGGTATTAAGGTAAACAATGTTTAAATTTATATTTTTGGTTCGACTGCTTAAATCAGTTTGTCAAACCTGCAGAGGGAGCTGTAGACCAACTCAAGACAATGTTTTTTGTTCCTTTTTAGGTCCCACTTTATATTAGGTGGCCTTAACTACTGTGTACTTATATTTTGATGTAAGTACAATGTACTTACTGTGTTCATATTGTTTTGCAAAACACTTTTTCTGATATTGAGGTGGATACGGGTAAAGTTAGGGACAGGTGTGGTGGTATGGGTACGTTTAAGGGTAGGGTTAGGTGTAAGGGAAGGGTCAACAGTGTAATTATAAATGTAATTACAGAAATTAATTACAGATGTAATTACATGCAGGTATTTTTAAAAATGTAAGTACAACGCAAAAACGTTGCACTTACAATAAGTGCATTGTATCAAATTATTCATTTAAATGTAAGTACATAGTAGTTAAGGCCAACTAATATAAAGTGGGTTCCCTTTTTATATTTAATTTTTTTTTGTTAACTATGCATAATTGGTGTAAATATTTTATTTTATTTATATGCTTTTTTTGCACTTATTTGAGGTTTGTCAATGTGGTATTGATGCATTGTCAAGAAATGACTGAGCATTATTTATTTCTGAAATTTGTCACTGGTCATACTAAAGGTGCATATGCACCCTTCTGTTATAATTGGTTTCTGTCTTTATTTGTTGCTTCTGAAGCCTTTGGTTTTGAATAGCTTTAAGGGTTAGTTCACCCAAAAATGTATGAATTATTTCTTTATGGTACGCAATAGGATCAATGAGGAAAAAATTATTTGTGGTGTTTTTCCTGCTTAAAATTGGACAATATAACATAATATCATATAATATCAAATTATTTATATTTTAAAAGTTTGTTGCCTCAAGGCAACATTGTACCACAATGGATAAATTGAAACATTTGACATTTTCATGTAGAAAAAAGAAATATATTTATTGAAAACATCAATTTTAACCAGACACAAACACATTTACCCAGTTTTTAATGTATTACAAATTTCATATTTAATAAAAAGTAACATTTCAAATTCAGCTGTTGCTCTCAGGCAACATTGTACCATCGTGGAACACAAGCATTAGCAAACCATCATATCAAGTTATCATATCCATCTTCATCATCTCCATCTTCGATCTCACCCTCACTCTCTCCCTGCCGGATTGTCACTATGACCTCATCAACTGGCAGTTGTGTTTTATATTTTTTTAAAGTGCTATAGAAAATGTGCAGATCATAATATGTGCAGTTATAGTATGTGAATTACTATTCTTATAACTGCATTACAAAATCATGCAAAAATGAAAAACTCTTTTCCTTACAAATATCATACATTTGTATCCAACCTAGTATGTCTGGTATGGTTTTATGGTACAATGTTGCCTTGAGGCAACACGCATTTTTATTTACTCTAAAACATTTGATGATATATAATGCAAAGTTCTTGAAAAAATACTTCTTTACTTAGTGAAGGTGACTCATATTTTTTTGTGGGTGATTAACTGGATGCAAATATGGTGCCATGTGACCTGTGCACATGTGCTGAACCAAGACACAAAATGGACCCCTGTGGGTTTTTTTGCACTTTCATTGATTAGTATTTGAGTTCTTTTCCCCTGAGATAGGTTTGACCAATAAATTGGTGTTTCATTTTATTAAAAATAAACTATGATGCCTGGAGGCAACGCCATACCATAGAGGGTTAAGGGTTAGTTCACCCAAAAATGAATATTCTGTCATTATTTACTCACCCTTTGCTCACCCTTTGCTCTCCCTTTGCTCATCTTGCTCAAAATCACATAAAATAACATAATTTCAACATTTTTAATCTCCTCGTTAAGTCACAAGCAAAGCATTGTGGGAATTGCAGTTTCAGCAAAAATCATTTTCGAGGACTTGATTGGTTCACATTCGCCCTAAATAATTGAATTTAGTAGATTGCACATTTTAAAGAATTACATTAATTGAAAGCAAAGAAATCAAAGTTTAGAAGAGAAACACAATATTGTTGTGTAAATCGCAAATAATATGATTGAGTAAATTGGACAATATGTGTTTTCCCGTTTGTTTTGGAGAAAAACAATACTATGGAAGTCAGTGGGCGCCATCAACTGTTTGGTTACCCATATTCTTCAAAATATCTTATTTTGTGTTCAGCAGAAGAAAGACATTCATACAGGTTTGGAACATTTTGAGGGTGAATAAATGATGACAGAATTTTCATTTTTGGGTGAACTATCCCTTTAATGAAGCTTCATCTGATATGCTTGAAAATTCGGTTGTCTTCTCAGGCATTCATTTAAATAACAGTCAAGTTGTCAAGGTAATAGTAGGGTAAGATATGGAAAATATGCCACACTTAAAAACTGTGTGTTTACTGGTAAATTGTAACATTTTCGAGATGAGTTCAGCATGTACAGGATGGTGATGCATCATCCAATATATTATTAAAGGGATAGTTTATCCAGAGAGCAAAGTTCTGTCTTTATTTACTAACCCTCATGTTCTTCCAAACCTGTATGATTTTCTGTGAAACAAAGATATTTTCAGCGTTAAACATTATTCAAATCAAAATCTTTTTTGTATGTGTGTGTAACGTAACATGAGTGTGAGTAAATGGCAGGTTTAATTTTTGGGTGAACTATCCCTTTAAGGAATGTCATGTGGCAATAAACTATAAATTCATATTGAATTATTCCACTTATTATTCAACCTATAAGTTGTGATGAATAACGATGTTTGAAATGTTATCCAGGGACAATAATTGCTAAATTATGAAACACTTCAACAGCATCCAAACATGTCCACAAACCCCACACATTATGCTTTTTCAGATATTACCTTTAATATAGTCATATAGCTGTTTGTGAATGTAAAAGGTCTGCAAAATTTCAAAGATCAAAGTGCAGATAAATGGAGGTATTGACTCCCAAAAGAAAACTGATTCTGAATGGCCTGAGTCGTCAGTGATTCCAGTCTTCCTACACGAACCTACATAGGTTTGTAACACATAAAGTCTCTTCATTGGCTGCCTGCGAACAACTTCAGTGCCTCAAACTCTAGTTGTAGCTGAGACTGGAAGAGTTTGGTTTGTGTTGTCAACATTGAATTGATACAGTAAAACCGACACCATTGTTACTTGTATTACTGTCACTGTGTATCAAATGTCGAGGAAGATCCAGAGCTAAAATTCAGATATGGTAATGGACGTTTGGTTTCCAACACACGTTGTAGACCAATCACAACAGACTGGGACGTCTGACCAGTCAGAGCAGAGTAGACCAATCACAACAGACTGGGACGTCTGACCAATCAGAGCAGAGTAGACCAATCACAACAGACTGGGACGTCTGACAAATCAGACCAGAGTAGACCAATCACAACAGACTGGGACGTCTGACCAGTCAGAGCAGAGTAGACCAATCACAACAGACTGGGACGTCTGACAAATCAGAGCAGAGTAGACCAATCACAACAGACTGGGACGTCTGACCAATCAGAGCAGAGATTAGATTAATACTGTTTATTGAACTTTTCCCTCAAACCCCTTCACAAAAATACTTAGACATTCAATCTTGGTCTTGTTCGGATCACATTGGCTTTATTCCATTGACCAGCCAGACAAAACTAAAACGGTGCAGCTATTGACAGTATTTAAAACACCATAATCAAGGTCTTAATATGCAGCATACATGATTCAGATGAACATGTAAATATGATTTAAATTCAGTATAACGTGTAAATCCCAACAGACAGCAAATCGCCACACTCAAATATTGGAGGTATATTATTTTTCTCAAAACCTTGGCAGAGTAACAGTAGGCTATTTTTGCTGTATAAACTCAACAAACAACTAAATCCCTTGCCTGATTTTCATGATTAAATATTTGTAAATTGGTTGGAAGCGAGTTGCTGAATTTACCTCTAGAAACAAACTGACAGTATCAGTGAAAAGATCTGCCACTTTTCTTCAGATAAAATAACTTTTATTTCACAAAAATATAAACAGGGGAATAGTAAAACAGCTTATGTTGTACAGAAAAATATACTATGTACATTTACTGTGGACGCCTTTGTGTTCACCTTTCCCTCTTTACCAGGCAACAGTAGTCCAATGATACGCATCTCCCCAATACATCTGGATTTGACACCACGCATGCAACATTATAAAAAAGGCAAAGAGCAAACGGGAAATATACACATTTTTCTCCAAGAACCTGTCCTGCTTGAAGTATACAGTCTCTCCATCCTGCCAGGAACAGATGATTTCTCATTGATCGGCTTGTTCCCTTTGGTTCGGTTTTCTGGAATCGTGCATCAGTTTCCCTCAGCGCGAGGTTGAATTTCTTTGATGCAAGACTTGATGGTCAGTGTGGAGTGACTATAACTGCACTCCAGGCCAACAACACACTGTTAATGAGTCAGTTTACAGATGGAGTTATACGATAGAGGTCTAAAAATAAACAGAAATCCGATATTTTCGGCAGTGTTCAGATGCTTTACTGAAGTGGTTCTCAACTGGTCATGACCCAAACAATGCTGGATGCTAAAAATGAGCTGCAACAAAACTATGTGCATATCGATTGCAATCAATTGGAATTTTTGTGAAAATCTGCACACTAGCAAAATTAAACATTAAATTGGGGGGGGAAAATCAATACGACCCAGACTACATTAAATATGGGTGAGGATGCAATGAGGATAAAATGGCTCCCGAGGGCACAGAAATGTTAATATTTTGTGTGTTGTTGGGCCTGGGCAGTTTATAGTTATATTAATACATTTTTTTGTTGACTTTGTATGATTAACAGTTTGGTAAAGCATTGGGCGCCACATGAAGTCAAATGTAAAATCTGGGTCCTGAAGCAAAACCAGTTGAGAACCACTGATTTTTACTGAATGCTGATAATCATCATATGAATCAAATAAAAAAATCAGTCTAGATTAACATACCAACCAAATCTATGTACTCTTAACATGCGAGACAACTTTAACCAAAGCAGGGAAGGAAGGAATATATGACAGACTAAACTTTAAAACGAGATTGGCTAGTCTCAAATATGAATGACTGACAAAACCAAACACTTGTAATTTTTCTTTGCATATACACATTTTTTTTCTTTTCAAACTTGCATTGGAGAATGTTTTATGATGCATAGGTGATTCACTGTTGGAGAATCAAAATCTATGTTAAAGGGTAGTATCATAAGAGCAACGATCCCGTAAGCCACTTTCAGTATAAATACTGCTGCTCTAAAAATACAAATTATATTGCTGGTGGAACAGAAACAGGCAAAAAAAAAAAAAAAAAATTAAAACAAAGGTTACAAGCAAATGGTGCAAAATGCATAAAGAAATGTACAAAAAAAAAAAAAACCTGACAAACATCTTCAGTCAATATTTATGCTGGGTTCAGACTACACAATATTTTTGTCTGTTACAATAGTCACTGTGTCAGATTGCAATTTTGACTCCTAAAACAAGAAACATGTCGCTTCCCGACCAATCATCGCCAGACGTCTTTAACGTGTGTGATGTCATCGAGAAGGCGGGACTAATGACTGACTTCTGGAAACAAGAGTGCGTTATGGGATTGAATGAATGCAATCGATAATGTCCACTATGGTTTCGGACACCACTACAAATGGCTGTCCCCTCAAATAGTGCACTATTTAAGGGTATAGGGGGCGATTTCGGACACAGCTAAAGACTAGCGTGTTTAATTTTTTTCGGTCCTAAACAACAGGTTCTGTCACATCTGTGACACTGACCAATAGGAGCACAGAAACTCTACCGTACACAGCTTTCAAACATGGCGAAACGAAAGAGAGACAAAGGTGCGTCCCAATTTGCATACTTATGCGTATAAATAGTGTGAGTAGTGTGTTCACACTGAAAATTCCAAAAAGAAAAAGTGCCCTTAAAATACCCGGATGACGCACTAAATTAATGGACAAAACGAAGTGTGGAATGTTGGACACTTCATGCACTCGGCTGTCGCAGCTTTAATTACGTAGCGGGGGGAGGGGCTAACAGACTTCGATGTTGAATGACAAAATAACCATATAAAGTTCATACACTACACGGTTGAGTACAAGTGCATAGTGTATAGTGCATCATTTGGGACGCAACTAATGGTACTGGTGTTGCTAGGTGGAATTATGCAATGGAGAAAAGGTTCGTGGAGCTACAGTATAGCAACAATACTCCTGCCTTTATGAAGTTTCCTCGAGTAACTAACCATGACATGAAAAAAGATAAATGCTGGTGAACGATAGAGAAGGCGCTTCAGAAACCGTGTGAGTTCTGGAATTAGCATTAAGCTAACACGTCTCTTTCGTTTCGCCATCTTTGAAAGCTGTGTACGGTAGAGCTTCTGTGCTCAGAACCTGTTGTGAAGGACCGAAAAAAATTAAACATGCTAGTCTTTGGCTGTGTCCGAAATCACCCCCTATACCCTTAAATAGTGCACTATTTGAGGGACAGTTATTTGTAGTGGTGTCCGAAACCATAGTGGACCTTATCGAGTGCATTCATTCAATCCCATAATACACCGCAATAACGAATGTACAACCGATGTACACTCAACGGCTAGAGAATACCCATTATGCACTGAATAAATTCCCGCATCTGACCAGAAGATGGCGCCCACAGCTGAATCAGCCAGGGATGATGTAAGAACCCAGAAGACTTATGCTGCCTTCACGTGCTATCAAAATTATCGCAAATATAGTTTCCTAGTTAAGAAAATTGGACATGAACGCCCTCTCAAGTCAAAATTTGAATCCAGCGAGCTCGTAATCACAATTTAGGAAGTGGGAAATTTCCGAAGGCATAATTCGCCGCTGGTTCCTTCAAAATGTTCCTATAGGGTATTACGATTTATGTGTAAAATAAAGCCTGTGGTAAACATAACATGACTATACTTTGATGTTTTGTTCTACAACGTAAATTATACACACCCCTAGTTTACCACAAGCTTTATTTTACTATAAATTGAGAAACCCCATAGGAAAATCTTGAGGGAACCAGCGGCGAATTAGACTTCCGGGTTCTGGCGTCACACCTACAACACTCTATGTGGGTACAGTGTAATATCAAACAGGTATAAATTCATTTTCATTGCTTAATTAAGGGTTGTACATAGTTTCCATGACAGAGTTCAAGATAAATTACTACTGGAGCTGCCAGTTTGCTAAGTTTCAAATGATTATTAAACGGCAAGCACAAACTATGCAAAAGCGGCAGCCCTTCTGGCACACTCAGTGTCCGAATTCACTGACTCGTTTTCACTCACTCCTTCAAGTGGACTATATTAGTGGAGTAATGTAGGGAATAGTAAATGAGGTATAGGGGGACGATATCCAACACAGTCAACGCTGTAAAGCGTCACAGTCGCTCCTCACTGTTGTCTATGAATCACCACAAAACCCTACGTCAAACGGATTGTGATATCGTGTAGTCTGGACCCGGCATTAGAAGAAATTATCACAGTGACATCTTAACAAAAATGTCAAAAATTGCCCTAGTTATTTTTAATTGCACAAGGATAAGATTTGAAGATAGTAACTGATACATACACAATAACCATTTTATGACTTTGTTTGGACAATTATTTTTGTTTGTACCTATAGGAAGGATACGTATGCTAAAATCTTATAATTCAATCAAATCATATATTTTAAAAGAATTACAAAATAGACGCATGCATTGAGCTTTATGTCACTGGAGAGCAATGTACAACAGAGCAGTATGCTGTGTAGAAACTATTATACAATAGTTATACAATAACGGCATAAATGTATAACAAACAATATAACTTTATAGATGAGCTTCAATAGAATTTAATATCGTGAATATCTATTAGCTTCAACAGAAACAATCAGCTTTAATCACCTTACAAATGTGTATATGTGACATCGTAAGACTGATTTACATTCATGTCTCGATTCAATGCAGAGAAAATGCCAATTTGCTTTTATAGAAGAAAAGTCTGAGAAATTAAATGCATTTATTGCATTGAACACCAGCTCACCGAAAGTTTCTAATCGTTACTGGCGTAAACTTTCAAGACATGAACTCATGCTGAAATGCATTTTATTACCAAGAACTTGATGCTTTAGATGCCACATCTGTTTGGAAACTAACCAGATGAAAACAATCGACTGCAGATGCATCCACCTGTCATGAACTTAGTTTTTTGAGAAGAGATTTTGCAGGAAGGAAAACAAAGCCATCTTTGTGTCTCCAATGAAAGACCACCGCGTCCATCCTTGGAGTGCCGAGTCTTTCTGTCTTCCAAAGATAGCAGCTGTCTAAAGGTTACAGAGTGTCTTTTTCGCCAGACGAGTGAGTTTGAGGACTAAAACATTGACAAAGCCACTTTCTCCATAATGCCCCATATGCTGCGCACAAAGCCAAGCCTTTTCACAGCATTTCATGTGTCCCCAGTGGAGTCCAGTGGAGAGTGGGGAATATCGGGAAGAAAGAATAATACAAAAATATGTTTTTCATCATCCAAGAATCTGCTGTGAGCAGAAGAAAGTAAAGAAAGAAAGAAATCCACGTGTTTTTCCATTGCGTTGTGCTACATTGTAGACTGTACATGTTCACAGTTGACGGGACTCAGAGCTCTGCTGAGAGGAGAGGTGGATTGTGGGTAATGGAGTCTGTCAGCTGCGGTGGCAGTGGTGGTGATTCCCTATACTGATGCCCTATGAGGGCTGAACTGGAGACGGCCAACTTCTCAAATCTAGAGTTAAACAAGAAAGTTAAACTCTTTTAGAGGCCGATGAACAACAGATACAATAAATAAAAATACTGCTACCATTCAAAAGTTTCGGGCCAGTTTAATTATTTATTTATTTTGAAAGATATGAATGCTTTTATTCAGCAAGGATTTATTGAATTGATCAAAAGTAACAATAGAGATATTTTATAATACTACGGAAAGAAAAATTAATTTTAAATAAATGCTGTTGTTTTAATGTATCACAAACATATTAAACATTGATAATAATCATAAATGTTTCTTGAGCATCAAATCATCATATTAGAATGATTTCTGAAGGATCATGTGACTGGAGTAATGATGCTAAAAATTTCTTTCATTTTATTCAAATAAAATGAAAATTCTAATTCATTTTTTAAATATATTCAAATAAAAACAGTTATTTTAAATTGTCAATATTTCACAATATCACTGTTTTTACTGTATTTTTGATCAAATAAATGCAGACTTGGTGAGTTTAAGATTATGGAAGCTCATTTCCGAAATAAAATAAAATAAAATAATAAAATAAAATAAAATAAAATAATAAAATAAAATAAAACTAAAAAATAATAATACAACAAAACAAAATAAAATAAAATAAATAAAGACAATTTCGACTTGAAATTGTAAGTTTATATCTCACAATTCTGATTTTTATTTCTTAGAATTTCAAGATATAAACTTGCAAATTTGAGAAAAAAGTCAGAATTGTCAGATATAAACTCGCACAGTTGCGGGAGAAAAAGTCAGAATTGTGAGATAAAAAGTGGAAATTACTTTTTAATTTATTATTCCGTGGCGGAAACATGCTTCCATATAAGAGACTTATTTTTTTTAAATTCTTACCGACCCCAAACTTTTAATTGGTAGTGTATGTTGTGGTATATTTTGCATTTGCTTTGACTGATATTTTATATTGTCTTAAAAAAAAAATCATAATTCATTTATCCGCCCTCATGTCTTTTGAAACATGAATGCAGTTTTTTTTTTTTTTTTTTTACCATAAAAATAAAATAAAAAAAATAACAGCATACAGATTTGGAATGACATGAGAGTGAGTAAATAATGACAGAATGTTCATTTGCATTCAAGTATTAATCATTTCACCATGTGAGAGAGTTTGGAAGATTACAGGCTAATATAGAGCAGACATTTCTCATATTCTCGCATTTACATCTTCACATTTTCCCATTTGAGTCACAAATTTAGATCTAAAGACGAATAAAAAGTTGCAAAGTTCAAAGTGAAAAGATGCTGTTTATGACTTTTCAGTTTTTAGCATTACTAATTTACAACATCAGAGTTAATATAAAGTAGACTAGCTCTCACTGTAAATGGATAATGTACCACCTGCACTAATATTAATAGTATTAATAAGTTTTTGTTGTAATCAATAATAGCAAATGTGTAGCCTCTATTCTGTACTTACATGAGGCCTCATTCATAAAACACCAGCAAAACCAATGTCTGTAAATCATACGTAAGATCATTCCTATGTAAATAGGAATTCCTATCATCATATCCAGTTCAATGTGATATTGACCAATCACTGAGCTCCGCCACCTGATCCACATTACTACCTCAAACAAACAGATCGCTCCATTTCTACAATGCATTCACTATGATAATGTGAACTCTTTAGCTGCTATGGGCATTAATATGACATGAATTGATGTATTATAAATGTAAGAGTCTCTTTTTTGAACAACTTGGCTGAGGTGTGATGCTAGAAAAATACAGAATCAAAGGTATTTGTCTTGACTTGTTTGTAAATTACTGTCTCCACAGACGTTTCTCGCAAAAGTCCTGCGGTCTATCTGCAAACCACATTAAACTACAGTGCAGAGAGAGAGAGAAAGAGAGAGAGAGAGAGCGCTATTTAAAAGCAGCGGCTCAACAACAATAACAAACACATAGTGCCCTTGTTGACAGTGATTTACCTACAATAAAACATCTCAAGTCGCTAATATTACTTACTCAAAATGATCGGGTTAAGCTATTTCTTGTTCATAGCCGCAAAAATACAAAAACATTGCTTTGGCTATAACTATGTCAAGCACTGTAAGTTCAAGAGTGACTATTATATTCGGTAAACACCCGAAACTATAAATTAGGGGATTCACTCACACATTTATATGCAGTTGTCACTCCCAAAGTGTGTATTTGGCCCTCCTTGAAGCTAAGTTAAGAAGTAGTATAGTTGGTTTTGTTGACTGCGTTTTTGACTGAGTTTGTTTTCTATGCAATAAAAATGGAGGGAAGGACACTGATGATATACTCCAAGAATCAACATAGTAACCATAAATGGATCGTTGAGCATGCAGTCTCTTCCAGACTGTTTAAACCGAGATGGGCCAATCGCCAAAACAGCAGACGCAAGGAATGTAAGAACAGAGACAGACGTCTGCGCCAGCTTACTTTAGATCGGTATGGACTTCATCTTCACCATGGAAGTCAGTTCCTGTTTCTTCACATTGTCTTGTTTCCTTTGCCTCATCCTATAAAAGGAACAGTTAAGAGATCAATTGACAAATTGTCTCTGTCATATTGCTGCAAAACGATTTGTATGTATTTAGTTATGAAATATAGATAAACGTAGCACAATTTTCACCATAGAAGCACGATGATAGTTAATAACACAGCCACCATGAACGCTGCAAACAGCCCCAACAATACCAACAGTCCGAGGCTTCCGTTTGGGTGTAATGATGAATCTAAGGTAAAAACCAAACAAAACAAAATGAAACATAAATGAAACACAAAACAAAGCACAACACAATACCCAAAACAAAAAAAAACACAAAACAAAAAGCACAAAACATGAAACGAAACACAAAACAACAAAAACACACAACAAAAAACAAAACACATTAAACAAAACACACAAAAAAATCTAACACACAAAACAAAATAAAACAAAACACAAAATGAAACAAAACAACAAAAAGCACAACACAAAACATAAAATGAAACAGAAAAAAAACAAAACACAAAACAAAAAACAAACGAAACAAAATACAACACAACACAAAACAAAACAAAAAACACAAAACATGAAATGAAAAACAAACAAAACATAAAATGAAACACGACACAAAACAAAACAAAAAACACAAAACATGAAATGAAAAAACACACAAAACAAAAAAAAGAAACAAAACAACACACACACACAACAAAAAACAAACACACAAAACAATACAAAATGAAAAAAAAAAACAAACAAAAACAAACAAAAAACAAATAAATAAAAAGAAAATTAGATAAATATTGTTGGTTATTGATTTGTTGGTAAATGTTTCCGTAAATATTACTGTGTATAACATTTGTACAACTAATACCATAAAAACGTTTTAAAAAATATTAATAATAATAATAATAATAACAACAATAATCATTTCCTCTTTTTTCTTAAAGTGATTTCATTTGAATTGATTTTTGATTTGCCTAATGTCTACAACCATAAACTACATCATTATATTGCCATCTTTAGCATATAACGCTTAAGAAATGAAAAGCTTTTGTGCTCCAGTTATTCTAGGCACAGCGTGGCTACTTTGAAAAGCATTAGTTTAACTGTCTGGTCACTACAGGATTTATTTTGACACATTTTTTTTTTTTTTTTTTTTAATTGTTAAGAGCACTTTATAAGTCAAATATATTTACTTCATTCCAGCCTTGAGCTGATAAATATGACTCTTGCAATTGTACAGCATGTACACATGCTAGATGAGTAGCTATAATTAAATGGCCTGGAAACAGTTAGCTAATGAAGAGCAGAATGAGTCATGTTGGTGTCTGCCGCATTATGGGAGGCTGGTACGCTTTGATTGGTCAAGGCCAGATGATGGGGAAAACTCCGCCCACCACAAACAAGTCCAAACCATCTGGATGACATTTAGGGGGTGAAAAAAAAAATCTGGCTAAGATCTCAAATACATCTGATACTTTGTGTTTAATCTGTGAATGCGTATAACAGCCCCTGCCAAGACTTCTCAGTAACTATGAGCAAAAATATCATTTGTTGCACAATGCATTTTTAACAAAATACAAACCCGATTCCAAAAAGGTTGGGACACTGTACAAATTGTGAATAAAAACAGAATGCAATGATGTGGAAGTTTCAAGTTTCAATATTTTATTCAGAATACAACATAGATGACACATCAAATGTTTAAACTGAGAAAATATATCATTTTAAGGGAAAAATAAGTTGATTTTAAATTTCATGGCATCAACACATCTTAAAAAAGTTGGGACAATGCCATGTTTACCACTGTGTGGCATCCCCTCTTCTTTTTATAACAGTCTGCAAACATCTGGGGACTGAGGAGACAAGTTGCTCAAGTTTAGGAATAGGAATGTTGTCCCATTCTTGTCTAATACAGGCTTCTAGTTGCTCAACTGTCTTAGGTCTTCTTTGTCGCATCTTCCTCTTTATGATGCGCCAAATGTTTTCTATGGGTGAAAGATCTGGACTGCAGGCTGGTCATTTCAGTACCCGGATCCTTCTTCTACGCAGCCATGATGTTGTAATTGATGCAGTATGTGGTCTGGCATTGTCATGTTGGAAAATACAAGGTCTTCCCTGAAAGAGACGACGTCTGGATGGGAGCATATGTTGTTCTAGAACTTGGATATACCTTTCAGCATTGATGGTGCCTTTCCAGATGTGTAAGCTGCCCATGCCACACGCACTCATGCAACCCCATACCATCAGAGATGCAGGCTTCTGAACTGAGCGCTGATAACAACTTGGGTTGTCCTTGTCCTCTTTAGTCTGGATGATATGGCGTCCCAGTTTTCCAAAAAGAACTTCAAATTTTGATTTGTCTGACCACAGAACAGTTTTCCACTTTGCCAGAGTCCATTTTAAATGAGCCTTGGCCCAGAGAAAACGGCTGCGCTTCTGGATCATGTTTAGATATGGCTTCTTTTTTGACCTATAGAGTTTTAGCTGGCAACAGCGAATGGCACGGTGGATTGTGTTCACCGACAATGTTTTCTGGAAGTATTCCTGAGCCCATGTTGTGATTTCCATTACAGTAGCATTCCTGTATGTGATGCAGTGCCGTCTAAGGGCCCGAAGATCACGGGCATCCAGTATGGTTTTCCGGCCTTGACCCTTACGCACAGAGATTGTTCCAGATTCTCTTAATCTTTGGATGATATTATGCACTGTAGATGATGATAACTTCAAACTCTTTGCAATTTTTCTCTGAGAAACTCCTTTCTGATATTACTCCACTACTGGTGATCCTCTACCCATCTTGACTTCTGAGAGACACTGCCACTCTGAGAGGCTCTTTTTATACCTAATCATGTTGCCAATTGACCTAATAAGTTGCAAATTGGTCCTCCAGCTGTTCCTTATATGTACATTTAACTTTTCCGGCCTCTTATTGCTACCTGTCCCAACTTTTTTGGAATGTGTAGCTCTCATGAAATCCAAAATGAGCCAATATTTGGCATGACATTTCAAAATGTCTCACTTTCAACATTTGATATGTTATCTATATTCTATTGTGAATAAAATATAAGTTTATGAGATTTGTAAATTATTGCATTCCTTTTTTATTCACAATTTGTACAGTGTCCCAACTTTTTTGGAACCGGGTTTGTAAATAAAACTTATGGAGTATGAAACTGTAAAGCAAATACCTGGGGACTTGTCTGTTGTCCTCACTGGAAATGACAAATTGAAAATTGAAAAGCTATAATCCACTTGTTCCTCTGTTGTCTCTTCCCAAGGCTCTAAAATTGCAAAACAAATATAATTTTATATATTTATACGACTTCTGAATTATTCATGACCAGCTCCCCTCAAAAGTCATGTCAGAATAAGTCTTCATCAACAGTTTTCCACTTGACGATCCAAAGTTCATCATTTAATTTGCATTCATACAGTGGACAGCATGCATTTTTACTGTCTGTCAACCAGCAAGGATAAAACAATATTCTGTTGCTACTTTGTTTTAGTACAGTAAGGTTATTGTGTTCTACACAGCAAACCACAAGACATGTTTCATAAGGAAATCTGATGATTATGAGTTGACAACATCTAAATATAATTATCTTCCTTTATTAGATTTATGAGATATCTGTCATAGAACACAGTCCAATATCCTGAAGAATCATGCTAGCTGTGCACAATTTGATTTACGCTATTATTACATTAGTTATCTGAAGGATTTGATAGATGATGAGTGTTATAGTACATTTAAAGCACTACTCCAAGAAAAACAGTGGTTTTGATTCATACATATGCATTTTTCGTGATTGGTTGTGTGGATCAAGGGTTAATTACACTGTAGAAAAAGAAACAAAAAAAGAAAAAGAGAAACGTCTCGGTTACGTATGTAACCCTCGTTCCCTGAAGGAGGGAACAGAGACGTACGTCGGAACTGACCGACGAATTGGGATCTATTTTCAGAGACCAATCTACTTCGAGTGTTTATAAACGAGCCAATGAAGATTGGCATGCGGTTGACGCATTCCACAATCCGCCCCGCATCGCGGGTATAAAAACGGAAGTGGAAGTACCGCATATGGCTTTTCAACTGAAGCACAGCACCTGGCGACGGGACGTACGTCTCCGTTCCCTCCTTCAGGGAACGAGGGTTACATACGTAACCGAGACGTTCCCTTTCAGTCGGTCACGTTTGATATACGTCGGAACTGACCGACGAATTGGGATCCCTACCAGCACGCCAGGGATGCTGGCCCTTCCAGCGCCCTGCCTGAGCTCACTGGACCACACCTATGTTGGAGTGGGAGTCAGGGCTCCTGGCAGGGAAGGTCAGTCACTGCTGTTCCTGCAAGACCCACTCAGTATGACTATTGGATAACGCCGGGAAAGCGTGCCCGTCTCGTGGAGATGGTACGCTGCGGAGCCACGTCCTTCAATGGAAGGAGAGGTGCCGGAATACATATAAGGACTAACCTATCAGGGTAGTACTACATATGGCAGTCTCTGGGGTGGATCCAACCTGATCCCAGGGGGGAAAGAACACCACCAGAGAAGACAGAGCAGGCTCTGTCAAGGGAAAGACACAGGGCTAGCCGAGTAGGGTAGCTGGTACCGTGGAGAATACACATATGGGGTTGCCGTTAGGGAACCGCTAACAATGGACCCCAGCCTACACACACGTTCCACAAGCATACGGGTGCCGGCCTGGCGTCAGACGGCCGCAACGTCTGACACCGAAGGAGTGACAGAGGTGCTTGACAGGGTTAGCCGTTTCCGGGGAACACAATAGCCTGGAGATAATAGCCTATAAGCTTCCATTCTGTTTTCTTTCCAAATTATCACTAGACAGTAGAAAAGTGAAAATGTTAGCATTTTATTTAAAGTTAAAATAAGATAAAAAAAATGTCATGTAGAGGTGTTATAAAATGTTATAAATATAGCCTAGTCAATAATTCACACAGGACACGTTTTTGCGGTTAAAAACGTGAGACGCAGGTCAGTACAGGTCTAGAGAGACGCATTTTTAAAAGTTCTTTTAAGAATAATATCTATCTATCTATCTATCTATCTATCTATCTATCTATCTATCTATCTATCTATCTGTCTGTCTGTCTATCTATCTATCTATCTATCTATCCGTCTGTCTGTCTATCTATCTATCTATCTATCTATCTATCTATCTATCTGTCTATCTGTCTGTCTGTTATCTATTTATCTATCTATCTATCTATCTATCTGTCTGTCTGTCTGTTATCTATCTATCTATCTATCTATCTATCTATCTATCTATCTATCTATCTATCTATCTATCTATCCGTCTGTCTGTTATCTATCTATCTATCTATCTATCTATCTATCTATCTATCCATCTGTCTGTTATCTATCTATCTATCTATCTATCTATCTATCTATCTATCTATCTATCTATCCGTCTGTCTGTCTGTTATCTATCTATCTATCTATCTATCTATCTATCTATCTATCTATCCGTCTGTCTGTCTGTCTGTCTGTCTGTCTGTCATCTATCTATCTATCTATCTATCTATCTGTCTGTCTATCTATCTATCTATCTATCTATCTATCTATCTATCTATCTATCTGTCTGTCTATCTGTCTATCTATCTGTTATCTATCTATCTATCTATCTATCTATCTATCTATCTATCTATCTATCTATCTGTCTGTCTGTTATCTATCTATCTATCTATCTATCTATCTATCTATCTATCTATCTATCTATCTATCTGTCTGTCTGTCTGTTATCTATCTATCTATCTATCTATCTATCTATCTATCTATCTATCTATCTATCTATCTATCTATCTATCTATCTAACTATCTATCTATCCGTCTGTCTGTCTGTTATCTATCTATCTATCTATCTATCTATCTATCTATCTATCTATCTATCTATCTATCCGTCTGTCTGTCTATCTATCTATCTATCTATCTATCTATCTATCTATCTATCTATCTATCTATCTATCTAATATATCTTATACCCACACACACACAGAAAAAAAAAACACCCTGGATATCTGCCAGCCCACCCTTCTATAGGTGCCTAGAACCGGCCTGACTGAGATTAATATTAACTGAGATTAACAAATGCTGTAGGAGTATTATTCATTGTTAGTTCATGTTAACTAATGTTAACAAATTAAACCTTATTGTAAAGTGTTACCACGTTTGTTTTTAGTAAATGTTGAAATTAGCATTATCTAAAATTAAAAGTGTGTTTTCATTGTTAGTTCAGGTTAATTTATGGAAACTTATTGCAAAGTATTACAAATATTTCTATATTTATTAATTTGCCACACCATAGGACCATTCAAAATAAACTAGTCTAGTGAATTCAGCCACCCATATACTAATTAACTATGTTAAAACAGATGCTGCTTTTAATTCAACGCTTTTAATGCTCAGTGTTTTTAATTAATTTGTAATTAAAGTAAAATTTCTTAATTCAAATAAAGTGCAAAAACAATCATTTTACAGAAATTTTCATTAGAAGTTTTAGAGAAATCGTTTCATATATTTTACAGAGCTTTGAATATAATTTACAATAACAGAAAACTACTGTAAAAAAAATTGAATTAAAAATTAGGTTCCCTTTCAGTCGGTCACGTTCGACGTACGTCGGAACTGACCGACGAATTGGGATCTATTTTCAGAGACCAATCTACTTCAAGTGTTTATAAACGAGCCAATGAAGATTGGCATGTGGTTGACGCATTCCACGATCCACCCCATATAAATACGGAAGTGGAAGTACCGCATATCGCTTTCAACTTCGGAGCCGAACAGTACCTTTTTGTGTGTCCCTACGAAGAGTGTTTTCAAGTGAGTCTCGTGAAGAGGATCGCTCCAGTGTTCTGGTGTCGGTGTGACGGTGCCCTACAGTGGTGGTCGTGAGGAAGAAATAAACAGCTGTTTTCACAGCTCGCTGGGCGTTTTTTCCTGTGAGTGCTCTCAGCGGGCTTGCACCCTTGAACCGCTGCGAGCCGCGGCCATTTCCCCTGTGTGCCTCGGCACTGATCGGAGCGTTTTTTTCCTTTTCTAAAAGAGCAACGCGGTTTGACCCTGCGTCTTTTTCAAGATGTCATTCAAGCTGTGTGTTTCTGGATGCCATCGTTATCTGTCCCTAGTTGACGGACATGATCGCTGTCTCACGTGTTTGGGCGTTCAGCACGCTGAGGCGGCTTTCTTGGATGACTCATGTTCCCATTGCGGGAACATGACCATCGCAGTATTACGGTCTAGACTCGAATACCTCAGACAGGGTGGAGTCCCATTGCGCATCCCCCGATCTAGTGGTCCTCCAACTGCAAAGCAGAGGGCTGCTACTTTGGCTGATGCCTTTGGTGGAGACCTGAGGGTTACTGTGAGGGCACTACCGCCAGGTCAACAGGCTCCTCGGGCCCCTCCCCCCTCCCCTGCGCCGGTGGAGCTTCCGGAAGAGCAGCCTGGTCCTTCCTGCGGGGGACCAGCTGTTACTTTCGGGGCTCCAGCTGAGGACATGGTTTCGATAGCTGCATCGGGGGACGAGCTAATGGACTCCGGAGATGAGTATTCGGCTGCGCTACCCCCTTCCGGTGTGGTAGCGTTGCCCGAGTCTGATCCGGAGCTCACGGCTATGCTTTCCCGGGCCGCCGCGAGTGTCGGGCTCGAGTGGAACCCTCCACCGTGTCCCGTGTCCTGACTGGCAGGGAAATCCGCGTCTCCCCTCCCGGGCTTGTAAGTTCTCGTCCGGACTAACGGGCAAGCCTTACACAGCCTGTGGAGAAGCTGCGTCATCTTTGCATGCCATGGCGCTCCTGCAGGTCTACCAGGCCAAAGCGCTCAAGGAACTGCACGAGGGTAGTTCCGACCCAGGGGTTATGCAGGAACTGCGTACCGCGACGGACCTCGCCCTCCGGGCAACGAAAGTCACCGCACGCTCCCTGGGTCGGGCGATGTCCAGACTTGTGGTCCAGGAGCGCCACCTGTGGCTGAACCTGGCGGATATGCGTGAGACCGACAAGGTGCGGTTCCTCAACGCCCCTGTCTGCCGGGCCGGCCTCTTCAGCGACGCCATCGAGAACTTCGCCCAGCAGTTCTCGGTGGCCCAGAAGCAAACAGAGGCGATCAAGAATATCCTGCCCCGGCGACCTGCTGCTGCCTCCACCCAGTCACCGGCCGCAGCACCTCCGTCTGCTCGTCGCCAAGGGCGTCCCCCTGCGTCTGCCTCCGCCCCTACTAAGCCCAAGCAGCAGCCTCCACCTGGGAAGCAGGGCGCCGGGCGTAGGGGTGCCGCCCAACCCGTCCAGGGTCCCGCGAAGTCCGCCGGCAAGCGGCCCTGAGACGGGCAGCCCAGGGAGAAGAGGAGCTGCTCTAGGGGAGGTGGTGTCCGCACCCCTCCTCCCCCCGGAGGAGGACCGGGGGGAGAATGTCACCGAGAAGGCTGGTTCGCACAACATCCTGCCGCTGTCTCTCCGGAGTCCAGCAGTACCCACATTCTCAATGAAAAAGAGCAGTTTCCTCCCTCCCTGGGCCCCAAGAGGGCCAGGTTGGCAGTGTGCGACGCCCCCGGGCCTTGCCACTCCTTTCCTCCCCTCTCCCCTTCGCCAGGGGGCAGCAGTATGGGCACCGAGGACGCCCCCGGGCCTCCTCACCCACACTCTGCCCCACCTTGGACTACTCAGACAACACTCCGGGCCTACTTCATTGTACCCAAGAAAGGTGGTGGGTTAAGACCGATCTTGGACCTACGCATTCTGAATCGGGCCCTGCACAAGCTCCCGTTCAAAATGTTAACGCAGAAACGCATTTTCGAATGCATCCGTCCCCGAGATTGGTTCGCAGCGATCGACCTGAAGGACGCGTACTTTCATGTCTCCATTCTCCCTCGACACAGACCGTTCCTACGCTTTGCGTTCGAGGGGAGGGCATATCAGTACAAAGTCTTGCCCTTCGGGCTGTCCCTGTCGCCTCGCGTCTTCACGAAAGTCGTGGAGGCAGCCATTGTTCTGCTCAGAGAAATCGGCGTTCGGATTCTCAACTATCTCGACGACTGGCTCATATTGGCCCAGTCCCGGGATCAGTTGTGCAAACACAGGGACCTGGTGCTCCGTCACCTCAGCCTGTTGGGCCTTCGAGTCAACCGAGAGAAGAGCAAACTCTGTCCCACACAGAGGATCTCTTATCTCGGTATGGAGCTGGATTCGGTCAACCGGACTGCGCGCCTCACAGAAGAGCGAGTCCGGTCAGTGTTGAACTGCTTGAATACATTCAAAGGCAGGACAGCGGTCCCACTGAAGTTTTTTCAGATGTTCCTGTGGCATATGGCATCTGCAGCCGCGGTAACACCGCTCGGATTGCTTCATATGAGACCGCTTCAACGCTGGCTTCACGACCAAGTCCCGAGATGGGCGTGGCAGAGCGGCAAGTACCGGGTCTCAGTTACTCCTTACTGTCGCCAAACCTTCAACCCCTGGGCGGACCCTTCGTTTCTACGGGCGGGAGTGTCCTTAGAACAGGTGTCCAGGCATGCTGTGGTCTTCACGGATGCCTCATCCACGGGCTGGGGGGCCACGTACAACGGGCACACAGTTTCGGGTCTGTAGACGGGGCCCCAACTGCGTTGGCATATCAATTGCCTAGAGTTATTGGCAGTACGTCTCGCCCTGGGTCGCCTCAAAAAGCCGCTACAGGGCAAGCACGTGCTGGTCCGTACGGACAGCACTGCGGCCGTTGCGTACATCAACCGTCAGGGTGGTCTACGCTCCCGTTGCATGCTCCAACTCGCCCGCCATCTCCTCCTGTGGAGTCAGAAGCGTCTGAGGTCGCTTCGGGCCATTCACATCCCAGGTGCACTGAACCAGACAGCCGACAAGCTCTTTTGTCAGTCGACACCTCCGGGAGAGTGGCGACTCCACCCCCAGAGCGTCCAGCTGATATGGGACCTCTTCGGAGCCGCGCAGGTAGACCTGTTCGCCTCTCTGGACTCAACCCATTGCCAGTTGTACTATTACCTGACCGGGGGCACCCTCGGCACAGATGCACTGGTGCACAGCTGGCCCCGGGACCTACGCAAGTATGCATTTCCCCCAGTGAGCCTTCTCGCACAGACACTGTGCAAGGTCAGGGAGGACGAGGAGCAGGTCTTGTTAGTTGCGCCCTACTGGCCCAACCGGACCTGGTTCTCCGAACTCACACTCCTCGCGACAGCCCCTCCCTGGCCGATCCCCCTGAGGAAGGACCTGCTTTCTCAGGGGCGGGGCACTCTATGGCACCCGCGTCCAGACCTCTGGAAACTCCATGTCTGGTCCCTGGATGGGACGCAGAGGTTCTAGGTGGCCTGCCACAAGCAGTGGTAGACACCATCACTTCTGCTAGAGCCCCCTCTACGAGGCACCTCTACGCTCTGAAGTGGAACCTGTTCGTTGAGTGGTGTTCTTCCCGCCGGGAAGACCCCTGAAGGTGTTCGATTAATGTCGTGCTTTCTTTCCTGCAGGATGGGCTGGAGCGAAGGCTGTCTCCCTCCACCCTCAAAGTGTACGTCGCCGCAATAGTGGCGTATCACGATGCAGTGGAAGGTAAGTCCTTAGGGAAGCACGACTTAATCTTCAGGTTCCTCAGAGGTGCGAGGAGACTGAATCCTCCTCGTTCAACCTCGGTACCCTCTTGGGACCTAGCCCTGGTGCTCAGAGCACTTCAGGGCCCTCCCTCTGAGCCTTTACACTCTGCAGAGTTAAACATCCTGTCCATGAAGACAGTGCTCCTGACTGCATTGGCCTCAATCAAGAGGGTAGGGGACCTGCATGCACTTTCGGTCAACGAATCGTGCCTAGAATTCGGGCCGGCCAACTCTCACGTTGTCCTGAGACCCCGGCCTGGATATGTGCCCAAGGTTCCTACCACTCCCTTCCAGGATCAGGTGGTGAACCTGCAAGCGCTGCCTTCGGAGGAGGCAGACCCAGCCCTAGCTTTGCTCTGTCCCATCTGCGCTCTCCGCGCCTACGTGGACCGAACTCAAAGCTTTAGAACCTCAGAGCAGCTCTTCGCCTGTTACGGAGGCCAGCAGAAGGGAAAGGCTGTCTCCAAGCAGAGGTTAGCCCACTGGATAGTGGATGCTATCGTCTTGGCTTACCAGTCCCAAGACATGCCTTGCCCGTTCGGGGTGCGAGCGCACTCCACAAGGAGTGTAGCTTCCTCCTGGGCGTTGGCTCAAGTCGCCTCGCTGACAGATATATGTAGAGCTGCGGGCTGGGTGACACCTAACACGTTTGCTAGATTCTATAGCCTCCGTGTAGAGCCGGTATCTTCCCGCATCCTCGCCCTCAGTGGCCAGTAGCGCTAAGTGCCCGTTCTAGTGTCGGCTTGCAACGCCACTCCCGCCCCCTGGGCATTACTATGAATGCAACTTTAATTGCGTGGAAAGGGGGAATTAAATGCTACACAGAATGTTTTTTTTTTTATTCCATTGCGCTACTTTTCTATCATTTTCAATGTAAACATCACCCTAGACGTGACTGTTTGCGCTCGCATCTCCCTTACATACTTTTGCAGAGTATCGTGCTTTCTAAAACGCGGCACTCAACTTAATTGAGTGCAATCAACCGGCAATCAAATGAGACCTTATTGTACAGTTACCTTAAAAGTTTAATTGAAACATAATTTAATTAATTTGAAGTTTAACACGAATTAATATTATTTAATAGACCTGAACTAACATGAACTAACAATGAACAGTTGTAGTTTTATTGACCAACATTAACCAAGATTAATTATGTAACAAATGTATTGATCATTGTTAATCAGTGTTAGTTAATGCATTAACTAACATTAACTAATAGGACCTTATTGTAAAGTGTTACCAAAATATTCCATATAGTATCTCAACTAGTATGATCTGCATGCATAATTGTTATAGTACTGAATACTAAACTGAATTCTAAGTTTTCTACACACATAAACATTGATAACTGTTGTTTTAAAAAAATATTTTTCCATTTCTGCTCATGTCATACCAGCCATTGGTGCATATTAACTGTAATATTAACCGTATTAACTGGATGATTGTATTTTTAAATTACATTGGTTACATTTGTTAGTGAGTGGTAATATGTGTTAATATATGTATGTGTGTGTGTGTGCGCGTGTGTGTGTTTATGTTTTTCTATCCTGGTGGGGACTTCAACTTGAATGCACACTGACTCATGGGGACTCGTGTCACTGTGGGGACCTAAATTGAGGTCCCCATGAAGAAACAAGCTTATAAATCAGACAGCATGATTTTTTTTTAACGTAAAAATGCAGAAAGTTTTCTGTGATAGGTTGGTTTAGGGTAGGGTTAGTGTAAGTGGATAGAATATACAGTTTGTATAGTATAAAAACCATTAAGTTTATGAAAAATCCCCACAAAGAGTGTGTGTCTGTGTGTGTGTGTGTGTGTGTGTGTGTGTGTGTGTGTGTGTGTGTGTGTGTGTGTGTGTGTGTGTGTGTGCTGACTGACCAATCCACGGGCGTGCCTCCACCACATGACTCCATTCACTCCACTGGCTGTGGTTGATCAGGGCGTCCTGAGCTCTGATCTGAATCTGATGCATGTGACCCACTAGAGCGTCCATGATCTTCAGACTCGTGTTCTCCTCCGTCTCCAGCTGAGGGACGATCAATACATACATCCACTTAACAAAGGATGGATAACACTGTCCACACTGATTCATACAGACTGATTTCACTCAAGCTGTTAGTAATAACAGTGACATAATGATTTTTATACTGTTCAAAATGTATATTATATCCCCTAAACCTAAACCTACCCATCACAGAAAACATCTAATTTTTACATTTTCAAAAAACATAATTTACTGTGATTTATAAGCTGTTTTTTCTCATGGAGACCAACAAATGTCCCCACATTGACAAGGATTTCGGATATTGCCATCTTTGTTTCGTCCCATTAACATAGGGTTTACCAGGATCACACACACACACGCGTTATGTTTTCATGTTTTATGGGGACTTTCCATAGACATAATGATTTTTATACTGTTCAAAATGTTCAAAAGCTAAACCTACCCATCACAGAAAACTTTCTGCATTTTTACATTTTCAAAAAACATCATTTAGTGTGATTTATAAGCTGTTTTCCTCATGGGGACCAAAAAATGTCCCCACACTGACAAGGATTTCGAAAATTGCCATCTTTGTTTCGTCCCCATACCGTAGGGTTTACCAGGACAACACACACACACGTTATGTTTTCATGTTTTATGGGGACTTTCCATAGACACAATGATTTTTATACTGTTCAAAATGTAAATTATATCCCCTAAACCTAAACCTACACATCACAGAAAACTTTCTGCATTTTTACATTTTCAAAAAACATCACTTAGAGTGATTTATAAGCCGTTTTCCTCATGGGGACCAAAAAATGTCCCCACATTGACAAGGATTTTGAATATTGCTATCTTTGTTTCGTCCCCATAACGTAGGGTTTACCAGGACCACACACACACACACACACACACACACAGGGATCTAAAGACAGCCAACATCTGGTTGTCTGATGAAAGGCCAAGCTGCCTGGTGAAAGCAGATAAGATCAGCCCATGACTGTGGGGCTCTGAGATAAGAGAGCAGTGTGTGTGTGTGTGTGTGTATGTGTGTTCTTTTTTAACTACATGAGAGGAAATAATATCGGAATTGTTATTTTTCAGAGTTTAATTATTCTTTTAACTTAGGATGTGTGAAAAGATTGTTTGTACTGTATAAGGTTCTTACCGTTGACCAGTAGTTGGAGCCGATCGGCCGGTAGCGCAGTAAGAATGTTAAGGGAAAAGCGGTCATGCTTTCAGCTGGCCAGGATGAAGGACAACTCCACTGGACCAATAACTGTGTGGGCAGACCTTCCACCTGAAAAACTTGAACATCCTCCGGTGGATCTGGTTTTACTAAACACACATATTAAAATATGTGAATTCTTATTATGTAGAGCAGAAAAAAGGAAAAAAAAATTATGAAACCAAATGCTATATTAAGAGAGCAGAAGAAACCTTTCAGAAAGTTTCTCAACTCCACTGATTACTCGTTGAGGCTGGGAAGAGGATATATGAATATTGAATATGAAGGTATACACACTTACAGAGTTCATGAGCATCTATTTGGATAATGGTGGAGTTGGATCCCAGTGGGTTGATTTCGGTGATGTTTACCAGGACCTTTGAGGAGCTCCAGAACTGTGGGTTAGTAATTGTGCACTCATTCACCCCAATATGCTGCTGCTCGCAGGGTTCAACCCCTCTGCCTTTGACACTGTATAAAACAGCAGAAGTAACAGTGAAGGAAGTGAATCTCAAAAGTTTGCATTTATTTGATGAAAAATACAGTAAGAACAGTAATATTGTGAAATATTATTACAATTTAAAATAACTGTTTTCAGTGTGAGTATACTGTCAAATGTAATGTATTCCTGTGATCAATGCTGAATTTTCAGCATCATTACTGTCACATGATCCTTCAGAAATAATTTTAATATGCTGATTTGATGCTCAAGAAACATTTCTAATTATTATCAGTGTTGAAAACTATTTTGTGGAAACTGTGATACATTTTTTTTCCAGGACATATATATTTTTATATATATATACAGTTCCGGGCAAATTTTTTTAAAGAAGTCTCTTCTGCTCACCAAGGCTGCATTTATTTGATCATAAATACAGTAAAAATAGTAATACTGTGAAAAATTATTACAATTTAAATTAACTGGTTTCTGTTGTAATATATTTTAAAATGTAATTTATTCCTGTGATCAAAGCTGAATTTTTATCACATGATCCTTCAGAAATCAATCTAATATGCTGATTTGGTACTAAAGAAACATTATTATATGTTATATTATATAATAACATTATTATTATTAATGTTAAACACAGTTGTCCTGAATATTTTTGTGCTTTTTTTTTCCAGGATACTTTGAGGAAGAAAAAGTTTAAAAGAACAGCATTTATTATAAATAGAACTTTTTTTGTAATATTTATTAATTTGATAAATGTCTTTACTGTCTTTTTTTAATCAATTGAATGTGCCTTTGCTAAATAAAAGTATTAATTTATTTATTTTTTGATCATTTATATTGATAATAATAAGAAATGATCTTAGAATGATTTCTGAAAGATCATTTGACACTGAAGACTGGTGTAATGATGCTGAAACTTCAGCTCTGATCACTGTAATAAATTACATTTTAAAATATATTACAACAAAAACCAGTTAATTTAAATTGTAATAATATTTCACAGTATTACTGTTTTTACTGTATTTTTGATCAAATCAGCCTTGGTGAGATTAACAGACTAGTTTATATATATACAGCTGTATATATGTATATATATATAGTCCCTTAATCTCACCAAGGCTGATTTGATCAAAAATACAGTAAAAACAGTATATATATAGTCATTTAAATACATAAATATTTTATAACATTTTTTCCTAATTTATATAAAACAAGATGAGACTGCACCTGTAGGAGGTTCTGTACATTGTGGGCAGGAGTGTTGTCTTAGTTAGTACCCAGGAGCAGTAGATTTTCATATGATTTGGCACACTGCAAGAAACATTGACGAAATGAGGCGGATCTAAAAGAAGAAGACAAAAATATCTCATGAGATAACTTTAGACACAATAAACTCTATCTGTGGACACAATCCAAAACATCCAAACAGACAGATGGCACAAGAGAACGGTTTAGCTCATGTGCTGTGCTCAAGGACATGAGGGCCCATAATACGGTAGACTAAATGTACACACATGCTGGAACCAGCAATCTCACCCTTCCTTTCAGGAAACTGTGGAGCTGTGATGTAGTGACTTCCTGTTAGCGGAAGTGCCCCGAGTTAAACAGAAAGGGCGTGCAACTGCACACTTTCTTTTGCAGCTCCCGGGACACAAAGTGCTTCCTTTTTACTAGACCATTTCCTGGCTTTCCAAGAATTTGTCCTAGTACAAGCACCATTTCAGAGGCATCACGCAATCATGAGACATAGCTGTCACGATACCAACATTTCAGTTGTCAATACCATTCATTCTCAATATCAAATATGATCCTCAATATCAATTTCAACACCACAGCAAAAGCTAATATGCTGCTGAATGCACTTTATTATTAAAAGTGTTCAAAATGTACAGCACATAACTATTCACAAATTAAAATAATAGCATGTAACTTTTCAAAAATGCAAGTACTTTAACTCTTCCCCCGCCAGCATTTTTGGAAAAAGTTGCCAGCCACGGCCAGCCTTTTTAAACGTTTTCACAAGTTTCACGGCCCCCAGAATATTTTGTTTTATGAATATCTGAACATGCAAAAGAAAGAACAGACCCTCTGCTTTTAAGTATTTTTTTTTTTATCTTAGCTTCATGCATTCTTTCTTTATCACCTGAATGTGGGTAAGTTTCATTAAAAAGCAACATTTTGAGCAAAAGACTATGTCCGGATCGGATTCAGAAAGATGATCAAAACACAAATGGAGTAAATCGAGTCCATCAAAACCCTTAAAGCGTCACAGTCCTATAGCTCGCCCTGGGTCGACATTTCATTCAGTAACATTAGACAGTTTTGATTTATATGCTGTTTAATGTTGATGATCACGTTATTTTACATATGCATCTGCTTACATATGCTATCGCTTATTTCTGCTTCTTCTTCATGTCTTTTGATCTGGAGATTCTGTACTCTTTCAGAAGATGTGTAACAGTATAACAGTGAAAACATGGAAAGCCAGAAATTTTAGTAAATGGCGCGGAAGCATCGTCTCATAAATGATGGAAATTTCTGTCAATGGCGGGTAAAGAGTTAATTAAGTAAACGATCATAGAAACAAATAAATAAATAGCTGTCGTTTTCTCTTAATTGTCTATTATTTGATTGATATCATAATATCTGCAGGAACAATTTTGTAAAAAAAAATAAATAAATAAAAAATAATAATTCACAGAACTGTGATCCATATTTGGGTCGCAGCCCACCAATTCAGAACCACTTTCCCATTGAAGCACCATTTTAAAGGCTTCGAGCACTTTATATGCACTTCTTGGATGTATGATCCGAGATGAAATGTGTAATGAGTCTAGACCACGATTCAAAGTGTATCAGATCCGTTATGTTTATGTTGCTACAACACTGTCATTTGTGTAATCCAACATCATTCTAAAGACGACATAAGCAATGGAACTTCGTCGTGGTAGATGCCATATTTATTTTATATGGATGAACATGAGACTGTGAGGGATAAATGTTGCATGGTGTTAGGGTAGGAAGGAATGTCCTGGGTTCTGTACAAGTTAAGTTCAATCAAGAGCATTTTTAGAAACATGTTGATTGACAGAAAATAATTAGATTTGTCCTAAAAGTATAGATAGATAGATAGATAGATAGATAGATAGATAGATAGATAGATAGATAGATAGATAGATAGATAGATAGATAGATAGATAGATCACTGAAAGTTCACTAAGAATGTCTATATACCACATATGATGTATCTTGTGAATCTATTGTTTTTTTTCCTTTTCATGTTTGGTATCATTTTAAATGTCTCAGAGTGACTGGTAAAATTTCACAGCAGTCAATATTATGAGAAAGATTGAACACTTCTGAGAATTCTGTTCTCCTGTTGTGGGTGGTGTCCCTTCGAGGTATCTGATAATCATTGCTCCTCTCCCCCAAAACCAGGTGCAACCCTTTAGGGCACATGCATTGGCCCAACCCAATTCCAAAAATGTTTTTTGGTAAAATGGTATTTAAAGCTGCAGTACTGAGAAAAAAAAAGCAGTACAATAAATCGTGCTACCAACGGTGATTAAATCTAACGCTTAGCTCATATCACATCAAACCGTGCAAATTATTATTATTGTTATACATTGTTCTCAAAAGTTGAGCTTAACAACATCAGCATTGTGTGATTACGTGTATTTAATGTGTATTAGCGTTACCTGTACATTTCAATTTCCGTACAGTCTAATCTTTTGCTTTTGACTACGGGTGAGTCTCCAATTGGCACTGATGATTGTCATTTGGACCTTTCTGGATTACAATCCACCACAAAATGATATGTTTAATTATGCTATTCTGCTGTGAGAAAAGACTATAAATGATCCGCCACCTGCAGCATCCTCACATGCGATATAGCCTACCCGGGACTCCGCTTACAAACATGTCGTAATGACGCAAAGACGAACAGCGCCATGCTCGAATTTCCCGCGAAAAGCTACCAGTACCACTCAAATTATAACACATTATTACAAGCTTACCGTTGTGAATCGGGCTAAGGTAAGGAGATAGTTTTAAACACTGGCTTGTTATGTAATTGCTCAAAAATTTATTTTGGATCATTTTTAACCAAAAAAAAGTTACGGACTGCAGCTTTAAAGAAAACTGAAGAAAAAATAAATAAATAATAATAATTGAAAGAAAATGGGTACAATATTTGACCATTACTGTTTATCACCATACGCATAGCATGGCCCCCAGAAACAGTCCAACAAAAGATGCATTTTCAATGCTTTGTTGGTTGAGTTTACTCAACTAAATGAATTGTACATCCATCCCTTGTGGTCTAGTTTTCATTAACAATAAATTAAACATGGCATATACCCTGAGGAAATTATGTTCCCTGAGGCAACTCTTTTTCTCATATATTTTATCAAATGATTCACATTGTGAGTCAAAACACGAAACAAGGGACTCTTGTATCACTGAAGTTGACTTACGGCCCAGGCGTAGTTTGATGGACTGCAGTAAAGTTCCTCGTTCATCATGGCAGCTGTAGTTGCCTTCCATTGAGTGTGTGGTGTTCAGTAGTGTAAGCGAGCCCTCGTGTGTTTGCCACGGCGGTACTGAGCTCCCATTGAACCGCCATTCCACTGGAGACCTGTCGACCCCATCCAAAACTCAAAGTCAACATCTCAGTCAAGAACCTTCACCTAGTTTCCTTGCAAACCCGCTCTAATCAAAGATATACCTACGATCGACCAAATAACAGCTATCAACGCCAACTGGACCTACGTATCGCATTACTCATTTGTGTGTCTTGCAAATCTTATTTTTGGCAGCCGTATTCTCTTGGATAGCATCTTTTTTGGAAAGAAATATAATTTCTCAACAACTGCATTTATATGAAACACAAGGCTTGCCAAAATCTGAGGCTAGGGAATCAAGCGCACCCCCCATTCCCCCCCTAAATAGCCTCAATGTGTCCAAACCCTATACGGCCTGGCCTCGTGCCCCTACAGAGAGTGGTTAAGCACACTATTATCACTCCTTACAGGAAAGCTTAGCTCTGAAGTCTGATGGAGTTCTAGCAAAAACTTAATATAGACTGGAGTACGTACCCGCCATGTGAGCCTCCGCATGTGAGGGTGACCCTGGAGCCCAGTCCACCGAACTGGACGTCTGAAACTGAAAGCAGGAGACATGTGAGCTGTTCTATTCCAGAGCTGTCAAGTGATTATGTTATCAACAAGCCAATAGCACTGGAATTTCGTCGGAGCCAAGTGTGCCGCACACATCCTGAAAAATGAAGCCAAAACATTTTGATCTCCCCCTGGTGGCTGGCTTCAGTATGGGTCATAAACCACGGCCTCTTCACGTAATCGAATGGGAGCCAAACTAAAAAATCCAATTATACTTCAAATAATTACTATTTTTTTTCATTAGATGATTTTTAGGTAGTTCTTATCACATTGACGTATGTTCAACTGTCCAGATTTCCAACAAGTTTGTCATGATTGACAACTGTGCTTGTGACTGAGTCTGCGCAAGTATAGGCAGGACCTTGATACCGTGGCAGACTCTGGCTCTATATAACATCATTAACAATGACCCTTTTGGGAATATGTTGGTCTCATTTTGACTTCATTTTTCTACAGTGGAAGGAAGTTGCCCATCTTTTTTACAGTCTATGGTCGGAGCATTCAAGGTTTTTTTTGTTTTTTTTTACTATAAACTATAAAATAACATACATTAAAATAAATAAAGATCATAAATATGGCTGTCGAAGTTAACATGTTAACACATGCAATTTATTAAAGGCTTAAAACAGTTACTTTTTTCATCGTCTTTAATGTATTTATACATTTATTGAATTATCATCAAAGTGCAACAAATTTTTACCGCGAACACTAATGGAGCCATGCAGGACAGCAGCAAAAACACTTTTATACATGTAAGATTATGTCAATAAAGTGATGGAGAAAGTTTATTTATTTAATTTTTTGCAGATTTGGATGAAATGTGTGTTTTGATGTAATTTCTAGTAGAAAAGTAAAGAGCTCTGTTGAAGATATGCATATACCACAAAGACTGCCATATACATATTGCTAAACATAATCATTTAGTTTTTTAACTTTTTAACTACAAATAATTCTCCATTTAATAAACTTACAGGTTAAATATCATTTATAGATTTATTACACAATGATTAAATGTTTGGAATCTTCAAGACGTTTTTATTGTTTTTGAAAAAAGTCTCTACAAAATGTAGTTTCTGCAAAAATATGAAGCAGCTCAACTGTTTTCAACACTGATAATAATAATTAGGAATATTTCTTGAGCATCAAAGCATCATATTAGAATGATTTCTGAAGGATCATGTGACACTGAAGACTAGAGTAATGATGCTGAAAATACAGCTTTGAGCACAGGAATAAATTACATTTACAATAGAAAACAGTTATTTTAAATAATATTTCACAATATTACTGTTTTTCCTGTATTTTTGATTAAATAAATTCAGCCTGGGTGATTGGTGAGCATAAGAGACTTATTACGCTCATAAAAAAAATCGTAAAAATTCCAAATACATTTAAGTTTGTATCAGGTAAACACCTCAATACGTATACTCAGATCTGCTATCATCTTGCTGTCATATTTTTTTTTTTCTGTCAGTTGCTAACTTTTTTTTTAAACGTGCCACTTTATTGTAGTTTAACAACTTTAAATTATATGCAGCTTGACATGCTACAGTTTAATAGTTGCTTCCTACGTTCACCATTAAAAGCCTAGCAGAGATTCTATAGCAAGAATCAAGGTGTTTACGTTACTGTGCTTTCTGCCTAGCCAGATTTCAGTATTTATATCAGACATTTACTGCCAAGAGTTAAACAAAGAGGGGCAAACACACACGCGCACAGAGTCACACACACTGGGAGTGGCGTCGTTCCAGTGGCCAGGGTCTAACTGCGCTCAAGAAACGCTCGTGCTCAATGTCGGCTTTCAGGAAATATTGGCAAAAGCATATTATTTGAAATCCCACCACATTTCTCAAATTTCTCCCTCTCTGGCCAGCGAAACAGCAGCCATAACACACACACAAGCCAGAGTGGCTTGCATTAATTGAGCAATTCATATGTAGGGCAATGGAGACTGGGAGTTTTAAACAGAGATGTTTATTGTTCTACAAAACAAGGCCATAACTATGTTCCTGGTATGGATTAAAAATGAATGTTCACATGATGAATCTTTTTTGCTATCTGGAGTAGCTGTTCAGTATAATTTCACCCTGCTTTGACTAAACAAAGACACGCTACAAAGACTTTTGAACAATTCCATATGCTGAAACACAAATCCAAATACTAGCGGCAACAAAATTCGTATGCTAACGTGACTAGTTATGCATTTCGGCTTAAATAAAAGCAATCCGTACCTTCATTGGTCCATATCTCTGATTTGACGTGGTCAGAGACGAGGATGATGATTCCAGTGACTATTAGATCGCCAAGGCATGACACTAAACCGGGCATCTGTGAGGAAGAAAAAATTTTTTTTTAGGCTGTTAGTGAAGGGGAAGTTAATGTGTAAAACGTCCACCTGCTTAGCAACCGACAAGGCTGTGAAACACCATAACAATTAACCACTCTAATTTCGATATAGGCAAACAAGACACCATGGCAATACGTGCGTGACCATCTGATATTTCCGTATAAACAGCACAGAGAATCAACATCACTGCAAAGCGGTGTTGCCATGAATGATGGTTGATTTGAACAGTTTTGCACAGTTCTGGGAAGTTATTCTGCTAAAGTATATTTGCATTAATTGACAGTTGAGGTTTCGACATTCTGGGTTATGACGTCAAATGAAAAGAGACTGCTATCTGAAATACGGCCCAGAAGAGACTTGTATCAACAGACTGTAAACATTTTAAACAAATACTGTAACTGAAAGGACACATCTGTCAATTGTGCGGCTGGGATTTGCCTGGCAGGCATCGTTTTATGACAAACGGATGTGCAAAGTGCAGGAAATATCTTCACATTCCAATAGCTGAAGTAATTTACCTCACAACAAGACTCAAGAGAGTTTATTAATTCATTAAAGGGGGGGAGGGGGGTGTAATGTTATTTAATGCATTCTGATTCTACACTGTTAAAGAGTTGGATTCTCATGCTAAACATGGCCAAAATTAAAAAAACAAAAACAAAAAAAAAACGAGTTGGACGTATGACGGAGTATTTCAGTTCCAAATACACTCCTTCAGGATTCGAATAAGTTTCCAAAAGTTTTTTTTTTTTTTCCCGAGTATGGCCCTGTATGACATCATAAAGGGTGGAATTCCTTGTATGGGCACTTCTTCCGAATGAGCGCGAGCGCACATCAACCAGAGCGAGAGCAAGAGCACGCCCATCAACGAGCTTTGTTCAGCTTACGGAAGCCGCTGGCAGTGCTGTCATTTTGTTTTTAGACCACGAAATCAACAATGTCACTAAAGAAGTGTGTTTTTGCCTGTGAGGGAAAGATAACCTTGTTCAGCTTCCCAAATAACCCAGCATTAAGAAAACAGTGGATGCAGTTTGTTTTCCCAGAGCAGCAACGGAGTTCTGCAAGTGTGTGTGTTTGTTCCCGGTCATGAGTCAAAACCGCAGGCGGTGAGTGAAACTGTATCAAATGTCTGTGTTTTGTTGGCAATCGGCGAGTAAGTGCATATAATGTCAACAACGCGAACGTATAGCGAAAGTTGTCCAGGGATAATGCGATTATGTATTGTGTGTGTGTGTGTGTGTGTGCTCGTGACTCTTTAGCTCCGCCCTCTACACGCCTCCACGAGCTCGGCTGTTTTCGTAAAGAATCGGTACAGCATATCTGTCTTTTATAAATATGATAAAACTAAAGACTCTTCGGAGATATGAAGGATGCAATACTACTCTATAGGTATTCAAGATTAACATGAGATTGGCAGAAACTGTGTGCATGTTATGTACCCTTTAACGGCAAAAAAAGTGTTTCCAAGCGGAAGTGGAAAAACGAAGAATCTGTTGTTAACTGATTTACACATTTTTTTTTTTTTTTTATAAATACAAAAACAAAATATACCATTAGAGAGCAAAAACAAGTGGGGGTATACAGAAAGGAAAATAATAATAAAATGTATTTAAAAATTGTTCTAATATGTGGGATGCTTTTAAAGCTTTTTTTTATCGGTGGAGAATGTTTGGAGTGATGATAATACTAAATGCAAATCTGAAGCGGATGGTTTACAGTTTAAACTTAAGGTATCTTGCTTTGAGAATGTGGTATTTACCATCAATTTTAAGAGATCATCTAGCACCATATTGCCAGAAGCATCACCATGAAAGAGAACATTAATAACAGAAATATTACTCACACACACAAAAATAGACACTGAAATTTCCAGTTTACTGAAAGTTACGGTACACACTGACAATAAGCGTTTTTACTTCAGTGTTTATTTTACTTCAAGGCATCACCTTCCCATATTTGGTTAGGGCTTCACACAGAACATTAATTTGTTAATAAAATCACATTGTCTCAATGACATATAATGACGCATTAACCACCATCAGTTTGGCAAACTAACGTGCTAAAACCACAATGTGTGCTGATATCCACAGAAGAAAAACAAACAATGACACCTTTTAACAACTGAGATTCCCAGTGAGAACCTGGGAACCATTTCCGCTACATCCGCTAAATGTGAGCGAGCCATAGGGGTGTGCGATATGTATCGCCTACGATAATATCCGTAATTATTGTTTTAATGATATGCAAGCTGACATTATCGAGTATGCCAGTCGCTATGCAAGAACCAAATAAACACTGTCACTTCATGACGTAGCCTGTCTTATATCAAATGATAGCAATGCCACACAAGAGTGCTATTCCTGAATATCAGTACGATTGTGAATGCACATATTGATTTTATAAAAGTGTTCAATAACATTTTGAGTTACATCCCTGTTGAAAATATGCTGGTTAGGTATGTTTTGAAGCATGGCAGCTGGTTTGAGCTGGTTTATGCTAGTCCTTAGTTGGTCATGAGCTGGTTTAAGCTGGTCCTGAGCTGGAGCTAGTTTCTTAGGACCAGCTTAGGACCAGCCTTTGACCAGCTTAAACCAGCTCAAACCAGCTGCCATGCTTCAAAACATACATAACCAGCATATGCTGTTTTTTTCAACAGGGACTTTAGACACAATATTGTCAATGAAGTCTGTGTTGGCTTTATTTTTAGTCTATGAAAATTCCAAATGAAACCACAGCAGAACTGTTATGCATCTCGGAGCAACACATAGCGGTGCTTCGTTACTGAATGAATTCGCCATTTGAACAAATCAGTTTAATGAATGATTCAATGACCGAATGAATCAGGCCTTCGAATAAATGACTAAATGACTCAAATCGTTAAGCAGCCAACTAGATATAGTACAGTATAGTAATAAAATAAACTTAAGAACATATAACAACTGGATTCACTGAAGTTTGTGGCCATAAATTTATTAGATATTCAAAGACTTGTTTAATTTATATAAATGCGTATTTGCTGAATGTCATAATGTCGTAGTTCAAGAATGAACACTTGACAAATTATTTAGCTGCTAGGCTTCATCCTTATAATCATTATCATTCTCAACTTCTTGAGCATTATGGGATGTGCATTTCTCAAAGCAGATGGGTCAGAGAAACTCTCAGGATTGTGTCAACATTCTTGGCAGTTGTAACCGAGTAGCCTGATTGTAGAAGATTATATGTAGTAGTAATCAAGAAACACATACTTTAGTCAAAACGACACAATCCTCCACAGTAAATCAGTTTTCAGAGGGAAAAAGTAAGACTAAAACTCACAGAGCAGTGAAAACCCACTTAATTTTTATTTCCATATGGTTTAGCCATCATTATTATCTGACATCTCTTGGTAATTCAGAATATAGGAATTTTCCTCACTACACCAGAAGAGTTTGACTTCTCAAAACCGCAGGCTGGAGTTGTTCCCCATTAGTTTTATTCTACTTTATTGCAGGACTGCACCAATCTGCAATGTTTTTCCACTATTCTCACTATTAACCTGAAACACAGACTGACAACAGACTGGACCACCTGACCAATCAGAGCAGAGTACACCAATCACAACAGACTGGGCCATCTGACCAATCAGAGCAGAGTAGACCAATCACAACAGACTGGGCCATCTGACCAATCAGAGCAGAGTAGACCAATCACAGCAGACTAGGCCATCTGACCAATCAGAGCAGAGTAGACCAGTCACAACAGACTGAGCCATCTGACCAATCAGAGCACAGTAGACCAATCACAACAGACTGGGCTGTCTGACCAATCAGAGCAGAGTAGACCAATCACAACAGACTGGGCCATCTGACCAATCAGAGCAGAGTAGACCAATCACAGCAGACTAGGCCATCTGACCAATCAGAGCAGAGTAGACCAATCACAACAGACTGAGCCATCTGACAATCAGAGCACAGTAGACCAATCACAACAGACTGGACCACCTGACCAATCAGAGTAGACCAATTACAACAGACTGGACCACCTGACCAATCAGAGCAGAGTAGACCAATCACAACAAACTGGGCCATCTGACCAATCAGAGCAGAGTAGACCAATCACAGCAGACTGGGCCATCTGACCAATCAGATCAGAGTAGACCAATCACAGCAGACTAGGCCATCTGACCAATCAGAGCAGAGTAGACCAATCACAGCAGACTGGGCCATCTGACCAATCAGATCAGAGTAGACCAATCACAACAGACTGGGCCATCTGACCAATCAGAGCAAAGTAGACAAATTACAACAGACTGGACCACCTGACCAATCAGAGCAGAGTACACCAATCACAACAGACTAGGCCATCTGATTAATCAGAGCAGAGTAGACCAGTCACCACAGACTGGGCCATCTGACCAATCAGAGCAGAGTAGACCAATCATAACAAACTAGGCCATCTGACCAATCAGAGCAGAGTAGACCAATCACAGCAGACTAGGCCATCTGACCAATCAGAGCAGAGTAGACTAATCACAGCAGACTAGGCCATCTGACCAATCAGAGCAGAGTAGACTCTGAGAAAGGAGGGGTTTAGAGAGACCAAATCCTTGATCTTGGATGCATGTAAACCTGTTGTAGTAGACCTTCAAAACAAAATTAGCAACCTTTAAAATAGCATAATAGGGGCACTTTAAAAGTCTCATAATGTGAGTTGCAACATTAAGCTCAGAGTATGTGCAATAAATCCTGTACACGTGTATCTTAGGGTGCCAAACCTGAGGGCAGCCTAAAGCCAGCAGTGGTCATTCTCTTATTTGACGTAGTTTGTTATCTGGATGGCCTCCATGTTCTAAACTCTCAAAAGACTGTCAAATTCAGCATTGAGGTGCAGCTCCTTTCACGCTCCACAAAGACCTTCTGCATGTTATCATCAAGCATTTGCAAGAGTAACGTGTTTTTCTGTTAGTCTGATATGGGACATCACACTTTAAACTACTTAAAGGCTGCCTGATTATAATAACAGTGGTTGGACAATGTGGAGTGGATGTTTCTGGGAGAAATGTTCAAAATGTTAATTACTTTTATGTTGTTGTTGGTAAATGATGATTTTATAAATCTAAGTTTTGCCTGTTTTAAGCTTAATATAATGTCAACTGTAAGTAAAAGCACTTGTTTAAAACCAGGCCTTAAACATTTCAATGTACAGTCAAAAATGTATAACTTTTTAGCTCTTTTGAAACCTATCAAAGTAAACTAATTAAACAAACAAGTCTAATAGTAACTGTCAATACTATACTAGTATTAATAAATATATAATGTACAATACCTCTCAAAAGTTTAAAATATAATATTTTTAATGTTTCTAAAAGAAGTTTCTTATGTTCACTAAGGCTGCATTTATTTGATCAAAAAATACAGTAAAAACAATAATAATTTTTACAAATATTATTACAATTTAAAATAACTGTTTTCTATATGAATATATTGTAAAATGTAAAATATATTGCATTTATTCCTGTGGTCAAAGCTGAATTTTCAGCATCATTACTCCAGTCTTCAGTCACATTATCCTTCAGAAATCATTCTAATATGATGATTTGCTGCTCAAGAAACATTTATTATTATTATAAATATTCAAAACAGTTGTGCTTCTTAATATTTCAAAGGAAACCATGATACACAACCATTCAAAAGTTTGGGGTAAAAAAAATGTTACAAAAGATTTCTATTTGAAATAAATGTTGTTATTGTGAACTTTCCATTCATCATATAATCCTAAAAAATGTATCAAGGTTTACACAATGTTGTTTTCAACAAAGATAATAATAAGCACCATTGTTAATAACTCAGCACCAATAATAATTGATACTAATTGAGCATCAAATCAGCATTTTAGAATGATTTCTGAAGGATCATGTGACACTGAAGACTGGAGTAGTGATGCTGAAAATTCAGCTTTGATCACAGCAATAAATTACATTTTAAAATATATTCAAATAGAAAATTGTTATTTTAGACTAATACATTTTTACTGTTTTTTTACAGCATTTTTGATCAAATCATAAGACTTATTTTCCAAACATGAATTATTCCAAACATTTGACCAGTAGTGTGTGTGTGTGTGTGTGTATAAATTATGGATTAAAAAAATATATTTTGCTAAATGAGAAGAGAAAAGCTAATAAACACTACAGTAACCACATTATTTATGCATGTTATGTAAAATATATATAGAAATGATAGAAATAAAATGGATTTACACATGTTGCATGTTAGACAGGATCATATTATAATACACCATCAATTCTTCTGCCATAAGATCCGTTTGCCTTTCGGAATCTCTCACAAAGTGGATGCACCTGCGGCTCTTTGCGACAGAGCCAAAAGAGGCAGAGTTATGACTCCGGCTTCATCAACCCCCACCCAAAGGAATGCTTTGACTTTTCCTTAACCACAAAAATGCATCTCCACACAAGCCCTCTACCTTCCACATGTCAAACCCACAGCGAGAAAAACCAAGAGCTAAACGGTGACCACAAGCCAGTGGTAAATTATATATCAGGGGCATATCCTTATATATTATTTAGTCTGTTGCCTGTTGTTGTTCAGGACGGCTGGTTCGAACGCAACAGAACGATGGAGCATCTGGTGAAGATAAACATAGAGCTGTTAATCCATGTTAAAAACAGCCCCTCAGTACTCATAACATCCTTTAGCGTTTTCCCAACATTATGGGCAGGATGACAGTGCTATGTTACTTTTGCAGGTCTAATAGTTTTTAAATAATAATTGTGGAATAATGGAAAATTGTGGGTTATATTCAACAATACCCATTACCCATTTATATTCACAATTAGATTTTCAACATATGCATATTTTAAAACTAGTGGCAAAAATAGCACCCATTGTTAACCATTGGCTTTGCATTAAGATCACTCACAATACAAATTGTTCTAGAATAATGTAGAATCAACATGCTATGAATATCCTGCAGCAAAACCTCTTTTGTGAATGACAATCATTCACAGTTTCACATTTTGTTTATAAGGCATTACAAGACCTTATTGCACAGTGGTACCAAATGTTCCTAAATTTACCATTTATAAAAATTTGATGGCTTTGGAGAATTTTTCCAACCACAAGATTTCATATTTGAATATTCAATGCCAAAACAAACATATACACACACAAATGCACATATGCCAGCCAGATGTTGAGTTTGCATATTCAAGCAAGTAAAAAAAAAAAAGAGAGAAAATTTACGACCACAACGCATGGGAAAAACTCAGAATTAATAGCATGCAAATATCAGGTTCTGGAACACACACACACACACACACATATGGATAACCTTCCCAAAATCTGAATCATCAGAAAACCCACATGTACAAATGTAACTCTACTCATCCATCAGAATCAATCTCACGTCACTACACCAATCGAATCGAACACTGTGGCTCTTTTCCAAAATCCTTCATAAAGAAAACTTCAACTTACATTAAAATTTGAAATGACTAAAATGTCATTTTAGTCATTTCAAATGTTGAAATGACTAAAATGACTTTTTAATAACTAAAATAAAAAAAAGTTTGTTGAAATACTACAAATACTATTAAAATAGAAATAATAATATAACACAAAAACTAAATCAAAATATTAAAGGCACAATATGTAAGATTTTTAGATTAAAATATCCAAAAACCACTAGAATAATGTTATATATTTTGTTGACCTGTGTATTTACATTATCCCAAACGTTTCCAACAATGTTTAAATCCAGAGAAATCAGTTATTTTAACCAGTGTTATGGACCATGTCCTTGTGTCGCCTGTCAATGACATTATATCCGCGCTAACCTTGATTTCCGTAGAAACCATGGAAACACCAAAGATGCTTTAATAAAGTATGTATTTTATTAGACAGGCGAGCAACTGTTTGGATATACATTTATCAACAGAAAACGAATCATTGTTATACAGCTCAACACAGTTAGTCTTATTGTTTGAATCGCTTGTTTTCTTGATTCACTGCGAGAAACATTTTTATTGTGCCTCAGAGACAACACTATTTTGTCAAGTGGCTAACATAGCATAATCAGAGAGAGCTTTCTCCATCATACATTACATTTTAAAATTAACTGCATGTCATTTAGCAACAGTCATTTAGTCGTCCTGTTTTTATTAATATGATATTCTAATATTGATCTAGATTACTGCAAAATGCAACAAGTCTCTCATACCAGCCACTGAGCGAACGCATAGAGTAACATTATAACATAACTTTCAACACACTCAAATGTATTTAGTATGATTGTTTTAACCATGTAAAACAGCACTGTGTTACCCCACATACGCAACAAAAAGAGCGGAAGCGGGCGACTGCAGCAGAAGCAGAAGCTTTGCGCAGGTCTCTCTCATTAGCATTCGCACCCAAGGGCTTTCGGGCGCGTCCTGCTTCATACCACCGTAACATTAATAAAACTTTAATACATTTGCTCATTCATGAACATGATTTCTGGCTGAGTCCGTCGGATTCCTTTCCATCGGCTGTTGAGGTGAAGAGTCAAGACTACAACTCCCATGATTCCATGCTCATTCAAGGTGTCATCAAACTACGCCTTTGTTTTGAATAAACGACCTCTAGTGGCGAAACTTACATACTGTGCCTTTAATAAATCGGAGTGTCTATTTACACCATGTGCGAATAGCCCGCCTTGTTGGCAAAGGCTATTTACACTAACTTTGCCCACCATTGTCTGATTGAGCCAGACAAAATTATAAAAGAAACCTGTTTGATAACAGGAGCAGTGGCGTGGAGAGTAAGGCGGGTGGTGTTGTCTTTTGACGCGACAAACCCGCGTTTGAAACCAGCTTTTTCCAAACTCATTATTCTCCATTTTCCCTTCGCATATCAGCTCAGAGAGGCATTTATTTTAAATAAAAATTAAGAAAATATTAGAAAAATTTAAATAATGTGCATAACAGGCAGGGCTGTCACTAGAGGGGAGAAAAGTGATGACGATTTTAACCAAGAAGGACAAAGAGCATGTTGCTATTTGCACTTAATAGCTGCTCCCTTAATAAATACTATGTTATACTATAGTATAACAGAAGTAATACTAAAAAAACAATGACTAAAATGGAACCTCATTCAAGACTGAACTGAAATTCTGCACTCTCATGAGAAGAGCACCGGTCTCAGTAGAGTTTGCTGTTAGCATGTTGCTATGTTAGCAACATGGTACTCCAATAGGCATAAAAATACATAACACAAAAAAAGTAATTTTAGTTGAAAGGACCACAAGCTGGGACTCAAACTCGGGTTGACCAAAGCGCAATTGTGCTACATGTCAAAGCACTGCCCACGACCCAAGTAACATTTCTAATTTAAGTTTGTTAGGATTTTATTTTATTTCAGCTTTACTTCAATTAATAAAAAATGTGCTTTAATAGTTTTAGATAACAATAACAACACTGGATTGAGATAATAGTTTATTAAAGGTGCACTGTGTAAATTTTAGCGGCATCTAGCGATGAGGTTGTGAATTGCAACCACCCACCGCTCACACCTCCCTTTCGAAGGACATAGAGAAGCTACGGTGTCCGACACAGGACAAAGATGTTGTCGTCTGAGACAGCAGAGAGTAGCTAGCGCTGTGTAGAGCAGTTTGTCCGTTTAGGGCTACTGTAGAACCATGGCGGCGCAAAATGGTGACTTCACTGTAAGGGGACCTGCGGTGTATGTAGATAGAAATGGCTCATTCTAAGGTAATAAAAACATAACCGTTCATTATGTAAGGTCTTTATACACCACTGAAAACATAGTTATGTATATTATATTGCATTTCTGTCAATAGATCCTTATAAATATTACACACTGCACCTTTAAGGCATGGTCTAGTGTTGGATGGTATGCATAATATTATCCTAATTGTTATTAATTTATGTAAACATCAGTTTGGCATCAGCATAAAAACAGCTTCACATTATACAACTCTTGAGTTAATAGCAAAATACTCGATGCGGCAAGTTGTAACGTAGCTCAACAACTGTAAACAATGCAACTCCCTCCTGCATCGTGCCTAATGAATACCTTTAAAAAAGCTCAATTCGATTTTCAAATTACACATTTTTTTGCTATCTCATGTGTAACTAACTGTGCTAATACTGTGGCATAAAAAAACAGTATAGCAAAATCTTTGCTAATATATTTCTATGGTTGCACAGAATACCATCATACCACCCAACATTAGCATAGTCTATAAAACTATTTAAGTCCTATTCATTTAGAATAATTTCTTAAAATATTTCCCTTAAAGGTCAAATTATGTCCTCAGTACTTAGTCACTAATCGTTTTGCAGAAAGGACAATGGACCAGAAGGGGAAAAAAAGAGAGGTGAAGGAGGGTAAGGGAACCTTGGGGGACGCAAGTTGCCTCAAAGTAGGAAAGACAGCCAAGAAAGTGCGAAGGAATGCGCAAGTCTTGCCAACATTTTATGTTTTTTTCCACTGAATTCCAGCACTTTCTCCGTGGGGTTGCTACGCCTGCCAATAGTGAGGCCGACTCTCAAAGTCCTGTGATAACAAGAGATAAGACTCTTATGAAAGTCTTTTCTGATATAATATCATTTTCAATGTCAGCTGAGCTGCAACAAATATATCTCCATCTACTTCACAAGCTTATCACCCATTGCCAATGTTTGTATATGGAAAATTGAAAAGGCATTGTTGATAAAAGGCGTAGAAGTAAAGACATCCTGGGGCCTTGTGTGAGGTATTGCTCAAAAAAAGAACAATGCCTTTTTGAAATGCCTCGAAGTACACTTTTTGTTACGCAAACACTTTGCAGCATCTTCTATTTGGACATCTAGGAAACAAGTTCACTCATTTCAGAAGTTGTTTGCCTTTCTTTCCAGCACTAATTGTTAGGACCCTTGCAGCGCAATGCAAGTCTAAGCACAGATCGCAAAAATGACTCATGAAGTAACATGCAGTCTTTTTACAAAGGAAAATGCAGCTAGAACGACTGAAAATAGACAGTGTTCCCTTTTTGGCACATTCCAACTCATCCAACACGCCTGAATGGAAAACAGACAACCTGACAAATGGAAAGGCTCACGTGAGGAATGTGATGCACATTTGCCCTGATTTTCATGCATTCTTCTCTGACAGTTGTTTCCTAGCCCACATGTAGGCGGTGGGCGTTTCAGACAAAATAATTAATCAGTGCAAGTGACATTTCTCTAGATTATCACCTTGGCAAAGGGCAGCGGTTGAGAACAATAACCCTGATGGTGCACTGGACAAAACTGGCATTTACATTAATCTCCTGTGTGTAATGAGCCTGGTCAACAGGAAAATAAAATGTGTTTGAACTTTGGCAGCGCCTAATTTTGGCAACAACTGCTCGATGGAAGCTGACAATAGGATAACGGAAAAAAATAGCTGTTCTGTGACCTTCTTTCATCTTCATATCAAGGAAGATATTTTTGATGAAATCCGAGAGCTCTCTGATCCCTCCATAGACAGCAATTTAATTAACACTTTCAAGGCCCAGAAAGGCAGTAAAAACATCGTTAAAATTGTCCATGTGACTACAGTGGGTCAACCTTAATTTTATGAAGCGACGAGAATACTTTTTGTGCGCAAAAAACAAACAAAAATAACGACTTTATTCAACAATTTCTTCTCGTCTGTGTCAGTCTCCTACGCTGTTACAGTACAGTGTTTCCGAGTTACGTCAGAGTTACGTCAGCACGCCGGCTTACCATTGGTCGATGCTGTTCACGTGAGCACCACGACGCATGCATGTGATGCTGACGCAGGAGCTGACCAACGTAGACTGCGTAGGAGACTGACACAGACGTGAAGAAATTGTTGAATAAAGTCGTTATTAGGGCCCGAGCACCGATGGTGTGAGGACCCTATTGTAATTGCTCAGTCTATTATTCTTCTTCTCCGAAATGAATCGCATTTTTGAGGGCTTGAGGGCTAAAAACTCATGAAACTTTGCATACGCATCAGAAGTGGAAATTTATGTCTGATATGGGTTTCAGAATTAGGTGTGGCAAAATGGCTCAATAGCGCCACCTACAAAAATTTCAATTAAGCGCCGTTCGCGCTACGTTTCACGTACAATTATGAAATTCGGTACACACATGTAACAGCCCAATTCCTACGAAAAAGTCCCTGGGAGCAAAATCTGAAAACCCAACAGGAAGTGAGATATTTTGAATTTTTGCAGTTTTTGCCATTTCCAGATGTTGTACTTTAATGAACTCCTCCTAGAGATTTAATCAGATCAACATCATATTTGCACAGTCTAATCTAAAGGCCTTTGTGATGTTAAATTGCGAAGATCTTGAGTTTTCGCTGAAGGGCGTGTCCGTGGCGGCCTCACAAAGTTCGATGTCTTGCCATGAAACAGGAAGTTGTTGTAACTCGGGCATACAATGTCTGATCTGCCCCAAACTTCACATGTTTTATTAGAGTTTTGGCCTGAACACATCTACAAGCCAATATTCAGTTACAGGCATAGCTCCACCTACTGGCAAAAGGAAATGGTATGTTTTACACTGTGTTTAACCCCTCCTAGAGATTTAACCAGAACAGCATCATATTTGGTCAGTCTAATCTTAAGGCCTTGGTGATGTTATATTGTGAAGATCTTGAGTTTTCGCTGAAGGGTGTGTCAGTGGCGGCCTGACAAAGTCTAATGTTTCGCCTCTGAAATGAATCGCATTTTTGAGGGCCTAAAACATGCTCGAAAACTCATTTAACTTTGCACACGCATCAGAAGTGGTGAAAATTTACGTCTGATATGGGTTTCAGAATTAGGTGTGGCAAAATGACTCAATAGTGCCACCTACAAATTTTCAAAGAAGTGCCCCTCGCACTACGTTTCACGTACAGGTATGAAATTCGGTACACACATGTGGTGATGTTAAATTGTGAAGACTGTGAACGGCGTGTCCTTGGAGGCCTGAAAAAGCCTGATGTTTCGCCATGAAACAGGAAGTTGTTGTAAGTCAGGCATACAATGTCCGATCTGCCCCAAACTTCACGTTTGATAAGAGTCCTGACCTGAACAATATTCAGTTACAGTCATAGCGCTACCTGTGGGCAACAGGAAATGGCATGCTTTACACTGTGATTCACTCCTTGAAACACATTTAAAATGCCATGAAGTCCCAAACATGCTAGAAACACATTCAATCACGCAACACTTGGCTAAGAGCTAATGTATACGACTTACGCCACGAAACAGGAAGCTGTTGTAAGTCAGGCATACAATGTCCGATCTGCCCCAAACTTCACATGTTTGATAAGAGTCCTGACCTGAAGACATCTACAAGTACATGCCAATATTCGGTTATAGTCAAAGCGCCACCTGCTGGCAGCAGGAAGTGTGGCACATCAGAATGACTTTGCTATTTTTCTCCAAATTTTACCCGCTTAAATGCATGTCGCCCACTATTCACTGTCTTCCTAAAGAGGTGGCCACGGGTGCGAGGGCCCTTTCATCGCTGCTTGCAGCTTTAATTTTTGTCTGTTTTTTGTGCACATAAAGTATTCTCGTCGCTTCATAAAATTAGGGTTGAACCACTGGAGTCACATGGACTATTTTAACTATGTTTTTACTGCCTTTCTGGGCCTTGAAAGTGTTAATTAAATAGCTGTCTATGGAGGGGCCTGAGAGCTCTCGGATTTCATCAAAAATATCTTCATTTGTGTTCAGAAGATGAACGAAGGTCTTATGGGTTTGGAACGACATGAGGGTGAGTAATTAATGACAGAATTTTCATTTTTGGGTGAACTAACCCTTTAAAGTCAACTTTATTACTTTTTGCATATAAAAAGACAGCTAAATCAATGATTAGCCCTGACTAGTATCACAACTGCAAAAGTGACATTTATATCTTATAAAATAAGGTCAGACTTTGAACTTTGACTGGAATCACGTCAAAACAATTTAATACACCTCTTCTATGAGCAGCATGTTTTCAACTACTGTATTAAAATTCATTTAGCTATTTTTAGAGCATAAAGTCAAACATGTTGGGGTGATAATGTAAAACTGATTCATAATGACAAAAAACCTTATTACAAGAAAACAGTATTTTGCATGACCATGATTTTTGCATGAAATGCAGGTGGTGCAAGTAACTTGCAGAACTTTATTTAAAAAAGAAATTATGTCATATGGCTGCCCTCAAGGCTGTATGTGAAGGTCAATAAGTCTCTTAAGATATCAGATCATTTTACCTTTTATAACTAGGCAATGTGGTAACACTTTAGGGTTCAATTCTCGCTATCAACTAGTTGCTTATTAGCATGCATATTACTAGGATATTGGCTGTTTATTAGTGCTTATAAAGCACATATTAATGCCTTATTCTGCATGACCATATTCTACATCCCTTAATCCTACCCAATACCTAAACTTAAACGCTACAAAAACGACAGTACTAACTATTATTAAGTGGTAAATTAGGAGTTTATTGAGGCAAAAGTCGTAGTTAATAGTGAATATGTGTTCCCAATACTAAAGTGTTACCGGCAATGTCAGTTCAGGCTGTAAAATGTCATGTGGTGTGACTCCTCAAAACCTTAGAGTAAGAAAAATATGTTTACTTCATGCTTGACACAAGACATTCAATTTAAACTTTTCTTGAAAAACGGATTTTTAAAACCATGCGAATCTAACATGAAGATTACATTTCTAAGAACTTGGCACATGTGTTTTATATTAGATTTTCGCTTAGTTCTCATGACCGTAATTCCAAGTTGCTATCCAAAAGTATACAGATACTTTCTATATACAAAAGTAAACAAACATCTACAGTTAAATTAATATAGAACACTGCTAACACTTTTGTTTGGGGACCAAGTCTCACTATAAACTAGTTGCTTATTAGCTTGCATATTACTATGATATTGGTTGTTTATTAGTTCTTATAAAGCACATATTAATGCCTTATGCTGCATGACCTTATTCTACATCCCTTAATCCTACCCAATACCTAAACTTAACAACTACCTTACTAAGCAGTTAGGAGTTTATTGAGGCAAAAGTCGTAGTTAATAGTGAATATGTGTTCCCCAATCTAAAGTGTGACCAGAACACTATATTAGTTGGGAATTAATCATTTTTTCCTATTATATTATTATTAAAACACAACCTTCCTCATACATAAATGACTGTAAGTGGCTCTTGAGGTTTACGGCTTTAATCTTGTTGTCTTCACTTGTGAACAGCTAAACAACATAAACATATTGTCAGTGCATTATCTTGGCAATGCTTAGCTACTTGAAATATAACTGAAAAAGATAAAAGAAGCCAAAGAAAATAAATAAATGAAATATATAAAAACAAACATTTCTTTAATGTTTTGCTAATGTAGTTTAAACACACCCTTCTTGAAAAGCCATTCAGCTAAATTTTGAAAAAAAACGGTCTGATTTCCTACTCGTGTCCTTGTAAGTCTGAGATGATTGGATGCGCTTTCCCAGAGTTGCCTGCGGTGCAGGGCCACTGCAGGTCTTCGGAAAAAGAAAGAGAGCGGTTCAAGCACATCTTCGCAACAAGAGACGAGTTTCAAGGGATTCAAGGAAAATAAAGCTGCAAGTAATCTTCCCTGTTGTTTGAATGGGCAGAGTTTGCTAAACAGTCCAGGATGTGGATACACAGGGGACCAGGGCTTGTGTTCTCTCTTCGTAACTTAAATATAGACCACCCAGGGCCCTTAAGATAAAGGTGTGGTTTACAGATAATTGACTGGCAGTACTTGCGGAATATGAGCCCAAATATACAACATTATTCTAGAAGAATGGTGATGGCTCCAGGTCTACCGAGAGAGAGGTTGCCCATTTCAGGAAGAATGGGTTGGGATGTTTTTTCATCTAAAGATATGGACTTTTGTTTGTCCAGACATAAACACTAGGTACGAAAGACATCTTACTAGGTAAGATGAAGTCTAGTTGGGCAACAACTGGTAGCTTTCAGCCTTACAAAGTAATACTGGAATTTTTGTTACCATGATAACAAAACTGAAATTATGTTGTGTGCACTGCCAGCTTGTTTAAGGCAAATAAGACTTAATGACTTTAACTTCCTCTGGATCTGGTCCTGGAACACAACCTGATGTAATTTGGAATATCACAAATCAGCCTATCAATCTTCTTTCAGAATTCATTTGGGCAGAAACCTTGTATTCTCCATATTTCGTCATTTTCATTTCTTTTCATAAATCATTACTATTGGTCAGCCTTCACATATTTATGTGGGTTTTGTAAAAACTTAACCAGTGAAAAGTATTAAAAAGAGCTCCATTGGATCCGTTTGGACCATCTCTGCTTATTTGCGGTGGAAGGGTAAATAAATTACTGGTTCTTTGAATAAGTACAGCGTTTTCTTTACTCAAGAAACACTATAAATATAGACTAATGTTTTATGTATTTGAGGAATGGATAAGAGTGTCTTACTCTAGCATTTGTCATTGAGTCATAGCCAATACTGTCTTAAATAGCCTGTGTGCAGCACTTTGCCTTTAATAACATGAGATTTTGGTCAAATTATAAAAAAAAACTAAAAAAAAGATTGACCGCATAGCTACAGTGAACTTTATAACCTGATAAGTTACAGTTTAATTAGACCCTATTTTTTAAAAAAATATAGTGTTTTTTTTTATTTATTTTTTTTATTTATTTCTTGAAAACGTTTTTGGAGATACAAGATTTCTGCCCGACATCTACAATATGCAGGATAGATTATTAAACACTTGTGTGGACTGTCCAGAGATTAACGTCTGTACAAATGTAACAAAAACTTCAATGTCAGCTTATTATAGGATATAAAAATATATAATATATATATATATATATATATATATAAAAATGGAAATTCTGTTCTTATTTACTCTCTTTCATGTAATTTCAAACCTTTATCAATTTATTTACTCCATGGGACACAAAGGGTTAATTTTTGAAGAATATGAATGAGGACTGGGGCGGTGCTGAAAGAAGTTTTCGATTTGTGAACGAATTGTACTTTGATCTTTTCATTCAGTCTGTTAACCTAGTACATAGGGCTGGACGATTAATCGAAAAGTAATCGAAACCGAAATTCAGAACCTCCAACCGACATAATTTTCCCATGTCGGTTATTTCGGTTTTTAATCCTGTCAATAGTTTCCCCTTAAAAACATACTACCGCGCGTGTAGTCACGTGACTCCTCCGCCCCGTCCAGTCAGTGGCATGGAAGGAACATGGAGGCGAACTCGAACACTGAGTCAACACACGCAGACAGCGTCCTCGAGAAAGTTTGTCAATTGTATGTGTTTAAAGGCTTGCCAGTTTGAACATTCAAATGATTTTACACTATTCAATAACATCAATATGGAAAACATGGCACTTTAGTGCTCGTGAGCTGTTTTCTGTGACACAGAGAGCCGAGCCGCATCGTGTCTCTGACAATGCGCGAGCCCTGAACCCAGATCACTGTTACTTTCGTCTTCACTAAACTTTGTCAATTGTATGTGTTTTAAGGCTTGCCAGTTTGGACATTAAAGCGATTTTAGATCATCGGATGTGTATCATTATATTGAGCTACTGCGCTGATGCATTGTGACACAGGAACACTCATACAGACAGTAGCTCGCACATCACGTGAAGATCGCGAGCGCAGAGAGGAGCACAGAAACTCATAGTCAACTCTGTCCTGTGATTTATCACTAAAGTAGCTTAGAAACTCAAAAGTTATAGCATATATTTTTCGACTTTTTAAGTAACTACATACAACGCACAGATTCACAATTAATAAAGAGATGGTATGACTAATTCACACACGCAATCTCTCTTTCATTAATGCATTCAAATAACTGTACTCTCACGGTGCTATTTTTTTATATCCCACCTTTAATAGAAAAGCTCATTTACAGTACATACCTTGTCAGTGAACTATGAGGGCAAAATAAATAAATAAAGCAAAAAATAAATAAAAAAATAATTGTTCATTAATCGTAATCGAGGTAAAGTGTTCAATTAATCAAGGTTTTTATTTTAGGTCATATGGTCCAGCCCTACTAGTACTGTCTGAATGATTAATTCCTGATTTGGGTTAATTCAGTCCTCAGTGACTCAAGTCACATGGACACAAGTCACATGGACTACTTTTATGATACTTTTATTGTGCTTTTGCACTCTTTCTAAAGCCTGAAAGCTCTGGTCTCCATTCATCATAATTGTGTGGAAAAGAATGACCAGTATTAACTCAAAGTCTTCCCTTTTCTGTTCAATGGAAGAAAACCTTTCAGGTTTAGCTTAAGTGCAAATTGCTGCCAAACCATGTAGCCTGGATAAAATCCACGGTTGCAGATAAAAAAAAAAAAAAGTTATCCACATTGTCAAAACACGTCAACCTTTCTGCAAGGCTCCAGTGTCTCTAAGAAAGTAAAATGTAACCTGGGTAATGACACAGAAAGCAAATAAACAAGTGAGCCAATGCATATTTCAAGTTGCCCACCCAAAGCCTCTCTGTGATACCCTTCTACATGAGGCAAGCTGATGATCTAATAAGTCAAAGAAAGAAAACAGCATCTGTTTGGGGACCTCTCACAGTCAATGTTTTTGCAGTTTGACAGATACAGCTAAAAGTCTTTGCAAAAGGGGGAAATTACGAGCATTTGAGCTTTGAAAGCAGGCATCAGTTTGACGTGAAACGGGGATAAGGCCGTGGAGCAGCATTCTACACAAGAGCTATCATAGCCACTCAAGGCTGGAATTTCCTCAGGCACTGGCCAGAATAAGATGGCTACCAGATGCCAGCTATTCACTAAGCTTTTGGCTGGTTTCCCAGGAGAATTGCAGCCTCAGTCAGTTCTGCTCGAAGGTAGACTGTCCGTGAACACTTACCCTCACTTTACTCAACACAGGATTAAATAGAACGGACAAAAGTATCCTCGACTGATTGATTGCCTTGTTCTGTGGTTCCAAACATGGCCTGAAGACTTGATTACAACTTAGTATGGCACAAACTTTCTCTTGGAAGCAGCACCTTTCATGGAAGTTGCACTCTGGAGCCTTCTCGGTTTATGACACCAGTCATTTACCTCGAACAAGAGGTTTCCGTATACCGCAGTTGTGAGTCACTGTTAAAGCCAAACTTGGAAGCGTTCATTGACCCAACAACCTCTGCACCATGTGGAAGCCACTACCTACTCTTCGAAAGCAGACGTCGCTGCGCTCAAGGAATTAGAAGATCTCTCCGAAGAAGAACCTCATCGACAATGACAGCTCAACACCAGCCTCGACTGCTTGGCATTTAAAATGGCGCCACAGTCCCGCTGCATGTAATTATGGAGGCCGTACGGGCCAAAGCTCACTTCGACAAGCTACCACATCACGAACGGCACAAAACTCCACAAAGCCAACATGTCATTTCAGAAAACGAGCGGAAACAAATAAATGTCAGACAACACAAAGCTCAGACCAGCAGCTGGAAGAGCCTGTTTCTTAAGTGTGTATCTGGCATGAGGAATATGGCACTGGATCGGCAGAATCTCTTTATGTTCAATCAATGCCAAGTGAGTCATGGGGAGTATAAACCCCAGGAGTGCATTGTGAAGTGCTCTGAATGGCTTCTTGAATGCTCTTCAGCATTGTTTATCAAGTCTCAGGCTGGTTGAAGGTTGACACAAGTCCCTGCGGAGGTGATACTGTTTGACCTGCTGCATGTGATAGGCACTGAATAGAGAAAAGGTCTGAAGATTATCCATTTGTTAAAGGTTTGCTTAGCATCAAACAGCATGCCAGCTAGAGTATCAGATTTTGCCTGCAGGTATATACATTTGTATATGGTTCCCAAACAGAGGAGAGTTCTCTCCAGAAGATAAAGTACTTTCTTTGTGCCTATGACTCACACCTGCTGGGAAACGGCACACATATTCTGTTACCACTGTTCCAACATGCTTGGCTCATAGAGTGCCGTTCTCTGGCATGAGAGGAAAAAAATGTACAGCATCCAGACACAAGCACTGCAGCACAATCAAACCTTCTGCAGACAGATCTTTGTTTGAAAATCCTTACTGATAGAAGTCATATGTCTACCAAACATTTATTCTTGTAATGTGTACATAGTGAGGCCATTCCTCAAACGGATTACAACCATTTGAAACTCCTTATTAAATCTGAGTGGCAGCAAGAGATCTTCAGAGATAAAAGGCTTTAGCTGAATCAAAGCGAGTTGCCATGACAGGCCCGAGCCAAGAGAATTCTTGCCGCCTAAAATCAAACTGCCAACACTTATGAGGTAATTAGAACCCTTATGTCTCTTAAGATGATTTTAAAGAGAAAAGCATGATACTAGTTTTAAAAGATCTTTTCACTTGTTGAATCTATTGTTTTCCTATTTTTAAGAGTTTTTTGGTCCCCTATTCAGACTTTCTAACCCTCTATAAAAAGTATAAAGTTTAGGGCGTTTTCACACCTGGCTCGTTTGAAGCGTTTGTTTCAGAACTTGGTGAGTTTTTTCCCTTAGTTTGGTCCATTTAGGCATATATAAACATGTCAATCGCGCTCGGGTCCGGACCAAAACAATCACTCCGAGATCGCCAGAATCCGGTTTTGGTGGATAGCCAGGTATGTTTTCAGTTTAGTTTGTGCCAACCCTGGGTTTTAGGCACCATGAAAGTGGTTTGGCTTTTAGCTGTATTCATCGGCATAGTAACTTGTGCTCCACAGCTAACCTGCTCCAAGACAGGTTATGTTCTGAGTTAGAGATCTCAAACCAAAATTGGACCAGCTGAGCAAAGTGACACATCTCTGATGCAATAAAGTCACTCCCCGTTTCTACTCCAAATTAAAAGTCTATAATAATTTATTTAAAGCTCTAATAATAATTTAGTATGATTTAGATATTATTTATGTAATTATTATACCCTTAATCCATTACACATGTACAATTTTAGTTTATCAATTAGTATTAATCACTCAGTTTAAATGAATATAAATATATAAACGTAATATAAATAAGCTTTAGAATCAATAGATACAGCTATAAAAATGACATGTGACGTGAGCTTAAATGTTCAGTTCTCTCAATACCTATACCAACTATATAAACTAACTTCACACACTGATATAGCAAGATTTTTTCTTAGACAGCTCTTTTATTCTTGCTGTGTAAATTTGTTTAAATTCTTAATATTTTTCAATCTCGTAATATTCTGCAGAAGAGAGAAGTGATTCACAGTTTAACTGTTCCACAGCATGTGATTGGCTGTTCACTACTGATGTAAGCATCACCTAAACTCCTAAACTCAGCATCAAAGCCTGAGCTGACAGAGAAAGTTGATGATCACCGTCATGGTACCAACAAAGCCTGATTAGATTAGGCTCGAAACTAATCCTGTAACCCTGAGTTTGTTGAACTGCCATCATGGTACGGGCTCCTGAATGAAGTGATCTCGGTCTGATTGAAAACAAACTCTGGGTGCCATTCGGATGAGGTGAGAAAGCAATCCAAACCAACGGACCAACAAACCATCTTAAAATGTTGTCCAATTGCTCTTCTCCGTGCATTGCAAGAATGCTGTACATAAATATATACAATTTATCAATTAGAGCAGGAATGACGGCTACATTCATATAGGTGTTTGTGTGTCACGACAGCTACAGATAAAGCCACATTAAGCTTGCGGAGCGAATGTGACTTACATAAACACATTTTGGTACGCTTTGAAATGTTGTTTTGTGAAAGCGAACCGAACCAAGAAAAAAATACAACATTGTAACCAATTAAGTCCCTGTTTCAGAACAAAACCATCTACAGGTCTGAAAACGCTCTAAGCTTCTCTATTTCCTAAGGCTCTAGCTTCTCTATTTTACTATAATTTATTTAGTATTTGTGTGTAGAAATCTACATCTAAATCTCAAGATACATCTATATGCCATTTTCTATATGACAAATACATGACAAAAAAAAACAGGGTAACACACTTTACAATAAGGTTTCATTTGTTAACATTAGTTAATGTATTAACTAAAATGGACTAACAATGAGCAATACATTTGTTAGAGTATTTATTAATCTTTGTTAATGTTAGTTATTAAAAATAGAGTTGTTAATTGTTTGTTCATGTTAATCACAATGCATTAACTAATGTTAACAAATGAAACCTTATTGTAAAGTGTTACCAAAAACAGTACGGATTGCGTAATATAAATGCCAGACGGAAATGTTTTCAGGTGATGATAATGCACATATGCAAAAACCTTATATCGGATATCATTCTGTGGTCACAGCACGTGGACATTTCATTACAGAAAAACTTGAATCAGGTCAAAATGTGTGTACTGAGATAACAAAAAAGTGAATTTAATATTCAACACACAAAAATAAATTCACTTCTTTCTTGCACAACCTGCCATGTCCTGCATTACACCAAGTGGACATCAAAGACCAGGACAAGCAGCCTCTATTTCAGTATAATTACTACATTTCCCAACTGTGGGGCTTTACCAGACCTCGACACTTTCAACTCATAAACAAACCCTTAACGAACTTGAACTCTTCTGCAATGACTCACCCTGCCCTCGCATTACAGTTTCATGGAAAATGACAAAAACTAAAGCATCACGTTACATAATTAGTCGCCCAATAACTGTCCAATGCATATATATCTTTTGTAGGGAAACTGATCCTGAGCAAATACATACGAAACCGTTTAGGCAGCCTGAGCTAAATGTATGAAATCCCATCTAGGGCCTCAAGTAAGTTAAATCTTGGAGCAGCCTAGAGCCAACACACCGTCGGTGTGCCAGTGAGATAGTCGACCACGTCCCCTTCGCTGAGGCCCTTTTCCCCTGACAGAACAAAGAGCACTCAAGTTTAATTTAAAATTGATTACAGCCACTCATAATGCTTGCTGAAATATGCATTGGAAACGAGTGCGCTGAATGAGGAACAGAGCTTGGCAAGTCGGAAAACCAGAGAGGATTCAGAACGAGATGGAGCCGTGCATTCCACCGCCAAAGAAACTTTGCAGGCGTATCGCTTTCCTGCATTTAGAGGGCTTTTTTTTTATGTTTTTCTCATGTTTGCATACCGCTTTCTAGTATTTACAGTATATAAACCTTCTGGATATGAAGAATGCACATCTGGGCATATGTTGTCTATGTAGGGTTCAGCTGCTAGACAAGATGATGTTCTTGCCTGGCTAAAGCAAGGCCCTGATGTGGAAAAACTAAGGTCTGTATTTAAGGAGTTTTTCAAAAGTAATCGAGACAATTTTGACTGTGCAACCAGTACACTGTATCCAAGGTTAAAATACACAAAGAGATTCAGCACAAATGACTGGAGACACTGTTCCCAAACAAAGACCTTTCCAAGAGATTATAAGCATTAAATGTCTCATTCTGTCTTATGTCTAAGATGTACAAACAATTGTATTCACAGTCTACTGTAACTGCACAGACAAGCTTATGAAAGCACACTGGAGTAAAGAAGAGTAAGGGAAAGCAATGGCAATTGTAAATGCCATAAGCACACACTGCAATTTTGTCGTCTGCTCAAGCTCTTTAAACAAGGCTGTATTCTGATTGGCTGTCAATGTTTTTATCGTTCATCAACTGGAGAAAAAAAAACAGTGAAAGTGATTCCAAGGATGTTGTTCCTCTGTGCTGTTATCGTTATTGTTGTTGTGTGGACTCTGCTATTATTTTACATTTAGAACAATTTTCTAAATTATATTGTTGTGTGAATAGAGTGGTGCAGGTATGATGTCACTTTGTAGGCCAACTGGCAGTTGGCACAGCACTGGTTCCCTCGAGGCTTTTGGATTAATCACTAAAAACAAGCTCTGTGATCAACAAAAGTTTATGATACTTACACGTTTTGTCCATCAAGATAATTATGACAGATGAACACAACTTTTATGAATTCTGAAGCCTAAATGCAGTCGCCAGAAGTAAGAAGCTAAAGGTAAGCTATAACTGACTACACCACGGTACCGTGATTTCAACGTCACCATCACTAAGATTCCGACAACTTTCAGTTTTTATCTCAAAACATTTTCCCAGAATGTTTGAGTTAGAATAGTTTATAAGAGCACAATTATGAGCATAATGAGGCTGTAAAAGCGGACTGAGGTTACCTACTCGGCGTGATGATGTTTAATCTCCCGATAGCCTGTGTAGTCCCATTAATCTACTTGTTAGCAACCGACTTGTTTCAAGACACATAACAGCTTCAAAAAAATCACGAGTGGGGTAATACTGATGTATTTATAGTAGAATAAAACATGAAAGTGTCTTGAGCTTGTTTTCACCACAGACCTTATTTCAGCCATTTAACCAAAATCCCATTTAAAAAACCCATTGACTTTGAAACGAGGAAACCGGAAGTGCTAAAATGCTAACTCGCTTCCGCGTTTTGGTCTACAAAGTGATTTCATACCTGCACCACTCTACTGGCCTTTAACACTCAACAATGTAACATTATTAACTTTTTGTAACACTTTTTCCATATCAAATTGTTGGTCTTGCTTTTATACAAAGTCTCATATAACTTTTAAACCCATCCTTCTTAATCTTAAAATATGTCTCATTTTTAAGGATGATTTAATTCTACACAAAATATGGTCCCACTTTATATTAGGTGGCCTTAACTACTATGTACTTACATCAAAAAATAAGTACAACGTACTTATTGTGTTCATATTGTATTGCAAAACACTTTTGCTGATATTGAGGTGGATACGGGTAAAGTTAGGGACAGGTGTGGTGGTATGGGTACGTTTAAGGGTAGGGTTAGGTGTAAGGGAAGTGTCAACAGTGTAATTAAATGTAATTACAGAAATTAATTACAGATGTAATTACATGCAGGTATTTTTAAAAATGTAAGTACACTGTAAAAACATGTACACAATAAGTGCATTGTATCAAATTATTATTTTAAATGTTAGTACATAGTAGTTAAGGCCACCTAATATAAAGTGGGTCCCAAAATACTGACATTTCCTGTTACATTTATCACAAATCTCCATTAAAATTATAGAGCACTGGTGTTACAAATGTAACGTTGGCCTTTTTTAAGTGATTTTAGTAATGACTACTAATGTGTCAAAGTTGTTTGAGGCTAACTGCTATCTATGCTCTCCCCTATTTAGTCATGTGACACTATTGTTATTGCTATTAATACAGTTATTTCTTTCCTAAATACCTAAACAGGACACAAAGTATCCATCTTCACTGTAAACTGAAAAAGTATGGCTGATCAAGGCCATAGGAGGACATGACCCCCAAAATTCAGACTAATGACAAATCAAACGATTAACAAACTGTAAATTTTTATAAAATGAAAATAATAATAAAAAAGGTTTCAATGGTATTCTCATTTGGTTAAATTATCGAAGCTGAAGATTACTGACATAAATAGAAATTGATGAAATGTTCACTTTTTTTTGATGAAAAAAAGATGGAAATATATAATAAAATACAAATACATTTAAAACAACTTTTAAAAGACTTTAAAAAGCTTTTTAAAAAATGGGCAGAAGAAAAGCTAATGGAAAAATACATTTGAGAATAGCCACACTATTTATTCAATAGATTTTAAGGTGATTAAATAAATAAATTAATTAAAAAAAAAATAATAATAATAATTAGTAAATTTGCTGTAGCATAACATTTTACGCAGTACACAAATTACTGTAGATGGATGTATTCACAAATAAAGGAGATGTTCCTCTGTTTCACAATAAATAAACCACAATAAATAAATCATCACGTACTCAACAGGCATCGAGCTGCCAGTTACTGTACATGCGGAGTTATTTCTGTTTTTCCACATGTAAAGACGTAAAACATCGTTTTTTAACATAAGAAACTACTTATCTTCACTGCAGCGGACAAATTTCCAAGCGCAGCTCCCAGAGCTCACAGTTATATGATCTCCCTGAGGTCGGCGAAACTTTGTTCTCACTTTCACCATGATGCCATTTCTATCACATTAAACATTTCCCCAAAATGTCGTTCTTAAAGTGCTTCTTGTCAATCCTTACCTTACTTTTCTTCAAACATTAAACGAGCATTTTGACGCGGTTCCTCTCCATTGCTTTGGCTGCGCTTCACCTTCGTAGTAAAGTCAGAGGATTTAGCTGCGACTTCCCCTCCGCTGTTCCCATTGGAGAAGAGCTCTGTCAGTACACACATGCTCGCGCCAGGATTTCCTGTCCTGGGCGGTGTTTCCACTGACATAGTACCATTCTTTGCGTACTTTTTTTTTTTTTTGTCTTCTGCACATTTTCTGTATGGGTTACACTTTACAATAAGGTTTCATTTGTTAACATTAATAACTAGCATGAACTAACCATGAGCAATACATTTGTTACAGTATTTATTCATCTTTGTTAATGTTAGTTAATAAAAATACATTTCTTCATTGTTTGTTCATGTTAGTTCACAGTGCATTAACTAATGTTAACAAATAAAACATTTGATTTTAATAATGTATTAGTAATTATTATTATTATTAGTAGTAGTAGTAGTAGTATGTACACACTAAAAGCCAATCTCAATAAAAAAAAAAAAGTATTATAGTAACTAGTTACAGTTTCCACTAAGCTTACTAAAACTTTGGTAGCGTGGTATTAGCCACCAATGAAAAATTAAATTAAATTAATGTACAAAAATAAAACTTATTTTCAGTCTTATAGTATATATAGACTTTTGTCCACTGTAGTGGACAGTATATTTTAGTGAATTTCTCTGACACCATACATGTCACAGTTTTAAGTCTGGATGTCCTGTAAACATTAATTTAGTGATCAAATTTAGCACTCTTATGTAAATATGATAATATTTTGTAATTATCATTTAAATCGGACTCATTCATCTCAGGAAAATGTTATATGGTTTCTAATCAAAATATGACTTTCTGGACACCAGGACTTAAATCATGTGTATCAGGCATTTTGGGAGACACAACACGTGGATACCAAAATAAATTATATATCAATATTCCTATGAAATACTAGATATTATTATTATAAATATTGCCAATTATAACTCATATTAAGAACATACAGTTCTTTTTTTCATTACATGTTGCCCCAAGAACTCATTAATATGCAAATTAGATACAGTTTATAGATACATTGCTTTGAATGGGACTACCCATTTATGGCCATTTTACCCACATATTGCATAAGTAAAATGTAAAATGGTATATCAATTCTTTCCGTCTTTCATAACATAGTCGAGAATCATCTTTATACAAAAATTGACTGGTGAATGAAATAAAATCCCATTGTTTTTGCCTATACATGTCCTGGTGTCCACAGAGGACATTGCCTAACATATGAATAACATTCCTCCGCCCCCCCTGGGTCTCAGGAGGATATACACCGATCAGGCGTAACATTATGACTACCTTCCTAATATTGTGTTGGCCCCCCTTTTGATGCCAAAACAGCCCTGTCCCGTCGAGGCATGGACTCCACTAGACCCCTGAAGGTGTGCTGTGGTATCTGGCACCAAGATGTTAGCAGCAGATCCTTTAAGTCCTGTAAGTTGCGAGGTGGGGCCTCCATGGATCGGACTTGTTTGTTCAGCACATCCCACAGATGCTCGATTGGATTGAGATCTGGAGAATTTGGAGGCCAAGTCAATACCTCAAACTCATTGTGCTCCTCAAACCATTCCTAAACCATTTTTGCTTTGTGGCGGGGCGCATTTTCCTGTTGAAAGAGGCCACAGCCACCAGGCAATACCGTTTCCATGAAAGGGTGTACATGGTCTGCCCTGTAGGTGGTACGTGTCAAACTAACATCCACACTGATGGCAGGACCCAAGGTTTCCCAGCAGAACATTGCCTCCGCCGGCTTGCCTTCTTCCCATAGTGCATCCTGGTGCCATGTGTTCCCCAGGTAAGCGACACACACGCACCCGGCCATCCACGTGATGTAAAAGAAAACGTGATTCATCAGACCAGGCCACCTTCTTCCATTGCTCCATGGTCCAGTTCTGATGGTCACGTGCCCACTGTTGGCACTTTCCGAGATGAACAAGGGTCAGCATGAGCACCCTGACTGGTCTGCGGCTATGCAGCCCTATACGCAACAAACTGCGATGCACTGTGTATTCTGACACCTTTCTATCAGAACCAGAATTAACTTCTTGAGCAATTTGAGCTACAGTAGCTCGTCTGTTTGATCGGACCACACGGGCCAGCCTTTGCTCCCCACATGCATCAGTGAGCCTTGGCCGCCCATGACCCTGTCGCTGGTTCACCACTGTTCCTTCCTTGGACCACTTTTAATAGATACTGACCACTGCAGACCGGGAACACCCCACAAGAGCTGTAGTTTTGGAGATGCTCTGACCCCGTCGTCTAGCTATCACAATTTGGCCCTTGTCAAACTCGTTCAAATCCTTACGCTTGCCCATTTGCCTGCTTCTAACACATCAACTTTGAGGACAAAATGTTCACTTGCTGCCTAATATATCCCACCCACTAACAGGTGCCGTGATGAGATAATCAGTGTTATTATATATAAATGCACGGCTAAAGTAGTTCCAGGCAGGTATTGACAGCAAAAGAACCAAAACACACAATAACACTGACCAAGCAAATAAATATAGTACAAACCCGATTCCAAAAAAGTTGGGACACTGTACAAATTGTGAATAAAAAGGAATGCAATAATTTACAAATCTCATAAACTTATATTTTATTCACAATAGAATATAGATAACATATCAAATGTTGAAAGTGAGACATTTTGAAATGTCATGCCAAATATTGGCTCATTTTGGATTTCATGAGAGCTACACATTCCAAAAAAGTTGGGACAGGTAGCAATAAGGGGCCGGAAAAGTTAAATGTACATATAAGGAACAGCTGAAGGACCAATTTGCAACTTATTAGGTCAATTGGCAACATGATTGGGTATAAAAAGAGCCTCTCAGAGTGGGCAGAAGATCACCAATTCCCCCAATGCTGCGGCGAAAAATAGTGGAGCAATATTAGAAAGGAGTTTCTCAGACAAAAATTGCAAAGAGTTTGAAGTTATCATCATCTACAGTGCATAATATCATCCAAAGATTCAGAGAATCTGGAACAATCTCTGTGCGTAAGGGTCAAGGCCGGAAAACCATACTGGATGCCCGTGATCTTCGGGCCCTTAGACGGCACCGCATCACATATAGGAATGCTACTGTAATGGAAATCACAACATGGGCTCAGCAATACTTCCAGAAAACATTGTCGGTGAACACAATCCACCGTGCCATTCGCCGTTGCCGGCTAAAACTCTATAGGTCAAAAAAGAAGCCATATCTAAACATGATCCAGAAGCGCAGGCATTTTCTCTGGGCCAACCAAGGCTCATTTAAAATGGACTGTGGCAAAGTGGAAAACTGTTCTGTGGTCAGACGAATCAAAATTTGAAGTTCTTTTTGGAAAAATGGGACGCCATGTCATCCGGACTAAAGAGGACAAGGACAACCCAAGTTGTTATCAGCGCTCAGTTCAGAAGCCTGCATCTCTGATGGTATGGGGTTGCATGAGTGCGTGTGGCATGGGCAGCTTACACATCTGGAAAGGCACCATCAATGCTGAAAGGTATATCCAAATTCTAGAACAACATATGCTCCCATCCAGACGTCGTCTCTTTCAGGGAAGACCTTGCATTTTCCAACATGACAGTGCCACATACTGCATCAATTACAACATCATGGCTGCGTAGAAGAAGGATCCGGGTACTGAAATGGCCAGCCTGCAGTCCAGATCTTTCACCCATAGAAAACATTTGGCGCATCATAAAGAGGAAGATGCGACAAAGAAGACCTAAGACAGTTGAGCAACTAGAAGCCTGTATTAGACAAGAATGGGACAACATTTCTATTCCTAAACTTGAGCAACTTGTCTCCTCAGTCCCCAGACGTTTGCAGACTGTTATAAAAAGAAGAGGGGATGCCACACAGTGGTAAACATGGCCTTGTCCCAACTTTTTTGAGATGACATGGCATCAACACAACTTCTCAACAAATCAACTTATTTTTCCCTTAAAATGATACATTTTCTCAGTTTAAACATTTGATATGTCATCTATGTTGTATTCTGAATAAAATATTGAAATTTGAAACTTCCACATCATTGCATTCTGTTTTTATTCACAATTTGTACAGTGTCCCAACTTTTTTGGAATCGGGTTTGTAAACCAGAGGATAAAAACAACAAATTATTTCCATGTGTTTTGCCACACAATTTTGTTATGTACGGAAAGCACATACTCTCTTTTCCAGCTCGTGTCGTGTCGTGCATCCAGCATCCAGTGTAGACAGAATCACTGTTTATAATAAGTTTTATTGTTTTTAGTCGCATCGTGTCGCGCTGCTCGCGTCCGGTGTAGACAATGTGTTACATATACACCTATATCCTACACTATGGGTTCATGTACAGTGTTGAGCACTGAATACACAATATAAACATATGAGCCTGAATTTTTCACCCTTTCACAACATCGCAGAAATGGCATTTATGATGTTGTTAGCACATTCCCCTTGGAAGGTTTTTGGAATCTCAATTAATTCCACTTAACTGAAGGTAACCTATTCCTAAATGTTATGACATTGCTGTCATATTTCCATTATATTTTTTAAAGTTAATGATATCAGTTGCCATGAGGTAAAAGTCTTACCTCAGAAAACATGTCTCCTGTCAGACTCCCTGTGCATGAACTTGCCCACTCAAGCAAAAAGCTATTCCATTCAGAGAGCTGAAATAATATGGATAATCACTTCAGTGAAATGTTTGGCAGTTGTGATAAATTGCCTGTTATTTACACAGATTTGCCATTGCAAGCTATGTTTGTTTTTCAGTCAAATGTAATGTGGCCTTGTTTATATTTTGGTGTTTTCACTGTTTTTGAAGTGATGTCATTCAGATGTCCAGATTGTGTTATTTTAAATTCAAAATAAAACATTCCACAAGCATTGTAATTTGGTTTGGATTTGTTTTTGACGTTTTGAGGTTTAACGTTTTCACAACTTTTCCAGAACAATATATCTTTATTTTTAGGTGTGGTTTCCAGAATGTTTAGTAACACTTTCTATGAAACCTGTATATATAATGCATTATATGCATTATGCATTATAATGCATACATGACGCTTTTTAGACTCTTTATAAAAACATCCTGGCACGAGGTTCTACACAGTCTCTCATTTCTCTTTTTCAGAAATCTCACTGCAGGGACAATGCAATTTGGATGACGGATGACAGTAAGTGTAATCCACAAATTATTAATCTAACAAGTTCATGTTGTGCTAGCAACACCCATAGATGTGACAAAGAGTTTTCACAACCTGTTGTCACAACCTGTTATGTGTCATTTGCTTTATTCTTTATGCAAGTTGCTCATATCATTGGGTCATTTACTGTGCAGTTTATATGGTGTCATTGCTTACATATCAAATGCAAATATTTACACTCTGCAGATAAGGATAGGCATTGCTAATTATCTCATAGATATTACTTTTTATGCATGCAATTGTTAATTGTGTATGTCTTGACATGTATAATATGTGCATTAAACCCAGTATGATAGGGCCGACATGGAACCCATGAACAAACCAATGAAGGGCTCATACTATTGCTAATTCAGATAGGGCCCACATGGAACCCATGAATAAACCAATGTAGGGCCCATACTATTGCTAATTCAGATAGGGCCCACATGGAACCCATGAATAAACCAATGTAGGGCCCATACTATTGCTAATTCAGATAGGGCCCACATGGAACCCATGAATAAACCAATGTAGGGCCCATACTATTGCTAATTCAGATAGGGCCGACATGGAACCCATAAACAAACCAATGTAGGGCCCATACTATTGCTAATTCAGATAGGGCCGACATGGAACCCATGAATAAACCAATGTAGGGCCCATACTATTGCTAATTCAGATAGGGCCGACATGGAACCCATGAACAAACCAATGTAGGGCCCATACTATTGCTAATTCAGATAGGGCCGACATGAAACCCATAAACAAACCCAATTAGGGCACATAATCGGGCTAATTCCAATAGGGCTGACATGGAAACCATGGACAAACCCATGTAGAGTCCATACTGGGGCTTTTTCAGATAGGGCCAACTTGGATCCCATGGACTGGGGAAAATACTGACCAAAATCAGACCAAAAAATACTGACCAAAATCAGTATTTTAAAAATATTTGTCAAGATGAAGTATAAGGTATTCACAAAGTCTCATGAAAAAAATAACTTTTTTTGCGACTGAATTACACAGAAAGCGAGTACCGCGCTCTCCCTCCCTTTATAATCACAAAAGCTGTCAGTCAGTGCAGCACACTTGTGAAAACTCCAATTTCATCAATGAATCTAACTAAATTGCACAATACATTTTTAATCTACAGTGTGTTGACACTTTTTTTCACACAAAAGTGTAAAAATTTAATTGGTCGAATTGAATTTTTCTGAGGAGGAACACTGAGATCTTTTTTTTGTCATCTTACGTTTGAATAACTAAATTAATGCTAGGCCTGACTATTTAAGTGACTATATTCTGATTATAAACTAAGTGTTACACTATTGATGCAATTAAAGCTACCTTGGGACATTGAAGATTCCAACACACATGGGTGTCAATTTCATCTAACAGTTGGGGGGGACAAAAAAGAGCAATTGTTGAAGGGGACACAAATAATACAGCCAAAATTGTACTTGTAACTTACACAAAGCGATAGTTTTTTTAAAATATGAGTGAGGTTCATAGTTTCGCCACACGGTCATATTATAATTATTAAATTATCTTGCGTCCTCCACATAGTATTTTAGGTTTTGTCTGGGACAGAGGATGTCTCTTACTTAGATATTCAACTGCAGCAAGCCCACTGATATGCCATTTAACATCATATTGAGCAAAACCCAACACAACAGTAGATCTACAATATTAGCCTAATATCAGTTCACACATAGGCTTATTGCTGTGATAGTTGTAGTGGGTGACTTACTATCTAACAAGCTACCAAACAAGCTAGGTGACATTATAATTGCTAACATAGTGGACTCATAGCAGAAAAATACATTAGTTATTATAATTTTTTTTGTCATGACTAATTTATTAATGACTCAGCATCATCTGTATTAAATGCCTTTTTACAAGATGTAAAATAAGTATCTGATGTCCCCAGAGTGTGTGAAGTTTTAGCTCAAAATACACTACAGATAATTTTTATAGCATTTAAAAAAAAACACTTTTTGAGGGTGAGCAAAAACACCCTGTTTTTGTGTGTGTCCCTTTAAATGCAAATGAGCTGCTGCTCCCGGCCCCCTTTCTAAAAGAGGGCGGAGCTTCAAGAGCTTGTGTTAACAGCTCCGATTACCTCATGCAGACACGCACTGAAAATGTCAGAAAATGTTCAGCCTTTTATGTTCAAACCGGAATCAGACAATGATGGAGAGACTCAAGAAGAAGTGACAACATGTAGAATGCAACAGGACATTTCTGAATGGTTAGTTGATGAATTTAGGTAGCTGATGTGGAGTTAAGTATCTTCAAGTCATTGATCAGCATATTCTGTCATGATAATCTATAAATAGCTCGTGTGGGAACTGTTGTAAGATGCCTTCAGAGCCAGACAATATATGCTGCATGAAGATAGAACAAGTATAGTTTAGTTTAATTACGGTTATAACTTGCTTTATGACATGCTATTGCATTTGTGTTACGTACTGTATTGCAATAAAGGTCAAAAGACGGATGCGACAGCTTGAGCAGACTACAACAACTCTTCCTCTTTTGGAAGTGTCAGGAAACACACACTAAATGGCGAGAGGTGAGTGAAAGTGAAAATAGTTTAATGACAAATCAGGGTAACGAAATAATGGCAGGAAATAAACAACAACCAGAGCAGATGAATGATGAAACCAGTCCAATGATAATCAGGGCACCACACACACCTTTATGATCGCTGTAGCAGAATGAACACAGAGTCTATATGTACTTGCTGGTCAAAGGCAGACGAAAAGGGAAAGACAGGGATCCTGGAAGAAAGGAACACAGGAGATCGGAGCTCGGAGAAACAACACAGGTAGGTAGTATTCATATGCAGGAGCGGTGATGAAATGATTGATTGGGGACCAGGTGGCAGTGATTAATATTCTGGAGAGGGAGAACGGCGTGATGAAGTGAGGGTGGAGCCTGGCGATTCCGTGACATAAAGCAGCTCACCATGGCCTCACCCCCTTTGTTGCGTGTTCCCGGGGGCAGGGTTATATAAATGTTAGGGTTTGTGATGTCACCAACCCAGGAAGAAGCTTGTTGTAGTCCCTACCAGCCGTTTGTTGTAGTCCTTAAAAAGCGGTTTCTGTAAAAGTAAATATCTCCCTTTGCATTGAACTTTGAGCATCGCAACTTTGCAAATGTTGTTTATGCTCAAACAGCAACATTACACACTAACTAAAGTTAAAAAAAATGAAATCATAATCAAAAACCCCTTTAAAGAGAAAATAATCACTTCATCCAATGTTTAAAGTGAATAAAATAGCCATGACAGCCTACTTACTGGAGTTCCACAGCTACTGAAGAACTTTTTTTCTTCTTTGTGGCACGATTTCCCCCCATCCATGTGCTCAACTACTGCTACTCCTGAGGAAACATCATCCAAGTCCACAAAGTGAGGAAACAGCTCAATGCTTCCAACTATTTTTGTTTGGGATAAATTCCAATAATGTGGCATTGTTTTAGTGTGATGTATGTTATTTCCCTTTAAGTTTTATATATTTTTTATTATATATTTTTTTGTACTAGAAAATGTACTAAGACATCCTTAATATAGTTGTTTAAAAATGTTACCAAGAAACTTAATATCTTAAATATACTTCATTCTCCCCAGATGAAATTTGTCATGGACATAGAGCACTGCACACATAAAACACTTAACACCACAATACAACTTATTATATAAATAACCTAAAGTGAAATAAATAATAGTGCCTTATAAAACATTGCTTCACAAAAAAAAAAAAAAAATAATAATAATAATCAAAGCGAAGTACCTGTACACAGCAATACAAATTATTGTAAAATTAAAAGTAAAAGCATAATGGTATACAAGCCTAATAAAACAGGCCTACCTACATAAAATATCTTCTTTTTTTTTTTTGTATTATTATTATTTGTTTGATTCACCTGGAGAAGGATATACATTATCATTTTTCAGCAGAACTGAGTGCCCAAAAGAAGTGGTAATGTCAAATTTCCAATTCTAATTCTGCTCTAACCCACCTGAATCGGTGACACATGTAATGCAACCAGCAGCTATCTTTCAATAGATTATTGAATACCTGTTTTCTGTCTAGTGTACAAATAAAAACAACACATAAATAGATGGATATGAAGTTGTTAGTGAGATATCTAGATCACTTTTTTGTTTGCTGGCTACGTTATCTAGTACATTATCTAGTACAATGTAATGGTTATCCTTTAATCAGCTATAGAAAAAATAAAGGGAAAAGAAAAGATGAACTGAGAAAAAAAATCAGTGAACAGCTTTGATCAGGATAAACACAGAACACTGATTGTTGAAATTACTAGGGCATGTCCTTATTATTTTCAAAAACTTCAATAAGTATAGTTAATAAGAATGATTACAGAAATTATACAAGTAGCCTGTAATGTCATTCCTCTAAATAAACCCACCTTTATTATGCACTTTTAGTGTTATGTCACTTATTATTAAAGTGTTCACGTCTTCATTTATTCCAAGAAGACCCCTCCCCCTTAAGCAAATATTTATGTTTTTCCATTTCAAAAGTATAGTGGCAGACCTGGTGGTGGTGGATAATAATCATCTAAAACCTTTAATCTGCAAAACCACAGAGTGGAGAAGTGAACGGATATTTTCCAGTGTTAAACACTATGGACATGTTCCATCTTGACAATAGAAGCAGTACTGGAGCACAGGTGATTTCTTAGATATTATATGGATCTTAGATATGGATTGGATATGTTATAAGAGCACATCCAGATGATGCTATTTTGTGTGTACAGTCTTTAACTTGTTATCCTCCACTACATTTCAGAAGTATCATTTCTAGTCTGTAATCTGAGCAAGAGAACCAGATGCACCAGATGTCTCACCACATCAACATCCCCACAAATATGTTACCCAATATATATTAATCTTCAAATGGTGATGTGGCCTCGAAAATGACATCACAAAAATGCTTAGTATGATACATTACAACTGAACTTTTCTGTCCAGTTTCATTTTCATAGAGCATAACACAATTTACAATTCATTTCTTTGAAATTTTATCAGGATCTGCACTCAAGCTTGTCTAAATAATCAGAAATGTACTACAACATCATTTCATTTTGAACTAGGCCTATCTAAAAATTCTAAAACACATAGCAATATGTTACATCCACAATCGACAATTATTAGTTCATCAAAACATTTGAATTTGTCTCAAGCATTTCAGTAACATTTGTATATTACAGTTGTGTCATTTAGTTAAAAGAAGAGTGTTTTTTTTTTTTTTTGCCAGTCCTTGAGTTGGGATGTCTGAACAGCTGTATGGCGACATCTTCTGGAAATATCTTATACAACATCATACTAACATTTTAGCAAATCCCATGCAGTAAAAACTGCACTAGACCAGTGGTTTTTAATCCTGCTCTACACATTTTGTACACTGTTAAATATTTCCACCCATTTCAACTTAAAAATTTAAGTTAAAATGCTGCCTTAAATTTTTAAGTACAATCAAAGTGTCTGTACAGCTCATTTCAACTCATTATTTTAAATATTGTCTAGTTTTGGATTGCTCTCTGTAAATAGACATGACTACATTATTAGATGTTTCAATTTAGCAAAGTAAGTTTAAAAACAGATTAATTAATAACTTGAAAACTGTAGCTTAAAGAGAATTAACTTAAAGTCAGTGTTCTGACCATAGACCGTAAAAAATATGGACGACGTGTCTTCACTGCCTTCACTGAAGAACAGTGAAGCCGCCAATGTCCGAATATGGCGCTGACATCTTGCGCAGATTTGGGACCGAGTCTGCGCAGTAGTAAACGCGGAACCGGAGTCTGCGCAGTAGAGAGCAGGAAGTAGAGCCGCGATATCAAAAGCCCGCCCACACTCTCGCAGATTCAATTCATTATGTTGGTGTGAAATAAACAGTTATGGAAATGTAGAAGTTAAAGCTAAAGCTCCAATCTCCTCCCGAAAATCCGGAAAAAAGTCTGTTAGTGCCTCAGTGACTACTTCACTCAGAGAAGCTGTCAATCTCAGCTGTCAATCATGACGTCACACCCCCTGTTTTTATAGCATCAAATAACTAACTAAAACCAAACTTATTTAAAAAACGAACAATTGAAATGAAGTGTAATTTGATTGTTTAGTTCGTCTCGCGTCCAATAGAATACATGGAGGGGCGGGGGTTATGAGCTATACTGGGACCAACCACCTGGGGGCGATCGAGACGCTTTGGCTTCAATTTTTAACACGAGTGCGGCAGGCTTGGTTCTGACTATTTGAGTAGTCATTTAATTTTGGTTTAATTTCATTGGTTAGTATGCGTCATGTGACTTAGGTTAGAAGTCGTGGCGGCCATCTTATGGTGTGTGCACACCAAAAGCTAATTTAATTATTTGCGCGAGTAGATTATATACAAAGTCAATGCAAAGACGCGAATAGTCGCAAATTCGCACCAGGTGGAGCAAATGACGCAAATTGGGTGATGCGATTGCTGCAAACGCGTCTTCCGTGCAAGTTGAAAAATTTCAACTCGAGCGGGAAGTTCGCATGACGCATTGTCATGCAAACCAATCAGTGAATAGCTTATTGACACGTCCGGTTTGACACGTTCGGTTGTATCAGAAAATGGAGGAGAGCAGTATTGTAGCAGTCTGCGTGCACCCCAAAATTTATGACACAACTTCTTATTCATACAGAGACTGGACAAAAAAGGTGATAGCTTGGAAAAAAGTAAGCGAGGAAGTTGGACTACCTGGTAAGTGATGAAAATATACGTGTCTTACTTGATTCTAGCTATGCGTTTTACATTACTATGAACTGGTTAGCACTAGCATTAGCCAAAGTTAACACAACCTGGCACCTAGCACAACCTATTTTTTTTTTTTATTAGGGTATTTTTACTTGTCAGAGGAGACAATCTGTAGGAAGTGCACTACTTGCACCACCTCAGGGACACATACATCAAGGAGAAAAATAAGACAACAGAGAGAAAGAGTGGGTCAGGAGCCAGCCAGGGGAAGAGGTGGAAGTACTCTGCAGTCTTGTTTTTCCTAGACCCCTTCGTTACCCCGAGAGAGACCAGTAGTAACATCGGGCGGGGGGTCGAGGAAAACACAACCGCAGAGTATACAGAAGGAGTCAAGACACAGCAGAAGGGGCGTTAGAGAGTAACATGGGAGGACGGTTGACAAGTGAATACACAAACATGGGAAACTCACACGGAAAATATTTTATAGAAGAATAACTAGCTGTATTTTTTAGATCAGTAAAAATATTTCAAAAGTATAGACATTATCATGGCTGAAAATGTATGATGTAATAAAATGATTTGTGTTGTAATTTACACTGAAAGCTTGAATAACCTTCATTCAAGTATCTGTCAGACAAAACCAAGACATCTTTGTTATATTGTCACTTTACAAACATGGCTGATCCATCATCAGATGGCAGTGAGGCAGAGCCTCAGAGTGCTGCTGCTGACACTACTGCTGCTGTCGCCTCATCCATCCCAAAACCACCTAGAGGTATGTACATGACAAAATTTGTTCTGCATTTTTTATGGTATGAGTATTATTTCTGCATATCCCTTTCATCTTTGATCCATGTATTTTTGTCTGTTTCCTGATTTCAAACTCTGTGATTGTCTTGAAGGAGTCACCTGTGGCTGGAGCTTAGAAAACATTTAAAATCAGTTGTAGTGGTAGTTGTATTTTATTAGCATATGCTGCAGAGATGCTACTATCAATAAAAATAAAGAGCCAATTAATGTCAGTGTATCTACAGCACTAAAATGCAACATACACATTAATGCAGCAGTAATACTCATCTAAAAACATCAGATATAATACATTGACAGTGACAGGGAACATTTTAGGAGAATGTGTACTTTTGATACTTAAATATTGATGATACACATGATACACATACTGTATACTTTACTCGGTAGGGTTTTGAATGTAGTATTTATTCCTATTTTAAATGGTGTTATATTGAGCAGCTATAGTGCTGATCGATCCAAACTCCATTTAGAAAACCAGCATTTTCAACACCTTTTCCCCTTACCATTTTATGTACAGGCCTGACAAAACATGAATTCCGACTTTATACAAATCAACATAATTCACTTGTTACGGCATGCTTTTGATCCATTTATTGGAATTAAATCACAGCAAATCTATAGATATGCTGTATATTTATTGGTATTGACACACTAATTATGAAACTGCCCCTGACCTGAGACAGATGGGCAGGCGCTCCACAGCGGAGACAGATCGCCATCCGAGAAATCCTGGCAGCGACCCTAGCTAGCAGGTTATCAAACTGGGCACCCGTCATCCTCGAGTAGCGCTGGAAGCGGCTGTCATCCAGGCGCAATTCCTGGAGAAGACAGTGAAATTCACAGAGTTGTGTGCGCCTCTGGATGTTGCTGTGAATCCAGACACGTCGGCGGTCGGCTTTCCGACGTATTTGGGACTTCCACAACAGGTACAGAGCAGCAATAGTAGTTATCTCCAACATGGTTGATGATGGAAAAAACGGCAGAAAGAAATGTTGTTGTTGTGCGTGAAGACACTCCTCATCGCACAATGTTTTTATTTGTGCGAGTGACGCAGAAAACAAGCAATCCCGCGAGTAATCTCCCATAGGAAAGAAAAATCCAAAGTGAGATCTCTTTAACATCTCAAATGTTTCTCCTAGAGAAAAATGAGGTTAGTTTAAGATCAAATGGAGACTTTTGCTTGAGTCTCCTGTTTCTCACACTTGTCTCCTGAGACAAAAACTCTAACACTCCCACAATTGTCTCCTTTAAAGTTTTAGAAGAGATCTCAACAACATCACACGCTGTGCTCAGATTTTACTCCTTAGCTAGAGAGACTGGATTGCTCATATTTGTCTCCTTTAAATATTCAGAAGAGATCTCAACAACACCACACACTGTGCTCAGACTTTTCTCCTAAACTAAAGACTCCAGTGGTCTCACACTTGTCTTCTCTGAAGTTTCATAAGAGATTTCAACAGCATCACACACTGTGCTCAGACTTTTCTCCTCAGCTAGAGTCTCTGGAACTCTTGCTTTTGTCTCCTCTAAAGTTTCATAAAAGATCGCAATAACATCACACATTGTGCTCATATTTTTCTCCTTAGCTAGAGAGACTGGATTTCTCATATTTGTCTCCTCTAAAGATTCATAAGAGATTTCAACAGCATCACACACTGTGCTCAGACTTTTCTCCTCAGCTAGAGTCTCTGGAACTCTCACTTTTGTCTCCTCTAAAGTTTCATAAAAGATCTCAATAACATCACACATTGTGCTCAGATTTTTTTCCTTAGCTAAAGACTCTGGTGCTCTCACATTTGTCAAACTGTACAGCTTTCTTATTATATCAACAATTAAGAGTAACGTTAACTTTATTTCTGCATATTTTCACTCTTAATATAGGCTTAAACCCTGAAATTATGGACTATTTGTTTGTTTGTTTCTTATTAGTGCACACTTTGTAAAGTTGTTGAGATCTCATCTAAACTTTAAAAGGAGACAAATGTGAGCGCTTCAGAGTCTTTAGCTAAGGAGAAAAGTCTTAGCAAAGTATGCGATGTTACAGAGGTCTCTTCTAAACTTTAGAGGAGATAAATGTAAGAGGTTCAGAGTCTTTAGTTTAAGGAGAAAAATCTGAGCACAGTGTGTGATGTTGTTAAGATCTCTTCTAAACTTCAGAGAAGACAAGTGTGAGAGCTCCAGTGTTTCTAGCTGAGGAGAAAAGTCTGAGCACAGTGTGTGATGTTGTTGAGATCTCTTATAAAACTTTAAAGGAGACAAATGTGAGAATGTTAGAGTTTTTGTCTCAGGAGACAAGTGTGAGAAACAGGAGACTCAAGAAAAGTCTCCATTTGATGTTAATGTAACCTCATTTATGTCTCGCAGAAACATTTGAATTGTTAAAGGGTTTTTTTTTTCTTCCCTGTGGGTAGCTTTTATGTCATTCATCCACACCATTTCAATCAAGCACAATACATGCATTGTTTTGTTGCACAATGAACAAAACAATCATAACCTATGTTCACATGCATGCAAAATGGGTTGTACAAGACAAACTTTGCAATGTTAAACAAAGAACAAAAAGGTTATGCAGCAACCATGAAGCACTGGTACACTATAGTATTAAATTTGTTATAAAGAAATAATTTATCTAGACTAAACATTGTACACGTCTAATCCCTTGTTTGGAATAAGCACTGCATATTCAATGCAGGGCATTGAAGATACATTTAAATGAATAACCCTTGATATTCTGAAATGGATAATGCTTTCAGTAGTTCAAAGTTTCAGTATTCACAATATTAGTAAAAATTTTAAATGTAACATGTTTCTCCTAAAATAAAATTTAAGACATCTGGGGTTGGTTGCAAAAACTTCTTAGACTAGTCTTAAAAGTTAGTCATGAATTATTTTTTCCCCCAAACCTGGTAATAACTTATTTAAGTCAGTTACATAAAAAGGTAGATCTGTTTAATTTTAATTGGGAAAGGTAAGACTGATTACCCTTTGGTTAACTACTACTTAGTCAAAGTAGTACTTAAGTTATGCAACTATGCTAAGTTTATGCAACTGGCACCAGAAGGCAAAGCTGATACCTAAATGAGACCTATAAGAGATAATCAGCCCCTAGTGTCCTGAGCTTAGGGCAAGCTCTGTCAGAGCCATAGCCTTGTGGACAGCACATATATATATATATGCCTATATTCTGTGTCTATCACCCTCGCATGCCAGGACAGATCCGAGTTGTTTTTGACTCTAGTGCACAGTATAAAGGCCTTTCTTTAAATCATATGCATCTCTCAGGACCTGACCCGAATAACTCTTTGTTGGGCGTTTTGCTGCGTTTCGAAAAGAGGCAGTAGCATTTACTGCTGACATTGAGAAGATGTTCATAGCTTTGTGGTGAGAGTGGGTCACAGCAACTTTCTATGCTTCTTGTGGTTTAAGACCAATGACCCCTCTAAAGAAGTCACAGAGTATAGAATGAAAGCTTAAATGAAAGACAGAAATTCACGTTTTTCTCACGTTTTCTCTTCCACAAAGACAATTGCAGCAGTAGCCTACCTGAGAGTGGTGAATGACAATGGCTCATGTACTGTAGGATTTGTTCTAGGCAAGGCAAAGTTTGCTCCACTGTCTGCTCACACTGTACCTCGATTAGAGCTTGGAGCAGCAGTCCTGGCAGTAGAAGTGGCAGAACTCATTCAAAATGAGATAGATGGTCCGACAGTAAAGTAGTGTTGGAGTATATTCATAACCAAACCAGACGGTTTTGCATATACGTGAGTAATAAAGTCCAGCAGATTAGGAAATCTACAAGGCCAGAATAGTCAAAACCCTGCTGATCATGCAACACGTTCAGTGCCCCCCTCAGACTTGAAAGACTCCAGACAACCCATCATACAATCTAATTGACCCTGATTCAGATGTGGAAGTAAACTCCAACCGTACAGATCTGATAGCCCATGACTTTCCTGTTTAACTTGGCTCACATCACTTTGAGCGCTTTTCGACATGCAAATGTCTCTTACAATTTATATCCAACTTAATCCACATCATACATTCATTCAGACTTGAAACTGAGTTAACAAGTACCTGTAAAAAATGGCATCTTTGTGAACAAAGCTCTCTCAGAGGAACTTTCACAGGCAGAAGTTGTGATAGTACAATGTATCCAACGGGAGAGCTACCATGTTGAGTTTGCTTGGCTTTCTGAAGGGAAGGACATCCCAAAAATGAGTGGACTGAGAACTCTGAACCCCTTCATTGACCAAGATGGGCATCTGAGGGTAGTTGGCAGACTCAAGCATGCTCCTACAGAATAAAGAGAAAAGCATCCTATTATCTTTCCTGGGAAAAGCCACATAGCCCTTCTGATCTGGAGACACTTTCACGAATGGGTCAGACATCAAGGCCGCCTGTTTACAGAAGGTGCTATCAGAAATGCAGGATTCTAGTTCAGAGGGGCGAAGAAACGCATTCATAGTGTGATTCATAAATGCATGAAACTCTGAGGAGTCATTGAACAGAAGATGGCAGATCTTCCTCCTGATCAACCTGCCACTGATCCACCTTTCACTAATGTCAGCCTTGATGTCTTTGGGCCCTGGATGGTCGCGTTGGCTTGGCAAACAGCAAAAGATGAATACTAATTTTTACCTGTTTGAGTATTCGAGCAGTGCACTTTGAGTTAATTGATTCTCTTGATGCATCCACCTTTATCAACACCCTCCAACACTTCTTTGCCATAAGGGGTCCATCAAAACCAATCAGATCAAACTGTGGCACAAATTTCAAGGGTGCTTGTAAGGAGCTGGGAATGCTTGCAGAGGAGCCTAGCTTTAGGAGCTACTTGAGTGAGGAAGGATGTTGTATTTTTAATCCCTCTCATGCGTCCCATATGGGAGGAACTTGGGAGTGACTTATCAGAGTCTCACATAGCATATTAGACTCCATGCTGCTTCAAAACAGTCACTCTCATCTCACTCATGAAATGCTGAAGACATTCTTGGCAGAACTTTCTGCAATTAAGAATGCAATACCTCTCGCACCTATCTCAAGTGACCCAAACTCACCTGCCCTGTTGACTCCAGCTACTCTTTGACCTAGAAAGTTGTCTCCTCCTCCAGGGGACTTTGAAAGGATCTTTGCCTCCAGAAATAGAAGCAAGTTCAACAACTTGCCAACACCTTCTGGGAAAGGTGGCGACGTGAGTACCTAGTCAATCTTCAGATTACTAACCAGCCTAACATCAAGGAAGGAGATATAGTCCTTATGATGGAAGCTCAAGTTAAGAGGAATGACTGGCCGATGGCTCTTGTCACTAAGGTCTCCCAAGGCAGTGATGAAAAGGTCAGGAAAATTTAAATCAAGGTCATCAAGGATGGGAACTGTAGAACTTATCTGAGACCTATGTTCCAAGTGATTTTTCTCCTGACATCAGAAGAACAGACGGAATAATATTCGAAAGAACTGTTTGGTTATAGTGGTATTTCTAAAATACCAGACGGGGAGTGTTCTGACTATTTAAGTAGTCATTTAGTTTTGGTTTTATTTCAATGGTTAGGATGCGTCATGTGACTTAGGATAGAGGTCGTGGCGGCCATCTTAGTTTTGGCTGGATAGTAGACAAGCAAGCTCAACAAATAGTTATCAGTAATATTGATATTAGCCCCACGGTGGCTCTGCCAGTCTATCCACCTTGGCTCTTCTCTATGCCAACAGCTGATCTGCAAATATCTAAATGAATAAATGGAAACCAGAATTTTGTTCCAAAGGAGACAATAGTAAAGCAATATTTAGATAGTCAATACTTTCCGTTTTTACAAATTTATATAGATGGTTCTAAAGACCCAGAAACTGGGTGTACAGCTGCTGCTATGTATATTCCTCACTTTAAGTATACATCTGCAAAAAGAACAGCTGATAATATATCAGTATATGCAGCAGAGATGGTCGCTATTCAGATAGCCTTACAGTGGGTGGAAGAAGTCCAGCCTACAACTGTAGTAATCTGTTCAGATTCATATTCTGCACTTACAAGTATACTGAATGGAAAATCAGAATCTAGGCAAGATATACAGTGGGGAGAACAAGTATTTGATACACTGCCGATTTTGCAGGTTTCCCCACTTACAAAGCATGTAGAAGTCTGTAATTTTTATCATAGGTACTCTTCAACTGTGAGTGACGGAATCTAAAGCAAAAATCCAGAAAATCACATTGTATGATTTTTAAGTAATTAATTTGCATTTTATTGCATGACATAAGTATTTGATACATCAGAAAAGCAGAACTTAATATTTGGTACAGAAACCTTTGTTTGCAATTACAGAGATAATACGTTTCCTGTAGTTCTTGACCAGGTTTGCACACACTGCAGCAGGGATTTTGGCCCACTCCTCCATACAGACCTTCTCCAGATCCTTCAGGTTTCAGGGCTGTCCCTGGGCAATACGGACTTTCAGCTCCCTCCAAAGATTTTCTATTGGGTTCAGGTCTGGAGACTGGCTAGGCCACTCCAGGACCTTGAGATGCTTCTTACGGAGCCACTCTTTAGTTGCCCTGGCTGTGTGTTTCGGGTCGTTGTCATGCTGGAAGACCCAGCCACGACCCATCTTCAATGCTCTTACTGAGGGAAGGAGGTTGTTGGCCAAGATCTCACGATACATGGCCCCATCCATCCTCCCCTCAATACGGTGCAGTCGTCCTGTCCCCTTTGCAGAAAAGCATCCACCAAGAATGATGTTTCCACCTCCATGCTTCACAGTTGGGATGGTGTTCTTGGGGTTGTACTCATCCTTCTTCTTCCTCCAAACACGGTGAGTGGAGTTTAGACCAAAAAGCTCTATTTTTGTCTCATCAGACGACATGACCTTCTCCCATTCCTCCTCTGGATCATCCAGATGGTCATTGGCAAACTTCAGACGGGCCTGGACATGCGCTGGCTTGAGCAGGGGGACCTTGCGTGCGCTGCAGGATTTTAATCCATGACGGTGTAGTGTGTTACTAATGGTTTTCTTTGAGACTGTGGTCCCAGCTCTCTTCAGGTCATTGACCAGGTCCTGCCGTGTAGTTCTGGGCTGATCCCTCACCTTCCTAATGATCATTGATGCCCCACGAGGTGAGATCTTGCATGGTGCCCCAGACCGAGGGAGATTGACCGTCATCTTGAACTTCTTCCATTTTCTAATAATTGCGCCAACAGTTGTTGCCTTCTCACCAAGCTGCTTGCCTATTGTCCTGTAGCCCATCCCAGCCTTGTGCAGGTCTACAATTTTATCCCTGATGTCCTTACACAGCTCTCTGGTCTTGGCCATTGTGGAGAGGTTGGAGTCTGTTTGATTGAGTGTGTGGACAGGTGTCTTTTATACAGGTAACGAGTTCAAACAGGTGCAGTTAATACAGGTAATGAGTGGAGAACAGGAGGGCTTCTTTAAGAAAAACTAACAGCTCTGTGAGAGCCGGAATTCTTACTGGTTGGTAGGTGATCAAATACTCATGTCATGCAATAAAATGCAAATTAATTATTTAAAAATCATACAATGTGATTTTCTGGATTTTTGTTTTAGATTCCGTCTCTCGGAGTTGAAGTGTACCTATGATACAAATTACAGACCTCTACATGCTTTGTAAGTGGGCAAACCTGGAAAAATGGCAGTGTATCAAATACTTGTTCTCCCCACTGTATTAATAGAAGTACTACAAAGTTTGTACAGAATATACCAACTGAGAATTATAGCAGAATTTTTATGGGTGCCGGCTCATGTTGGAGTGGAGGGAAATGAGGAGGCGGACAAGATAATTAAACAGGCTCTTAAGCATACAAATATCGACATACACATACCCTTGAGTAAATCAGAAATGAAAGGTTTATTTAAATAGCTGTCAGAAAGATGTGGCAAGAGAGATGGGACAAAGGAAACAAAGGGCGACATTTGTTTAATATACATAAACAAGTTGGCCATGTAAAACCAGCTTACGGTAATAGAAGGGATGATAGAGTTATATCTCGATTGAGAATTGGACACTCTACTCTTAATAAATCACTCCAGATGATAGGGAAACATGAATCTGGTCAGTGTAATCATTGTGGACTTCCAGAAACCGTAGAGCATATGCTGATCAACTGTAGTGCATATGAAAGGGAAAGACTCCAGTTAAAAGAGGAATTCAAATCTGCTGGCATTAATTCCCTAACATTACAAAATGTACTAAACAGTTCTTATAAAGGATATAAAGCTCTTATAAATTTACTGACGATAATAAAGTTATATAAAAAATATAGGTTGAATTTGTATTTATTTATTTATTTTTATATATATTTTTTTCCCCCTGATATCAAACCGGCTTTGATAAGATCAGCATTGGATTATGGCAGCATAATGTTAGGATTGGGAACCAAATCTCTTTTTAAAGAAGCTGGAGGTGATCCAGACAAAAGCACTGATAATTTGTTGTACCAGCCATACAGGTAGAAATGGGAGAATTGAAATGGGGCAATTAATTTGAAAAGAGTATGTAATCGAGTAGTGAAAGAATATAATGAAAAAAAAAAACTAAATACAGTGCTAAAAAAAATAGAGACAGTAAAGCAACAAGGTTTGGGTTGGCAATACCAGGAAAAGAAATTGGAATCAGAAAAACATCCAATAAGTTAGGGATGTATACAGTAGAAATGTTGGCAATGTTAACTGTATTACGGTGGGTGGAAAGACGGCAGGAAAAAGCCTTGATATGCTCAGATTCTTCATCAGCTCTAACAAGTTTAAGGTCATTTCATTCAGAATGTCGGCAAGATACTGTATGATGTCCTCCAGTTAGTTACAACGATAGTAAATTAAGGAATTCAGGTAAAATTTATGTCTGTTCCAGAACATGTAGGGATTAGGGGAAGTGAGGCAGATCTGATAGCAAAGAGGGCATTAACGAAAGGAAACATAGAAATGCAAATTAATATTAGCAAAGCAGAGGTTAAATGCAAAGGGGTTAAATGCATGCAATGCAAGTCTGGGATTTTAAGATCAACTGACTCCAGCGGCTCAAAGGGAGCTCTCTGTAGTCCAGAGAGGACCACAGAGAGATCCCAGGAGGGGATGAGGCACGGTCTGGGAGGATTTAACCTCCTGATGCTTCTCACAAACCTGATGACCAGGCCGTGCTTTCCCAGTGACCTACTGTCTACTGCAACGTGATGTGCCGCGATGGCAGCAACATACACCTTCAAGGTGCATGCACATCAAACAGACGGAATGCAATACAATGGGGCCGCAATAATTATGACTAAAGGATACATTTTGCTAAAATATTTTTCATCCAAAAGTGGAAGCCATTCAAGTATGTCTGTTCCTCCATGTAGAACAGTACCATAAACTCCAGTACAAAGAGTGTGTGACAGTCAGTTGCAGCAATATTGACAGACTTTTTATTTAAAGAGTCACTTTCAAGACAAGTTCATAGTTCATGCGTTCATGACCTCAAGGCTAGATTATTGTAATGCTCTACTGGGTTGATGCCCTGCATGCTAAATAAATAAATTCCAGCTGGTCCAAAACGCAGCAGCTCAAGTTCTTACTAGAACCAGGAAGTATGACCATATTAGACCGGTTCTGTCAACACCGCACTGGTTCCCTATTAAACATCGTATAAATTTTAAAATCTTGCTTATTACTTACAAAGCACTAAATGGTTTAGCTCCCCAGTACTTGAGCGAGCTCTTAACGCATTATAGTCCTTCACGTCTATTGCGATCTCAAAACTCTGGCCAGTTGATAATACCTAGGACATCAAAATCAACTGCTGGTGGTCGATGCTTTTCCTATTTAGCACCTAAACTCTGGAACAGTCTTCCTAGCATTGTTCGGGAAGCAGACACACTCTGTCAGTTTAAATATAGACTAAAAACACATCTCTTTACTATGGCATACACATAGAACATTATCAATTTCTATTATTCAAATCAGTTAAATGACTGCTTAGGCTGCATTAACTAGGTCAGCCGGAACCAGGAACACTTCCCATAAGTGTGGAAGAATGGCATCTATGCTAATATTAGCCTCTCTGTTTATCCCGAGGTTTACTGTAGTCAGCCGGATCCGGGCCATATCCAGATCAGATGGTGACCTGCACCTAGACACGACCACAATGCAGCCCTGAAGTGTCTGCAGGGATCGCGTCAACTAGATTCTCCTCTGTGAAGGCCTCATCCACATGATGTGGCACTGATCCTCAACAAACCCGTCTCCTGCGTGATGATCAGATGGAACTGGACAAATATTCGGAATATTCCGATCTAATCTGACTTCTGACTTGTAATGTTGCCTGAATCATAATCATACACTGTTCTTTCGTTGGCCAGAGGAGAACTGGCCCCACGACTGAGCCTGGTTTCTCCCAAGGTTTTTTCTCCATTCTGGCACCTGATGGAGTTTTGGTTCCTTGCCACCGTCGCCTCTGTCGCCTTTGGTTTTTGGCTTGCTTAGTTGGGGACACCTAAATTTCAACTATATTACTGATCCGCCCGCATTGACACTATATGATAATTGAACTGAGCGGGATGACATCACTCTTTTCTCCAGAGCGGCTGTACATCCGAAACAAATTCTGTTGCATTATTTTCCTGTTAACACTGTGAAGCTGCTTTGAAACAATCTCCATTGTGAAAAGCGCTATATAAATAAAGGTGACTTGCCTTGACAAGTCAGTTCACTCTGTGGTTGGGAACGCACAGCTATTTTCAGTCTTGCAAGTACAGCTCCTATCTAACTGAATGGACAAATACCAATATCTCAAATATTACTTGCCAAACTTACATTTTAATTAGGCGTCTGGTAACACTTAAAGCCTTTATGGTATTCATAATGTACACTATAATGCATTATATGTTTTCATAAATAATTGTAACCAAAGTTAAAATGCATTATAATATTGGCAAATTCCTTGTTGCATCTGAAATTGTTTGTCATCGACTACAAAGCACTCCATGCAGCACTAGAAATCGTATGAAAGGTAAGTAGTGTTCAGTTTCTTATTTATGTACTGCATTACCATTTGATCAAGTCCAAGTGCCATCTAGAGGCATATTATGTGAAATGTAGGCTATTAGGTCAAGAACACGCCAAATGGTGATGCAAAACAGCCTATATATAGGAATTATAGTGACAGATGGCTTTTTTTTATATTTGTGCCTCTGCCTCACCTCAACTCTCTGCATCTGTAAATGACGTAATCGGCACTGAATAATAACAGACAGCGTTGTGTGATGATTTCGTAAATAAATAGGTTTAATCTACAGTAAAGTAAAGGACACACACACAAGTTATTAAGCGGCTATGCAGAAGCCCCACCCACAGCGCAAAACGGACCAATCACGTAGGAACTTCTGAACGTGACGTCACAGCAATATGCAGGTTTTAATATGCTTACTTTGCTCAATCTGCATAACTTGCAGTTAGTTGCTCATTCCAGTGTTTCTCTCGTTTCTTTCTTGATTCGTGCTTGAGTCCCAACAACATTTTAAATACATAATTTATTGTGCAATAGACTTGCCAATATTACACTATTCTTATCTGCACACAACTTAAAATAGGCACCGATAAATAACAAACCTTCGAAATCACTGCACATCTGGCAGCCTACGTAGACTAGTTCAGTGTTTCACAACCACTGTGTGCCTTGCCAGGTTGTCAGGTGTGACGTGGAAAATTATCAAATGCTAAAAACAAAAAATAAGAAGAAATAAATAAATGCTACACATAATATATAAGAATACATTGTCACTGTCAGGTGGAAACCTCGTATCTCTATATTTTTTCATTTGTTTTATTTTCATTTTAAAAATCAATGCTATTGGTCATCCTTTTTGCCTGTATGTGGGTTTTTACAAATATTTAACCAATGAAAAGGATTTAAAAGAGCTTGTGACTAAACCTCAGACTTCATTGTGATATTCAATTGACAACAAATCAAGAGAAAGGGATTGCTGGTGCTGGCGTCTTTATTCCATGTGGAATCACACAAATTCTCACACCTCTCCTTAGCCAATGCACTTAACTTTATACCTTCCATTACTGCCACCTGCTGGACTAAATAACACCCTAGTCATTGCATCCCTTTTCCTTAGATATTTAAAATGACAATTTTACATCAACATCACATAATTAGTGTAATGGATAAATAGTCCACTTTGGTGGCTGAACAACAAGGCTTGACGCTCACTGTCCAAAAGATTCCACTGTCCACAGCATAGGTTTTCCAAACTGAATTAATATTTATTACAAAAAAGTAAGAATATACAAAATCAAAAAAATCTAAATCTCAAGAAATTAAAGGATTGATAAAATATAAAGTGGATTGAATCAATCTGTTGGGCCGTGAGGTTAAAGACTGTCACTTCCTGTTCTGGCCACACCCTCAGGTGAAGTCACAGGTCCTTTATTCCCAGAGGCCTTAGATCTCTTAGAACCCCTAGATGGCATCAACTCAAATACATTGGATGAGTTAATTATTTAACACATAAATTAATCCTATTTAGCCTACAATTAGCAACAATTCACACCAGCCCAAAAACAAGCAATCAATTAACATTCAACATTTTACAATTCAAGACATACAATTAATTTTCATTACAACCCTCCTATTCGAATGGACTTGGAAATGTTTTGTGAGAAAGTCCATTCGAACAGGTGGTTTTCTAACCCGATTAGATCTCCGTAAGAATGGAATGTCAGTCTTTGGTACAGATAAATCAAGTTCAGGGGATTGGACTTCAGGGGTAGGCATATCAGAAGATAACATCTCAGGAGGTGGCATTTCAACAGACTGCATTTCTGGGCATGGCATCTGATAAATTTGCACATCCAAGGGAGGCAGTTCAATGTTTGATTGTTCCTGACATATTTCTGCAGTGTTAAGCAAACTCTTTTGATTTCTCTGTAATATCTGCCCATCTTCCTTTTAAACAAGATATGACCTTGGATTTACCTCTTTTAGGACTGTAACTTTCTTTTTCCATCCAGTAGGTTCCTCAACTCTAACCAGTAACCATCTCGTTCAAAAAGAGGTTTCAGTTGCAGAGCTTCCTTTATTCTTTTTCTGCTTCCATTTAAAATGTTGCATATATTTCAATGCCAAAGTTTTGTTTTCTCTTTTCAGGGACAATTTTAGCAATGTGTCACGCAGTTTACGATTCATTAGTAGCTCCGCAGGAGATAATCCTCAACTGAGTGGGGAGGAACGGTAACTCAACAGAGCCAGATATTCATCAGAATTGCTTGCAGTTGCTTTTTAAAAAGTCTTATTACAATTTGTACCCCTTTTTCTGATTTGCCATTTGCCTTTGGATAGAGGGGACTAGAAGTAGTATGCTCAAAGCCATACTGTTCTGCAAACAACCTAAATTCACTACTATACTGAGGACCGATATCACTTTGCACAATGTAGGGAATTCCATGTCATGTGATTAATCACGTTGTCTCTATGTTGTATGACGGAGCTGTTTAATTTCAGGATAATTGGAATAATAATCAAATACTACCAATAATTTCCTATTTTTGCCATGGTTGAGTAGGCACATCAGCTATCAACATTGGTTCTTTAGCCTGAAATTGAGCAATCACCCTCTGCAGTTCAGCATCTTTAGCCGTTTCCTCCACAATGAGTCTTAACATCTCATCTGAGAATGGTAAAGATGAAACTACTGTGCTCACATGCGTCCACTTCTTCTGCTATATTGTTGATCTCTGAAGTTACCGGTGCTCAAGACGATGATGATGTACTTCCGAGGTGTATACACTCTCTGTGTAAATACTGTAAAAAAATACTGTTATACACAGCGTCGAACACCACGAATATGATGTGTCATTTAAAATGGCACCACAACGACAACCTCCTGCAACTGGGTGCAAAAAAGAGAGTGAAAGAAGGCCAAACATTTATACAACATAGTTTTGCTTCAACATGGTCTCAGTCAAGTGCAAGAGCTCAAGAAATAACCAGGTGCATCTGAGTTTTTGTCACATGTATAAGACATTATACCATTCTCTGTTGTCGACAATGTTGTATTTTGCGAATTGGTTGGAGCCCTGTACAACAAAGCTAAAGCAAATGTGAGTGGCTGGCCCCGAGTTCCATTGGGTAGTGCATGTTGAAAATGAAGTAACAGATGAACATGCTGACCAGTGCGTCAGTGAAGCTTGTCAGATTTTCCATTATCACCTCCTGGTCTGCTGCCATCACGAAAGCTGCTGCAGATATTGGACTTCAGAAAAGTCATAAAGACAAATCCACTACTTTAAATGTGTTTATTACACAAATTCTGTTGTCTCTCACTTACAACATACAATAATGCATGGCGTGGATGGCAGGTTTTCGGTCTCAACCTTATCTGCAATGCATGTTTTGTCGACGATGTGGAACATTTTTGTATGATCCTCTTCGAAGTGTGAAAGCAGCATCAACACTGCCTCAGAGGGTCTACCACTCGCTTGGATTTCAGCTCTGTCTTTTGCAGCTATGACTGACTTCTCAATTGGAAGAGACTAAAGTAGTCAAGATCTCTTGCAAATTTAGTTGTGATGGCCTCTTTAAATGCTTCATTAATGTGGACACAAGTTAAACATTTGAAGTGTTCCTTCATGCTGACAGTTGTAAATAGGTTGGGCCATTCTTCTTTAAGGACCTGTGTGTTCTTACAAGACCTTATGTCACTTCTCTGAGATACAAAGGTATCCAAGATGAACTCTTTTATGTTTTTCATTCCTGTCATTTTTCATGAACATTTCTTGAACATTTTTTTCTTCATCTGTGCATCCATACTCGCATGCACAGACTCCAACACATTACAGCCATAAACGTATTTCCGTTTCTTCTTATTTTCTGGAACAGTGCTTGTGTCATCTACAGAAGTACTGTTGCGCTTATCCAGCATTTAATTTCGCTTGTATTTATCAACTTTGCACTGAAGTTGTTTTGTTAAAGAATCATGGCCTCTTCCAACAACTTCTATTATGTCTTTTAAAGACTTTGGAAATTCTAGGAACATATTTCGTGCAATTTCATTAAGGTGTTTTTTTTTTTTTTTTTGTGCAAATGGAAAGGATTTCACCTGAAATTATGTGAATCACTCCTGATTTTGATCTCTTTCTCAAAACAGCTGGCAGCATGTTTCAAGGGATTTTAAAATTCTAGTGCCAGTCACTGCTCAGTCATGTAGCAGAACTTGTGCTGTCAGTATCAGACAGAGAGGAGGACGGTGTTGAAAATGAGCCTTGTGAAGTAACAGGTAGGCTTGAGCTTGTACTGACTGAGGTGGTGTAACAATAGTTTGGGGTGAGAATGGGATATATTCGTCCATGTTTGAGTGGCTTGAAGCTGAGAAGATGCCTAAAGAGCACATAGACATGTTCAGTTAAAAAGATCAATGTCAGTCTTTAACAGAGATTAATTTTTGACTGTGTAAATACACAACTTTGTACAAATTGTGGAATGAGTACACTTACATCACTCATATTCCAAATACAGACCCTTTGTATTAATATTTACAATAGTTTAAAAGTTCAAATTATAGCCTAAAGCTGGTGACTAGCTGACACTTTCTCTAAGCCATTACAGAGCTATCGTTTGGAAGTGAAATGTTTTCATACCAATCACATGGTAGCCCCAAAATGCCAAATTATGGATTGGGTCTTACTGTTTACATGTGCAAGAAGCTTCCTTGCTTGAATGGGTTTGAGCACTCCTGCAAGGTCATCTTTCTGGATAAGCTTCATATCATCAGCTGTTTCCACCCTAAGGTTTTGGAGGGAGTCCAAAATGGGTTGCAGTGTATCTGGTGTGCTACACGCTGGAAGTGCTTTAATAAAAGTGGCTATATCATCCATAGCTAAAAGGGGAAATAAATGATCAGTGAAAATGTAACATAGCTACAGGTCCAAAACACCATCCTTCAGGGATATTACTTTCATTGCAAACATACAGTATGCTAGCAGTGGATAAAAATTGCATTAATGCAAACCATATCTCTTGCAGCTTCTCCAATTTTATGGAGCCCATACTATGGCATGTAAGATGATGAGTGTGGCATCAGAAGAAAATACACATCTTTGTTTTCTCTTGATCAGAACAAGGTCAAGTTGTCCAAATTCCAGAGACTCATCATTCTTAAGGTATAGAAATAACCCCTTTTTATATAGAGTCCCACTGAAGTTCACTTCAACAGAACCGTGTAAGCTAACTGCTCTATAGCTCAGCATGGTAAGGGGAGGAGTCTTTCACTTGCAAAACTGGAGGAAAGAAGGCGTTGGAGTTAATGTAAGACTGAAGTAACTGGTGATTGTTTGCAAGACTCTTGCAAACATTTGTGAAGTTTTGTGTCCTCCTCACACATTGCTTGAAATATGAGTGCTTGCTCTCAAAACTCAATGTCCGTAAGTGAACAAGTGGGCCAAGCCTCATTATCAGTGATGGGTAATGGAGGAGGTAGTGATGCTTTGGAGGAAAACAGATGCTTCCTTCTTTCCTTGGACTTTAGGAAAACTAACTTGGGCAGCAGATATGTTGGGGGAACAGAGTAGCTCAACTACTTCTTTGTATTTAAGGGTAGTGTGTCAATTTCTCCTGATTCTAATTCAATCTCTATTTTGAGGGACACAGGTGCAGCTCAATAGTTTATCCTGGAAAGAACATACCTTTTTCAGATGTGACATACACAGGAACTGATGTGCTGGTTCTTGGAATCTAAAGCTATTAAGCAAACAACTTGTTGCTGACAACACGCCACTTGTACCCATGTCTGAATATGTTAGTTCTATTTGTGAACGTCTTCGTAATGCTTGTGAAAAGTCGAAGGTGAATTTGGCTGAATCACAGGCTGAGATGAAAGAACATTACGACCGTAAAAGTGTCACTCGTTCATTTCATCCGAGTGATTCTGTATTAATCAGTTCTATGGTCAGGTCTGCTCTGCAACCAAAATTCTCAGGTCCTAATACGGAAAAAGTGGAATGACACAAACTATCTGATTTGCACGCCTAGTCGTCAGAGTAAGTCTCAGATGGTTCATGTTAACATGCTAAAGTCTTATGTGAAAGAAGAGTCTGCCCTTGCTGCTGTCAAGCCAAGGGCCATCATCGTGTCGTTGTCTGTAGCAAATGATGTTGTTGAACAGGATTTTTCTGTACCTTGTAGTCATCTGCTGAACTAAGTAATATTGTATGATTTGGAATCTCATCTAAGTCATTTAGCTCAGAATCAAAAGAAAGAATATCATGGAGTTATTTGAAAGTCATCGCTCACTCTTTTGTGATATGCTGTCTCAGACTATAGTACTTCAGCATGATATTAATGTCTGTGATGTGCATCCCATAAAACAGCACCATTATCGGCTTAATCTGAGAAAACGTGAGTTAATGAAAGCTAAGGTCGAGTATTTACACCAGAATAACTTTGCGAGTCCCAGTCAGAGTGCGTGGAAAGGCTGATTCATCAGTTCAGTTCTGCACTGACTATCGCAAAGTCAATGCAGTAACTAAACCTGACTCATTCCCACTTTCACATATGGAAGGCTGCATAGATCGAGTTGGACTAGACCTTCTTAAGGAGTACTGGCAAGTTCCTCTTACCCCTCAGGCCTCAGATATTTCAGCGTTTGTGACTCCTGATGATTTCATGCAATGCTCTGTTATGACGTTCGGAATGTGCAACGCGTCGTCAACATTTCGACAACTAATGTGTATCGTACTAAATGGATTACAGAAATGTGAGGCTTATCTAGACGACATTGTAATATATTCTTCTAGTTGGGGAGAGCATATGAGTTCTTTTACGTGAAGGGCTTTCAATTTTTGGGTATATTACAGAGGATTCTGTCATAACTTTCAGTGTTGTATCACTGTTAACTGATCTCCTCAGTACAGCTTGAGTTTTTGTGTGGCCTCCTGCTTGTTAGCAAGCTTTTCGAGCAGCTAAGGATTTGTTGTGTAATGCCCCTGTTTTGGCAGCGCCAGATTTTACGCGCCTCTTTATGGTAGAAGTGGATGCTTCTGCTATTGGAGCTGGTGCTGTTTTACTTCAAGAAAGTTTGAGGTTGACCACCCAGTTTGCTACTTCTTGAAAAAGTTCACGTTATATCAATGCAGATATAGCACGGTCGAAAAGGAGGCTCTTGCATTGTAATTAGCGTTGCAACATTTCATTTTTCATTGTTGTGTATACTGACCACAACCCACCCAAAACCATTGTGGATGTGCTGTCCATAGTCTATGGTGCTGAAGAGTAAAACAGATGCTGTTAAACAGTGTGGTAGATACAAACTTTTTGTTTGGGAGGTGTTACGTATGAGTGTTATATTTACTTTGTGTGTTGTTTGGGAGGATATATTCTGTGTGTAGTTTTCCCTTGTGTGTTTCTCTCCCGGTACACAAGAGATTTGATGTAAATCACTATTTTGCTCAGTTGTGGTTCACTTGTGTTAAGTTTGGCTCCTAGCCCCTCCTAATCATTGTTGAATCGAAGCATGTTAGGGAGGTGGGTGCCTTTTTGTTTTTTTTAATCCGTTCCCCCCCCCCCCCCCCCCTTTACTCTTGTTTCATAAATTAACTTTTTGCACTTTGCCTTGGGAGTGAGAGCGGGGACTCCAAAGATCTTGTTGATAGGATCTCTGTTAATTGTATGGGTATTTTCTTTCTCTTTGAGTAGAGGTTTAAAAGGGATGTCTAATGCTATGTCATGCATTCTGACTTATTTACACTCTTAAAGTGTTGGATTCTCATGCTAAACATGGCCAAAGTAAAAAAAAAAAAACGAGTTTGACGTATGACGAAGTATTTCTGTGCCAAAAACACTCCTTCAGGTTTCGTATAAGTTTCTGAAAGTTTTTTTTGAGTATGGCCCTGTATGACATCATAAACGGCAGAATTCCTTGTATGGACACTTCTCCTGGAAGAGTGCACACGCCCATCAACGTGCTTCGTTTGGGTTTCGGAAGTCGTCGGCAGCGCTGCACAGGACTTGCTTTTGAGAAAGATTTGTAATTTTGTTTTTAAACCACAAAATCAACAATGTCCCCAAAGAAGTGTGTTTCTGGTTGTGAGGGAAAGATAACCTTGTTCAACTTCCCAAAGAACACAGCGTTAAGGGAACAGTGGATGTAGTTTGTTTTTCCGGGGCAGCAATGGAGTTGTGCAAGTGTGTTTGTTTGTTCCTGGCATTTCGGTGACAAATGTTTTATAAACAAGGCCCAGTTCAACGGTGGATTTGCAGATAGTTTGAAACTGAAAGATGGAGTGGTCCCAGCGATAAAAGATCCCGGTCATGAGTCGGAACCGCAGGCTGTAAGTAAAACTGCATCAAATGTCTGTGTTTTGTTGGCAATATAATGTAAACAACACGAACGTACAGTGAATCAAAAGTTATCCAGGGATAATGCGATGACATAGTGTGTGTGTGTGTGTGCTCGTGACTCTTTAGCTCCGCCCACGGCACGCCTCCAGGAGCTTGACTGTTTTCGGAAAGAATCGGTACAGCTGATCTGTCTTTTATAAATCTGATAAAACTAAAGACTCTTCGGAGATACAAAGGATGCAATACTACTCTATAGGTACTTAATATTAACATGAGACTGGCAGAAACTGTGTGTTATGTCCCCTTTAATCTATTTTATTCAATAGACAACAAATCAAGAGAAAGGAATTGCTGGTGCTGGTGTCTTTATTCCATCACACAAATTCTCACACCTCTCCTTAGCCAGTGCACTTAACTTTATACAATCCATTACTGCCACCTGCTGGACTAAATAACATCCTACTCATTACAGCTATAGAAACAGTCAGTGTTCTGAGACACACACTTATGACTGCACATGCACATTGGCTGCTCCATCCTGAAAAATACGCTTGCGACTTGACTTGGACTCGCGAACAACTGACCTGAGACTTGACTTGGACTTGACATGGACTTGTATACTGAGACTTATGGAAAAAATGCAAGTCTTTTGGCACGGCATTCCCGATTACGTTCTCTATTTACCACCCCACATGACAGCACGAAACATCACCCTTTACTATTAATTCATTCACAGATATGTGCTGCAGCAGCGAATATCACAAAACATTTCTAAACACACCAAGTCAGCGAGCGCGTGACGCATCTGAAGGCATGCAAATTCATCACCCATTAGAAAACTGCTGTTAAATAAATTAGCAACAAATAGTAACAATATAGTCAAGCCTTACCTTACAAAACTTTGTCATTTAATTTGAAAAGCAATCAATTAATCCGAAGGGAAGCTGCGGTGTTGCTTGCAGTCTATTTTCAAGAAGTACACATTTCCATGTCCTTTTCATGTTTTTCCCCAAAGTAGGCTATTTGCTAACATGCATATAATCCAGATTTACCAAGTTAATTTGCATCTGGTTTGCACGAACACTTTCATACGCAATTTATGACCCTGTCCGACTCATTTCCACAAACGAGACACGCAGATGGAAATGTTGTTCTTTGTGTCGTTTATTGTAACGCTTGTCCATACAAAGGTTTTGTTACCGCCGGCGCTCACTGGAAGACTACATTATCCAGCATTGCTTGAGATCTACAGCAAACTACGGCAACTCAAATAGCTCAAAATACACAGCACTTTTCCCCCTTGTGGTGGTTCTAAATGGTATAATTTTGTACAAAGTTGGAAAGTAATAGTAATGATTTAAGTAGTATTTTGTGTGCTTTATTATGCAGTTTTAAAGTAAAAGCAATCTGTTTTGATAGTTCAATACACTGTTAATTATAACTAGCTGAAAAAAAAAATATATTGCTAAAAATAGAACAAAGACTTGACTTGGACCCTAAAGACTTGAGACTTGACTTGGACTGCAGGGACTTGTGAACATGTCTGGTGTCTGGGTGACACAATTCTAATTCCTCTATGTAAACATTCGGTGACATACAATAAGCAGGACTTCATATTATGTTTACATGAATACTTTCTGTAAAATAATAATAATAAAAAATAAATGTAAGTAATGGAACACTGTTACGACCACTAGGGGTCAGCCGTAACATGAAAAACTAAGAGAGTCTCACTGCCAGAGAGATGTCGAACAACAAGTGTTTTATTTACAATAAGGGTTTAGCGTCAGGGGCAGACAAGGCCAAAATAACAAACAAAACAAACTTCTTTTTAGAAACTAAATTACCTCAAACGAAAAATAAAGAAAACAAAAATACAGTTAACTTCCCTAACTCCCTCAACCATAAACAAAGTGTAAAGAGATACAAATAAATTGGCGTCAAACCCCTACCTCCCTTAATTAGGCATAAAGTTTTTACAAAAATATTTACAAATGTAGTTACAAAGTTTTGTGGCAAGCAAATCAGAATAGCAACCAAGGCATAGTCAAACAGGCAATAGTCAGAAAAACCAGAGTATCAAACGTAGGGTCACAAATAAACAAACACACTCACAGTTTCACTAAACACTAACAATCTCTCTGGCATGACACTCTTACTCAAACGATGATGACACAAACACATGCGAATGAATGAATCAATCAATCAATCAGTATAGAAAACAAAGCACAAAGTCCAGGAGGCAAGAGCAGAGGATGAGTGTTTGAGGCGGTCCTTATATCAGGGTCAGGTGCTTGGCAGGACCAATCACAGTCTTCGACAGATTAACAGAGGAAACACCCATCTGGAACACAAACATGTCTACACACAGAGAGAGAGATAGCATACACACAAAGACAGTTGATATAAACAAAATCTCTCAGGGTCCTAACAAACACGTTATGTCAAATCCAAGAAAAATAGTCATGCCAGGAAGACAAAAAATCACTTTGAAGCCAATTTGTTTGGTCCCTTAAAACAACTGATTCCATTGTGTTGAATTTACATTAATTTAACTGTGTTCTAAACGGCAAAATTAAATTATGCGGATCCAATGTACATGATTAAATCATGTAAATCTAATGCACTGACTTTCTTTTTTTACTATTGTTTTTATTTTATATGACATCCATTTTTATTAGGCGATTGATACTAGAATTTGGGGCATGTGATTTTAATATAAAACATACAGTAACAAATAAATAATATTAAAACAATAATAAACATACAAATTACAAACCCGATTCCAAAAAAGTTGGGACACTGTACAAATTGTGAATGAAAAAGGAATGCAATAATTTACAAATCTCATAAACTTATATTTTATTCACAATATAATATAGATAACATATCAAATGTTGAAAGTGAGACATTTTGAAATGTCATGCCAAATATTGGCTCATTTTGGATTTCACGAGAGCTACACATTCCAAAAAAGTTGGGACAGGTAGCAATAAGAGGCCGGAAAAGTTAAATGTACATATAAGGAACAGCTGGAGGACCAATTTGCAACTTACTAGGTCAATTGGCAACATGATTGGGTATAAAAAGAGCCTCTCAGAGTGGCAGTGTCTCTCAGAAGTCAAGATGGGCAGAGGATCACCAATTCCCCCAATGCTGCGGCGAAAAATAGTGGAACAATATCAGAAAGGAGTTTCTCAGAGAAAAATGCAAAGAGTTTGAAGTTATCATCATCTACAGTGCATAATATCATCCAAAGATTCAGAGAATCTGGAACAATCTCTGTGCGTAAGGGTCAAGGCCGGAAAACCATACTGGATGCCCGTGATCTTCGGGCCCTTAGACGGCACCGCATCACATACAGGAATGCTACTGTAATGGAAATAAACATGGCCTTGTCCCAACTTTTTTGAGATGTGTTGATGCCATGAAATTTAAAATCAACTTATTTTTCCCTTAAAATGATACATTTTCTCAGTTTAAACATTTGATATGTCATCTATGTTGTATTCTGGAATACTTCCAGAAAACATTGTCGGTGAACACAATCCACCGTGCCATTCGCCGTTGCCTGCTAAAACTCTATAGGTCAAAAAAGAAGCCATATCTAAACATGATCCAGAAGCACAGGCGTTTTCTCTGGGCCAAGGCTCATTTAAAATGGACTGGCAAAGTGGAAAACTGTTCTGTGGTCAGACGAATCAAAATTTGAAGTTCTTTTTGGAAAACTGGGACGCCATGTCATCCGGACTAAAGAGGACAAGGACAACCCAAGTTGTTATCAGCGCTCAGTTCAGAAGCCTGCATCTCTGATGGTATGGGGTTGCATGAGTGCGTGTGGCATGGACAGCTTACACATCTGGAAAGGCACCATCAATGCTGAAAGGTATATCCAAGTTCTAGAACAACATATGATCCCATCCAGACGTCGTCTCTTTTAGGGAAGACCTTGCATTTTCCAACATGACAATGCCAGACCACATACTGCATCAACTACAACATCATGGCTGCGTAGAAGAAGGATCCGGGTACTGAAATGGTCAGCCTGCAGTCCAGATCTTTCACCCATAGAAAACATTTGGCGCATCATAAAGAGGAAGATGCGACAAAGAAGACCTAAGACAGTTGAGCAACTAGAAGCCTGTAATAGACATTCCTATTCCTAAACTTGAGCAACTTGTCTCCTCAGTCCCCAGACGTTTGCAGACTGTTATAAAAAGAAGAGGGGATGCCACACAGTGGTAAACATGGCCTTGTCCCAACTTTTTTGAGATGTGTTGATGCCATGAAATTTAAAATCAACTTATTTTTCCCTTAAAATGATACATTTTCTCAGTTTAAACATTTGATATGTCATCTATGTTGTATTCTGAATAAAATATTGACATTTGAAACTTCCACATCATTGCATTCTGTTTTTATTCACAATTTGTACAGTGTCCCAACTTTTTTTGGAATCGGGTTTGTACATAAACATCAATTAGAAAAAAATGTTAATGTAAAATATTTCTGAATAGGTAAAAGGGGTTGCAGATTTAAATAATAATAATATCTATAATGCTTGCTATCCCCAGAGCATTGCCATTCATTTTATAGGAGATAAATACAGTATGTCAGTGAAATTTTGTGATAAGGATGCATTTTCAGTGTGTGTCCAGCAGGTGTCAGTGTCCACTTAGAGAATGTTATTAAGCAGATTTTATTGGGTACTAACTTAGACATGTTTGGATAGAGGAGACAGTGTAACTGTGACAGTAAAATTTAATGGTGACTGCTTCAAGTGAGTGGCACACTTTTATATGGGCACAGACAAGTAGAGTAAAACACACAACTAATAAAGAGCAATAAGCTGTGTCTGAAGACCAACTTCAAAGACATTCTAATAAGGGCCTTATGCATAAAGATCAGTAATTTATTAGGAATTTATTTAGTTACTACAGGCCAACCATGAAATTATATCGACTTTGGTGACACTGGGGTCCACATCTAAGGATGCTCTTTGAACATAAACATAAATACTTAAACATAAATAACAAACAAACAAAGTCCCAAATAAGCCGCTGCATTTAAGTTCTTATGTGTTGAGCAATAATTATGGGCTGTCTAAGAGATGTGATTTAAACGTCTAAAAATAAAAGGTGAAAAGCTGTGTCTCGCTAACCTCTCTAATGGCCACATCAGCTGTTATTTGCAGGATAATGGGCCAGCAATCAAAGTTAATCAAGCACAGTACCTTGTTTGTCATATAATTGCGACGCATATTATCCATTTTAAGGCATCATCTGATATTGCTGACGGACACAGACAGTTGAACACTTGACTCCGTCTACTGTGATTCTTATTGAACTTTCCTTGGGATCATTCACCCCAAAATGAGAATTCTATATGCCAATTTATTTTACATACTGATGCATTGTGTTTGATTATGGCATACCGTGCTTTCACTGCACTTTCTGCAGGTTACTTTGGCACTGAACAGACATAAACTGTCATCATTTGGGGAAAAAATGGCTGTATGTGACAACTCTTCAAAACAGTGCTGGTCCCTCAAATGAGACATCGAGCCTTCTCAAAAATGTATTCGAAATGATTTAACAGCATATGGGTTTGGAACAACATGAGGGTGAATAAATATATTTCGAATTTTGCATGAACTGTTCCTTTAAAATCCCAGGAAGTTCCTTCAGATTTCTTGAGGTCTGAGTGTTTCCAAAGAACAGAATAGCGGTTGTACGCCTGTCACTTAAGCTAGAATTTGAACATGGTAACGGTGTGTTTTCTGTTAGACTGGGTTGTATATGCTAACACATGCGGCTTTGGGGTCTGAGTGTAGCTGCTAGTATTTGTGTCTTGGCCCTGACAGTGACCGTGAATCAGGCACACCTTAAACCTTACAGAAGAGTGCTATATCCTCTCTTGACAGCGGCTCTTTTTCTGCCAACTCATAAAAGTGCCAGTCATTGCGCGCCTGGCCAGGGCGAGTCTTTGAAGACTGTCACGGGACACCCCGCGGCCCTCCCTGCCTGTGAGGTGTCGGGCTTCACCGCGGCCCCTTGAGCGCCGTCTCCGCTCTGGTACCAGATACAGACATCACAGCCGTGAGCCGGACTGTTCTGGCAGGACTGGGAATGCCAAACGCAGTTCATGATGATGGAGTGGACTGTAAATCAGTCTCAGTAAGACGAAAGGGAGGAAACTCGCCTTTTCTTGTTCGTCGTCTGGTCCGTTTCCCCCCTGCTGACCTCATGACCCCGGAGTGCTTGCCACTGCTCACCGTCTGGCTAAGCAGGAATCCAGCCGTCACCTGGCCAAGACTGAAATTAATTAGCACCTTCCCACCTTAACCCGGCCCCCCTCCTTCCTCGGCCCAGACTTGGCGCTCAATACCGGCCATAAAAGGAGGCCGCCTTCATCCGCATTGGGAAAGAACCAATTCATCAAGCTCCGCTTCTGCTGTTGGGAGGTGCGGGAGTTAGAGGAAGATGAACAGGGCACTTCTCAGCTGTCCCGGGACGTCTACGGGGGCCAGGATCATCTGTCAGGTGGCCAGCAGGGCGGTCGTGGGGTTCTCCTCTCTCTGCTGCTGATTACACAGCATGATTCACACTTGATGTGCATCAGATGTGCTCTATATGCATGCCTTAGAAAGCTCAACCAAAGCAGAACATGCTGCTTTTAAGTCACGTCAGAATGATCGTATTTACAAGATGAGCACACATGAAAATGACGTATTTACAAGTGGGAACGTCTGGATTTACTTTAATACAGAATTTGGGTTTGGGACTTGTCAATCAAAGAATTACATGATGCCACATGATGAATCAAATCTCGTCACAAATTTCCAAAATATGAGGTAAATACTAATATATAGAAGGTGCACAGAGTCATACACACAATACAAAACACCATCATGGTAGCACACATGACACTAAACTAATGAAATACACATTCATTTAACAACATAAGGTGTAGCATTAAACCCAAATGTACATAACTGATAGGGAGAAAAAACGTTTTGTTATTTCAACGAAAAAACATCAAGTCTCACAATGGGAATTCTGGGAATGACAATTTATGTTTTTTTCACTGTAAATTATAAGATGACTTGTTCTTTTTCACTTCCAAAACTAAATGTATCAGTATTCCATTACATGAAATGTCCCGTTAGATTTATTACCGTTTTTTACCATATGTCGTAAGGGAACTTAACGTTAACCATTTTGTCTCATAGCATTTTTACTGTTAAACTTACAATCAGTGCATGTCAGTCACAGTGCTGAAACAAATACTAACCCCTAAACTTAACCTTAACTTTAGTATAGTTTCAGTATGTCCTGATAGTGTCACGTTCGGACCATCAATGATTTTTCCAAACACTGTGAATCCATGAAATCTGACCTTTTTTTGACTGCATGTGACTGCATGATGGAGTTAACCAAATGGCTGTGGAGTGCCGTTCGCTCTTAACACACTTTATGCTAATTTAGCGTTACTTTAGCTCAAACATTAGCTCCGGTCATGGGTTCAATACCCATAGAATGCATGAACTGACAAAATATAATCAGTTCATGTTCTAGCCTGTGGCTAAATGACAAAATACAAATAAAGCAGTAAAGACATATCTAATCTGTATTATTTACTCTTTATTTTGTTGCTTAAGTGCTAAAAGGCATCCTGTTTTTTTGTCAGTAAGCGTAAAACAAAACATGAAATTGCCCAACACATTTTTTTCCCAACAAAAACCACTTAATTGCACATCACATCATAATGATTAATTGCGCATCAGATTCACAACTTCTGAATCTGAGATATGCAATACTTGCTAAGTCTTCCAAGATAAGTAAATTATACAGTAGACAAATATTATTTTGCTTTCTAAGATACCTCGTTTGGCCAAATTCTAAGGCAGCATCACATGTATCCTTCCCACAGAAGGAATTCCCACAATGCCATGAGCTCAATAATAATGATGGCAATAATGATAATAATAATAAAGAAATGTTGATTAAAATCTGTGAATATTTCTTTAATAGCTAAAAGTATTGATAAAAAGCAGTGTTGTATTTGAGTAAATGTAATTAGTTACTGTACTTAAGTATCTTTTTGGCTCTAGTTTTACAGAGTATAAAAAGATATTAGCAACTTTTACTCTCTACTTGACTACACTTTTGAATAAGTATATGTACTCTTTACTCAAGTACATTTGTGATGAGTGATGCAATTACTCCTTACATTTTGCATGGCTCCTAACTTTTTCTGCAGCAGTTTATTTCTGCTACAAAAGAAGTGATATCGCCATCTACAGGGCATTGAAGGTATTATATCTTGAGCGTTTTGCCCTTACCCAAACTTGTCAACAAGGCTACTTTACGTGAATGCAAGTGCCTTAGCAGGTAGTTGCTGAATCGCAGTTGTTTCATTTATGGAGCGAGGACATGGCTGCAGCTGAAACCAGCACATCCAGTGCGAGTAGGCTTTAAAGGGGTCATGAACTGCATTGTTTTATTGTTTTATAATGTTTCATGGGGTGCACTTGTAATGTTAGTATGATTTGTACATCAAAAATGGTCATAATTTAGAAATAAAAGGCATTTTTCCTACCCTGATTTTAGCCCTCTGCTCTGAACGCTCTGTTTGAAGGGGCGTGTCTGCTGTGAGTAGTGTAAACGCCCACTGCTGTGATTGGCTAACATCCTGCATATGAAATAGCTAAGTATTACATGTGGAACTCTCTTGAAAACTTTTAGCACGTTTTTACTATTACAGCTGTCAAGGTTAACTGATCGTGAAAAGTGTTTATTAGCATTATATTTAGAACTATAGCATTATATTCAGATCGTGGCATGAAAGTTTGCATGATGAGTATTGTAGCCGATCACAGAGCACATGAATGCAGCGATCTCGTCATTGAAACTCGATTTCTGAACACTAATGAATGCTTTCATCATAACTAACAGTGCAAACACAATTTAAATAAGAGATTTGTTGACTATAACGAGAGTTTTGGCAAGAGTCACAGATCAGGCATTAGAATTAACACAGTTGCTTACACTATATTGCCGAAAGTATTGGGACACCCCTCCAAATCATTGAATTCAGGTGTTCCAATCACTTCCATGGCCACAGGTGTATAAAATCAAGCACCTAGGCATGCAGACTGTTTCTACAAACATTTGTGAAAGAATGGGTCGCTCTCAGGAGCTCAGTGAATTCAAGCGTGGTACCGTGATAGGTTACCTGTGCAATAAGTCCATTCGTGAAATTTCCTCACTACTAAATATTCTACGGTCAACTGTTAGTGGTATTATAACAAAGTGGAAGCAATTAGGAACAACAGCAACTCAGCCACGAAGTGGTAGGCCACGTAAAATCATAGAGCGGGGTCAGCGCATGCTGAGGCGCACAGTGCGCAGAAGTCGCCAACTTTCTGCAGAGTCAATAGCTACAGCCCTCTAAACTTCGTTTGGCCTTCAGATTAGCTCAAGAACAGTGCGTAGAGAGCTTCATAGAATGGATTTCCATGGGCGAGCAGCTGCATCCAAGCCTTACATCACCAAGTGCAATGCAAAGCATCAGATGCAGTGGTGTAAAGCACGCTGCTACTGGACTCTAGAGCAGTGGAGACGTGTTCTCTGTAGTGACAAATCACGCTTCTCTGTCTGGCAATTCGATGGATGAGTCCGGGTTTGGCGGTTGCCAGGAGAACGGTACTTGCCTGACTGCATTGTGCCAAGTGTAAAGTTTGGTGCAGGGGGGATTATGGTGTGGGTTTGGGCTTGGCCCCTTAGTTCCAGTGAAAGGAACTCTTAATGCTTCAGCATACCAAGACATTTTGGACAATTTCATGCTGCCAACTTTGTGGGAACAGTTTGGGGATGGCCCCTTCCTGTTCCAACATGACTGCGCACCAGTGTACAAAGCAAGGTCCATAAAGACATGGATGAGCAAGTTTGGTGTGGAGGAGCTTGACTGGCAAGGAGTCCTGACCTCAACCCAATAGAACACCTTTATGAAAAATTAGAGCGGAGACTGCGAGCCAGGCCTTCTCGTCCAACATCAGTGCCTGACCTCACAAATGCGTTTCGAATGGTCAACAATTCCCATAAACACACTCCTAAACATTGTGGAAAGCCTTCCCAGAAGAGTTGAAGCTGTTATAGCTGTAAAGGGTGGGCCAACTCCATATGAAACCCTATGGATTAAGACTGGTATGTCATTAAAGCTCATTGCATGTAAAGGCAGATGTCCCAAAACTTTTGGCAATATAGTGTACATGTCGCATTACTGTCGAGTCCATATTGTAAAAGTCTGTTTGCAAATTTACCAATTAATCCACAGTGAACCTACTACACTGGCATGCGTGATTCAGTGGGCGGGTGTGGGTATTGATGCCTATTTTGGGCACTTGGGCTTAGCTGAGATTTTTTGTTTGTAGACCTTTAAGAGGCTGTCACCCTTGATTTATTGCAATTTTGAGGTGTTTAATTTTGTTTATAGAAAATAAAAATGTGAATGTTCTCCTCACAAATCAACTTTCTTGTTTTTCACTGGCATGTCTCAGGTTTTGAGGACTAGTGCATCTTTCAGCCTACATTCAGTATGAGTAAAATACTTTAGTACTGTTAAAATTAGATACTTTAAGGCCCGGTTTCACAGACAGGGCTTAGGTTAAGCCAGGATTAGGCCTTTGTTCAATTAGGGCATTTAAGTACCTTGAAGCCTTAGATAAAAAACATTACTGGTGTCCATCTTGAGACAAAAACAATGGCACTGACATATTTTAAGATATGTCAGTGCAAGTTGCATTCAGTTATACCAGTTCAAATTTGCATTTTAGTCTGGGACTAGGCTTAAGATTTGTCTGTGAAACCGGGGGTAAGACTTTTACCGATATTGGATATCACCGATATCACCAGTGATATTGGAACTGGTGACTTGTAACTTGTAATAGGGCCATTTTCACTGTAAGGTATCTGTACTTTTAATCAAGTGTGGTTTTCAGGTACTCTTTACACCTCTCATAAAAAGTAGAATATTTATTTCACCCAAAAATGTGTATGTTCTGTGTATATTTATGCATGATAGAGTATTGCAACATGCAACAACAAACTCTATTGGAATAAGTCGTGAGTCATATCTTGTGCATTAAGTATGTAATGATGTTTATTTAGTGAAAAAGAGGCATTATATGAAGAGAGAAAATAATTGTCATTTTAATAACTTTATTACATTACATTTACAAACATGTTTAATGCTTAACAGATGAACAGTTCATATACATTCATATATCACTATATGAAACTGGCATAATTGCTTAAATGCACAGACAGAAAACATAAGTGAATCATAAGCAAGCTGATTTGAACTGTGTATAGAAAGTGGACGCATACAGTATGTGAACTTGAGGAGAACTGACTTCATACCCTTACAGAAAAACCACATGAATTTCACATGTGATCACATGGGTATATACGTTTCACATGTGATTACATGGGTTTCTCATGGGAATTTATGGGTTTCACATGGGAATATACGTTTCACATGTGATTACTTAGGTTTTACAGTGCATGTGAAATCCAACAGTTAAATGTACTAAATAAAAATTTGTTAATTGCATTTAAATATAATTGAAAATTATGTGAACAATAACTGAAACAGAACTCAAATCAAATAAGTTGTAGCACATTTCTAGTTCCCAGCATGATAATTGGATAATAATTGTTTAATTAAGTGATTAATTGAGCATTATTGAAGACAACTGCTTTTAACAAGCAGAATCACTGAAGGAAAGAGGAGCAAGGAGAACCATAAAAGAGAAAAGACGAGCAGAAACACAAGAATTACAACTAACTTCAGCCACAGCTTTCAATGAAATCAACTGAAGATAAAAGAAGACATTAAATCTCTGAAGATCTCAGCAGAGGAGGATTAAACAACTCCACAAACAGCATTACCAGAATCACTTATTAATAACCAGATTGACTCTGTCAGACGTCTACAAAAGTTCTTACTGAGAACTAACAGAGCTTTAGATGTTGATGTTTTATTGAAAATAAGTTCTGGTTGAAGTTACCATGATGGAGATCAGTGTTTGCTTTAGTTAGGCAGTTTGACTCTTGACTTTTAACAAATGTATTCTCTATTAGCAAATGCAATAGTTTTTTTTAAAGAAAATGAAAATGAATACATGCATTGGCAAAGATCGGGATTGTAACACAACACCCTTACGATCATCATTTTTTAAAGTTTGAATTATAATCAGCAAAATAGTCCAGTTCATGATGATTTTGTCACACATTAGCAACATCATCTGACTTAATTTGCTTTGGCATTTTTTGTTCTTTAAACACATTGTTACAATAACTAAGAAAAACAAAGCCAAGGGTCAAGAGCCCAACTAAAACAAACAGTGATCTCCATCATGGTTACTTCAAAAATGAAACATTTTCAATAAAATATCTAAACTGCTGTTAACTTTTGTACATTTATGAAAGAAATAGTCAAAGAAGTCAAACTGGTTAGTAACAAGTGAGGATGTAATGCTGTGAGTTGTTTAATCCACCTCTGCTGTCTTCTTTTATCTTCAGTTGATTTCATAAGGCTGTGGCTGGAAGTCAGTTGGAGTTTCTGTTCTTGTTGTTCCTCTTTCCTCCTGTGCACGTGGTGTTCATCACTAATGCTCAATCATCACTTAATTAATCACTTAATTACTTAACTGCAACATACAGTGGGGAGAACAAGTATTTGATACACTGCCGATTTTGCAGGTTTGCCCACTTACAAAGCATGTAGAAGTCTATAATTTTTATCATAGGTACTCTTCAACTTGGAGTGACGGAATCTAAAACAAAAATCCAGAAAATCACATTGTATGATTTTTAAGTAATTAATTAGCATTTTATTGCATGACATAAGTATTTGATACATCAGAAAAGCAGAACTTAATATTTGGTACCGAAACCTTTGTTTGCAATTACAGAGATCATACGTTTCCTGTAGTTCTTGACCAGGTTTGCACACACTACAGCAGGGATTTTGGCCCACTCCTCCATACAGACCTTCTCCAGATCCTTCAGGTTTCGGGGCTGTCGCTGGGCAATACGGACTTTCAGCTCCCTCCAAAGATTTTCTGTTGGGTTCAGGTCTGGAGACTGGCTAGGCCACTCCAGGACCTTGAGATGCTTCTTACGGAGCCACTCCTTAGTTGCCCTGACTGTGTGTTTCGGGTCGTTGTCATGCTGGAAGACCCAGCCACGACCCATCTTCAATGCTCTTACTGAGGGAAGGAGGTTGTTGGCCAAGATCTCGCGATACATGGCCCCATCCATCCTCCCCTCAATACGGTACAGTCGTCCGGTCCCTTTGCAGAAAAGCATCCCCAAAGAATGATGTTTCCACCTCCATGCTTCACGGTTGGGATGGTGTTCTTGGGGTTGTACTCATCCTTCTTCTTCCTCCAAACGCGGCGAGTGGAGTTTAGACCAAAAAGCTCTATTTTTGTCTCAGACCACATGACCTTCTCCCATTCCTCCTCTGGATCATCCAGATGGTCATTGGCAAACTTCAGATGGGCCTGGACATGCGCTGGCTTGAGCAGGGGGACCTTGCCTGCACTGCAGGATTTTAATCCATGACGGCGTAGTGTGTTACTAATGGTTTTCTTTGAGACTGTGGTCCCAGCTCTATTCAGGTCATTGACCAGGTCCTGCCGTGTAGTTCTGGGCTGATCCCTCACCTTCCTCATGATCATTGATGCCCCACGAGGTGAGATCTTGCATGGTGCCCCAGACCAAGGGAGATTGACCGTCATCTTGAAATTCTTCCATTTTCTAATAATTGCGCCAACAGTTGTTGCCTTCTCACCAAGCTGCTTGCCTATTGTCCTGTAGCCCATCCCAGCCTTGTGCAGGTCTACAATTTTATCCCTGATTTCCTTACACAGCTCTCTGGTCTTGGCCATTGTGGAGAGGTTGGAGTCTGTTTGATTGAGTGTGTGGACAGGTAACGAGTTCAAACAGGTGCAGTTAATACAGGTAATGAGTAGAGAACAGGAGGTCTTCTTAAAGAAAAACTAACAGGTCTGTGAGAGCCGGAATTCTTACTGGTTGGTAGGTGATCAAATACTTATGTCATGCAATAAAATGCAAATTAATTATTTAAAAATCATACAATGTGATTTTCTGGATTTTTGTTTTAGATTCCGTCTCTCACAGTTGAAGTGTACCTATGATAAAAATTACAGACCTCTACATGCTTTGTAAGTAGGAAAACCTGCAAAATCGGCAGTGTATCAAATACTTGTTCTCCCCACTGTATATTAACAATCATTAAGACATATTCTTCTATTAGTGAACTCAACTGAAACAAGCTTAGAGTACTCATTACTATTGGTTTTTAAACTTAAATTAATTGAGGCAATAAGTTTCCTCAAATGTAATGAGTTAGCTTAAGTTATTGGGTTTGACTTTGTGTGTGCTATTGTGAGCTAGCAGTAACTGCAAGCACTGAGTCAATTTAAAGTTTGTAATTTCAGTGGTTTTACTCAATATAGTGAAGTTTTAGCTGTAAAAAGTATTTGAATGCAGTGTAAAGTTTAATTGTATATTAAGAAATATCCTTTTTTACTTCAATTAAGTTTTTTAAACTTAATTGAATTGAGGTAATTAGTTTCCTCAAATGAAATGAGTTAGCTTAACTTGTTGGGTTTTACAGTGTGGGAATATACGTTTCACATGTGATTACATAGTTTTCACATGGGAATTTATGGGTTTCACGTGATCACATGGGAATTTTATACGTGTTTCACATGTGATCTTTATGTTTCACATGTGATCTCACGGGTTTCACATGGGAATATACACGTTTACATGGGTTTCACATGGGAATTTATGGGTTTCACATGTGAAACCCATTGGAATATCCACATATTTCACATGTGCTTTTAACATGTTTTTGCACATGTGAAGTTCATGTGTTTTTTCTGTAAGGGTACATCCATAAAAAAAAAAAATCACTATAATACCAGTTGGGTATTTGTCAAAAAAAAATCCTACAAAAGCACATTTAGTACTGAGAAAATCTCTGTAATCATTTGTTTGATATATTATGTAATGCCAGAGAGATATTTTTAAGAGTGCTGAAATCCATTTTTTAAAGGGCAGAGAGCCACTTAATGCCTTCTGGGTTACAACAGCTGGATGCTGCATACATTACCAACTTTCAAAAGAATTAAAACAGGCACAAAATATGTTCAAGAAACTGTCAAATGATGATCTACAATTAGAAGAATAACACCCCCACTAAACACCCAGCATAGAGAGAGAAATATATCCAACAGTTGGCTCTGCATGAAAAAGAGCTTAGATGGGCACAGAGTTTATAAGTGTGTACCTGCTGGCCCAGCATCTGCCAGATGAAAGTTTCCAGCAGTGTAGCATTCAAGGATCCATAAACTATGGGGGCGGTTACAAGACACCGTTTTGAACTAAAAGCGGAAAACTTTTTATGCATTTTGACTGTTCAACAGCTGCGTCTGATTTTCAAACTTTTGAAAACGGGTTTCAAAGTGCAAGTTTTTGAAAATTATACTTTTATCGTCTTCATGTGAATTACAAAAACATGAATTTGTGGAAACAGTGATTTCATGCGCATACATATTACGTGTTCAGTCTATAGGTTTGCGCGAGTACTTGACAAGTATAGGACTGTGTTTGTGCTGCTCAAGATGCTGAGTTTATTACTGTTTCACTTCTCCAAGTGTAGATTTCCTGCACCACTACTACGACCAGCGGAGACGCAGTGTTGGGGGTAATGCATTACAAGTAATGCAAGTTACATAATCAGATTACTTTTTTCAAGTAACTAGTAAAGTAATGTATTACTTTTAAATTTACATAAAATATCTGTTACTTTTTCAAATAAGTCATGCAAGTAATCCCATTTATTGACTGACAGCTCTCCTGTCCCCATGTTGAGAGAAATCATAAGTGTAGAAGCGTTGTGTGTGCTGCTATGTTTACATGATGCTTATTGTAGTTCTAGACTAAATGTCAGCATGCATTTACTCGTCTCACTTGCACAAAAACAGATTCAGTATTCCTCAAAATGAAGAAAAATTGTGTAATGCAAACTCACAAATCTTAAATAACTAAATATGTTAATACTAATATACTGTATTTATTCTCACTTTATCAACCAATGTCTTTACTGCTGATCATTGATGATCCAATTCAACCACACTAATAAGAAAAAAATTACTTTAAATAAACATCTTATTTGTGTTAAATTTCTTTAACTTGTTTTTTTACTGCTGAATGAAAAGGCTGCATCCGAAAACCTATAGGCAGCTGACTTGTTGCCTCGCTGCTTTATCAGGCAATGACTTGTAAGACAGCATAAGCGCACGAAGGTACCTCACGAAACTGATTTCGGACAGACTTCTAAGGCAGCATAACAGTTTAATGATCTACAGCAAAATAAAGCGAGCTTTGGTGAGAACTAAACAAATATTGAATTACTACAGTAGTAATTTCTCGCTAGAAATGACATCAGAAGTGGAAAACGTCTTGGGTTACGACTGTAACCCTTGTTCCCTAAGAAGGGAACGAGACACTGTGTCGGAACGACACTTTGGGGGACACTCCCTTAGCGTTTCGCGTCTGAAGTATGAATGAAACTAGACCGATCTTGATTGGTGCTACGTCATGATGTAGTATGTGATGGCATACCTGGAAGTATAAAGGGACACCGGTTCACAACAGCGCTAGCTTTTCGCGATGAAGCAAGTCGCTCCCAGGCATGGAGAGGCGTGGCAAGGCGACGCAGTGTCTCGTTCCCTTCTCAGGGAACAAGGGTTACAGTCGTAACCCGAGACGTTCCCTTTCGAGGGAACTCGCACAGCGTCGGAACGACCCACTATGCCACCATGAACCATGCCTGCCCTAGTGTGAAGCTGGAACCCAGGCACACTTAGGACGAGAGCACCCTAGCGCCTGGCGTCGCAGGGAGGTGCAGACTATAAAATCTGATAAATGTGTGTGGGGTAGCCCAGCCGGCTGCCTCACAGATCTCCTGAAGTGGGACCCCCATATGAAGGCCCTAGAAGAGACCATGCCCCTAGTGGAATGCGCCCTCAAGGCCAAAGGTGAAGGGTACCTGTGCACCGAAGGGTACCGCGCACCTGATAGGCCAAGGCAATCGCCTGGACAATCCAATTACTGACCGTCTGCTTGAACGCGGGCAGCCCCTTCTTAGGAGACCCAAAACACACAAACAGTTGGTCCGACCTTCTCCACTGCGAAGACTTCCGCAGCTAAATTTGCAGTGCTCTGACTGGGCAGAGCAGATGAAGTCTCCCCTCTTCAGCTGACACATCAGGTGGAGGATGAAATGCCTGCAGAACCGTAGGCCGTGCCACACTCGATGGCACTTTGGGCACATAGCCTGGCCTCGGATGAAGGATGGCCTTAACTCTGCCAGGGGCAAACTCCAGGCAAGTCGACGTTATAGCCAAGGCCTGGAGGTCCCCCACCCTCTTAAGCGAGGTGATAGCAAGGAGCAGCGCCACCTTTAGCAACAGAACTCGATCTGTCGCCGACTCGAGCAGTTCAAGGGGGGCCGAAGCCCGTCCCTCGAGAACCACCCCCAGATCCCAGGTTGGAACTCTGGAGCGAGTCACAGGCCTCATCCTCCAAGTATCACGGAGGAAACGTACGACTAAAGAGTGCCTCCCCAGAGGCCCATCACTTACAGGAGTGTGAAAAGCCGTAATGGCAGCCACGTACACCTTAAGTGTGGACGGGGTAAGCCCCGCAGAGAAGCGATCTTGGAGGAACTCCAGCACTGAAGCCACTGGGCAGTTAACTGGATCCACCTCACGCTCCCTGCACCAAGTGGAAAACACATTCCACTTTAAGCCGTACAACCTTCTCGTGGAAGGAGCCCTGGAACTGAGTATGGTCTCCACTACACCTGCCGACAGGCCAGCCTCTAAGTACTGAGCCCCCTCAGGGGCCAGACCCAAAGCTTCCACAGCTCTAGCTGGGGGTGAAATATTGTGCCCCCTGCCTGAGACAGCAGGTCCCTCCTCAGAGGGATCTGCCATGGAGGACCTGCCAGCAGTGCTATGATGTCTGAGAACCATACTCGGGCCGGCCATTATGGGGCTACTAGGAGTAGACTGACCCTGTCCTGCCGGACCCCCTCCAGAACTCCCGGGAGCAGAGCTATCGTGGGAAATGCATACAGACGCAGCCTCGGCCACGTCCGCACCATGGGAGAGAAAACCACAGTGGACAGTGGGACGTCTCTCGAGACGCGAATAGATCCACTTCCACTGGGCCGAACCTCTCGCATATGGACTTCACCACCTCTGGGTGAAGTCTCCATTCCCTGGGCCTCAGCCCCTGCCTCAACAGGATGTCTGCTCCCTGATTCTGGTTCCCCAGGGACCACAGGAGGATCTGATGCACCAGTCTGCATAGAGGGCGAGACCTCAGACCCCCCTGATGGTTCAGGTACGCGACCACTGACATATTGTCGGATTGCACCAGAACATGGTAACCCCTGAGATCTGTGAGGAAGCTCCTCAGAGCCCTGAACACAGCCAACATCTCCAGGCAATTTATATGCCATGAATGATGATGGTCCTGCCACAGACCCTGGGTAAAGCAGCCGTCAAATACCGCGCCCCAACCAGTGAGGGAGGCATCTGTCGAAACGGATTTCCGGCGACATGACGCTCCCAACACTGGCCCCTGGGACAGAAACCAGGCATCTGCGCGTTACCCTGATCATACTGAATGGATTTCCCCTCGGGGAAAACCCCTTGGCTCTCAGCCACCACTGCAGGGGTCTCATGTACAGCAGGCCAAAAGGTATGACGTTGGACGCAGCTGCCATGAGCCCCAGCAGTCTTTGAAACTGCTTTACAGTGATGTTGCGGCCTAGCTTCATGCTGGAGACCATCTCCCGTACTGGACTTGATCCGTGCGGGAGACATTTGTGCCCGCATCGTCATCGAGTCCCATACTACTCCCAGGAACGTGGTCCTCTGGGAAGGCGTCAATACGCTCTTTTTCGTGTTGAGTCTCAACCCCAAGCTCTGAATGTGGCCAAGGACGACATCTCGATGCCGAACTGCCATTTCTCGCAACTGGGCCAATATGAGCCAGTCGTCGATGTAGTTCAGTCCACGGATGCCCTGGAGTCTCAGTGGAGCCAGAGCTGCATCCATACACTTGGCGAACGTGTGAGGGGAAAGAGCTAGGCCGAACGGAAGAACCCGATATTGGAACGCTTCGCCCCCGAAAGCGAACCTCAGGAACTTCCTGTGAGAAGGGCTGATGGAGACATGGAAGTATGCGTCCTTTAGATCTATCGTGACAAACCAGTCCTCGGACCGAATTTGATTCACGATAAACCTCCTCAGAGACCGGTTCAGATATCTCAGATCTAAAATTGGACGCAACCCTCCGTCCTTCTTGGGAACTATAAAGTACCGGCTGTAGAACCCAGACTCCCTGTCTGGCGGAGGAACACGTTATATGGCCTCTTTCACCAACAGGGAGTGTGCTTCCTGTTCCATTACCCTAGCCCACTCTGGGACCACCGCAGTCCAGACCACCCCATTGAATTTTGGTGGGCTGTGGCCGAACTGCAGTCTGTACCCCTTTTCTACAGTCCGCAGGACCCATGGAGACACATTCGACAGGCGTTGCCACGCCTGGAAGAAATCTACCAAGGGAATCAGCCTCTCGAGACTGACCTGAGACTGATTTTCGGTGTGCGGACGCCGTCGCTGCCTGCCCGAAACCCCTCTGGGGCAGACGAGGCAGCGTGCGTACGCTGGAAACCGATGTAGCCCGAAGCGTCATTGACGGCGGGATTACCACATCGATTTCCAGAGGGCTCCGCGGAGAAAACGGCCTCAGCCGCTTCTCCCCGGAGGAGACTGACCTCAGAGGTCCTACCACGGCTAGGACCTCTATACCGAAGCCTTCTTCGCCTGAAGGACGGTCCTCAGATCGGTCGGCTTCAGGCGAGAGCGCCGCCTCTGTTGCCAAGCTCCCTGAGGAGGGGCTCTAGAAGCGACACTCTCTTTCTGAACCTGACGGTATGAGGAGCTCGATGACGGCTGGGGCTGGTCTGTCTTAGATCCAGCCCCTTTAGACTTAGAGCAACGAGGGATGAACTGCTGAAACGCCGCAGACTACCTCTTCACCTCCTGAAACCTGTCGACAATCGTACTGACAGCATCAGACGGCGAAAGAGGAGCATCAAGGAGAAAAGCTTTGTCCTTCTCCTTGATGCCTGACAGATTTAGCTACAAATGTCTCTCCATGGCCACCATAGCTGACATGGAGCGGCCCACAGCGCAGGCCGTCTCCTTGGTGACACAGAGAGACAGATCTGTCGCTCTGCGGAGCTCAGCAATGTCTTCTGGTGTTGGTCCCTCGCCCTCATCTAAGTCTTTTAATAGGTCGGCCTGGTATGCCTGCAACAATGCCATGGTATGCAGACATGCACCAGCCCGACCTGCCGCCATATATGCCCCGGGGTTTTTACCGGGGTTTTTAGGGAGGACGCCGCATCAGGAGAGAGGTAGCTGGCCAAAGCCTCCTCCACACGCAGCATCCTCCGATAGCCATTCTCTCCCGCCCCCATAATGTTACTATAATCCAACACTGTTGGATTAGAGAGGCGGAAGGAGTGTGGTTTGTACCATGATTTGCACAACTCATTGTGCAAATCTGGGAAAAATGGCAAACCCCGGCGTTGAGGTTGGGACCTGTGCTGCAGGAAGCGCTCATCAAGTTTACTTTTTAGTACTGTCGATTCCTTCACTTTTGCTGGCCAGCTCATGTTTAGTCTGGCCACCGCACAAGTCACAACCTCTATGAGCTCCTCATAAGCCGGCACGTGAGGTGACGAGTGAGCCTCAACGTCACCCGCCTCGATGCTGAGCACATCCACGTTCTCAGATGCAGATAGCTCAAACATCGGACCCTCTCCTCGAGCAGAAGAAGCCGCAGCGCGGGGTTCTGCACGGGGAGGAAGGGCATCAGAACTGTCTGATGATGACCGGGAAAGTGCCTCAGCAGTCCTGATCTCATCAGCCAGCTCTCTTTGCAATCCCCACGATCTGAGCCACCGCGCCGCCTCAGCGGACGCAGGACCCGAACCGTGGGGAACGCGAGCCGGGTCGGCCTCGTCAAACACGACCAAGCGGGAGCGCAGCACTCTGATGGATAGCGCTTCACAGTGCTCGCAGCCAGCCCCCTCGAGAGCTGACTGAGCGTGCTGCGCTCCCAAGCAGTTCACACACATTAAATGTGTGTCCCCACCCGTGATGTAGCGAGGGCAGGGGTGCACACATTTTTTTAACTGCTCACTCATCATATTCTTTTCTTTCACACAGTTTTACTTTACTGAACTAGAAATCACAGTCTTTCAGTCACACAACACACTTGCTGAAGAGCTAAAAAGCTAGCACTGTTGTGAACCGACTCAACTGTCACCGAATGGAACGCACAGGATTGTGGGATATCAAAGGCAGCGAAGGATACATCTATGCTGCCTTTAAAAAACGATCAGATGAAGGTCTCTCAGGAGGCAGGAAGTGAAGCTAACATTGGATTCGGACGTGCCTTGATGCCTTCCTACCTTGAAATGTATCCTCAGAAGGCAGCATTTCCCAGTTTTCGGACGCAGCCAGAGTGTTGAACTTTTTTCTCCTGCGGCATATTCTTCTGCGATCCAGAAAGGTTTGTTTGAGCTGCGCCCTCTAGTTAAAGCTTTACCTGATTTAATTTTTTATACTTCATTTTTAGCTGCTGCCACATTCTTTTTTTTTGCCTGTGGGATACCATGAAAATTAAACTTAATTAAACTAATTAAAAACTTAACTAAACTTAGAATTAAACTTACATATTGACCCGGAAGTATGCGGACGTCTTTTGTCAGGTGCTGTTGCCATGGTGAATCATAATTTTGGAGCTCCATTGATCATGGCTTTTCATAGTCGTTGTGCACGCGCTTAACTCAGAGTCAGTCTACTCAGAGTTGATTGAACTAACTCAATTCAGCTGTTCTGAAACCCCAAAACTCAGTTTCCCATCTCAGGGTAAGTCAACTCAGAGTTCAAGTTTAAACTTAAAGTTGGTTGAACCTCCTTATTAAAAAGGGCCCCTGGACTACTAGTTGGTGGACCTAAACTTAACCTGGCAAAAAATATGGGTCCAGCTGGTTAGGGCTGGTAGACCACTTTGCACCAGTAACAAACTAGCTATCATGTTCCAAAAACCGTCTTGATGACCATAGGGAACTTACATTAGAGCTGATGCTGAAAATTCATTGATATAAAAGGGGAGGGTGCATTGTAAGTTTGAAGGGTTTGCAGAAGTGACATCCCATCATGCAACCTCAAGTTATTGAAGAGGATCATAACAATTGCAAAACGAACACTGATGTTGTGCTGTTGAAGAGCCGATTTCTTGTATTTTTACTTGATTTCAAACTGACACTGCTCTTTCCACAAACTTAAAATGTATCTTACGCATTCCTATTTGTCAAACAGTCTGTCAGTGCTTTTTTTCCCCCCACTAATGTGTAAGCGCCCCTAGACTGGTATGATGTGGTTTTCCCAGCATGGTAGTAATTGCTTTGTAATACTGTTTACCACATTTGCCACATGTTGGTACCACTACACCTAATGAGTTATACATGAGTTATAGTTACAATGATATATAAACTGTTATAACAACGAGCGTTATAAACTGTGTAGGGTAAAGTGAATATTGTAAACTGAGTAGGGTAAGTTATTCTGTTTGCCTAAATTGCCTTCTAGGCAATGAGACACGAGACAGAATTAAAACGGATGTTTCTAATTTATATTTCAGTAGGTCCAAATGATTTAATAATGCATTATCCCATTTCAAAGTCTTAATTTGCACATTGTTTCTTAAAGATATCTATGAAAAAAGATATTTATTATACAGAATATTTCAGAGCAGTGAAATAATTTCCATTTTATGTTTTCATTTTTAGAAATGTAAGATTAATAAATAAATATAGCAACCACATTTAGTTTTATACTGTATATTGGCAATTCTATTAAATTAATTTTATTTTATTTTTTTGTAATGCGTTTACAGTATTTTTTTTTTTTTGTACTCTATTTTCAGTGTTTTAGGAAAAAACTGATTAAATTCAAAGTTGTCAAAATGCAATGAACAACACTGGCAGACGCCACTTTGATTTTCCTTAGAAACTGAAGTTAGTAATTAAACTTACTGCAAGCTTACTGAACTTATCCAAAATATGTTAAAATGGAGATTTATTTAACATTTACTCTAAGTAAATATCATATCTATTCCACTAGATATGCCACGCAGTGCTGAGCAGGAGATTGATATTATATCTGCATCTGGATTCCCAAACCTACTGGAAAGAGAGGGAGGGGCAAAACTGAATTTGCCCTGCAGTTATTAGGTGTCATTCATATAGTTAGCGCCTCTGAAAGGTCGAGGTTGTCATTAGACAGGCCGAGGTGCAGACAGGCATGCAATGGTCTATTGATTTTTCTTAATGCACTGTCAGAGGTTTAAACTTTAGGTCTGACAAAGGACGTCAAAATACCAGACTGGTTTAGCCTGAGTACTTTCAGCATTTCACACAGAAAGAACAGATTAAAAAATGTTATAACTTGAAGTAGAGATTCACGATCATTTCAAAATGATATTGCATTTGTCTGTCAGTCTGTTCAATGTTGTGTTGAGACTGACACTAATGGTCACTCTTGGGAGCCCCGGACACCTCTGACGTATTCAGAAAAGGCCAATGAGAATTGAAGAGTGGAATTTGCATGCCAGCCACTCCCCCAAACATACGGGTATTAAGGGAGACTTTTTGTCTGTGTCTGTCTCTCGGACGTCCGTGATCGATGTCTTGAATGCCTGGGCAATGCTCATGCTGAGACAGCATTTGTGGATGGTTTATGCTCTCACTGCGAGAGCATGGCCATGGTAACAATGTTCCTCTAGCAGTTTCCTCCAAGGAGGCTAAGGAGGCAGAATATTACCCATATTTTCAAAAATAAAACAATGTTTACCGAGCATGACTGATGATTCGAAAATAAGTTGACTATTATAAAGAAAAGCTGAACATCAGTTCACAAATCAAATATATTGTTTAAATTGAGTTACTTCCTTAAGTTACTTAAGTTAATTCCTTTAGTTATTATTTTGGAATAAATGCAGAAATGCTTAAAACACTAATGTCGAGTTCACACTGCACGATTTTAGCACGACGTTCGGGGAGGAGTTATAGACCAGAATATCATTATTACACATACACTTTACAATTATATCAAACAATTATTTATTTACCTCCAACTCTCTTTGCAAAACACACAATCTTTGCTCCTGCATCTGCCCAACCGTGTGATGGCCCAGTCTGAGGCTGACGTCGAGTTGGCAGCCATGTTTGCCTGGCCAGCCTTATGCATCGGGCTTGAGTGGACTCCTCCACCCTGCCCCAAATACTTGTGGTTGGATGGTTGGTTCCTGGGGTCGGAGCACAACACACAGCGACGCTCTGCCCCGGTTCCTTTCTTCCCGGAAGTGCATGAGGAGATCACAAAGTTGTGGAAGACACCTTTTTCTGGCAGAACACGCTTCGCTGGTTCCTCCAGCCTCACTACCCTCAATGGTCCTCAGAGGTTCCACAGGTGGAGAGTGCGATTGCGGTGCATTTATGCCCACAAAACACTGCCACCTGGAGAAATCGTCCAAGGTGTATAAGTTTACCTCGTCTCTGACGGCAAGGGCTTACAACGCTGCTAGCTGCATGTGATGGCCATCCTGCAAGTCTACTAGGCCAAAGCATTGAAAGATTTGCACGAGGGTAATTCCGATCCAGAGGTTACATATAGGAACTGCATTCAGCGACCGACTATGCCTTATGGGCCGCGAAGGTCACAGCGCTGACTCTGGGTCGGGTGATGTCCACTCTCGTGGTCCAGGAGCGCCACCTGTGGCATAACCTTGCGGAGATGCAAAATGCCAAGAAAGTACGCTTCCTTGACGCCCCCATCACACAAGGTGGTCTATTTCGTGACACTGTCGAGGATTTCGAACAGCAGGCAAAATCCGGCCCTGAGACAGGCGACCCAGGTAAAGGAGGAGAGGCCGCTGACCTGCACGCCCCAGGATGGGGACGGGCCTCACTCCCATTGGAAGGATGGAAGGAGAATTTTCTTTTTCGTTTTCATTCACCAGATGCCGGAAGGCCAATGGCTCTTTCATGGTCAGCAAAAGAGCAGTTTCCCTTTTTCCCTGGGTCATACTCAAACACTCAATGCTTGTGGCCCTTGTCATCACAATGGCCAGGCATTGAATGTCCTAGATCTGCGAGTACTGAATAAGGCCCTATACAGGCTCCTGTTCAAAATGGTCAAGCAGAGACAAATGCTGACATGTCTGACACTAAAATTGGTTTGTGAAGATAGATCTGAAGGAAGTATACTTTCATGTCTTAATCCTTCCTTGGCAAAGGCTGTTTTTTGTGGTTTGTCTTTGAAGGATGGGCATACCAGTAAAAGGTCCTCTCCCTTTCTCCTTGCGCCTTCACAAAAGTCACCAAGGCTGTCTTTGCACCATTAAGGGAAGTGAGCATTCGCATCCTCAACTACCTCTACGATTGTTGTGTGCGCACGGGGACTTGGTCCTCGAGCACCTAGCCTGACTGGGACTCCCTGTGGAGAGCATCTCTTTTCTCTGTGTGGAGTTGGACTCGATCGCCATGGCAGCACAGCTTTCAAAAGACCGTGCTGAGTCAATGCTGAACTGCTTGAACCTATTCAAGTGCAAGACAGTGGTACCACTGAAATATTTTCAGAGGCTCCTGGGGCATATGGTATCTTCAGCCACGGTGAAGACACTCGGGTTGATGCATATGAGACCGCTTTAGCACTGGTTTCAGGCTTGAGTCCCGAGATGGTCATGGTTCCACAGCAAGCATCACGTGGCCATCACGCAGATTTGTTGTCGCACTTTCAGCCCTTGGTCGGACTTTGCATTTCTATAGGCAGGAGTTCCCTTAGAAGAAGTGTCCAGACTGTTGTTATCACAACAGACACTTCCAAGATAGGCTAGAGCGTTGTATGCAACGGGCATGCAGCCCTGACTGCACTGGAACATCAACTGTCTCGAGCTGTTGGCTGTGCTGCTAGCCCTGAGGAGGTTTCAGCCATTGATTCAGGGCAAGCACGTGCTGGTTAGGATGGACAACACTGCAAAAGTGGCGTATATAAATTGCATATCACAACTCACACACCATCTCCTCCTCTGGAGTCAGCAGCAAGCCACTTAGCAGCAGACTTGTTCTCGCAACAGATTATGCTCCGCGGAGAGTGGAAACTCCATCCCTACATGGTCCAGCTGATCTGGAGTCGATTCGGAGGAACACAGTAGACCTGTTTGCTTTTCAGGAATCCTCCCACTGTCCTCTGTGGTATTCCCTGAACAAGGCCCCCCTCAGCACAGACTCACTGGTACACAGCTGGCCCCCCAGTGAGCCTCATCACACACACACTGTACCAGGTCAGGGAGGAAGAAGAACAATTCCTAATGGTTGCGCCATACTGGCCAAACCAGACCTGGTTCTCGGAGCTCACGCTGATGGTGAATCTCCCTGAGGAAGGATCTTTCTCAGGGGCAGGACACAATCTGGCACCTGTGTCCTGACCTCTGGAAACTCCATGTCTGATCCCTGAATGGGACCAGGAGGAGCTCAGAGGGGTATCACCACCAGTGATAGGCAAATGCTCCCTCTAATAGGAGCCTAAAAATCCTTGAAGTGGTGCCTTTTCGCTACATAGTACTCTTCCTGAGGTGAAGTCCCGGAGATGTAGCAATGGGTTAGTTATTTCCTTCTTCCAAGAGGGCATAAAGAAGCGATTGCCCGCTTCCACCCTTAAGGTGTACATGGCTGCAATATCAAATCAAAATCAAATCATCTTTATTTATATAGCGCTTTTTACAATGCCAATTGTTTCAAAGCAGCTTCACAGTGTTAACAGGAAAATAATGCAACAGAATTTGATTCGGCTGTACAGCCGCTCTGGTGAAAACGGTGATGTCATCCAGCTCATTTCAATTATCATATAGTGTCAATGCGGGCAGATCAGTAATATAGTTGAAATTTAAGTGTCCCCAACTGAGCAAGCCAAAAGCCAAAGGTGACGGTGGCAAGGAGCCAAAACTCCTTTAGGGCCAGAATGGAGAAAAAAAACCTTGGGAGAAACCAGGCTCAGTCGGGGTGCCAGTTCTCCTCTGGCCGACGAACAAATAGTGTATGATTATGATTCTGGCAACATTACAGGTCAGAAGTCATATTAGATCAATAGATATTCGTAGGATTATTCAAAAGATTGGAGTCGTCACGCCGGGGACGGGTTTAATGAGGATGTTGTGTCGATGCGGCATTTACAGGGGGGAGTTTAATTGACACGCTCTCTGCAGACATTTCAGGGATACGTTGGTCATGTCTAGGCGCAGGTCCACCATCTGATCTGGATATGGCCCGGATCCGGCTGACTGCAGTAAACCTCGGGATAAACAGAGAGACTAACATTAGCGTAGATGCCATTCTTCTTATGATGTAACGAGTACATCAGGTGTTATGGGAAGTGTTCCCGGTTCCGGCTGACCTAGTTAATGCAGCCTAAAATAATCATTTAACTGATTTGAATAATATAAATTAAAAATGTTTTATGTGTATGCCATAGTAAAGAGATGTGTTTTTAGTCTAGATTTAAACTGACAGAGTGTGTCTGCTTCCCGAATAGCAGCAAACCCTGTGGGTGGCAGGTCTCTGGAAAGCATGACCTAATTATTAGGTTCCTGAGAGGTGCGCGGAGGTTAAATCCCCCAAGACCATGCCTCATCCCCTCTTGGGATCTCTCCTTGGTCTTACAGGCCCTACAGAGAGATCCATTTGAGCCACAGTCATTTGAGCTCAGTGCCCACTCCATTAAGATGGCCAGCTCTCTTTACCAGAGGCGTTGCAGCCTCTTTGGCTTTATCGAATGGTGCCTCATTGGCAGACATCTGCAGAGCTGTGGGCTGGGCTGCATCCAACACCTTTGCGTGATTCTATAATCTCCGTGTAGAGCCAGTTTCTTCTTGAGTTTTGGGTACTAATAGGTAAAACTCGGACAACTGGTCGTGTGTAACACTTGCATTCAGCGCCTTTCCTCTCTCTGAGATGATAATGTGGCTTTGTTGTCCAGGTGAGTTCCCCATGTCTGGAGAACACAGGACACCTTTTTTCTACTTTCAAGCATTCATCAGTGGCCAAGTTCTGTGGAGGAATTCACTACCAGACCTAGAACTCGTGGTATGCTCCTTTTCAGGTGAGCCCATGTACTTGGTCTAAGTGCTCCATATGTGCTGGTTCCCTAATGGTGATCCCATATGATGTATCCTTCCACTATTCGGTTTCCCTGTCAGTGAACCATGTTTCTTCCCCTGAACAAAGCTTTGCTCCATCACCAGTCACTGTGGCCGGTAGTCTCTCCCTTAGTTTGAGCCCACCACAGGGACTTCATCCCTATGTAGTACTACCCATTAAGTGAGTCCATTGGGCATACTCTCCACACACTATCCTCCCCTTGGGTAGGATGTGATCTCCGCAGTGTTCCTTTCTTGGCAGAAGAGAACACTTCCCCAACATAACCAGGTGTGTCCATCTGTAGGTGTCCAAGACCATCACCTCAACATAATGCCCCCCCCCCCCATCATGCTAATCATGCTGTCTAATCAGCATCTGGATATGCCGCACCTGTGAGGTGGATGGATTATCTCAGCAAAGGAGAAGCGCTCACTAACACAGATTTAGACAGATTTGTGAACAATATTTGAGAGAAATAGGCCTTTTGTGTACATGGAAAAAGTCTTAGATCTTTGAGTTCATGAAGTGTTGCGTTTATAATTTTGCGTTTAAAAAAAGGCTGAAATGTTGCACGCATATGTAACAAGCAAACTTTAAATAACATTACAAGTGATGTCAGAAAGATATCAGCTCTGCTGTTGTTCATAAACACCAGTAGTGATGTTGTACAATGAGGACGTTGTCACGTCGCCGGGAAACAGAGTCATCAGTGTCCCAATTTGTAGTGAGCCAGCGTCCTTTACTGTCCTTACCAGTGCCCGAATTCATGTACACGATATACTGATTCACGAGCTCGGGAGCTAGGGAACTGAATGAGACGCACCCCTTGAATACCCTAGCAACCGCTTAGCAACACCCTAGAAACCAGCCCGAGTACCCTAGCAACCACATAGCAAGAACGGCTTTGTCTGAGAGACTTAAAACCTTCAAACTTTCAAACAAAACTGATTCAAACTTAAAACTACTTCAAATTTAAATCCTTTAAACTTCAAGCTTTTAAAACTGCTTCAAACTTTAAACCTTAAAGCTTTTTACACTCCAGATTCACAAATTGGTTGAGAATTCAGTATCATGTTAACAGAGTTTATACAACAGTTCATTCTGGTCCTCGAGTCTGATTGGCTGAGACCTTTTCCAGCTGTGCAATATTCACCCAGTATCATCACTCAAACCGTTTCACTGTTTGTATCACTCCGCCTGCGACGACTGTCATGGCGATCAAGCAAATCCACCATAGTTTTAAAAATACTACTGTTGTTGTGTCACAAAATGTAGTTTTAACAGTTTTTTAGGCGAGAATGTAGTTATTTAGACCTCAAATATGTGACTCATATATAAACATAGCGCTTATTTTACTATTTGTTTAGGCGCTTTCATAGATGCCAGCTCCAGGATGTCAGCGGCCGTTCAGCATTCATGTACCCGCAGAGAACAGCTTCATCTCGGCCAGTCCTTCAGAAATTTGCCTTTGTCTCTTATGTAGATAGTGGTTAAACTAATGATTAAACTAGTGATTAATTTGGGGTATATCATTGGTCAATCTTTGGGCTTATTAATCTATTACATGTTCCAGAGCAAATCGATTTTGGTTAAGGGGAAAATTAAGTTTCATAACTTTATATTTAGGCTATATTTAACTGAAGTCCTGTGTGGCCTACTAGAGCGCTGCTTTTGTACGTTTGACTGTTTGACTGAATTGACTGCTTGTGTTTTATTTCCTATTGTCTTTTATAATGGCTATTGTTGTTAATTCAAATATTATTGTTCAATAAATATTATTTTATATAAATATGTCGTATTTGGTATTGAGAAAGGGTCCGTCAGTGATTGCAATAGTCGACTTCAGTGAGTTACATTATTAAACCACTAGATGGCGGCAAATACTGTCTTTATGAGTGACTGGTTGTAAACAAGGAAGTTGTTTCAGCGCTGTCAATCTTTTAAAAGGACAAAGACAAAGATATCGCTTTCCTCAGTGGTCATCCAAGCAGATTTTTTGCTGTTGACGGCTCGCATGCACTCACAGAAACGCGCACAGAGCAACGGCCGAGCTCAGTATTTTGATTGAATAATAAGGTTTATTTCTCGCAAAACCTTATAGTATGCCTCCTGAACACTTTCCATATATGGCGCACGTCTCACTGTATCTTTGCGTGATACTTTTGTATCCTTTTTGTAAAATTTTAGCCTAGTCGCCATTCACTGCCATTATATGGAGGAGCGCGTGCAGGACTTTTTTCAAAATATCTCCTTTTGAGGTCCGAAAAAGATAGAAGGACATAGGGCATTAGAACAGCAGCAAGGTGAGTAAAATATGACTTTCATTTTCATTTCAGGGTGAACTATCCCTTTAAGCCCTGTGTTGAGTCCTGTTTAGTTGTCTGTTGTTGTTGCGTTTTACCAGTTTTTCTGTTGATGTTTGATAGTTAAGAGTGTTTTGTTTTCTAGTTCTTTTTCGTTAATAAACCTTTTACTGCATAAAGTGGAGAGAGATCAGTTTACTGCCGAATTTAGATCCTCCACTTTATTCTGCGTGTGACAATAACGTTAGTTGTCTGTTATGAGTTAAAAGGCACCTATTATGCAAAATTCTCTTTTACATGGTGTTTGAACATAAATGTGTGTTGGCAGTGTGTGTATACACAACCACCCTATAATGGTAAAAATCCACCCACTCCTTTTTTTAATCCCTATAAATCATAAGCAGTGTCTCAAAACAAGCCTTTTTCAGATTCCTGGCAAAGTGACACATTTCACAGGCCCCGCCCACGAGTGTTGATGGACACTGCCATATTAGCATAGACCCCGCCCTCAGAGAGTTGTACAAAGTCTGCCATGTTTATCTCCTCGCCAGAGCATTTAACAGCAGCATTCAAGTACTAAGAAATCTGTTCTTAATAAAGCTACCAAAGTTCATTCAGTCAAGAGCAGTGAGTGATTTTCTGTTTATCTTTTGTTGTATGATTCATATTAACAGCATATAGCAGTAGGCACTGTATATTACACTGCTTTCACTTTAATACACAGATCTAATATACACACAGGATTTCTGTACTTGCTGCATATGTGCACAGACATAACCAACTGTTTTCATGCGAACTTTGTGTGTTTCTGACATAACCTTGTGTGCATTTGACAGTTTAATCGCAATAACACATGAAAGAGAACTATTCTAGTTTAATAGCCTACTCACAGACGCAGGACAATCCAGCTCTCTGTGCGCATGCGTCAGGTGTGTGTGCTCAAGTTGAGAGCGGTTGAGAGTGATAAGGCTTTAAAACACATGCAGATGATAATATTTCATGATGATGAAGAACTGCAATGTCACGTGAGCGTGTCCGCGATAGAGATGATCATAACCAGATGTACAGATGTATCATGTTTCAGTTTTCATTCGCTTGTTCAGGAGCTGTGAAGGCTCTGTCCTCTGCGGTGGGGAGCAGCAGCTCATTTGCATTTAAAGGAGACACACACAAAACAGCTCATTTTTCTCAAACCCAAAAAATTGGCATTTTTAAAATGGTATATTAAATGATCTGTTAGGAATTTTGATCTGAAACTTCACAGACACACTCTGGGGACACCTGAGACGTATATTACATCTTGTAAAAAGGGGCATAATAGGTGCCCTTTAACATAAATAAGAATTGTAAAATATTTAAAATTATTTATGAAATAACGGATTACAATGCGTGTTACACTGTAAGAATAACTTGTAATTGTATGCCTCATTGGAAGATCAGATTTTACATAAAAAATGAAATAGGTCTATGATGATAAAAATGTGTTTAGGTCTTTGTGGAGAGTGAAAAGATTGGCAAAGTTTTGCAGACATTTTGTGTAATCTCTCTCTAAAAATATAAATCATTTCTACTCGCCTCAAGAAATCTTGATTCAACTCGCTTACAACAAATCAGTGCTATTTCATCTGTCAATCAAGATGCCAACAGTGGGCACCAGCTATGTCAAAGACGCGCTTCTGTGCAAACCAACTAATGCACTTAAAAAAAGGCAAAAATGCTCCTTAATATCCCAGCCTGGCAGCTGTCCATCAGAAAACTCGAATCCATCCCCCATAACTAACTAAGCCTCCCCCGCTTCCCCTGAACGCTACAGGCCTAGCATAACCGATCAGTCATCATAATGCCTGGCTAGACGGCCGTTGGAGACCGCAAGCCTGTGAGCCATTGATTTTCCTGTAAGTTTCTCCTCTCTCCTGGCAGCTAATAAGAGTTCTTGGGTCTAGACTTTAGAAGATTTTAAGTGAAGGGTAAGTCAACAGTATGCCTTCAGGTGTACAGGCGCAGAGAGATTGATGCTTGAAAGAGAGTTATGGTTCTCCCAGACATATAGTAACTCTCATCTCAGTGGTTCATGGTCGAACTTGGAAGAATTCTGAAAGAAAATATGAAAATGCTCTCTTTTTCACTTTATGTACACTAGTGCTGTGGTGCTACTGTACCTTAAAGGAAAGGTAAATCTTTTGCCATTCACTTGATGTTATCATTTAGCCCCATGTCATTTAAAACCTGTATTACTTTTTTTTTGGTTTGTTTTCTTTGGAACCCAAAAAAAAATATCTTGAAGAATTTTATCCTCTACATTGAAGCTCTCAAATACAGAACCATTGACTTCAAATCTTTTGGGCCATGTTCACATAGCAGGAGAATATGGTTGTCAGTCCTGTATTTTAATCCTTATATGTGTTACATTTACAAACAGTTTAGTTATTTACAGGAGTAACAATCAAATTCTGTAACCAAATTCACACCTGTACATTTTCAGGGTGTTTTCAGCGAACCCCAGCTGTGTGAACTGAACTGGACTGGACAACGGTCCCCTCAGTGTGAGTGTGAAAGAGTCGCTATGGGCTGCACGTGCTTGTCTAGCGTGTTTTGGATGTTTTAATTTTTGATTTTGATAATTTACAGAGACAGCGATATATATGGATGCCTGTTGCTGCAAATTTTTATTTCACAATTTGACCTTGATTTCTTGCAATTTATATTTCGCAATTCTGACTTTTTTCTCAAGTCTGAACTGTGATATATAAACTCACAAATCAGAAAGTCAGAATTGCGAGATTTAATCTCAGAATTACGAGAACAAAAGTCAGAATTATGAGATATCAACTTGTTAAATCAATTGTGAGATATCAACTCGAAATTGCAGGAAATAACTGTATCAGAACTGTATGTTGTAATTCTGAGACAAAAAGTTCAAAGTACGAGATGTAAATTCACCGTTCCGTGAAAAGAGTCAAAATTGTGAGATATAAACTCGCAATTTTGAGAAAAAGGGAGAATTGTGAGAACTCAACACAGTGAGACTCAAAATAAAGTCAGAACTGTATGTTATAACTTGTAATTCCGGGAAAAACGGTCTGAATAGTGAGAAGTGAAATTTGGGATTGTGAGAAATAAAGTCAGAATTGTGAAAAGTCGCAATTACTTTTTTATTTGTTCAGTCTGTTGTGGAAACAGGCTTCCATAGACATGAGTTGAGTATCATCTGAAGGTTTTAGCTCCCGACAGGTTTGTGGTCCGCGATCGACTCAAACACTCCGCTCTCTACTGTGAAAGTTGTAGTCAGTTAATTAAGATTTGACGGATGAACTCTTGTTGTCAACTGTGATAAGACTTTTCAGTTTTATAGATATAGCCATCTTTCATATTACTTTAGCCAGTGTCATTATGGCTAGGCGATAGTCATGAATAGAATACAGGCTCGATTTCTATTTGAGCAGCTATTGTAATTGTAAGATCGCTGGTGGGCGAGGAATGACGGGCTGGGGCAAGAGAAGCTGGTCCCTGAGGAGCAGAAAACAAGCCAGGGCAGAAGCAGAGGGCAAATGTAGTCTAGACAGTGAGAGAGAGAAAAAAACTAAACTAAATGAAAACAAAACTGGCACTGGAGCCTAGAAACAGGACACAACACGATGAGCATGGGCGACCGCCCAGGGCGGGATCTTGACGGGGGCGGCATGGGGTGGCAATTAACCTTAAGTCCCGACCAGGTTAATTTTGGTCAATTAACCAGTGGTGCGTTTGCCAACTATGATTGCAAGTTCCATTGATCTCTGTTGGTAACGACAGAACTTGCGAACATACAGTATTTGCTATTTGCGACACACCCCTGGTCGGGACTCGGAGTGCACGCACGGAGAAGTACTCTCTCTCAGAGTGAGGAGCAGGGATTGGTTTACATCACCTCAGTTTCCAGTGGGGAGACCAGAGGTGCTGTGCCGTCAGCAGGGAGAGCAGGAGGGGGAGTAGAAGAAGTTCTAAATCAACACAAATTGAAATTATGGATAAGTCTAAGGTTCACCCAGGGCGCTGTAGGATTGAAAATAATCAAAGATATTTGATATTTGAAATTGAACAAAGACATTTGCTTAACTGTTTTCAACCCCCATCTTTCTTATCAGAAGGGCCATTTGGAATTCCTAAAGACAAAGAGATGCGGAAGGCCTGTAGGCCAAAATGTGTCACACCTTTAGTACAGTGGGGGAAGTTTGGTCTGATTGGTCAGTTTGAATGTCTCACATTAGGGTTTCAGTCACATGGTCAAGGAACAGATAAAAAGAAGATGTAACTGTTGCTCTGGGTCTTCTTTTATTCTCTGTCTCTCTTGATTCTCTGGCTCTCTCTCTTCTTGGGGGCCTTCTCTTTGGCTCTTCTCTTCTTTGCGCTCTTCTTCTCTTTGTCTCTTTCTCTCTCTCTCCCTCTCTCTCACTTTCTATCCCTCAGGTAACAATCTATTCATGCTGTGTACGATAAATGGTATAAGTTTTTATCAACTCATACATCTATTTTGTAACTATTTTAAGTGTAACCATAACCAGATTTTGTCATTAAATCCTTTCTATTACAAATGATGTGCTAACTAGTTTTGATTTGGTATTGACTTGCTATTGCAATACAATATAGTCACATTCTAGCAACGCTCTCCCACATATTTTGCTATTGTAGCTGCGCTTATTTCCGTCGTTGGTATAAGTTGCAGTGGGTGGTAAAGACGAGAAATGTACAGTTTTCTATCCTCTTGCTGATAACGTTTCTTTAGTCATTTGGCAACCCTGCAGCCTGAACCACTGTAGGCAAACCACCCTTACAGCGCCATACGAGCTATTGTTAGAGCTACAAGCTAACGTGTGACAGTATTGCCAAGCAACGGTAAATATTTTTGCCCCTGAAGCTAACAGCTTCATCGGAATGGTACGAAACTTGGTAAAGTTTTTGGCACTTGCTGTGAGGAAAAAAACAAAACAAAATCATGGACATGATTCGAAAAGGTTAAATGGTCCTGGAAAAAATAGTCACACTTGTATTGTTCACGTTCAAACGTTTGGTACTGACAAACAAATTCTTACTGAAAGCTCATTTTTGAGATATCAACCTCAAAATTGGAACACAGCTTTAGATTTATGGAGTAAAATGTGTTTTGGAAAATATGTATTTCATTTAAAGATTGAAAATGGTATTTGTGTGCATTTTTCATAACAATAAATGTAAAATTGTATAACTCTTTTTCAAGTTTCACTTAATCTGCCAAGTGTCGTCTTTAAAAAGAGACCAAACTTAAACTGTCGTAAATCTTGAATGCTTTGGAGCACAGACTTAAGTTGGAAATGTAATTTTCAGTTCCATGCTCAAAAAGTGAATAAATGGAAAATAACTACTGCATAAATATAATTTAGTACCATAAAATAGAAGATTTTAAATAAAAAAAACATTATCAAACTAAAATATAGTACAATCATTTAATTGAAAAAAAAAAATCTATAATTTTTGACTGACACGTGAACAGCACCAGAGGGTATTGGCAACAGATATTGGCATTTAAAATCTCACCTCCAGTTCTCGCTGAAGAACAAACAATATCCATTTTGTTTACATCCACTTCCACATGAGATCATGAGATCATGAGATCATGCTCCCTCTGGCATGATAATATCTTGTAGTGTGAGATGCGCTATGATTTTCGAACCTTGAATTGTGGGCATGGTTGAAATTTGAGAGTAAAGATTCTCCTTATGTGCGTGATGCAACCAGATTTCATAATCGGTTATGATTTAAAAACTCCTGTTGTCTGAGCCCAGCTTAATGGTGGTTTTTGTCGTTTTAGGAGATAGTCATGGATTTGAAACAACATGAGGGTGAAGAAATGATTCAAATTTTCTTTTTGTGGTGAACTATTACTTTAACATAATGGTAGTTGCAAATGTGCACAAACACAAATTGCAGCCTATAGAAAAGATTTGAAGAAAGAAGTAACACATATAAATTACTGCAGTGTGTTTTATGATTTTATGGAAATGAGTGTTTTACAGAGATCCAGCATGGTTTAATTGAACGTTTCAAATGCCATCATCTGTAATCATCTTCAACCTCAATGTGCATTTTAGTCAAAGAGAACATTTATCATGAGACCTTTTCCACACTCTGTAATAGTCCGAAGGGAGGCTTATATAAGCTCAGTGGTTCTAAACTGATTTAGTATCCAAAAATAGATCACAGGTCAGTTCGGTTCAACACTCTCAAAACAATTCATAAATATTTAACGTTTTGGTGAATTGGTTACTAATTTGTATGAATTCGTACATTTCAGTCCTACTGACAGGTTTATGGGCTGGACCTTGATGTTTTTTCTAAAAATCGTACAAAGCACATTGTACGAATTCATTTGAAATCCGCACCTGAAATTGAATTCCAATAGGATTTGCAGGCAGCAGGGGGAAATAATGTTAAATGCTACGCTGTTTTTTCTGCAAATTCATTTGTCACTTGATAAAAGTAAGGTAACATGGCCAACATCATGACATCATGAACAAAACTACGCAAAGTAAAATAAATAGTCTGTTAAATACAGGTTTTAAGGACTATTTTGTGAACAATTTTGGTATTGTGTTGGCTCGCCAATTGATGTCCAATGTAAAACCACTTAAGAAACGCACCACATTCATTGACAGACATGAGCAAAAAGACTCACAGGTTCTACTCATTGTGAAATGGTCACATTTAATGAACAACTTCTCATTTTATATACATCTATAAAAAGAACCCAGATACAGGTTACAAGAATCTAAAGCTAATACATACATTATTAAATAATAAACTTTTTCTCATGTTAAAGATACATATCATAGTTTACAAAATATGATCAAGGAGAATTAAGCAATTATGGTTTGCAAAAAAACAAACAAACCACAAACAAATGAACAAAAAATATCTAAGGTTCTAAAATTATATTTTATTCAATGATAACCAAAAACAAAGTGAAACGATTTTCTTTGAAGAAGGTAGTATTAAACTGTGATACTGACTAGAAAAGTCTGCAAAAACAGATGGTGAAAGGCAAATAGTCGAAGAATGAAAATATGGTTCCGAATGGTGCTTAATCTTCAGATGGTCTGACACGACACATTGTTCTTCCTGTTACAAAAGGTGGTCCAGAACAGTCCAAACCAATTTGTTATTTACAGTTTCAACTTCTCTGTGTTCACGGGCCAAAAAAATGATAAAAGAAAAAGAGGAAAACAAAAGGAATACAACAGATATCAAATGATGGCCTTCAAAATAAATGTGGTACTCCTCAGTCTTTGAAGCTTGTGAAGATTTTGTACTGCCAGTTCCAATTCCTTACAGACACAGGTTTGGGGAAGCTAGGGATCATGGGAAAAAAGAAAAACAGTCCAAGTCTTTGGCATGATGAGTTAGCTGTATGTCGTGAAAATCAATGTTACACAAAATTAGCCTTTTCTGTCCTCTGAACAGTTTGAAAGATCGAAATGGAGTGAAAAATCTTGTGTGACAAACAAAAATGAGGTGGATGAATTTTGTTTCTTTGTTTGTGTTGTTCTTGTGCTGCCAGGCAAATGAGTCTCGTGTCCCCCAAATCTTTTGCTCCCCTGGAGTTCGGGTTCGGGTCCTGTGTCTGCGTCTGGTCTTCCATCAGCTATCATCGCCAGAGATGTTGAAATGCTTTATTGTTCTTTTGTCTTCCTTTTGTAATTGTCAGCATTTATTAATCTTTCTAGGTCTTTTTTCTTTCGTGAGAAAAAGAACTTGAATTAAATTATCAATGCACGATATCTATTAACATGTGCAAAATAGAAATAGAAGACTCCTCATTTTTTCCACAGGAATGAAGCTTACACATCTGAAAACAAAAAGAAAATATATGTTAGATTTGTGCTGGAGTATTTATGGAATTTACTGAATTGTGTAACGCATTTGTTTTTTCATCTCATTCACTTAAGGTGTGTGTGTGTGTGTGTGCGTGCTTGTATATATGTGTACATGTTTTTCTATCCTGGTAGGGACTTCAACCTGAATTCACACGACTCATGGGCACACGTGTCACCGTGGGGACCTAAATTGAGGTCCCCATGGGGAAACAAGCATATCAATCATACAGAATTAGTTTTTTTGAAAATTAAAAAAAATGCAGAAAGTTTTCTGTGATAGGTTGGTTTAGGGGTAGGGTTAGTGTAAGGGGATAGAATATACAGTTTGCACAGTATAAAAACCAATCCGTCTATGGAGAGTCCCCAAAAAGATAGTAAATCAGACGTGTGTGTGTGTGTGAAGAAAGTCTATTTTTACAATTTTTTACAATGCTTAATATATTAAGCATATTTTCCCCAAACTCATTACCATAATGCATTCAGACTTTATAATGTAGAGGTTTTTATTTTTGCAATTTCCATTAGCTTCAATAGTGATTCTCATTCATTATGTTCTCATTACATAATAAAAAAATACATTTTTTTGCATAAATTATTGTCAGAACAACAAACATAACCTATAAATACTTTACAATTTAAATATTACATCTTTTTTCACATTAAAGTAATGAGGATTGTATTTTCCAGCGGTTATTTGCACTAAGTGCAAATACCAATAGTTTCTATTTACACTATGTGAAAATAGCATATTTTCTTAGCGATAGCTGCTATTTACACTAAGTGAAAATAGTGATAGATTCTATTTACACTGTAAAATTGCAGTATTTTCTTTGCAATAAGTGTAAATAGTAGGTAGATGCTATTTATACTTATAAATAGTGGTAGATACTACTTGCAGGTAGATACTACTTGCACCTCAGTGTTGTTGTACATTACAGCAATAATAACAGAGAGTAAATTATTATATTTATTAAAATTATTAAATGGATGCCGCCTTATTGGGACAATAAAGCCCTCCCTACACCTACCCCTAACCGATAAACACTTTATTATTAAACACACGTTAAACACTTTATTTCCACTTTTCGAATATTTTCTTCATTTTTATTGAAAACAAAAGCCTTTCTGATTTGATATGTGATGGGAAAAGGAGTAGAGTGAGTTCAGCAAAAGGTGGATTCGAACACGGTTTGATTTGCGTCAACTTTCTGCAACATACCTTACCTCTACACTATTGCTACTGTTGACAGTCTAGCACCTTCTGTAATTTTGTCTGGCCCAACCAGACGTCAGTGGGCGGAGTTAGTGTAAATAGCCTCTGCCAACAAGGCAGGTTATTTGCACTTAGTGTAAACAGACAGTTTGTTATATTTTGGCATTACTACAATGAGAAGTATGGAGAAAATGTTCTTAATTGTCATTAAAATATATATTTTGGTCCTAAAAATGGTTCTAAATTTTCTTTCCACAAAATAATTTCTATTTTTGATTTTGGGGTAAAATATAAACCTGGAAATGTTTTTGCCAGGTGGAAAGGGTGTTAGATTTATTCATCATGACAGTGTGACTTCAAAAAACAATATAGTGAACTCCTTAACCGAATTTAAAAACATTCCCCAACTGAGCACTTCTATACAGCGGTCAGCCTACTACAGCATAAATTACCGACACGGTATTGCAAATGAGAACAAACAGGGGCCAATGAGAGCAATATCTAAATGGCTCCCACTTCATGCCAGTGGGAAGATGTAATTGGTGAGCAGCCACTCGTGATGTTACCTTTAATTTAGTCTTGGCTTATTACAGACTGACCAATTAAATCTCGCTCAGAACGGCTCAGTGTGGAGGTATGAGGCGAAGGTATTTCTGCATGTACGTGGCCGTCTCGGGAGGACGAACACGTCCTTCCCCCGAGGTGCTATCATACACTTCCTCCTGCCTTCCAGCTCGTGAGCTCCATGAGCTTGCTTTAATTAGAGATTGGCTCGTTATGCCGTGTTGCTGAGTTTGAGATAACAGGCATGCTGTAAACATATGGACCGAGCGCTAATGAATCTCCGGCTTGTTACTTGGCTATCTCCTCTTGCTTTCTGACTCCTGCGGGGGATCGATGAGGTTTATGTGGCTATAAGCACCAGTAACCGGGTCTGTACCTCAGTTTCTCAGGCGATCTGGGTGGATTGTGCTGGTCTAATTAGCCGATGGGTCTCTAGTCAGGTGTCCTGTATTGTAACCCGCTGTCAACAATCTCTACAGTTTTTTCAGATGGAAGAGGGCTGACCAGATTGCAATTATGTCTAAGAGTGTCCATTTCACATAATTACAAGAAGGCCCAATAGTCTTTAAACTCCTTCAGTAGTCTGCCGATGTCTAGTTCATTAAGTGTAGTATGTATAACTGCTGAGGGTGATACAAAATCACATTCTGAAAGGACTGTGGCCACATGAAAGATGCTAAAGTCTGAGCGGACTTTAAGACCACCACCTTCATACTTCCCGTTCCGGCTCGCAAACTGTGTGTGACGTAAACTGAGTGACGTAATTTTCATTATCAGTACAGTGGACAAAAGCGCATGTGCAAGTTATCTGTCCATGTTCACGGTCAAAGGAGTCTACTTTAAAAGGCAACTGTGTGCAAGGCGGGACAGGATGCGGAAAACGAAGTATACCACCTTAAGACCCAGACCAGACCCCCCCAAACCAATACTAGCCCACTGTGATCCAGACAAATACCATACTGTACCAAGACCCAGATCAATACCAGATCCACTAAGATCCAGACCTAGGTCAAGACCAGATTCCTCAAAGGCCACATCCAGACTAAGACCTTAGGAAAAAGTTTGTCTATTTTAATGATCTGAATCAAGAAATTTATTTCAGCATTCATTTCTAATATAAAGCGACTGAAAGTGGTTGAATAGGCATTCTTCTGAATTCTCCGTAATGGTGAAGATACAGCACCAACTAGTGGTGAAATTAATTATCACCATTAGTGCCTTGGACTGTGGTACTGATTGAGATCAAGAATCGTTCAGCCAATTTTCGTGGGTGAAATCTAGTCATTTCAAACGGAATTCATGCGATAGGTAATTTCACATGAGGGCAAAATGTTTCCCTAGCGGTTCAAGATGGTCACACGGATTCGCCATGTTGACCAACAGAAAGCTGCTTGGTTTAAAAGTGGCTTCTGTGTGGGCTGTGCTTCATATATCACTACACTATTGAAATTGGACCTTTTTGCCTGCAAAATTTTGCCGTCATTTTGTGAGCGCACCTTAAGACTAATAAAATATTTATCGCTTTGAACATTGACTGATTAGACCTATACCAAGGTTGTTGCTGTTGTTGTTTTTTTATGTGGTCTATATAGGTCTCAAGACCATGTCCACAAAATCAAGACTCGGACTCTTACTCAGTGAGTTACAATATCTCTTTAATGAACTATGTGCATAGGCTCCAACTATTAGTTAGTTATTGGTGTCTCAAGTGTATTGTCATTATGTATGGTACATAATTAGGAAATGTGTAGCCCAGCTGCATGAATAAAGTGGTAAGCCTCTAATGATTTATAAATGCTTGCACATTATGTTTGCACATTGCTCATTGTTCATACCTCAGGCATTGTTCAATTGTTTCATTGAAAGCTTGTGATCCTTTCTCACATAAGAACAGGGTATGAGATGTTCATTCTGGAAATAGCATTGCAAATATGTCACATACCACATGATGGACAGCAGGACGCAGGCCAGGAGCAGGTGGGTTGACCAGAGAAGGGTGGAGCAGGCCGCTGTGGGTTTACCCACTCGCGGTGCGGCTGAAGGCGGACCAGGGGTGGTTTCTGCCAGGGAAGAAGAAAATGGTCACTTTTTTTTAACAGGAAAGGGTTTGTATGTCCTTGGTTCAAGTACTATATACTGTATGGGTGAAAGACTATCTATTAATTGCTTCAAAAATATAATAAAAATACAATTCACACATCCAATGACTTGAATACAATGAGCATGTTTTAATTGTATTATTATATGTATTCATTTTTTAATGTTTTTGTTGGTTTTAAAGTAAAAAAAAAACAATGTCAACACCCTGCAGACCCTTATGACCATGTGCCCTATTTTAACGATATTAGCGCATGGAGCTCATGACGCAGGTGCACTTAGGGCGTGTCCGAATCCACTTTTGCTCGGTGCGCAGGCGCATGGTCCAAAATGGTTATACCGAGTCTCTTAATAAGTCATGGGTGTGTTTTGTGGGTAATGTGCAATAAACCAATCAGAGTCTCATCTCCCATTCCCTTTAAAAGCCAGTTGCACCATGGCGGATTCGCTATTTACATGGCGGAATATAGACACCCTCAACCTGACGAGAAAGTTTCAATACGTGTGTATTGCCACGATTGGTTAAATAAGTAGCCAATTTCATTCGTCATTACTGCAAATAGGTAATTCTGATACATGCAATGATTATCCATTATGACATGTAGGCAATTTATCTTTATGTACACAATCATAATCTTTTACATTGTAATTCTTTTATTTTTAATATTTGGCATTTTTGTGTGCTTCTGCACGTCCCTGTGTGTGTACGCGCGTTGTGCACCCGCCTATAGGCGCATATTACCAGGTGTTTGTTGGTCAATGGCTCAGTCATTTTGAGTTGCCTCAAAATAACACGCCAACAATGGGCCTGAACACACCTCGTTTTCAGACCAGCACACCCATGGGCGAACAGATGGGCGCGAGTGCATTTGCAATTTAAATAATGTGGTGCTGGACATGAAAATGATAACTGCGTCGGGTTGAAACTAGCAAAAAACACTTGTGTCTCGTCTGGCGTTGCATTGCGCCGGGTGTATGATAGGGCCCTATGTGTCAAAGCTATGTTCAGACTTTCAGTCCAAATCAGATTTTGCATATCCTGTTGAAATCCGATCAGATAGCAAGTGTGAATGGCAAAAAAAATCATATGAAATGGGATTTTTACAAATCCATTTTGAGCTACATACATATGTGGTTTGAAATCCTATTTAAATGTCAAATTTCTGGAAATCAGAAATTTCAGTCTGATCACTCTGATCAGATTTCACGTGGTTTATGTGACTTTCTCACACCACGTAAAACAGATTGACAGTGTGAACGTAGCCAAAATGTCTCTAAAGGACTAGGCAAGGTTAGTTCAGGTTAATGTCATGTGGTGCAACTCCACAAAAAAATTATATTTATCCAATAATAATTCATTATATTAGTTAAAAAATGAAAAATATATTTAAAAAGTTTTTCTAAAAGAAATAATTAAGATATGTTCCCTCACATACAGGGCCTAAAATTAACACAAAGAGCCAAATGCAAGTAAAAAGCGTTGGCGAGTACATGAAACGGTGTCAATAACCAGTTGGCCGGTAACATTTTTATGCATCCTAACAATGCAAATATTGTGAGAACATGAATGTGAACAAATTTGAACGATGCTCGGGGCAAATGATGGCCCAGTGCTCCATCATCACGAAAGTGCAAGAAGACATGAAAGGGAACTCAATTAGTTTCTCGCGTAATGTGTGGGATGCGCACAGAAATCCGCTCAAATAGCTCTTTTACATGTCTTCTTGCGACTGAACAGACATATTCAAACAAAATAACATCAAAATGCCCGTCTTGACAAGTATATTTGCAAACATAGTTAAGTCTTAAGTGAACGTAAACGCATGTGTATCCGTATGTTGGATCCGTGCATTAGCTCTTAAAGTGACAGCAGCCTAATATTCCTGCTGCTGTCTGTGTTTTTAATTTTATTCAAGCAACAAAAGACAAAGAAAAATCACTCACTGCTCTTGACTGAATAACTTTAATGTAATTTTAATAAGGATTAATCTGTTTCATAATAAAAAAATATTCATGGCTGGTAAAAGTCATCGGCCATTGGCAGGTGTTAGTTTTAGGCCATGCTCATATATATTCATGGTGTAAGGAAATAATGTTATTTATTTTTACTATGGTTAAACCACTTTTGTTTGATGGTGTATATACATTAAATTTAAACATTTCTTGAAAATTTGTACAATTTTTAAAAATGTGAAAATCTTGTACATTTGAAACTCCAAATAGTACATAAAAACAAAACAAACTGTGACTGGTCACTTTACATATCAGTTAGGCAGTCTCTTCCTGTTTTAGTGGACGGGTTCTGGTCCAATAACTGAACCATATTTTAAACCAAGAGTCAAAAGCCTGGAACATTCAACTTAATAAAATAAACTTTATAATTGTAACTCGCAATACAATAGTGTTAGAATAATATTTTCAGTTAACTAAACAACTGCTCCACTGCCGCTTGAAGGTGTTCACGGTGTGCAATTGTGAATGTCACAAGTCTAAGTAGATATTAGTTATTGTTTCAATAACGCTCGTTTATTGTATTATTTGTGCAGTGTGGCGATGTGTGAAATGACTCCCTGGAAAACATCTCAGATAAAGTAGAAAGAGCTGTCTTGCGGAATGACTCTCATCTCAAATTAAGCAAATAAAATGCTGAAATAACATAAGGCAAAGGAGGAATTATTACAAGGACGTTCTCCTGTTTTACAGAGGAGAAAAGAAAGAAAGCTTTTAGAGAGAGTGTTTTGACACACGGCTCACAAAACTAGCATGCATTTCTGCTGACTTTTTGATTCTTTCCTCCGTTCCAAGTATAGTGTATAGAAACTCAATACCATCTGCTGGATCAAACAGCAGGGCAGTCGTCACTAGATATTACTTCTAATAACAGTCATCAAGTTGTCAGTGCTATTTATAAAACAAAACGTTCATAGGCTATCACTAGGGTTTTCAAGACAAGATTCTCTATGTCCGTCCCAAAAGTGACTGTTGTATCAGTACTCTTAAATCCCAAATGTGGACAAACAAACACTGGGACACAGTTAGTGAAACTACTTTTGATTACAGGCCATACGATTAGACTCCATGTTTACTTAGGGCTGTCAGAATATCTTTTTGGCCAATGTTACATGTGCAAGGAGGTGGAGAGAGAGTTTGAAACCATACAAAGGCGTACTAAAAGACTTTATGCTGTTCAGCATTTCCTGCTGACTAGGATGTTTAAAGGGATAGTTCACCCAAAAATTAAAATTAGCCCATGATTTACTCAGCCTTAAGCCATCCTTGGTGTATATGACATTCTTCTTTTAGACGAATACAATCGGAGTTATATTAAAAAATGTCCTGGCTCTTCCAAGCATTGTAATGGCAGTAACTGGCAGCCCAAAATTTGAAGGCCAAAAAAGTGTAACCATCCATTATAAAAGTAATCCACACGGCTCCAGATGGTTAATAAAAGCCTTCTGAAGCGAATCGATGGGTTTTTGTAAGAAAAATATCCATATTTAACACGTTATAAAGTAAAATATCTAGTTTCCGGCGGGCCGCCTTCCATATTCAACTTCCGTATATACCTAGGATGGCTTGAGGGTGAGTAAATTATGGGAAAATTTTAATTTTTGGGTGAACTATCCCTTTAACACTGCCTTTTTTATGTAATCCAAAAAATGTTAAGCTAACTCTTTTTGGGGTGTGGCTTTTATTTGTCATCTACACATTGAGTCATTCTCTTCTTTTTTCCGTTTCAACACTCTTTCATGGCAATTTGTGACTATTTTATGTTTTGGCGAATTGGTGGCTAATTCATATGAATTTGTACGATCTCATTCATATGTTTTCATACAATCTGCTTACGCCCCAGTGAGGGGTATGTTTAGGAGTGGACCTTCATGCTTACTTTTTTAATGATCGTACATTTTTGTAAGATTCACATCATACAGATCACATATGAAATTTCCAACTCGTAACATAGTTCTGTTTTTCTGTGAGATCACCCGTCTGTCCATTTTATGACGGGTGGGAACCAGTGTTAAGGTGCAATACCGCCACCTACTATGTTGGAGAGTCAACAAACTGTCACAGAATTATTTTTGAAATCGTATATATCGTATCAGTGGTGGGTGAAGTACACAAATCAAGTACTTGATAACCTGATGAAATATTACTTCGCTAATAGTACAAGTACTCCTTTTCAATTTTACTTGGGTAAAAGTACAAAAAGTAATTGATTTTTAATGTACTTAGGTATTAAAAGTACTGATCATTGTACTTTACTCTACACTTCATCCTATAATAAGGAAGATTAGTGGATGTATTGATGTATTCATCTGCAAATAAGTGAAAATGTTATTTTATTACCAAAATTTTGAATTATCAAAATTTTCAGTTCAAAATAACGGGGAACAATATTCTTTTATGAAATGTGATTGAGCAAAAAGTATGATTAGGAAGAATTATGCTTTGGAATGTAGCGAAGTAAGTGTTTCGCTAAATAAAAAACTCTTATAAAGTACAGATACTTGTAAAATGCACTTTATTTGTAAAAATACTGTTATTGTCCACCAATCTGTAGTATTAACAATCATCAATATTTCATTTTTTAGATGTCATAATTATCGTCAAAATGGTATATTGTGACACCTCTAATGTGAACAATGGGATGGCGGTAGAATTCATGAAATACACTGTATAGTTGAGAACCTGAGTATTGATTGCTCAACTGAGGAGACAAGACTGACAACAACTCGGAAAAGTGGCATTCCAAATCCATTTACTTCTACCATACAATGCATTTCAGGGTAAAACAGCATTTTCGGTGAGAAAAAAAAGAGGCATCCATGAGGAATTGATTGGATGGTCAAAAGTGAGCATAGAAGAAAGCAGAATCCAAACAGTGGATTTTCAGTGGATTGTGAAGGACAAGGTTTTTGTCTGAGATATGGAGGCTGAAGGCCAAGTTACAAAAGAAAATTTCGAAATATCCCATTTTGTTTTCTTATGGATAACTTGGACTGAAGAATTGAGCACAATTTGAAAAGGATGTTGAAAAGTGTTGAGAACGTAAATAGGGTTGATTTTGGGTTCATACTGACAGTACGACATACTGAACGGACAAGTGTGTCCCTCAAGGGGTTTTGCTGGTGTCTGATTAAATATGGCATCTACTTTATAATTTTCATTCATAAACTTAACAGAAACTGATGTTAATTCATCATCCAACCTCAGAGTGCATCAACTATTCAATAGTTGTTAATCCTGTCTGACAGCAGAGGGCAGCATGACTGTGAGATGCAGGGCTATAGACACTGTCTCCTCATTATCAGCCTCTATTATTGTTTTATGAGAGAACAGAGATCACGGAGGCAGACAGAACTGCCATTACAGTGAATAGAAGAGTAGGCATACGCTTGACAGCTCATGCATACCTGGGATAACGTCGCTCTCAGTGGTGGAGGTTATGGGTTTGGGTTCCTCCATCCAGGGGGTGGCGTGGACTGCAACGCTCCAGTCGCTCCAAGTGCCGATCTCCATGTCCTTGGCCGCCAGTTGGATGATGTACTCTTTCCCCGCATAAGCGTCGGTAATGGTGTGGGAGGTGCTGTCAGAGAGCTCCACCTGTCAGTCAATAACAAGAGAACCAATCAGGGATATGGAACTTATGGGAATGATGCGTGCTGTTGAGATGATTACATGTGAGATGTATGCGATGAAGAATGTTGAGGTGTTCGTAGTGAAGGAGATTGGGTGGGTGAGGGGTCTTCCTGTTTGTAGTGAACTTCCACACACCACCTGTGGACTCTTTGGTGTCTGAGGGTAATGAGGTTGAGAGGGTCACTTGACCACAACAGACGAGGGGGGACAAAGAGGCTGGGAAGTCCCGTGCATGTGTTGGCCGCTTTGGGGAGGGGGGAAATTTGACTAATGCACTGCAGCTGAGGCCTGTGGAGGGAGATGAGTGATGGTAGAGACGGCCCAGCGTCTATGACTCATCCCGCGCATCCATCACTGGCCTGTCCTGCACTGCTGAAGCTCCAGTCTGGAACTCGAAATCATCTGCGGTGCTCAGTCGCAGTTGCTCAATCTGTGTTTTTCTCGCTCTTTATCTGTCACACAGCAAGACTAGGGAAAATTCACTTTCAATCCATGAGTTGGAATTTGAATTAAATTGACCTTGACCCACACAACGTGCATATATATATATATATATATATATGCACCAAAAATTATTCAGACACCAGATATATTTTTTTACTAGTGGGTGCAGGACACTATAGTTCATTTATCTAAGTGAGGATAGCAAAATAAAGTCAACTGTGACATATTGTACCCAAAAATTCTTTATACAGTGGACTACTAGTAAAATTTATAAAAATTTGGGACCAAAATTATTCAGACACTTTGACCTGACCATGTTTTGCTTAAGTGTTTTTTCTTTAATTGCTAATACAACCTTTTACACCACAGACAAAATTCATAATTGCTTGGTCATTGGTTGACCTAAATTGGTATTATCTAATTGTGTACTTAAATTTAACAGCTGACAGCTGATTGGTTGATTGTAATCCATTGCATACCCTTCTATCAAAGTTATCTGACATGATCAAGATGAATTGTCATATTTTATTACCATTTTCTAAACTATAGCGAATAAACTGTGATAATGTGAGAAAATGTTGAAGGTGTCTGAATGCAGCAGTTCTTCCAATTCTGCACCTGTTTGCTACCTCCATTTAAAATCAAACTCAGGAATTTAATTAAAATGTAACAGGCATTCTCAGTTCAATTCTGACCGGTGCACAGACCTCTCACACACATGCTTGGTAAAGATGAAACAGTGGAACGGGAGAATTACTTCGCCCACAAAGCAAGATCGTATTGCAGTATACAAAGTGCAGACCATATTTTTCTGCAGAATTTACTATTACTTCATTGCCTCCCAGGTCTCATAAGTGTAGCTGTACAACACAGAGAAAGAGTGAGCAGGAAAATTGGAGTGTGTTTGCTTCAAGACTCGAGAATATCTCATCTGCACCTGAGCTGCTCAGAACAAAGACCAAAAGAGCTTTTTTTCTTCACTGAATTTCCACTAGCACCGTCTGCGAGTCTTTCCATCTAGTGTGCGCAGACAAACACAGCCGGTGTAGCTGTTAGTCTCTGCATTTACATTTTAATTGAACTTTATCTTTCATAATTGGAAAAGAGAGCTTTGCTCATTTCCCCAGTGCTCCTCAAAACCCACAAAACAAAAGCTGCATCCTTTTCATTTCAGACTAAACCACGTTTTCTGCGCTTCCCTACACAGCGGCCACTGAGCACCTGGGCTGTCAAGTGTTTGATTCGATTATTATCAAACTGCAGCATTTCGTCCATCTATTGTACTATATTTAGAGTTGAAATAGACCAACATGGCCTTGAATTGTAAATGTGTGCTTTTCATTCCCAAATTCCCATTCATATCAACAGTCGCTTTTCCACCATCGGGCCAAACCGTTCTCATTGCTTAACCGTTCCATTCCGTGCTGATCCGGTCCAGCCGGTACAGATATGGTTTCATTTTCCACTGTGGTGCTGATAACGGAGCTCTTTGGAACGTAATACAAATGCGCCAGTCGTTGCCTTGTTAATGCAAGAGTTACAGATTGTATGAGATGTAAAGAGTGGCTGTGTTATGAAAGATGATCAGGTATTTCTATTATTAACTTATGTTCACATCGCTCAAATATCTGGATTCTGAGTGGCGACGTCACTACACGTTCTACCAGCATGGTTCAGCACGGTTAGCCAGCCGTGATGAGAATTCCTGGCCAAGAATGGTTTATAATCGTGCCGAACCAAGCTCAAGTGGAAATATAAGGGGAACCGTTACCGTTCTTAGAACCATTTGGGCTAATGGTGGAAAAGTGGCTAATGACAATTTCTTAGCTGGCATGGCTACTTTTGAATGGGCGCCATTGAAGAAATAATGGTGTAGTTACGGCATCTACCAGCTAAACCCTCAACCAATGGCGTGTGTTTGATAAACAATGGTAGAGTGTCTGTGAAATGTGTCAAGAAACAATTATTTTTAATAATTTAGTTTGGTCAGTTACATACATCAGCTTATTTTATTTGCAAGGCTATGATGGATAAATCAAATCAAAGATTTGTTTTAGCCATTCGGAGACAGGTCAATGCACATTTAGGGCCAGATTTACTAAACGGCAAATTAGCGTGAGAGTGCAATTCTAAAAAAACGCAGATGGGAGTGGACAGTTCTGCGCGTGATCTGCTGACGACACGCAAATTAAATGAACACAGACGCAGCCGGATCATTTACATAATGACCAGTACAATCTACCTGTTAGCGTCTGGTTTAAGATGCGATTTTTTTGGGCGGTAAATAATGGCGCAAACAGTAAATTGACAAACGCATACCTTTGTAAATCACCTTGCGTGATTCATTTAAACACTCTCCTCCCAAGAATTTTGCGCTTGAAAGGGAAACTCCTACAAATGCAAATGCAATAAGGTCAGCCACAAAAATAACCCTGTCTACACCTTTTCAGCGCTAATTTATCACTGCGTGTCTTTAGTAAATCCTGACAGTAGTTTTTTAAACGCCAAAAGAGGGTTCGCGCTGGCGCAAGCTGTTAGTAAATCTGGCCCTTAATGTTTGATTCCACCTGTAATTCTGTTACACAAACTAATTCCCAATTGCTGTCAACTCCAGAACTGGTAGTGGGAGTCAAAATGTCCTTTGTAACCCCTGGCCTGTACTTTTAGGACATGCTTTAAATCCACAAATAACACTACCTTTACAAGGTACATGGTTACAAATAACAAATCTGTTGAAATCCCTCCGTAATATCAAACTTTAAAGGCTAAAAAAAAAAAGATCAACAGCTTCCTGTTTGTCTACTTCTGGATCAGGTAACATTGCACATAGTGCCAAGAGAGAGGAAGACAGATATAAAGAACAGAGACAGACAAGACAGTATGCAGCTGATGTCTGAGACATAATATTAGAGAGAGCTATTTATATAGCCATATCATTATGTACCAAACACGCTCTGACCCTCATACATGGCTACGCCTCGACAATCCCAGGCGCCTCACTGCATTCTGGGCCTCGTTCAGTGCGGCCAAAGCTTATAAATAAGATTAAGTGTAAGATGTGTCATCCGAACAGCGAGGAGAGGATTTCTCTCTTACATCGTGTATTGCAATCAGTGAAACAATGAAAGAGCTGCACACAATATCACTGGGTACTTATGAGACAAGATAAAAGCTATATTTCCATGTAAATCTGAGCTTTTGTCCCAAACAGCATATTGGTTTCTATTTATATGGCGCTATACTGAGTGGCTAATGGTTATTTTGGTATGTTATATTTGTCTGTAATTAGTTTTTTTCTGTTTTATGCTTCATTGTATATATCTGTCATCTATTTTGACACTGTTGCATTGGATGATTGGGTAATTAGTTCACTAATGAGGTCAGGTGTGATGGTTCACACTAATATAAATTGTACCTTTTTGTGCTTGTTTGCCTGACGAAGACCTTTTGGGTCGAAACGTTGTTTCTTTTTTAATAAATCCTTGGGAGCAGTAGTGGCAGTGTGCAGATTCTTGTTTACTTTGAGTTAAATGCTTCATTTGATCGAGCACCTGCAAAAAGTTTGTTGGATGTGCGCATAATTCTTCTTTGAAGCTATACTGAGTAGCCCCACCTAAAATTACATTTCTTTGGTCCAAAATCCACATGTAACTGTATATTAAAGTCAAATGTTGACATCAAAATGTACCCTATTTACTTTCATAATACGTGTTCCTGGTCTTGAATTATTTATTGGTGCATGTAATTCCAAACATAAACACTTTTTACACTAATTTCCGATGAAATAAATTAAATCCCCCCTACTTTTTTTTCTCATTAACTATTGGTTGTGAATTCCATTTCATGTTGACTTTAAACACGTTCTGATTGGCTGTGATATCTGTGTATGCTTTTTGCATCTAGTTGTTATTGGTAGCTAAAACAAACAAAAAAATAAAATAAAAATTGTTTTTGGTAATTGAAAAAAAAAAAGCTGAAATAAGATAAAATATGAATATTAGATGAAAACCTTAAACATAAAAAATGAAAAGCACAAATGCTGCTTTGGCGACTATGAGAAATAAATACATTTGAGTACTAAAATTACTAAACCTAAAACAGTGATAAAAATAAATTAAGTTTTAGAATATAATGACAAAAAGCACATAACAAAATTACTAAAACTTAAACCATAATCAAAATGAAAACTTTTTTTAATTTTAATAAATAATATAATATAAATAATACTAGATATTAGAAATTATGTATATTGGAAATATTAGAAATGACATATATTGGAAATATTGTGTATTGTATAACACGAAATGTGGTGTAGTCATGTGCTTTAATGCATCAAATTCTAATAGGTAATTATTATGTATTACAAATGAGGTTACAATTATTAATTAGAACTCAGAACTGATTGTAAGGTGTTATAAATGATTAATAATTCATTTATAACACATTTATAATACATTATATTTAAAGCCTTCACAGAAAATGTTACCATTTGGAATAATCATTATTTACATATGTAGGATATCATATATACTTATTATATAAATATAAGATACTTGGGATATTATTATGAGCTACAATAAACATGAAAAATCACTACATGATTACTATTGAGCATATTTTGAACCTTTAAGCTAAGCCACTACACTGACATATTTTGGTATAAAGCTCTCATAAGCAATTCCAACTTAGATAAAGAAAATAACTCAAGATTTCTGACTTGCATGTAGGCAACTGAGCAGCAAATGGAGCTGCCAGACTCCCAGCAGTCACTGTTGGCTGATTACTGCCACCATGCTGTGATATTTTCTAAATTCTGCCCACTTCCCTGCATTCGTGCCTCCAGCCCAGCTGTGCTTAAAGCTGACGGTAGTGGAGTGCGGCACAACCCCACCTGATGCCTGCTTGACCAGACATGAAAGGCCGTAAACAGCTTCTGTTAATGATATATCAGTGAAAGCGTACAATGCCAAACAGGATTTTAGACATAGTTTTCTTTCAAGAGTGACTTTCAGTACATTGCAGACACTTTGAATGGAAACGGCTACAAATGGGAGTTTAGGGTACAGTTGTTTACAGTGTTCATAGGTCAGGATTCTTGTATCTCTCATTCTTTTAAAATCCTTTGTTTGCCGTGATTTCATCAAATATTTATTTCTGACTCTTCCGTTATTGAAATTTGAAGCCCTGACCTTGCAGAACCTTTGAGACTGAAACGGGAAGCTGCATTCACAAGTATTTAGTATGTTCTTGTAAGTACACTGCAAGATTAACAAATGTTTTAGTATTTTATTTATTTTTTTTATTTATTTTTTGTCCATGTTAATGCAGTTAACTAATGTTAATGAACAAAACCTTATTGTAAAGTGTTAACAATCATTTTAATAATGGATATTTGATGTGTGTGGCCCAATCAAAAGATTCATGTAGCACCAGAATTAAGTCTTTGAAGTCTACAAGTGGCCTTTTTGACGTGATTCAAATGTGTTAAGTTCTCACTCACACAATTATGCTTTCAAATATGCTATCACTCCAAAGAAAAAAAAAATTTACATTTCACTCCCATTTCCTGAGCCAAAACCTAGTATGGAGCGAGTTTAATTCAGCGCTTTATCTTCAAAGGCTCCAGCGTTGAAAAGGAAGTGTGTGGCTGTATCTGGACACTTGAGCATTACATTTGAAAGACTAATTTCATCAGCACTTACAACTTCCCTCAATTTGTCAGCTATAACCTTCTTTTTTTCTTGATGTGTCCATTCATAACACTACAGGAAGTCTAGAGGAACAGGAAGCGTTCAAAATTAGTATCACAGATCACTGACGACTAATTCCAGCTAACGGCTTCCAGCTCCCATGCCCATCTTCTCCAAATGACGGCTTACATCACTGAGAGTGAAAACAAACAGTGTTACTGATTTAGAAACTGTGGTTCGCTAAGTATGCGCATTAATCTGAATTGCTTCCAATGATGGTTTGGAATACACACTGAGGGAAGTGTTTGTGCCGTTCCAAGAATACACTCAGATGCGTCTTTTATTTTGGAGGAACAGGTGGAATAAACTAACCAACAGATTAAAGTCATTCCATGAAAGTTTCTTTTTTTTTTTTAAACCGAATGCAAATACTGCCGCTTTCTATTTAGGATGTAATCTGTAAATAAAGAATTAGAGAATGGCAAGCAAAATGGCAAAAACAGTTAAAGACTAGCTCAATAAAAGGAGTGCAAATGTGGTTCAATTCAGTTTAATCCCTGAGTAAACACAAGCTTCCCTCAGGGGTCGAAATCCACAGTTCCAACTTGCAAATTTCAAGCAAAGTACCAGTGCAGTGTCCCATTTGTCTTTCGCTATTCATGCAACATGAGCACTTATGAAATATGCACGAGATCTGAATAGCATCTCAATAAATAAATAATTGATATTATTCCCTAACTGGACAGGGGGAAAAAACTACTTTGTTATGTCTATTTACTTTGTGTCTTATTTCATTATCCAGTGCTATATTTTCATGTTTTACGATTTTCATTATAAGCTCAATTAACGTAATTTTATGCAATGCACTTGAAAGACAGCATGATAAATTGAGAAAGAAATTTTGGTTACACTTCGATGGTCCACTTTAGACATTCTACTTACTATAAGTAACTTTGCAACTACATGTCAACTAACTCTCATTAGTAGACTGTTAGTAGACTGTTAAGTTAGGCTTAGGTGTTCGGGTTGGGGTAAGTAGAATAATTTGACATGTAATTGCAAAGTTACTTATAGTCAGTAGAATGTTTGTTGGGGAACATCAAAATAAAGTGTTAGCAGATATTAAGCAGACAGTTTGCCAATACTCATGACTGCTAGTTGACATGTAGGTGCAAAGTTTCCTATAGTTAGTAGAATGTCTAAAGTGGACCATCAAAATAAAGTGTTACCGAAATTGTATAATCTGTTCACGTATCTGTGCACTCTTAATAATAAAGGTTCCAAAATAAAGGCCTCGTCTCTCGGTTATCACACGCTGTAAAAAAATATTGTTAGTTTAACTTAAAAAAGTAAGTTACCTGGTTGCCTTAAAAATTTTGAGTTCATTACAAATAAAAATTTAAGTTAATACAACAAAATGTATTCATAATGTATTTATTTGGTTGAATAAATAGGAACTAAAAATAGTATGTCATCTGAATCACATTAATTATCTAAGTTGATTTGACAAAAGATAAAAAGTTGAGATAAATCATGAAAATAATTTTTTACAGTGCAGTGATGCCATTGAAGAGCCATTTTTGGTTCCCCAAAGAACCTTTCAGTGAATATTTCTCAAAAAGAACCATTTTTTCTTAGTGTGAAGAATATTTTAATAATCTAAAGAAACTTTTTTCCACTATAAAGAACCTTTTATGCAATTGAAAGGTTCCATGGATGATAAAGGTTCTTCATGGAACCGTAGATGCCAATAAAGAATTTTTATTTTTAACTCTTTCCCCGCCATTGACAGAATTTTCCGGCTTTCCGTGTTTTCACTGTTATACGATAGGGGGCGCTATTACGCATCTTCTGAAAGAGTACTGAATCTCCTGATCAAAACACAGAAAAAAAAGAAGCAGAAACAAGCGATAGCATATGTAAGCAGATTAATTTTTAAATTAACGTGATCATTAACATTAAACAGCATATAAATCAAAACTGCCTAATGTTACTGAATGAAACGTCGACCCAGGACGAGGTAAAGGACTGTAAAGCTTTGGGGGTGCTAATGGACTCGATCTACTCCATCTGTGTTTTGATCATCCTTCTGAATCCGATCCAGATGTAGTCTTTGACAAAAATGAGATTTTATCAACTTTTTGCTCAAAATGTTGCTTTTTTTATGAAAAATTCCAGTGTTGATAAAAAAAAGAATACATTAAGCTAGAATAAAACCGATTTGGCTGGCAACTTTTTTACAAAATGCTGGCGGGGAAAGAGTTAAGTGTGTAGCTATATGGCATAGCTAAAAGCAAAGAGTGTTTTTTAAATATATATTCCAGTACAAATCAATCTAGAAATCAATCTATGATTTTACGTGCATTATTAATTGCACTAAATTCATATGAATGGAAATACTGACATTATTAACTCACTCTGACTGTCGTTCCAAACCTATATGACAATAACCTGTATTTTTATCTGTGGAACATAAAAGAAGATGTTTTGAAAAATATCTCAGATTTGGAAGCAAATGATGACAGAATTTTCATTTTGCGGGGAACTATCCCTTTAAATGAACAGTGTTGCCAGTTACCAGTAAGGGGCCATTCACACAGAGCGCGTTTTTCCATTCCAATGCGCTTCTTTTCCGGACATGTATAACCATTGCGCTCGTGTCTTGCATCTTTTGCAGCGTCTCGTGCATGACACGCCGTTCTAAAAAGTTCATCTCAAAATCAGTTCTTGCTTCTCAAGACCTTGTGGTTTTTCCCCATTCCACTGCCCGCGTCTCTCGCGTTTTTCAAAGCAAAAACGAGTTCTGTGTGAACCAGCCCTAACAGTTACCAGTATTTTGTTATTCCTCATGCCTCAATAAAGCCTGTGCTTGATAATTCTCTGAATATAACATCATCTCTTGATCTATTAATTGCATGTGATTGCTCTAGCTTTCAAGTTCTCTCTGGCATTGAAAGCTACACAATAGCACCTTCCTCATCTGTTGAGCTATATCATTGGGGACATTATAAATTCATCCCATTTCTAAAAGGTGCTCAAAGCAGCAGTGCTCAGATCTTCCGCTCATTGTGTATTATCTACAGTATTTTCATCTTAGCATCAAAGATGGCTGTAGAAAACAGCTTAGCCTATACAGTGAGCAGAGGGGAGCCCCGGAGGTATGGGAGATTTGAACATTCTTGAGAGATTACATAAGGGAGGGCATGGTGACCCCTTTCTCCCTTCAGTATCCTGTCCCATTTAACTATAGCACCCTGTCCTGACTTAAGGCTTTTGGTATGGAAATCATGGCTTTAAGGGATGTGGATTCTTTTATCAGGGCCTGAAATTCTTGGGCTTTTAACTTGCCGTTGTGTATCCAAGGACAATTCATGGGGATGAATAAATGGGGATGAAAAAGATGAAAATGTTTTTTCATCTTTAAGATCAATAGTTCTCAACTGGTGGGACGCAACCCAAAAAATGAGTCACAGATCTGTTCTGATCAGGTGAAAAAAAAAAAAAATGCTAAAGCTACAAATAAAAGGCAACTAATGATAAAAAATGGGCAAAAATGAAGAGGAAACTATGGAAGCCTGTTTTTACCTCAGAGTAGAAAATAAAAAGGTGAGGTAAACTGTGTCTAAAGTTTAAAATGAAAAGTCATAATGAGAGATAATGTGAGAAATCAAACCATATAAAGTCACATAGCAAGATTTAAATTCACTGCAACATATACTGTGAGATATAGTCAAATAGCGAGATTTAAAGTCACATTGTGATATTTAAAGTTGCAATTGTGAGAAATAGTAACATTGTGAGAAACAAAGTCACAATTGCCAGATATAATATCATGCAACAAAATAACGTGAGAAAGTCGCACTTGTGAAAAATAGTCATATTTTGAGATATAAAATCACATTGTAAGATATAAAGTCATATCCTGAAATACAAAGTCACAGGTGAGTTTTAAATTCGCATTGTAATATATAAATTCGCAACTGTGAGATACAGACACACTACGAGATATTTACATTGTGAGATATCAAATCACTGTTGCCAGATATACTCACACTTCAGCATATAAAATCATGCAGTGAGATAAAGTAACAATTGTGAAAAAGTCACATTTTGAGATATAAAATCACATTACAAGATGTAGTCACATCATGAAATACAAAGTTGCATGTGAGATATAAAGTCAGTGTGAGAGTTAGTCACATTTTGAGATATAAAATCACATTACGAGATATAAAGTCACACTATGAGATATCACATTGTGAAATATAGTCACAATTGACAGATATAAAGTCTCACTGCAACACAAAATCACACTGTGAGACATGAAGTCACAATTGTGAGAAATATTCACATTACGAGGTAAAATACAAAGTCGCAAGAGAGATATGAAGTCATACTGCAAGATTTCAAGTCAAACTTTTAGATATAGTCACAATTGTGAGGGAAGCAAAGTCCAATTTTGAGATATAACAATGTGATCTCAGGAGTATTCATATGTAGGCCTATTTTTACATAAAGTGTGGTTCTACCAACGCATCTCACGACCAATTTGTACGTAATTTGTACGATTTGTCTAAACCGCAGTGATGGGTAGATATAGGGGCGGGGTTAGGTTAGGTTATTCGTACGAAATCATACGAATTGGGCAACTCGTCAAATGCGTACGATTTAGCAAAATTCGTACGAACGAGGTCGTACAAATTTATACGAATCAGCCACCTCGTAAAATACGTACGAATTGCTGTGAGATCAAGTTGGTTCTTCCACATGTACATTTACTTGCGCTTGCATAGACACTGAAACGTACAATATTGATGTATTGACAGAATCTAAAACAAATTATTTTCGTATGCGTACAAATCAAACGAAGTACTGAAAAAATTAATATTCTGATTCTATTGTATTCAATTGTCATATCAATGTCATTGTTTTCAATTGCATTTATTAAACGCAGTTTATATGCTAGTGGCTGACAACAGAACCATAAAACACACCAAACACACAATATAAAATCACAAAAGTAATCAAGTTTATTCTTTTTACTGTAATCCAAATCTTTAGAATCCATTCATTTGTTAAGAACAGACAAAATTCAAGATTTCTTTGCCGATCTTCTTCTCCATCCTCACGTCAAATCCCGCACTGTACACATTTTACAGTAGTGATATCAAACGCAGACTGATCACAGATTGCAACATGCCAGCTATTAATAACTTAAATTCTGCTCTGTAACTAATACAAAACTATTATACAACGCCAGAGAGGACTGCAACTGCAACACATCGTCATTTGGACTACTTTTGGTACATTTTTGCAATAAATAAAATTGTGATTACACTTGTCTGTCTGTTATGTTTTTCTTTTTATGAAATGGTTATGTGTAGGTTTAAAGGTAGGAGTGGGATTAGCAACTATTTATTTTTTTAATTCTATATTGTTACTAAAAGTGTCATTATAGGCCTACACATTTATGTCCATTATGTTTTATATATTCTTTTTATATTTACTATAAAATGGTTATGTTTGGGTTTGGGGGTAGGGTTAAGGGATCTAAAATGTATCTATAAAATGGCAAAAGTGCAACTATATAAATATCTATATGATATAAAATAATCATTTTACGTTTCCTTAGCTGTAAATACGTAATAATGTTCACGTTTTAGATGTTGTCAATACGTCCAAATTGTACATTTCAGCATCTATCCAAACGTACAAAAATGGGTTGCATTTTATTTTAAAGTACGTGCACTTACTTGTACTTACAGTGTACTTACCTAAGAAAGTGTTATGGTTAGGTTTAGGGGTAGGTTCAGGGTTAGTACCTAGTTATAACCCAGTTATTGTAATAACTATAATAAGTACATAGTATGTACATGGGGAACAGGATTGTACAATAAAGTGCTACCCCAAAATGTACATTTGTACCTGTAAATGTTACATTCTAATACCTACATATAAACAATGAGACCAGGATTGATATAGTTTTTTTTTTTTACTCTGAGGTGTAAATGGGTTTTCATAGAAAATGCTTTCTATGTCTTTTGTTGTAATTAGAAAACAAAATGGTCAATATGCAGTGTTAATAATTTTGTACAATTATTGGTTGCCACTTGATTTCCATTGAATAAATCGGTGTCCTGAGGAAAAACCACTTAAGAACTACTTCTTTAGGCAAACACAAATCACATACACATGCACAGGACCATTAGCATACTTAAGGCTACAGTAGATAAGGAAACTATCATTCGAGCGTATAGCACCGTATACTCCTCCTCACCCTCCCATCAGGGAACATAAACACGCCAGGCAGCCCAGTTGGAGAGCGTGTCTACTGTTGTGGAGAGAAAAACCAATTATGTGCCACTTCCAAAATTCACGTTTGACTTTCTACTGACGGGATAAAAGAAGCTGGCAGCGCAAGTTCTGTCACTCAAGCTAATGAGAGCTATTCCCTCAGTCTCCCTTCTGCGGGATCACTACTGCTGACCAACAGGTTTAATAGATAATTGTCCACGGTTCTAGACCCCCTTTGATGCCCAACCAACAGCGGTGCAATTAATATCAAAGGTAGTGGAAACACCTTAGCGCTTATCACAAAGAACTGACTGTGAAACTACAGGAATTCATTCAGCATGCCTGTGTTGAGTGCGTGAACCATTTTATGCGTTTTAAGAGGGACTCATGCAAAGCAGTTGCTAATGAGATGTGTTTCTTTATGGGTTGAATGTCAATAAAAGAGACAGGCCGTCTTCGAAAAATACATACGCGTAAACAAATAACCTGAAGAGGCACTGGAGGCAGTGCTTCGTCAAAAAAATTGGGATAAGAAAACAAAAATATTACAAAAGTAGTGTGTACTTCACTCATTTTCTCATAACACTGTCAAACACTGATCACTGGGTTTTCAATGAGGTGGCATGGTGTGAATAAGGGGGTTAAAGGGTTAGTTCACCCACAAATGAAAATTAGCCCATGATTTACTCACCCTCAAGTCATCCTAGGTGTATATGACATTCTTCTTTCAGACGAATACAGTCAGAGTTATATTAAAAAATGTCCTGGCTCTTCCAAGCTTTATAATGGCAGTGAATGGCTTATTCGTTTTTGAAGTCCATAAAAGTGCATCTATCCATCATATAACTGCTCCACACGGCTCCGGGGGGTTAATAAAGGCCTTCTGAAGTAAAGTGGCACATTTGTGTAAGAAAAATATCCGTATTTAAAACTTTATAGACTAAAATAACTAACTTCCGGTGGAAAGCCGTACGCAAGTCGACTTACGCAAAAGAATAACCCCTGACGCGATGTATAGGAGCGTCGCAAGCTTTGACGCCTCTCGCGGATAGTGCTGGGCAACAAACTCAAGCCCCTCTTCTCTTATATCGAAATCATCCGGCATTTCTCTTTAAAAATTCTCGTTTTAGACTTCTAATTCTAATATGCATGCGTCAAGGGTTCAAGGGTTACTCTTTCGCCGTAAAGAGATGCGTACGGCGATCCGCCGGAAGTTAGTTATAAAGTTTTAAATATGGATATTTTTCTTACACAAACGCGCCACTTCACTTCAGAAGGCCTTTATTAACCCCCCCCCCGAGGCTTGTGGAGCAGTTATATGATGGACAGAAGCACTTTTATGGACTTAGGATACACCTAGGATGACTTTAGGGTGAGTAAATCATGGGCTAATTTTCATTTTTGGGTGAACTAACCCTTTAACAGTGAAATACAGGGGAAAAGTCACATGATTGTGCCTCGATGTTGCTGTCACTGGCTGTTTGTCCAGTCAGTGGGATCATATTCTCAACTGGTTTGCAAAGAAGCCTCGTCAAACAAGTGGAACCGGTCCGATTAGATACTAAATTAACAACTTTTGTCAGAACATTTTGGTCTTTGGTCAGATACAGAAATCAACTAAAAGCTTGTAAGGGAGACAATAAAATGTTAGTCTAAAAGTAATAAATAAATAATAAAAAAATGTACTAGCAATTTCTGAGTGAAAAATAATCTATAATAACTATAATATAATATAATTAGATTAGTAACTAAGTGTATTATTGTCATGTATAGTTTTGGTTTTTGGTTCATGTTTCATGTCTTTTATTTTGGAGTTTAGTCACCATCTTGTTTTCCCTTTGTCATGTTTCTGGTTTTGTCATGTGATCCTGCCATGTGCTCCCTTGTCATGTGTTCTGTGTTATCATGTTCTCATTGGTTTATTGTCTTGATTGTGCACAGGTGTCCCTTGTCTTATCATTAGTAGTCTGTGTATTTAAGCCCTCATGTTTGCCATGTGTCTTGGTCCAGTATTGTCCGTGTAATCACTGTTGGTGAGTGTTTTGAGTATGTCTCTTTCCATATCTCGCACACACATGCACAAACGCACAAACGCGCACACGCGCACACGCGCACACACGCACACACGCACACACGCACACACGCACACACGCACACACGCACACACGCACAGTGCCCCAGACAGATGTTCCCTATGCTGTGCAGTCTCAGATCATAAGACACTAGTCCTTAGGGGGCTGTGACACTGAATAAGGCGTGCAAATACACAGACCTTTATCCATCGACATCTCATGGATGCCCCGGCTGATCTGAGAATCAATATAGGCGGCAGAGTTGGAGCCAAGGTGCATTTTTCAATCTCTATGCTCTGAGCATCAAGAAACAGCTTACAGCGCCCCAAGGAAAAATAACCTTAGAGCTGAACAAACTACTTAATCATAGTGTTCAAGCTGTCAGAGGTGAATTTTAATGTCTAATGCACTATAACGCAATAGGAGAGACATGCAAGGATGACTGAAGAGGTATAATTCTGCCATTGGCTCATGCATCCGTTTGAATCATTGACATGCAAGCATTTGATGAATCTGTAATATAGGTAACACTGTAAAATCTCGGTTATGAGTTATTCATGGTTTTCCTTTTATTATTAATGATCAAATCGATTTCTTAACCCAAGGCTTACATTGAATCCTATAGGAAAGAAACATCTGAAGTGAAATCTCTTTAATATCTAATTTTTTCTCCTGGATATTAAATTAATGAAGAGCAAAGAGAGGCTTAAGTGTCCTGCTTATCTCCTGCGTGTCATTTTATTTATGTATGTATGTATGTATGTATATATGCATGCATGTGCTGCATGCCAAAAACAGGCAGTTATGACACCAAAATTTTAGATACATGTGAAAATTCACGATCCTCTATTCCAATTTCAATACCACAACTATTAGCTTAACTAATATAAATTTAATAGCCTACATTTGTAAAGACATGTAAACAATCAGTAATGAAATAAGAACAAACAAGCACAAATAATTACAATACAACAAAGATACTAATGAAATTAAAGCTGCAAGCAGCGATGAAAGGGCCCTCGCACCCGGGACTACCGCCACCCGGTGGCCTCAGGAAAACAGTGAATAGTGGGCGACATGCATTTAAGCGGGTAAATATAGGAGAAATATGGCAAAGTCTCTTCAATGTGCCACACTTCCTACTGCCAGAAGGTGGCGCTTTGACTATAACTGAATATTGCCATGCAGATGTCTTCAGGTCAGGATTATTATCAAACATGTGAAGTTTGGGGCAGATCGGACATTGTATGTATGAGTTACAACAACTTCCTGTTTCGTGGCGTAAATCGCATACATTAGCACTTAGCCAAGTGTTGCGTGATTGAATGTGTTTCTAGCATGTTTGGGACTTGATGGCATATTTTAATGTGTTTCTGGGAGTTAATCACAGTGTAAAGCATGCCATTTCCTGTTGCCAGCAGGTGGCGCTATGACTAACTGAATATTGGCTTGTAGATGTGTTCAGGCCAGGACTCTAATAAAACGTGAAGTTTGGGGCAGATCGGACATTATATGCCCGAGTTACAACAACTTCCTGTTTCATGGCGAAACATCGAACTTTGTGAGGCCGCCACAGACACGCTCTTCAGCAAAAACTCAAGATCTTCGCAATTTAACATCACAAAGGCCTTTAGATTAGACTGTGCAAATATGATGTTGATCTGATTAAATCTCTAGGAGGAGTTCGTTAATGTACAACATCTGGAAATGGCAAAAATTGCAAAAATTTTGCAGAGAAAATTCAAAATATCTGACTTCCTGTTGGGTTTTCAGATTTTGCTCCCAGGGACTTTTTTGTAGGTATTGGGCTGTTACATGTGTCTACTGAATTTCATACTTATGCGTGAAACGTAGCGCAAACAGCGCTTAATTGAAATTTTGTAGGTGGCGCTATCGAGCCATTTTGCCACACCTAATTCTGAAACCCATATCAGGTGTAAATTTTCACCACTTCTGACACGTGTGCAAAGTTTTGTGAGTTTTCGAGTATGTTTAGGCCCTCAAAAAGGCAATTCATTTCAGAGAAGAAGAATGATAGGCTGAGCAATTACAATAGGGTCCTCACACCATCGGTGCTCGGGCCCTAATAAACAGTGCCTTTCAGGCAGGTCTAATAGTTTCAGGTACAGAAATTTAATAAAGTAGACTAATCAAATAAATAACACTGCATAGTCTTCATATCCTTTTGAAGTTCAAGAGCAGTGAGTGATTTTTTTTCTTTGTCCTTTGTTATTTAACATTAAAAAACGCAGACAGTAGCAGGATTATTAGGAGGATGATGTCACTTTAAGACCGAATGTACACACGGATCATGCGTTTTGTGTTCGCGTTCACTTAAGACATAGCCGACTATGTTTACTAGGATACTCACCGAGACGGGCATTTTTTGACATCATTTTGAGTGAATTTATCCATTCAAGTGTGAAAGAGGTGTGAAAGAGAGCTCAACTTTGCACGCTAAGACACGGCTTTCAGGGCTGCGCTTCAGATGTTTAAACTTCCCACACAGCGTGTGAGTAACGAATTAACTTTAGCGTGTTCCAGTGCTTGAATATTTACATTAGAAAGGCTGAAACTTTTGTGATGATGCAGCACTGACTTGTCAGATGTACAGAGCGTTGTTCATGTTTGTTCACGTTCATTTTGTCAAAACATTGCATTGTTAGAATTCAAATAATTGTTACTGGCCAACTGGCAACTGACACAGTTTCATATACCCGCCAAGACCGATTTTTACTCGCATTTGGCGTTTGTTAATTTTAGGCCCTGCATGTATGTGTGTATGTGTGTACACCGATCAGGCATAACATTATGACCTAATATTCCTAATATTGTGTTGTCCCCCTTTTGCTGCCAAAACAGCCCTGATCCGTCGAGGCATGAACTCCACTAGACCCCTGAAGGTGTGCTGTGGTATCTGGCACCAAGATGTTAGCAGCAGATCCCTTTAAGTCCTGTAAGGTGCAAGGTGAGGCCTCCATGGATTGGACTTGTTTGTTCAGCACATCCCACAGATGCTCGTTTGGACTGAGATCTGGGGAATTCGTAGGCCAAGTCAACACCTCAAACTTTTTGTTGTGCTTCTCAAACCATTCCTGAACCATTTTCCTGCTGAAAGAGGCCACAGCCACCAGGGAATACCGTTTCCATGAAAGGGTATACATGGTCTGCAACAATGCTTAGGTAGGTGGTAAGTGTCAAAGTAACATCCACATGGATGGCAGGACCCACGGTACTTTCGGCGGTGGACAGGGGTCAGCATGGGCACCCTGACTGGTCTGCGGCTATGCAGCCCCATACGCAACAAACTGCGATGCACTGTGTATTCTGACACCTTTCTATCAGAACCAGCATTAACTTCTTGAGCAATTTGAGCTACAGTAGCTCGTCTGTTTGATCGGACTACACAGGCCAGCCTTTGCTCCCCACGTGCATCAATGAGCCTTGGCCGCCCATGACCCTGTTGCCGGTTCACCACTGATCCTTCCTTGGACCACTTTTGATAGATACTGACCACTGCAGACCGGGAACACCCCACAAGAGCTGCAGTTTTGGAAATGCTCTGACCCAGTCGTCTAGCCATCACAATATGACCCTTGTCAAACTCGCTCAAATCCTTACTCTTGCCCATTTTTACTGCTTCTAACACATCAATTTTGAGGACAAAATGTTCACTTGCTGCCTAATATATCCCACCCACTAATAGGTGCCGTGATGAAGAGATAATCAGTGTTATTCACTTCACCTGTCAGTGGTGCCTGATTGGTGTATGTATGCATTGGTGTATGTATTTGTATGTGTGTGTATATATATATATATATATATATATATATATATATATATATATATGTGTATGTATGTGTGTATGCATGTGTGTATGCATGTGTGTGTACAGTATGTTTGTATGTATGCATGTATGTATTTTGGCACACATTTTCTGCACTTATGATATGGACAAAGTATTTTCAAAGAAGTTTCATGGTCATGATAACATGGTGGTCTCTTTAATAGAGGGGAAAGGTACAAGGAGAGAATGTTTGTGGCGTGGGAATAATGGTTTTGGGTGCAAATGTATTAAACCCAGCACTGAGGAAGAACAGCTCGAGAGGTAGACCCATCAGCACTTACTCGTGTGTATATAGCAATGTGTGTCCATTTGCACACTAGTGCCATCACCATCCTGATGATAGATAATGATGCACAATATCACTTGTCTCTGAAATAATCAGAAGTCCAGCATCTCTGATGACAGGGCTGCAATGGGGCAATTACAGCCAGTGATATGAGCCTCTGTTGGCCAGAGCCTGGAGTGTCACATGCATGTAAGAATGTGTGTAAGACAACATAATCCATCTACACTGAGAGCGAGTGACATGATAGAACTAAAACAGACCTGTGATGATCAACAAAGCTGTCTACATTTGCTCGCTTGCAGTGTAGTTACACTAAATACATTAGAGAAAAACTAGGTTACACTTTGTTTTAAGGTGCTGTTGTTACAGTGTAATTACACAAATAAGTCCTGAGTAATATTAATTAACATGTACTTACTAAAGGGTTATGGATAGGGTTATGGTTTGTTTAGGGTTAGTAAATTGTAATTATGCATCATTTACTCTACCACGTGTAACTATGTCACCTTAAAATAAAGTTACCAAAAACTGACAGAATACTGGACCGAAAAATAGTGTTTAAAGATATGAAGGTACAGTGAATTGGATTTCAGATAGCACACACTTGCAAGATAGACATTAGCAAATTTTGGAATTTGATTTTGAACCCATTGCAAAATATAAGTATGGAAATCTTGCACAGATACCTATTGACTAGATTTCGCCAGTGAAAATTCATTGAACAATGATAAATGTGACCACACCTTTAGATTCTCAATGGTCTGTCCAACCGAAATATATTACAATGTGCATGGCGATTTTGATGTGATTTGTACAAAAACGTAAGCAAAAAAAAAAAAAAAAAAATTAAAAGCATGCATGAAGGTCCACCCCTAAATCTAACCATCACTAGGTATAAGCAGATCATATGAAAGCATACAAAAGAGATCATACTAATTCATACAAATTAGCTAAAAATTCATCAATGCAAAAAAATAGTTAACAATTGCCATGAGATTGTGTTGTCTGTCAGAGTGTTACAGCAAATAAATAATAATCTCAATTTTTAGTGAAAATAAATGACTTTTGGTTGCTTTAAAATTAAGGTTATCGAGTATTTAGTCAGACCATGGTATAACATTTAATATATAACTGTTTAAAAAAAAAAATAATAATGTTTTGTTTTCTCTGTGTTCTGTTCCTGTTTGCCTTTGTTCCCTTTACTAGTTTGTCTCCATGGTTTTTGATTGAGTTTGTATGTGTTCCTGGTTACTTTAATTATCCTTGTATGTATTTAAAGGGTTAGTTCACCCAAAAATGAAAATTCTGTCATTAATTACTTACCCTTATGTTGTTCCAAACCCGTAATGACATCTGAGAGCTTTCTGTCCCTCCATTGACAGTCTACACAACTACCACTTTCAAGCCCCAGAAAGGTAGTAAAGACATCATTAAAGTAATCCATGTGACTCCAGTGCTTTAACCTAAGTTTTATAAAGCAATGGGAAAAAAATTAAAGCTTCACAAAACATTCATCCATGTTTCTTTATCGCTCTAATGTGTCAATAGCTCCTGCCCACTAAAAGCTACACGGATATGCATACACGATATATAAACAATATAGAAAAAGATAAGTCAATTCCATGATGTATATCGTCATATCACCCAGTCCTAACAAGCAGTAATGCTTAAACACATTTCAATAGCTAGTTGATAAAACCAACAACCAATTAACAATCAAGACTTATCTATCAAGATGCTATTTTCCCCTCGCCAGTGCTCTTTTATTCCTTCATTCTTTTATCCTGCCATTGACGGAAATTTCCGGCTTTCTGTGATTTCACTGTTATACGGTAGGGGGCGCTATTACGCATCTTCTGAAAGAGTACAGAATCTCCTGATCAAAACACAGGCGAAGAAGATGCAGAAACAAGCGATATCATATGTAACATATGCATATGTAAAATAACGCGATCATCAACATTAAACATCATATAAATCAAAACTGCCTAATGTTACTGAATGAAATGTCGACCCAGAACGAGGTATAGGACTGAAGCTTTGGGGGTATTGATGGACTCGATCTACTCCATCTATGTTTTGATCATCAGTCTGAATCCGTTCTTAATGTAGTCCTTGACAAAAATTTGATTTTCACAGCTTTTTGCTCAAATTTTTTTTTAATGAAACTTACTCACATTCAAGTGTTGATAAAAAAATAATGCATTAACCGTTTTTTTTGTTTGTTTGTTTGTTTAAAAGCATATTCCATGTTCAGATATTCATACAAATAATATTCTGGGGGACATGAAAATTTTGTTAAAATTATCAGAAATGCTGGCAGTGGCTGGCAACTTAAAAAAAAAAAAAATGCTGGCGGCATAACTGTCAACATTTGGCTATCAAAATCTGGGATACCTCTGAGCCAGGGTTTGGGGGGAGAGTATGGGTGGTGGTGGTGCTGGATGGTAGAGGCAGGCTAAATGCACATAAATAAATAGGCAGAGTTTCCCGGGAGAAATAACATAATTATTAATAAAAAGAAACATGAATAAGTCACGTTATTATGATATTGTGATGTGACATTTTCCCCACCATGTCCGTGTGGGCATTGTCGATATGGCTTCAAGATATGAAATTAAATTCTTCCATCCAGCTGTTAAATGTTACATGTATATTTATTTTTTTCTCCAGAGCACCACCTGAATATTCTCTCATTTCTATGCTTGATTCTACTTCCCGTGTCTACTACCTGTGCACATATCAACAGCGCAACTGGGTTGTAGGTTGCCAGGTTGGGGACACAAATGGGTTGAAATTTGTATAATGTGCCAATTGTATGAGTAGGATACGCTTCACACAAGATCTGGCAACTGGACAACCTTGGAATAATATATTGATGTGATTATTCATAGAACAGGGTTTGGGCCATACAAATTACAGGAGTTTCCCAAGAGAAATAACAAAACGGGAGGGGGCGGGAGATGGGTGTTAAATACGGGAGACTCCCGGGAAAAACGGGAGTGTTGACAGGTATGGCTGGCACGGAAAGAGTAAACTGAAGGCAATTCTAAATGAGGTTCTGTTTGAACCTTAATCAACAAGTAAAATCGACCATGACATCCTCACCTAATCTTATTCCTTATTAATGCAGAAAATTCCCAATGCTACAGCTGCAGCTCATGTGCATGAAAGTTGGGGTTTGGGGGCCTGAACTAGTTGATACAGGAAATCAGCAGCCTAATAAAGAGGTTGACTGGCACAAAATGCAAAAATACTAAACTTAAATGTATTTAAATAGAAAATATATAAAAAAATATTTCAAAGGCTTTAAAATACAAAATAGTATTTTTTATTTCAAAGACATATTTTAAATACATGTATCTGAAATACTGCCCATCCCTGTCCAAGAGATGCATAAATGCCCGCAGGAGGAGTGGTGCAGATGGGGGCTGGCTGGCGCGGAGCACGGGACTTTCATGAAAGATGGCTGAATACCCCTTTTTCTCCCCTTAATATCCTTTACCATGCTAATGGTACTGCAATGCCAGTGCTATTGATTAATCTAAGTGCGGGCTGGAGGATGAGAGACTCTTTTGGCAGATGCACAAAAGGCCATTAAACACAGGGCAGCCGGAGGGGAGACGGGGAATGCAGCGTGTCAGGGAAGGGGAGAGAGAAATCAAGGGGTGAATGAATGAAAGAAAGAAGGGAATTGTGGGGAAATAAGCACATGGTAAGCGAGACAACGATATGGGCTGTTCTTTCTGCGTAAGACTGAATTTGACAATCCTCAAGAGGATTGAAACTGTTGTGAAGAGAGAGTTCACACCCAAAATGAAAATTCTGTCATCATTTATTCACCCTCATGTTGTTTCAATCCCCTATGACTTTCTTTCTTGAGTGGAACACAACAGAAATTCTCAAGACTATGACGTGGAATGTGGAATGAAGCTTCAAAAAGGTCACACAAGAAACATAAAAGTGTCATTAATGTAGTCCATCCGACTTGTGCGCTACATTCCAAGTTTCAAGTCACGCAAAAGATTTTTGTCAAAAAAGACCAGAAGCTGTTATTCATTGATAATCTCGCTCTCCAGCGGGCTGTTAACTGTTGCGAACAGATCATTGAGTCAGTGAATTGAACAGATCAGTCTAATTCATAAATGAATCAAATGAATTCATCGATTAATTTAAAATATGTGATTTAAAATGACGACTTACATTATAGTGCACACGTTGTAGCATGTTATAATACATTTATGGTGCTTTTGCATTCTTTTTGAATTATGTTCGCATTATTGTAATACACTAATGAAAATCATTCTGTCTGGATATAATTTAATTACTTTATTAAATATGTATAAAAGCAAAATAAATTAAGGCAGTGCAACAAATATTACAATGATGTATAAATACTTGAGTCATGAGTCAATATGTTTTTTTTTTTTTTTTTTTTTTTTTTAAGAAATTAATACTTTTATTTAGCAATGGCCCAATAAATAATAAAGATAATAAAATCTATTTTAAATAAATGCTGTTCTTTTGAATCAAAAAAATATATCACAGGTTCCACAAAAATATTAAACAGCACTGTTTTCAACATTGATAATAATAATAAATGTTTCTTGAGCATCAAAACGTCATATTAGAATGATTTCTGAAGGGTCGTGTGACACTGAAGACTGGAGTAATGACCCTGAAAATTCAGCTTTGATCACAGGAATAAATTATATTTTACAATATATTCACATAGAAAACAGTTATTTTAAATTGTAATAATATTTCACAGTATTACTGTTTTTTTTTAACTGTATTTTTGATCACAGTACATAAATATAGCCTTGGTTAGAAACTTGCCAACTTCAAACCTTTGAACGGTAGTATAAATATACTGTACTTAAATAATATATCAATTACTTTTTACAGTAATGAGAAATGTGCTTAATTGCAATGAATATATATATATTTCTTACTGTCGTCTTTTGATTCTGCTGTGAAAACTGACCCCGGACAGGTTTCATGAGATTCATATCTTGTTTATGTTCAGTAGTGTAATATTCTCAATTAACTCAAATATGAAAGGTGGTGGAATGGTTCGCAACTGAAGAACACATTAAACTGTGATTCAAACAGCATACAAAAATCAGTTTCAAGTGAGATGAGCAAAATGACAAAAAATCAGACAACAGAAATGCTAATACAAGGAAATATTGTCATGCACTCAGCAGAAGCCAATGTATTTGTTGGCATGAAGTAAACCTCAGTGGATGTGTGTCTTCTATGGCAGAGGGAACGTACTCCAGCATGATAAACCCTGAATTCTGAAGATATCTATAAATAAGAAGGGGTATGAAAGCTGTGGCCGACGGGACCGTGAAAAGGGACAGGTCAGGATAGCGTTCCATCTGCTGTCGCCTCGACAAACAAAACGCCAGCCCCTGCGGCCACACCACAATGTGACTGAGCATATATTTATAAGACTTATACATCTCAGAGTCTCCCACTGCCCCCAAACATACACACTTTATATATATATATATATATATATATATATGATCTTTTTTCCCTCCACACTGCTGCTTAATTTGCAGGAAGCCGCCCATGTGCTATTAGGTCCTGAGGTCTCGGCTAGGTGTTTTTGAAGTTTATAATGGCTCACACACATACATACGCACACCCGAACATGCAAGACAACAAAGCAGCCATCTCATTTTCCCCTGAGTAAAGCCGTGACTCACTGGAGTTTGACATCTCCAGCTGTGGAGTGATATCATAACTGTGACTGCTAACTGACATCACACGCTAATGGCTAATGGGTCCTATGAAACACGGTCTAGTAGTCAATAAATCAGCATAAGTGCACTGTTATTTGAACCTGTCTCTCCATTAAAAAAAAAGAACAACAAAAGAAAAAAAAGAACAAAGCAATTATTGCACCACTCTGTTGTGTATGCTTGCAGTTTCTTCGTGAAATAAGATATGAAAGAAAATCGTTTTGCAATTTATTCGTAAATGTAAGCTAAAATAATTCTTTTGAAAATAAACAGGAAGCTGTAGAGAGGAGAATGCTGTGTTATTCGCACCATTCAAGGACACATGTATATTGCAGTGTGAAAGCAAATAATGTTTTGTTTACAAGAACCCAGAGCTGGGTTTGCTAAAGTTTGCAAGGACTATGGCATCAAATCTTTAAAAGATATTCTAGATTTTTGTTTAGTAACAAGCAAGATTTTGTTTGTCCATAAAATAATAGTTAATTATTAATTATGAATGGACATAAATGCTAGTCTACAGTAGGTACACTACCGTTCAAAAATTTGGGGTTGTTAAGATGTTTTTGAAAGTCTCTCATGCTCACTAAGGCTGCATTTATTTGATCAAAAACAGTAATATTGTGAAATAATATTGCAATTCAAAATAACTGTTTTCTATGTGAATATACAGTATTTTAAACTGTAATTTATTCCTGTGATTAAAGCTGAACTTTCAGCATCATTACTCCAGTCTTTAGTGTCACATGTTCCTTCAGAAATCATTCTAATATGCTGATTTGATGCTCAAGAAACATTTATTATTATTATTATTATTATTATTATTATTATTATCATCATCATCAGTGTTGAAAACAGTTGTGCTGCTTCATATTTACTTTTGTGGAAACTGTGATAGAAAGTTCAAAAGAACATTACTCTCAAAAACATGGTTAAAACCACTCACACGAGATGAAGACTAAAGTTATATCAGTTACCTAATAAATGCTTATTTTTTATTCTATTTAGAGCTATTAAGATCTCTTAACCCCCCAGTTCAATAAAGAGTAACCAAAACACTTTTGTGTAATTCTACATCCATGCCAATAGGAGTCAGTATAAATAAATACTCAGGTTTTTTTTTTTTTTTTTTTTTTATACATTCCTTTAGACTACACAAGGACATTTTAAATGGCCGCCATGGAAAAAGGTTTTTAAAACCAGATGATCTAGTTATGGCATCTTCTAGCATAAGCTAACAAGGCTATGTTAACCAGCAAAAACTTGACACCTTGGTGTGCGACACTTGGCTAGAATAAATTATGATGTGGGCCACATTTGTGACCCTGGACCACAAAACCACAATTTTTTTTTTTAAAATTGAGCTTTATACATCATCTGAAAGTTGAACAATGTATGTTCCATTGATGTATGGTTTGTTAGGATATGACAATATTTGGCCGAGATACAACTATTTGAAAATCTGGAATCTGAGGGTGCAAAAAAGTCTAAATATTGAGAAAATCGCCTTTAAAGTTGCCCAAATGAAGTCCTTAGCAGCGCATATTACTAATAATAAAACATTTATGAAAATAAATGTAGTCAAACACATTTTCAGTCAAATAATGATCTAAATCTCATGCAAATGCCATTATTCTTTTAAACCTACTCCATTTTGTCACTCTGCACTCCTTCCCTAGCTTCAATCTTGTCCATCATTGTGATTACCCAAAGCAACAGTAGGCCAAACCCCATTAGATCTACAGTCACATATCAGTCACCTGAAACTGGATGGTGCTCTATGAAGCTTGGCCTCTAAAACAGCACATTCATTCTGTGTGCCGACTCCCAGAAGCCCCCACTGGTCAAGAGCAGATTGTTTCTCATTTGGCTGAGTGGCACCACAGCGGCTTGTTAAAGCTCTGGTTTAAATACATCATTTCTGGGAATGAAAGGGGCAAAGAAGAAAAATGGCTCGCCACACCATTTTTTCCCCCTCCACACCCCCAGCCCCGTTTCTTTTTTTCATGCTCCATGCTGCTGCTGCTTTCCTAGACAAAAGACAGAGCGTGAAACATATGCAGTCATTTCACAGCTGTCTTGTGTCTTTTCGTCGTTCCCATCTATTTCAATCCATCATTCACATCTCTCTCCAGAATAACTTGCGATTTACAGGATTTCACCTGTTCTCTAATGCATGTGCTAATGAAATGCATGCGCAACCGTAATATTGCAAGTCATGTCACCTTCAGTGCTTTTTACAATACAGATTGTTTGAGAGCAGCTTTACAGAAATGAATGCAACAAAGACTGTTTTGGCTGTACAGCAGCTGTAGAAGAAAGTCATTGTCCAAGTTTTTGATTGATTCTTTTCTGTTGTAAAAATCATTAGTTATTAACTTAGGGGACGCTTACATGACACCATTTTCAACTGAAAACAGAAAACTTTTAATGCGTTCTGGCCACTCATTTACATGAGAACTACAATTTGCAACTTGTCTTTTTTATCTTTAACCCAAGGGAAAATTAACTAAACAGTTGCGCCACTTTAGTGGATTGTGTTTACATGCCAAAACATGCAATTTATACATTAACCACCAGCGAATTAAATTTATATAGGCTATATATATATATATATATATATATATATATATACAGTGGGGAGAACAAGTATTTGATACACTGCCGATTTTGCAGGTTTTCCTACGTTCAAAGCATGTAGAGGTCTGTAATTTTTATCATAGGTACATTTCAACTGTGAGAGACGGAATCTAAAACAAAAATCCAGAAAATCACATTGTATGATTTTTAAATAATTAATTTGCATTTTATTGCATGACATAAGTATTTGATCACCTACCAACCAGTAAGAATTCCGGCTCTCACAGACCTGTTAGTTTTTCTTTAAGAAGCCATCCTGTTCTCCACTCATTACCTGTATTAACTGCACCTGTTTGAACTCGTTACCTATATAAAAGACACCTGTCCACACACTCAATCAAACAGACTCCAACCTCTCCACAATGGCCAAGACCAGAGAGCTGTGTAAGGACATCAGGGATAAAATTGTAGACCTGCAGAAAGCTGGGATGGGCTACAGGACAATAGGCAAGCTGCTTGGTGAGAAGGCAACAACTGTTGGCGCAATTATTAGAAAATGGAAGAAGTTCAAGATGGCGGTCAATCTCCCTCGGTCTGGGGCACCATGCAAGATCTCACCTCGTGGGGTATCAATGATCATGAGGAAGGTGAGGGATCAGCCCAGAACTACACGGCAGGACCTGGTCAATGACCTGAAGAGAGCTGGGACCACAGTCTCAAAGAAAACCATTAGTAACACACTACGTCGTCATGGATTAAAATCCTGCAGTGCACGCAAGGTCCCCCTGCTCAAGCCAGCGCATGTCCAGGCCCGTCTGAAGTTTGCTAATGACCATCTGGATGATCCAGAGGAGGAATGGGAGAAGGTCATGTGGCCTGATGAGACAAAAATAGAGCTTTTTAGTCTAAACTCCACTCGCCGTGTTTGAAGGAAGAAGGAGGATGAGTACAACCCCAAGAACACCATCCCAACCGTGAAGCATGTAGGTGGAAACATCGTTCTTTGGGGATGCTTTTCTGCAAAGGGGACAGGACGACTGCACCGTATTGAGGGGAGGATGGATGGGGCCATGTATCGTGAGATCTTGGCCAACAACCTCCTTCCCTCAGTAAGAGCATTGAAGATGGGTCGTGGCTGGGTCTTCCAGCATGACAACGACCCGAAACACACAGCCAGGGCAACTAAGGAGTGGCTCCGTAAGAAGCATCTCAAGGTCCTGGAGTGGCCTAGCCAGTCTCCAGACCTGAACCCAATAGAAAATCTTTGAAGGGAGCTGAAAGTCCGTATTGCCCAGCGACAGCCCCGAAACCTGAAAGATCTGGAGAAGGTCTGTATGGAGGAGTGGGCCAAAATCCCTGCTGCAGTGTGTGCAAACCTGGTCAAGAACTACAGGAAACGTCTCGGTTACGTATGTAACCCTCGTTCCCTGAAGGAGGGAACGGAGACGTACGTCGGACGTCACCGACGAATTGGGATCACTTCTGGGAGCCCCTATCAGCTTCGAGTGTATAGAGAACGGGCCAATGGCCATTGGCGTGCGAGATTTGCATCTCGAGCTCCGCCCCGCATCGCGGGTATAAAGCGGAAGCGGATGCAGCGCACATTTGTTTTTCACTGAGGAGCCGAACTAGTGACTCGGCCGCTGCAGTGATGGTACAGCAACTGTGGCGACGGGACGTACGTCTCCGTTCCCTCCTTCAGGGAACGAGGGTTACATACGTAACCGAGACGTTCCCTTTCAGTCGGTCACGTTCGACGTACGTCGGACGTCACCGACGAATTGGGATCCCTATGGAAAACGCCACAGTTACTACCACTTCCAGCGCCCAGCGAAAGCCCCTCAGACCCCCGTCTGTTCGGGGCGGGGAACTTACGCAGGGAGAGTCACTGCTGCTGTTCCGCAAGACCCACTCAGCAGAGTATTGGATAACGCTGGGAAAGCGTGCCCCGGGGGGCCGCTGCGGAAGCCACATCCTACCCGTAGGGAGGTATCATGTGGAATATACATGTATGGACTGGCCGTGGGCAGTACAACATACGGAAAGACTCTGCCAAGGGAAAGACACGGGCTCGCCGTAGGGAGCCGTACCGTGGAAGAATACACATATGGGACCGCCGTAGGGGTCACAACATATGGATACCCAGCCTAACACAAGTTCCACCAATGCATACGAGTGTTAGACCTGGCGTCGGACGCTCCGCCACGTCTGACTGCCACGGGTTGCGGAGGACTCAACAGGGTTCGCCGTGCTGGGGAACTCGACTGGAGCATATCAGCGCACGTATCCGGTCCAAGAGGAGGGGAATGGCACAGCAAGCCGACACTAGAACGGGCCCTTCGGTGTTACTGGCTATTTGAAGCGAGCACACGGGAAGAAACCGGCTCTACACGGAGGCTATAGAATCTAGCGAACGTGTTAGGTGTCGCCCAGCCCGCAGCTCTACATATATCTGTCAGCGAGGCGCCGTGCGCCAGCGCCCAGGAAGAGGCCACACTCCTAGTGGAGTGGGCCCTCAACCCAAGCGGGCAGGGCACGCCTTGAGTTTCATACGCCAAGGCGATGGCATCCACTATCCAGTGAGCCATCCTCTGCTTGGAGACAGCCTTTCCCTTCTGCTGGCCTCCGTAACGGATGAAGAGCTGTTCTGAGGTCCTGAAGCTTTGCGTTCTGTCCACGTAAGTCCGCAGAGCGCGAACGGGACAGAGAAAAGCCAGGGCTGGGTCTGCCTCCTCCGAAGGCAGCGCTTGCAGGTTCACCACCTGGTCCCGAAAGGGAGTGGTGGGAACCTTGGGCACATATCCGGGCCGGGGTCTCAGGATTACATGAGAGTTACCCGCCCCGAATTCCAGGCACGATTCGTCGACCGAAAATGCCTGCAGGTCCCCTACCCTCTTGATGGAAGCCAATGCAGTCAGGAGTACTGTCTTCCAAGACAGGATTTTTAACTCTGCTGACTGCAAAGGTTCAAAGGGAGCCCTCTGTAATGCGGTTAGCACCAGGGGCAAATCCCAAGAGGGTATAGAGTGAGGGCGAGGCGGATTTAATCTCCTCGCCCCCCTCAGGAACCTGACGACCAGATCGTGCTTTCCTAGGGACTTACCTTCGACCATGCTGTGATTTGCGGCGATAGCGGCAACATACACTTCGAGGGTGGAGGGAGACAGCCTTCGCTCCAACCCTTCTTGCAGGAAGGAAAGCACAGAGCCGATCAAACATCTTCGGGGGTCTTCTCGTCGAGAAGAACACCACTCGACGAACAGGTTCCACTTCAACGCGTAGAGGCGCCTCGTAGAGGGGGCTCTGGCGGAAGTGATGGTGTCTACCACAGTCTGTGGTAGGCCACCTAGAACCTCCGCGTCCCGTCCAGGGACCAGACATGGAGTTTCCAGAGGTCCGGACGCGGGTGCCACAGGGTGCCCCGTCTCTGAGTCAGGAGGTCCTTCCTCAGAGGAATGGGCCAAGGAGGTGCTGTCGCGAGGAGCACTAGTTCCGGGAACCAGGTCCGGTTGGGCCAGTATGGCGCAACTAGCAAGACCTGCTCCTCGTCCTCCCTGACCTTGCACAGTGTCTGCGCAAGAAGGCTCACTGGGGGAAACGCATATTTGCGTAGGCCCCGGGGCCAGCTGTGTGCCAGCGCATCCGAGCCGAGGGTCCCCCCGGTCAGGGAATAGAACAACTGGCAGTGAGACGTGTCCGGGGCGGCAAACAGGTCTACCTGTCCGGTCCCGAAGCGACTCCAGATCAGCTGGACCACCTGGGGATGGAGTCTCCACTCTCCTGGGAGCACTTGCTGTCGTGAGAGCTCGTCGGCTGCACGATTGAGCAGGCCCGGGGTCACTGCGGCTGCGGATGCCATATGCCCCAGGAGCCTCTGAAAATGTTTCAGTGGTACCGCTGTCCTGCATTTGAACGAATTCAAGCAGTTCAACACCGACTGGACGCGCTGCTCTGTGAGTCGCGCTGTCAGATTGACCGAGTCCAACTCCATACCGAGAAAAGAGATCCTCTGCACGGGGCAGAGTTTGCTCTTTTCCCAGTTGACCTGAAGTCCCAACAGGCTGAGGTGACTGAGCACCATGTCCCTGTGTTCGCACAACTGCGCCTTCGACTGAGCCAGAATCAGCCAGTCGTTGAGGTAGTTGAGAATGCGAACACCACACTCTCTCATGGGAGCAATGGCCGCCTCCGCGACCTTCGTGAAGACGCGGGGCGACAGGGACAGCCCGAAGGGTAGGACTCTGTACTGATATGCCCGTCCCTCGAACGCAAAGCGTAGGAACGGTCTGTGTCGAGGAGAATTGAAAGTACGCGTCCTTCAGGTCGATCGCTGCAAACCAATCTTGGGGACGGATGCACCTGAAGATGCGTTTCTGCGTTAGCATTCTGAACGGCAGCCTGTGAAGGGACCGATTCAAGAATCGCAGGTCCAAGATTGGCCGTAACCCGCCGCCTTTCTTGGGTACAATGAAGTACGGGCTGTAGAAGCCTGTCTTCATATCGGCTGGAGGGACCGGCTCTATCGCGTCCTTCGCCAGTAGGACTGCGATCTCCGCCCGTAGCACGGGGGCGCTCTCCTTCGACACGGAGGTGAAGTAAACGCCCCTGAACTTGGGGGGCCGCCGAGCGAACTGAATCGCATAGCCGAGTCTGATAGTACGGATGAGCCAGCGGGACGGGCTGGGGAGCGCTAGCCAGGCTCCCAGCGACCGAACCAGCGGGACCAATGGCACCACAGACGTACCCGCAGCGGGGCAGCGCAGCGGAGTGCAGGGACCCGACTCGGACGGCATCGCGGCCCGAAGTGGGGTCTGAGTGCGCAATGCAACACTTACCTGCTTCCGCTGAGGGGGTGCACGGGTGTGCGGAGGCCTCTTGTGTGCGTCCTGGACACAGCCAGCACCCCCTGCTTGCGATAAGAGAGGCACCGGAGGGTGACAAGGCATGGGAGCGTCGTACACCGCCAAGCGCGCTCTCTTGGCACCCAGAGATTTTAGAAACAGCTCTTTTTTTGAAGTTTTGGGTACCACTGGCGCGAAGGCCAGTGGCGGAACAGAAACCAAACAAGAACATAGAATTCTCTCCCGGCCCTCCAGCGGGAGAAGGAGCGGTGCTGTCACCACCTCCTGAAGAGCTGTCTCCTCCATCTCTGGGTGGCCCGTCTCAGGGTCTCTTACGACGGCGCTTGCCACCTGGCTTGGCAGTGGCCTGAGCGGGCTGGACGGCCTTCCCGCGGCTGGCTCCACGCGGGCGGCCGCCCTCGGCGACGAGCAGGCGGAGGAGCTGCGGCCGGCGGCTGGGCAGCAGCTGACCGCCGGGGCAGGATGTGTTTGATGGCCTCCGTCTGCTTCTGGACAGTCGAGAACTGCTGGGCAAAGCTCTCGACCGCGTTGCCGAACAGCCCAACCTGGGAAATGGGGGAGTCCAGGAACCGATACTTATCAGTCTCCCTCATGTCGGCCAGGTTGAGCCAGAGATGTCGCTCCTGGACCACAAGAGTGGACATCGCCTGACCAATGGAACGGGCGGTGACTTTCGTCGCCCGGAGGGCGAGGTCCGTCGCCGTCCGGAGCTCCCGGAGGAGCTCTGGGTCAGGTCTACCCTCGTGCATGTCCATGAGTGCCTGGGCCTAGTGCACCTGGAGCAACGCCATGGCATGCAAGGCGGACGCAGCCTGTCCACAAGCCTTGTAAGCCTTCCCAGTTAGACTGGAGGAGAACTTACAGGCCTTGGATGGGTGGCGTGGGTCTCCGCGCCAGGTGGAAGCGGACGCCGGACACAGTTGCATCGCAACCGCCCGTTCCACCGGCGGGATCCCCACGTACCCCTTGGCTGGCCCGCCGTCGAGAGTAGTGAGGAGAGAGGAGCCACTCGGCCGGTTTCTGGCAGAAAAAGGTGCCGTCCACGTCCTCGTGAGCTCCTCATGCACTTCCGGGAAGAAGGGCACCGGGGCGGGATGCTGAGAACCAGCGCGAGCCGCCCCGAGAAACCAATCATCCAGCCTAGAAGGTGGAGGGTTGGAGGGTTCCACACGAGCCCGACCTTTTCGGCGGCCCGGGAAAGCATAGCCGTCAGCTCGGGGTCCGTCTCGGACAACGCCACTCTCCCAGAGGGAGGCAACGCAGCCGGGTCTTCATCCCCCGAGGACTGAAACTCCCCCTCCGATGCAGCGATCGACATCCTATCCTCTGCTGGAGCTCCAAAGGTCACCGTTGGACCACCTCGAGAGGGGCCAGCGACTTCCTCCGGAAGCTCAACCGGCTGCGGCACTACAGAGGGTTTAGGGGCCCACGGAGGCTGGCTCGGCGGGTGTGCCCTAAACGTGATCCTCAGGTCACCCTGGCTATTCGCCGAAGTAGGTCTATTCTGCTGGGCAGGGATAGCACTAGATCGGGGCATAGGTAAGGGGACTCCACCCCCCCGAAGGTAGGCGAGTCTCGACCTTAGCGCCGAGATAGTCATGTTCCCGCAATGGGAACACGAGCTATCCACAAACGCTGCCTCGGCATGTTGAATACCCAGACATGTCAGGCAGCGATTGTGACCGTCAGCTGGTGACAGGGAACGACCGCATCCAGAAACGCACGGGTGGAATGACATCTTGAAAAAGACGCAATTTCACACCCGTGTTGCTCTTTTAGAAGAAGCTCTTTAACGTGCTGAAGCACCCAGGAACAACCGCGGCAAACACAGGGGATAGTGCAGCCTGTGTTTGCACTCACCGTGGAACGCCCCCACCGAACCAACCGGGATGCTGTAAAAACAGCAGTATGTTTCACCGATTTTGTCACTGCACGTGCCTTCTCCCCAGCACAAAAGCCTCTTCTCTCGCTCTCTCTCTTTCTCTCTGCTGAGCAGGAACAGTCTTTCATGAGCTTGTTTGGCTCCGAAGTGAATGACAAATGTGCGCTGCATCCGCTTCCGCTTTATACCCGCGATGCGGGGCGGAGCGCGAGATGCAAATCTCGCACGCCAATGGCCATTGGCCCGTTCTCTATACACTCGAAGCTGATAGGGGCTCCCAGAAGTGATCCCAATTCGTCGGTGACGTCCGACGTACGTCGAACGTGACCGACTGAAAGGGAACGTATGATCTCTGTAATTGCAAACAAAGGTTTCGGTACCAAATATTAAGTTTTGCTTTTCTGATGTATCAAATACTTATGTCATGCAATAAAATGCAAATTAATTACTTAAAAATCATATAATGTGATTTTCTGGATTTTTGTTTTAGATTCCGTCACTCACAGTTGAAGAGTACCTATGATAAAAATTACAGACCTCTACATGCTTTGTAAGTGGGCAAACCTGCAAAATCGACAGTGTATCAAATACTTGTTCTCCCCACTGTATATACTAGTGGTGTCAGCGTTAACGCGTTAACGCATGCGATTAATTTAAAGTCCTTAACGTGTTAAAATATTTTAACACAATTAACGCAAATAAATTACAGAAGTACGTGAAGCTGCGTCATTAATTTTAGTCATGCAGTTAGATGATCTTAGAAGTCGGGAGTTTATCACAATCACACTGAGCATCTACAAGCACCTGTAATCCTGGTAGGACATTTCCATTCTAACTCTTTAACTCGATTCTGCTTCTCTGTTTGTGATCAGGCCATTTTAAGCCGTTAAACTCTGGGAAAGTTTTCAGTGATTCAGTAATCTAATTCATTCAAACAGTCTAAAACAGTGCTAATGTAAAGAAGGCCAGGCTGATTACATCAGACATATCAGAGAGAATAGACTCGCATTGCGTTTTTAGTGAATTATTCATTCCAGTGTGTGCTTTGCTTTAAAAGACGAGCTCTGTCGTATTCTGCGATTGTTTCTGAAGAGCGCAATTTTGGTGACGTACAGGAGTCGTATAGTAAGCGTGTGAGAGTCTGTTATATTGATGCATAAAGAACAAACAGTGTATGTGCACGCTCTAGATCACTGATCGCACGCTGCATTCATGTACAGACATGCTTCAGTACATTTGCGTTGTTTCCACACACACTCAGGAAGGATAACGTTTGATTTGTCATGTGTACGTTGTTGTGTTTAGTAATCGTAGGTTTATGCAGTCAAGTCAAAGCGGTTGATTTAGGAGTTTTTTGGCGTCTCCGTGTGGTCCTGTTCGGTTTTGCAGCTTGACTCGTCTAAAATGAAAACAATCTCTTTGTTGTTGTTCTGTACACATACTATTCACTGTGAATTCTGTAATGTTTTTTTTTTCTTTTTTTCATGGGTTCTTAGGTGTGTATAAATTTATTCTATAATAGAATTATATGGACTCCTAATATTTGGTGTCCTTTTGGAGTCTCCAATGATCCTTGAAGCTTGCAGAAAATACAGTTTTGTGAGAATCACCCTTCAATCTGATTGCTTACTTTGCTGGATATAGCAAATGATGACAAAATGAATGTGTTTAATGAGATAAATGGCATATGCTTAATTTCACGATAAATGTGCGATTAATCGCGATTAATCACACAACAAAAGTGTGATTAATCGCGATTAAAATTTTTAATCGATTGACAGCCCTAATATATACACATTAATAACCAGTGTTATTTTAGTATCATTGAGATACTACTATAGTTTGTATTAATTTTTTTGAATTGTTTTTATTTTTATATTTGCCATTTTAATTTAAATGTTAAAGTTTAAGTAATTTTGTTGTGTTTATGCATTTTTATTATTTTTTTTTAAATGTCTATTTTTTTTATTTTATTTAATTTTGGTTTTAGTTATTTTAGTATCAAGTTGAACTAAATTAAAAGGAGAAATGTTGCCTTGAGAAACTAGTTGCAATAAAATATGTTCAGTTATTTTTAAATATTTTACTTTGTTTCAGTTAACATTTCTTTTATTTCAAGTGATATTTTCTTTTCATTTTAGGGTACGTTTACATGACAACGATGTACTAAAAACTGTGTACAGACAACAACGTTCACACTGATCCACGAAAATGACTAATATCGCTGTATTCATGCCAGGCCAGTAGTTGGCGAAGCCACTTTGTAAAGAAACACTACGCGCCTATTGACTGAACACGTGATACACATGCACATAATGTCGCCGTTCACCTAGCATACGAATTAATTTCATATTTGAAATCACAGATGAAATCTGACAACAACTGCCTCATAAATTTTGTTTCTAAATGCTCAAATCATGACAAAAAAAAAAAAAGAAAATCGGACCAGCCAATGGACAAGTGCAGTCATAAGCGCGCATCTGACTGTTTCTATAGCAACCGGAGCTTCTAACAGCGGCTGCAGTTACGCAATAACTTTACCAATTAAAGGGATAGTTCACCCAAAAATGAAAATTACCCCATGATTTACTTACCATCCTAGTACTAAGTTGAATATGGAAGGCGGTCCGCCGAAAGGTAGATATTTTACTTTATAAAGTTTTAACTATGGATATTTTTCTTACACAAACCCATCGATTCGCTTCAGAAGGCCTTTATTAACCCCCCGGAGCCGTGTGGATTACTTTTATAATGGATGGATGCCCTTTTTTGAGCTTAAAATTTTGGGCTGCCATTCACTTCCATTATAAAGCTTGGAAAAGCCAAAATATTTTTTAATATAACTCCGATTGTATTCGTCTGAAAGAAGAATGTCATATACACCTAGGATGGCTTGAAGGTGAGTAAATCATGGGGTAATTTTCATTTTTGGGTGAACTATCTCTTTAACCCTTCGCAAAGACCAGAGATTAATTTCTGATTAGTCCATTAACCCTTTTTTTAATTTACCAAATAAATAACAATTTTAACTTCTGCCATTAATCTATCAATGTTTTATTCAAATAGTGTGGGTTTGCCAAGAATTTGAGTGTGAGTCCTGAAAATTTGCCAGATTCGGCATCAAAGGGGATGAATGTAAAAAGTGGGATGCATCAATGCAATCCACATAAAACGAGCAATTTACGTCTTCTTTTATCCAAAGCATCTTACAAATGTATTTTTCATTTTTCACATACAAAATTATTGTTCAAAAGACATGGCAGACAGAACATGCAAACAATCAGCGGCCCTGTTTATTGTTAGTTAATACATATATACAGATCATTTCAAAAGAGAAAGCCACCGATATATTCCCACTTTAAGTAAATCTCTTCTCCACACCTTCGAGGGAATCAAAACTTTCAAAGATCATCACTCAGTGGGTGTGAATGTATGCATATCTCTCTTATAATTACTCCACACTTCTGTTGCTCTTAGAGTCGTCCGTTAAATGTCAGTGCTTTTTAAAGCTCCGCTGCACCATATGTCTCTTTTCATCTCAGCTCCATCAATTACAACTAAGCAGAAACATTGATCCATTGAATTTCTCAGTCCAGTCATTTATTTGAGCCGTTCAACAAAAATGACATTTCTACTCTATAATTACGTATATGTGAGGCCACACATTTTGCTTTGAAAGTTATTTCTAATGTTAGGTTTCAATAAATACATCAAGACCAAACTATTACTTGTGGTACAGAATTGATGTTTTGTAAGTAGAGTTTGTTTTTCTGATCTTGTAATATAGCTGTGATGTGTTTATGGGTCATTGTTTAAATCGTTTACTCACCTTTATATCGCTCCGAACCTATATGCAGTTCTTTCTTCTGTGGAACACAAAATAAGTTATTTGGAAAAATGTTGTTTCATCCATACAATGAAATTCACTGGGGTCAAATGCTGTTTTGGACCCCAATTACTTACATTTTTGGATACTTTGGAAACAAACAATCTTCTTTTGTGTTCCACTGAAGAAAATGATATAGGTTTGGAACGACAATTTTGAATTTTTGGGTGAACTGTTCCTTTAAATGAATTAAAACTGAGTTTAAAACGTGAGTGAATCCAAATGAGTCTTAATTTAGAGGTTTAACTGTGTTCCTTTAATGCGTGATTTCAGAACAGATGGCTGACTTGTCCTTTCCTCTGGAAAAAAAAAAAAAAAAAAACTATGCTAAATCCTAATTACCAGATTATTTACATCATGGATCCAAAATGAATTTATGCGTCTTATTCATGCAACACAAAATTTGGTGCGTTTTGTCTATAAAGTACTATGAATTTGTGCCTACCTACCTACCAGTCTGCCTACCTGTCAATACTCATACTCAGAAAGAAACAGTTCTGCCATTTTTTGTGTGTGTGTGTGTTCAAACTGTAAATCCGAAAGAAAAAAGAGTTGCACTACACAGAATAGATAAAAGGGTGTCTGAACATCCCGATATACTTAAAAACTGGTGTGGTGTAATTTCGACAAAATCAGGGCAAAATGACATTAATTTGGAGCGTTTCTTCAACAGCTTGCAAAATCTACATTTTTGTAAAAGTTCGCTCCTGCTGGTAAACACCTTCGAACTACCATTGGTCCACAGCGATTATGTAATAGGTGGGTGTGGCTCAGAGGCTCCGCCTTCTCTGATGTGTAAATCTCCGGTTCATTTCCTCTGTTTAGTCCATCGAGGTCAGACACGAGTAAAAACATGAACACACTGAAGAGCTGATTCATAGTAGAAAATTAAATAGTTCTAACTGAAAAAGACTGTCAATTTTCATGTTTAATACTGTAAAGCTGCTTGATTTAAAGCAATCTATTGTATAAAGAAATGTCTTCACTGGAGTGCCGATTTACAGAGTTAGTGCAAACATGACAACATCCCTATGATCAGATGCTTTCTTAACTGCTGTTTTCTCACAGCTGTCATTTTTGATGTGTTTATTTTGTTATTGAGAGGAAAGCGCTTTACATATTCATCTAAACGGTGTTCTCAGCAGTGAGGATGGCGTCAGAATGTTTTCTAACAGTATATCACTGCAAAGGTATTTTTAATCTTCTTTTTACCCCTAAGCGAAGAATGAAAACTAACTTTGCTGTTGAGTATATCGCGGCCTTCAGATGTGTTTTTAGACAAATTGGAGATACTAAAATCTGAGTTATGTTTATATACCTGTACTTAAATACAACTGGAAGCTACTTTATTAATATTTAAAAAGCTCCACTTCTTAAACCCAGGGACATTGTCCGCTAGCCGTGAGCGTTTGATTGTTTCCATGCCACATTTTGCTGTCAGATCCCAGGCAGCTTTGAGGCACCCATCGCTCAGCGAGGACTGTTCCAGCTGCCATCCTCTCATTCCTCAGCAGAATGAATGGCTTCCCTACACCACGCTCCCCGTGCCGAACTGGCTCTTTCATCTCTCTGAAGCCCTCTCGCCGTGATGCACTACGTGAGTACACATATGAGGCGCAGCTGAAATGCGGCCCCGCAGAAGACTGATGAGGTTTCCACCTTGTCGTGATGGAGCTCAATATGGTCTTTGCTGCAAGCTGATATGAGCTTGTGTGCGGGTTGATAGGGTTTGTTTCAGAGGAGTAGTGGTCTCGGGGAACTCAAATAGGATTCGTATGGCACTGAGTAATAGTTGTTTTGGAAATTTAGTAGCTGGGATCTGTGTAAGGAGGGATGAGATGTGCACTGTAGTGAAGTATGACATCATCCATGACTACTATTACACAACACAATTACTAAAAAGTAATTATGTGAATTCCTATTGAAAATCAATACATTTTGCCTGCGGTATTTCACTGTACACAGTAAAAAACTCAAAACTGACCTGCAACATGGAGGACTGTATTGTTGAGTTTTGTTCAGTACTTATATTGGAGTCTGCTTGCACCATTATTTGTTTTGCATAATTTAATTGGATGCTAAAACAATGTATGCAAATAAATGATGCCATAAGCAGCACAATAATTCTTAGTCGTTTCTCCCCAAATGTGCTTGCCCAATAACAGGAATAGTACTAGTGTTGTCAAAAATATAGATACAGTGTTGATTCAGAATATTTAATGGCTTCAGTGCTCATTTTCCACAGTATCGATAATCCGATACCAGCTGCACTTTCTCACTCTCTCTTCTTTCAGGCATCATACAGCAGTGTGTATTTTAATTAAATAAGTATATAGTCTATTGCACTGCATGTGTCAGAGTGAAGCTGTTCAAATTTTTGTGGACAGTTCATTACAGCATTTTAAGCTTTCATGCATTTCACTAGACTTGTAATGAGAAGAGTTTATAAACCTGTTGTCACAGAAACATAAAGGTTTCCCTGCAGTTTTCCACTAAAATACAAGCTTGAGAGTTTAATGCAAGTGAATAAATTAAGTCATAATTTACTACTGTAAAGTAAAATAATGAAAATACTTTTGAAGTATTGATATTTTATTAAATATTCAATTGTATGATTATTATATAATGCCAGAGCTAGCACGCGTGAAGAATCTCAGAGAGCAGAGTTTCATTTAATAAGAAAATACTTTGACTATGGCCACAATCAGGCCTTGACATTATTTTTTTTTGCCCACCAGCCCCTGTGGCTAACGGTTTTCCAATGTTACTAGCCACTCACATTTTCACTGGCCACAATTTTGACATTGATACCATGCTGAAAACCTACCATATAGATATTTTTAATATTACCTCATAATTTGGCAGCAGGCATATTAGGCTGCTGTCACTTTAAGACCTGACGCACGGACCCGTTATAGTGTTACACATGTGTTTTCTGTCTCAACTGTTTGTTCACTTAAAAACATAACTGACTGTGTTTACGTGAATACTCGCCAAGACCGGTACTTTGACATTGTTTTGTGTGTATTTGACTGTTTAGGCGCAATACGCAGCAAAAAAGAACTCAATTTGGTACTGAGAGGCGGCTTTATGTGTGCACACTTTGGGTGTAAGCACAAAATCTGCGGGAATCAGTAAAATTATGCGCAATATGTGCAATCCTACGCCACATTTCAAGCCCTGTAACATCAACAATATTCATCCGGAGAAAATGAAACGAGTGAGTGAGGGGAGGCGGGTTTGTGTGTCAGCTTTCTGTTGGAGAGATGAGAGAGCGAGAAAGCGCAGCTGGTATTGTGTATCTGCGGAAAATGAGTATTGGAAGCGTTTCAGATATTTCAGTATCGATATGTATCGAAAAATCCATACTTTTGACAACACTACATTGCACTTAGTTTATTATTTCAGATGCCTTTTTTAAAAGACTACAATTGAAAAATGTATATAATATATATAAAATTCAACCCGCCAAAGTGGCTAGTAGGAGTGACTGCGCCACTGCTGAAATCCACCCGCATTTGGTGGGTTGGCAGCATGGAAACCCTGGCCACAATTATAACTTAGATACTGTTCAGATTGTATGCCTTTAATGTTGTGGAAATTTTCCCCATGTTATCAAAAATGGTATTGAATATTGGTATTTTTCAAGCTACTGTATACTGAAGTTATAAATTCCTGTATCATGACAACACTCCTCTGTACTGCATTCATCCAGAGCAGGTAGTATAATTTCAACATTCTCAAACAAAACAATTTGAAGTAGTTCTGAAACACTCAATTTTCTTGTGCGAGGCAGTAACTAGATTATAGAGTAAGATGTGCTCATCTACTTAAAGAGCTTAATGGAAATAAGCATGACACAACATCTACTTTCAGCCGTAAGAGGAATAAATACAAGAATCCCAAGGGGCTTCTTAAGAAACAGTATTTGACTGGCTGGTGTAACGTGCTCACATTCAGCAGTCTAGCAACAAATGAAACTATGGGATATAAATCACCTACTTTCAGCTGTCTTCAAAACTCTGATTGACGTCTTAGTGAGCAAATCATTTTCCAAAGAACATGTCTGGTCTCATTCTGTAGAGCATGAGGGACACAATTGGACTCATGCAGAGACCTGACAATGGAACCAAATCACACCAGCCCACTTTGACCCCAAAGGATGCTGTATTCTTGTAAAAAAATGACACATGGTTGCAACACTACTCAAAACCCTACAGAAAAGGCTAACACAGCTGGTCATATGTTATATTTTGCATGCTAACAAGTTAGGTGTGCTTGGCTTGTGGGATGCTGAGATACAAACAACGGGCTTGTTGAAATATTTAAACAAGTTGGAGCTTGTTAGTTGACCAGCAAGACTACATTGTTTGACCGACTTGCCAAAAATACCAGCTGGTCGGGTTTTTGAAAATGCTATCAATAATAATCTGAGGTCACATAGCATATGTGCTTTACATAAATGTTAAAGATACAATGAAGATGGACAAGAAGCTACAACAGTGGTGATCCTAACTTACGTGTTGCCACTGGTCTCGGATCAGCGGCCGGTAGCGTAGAAAGTACTTCAGTGGGAAGGTCTCCACATCAGGCCACGTAGTGGGACTGTTCCAGGTCACCTCTAGTCTTCGTGCATTGTTGGCTATGGGTTTGGCCACCACCTTCTCAGGGGGGTCAGGTTTCACTGTTGGACCAAAGAGACCTCAATTTAAGCTCATGACCTATCAAAGGTATCATATTTAAAGGAATAAATCCCCTCAAATTAATTCTGTCATCAGAATTTCATTTCTTTCTTCTGTGGAACACAGATGGAGAAAAGTTCTCAAATCGTATTCACACATGGTCATATTCAAACGAGTCACATAAAAACTCGTCTCGCCAGGTTTGACGTAACCGACACCAAATGACACCAAATGCTTTTTGTACATCTCATGACAATGAGTTTGAATATGCAAAAAGTTATTTTAGTCTTTCTCACACAATTGGTTTACGGCAAGACACTACAGGTGCAGGATTTAACTAATAGATTTCACCCCAGTTGATTAATTGCAGTACTTTAAGACAATTGTTTTCCAAAATGTTATGTTTAAATAGGCAAATGATCTAATTAAATATGCACAAATTTGCATACATTTCCAGAACACAAATATGAAAAGCCAGGTTCAAAATTCTTGATTCATTTTGTTGACATGTTAGTTACATTTTTTTATTTACAGAGGGGATTTTGGATTTCTCTTTTTATCAGGAAAAACAGAAAAAAAAAATCACAATGTTCTTAGGAATAACATTTTATGTAAACCCGGTGAATGATATGAACAAACCCCTGTCTGAAAACCTCCAGAATATAGATAGTGTCTACATAGTGTCTTTCCTTAAGAGAATCTGGAAAACTTTTAGGTTACTTTTAAGGTACTTTGTCTTCTTTAAGCTTGATAGCCCCTATGCGTTATATGGAAAAGAGCAGCTTGAACATTGTGCTAAATTTCTCATTTAGTGTTTTCTATCAAGTAAATCATATAGGTTTAGCAATTGGGCTGGGTATTGACACAAATTTCACAATTCGATTCGATTTCGATTCACAAGCTTGCAATTCGATTCGAGTTCGAGTTCGATTCTGATTCGATTCAATATTGATTATTTTGGATATATATCAGATACAGGGCCGTGCACAAGGGGGTGGCCCGGTGGCTAGAGCCACTGCCCCTCTGCCCTCTTCGGCTGAGGTGCCTCTCTTGCCCCCCTTCCCTCCCTCACCCCCCGAGGATTCCCATAAAAGCGTTCTGTTCTGCTAAAAATCCACTAATTCCGCTAATCTGCTCGTGTTTTCCCGCTCGCTCCGCAGCATCGCTCACAGTCTGTGGCAGTGCCCGCTCTCTGTGGAGACGCCAGTTCCAGAATGTCGTCCCATTAACAGGTAGATTACAAACTACAATCCACATAACAGACAGTGGTTGATCCGCGGAATTAGTAATTTGGTAGTTTGTTTTTGTATTTTTGCCGGTAATGTTTTGCTCCTGGTCTTCTATTAGTGCTAACAACTTGTGCAAAATATCCACATTCTTGGAAGATAATTAATTTGCACACTTTGTAGACAAAAAACAATGACTTCACAAAAAAAAAGAAGACAGAGTGAGAAAGAGCAAAGGGAGGCTAAAGCCTGTTCAACATTGCAAATATGGATTCAAAGCTCCAGCGGGTAAATCATCATATAGAATATTTAGCAGACAGTTTGTCACACTTTAACTCCTGTAAATTATATTTCTCATTATGATCAATTGTCAATACTGTCAAAAGTTAATACTTGTTAAAAAAAAAAATCTCCTTAGCAAAGTTTGTAGCCTACTATTTTCTGTTTGTTTATATAAAAATATATTTTAAAAGTACAGAAACATTTATTTTTAAAAAGTAAAAATTCTGAAAGCATTGAATGAGATCCCATAATAATTTAATACAGCTTTACAGTAGTAATATATTTTTATAATATGATATGATTATTATCATATTTTTAAATCTGATCTTGATGTATGATATTTACCATCTGAATCTAACCATGTCATGTCAACAAATGGAAAAGTCAGTCGGCTGTTTATTATCATGTTAATTATTGTGCCTTTTACCCCAAATACCATACTTTTACATAATCTTCCGTTATTGAAAACTGTTGCTTTAATTACCTTGAACAAAATTAACTGATTTGTATTCAAACACTTAAATTACACTTTTAAAGTTATATGAAATATAAACATTCAAATGGTAGCTGTCATAAAAACTTGCCAGATTTATTCAAACATGCATTAAATATTGAAGAACATTAATGCATATGTAATGTGGTGCATATATTTATCAAAATGCTCCTCTCTGGAGTTCCTTTTTCTTGCTGACTAACGAGTTCATTGACACTGGATATGGTTTTTCTGAGGTAAATGTAACGTTACGTGACACATTGTTTACAAGCTGTTTTATTGACGTCTTTCCACGGTTGAAACACTGATTGAGCGATTCCATGTGACATAATATGGATTTCGGTAAGTTTTACTCTTATCTTTTAACACACTTTCAGATGCTCATTCATGTTTATTTCGTGTTGTAACTGTTATTAAGGTGGAAGAGAAGATCAGTTCACGTGTGCTCCGTGCTGCCGCTTCTCTTGAATTCCGTAATAAAATGGACGTAATTTGAAATCTGAGACTTTGTTTCATATCAATAGTAACAAAGCACAAAAATTATTGCGATTTATTGGATGGGAGGCGCGCTACAATGTCCCGTTCATTCATCAACTGAAAACAGGATGACTAATCGATTCTTGGGATTTAAGAATCGATATCGGTTCGTAAAAATGAGAATCGATTAAAATCGAGAAATCGATATTTTTTTTACCCAGCCCTATTTAGCAATGTCACGAGAGTAAGAAAAAAGGAGAACTACTAATTTAACATGGCTAGGAAGTGTGAAAATACATTTAATGTTGAGATGCTAATGGTAAATGAGCTTTGACAAGGCTCAGTACAACAAGAACACATTTTTAGTGGCTGAACAGAAAGAAGCACTCATGACAGATGCCACTAGCAAAATGCTACAATGGAAAAAGAGATGAATGATGAATAGTGTTGAGATTTCCTTTTTATGATCCCCAGCTCGTCCCTCTGAGCAGAAAATCAGTTTGACATAACACACACGTCTTTTAAAGAAGCCACACTGTGACATTTCTCGAGATGTCTTTTGAGCGAAGGCGTCCCATGAATATCAGGAGATCCTGAGGTTTATGGGAAATAAGCAGAGAGCAACAGAGTGGCCTTTCTCTTCTTCTCAAGCTGCGGCGTCCAAGGATCATTCTGTTTGCTCTGCGGTTTTAGCTTCACTCACACACAAACACATACACACGAGGACAAAGAGATGTTTCTGAGCCCCGTTCCCTTTACTATTCATAGCAGACACATAGTGGGTTCAGGATTTATAGCTCAGGCCTTGACCTGGCTTGAGCGAAACACTCTTTACGACTTCCAAACACTATTGATGTTGTTTAGATGTCAGCTATTCGGATGCTAATTTTTTTTTACGTCTTAGCATGCTGAGAGCTAGACTGCAAAAATTCATTTTCTTAATCAGTATTCTGGTATTTTTTCCCCAGTGAAATATCTAAACATCCTGTAGACAAGATAAATTGCTCACTTAGAAGCAAACAATCTTTCTTTCTTTTTTTTGCCTTGTTTTAAGCATAAACCTCACTAAAATTTAGTTAGATTTATGCTTAAAACAAGGAAAAAACTATTTAGCAATGGGGTAGGAAAGTCTTATACCATGCATTTTGATATTTCTATTAAAAAATAATACAAAAATGCTGATTAAGAAAATTATTTTTGCAGTGTAGCTGAAAGAAAATGCATTATATTTAGTTCTCATGTAAAAAATGTAATGGTCTGCATGTTTTAGTTCCATTGTAAGGCAATTTATTTCTTTGATACTTTCATCAATATGTTCCCTACTTGTCACTGAAATGTATACTAATCATAAGTTGCTTTTTCAAATGAAATCAAATAGCTGTTGCATATGAAATGCATTTTAAAAGGATTCCACTTTCCATAAAATATACACTAGAACCAGAGGGAAAATATTTTCGGTGTCAATTCAGTGATCCAGACGGCATTAGCATTTTTATTACTATCAAGCACACATGTAGCCATGCATGTAAGTATTCTGTTTAGCTGCCAGAAGCCACTTCAACAAACACCACCAACAACCAGCCAATATATTGAAGTCATTTTCTTCACTTCTGTTGGTCTGCATTGAAAATGATTGTAGGTTACTAGAGTGTCTGGAAAATTAGAGCTATATGTTTTGGCCAGGTCCGTTTGCTCATCACCAACAAACCATCCAAGGTTAATAATGAATATGAATTTACTAAATGACTCTGGGTATGGTTTTTCTTTCAAGCATTTTAATGTGTTTCTATCAAAACGATTTGTAAATGACTTCATGATGGTGTCTGTTGGTTAAACTACACACAAAATTCCCTGTGTCGACATTTAAGCTAAAAAAAACCTTTTCCGACAAGATGGTAAACTAGTAATATAAACTGTACCTATTGAAGACTCCTCAAAGCTGATGGCGTTGGAAGCTCGACCCAGCGAGTTCACTGCCGTGACGTTGACCCGGTAAGGATAGCTGGAGAAAAGTTCTGGAAACTTCACGTGACACCTGTTCTTATGAACTTCATCCCTCGTCACCTCCAAGGGCCTCTGGTTGTGTCTGAAAAAAGTGAAGAAAAAAAATCTAAAACTTCATCTTCTGAAGCAGTCTTGCACCATGACATCATTTCTGTCAGGACCACTATCGTCAAAGATGATTAACATTTAGTGTACAATTTGGATTGGCAGTATGGTTCTGTTCTGGGCAACAACTCCCTCCCCATCCATTCAGCCTAGCATGGATAAGAACAGGGAAAGCAGCAATAAAACCCCCTTAGGGTAAACAGAACAGAACCAACAACGTATTGCAGATATCATTAATGTTCTTAATGACAATAATTTAACGTGACAATATGAATGAAGATAAATGACAGTCTGATTTGAAGAGGAATATCAGAAGGCCAATTCCTGACTGGATGAGAGGAGGAGCTGGGGATCGAGGAGGGTAACTCACTCCTGACAACGCGATAAAGCTGCTGAAAATACTGAATGGACTACAGTATATATAAGAATGCTGTGATATTCCTATAGGTAGACGTGGATTTCATTATTAAGATGTGTTTTGGTTGATCGGATCACAAGTGGACGAGGGAGAGGCATACATGTTTACACCTGGCATTTTAATCCCACTCTTTTGTCCACTTTCGACCACTTCTGTTCTGATTTCTTTGAGGGAAGGGTCTATGGGTGAGTAAATGTATGGGTTTTTTTCAGATCTTTCGATTTAATCGACAAAATAAGCTTGCACAATTTACTTGCCTGAAGATGACGGAAAATCATACAGAGAGCAGCAGCTTTCGTTTATGCTCTGACAGCAGCTAGACCACGCCGAACGCTACGAGTGTGTGTTAGAAATTAGGAATGGTAAGAGAACATTGTGCTTGGTACGTTTTTCGTCTTCAAACCAAACTTGGGTATCCAGCAGCAAGTTTAAATTTGCAGTTCTCATAATGTTAACGCGTTAGGTCAGTAGGCGGAGAGTAGGCGGTCTTTTGTGCCTGTTCGAGCACATGAACGTCTACACTAAGAAAGCAATCTGGTTGAATGCCCTTTCGGTTAACTCTGGAAGTTTCAAAAGTGGACAAGGTCAAAACATTTTAGACCCCGTTTACACCTGTATTTAGCGTTGTCCACTTGTGATCTGAATGACCAAAACGCATCTTAATACCAGGTGTAAAAAGGGCCTGAGAGTCAGCTGATGCGAGCATGACTGACGTGACCTACCAGAACTGATGCCTGATTACAATAGTTAATCCAAAAATGAACTCTTTTATGGCATTAAAAAGAAGAAAATCAGCCATACTGGTTTGGTCAGTAAAAGACCATTTTACATTCTTGGGTAAAGTAGTCCTTTAAAGGGATAGTTCACCCAAAAATGAAAATTCTGTAATTTACTCACCCTCAAGTTGTTCTAAACCTGAATGACGTTCTTTCTTCTGCTAAACATAAAGTTGAACATAGCCAAACAGTTACTGGTCCCCATTGACTTCCATAGTATATACAGTGGGGAGAACAAGTATTTGATACACTGCCGATTTTGCAGGTTTGCCCACTTACAAAGCATGTAGAAGTCTGTAATTTTTATCATAGGTACTCTTCAACTGTGAGTGACGGAATCTAAAACAAAAATCCAGAAAATCACATTGTATGATTTTTAAATAATTAATTTGCATTTTATTGCATGACATAAGTATTTGATACATCAGAAAAGCAGAACTTAATATTTGGTACAGAAACCTTTGTTTGCAATTACAGAGATCATACGTTTCCTGTAGTTCTTGACCAGGTTTGCACACACTGCAGCAGGGATTTTGGCCCACTCCTCCATACAGACCTTCTCCAGATCCTTCAGGTTTCAGGGCTGTCGCTGGGCAATACGGACTTTCAGCTCCCTCCAAAGATTTTCTATTGGGTTCAGGTCTGGAGACTGGCTAGGCCACTCCAGGACCTTGAGATGCTTCTTACGGAGCCACTCCTTAGTTGCCCTGGCTGTGTGTTTCGGGTCGTTGTCATGCTGGAAGACCCAGCCACGACCCGTCTTCAATGCTCTTACTGAGGGAAGGAGGTTGTTGGCCAAGATCTCGCGATACATGGCCCCATCCATCCTCCCCTCAATACGGTGCAGTCGTCCTGTCCCCTTTGCAGAAAAGTATCCCCCAAGAATGATGTTTCCACCTCCATGCTTCACGGTTGGGATGGTGTTCTTGGGGTTGTACTCATCCTTCTTCTTCCTTCAAACACGGCGAGTGGAGTTTAGACCAAAAAGCTCTATTTTTGTCTCATCAGACCACATGACCTTCTCCCATTCCTCCTCTGGATCATCCAGATGGTCACTGGCAAACTTCAGACGGGCCTGGACATGCGCTGGCTTGAGCAGGGGGACCTTGCGTGCGCTGCAGGATTTTAATCCATGACGGCGTAGTGTGTTACTAATGGTTTTCTTTGAGACTGTGGTCCCAGCTCTCTTCAGGTCATTGACCAGGTCCTGCTGTGTAGTTCTGGGCTGATCCCTCACCTTCCTAATGATCATTGATGCCCCACGAGGTGAGATCTTGCATGGTGCCCCAGACCGAGGGAGATTGACCGTCATCTTGAACTTCTTCCATTTTCTAATAATTGCGCCAACAGTTGTTGCCTTCTCACCAAGCTGCTTGCCTATTGTCCTGTAGCCCATCCCAGCCTTGTGCAGGTCTCCAATTTTATCCCCGATGTCCTTACACAGCTCTCTGGTCTTGGCCATTGTGGAGAGGTTGGAGTCTGTTTGATTGAGTGTGTGGACAGGTGTCTTTTATACAGGTAACGAGTTCAAACAGGTGCAGTTAATATAGATAATAAGTGGAGAACAGGAGGGCTTCTTTAAGAAAAACTAACAGCTCTGTGAGAGCCGGAATTCTTACTGGTTGGTAGGTGATCAAATACTTATGTCATGCAATAAAATGCAAATTAATTATTTAAAAATCATACAATGTGATTTTCTGGATTTTTGTTTTAGATTCCGTCTCTCAGAGTTGAAGTGTACCTATGATAAAAATTACAGACCTCTACATGCTTTGTAAGTGGGCAAACCTGGAAAAACGGCAGTGTATCAAATACTTGTTCTCCCCACTGTATAACAAATAAAAAATATTCTAAAGAAGTCAATAGAGACCAGAAACTGTTTGGTTACCCACATTATTTTGTGTTCAGCACAAGAAAGAAATTAATACAGGTTTAGATAAACTTTAGGGTGAGTGAATGATGACAGAATTTTCATTTTTGGGTGAACTATCCCTTTAACAGCAACGCTAAGTTATTGTTGTATGGAATAAATGTCCATAATTTCCAGAAGAAACAAACAAACATTATTATTCCATTTTGATGTTTTGCAGTGGTACCGCATGGCACAAGGACAGCAGATATGTTTAATTAGGGGCTGCCATTTGCTTGCCCCCAGGGTACAATCTGGGCAGAGGCCTTGTAGCTGACCTTTAAACCTCCTGATATCAGCTCTGCATGTGCATTGCAAAAACTATTTATTGGGTTTTGATGAAGCTTTATTGAGGTTATACTTCGCAACCCTTGCAGCATATTTTCATACATAAATCACTTATCTTGTAGATAATGTCTAGTCCTGACATTATGTTCTTGTATAATGACCTAAACTGCACAATTTATGAGACTTAATGGATTATTAAGTTGTTATTAATAGAGGTAAAACAAGGTCAATGCTATTTGATTAAAGTCAACTTTTCATTTATGTTTTAGTCAAACACGTAGTTCCTTTGGAGGAGTGGTTATTTATAATGATTCATTTATCAGCTGTTACCAAAGTATTTTGGGTGAATATCTGTTGTCCAGTGTACTGAACATTTGTAATAATAATAATAATAATAATAAAAAAATAATAATAAAAATAATAATAATAATAATAATAATAAACTATACTATAAAACACTCCATTTCAAGCACAAGTTTAGGGTCTGTTTGAAAGTAATATATTTAAAAAAATTATCAACAACAAAAAAAACAATCTTACTAACCCTAAACTTTTGAACGGTAGTGTATTTCTTTCTTGCTGACAAATGTAAACATATTCCATTAAAACTGGAATAATTTTCTTGTGGTGGGACCATTAAAAAATGTTGGCAGGGCAAGTGCAAATCTAAACTATTGGGCCGACCGGTTCAGCAGGGGGGAAAAAAAAACCTCTATTATAGAGCCCTGCAACACTATAATGAAAAATGTCTAATTTGGGCATTAAACTTCCATTATAAATGATGCTTTTATGAATATTTTACCCATCGCAGGACCAAGTTTACAGCACTTGTTATGCAGGGTCACCGTGTTTTTGCCAAGTAATATTTTGTTGATCCTGGAACAACATTCCTGTCCGAAAATTTAGTCAAAATCTATCTTTACTCCCAAACCTAATCCTACCCATAACTTATCCCTAAAGTCAGAGGGAAATGATAGGTGAATAACACTGATATAGAAGTACCAAACCCTGGTTGTAAGCCTAAACTTGACATAAACTGTAAACTTGTCCCTCAAATCTGATCTGGAATTTTGTTCCAGGATCAATAAAGATGTTGATCCAGGCACATGTTGTACTTGGTGAAATTAGGTTCTGCTATTCCCAGGTGGTCTCCTATCCAAGTATTAACCAAATCAAACCTTAGCTTCCAAGATCAGACGTGCACATGGTTGAATGGGCGCAAGTGTGGAAATATGATCATAAGATTCAGATGTGTTTACATATATTAGAACAATATCATGTGATATTCATATATTAGTATAATATATTAGAACAACTTCAAGATTCAGCTATGTGTTCATATATTAGAACAATATCATGTGTTTCAAATGGACATATTACTGGACACTGATTATATACCCTTAAAGAATTGAATTCTTACATTTAGCTATTTTAAAATTAAGATTTAACTAAGATTAAGTACTAGTGGATTCAGACGTTTCCCATTTTCTGACTGATGTGGATAAAGCTACCTTATGGTTGTCCAGACAGATGTGGACAGAAGGAGAGAGAGAGAGAGAGAGAGAGAGAGAGGGGTTGAGGGAAAGATAACTGGAGCTGTGCAGCGTTATTCCGCAGGGGCTTTCAGTTGAGAGTCCACTTATACTGCCTTGAGTTCCAGCACTCAGAGTCAGACAGGCCTAATCAGCTCTCGGCAGACAGCGTCTGACCGCATAGATCACTGATTCAGATGAGCTCAGTGCGTCTCAAAGCCTCTGCCGAACACGAGAGGGCATAGCATGACAGACGGAGCGAGAGGCAAGCAGAAAGAAGTTGGGGCTGAGCGGGAAACGAGGGTTGACAGATGGAGTTGCAAACAAAAGGAAAGGCAGACAAGACAGTATCTTACTGGACATCGACTTCGAAGTCTGTAGGGATGTACGTCGGATGCTGAAGGTGCCAACTGCAGTAGAAGCCTTTGGGATAGGTGTTTGATCGACACGTCACCTGCGGTTCCTTCGGAGGAACTGTGAAAAAAGCAGAAGGGTGGAAATGTAAGTACTTTGTCAGCTACAACACCTTCAGAAATCCATCAGTGGGCCAAAATACAAGTCCCAGGAGGCTTTTACGATATCCCCTGCTTCTTTGGCTGTGTAACCCCTTGAACCTCCCCCATTCCAAGCATCAAGTGGGAAAGGAAATGTAATAACCGCCCATGCCCTCCTTCCAGATTAGGGTCCTTTCTTACAGCGCCACTGGACCGTGCCTACCACTGCAAGAATTGAAACTGATGACTTGGACCGGTTGCCAGGGTTACGCATAATATTACCCCTTCCCATGTGTTCCTGTGTGTGAAATGGAGAGTGATTTAAGCTCCATTGGCTGTCGAGCGCCGCCTTCTCCTTCCTCATCTCCATCGGCCCCCGGAGGCCTGACAAACTAGAGCCCACAAGAAACAAATTCACTTCTAAAGCTCACCTCTGGACTCCCCTTTGAGCTTTGATTGCGCTAAACATCGCACTAAGCTGTCAGCTTACACACTTTCTTTCCGTATGTGATTGCGACAAGGCTGGATTTGAGATTTTTGATGGAGATTTCTGCTGCAGATCCTTGTATCTTTGTTCTTATGGGAACTTAAGGCCTGATATAAAAGGCACTGACTGAAGAACTGACTGATTTGAAAGTGACTTTAAACCTTTTACTGTGCAATCTTATTAGTGGTTATTAAAACTGGCCTTTTTGTGTAACAGACATGAATGATACCTCAAATTATGTACTATTACTTTAGATGATCAACTTGGCGGATGATAAAATGGACAAAAATGTCCAGTAAACATACCTGTACATTGAAGGAGGTACCAAAATAAAGACACTAGAATATATAGATTTTGATTTTTTTTTTTTTTTTGATTTGGACCAATCAGCAACCAACCACCAAGAACACCCTATAGATTGTCACCACATTTTTAGTTGTACTGTTTTTTTGAGAATAAACAGGTAAAATACAAATGAAACAAATCTGCCAGTGCTACAAGACGAATTACACTTGCATTCTTGATAGGAAACAACCCTTAACATCAGTTTTTCTTCTTTTCATCAGTTCTTCTTTTAAATAAATCATGTTTAGATATCTTTACTATAAAAACAAAATTCAATAAAAAAGACTTACTGAAGTGTAGAAACAAACACAATTTACATAATAATGCATCCTTCAATAACCTCTCAATCGACGATTTTATTTTATTTTGACGAGCTTATTACAGCAGGATAGAACTGTAGAAAATAGACAGCTGTGAAAACATCTTTTCAATGATTCTGCTGTTACTTGGGTGAAACATCTTGTCCAATTCATTAGTTCACAATGAAGAATCAATTGCCAATTGAGTTTTTCTCCTTTGTTAAGAAGTAAACAAGGATACTGATCAAAAACCGCAACCCACACATTAACAGACTGGTGTTACATAGTTCATTGCTGGACTAAAATCTCAACAAAAAGATAATTGAAATTAGCTGTGTAGGAAAATATGAATGCAGGAGATAGTAGCACACTTGTTAGAGGAGAGGAGGGGTCCAGAGCATGATCCGTTTGACCTGACATTCCAACCATGAGTTGCTAGCTCAGTACTTAGACAGCTTCTCCTTAGGAAGTGCATTCCTGCATAGAGTTCGGCCTGCAGGAGGCCTTCCTCACCCTCAGGACAAATAGGCACACTGACAGCTCACGGACCCTCATCCCCGGCTACTAAAAAACACCGGAACCCTCCCCTTTACTTCCCCACCCTTCCCAAAAGAAAGTGCATGGCCATCCGCACAGTGGAAGATCTCAAAGAGGCAAAAGCGGCAAAACAAAAGAAGGTTGCTTTTCTGAGAGAATTTGCAACCTAGCAACACCTCTATTGTTTCCTTTATGCTTTTTTCTTTCTTTTCCACCCTTTTTGTAGGACAGAATGTTGTTGAATTGACAACAAAGACATATCTCAGCGTTCTTCCTTACAAGTGATTTCATCTAGGCTACCAGGAACAGCATTAGCCGGAGATGTAGAGAAACTACACAAAAGTGTCACTTAAGCCATTTTGATTACACTACTGTTGTTAGGAACAAATGGGAAAGTTATATCAAATGTTAGAGTTTGGAGGGTAAATCTCACAAAGAAAGGTCTGGTTATTTTCCACTGGAAAAGAAAGAAATTATACTTTCTATTCTTTTAAGGATCACAAAGTTTTTATTTATTCATTTATTTTTTGCACCATGACAATATTTTCATGAAATTTAAGCACATCTTCTCCCTAAATTCTCCTTATTATAAAGCAAAAAACAAACAAACATTAAAACTGCATTGCAGTAATGGATATCTTCCAGACACAATACTTTTTAACTTACAATCTGCAGACATTAAATTCAGATTAAACAAACTCACAAACCAGTACTACCATAATGTATATTTACTTAATTGTAAATTAATTTACTTATTTTTAAATTTTACTTATTATTATTTCATATTAATAATCAAGAAGATAATGTCACAATAAAAAAAAAGAAGATAGGCTTCATCTTCTTCATGCAAAACACAATTTCTAATTTCTCTCTCTTGATTATATGGCTGGTTATGACCTGGCTATTTTCTTGACAGTTTTTATGAGATTCACCCATTTTGTCTCATTTCCCGTGAATATTAAGTGCTTTCTAAAACCACACTGTCAAAGCAAAATGCTTTGTATAAAGTTGGAACTGTTTGCTTCGTTATTGTTTGCCTCATATGTGACCCTGGAGCACAAAACTAGTCATAAGTCACACGGGTATATTTGTGGCAATAGCCAACAATACGGGTCAAAATTATAGATTTTTCTTTTATGCCAAAAATCATTAGGATATTAAGTAAAGATCATGTTCCATGAAGATATTTTGTAAATTTCCTACTGTAAATATATAAAAAATGTATTGTTATTAGTAATATGCATTGCTAAGGACTTCATTTGGACAACTTTAAAGGCGATTTTCTCAGTATTTACCCTCAGATTCCAGATCCTGTTTCCTATCCTAACAAACTATGGCGGGACAAGGCCAACAAGTTTTTTTCCAACCTCTGTGATCTCAGTTTGGTCAGCAAGACCTCACTTTATGCAGCCATAACCCTTAAGAGTGCTGTCATATCATATGCAGGCCTTGCAAATGATACCTTCCAAACTCCTGGTACAAAAAGAGAAACTTCAGTACTATTTGGAATAAAAGCTGATAATTGCAGAAGTCAAAGAAGAGGTGCAATTTAGCTGTCAGACGAAGTACACTTACTGGTGAAAAAAAGTCATTCTTGGCCTTCCGGAGTCTTGTTTTTCTATATTGATGCAATTTAAATGAAACATACGAAAACATTTGCCTTTGACCTTGGCTGCTTATTCTTTAACCCCACTTTAAATCCGAATCCTACTTGTCTTTCAACGTGCTGAAGGCTTCACGTGCGATTCTGACCAAGTCTACGACCCTAGACGCATCAGGTAAACTCTTTCACACACTCAACAAATCCAGCTGGTCATACAAAACCCAAAAGGAAAGGCTGTGCTATTGGCCCCCTGCATTGTCGGCTGTCTGCTCCCTAATCTGAGGCCATTAAAAGGCCAGCACAATGAAAGACACGGTTGCAGGGGTCAGTTGACAAACGTCAAATCGCCAGGCCACATGAAAGGCGAGCGAATGAATCCCAGGCGACCACCACTATCATCACTAACTGCTGATCTGTCAAAGCTGGCTCTGAGCCCCCCTCCATGACATGTCTGGAATGTGGGCTATGTTCTCGGCAATTGGAAGCAGTAGTGAGAGGAATACGGGGAGGGGGACAGGGGGCCAAGTTGCATGGAAGGCCTCTACCAGCAAAAAAGTGGAGATCAGTCGCAGGAAACACCTAATGTTGTCTAGCCCAGCACCTAATGTGCCGTCTGACACAGCTGACAAGCAGTTCTTAATCTGGAAGTATGCTGTGGATGTTTGAAAACTTGCAGAGCCATAATTATTTAATTTGAATACAATATCTCTAAACAAAAACATGCTTTGCAGTGATAAATGCAGCATTTTTAAATATTTGCTTTAACACATGGGTGCTCTATACAACACTTGACCTGTAAAATCAATATGACACATGCAACATTCATATATTCAGGTTCACAAAGCAGCAAAATGGAAATTTATATTTGGGCCCATGCAAGCATTTATATAAAGCATTTATAAATTGCCTCTTATATAAATTCTTAAGAATAAATTTGGTTACACTTTATTTAAAGGTGTCATTGTTACAGTGTAATTATATATTTAAGTACTGAGTAATATTAATTAACAACATGTACTTACTATAGGTTAGGGTAGGATTAGGGTTTGGTTGAGGGTTAGTTGCATGTAATTATGCATAATTTACTGTTATTACTATGGTAAGTATATGTAACACATGCAACAAGGACACTGTAAAATAAAGTGTTACCGAATCTTATTTGCACATTTTATTACTGTATTATAACTATGTTATAAAGCAGTTATTACTAAATCTGTAATTCACGTATGCATGTTACACCATACTGTTCAATAACGTCAAATTTCTTTAATTGTTATTTTTTATATAACGTAGATATTTGTTCATTTGGACATTTATTTAGATTTTCTTGCTTTGTGTAGTATTTAAGGTTTTAAAGATGTGTGCACCTTTATCCAACTATTTTTCTATATTTTAGTTACCCTAAACTGTGCTTTTATTGTTGCATCTTGTCTAGAAGATCAGGATATGGGAGGCGGGGTCTTCAAACAGGCAAAACCATCATCATAAATTAGTCACAGTGCTCGTCCTGTGCAGAAAGTGCCTGGCTGGCATCTTTTCAAGGAACAGCTTTGCTCCGTCTGTGCATGCATGAAAATTCATCTTATGCCTTGGATCCTAATCGAAAGTCCAATATAAAAAAGCCCCATAAATCCTCGACAGAGGTGCATGAATCGGAGTGAGGGTGAGGCCTATAGAAGACCACTGCTATAGACCAGCTAAATGAATTGTTCTCCCACAAGTGCCAATAAATCATCAATCTCCTCTGAGTATGTACTGCATCAACTGAGCACTAGCGGCAGGGTTTGTCTTGGTCCTCCCCCCCTTCCATGAACAAAACAAGGTGGCACTTTACTCATGCTGTGTTTTGATGGTAAAACATTTCTCCTCTTGACCATATGTTTCGACACACCATAGAGACAGACAGAGCTGAGCAAATGGGAGAGGAAAAAGCCAGTCAGCAATCTTTAGCAAAACAATTTCAAAGCATCACACGAGCGAAATCCACCACGGTACATGACAATAAATCTGAGAGTAATATACTGTGCAGTGTTAACAGTCTGTGGGGTTAGCAATCCATTTAACAGTGAAAGCTGTAGAAAAACATACTTTGTTTTAAAAAAGCCTGGTCTCAATGGCTTTGTCAGGGTAGGTGATGTTGTTTTCACTCAACGTGTGTTCAGTCAGGGTGGTCTAGTAATGTAAACCAGCTCTCGACAGCTTCAGATCACTAGATTTAGACTATTCTCTTACCCATGGAAAGAATAATTTAGCATGACATGTTCCCATATTCGTTAAAAGCCACAAGTAGTAACTAAGTAATAAAGTTACAGGTTAAATATATAACAACAAACAATTAGCTTAATATGTAACAGTCACCCCAGCTTTTCAAACAGGTTGCTATAATTGTCTCGTTAACTGCTGAACTGTGTGATGCTGCAGAAACCAACAGACAAACTTTTCCAGACCAATTGGAGCATTCCGAGAAATCTACATCACATCTGAGTCTACATTATCACCATTCATCCCTTTTAGCCCTCTGTGACCAGAACAACCAGTCTACGATTATATCCACTTATAATCGTAGACTGGGGGAGGGGGGGGTTGGGGGGGGGAGAGAGTTCCAAAACTCTCTAAGGTGAATTTCCAAAACTCTCTAAGGTGAATTTCCAAAACTCTCTAAGGTGAATTTCAAAGGTAGTTGTACATATTCAGTGACTAGAGCAGGGACCATCTGTACAGGGGTCGAATACATGAATAATACTCTCTAAACCTCAAGGCAGTATTTTTATATTGAAGCCATTAGCGTGCGGTGGAAATAAATAGCAGTTCTGTTTCCACAGGCCCTCTCCTGCACTGTCCCTTAACCATCCGATTATCATTGAGACAAAGGGATGTTTGAGAGATTTTGAGGACGTAAAAAGTTCTGGTCACTCCTCAGGGAATTCCTCGGATAGGGGTTGGTACTGTGACCTAGCTCTAGAGTAAATCCCAATTTCGGATTCAGGAGTACTTCACAGTGCACTATTTGAAAACGGACACGTTTGGATTGACAAAGTAGACTACAGTCTGTGACCCTGTCTTTGCATTTTCAAGGTTTTTTCTGCCACTCAATTTTACCAGTCAACATTTTACACCTAAAAGTAAACAGTTGTAATCATGGTTTACAGCTTCCTGGCTATCTGTTATTCAGAATGCTTCTCACACTGTGTCCTTCCTTAAAGGCAACGCTGTTCAATCCTGCGACCAGAGGGCAACTTTCCTGCAGATTTTATCTTCAACATACCTACCTGGAAGTGTCTAGTGATCTTGAAGACCTTGATTAACTGGTTCAGGTGTGTTTAATTAAGATTAGAGCTTGACTCCGCTGGAAGGTGGCCCACCATGAATAGGATTGGACACCCCTGCTTAAATGGATTGTTGTATAACTTTCTTCATTGGAACACAAAAGGAGAATTTATGGAGAATATCCTGACCACTGAGGTATTACTGGGGCTGTCAAGCTTCAAAATGACCGCAGAGTGCAATGATATGTCTTCTGAAATCATACAATATGTCAAGAACAGACAGAAATTGAAGATGTTTTGCACTGAGAACCTTGGCATTCACTCTAGCTCTACTTTGTGTGTTTGTGTGAGCATTGTTCTTTTGAGTCGAATATTTTCAGTGAATCAGTTGATCCAAACTTTTCAGTAGTCTGAATGATTTGTTCATGAAACAGATATGGTTCTCATGATCACCTCACTGACTTAAAAGCACACTGGATGGGAAGATTAACAGTGAAGAATAAAATTGAAGTATGTTCATCACACAAAGTTAAAGTAATGTCGTATGATCATATGATAATAAGTATAGTTATGGTGATTTTGTGTTCTAAAACTTGAAGCTTTGTGTCCATAGAACTATACTGGATATTCTTTTTTATCTCTTCCTTCCATTCAGTCACAAAGTTAAAGAACCCAATACTGTAGACACATATCTGATGGGGACAGGGAGGGGGCGTAAGTCATCAGGGGGAGTTAGCCTCTGAAGTGGGCCATCATGAGGGGCTAATTTGACAGAAATGCGGGGAGGAAGACTGATGATCGCTGAGCATGTGGTTGAAAAACAAAGAGGGAGGGGCTGATGGATGAAGGAGGGGTGGGAGAGGTAAATGGACTGCCCTGGTAGACAACAGCATGGACAAAGTGAAGCCTGAACTGAGCAGTGTTTGGGTGGTCTTTGAGCCATGGTGGACTTCCATAAGAAAAGTGTCTCTTCCTGGGGGTTTTTCTTAGCTCTATCTTAAAAATACCCTGAAATGCAAGGGAAATTAAATATCTCTTACTGTACTGTGTGTGTGCGTGTGTGAGTGTGCGTGCGTGTGTGTGTGTGTTTTGTAGAGTTCAATCATTATCATGCATGCCTTACTGGGAAACAAGAGTGTCTGTATTTGTAATAGATGGGTCTTGACAGGGGTGTTATTAATCGAGAGCACTGGGCAATGTGTTTGCACTTACTCAGATTTATTAGCAAGTCAAATGCAAAAAAAAAAACAAAAACACATTGCATATCATCTGAATGCATGAAAGTCAAACACTAATGAGAACCTCTAACATTCTACAATTGGTAAAAAGAGTCTCTTCAAAACTAGAGTGAAAGGTGAAATCACACAAATATGACATATGCATTTAACAAACTAGCTAAAGAAATATAGCTTATACCAACATAGAAAAAAGGTTTGACTGGTATCCCAGTTTAGACAATCTGGTTTTGCCAGTCTCCTAGACTGGCTAATTTGGTTGTCAGCAAGTCTAGCACAACTCCCAACCTGGTTTAATTGGTATTCAACTGGTTTTGCTGATTGGTCAGCTGGTCTGCCTGGCAATTGCCAAAAACAACCCAAACAGACCGGCCTAACCAGCTTGGTCAGAATGGGAGAGCTAAGACGTGTATATATATTTTTAAAATAAGGATAGAGGTAAGCATCAGGCTGTAGCTCACAGACCATATCAACTCCAATGTCTCACAGCCCTCCAATTAGTCAAGGATTATCTAGCGGTGAGGATGGACATACCTCAATGAAATATCAAGCTATTCAAAAATCCAATATTCCCTCTAAATCCCACAGAACAGTGCTTAAGGTTTTTATGAATGTCTGTGAACAGCTGGGAAGTTTGGTCCTGTCTACAGTAGGGTGGGTAATAGTGGACGGCAAGTCTAATATTCCAAAGAGAGGCAGGGGATAAATGGTGTTCATTGTGTGGACGGAGCTCCCTGTCATTTCACAGTCATGCTAATGGCTCTAATCTGACAGTGGGCTCTGGCAGTCGGCTCTTTGCTCCTTGCCTTTTCCTGACGTCCCCCCTCTACCTCCAGCCCCTTCACATTCCTGTCCCCCGTGTCATCCGCAAGGAGCGGGCAGCATTACATGCCTGTTTGTTCCCTTTGTCATACAGCCTTCTCCAGCTATTAGGGTTTGAGTTAGGAGGGGCAGTGGTTTGGGGGTTAAAGTCTGAAAAAACGGGTGTTGTGAGGGGAGGATGGTGGGTTTGTGCCTGAGACGACTAAGCTCATACACTGGCCCACATTCACTCTACCCCTGCTGATCACTAGCCATTGTTTCTGATCAGTCAGGAATTTGCTCATGCAAAGCCCTCTTTGATTGAAAAAAAAAGAGGAAGACAGTTCAATATGTGTGCTGAGGACTTGTGGTAGAAGACAGGGCAAACCGCGGACCATTGAGTTTGATCCACTGAAAATGACAGCAGAGCTAAGCACTTTGCTTAGACTCACTCTGGCTGCAGGCCAGAACCTGTAGAACCTACAGATTTTTAGCTACCTAGATATACTGTAGACACCTGCAGATGTGTACAGTGTGACTGCAGCCTCCTTATTATACGAGCAGACTGAGCAATTGAGCTGAAAATTGGTATGCCAAGACAATCTAAAGCCATGCGGGTCGAGCAGGGATGAGAGTGAATCAGCTTAAAATACCAAGGTAATCTACTCTGACGGGACCAAACGCAATTGGAATTTAACGGCACATGGGTGCTTCAGAAACCCATGGGTATGCAGGATTGTTTTCATCCTGTTTTGGCCCATCAGTCCGCTAGATAATGGAGAAGGTTGCTAAGAGTTTAAGATGTATCTTCAGTGAGGTGAGGTGGAGTAATAGCTTCTAATATGGCTGTAAGGAAAGTCATTTGGCCAAAAAAGCCTATTTGTAGACGGCTCAGTTCCTGTCTGGCAAATTTAATTCCGGCACAAAGTTGGTCTCAGGACTTACCACTCTGTGTGTAATTAGTAACTGTTAAACGTTTAAAGTTTAAACCAGGGATTAGAAGTCATAGAGAGAGGATTAGTCCAAAATACCAGCCTGGGTTTGGAAATAGATTCAAGGCTTTAAATGCATGGCAGAGTTCATCTCGATGTGGAAAAAGAAACCCAGAAAGGTGTCATTTCAGGCAATCATTTAAGGATGGGCAGTTCTTATGGATGTTGGCGTGCAAATGGATGGCAAACCTCACGGTTGTGTTTGTCAGGCAGATTCCTGACACGAACAATGCCTGACAGCTTAATTTATCAGTCTGTTAGATGGACACTTCTCCCCAAAGATGGAATGCCTTGATTTCACTCAGAATTTTAATAGGTCTGACTGCTCTAGGGCTTCTGAGCTGTGGGATAAAGATTCTATTACTACAAGGGCAACCCCAGAGTTGTGGTTTGCCTCAGAAAGACGGCATCAGCCGAGAAACACTTGCCAGATGAAAAGTGATACAAGGGTTAAAAAAATGGGTGGAAATAGTTCTAATGGGGGCAGCAGGAGCACAAAGTACTCTCTAATTTCAGTCTAATTTTCTTTGAGAGGAAAATGACAGGTTAAGTTGAATGGTTCCCCTTAATATTTACCGTTTCGCCTGACATTTTCCTCTGCGGTGTTCTTGTGAAAATATCAGGCAGATTAACATTTCTGATGGGTAAGCCAAGAATCCCTATAGGAATCACATTGGGGACTTAATTTCTGCACGGCAACGACAGCATAAATGATCCCTCTGCTTATAATTAGATATCGAGACTCTGTTGTAACTTTGGAACACGCTTGGGCCAAGTGAAAATTAGTCACAGTTCAACAGATGTCTGTAATTTCTGTAAAAAGGATATGAAGTTAAGTAAAGGTTTTCAAGCCAGCTTCAGACCCAACGAAAACATTCCCTCCCGCAAAGGGCAAAAAGCGGAGGATGCTGTGCTTAGTCTACATTCTCGATTGCAAAGAATTCTGGGGTTCGTCCCAAATGACAAATCACACACTTAGCCGGGAGACAGTGGCCATTTGGGAATGTGTACCAGGGTTGCTCTGGGTGCTCCAGACGTAAGAAAGAATGAATTCCATTGATTCACTGGACCATGAATGGACTTCAGAGAGTTTTACCCCCCCTCCACAGCCGCTTTGCACCCAAACTTCCTTTTGAGTTAAGCACCCTCTCTTCCATGCACCTACAGTCCACAGTTGCAGTTTTTTTCACAGATTTTTACAAGATGTCATTTTTAGGACTAATACATATAGAAATGAGTTTAAGTAATGGCAGCAAACAACTGATAACCACTAAAATTATTGAAAATGTTATGAAATAGTAATTTCTGAGCGAGGCTTAAAACTCTTTTTGAATTCAAGGCAGCTAACCACCAGTGACATTCATAAGCTGTACATGAAATGTAGGGAACATTATAAAGAAGTTAAGAATGGATTATGGCATCTTGTATCTATATTCAAGGCATGTTATCCCCACAAATACAGGCATTCCTATCCTGATGAGATCAAGAGGTTGCCGGGGATCTTAAGGAGGAGAGGATGTTTCAGTTCAAATGGTTGGTCAACACACACAGCGAATGCATAAACATATATGCACATATAGTTGTATGGGAAGATAGCTACAACAAACGCACAATTTTTCTGTTCTATATGCACATGGACATTTTATAGTGCAATTTGCGATACACTGTTAATTGTGTAGCATAGTGCGCATTAGTGTCGTTATTAAAATTTCATCGTGAACACTGCAATTTTGTAAGGAAACTTACAATCCCTGAAGTCAAGCAGATGCATACAAGCACAACCACTGCCCCTAAAGGCTTAAACCAACAGCTCATTATCTTAATACATGTGCTAACATATTTTACTAAGGCCACTGCAGTCTGCCTCACCCCGCACAAAGCTAAGGACTGTCTGGATCAGCAAGGCAGCATGCGATTTGGGCAAAATATGCAATTCTCATTAGGGTCTGGAGTTATGGGCTAGCCAGACCCAGAGTCCTCTGTCTCAATTAATGGCAACGACGTCCGCAATGAGAACAAATCACCTGGGGTCTCCAGACAGTCGGCTTCCATCTCCGAAGAGTCGGACAGATTCACTTGCAGACATCTGGTCCATTTACAAATTGGAAAATGCAATTTGAGTAAGAAAAAAAAAAAAGAAACATCAAGAGAGAATTTTGTGCAGACTGAAGATTCTGCAGGAATCAAACCAAATTCCCCTCTGCACTTCTGTGTGTCTGGCCCATAATTAATATTGTTTACCAGAAGCAAGAGAAAAAGACAGTAGGAAACAATCTATAAAATACAAGCTTGTTATTTTGAGCGAAATTTTGCTTCTTTTATTAAATGTTGCATTGCTATTTCAATTACCCTTTCCCCATGTAACAAAACTCTGTTAAAAGAGCTGCCTTTAATCCTTGAGTAAATAAAAACAGCCTTCCGCATAAAGCTGGGCCATAAAGTTTTAAATTAATGAGACTCTAGAGAGAAGACTAAACCATCTGTAATATCATGATTTAAGTTTTATAGATTCACCCAATATTTGCCAATACGTTTTTGGTTTATTCACATTTTTTTGGACCGTGAGGGTTCTTACTCTGAACTTTAGACGGGTATTAAAAAAAGAAATCTGTATGAATTTGTATGAACTTCATCTGTATGTATGAAGAATATATTTTGAAGGACGTTTGGATCCAAACAACACATTCATTGTATGAAAAAAAGAGACATTTTTCAAAATACCTTTTGTGTTCCACAGAAGAAAAAGACGTTACAATGAAATCCAAATCGACAATTCCTTTTTTTATGGAATTTTGTAGTGTTTATTATAAATGATTTAACTGGCCTACATTTTTATTACAAAAAACAACAACAACAACCACAATTACTGTTTTTATGCCAAATTTAATACGTAATAACTGTCAACAATAAATGTTAGTATACTCAGATTATTGAGTTACATGTCCCATCGAAACAATTCTTTATTTGTGAGAACACTCACTACAGCTGCTACAATTTCTAGTTATGTTGCCCTCAGGCTATGTACATTAGTTAGTTAGTACATTGATTTTTATTGCTCACGAGGTTCTTAAAAGGTTTTACAGTCCTAAAATGTTGATTCTTGATCTAGAAACTAATTCAGAGAAGGGGAATACCTCAGAAAATAGTTGTTTAAGAGACTGATGCTTTATATGTGACCCTGGACCACAAAACCAGTAATAAGTCGCACGGGTATATTTGTGGCAATAGCCAACAATACATTGTATGGGTCAAAATGATCGAATTTTCTTTTATGCCAAAAATCATTAGGATATTCCATGAAGATATTTTGTAAATTCCCTACCGTAAATATATCATAAATGTATTATTAGTAGTAATATGCATTGCTAAGGACTTCATTTGGACAACTTTAAAGGCAATTTTCTCAGTATTTAGATTTTTTTGCACCCTCAGATTCCAGATCCTGTTTCCTATCCTAACAAACCATACATCAATGGAAAGCTTTTTTATTTTTTAAAAGGCTATTTATTCAGCTTTCATATGTTGTATAAATCTCAATTAAAAAAACTGACCCTTTTGGTCCAGGGTCACATATTTGTTTTTGAACAAGATCACAAAAAGAAAAGGAACGAATGACTTGCTTCCCTTTTAAGCTCTGTCGTGTCTCAGAAAGGATGAGTCTTGTGGGGGATTACGTCGCTCCCCATAATGACAGTATGTAATAATTAATGGGATTAGGAGATTACAAAGCGCTCTTCCAACCTGTGCCGCCTGTACTGTCTCTACACTTATCTCATGGCATGATCTCGTCGCTGTGTGCCCCGTGTTAGAGCAATGTCTTATTCTGGGCAACAGTCTTCAGATACGAGGAACTCAATGCAAACAGACAGGAAACAAGGGATAAACAATTCAGCAGAAACCATTGCTGCTGTTTGCATGACCTTAAAGCATTGTTGACATATTTCATGGGACAAAAAAAATAAAAATAAAATTGAGTCAATGTAAGAGCAGTAATTACACATACGATAGTAACAGATCATTGATATTGGGCCAGTTTGTGTTTCATTAGTGGAATAGCTAATCAAGAGTTAATGATTATCGATATGATACAAGAAATTCCCAGAAGTGTGAAGTTCAAATATATTCGACAGATGCAATAATAAAAGCTAGCATAATCAAAACTAGTATTTAGCACCTGTACACTGACATAAAACCCATAAGGACATGTACGTAGCCAAGAGGAGTGCACCATCTAGAAACCCATTTTGTACTATTTTAAATGAATGTTCGGGGTTCAATACAAGTTAAGCTCTATCGACAGCTCTTGTGGCATAAAGTCAATTACCACAGAAAATTACTGAGACTCATCCCACAGTTAAGAAAAGCAAAAATTGCATTTAAAAAGCGCATGTGTATTTTAGTTGAAGCACTTGAATTCTTATAAGTGTGTATTACTAGAGCAGTGAACTTCCAAAATTATTAAATTCTCATTTTTGCTTTTGTAACTACAGTTAACAGTTCTTCAAGTTGTTTGTCAGTGATGGTATTTCCGTATATTTTTTAATTTTCTGTTTATTTTTACACACTTTTTTGGTGTCGACAAATCATGTGAAAGTTACTGGTTTTACATGGTCATGGAGTTGGCCATGACAGAAAAGATTTGCATAAAAGATTTTATCACATCAGTCTCAAGTTAACACATATGATTTTTAAGTAACAGCATATGTAAATGTCTCTTGCATTGCCTCATTCACTTCCAGTGTAAATGCCTTACTGTGAAATGTATTTTTTTTAAACGGTTGAAACTTTGGAATTGGTAATCAACATTATGCCACATATGCTGTCAATATAACTTAACTTGTATTGAACTCTGAAAATTTGTTCAAGGACCATTTTTATGTAAAGAAATATCAAGTAAACATCTTAAAAAGAGCAAATTCTCATATATAAAATTATATATACTGCCGTGCAAAAGTAAGCACTTTTTTTCAAATAAATGAATACTGGTATTCAGCAAGGATGCATTAAATTGATCGAAATTGACAGTAAAGGCATTTACAATGTTATATTTCCCCCACAAAAATGCTGAACAGTCTCACAAGTTACACAAACATACTGTATTAAGCAGAACAACTGTTTTCAACACTGATAATAAGACATATTTCTTAAACACCAAATCAGCATATTAGAATGATTTCTGAAGGATCAGGTGACACTGAAGACTGATGATAATGATGCTGAAAATTCAGCTTTGATTACAGCAATAACTAAAACAGTTATTTTAAATTGGTATAATATTTAAATATTACTGTTTTTAATGTAATTTTGATCAAATAAATGCAGCCTTGATGAGCACTTTCAAAAACGTTGAAACAAAAATCTTCCTGCCCCCAATATTAGTGTACGTTAATGTACATTGCGAACACTAAAAAATGACATTGTGCAGATGAAATTTCACAGATTATAATAATGTGGTAGGCCAATGGTTAAATGTCTACTAAATGAATAAAATAACACAGTTTTCCCACACTAACAGAGCTTGACACGTTCTTGTCTTCTGCTATTACTGATCAGTTTTAATTCATGCAGAGAGCTCTCAAACGTTAACTCCAGAGAATATGTTCAAAAGAAGTTAAGAAAAAAAAAATACAGCCAAAAATACATTTTGTACAAATACAAAATGAAAATGCCAGCTTGTCGCTGTGTTATGCACTAGCATGCTAATAGGCAGAGAATGGGAGGAAAAAGTCTGTCTGAAAGCACTATATGTAGCTGGACATCTCTTAAATGAATGAGGCACAAAGGGGATTACCTCACCACATTTCTTCTGTTACTTTTCCACACACATAAAAGCAACTTCTCAATGCGTGTTACAATTCTAATTTCAGCCAAGGAATGGAGGGAGGGTGCAGGGGGAATCAAAAGACGCCGCGCTGGTCTGTGGATGGGGATGGAATGTGACAATGCTAATTATTGCGTGCAAAGCTACACAAACCACAATTCCACCTGATAACAGAAGTCTTTTCCTTTCAAAAACACCTTCTAGAGTAACTAGTGTGAAAATCACTCCCACATTCTTTTCGTTCGAAACTTAAGCAACTTTTTCCTTTGTTTTTGAAGCAAAAATATAGTTAAATCAATGTCAAACAAACAACAAAAGTAACAAAAAAAATATCTGTCATAGATGAACATGATGAACGTGAATCTGGCAACGTTTTATTACGTTGGTTGTTGTACGTGTCGTGGCAGTTCAGAAATAAAATGTCCGGTGAGTGGCTTTAAAGGTGCAGTGTGTAGTATTTATGAGGATCTATTGACAGAAATGCAATATACATAACTATGTTTTCAGTGGTGTATAAAGACCTTACATAATGTACCATTGTGTTTTTATTACCTTAGAATGAGCCATTTCTATCTACATACACCACGGGTCCCCTTACAGTGAAATCACCATTTTGCACCGTCATGTTTCTACAGTAGCCCTAAACGGACAAACTTCTCTGCAGAACGCTAGTCACTCTCTGCTCTCTCCGACGATAACATTTTTGTCCTGTGTTGGCCCCCGTAGCTTCTCTATGTGCTTCGAAAGGGAAGGGTGAGCAGGGGGTGATTGCAATTCACAACCTCGCCGCTAGATGCCGCTAAAATTTACACACTGCACCTTTAAAAGGTTAATGCTCTGTCGCGTTTGAAAATAACGCATAGCACCTACAGTAAACCTATGTATTACACATCAGTGGTTCCCAAATTTTTAGAGTGGCGTACCCCCTGAGGCATTTAACTCTTTTCCCACCATTGACGGAAATTTCCGTCATTTGTGAAAAAACGCCTTCCTGCCATTTACTGAATTTTCAGACTTTCCTTGTTTTCACTGTTATGCGGTAGGGGGCGCTATTACACATCTCCTGATAAAAGTACTGAATCTCCTGATCAAAACACAGGTGAAGAAGACGCAGAAACAAGCCATATGTAAGCATATAAATCAAAACTGCCTAATGTTACTGAACGAAATGTTGACCCAGGACGAAGTATAGGACTGTGCAAGTTTTGTGGGTGTTGATGGACTCGATCTACTCCATCTGTGTTTTGATCATCGTTCTGAATCCGAACCGGATGTAATCTTTGAAATGATCAAAAATGCTGGTGGTGGCTGGCACCTTTTTTCAAAAACGCTGGTGGGGAAAGAGTTAACATCCTTCTGCGTACCCCCTGTGATACCTTTAAAAGCGGTACTTTTAAATATTAAACTAAAACCACCAGTAGGTGGCGGTTAGGAGTCATCGAGTCATTCATTTATTCAATAATGAAACAAGCGGCTGTATTTATGAATGAGTCATTGAATCATTGACTCACCCAATTTGTTCAAAGCCGCAGATTCGTTCACTAACGAAACACAGCTGTGTGTTACTTGAAGGCCTTCATTTGAAATTATTTTGTTGCAAAATAGAGCAAATTATACTGACAATACTAGGTTTAAAATGTACATCACTTTATATAACTCGTTTTGTTTGTTGAACTGTTGTATAAAATCAATGTCACATTTGTGATTGTGTGGGTATTTGGGAAAAATTGTATTCTTGCTAGTATAATTTATTATTAACATTAAAAACAATAACTCACACAAGGTATGTTTTTGTATCTCAGAGAGTTTTAAAGTCTTAAATCGATTTCTATGCAGTCTGTGTCTGTATTTGTTCTTTACGCTTGTAAGCTCTAAAACCCTACTTTTACAAAAGGTACATTGTCGAGAACGGCAGTAATGTAGTGCAATTTACTAAGGAAGCACACTCTGCACGCAACCTATCATATGCACGCTGCTTATGTGGATGCAGTCAGTTTTGAGCACAAAAGATGAGGTAATTTGATTGATGATGTCATGTATTTGACCTTTTACGGCATTACCATTTTGGTGGCATTTTGCCTGTTAGAAATACATGCTCGGTATTAAAGCTGTTTTAAGGTGGGGTAGAAATTAGAATTAAATGAATGACAAAACTCAGCTTTTTGTTTACGTACCCCCTCTGTAACCTTACGTACCCGAGTTTGGGAACCACTGTTGTACACTATTACCAATAGTTTTGACAAAGGCAAATGTCAGATAAAAACACAATTGCAGAAGCAACCATGTAATTTTAACTTGCTTCTACAAGTCTTTGAGCTCTTTCATCATGACTTTTGTTTCACGGGACTCGAACCCAAGCACATTCGCAAGTGCATTGCTGTACCAGGGGAGCTACCAATACATATGGAGCTGGTTATGTGATGCAAGTTTACAATTAATGCACTATGGTAAAAGTGATTTGAGCTCATAACATAGTAAATACATATTTATTACTCTACCCATGCAATCATAATTTGTGTGAAACAGAGTAAAAGTTGGCATCTTACTGTGCATTAAAGGATTAGTTCACTTTAAAGTGAAAATTACTCCATAATTTACTCACCCTCAAGCCATCCTAGGTGACTTTCTTCTTTCAGATGAACACAATCAGAGTTATATTAGTAAATATCCTGGCTCGTCCAAGCTTTATAATGGCAGTGAATGGGGCCAACGAGTTTGAAGCTCAAGAAAGTGCATCCATCCATCATAAACGTACTCCACACGGCTCTGGGGGGTTAATAAAGGCCTTCTGACGCGAATCGATGGGTTTTTGTAAGAAAAATATCCATATTTAAAACTTTATAAAGTAAAATATCTAGCTTCCGCCAGACCGCCTTCCGTATTCAACTTACGGAAAAAGCGTAACTGGCGCGGTGTATAACGTCGGACGTAGCGTAAGCGTTTTGAACTGCGAGAGGCATTACACTTACTTCGTAAGTTGAATATGGGAGGTGGTCTGGCGGAAGCTAGATATTTTATTATATAAAGTTTTAAAGATGGATATTTTTCTTACAAAACTCCATTGATTCGCTTCAGAAGGCCTTTATTAACCCCTTGGAGCCGTGTGGAGTACGTTTATGATGGATGGATGCACTTTTTTGAGCTTCAAACTCGGTCCCGTTCACTGCCATTATAAAACGTGGAAGCGTCAGGATATTTATTAATATAACTCTGATTGTGTTCATCAGAAAGAAGAAAGTCATATACACTTAGGATGACTTGAGGGTGAGTAAATCATGGGATAATTTTCATTTTAAAGTGAACTAATCCTTTAATTTCAGCTTGTATAGGTACGTTTTTGAAGTAGATAGAGGCACATTTTTCTAATGAACCTAGGTTGGATTTTAAGCAAAAGAAACCGCAAGAAAAAAAGGGCAAATGAAAGACATAAACACCCCTCTAAAAGAAACAAAAGTTTTTTGAAGGCTTCACAGTTGGAACATACAGAAAGATACAGCGAGATGGCAGAAAGAGCCACATCAATGGCGTCATATATTCAAAGAGCAACAAACAGAAAGAAATGAGGTACAAAACCAGAGGGAGATGATCACCAACATGTTGGAGAAGCTCTACATGGAGCATACTGTTCTGTTGGGATGAAGTCATGAATGCTGTCCTGCAGAGCCGAGTTTATTCACTCGCTGCTCTGCCATGCTGTGGCTCCTCTGGTTGCTCTTCTTTTCTTTGGACACTAAAAGACAACCACTGACTGAAGCCTTTCAGCGCACATCACCATGCCTTTGTGGAGCGTAATCAAAGGACATAAATGTGCGCTACAGCCAGGAATCGCCATGATTTGTCTGAGCATTGAGTCTGAAAGGACAGGTTTTGCCACATAGTTGGATACAATGACCGCAAACATTTTGGAAAGACGACAGATCTGCTTGTGTCTAAACATGAAATGATTTATGTAAAGTAAAAAGAATAGTTAAAAGAAAATTATGGCATTACTTACTCAACCTAACGTCGTTCCAAACCAGTATGCTGTTGTTTTTTTCCAAGTAAAAAAAGAAAAAGAAAAAAAATCGATGTTTCCTAAGATCATAGCCACTGATGGCTGATTTTGCATGCTAAGCACAGAAAAGCAGCGGCTAATTTTTTCGACATGTTTAATTAAACAGGGTTGTGCCCTCATGTGACCTAACTGTATTCAAGACAACAAATACTTTGGTTTGCCAATCGGTGTTGCTAAGATAATCTAGTTCCCTTGTCATTATACTAATTAAGTCCTCCCAGTTTTAAATTAAAGCTTAAATGAAGGTCTTAAATTTATCACTGATAAAATACAACACAAACCGTTGGGACTTGAGTCATCTTTCATGCAGATGTTTTTATCTACTAGTATCTTTCATCTCAAAAATAGTCTGTTTCTGTATTCTGGGTTATTGCTGTGAGTGGGGTAACATAAGCTCTTGAAAACGGAAAAGCGCTTCTTATGAAATATTCATCATTCATGCATGTGCCTGATGATATACACTGTATGCTGTCCACATGTGTTCATATTTTGCTAAACGCCCCAGTAAAGCCTTTGAAGAACTATACATGCATGCAGAATGTAAGAAAGTAGTTCAATAAAGTGCATGTAATAAAGTTAGACTGCCATATTCTTAATCAGTATTTTTGTCTTGTTTTACGATAAAATGTTTAAATATTCTTCAAACATAAAATTGCTAAATAAAATATTAAAAGTTGTTTTCAGAGAAAATATTATTCATTAATAAAGTTCATTTTTTAGGCATAAAATCCAATCATTTTCATTATATTTCTGTTTAAAAATACATCACATAAAAACATAAGTTCAAAATACACTTAAAAAGGCCTGAATTGTTGGTCACACTTTAGTTTAGGGTCCAATTCTCACTATTAACTAACTATTAAATACAACTTTTGCCTCAGTAAACTCCTAATTACTGATTATTAATAGTTAGTAAAGTTGTTGTTAAGTTTAGGTATAAGGTAGGAATGGATAAAGGGTAAAACTTTAGTTTAGGGTCCAATTCTCACTATTAGCATGCATATTTCTAGGATATTGGCTGTTTATTAGTACTTATAAAGCACATATTAATGCCTTATTCTGCATGACCAATACCTAATCTTAACAAGTACCTTACTAACTATTAATAAGTAGTAATTAGGAGTTTATTCCGGAAAAAGTCATAGTTAATAGTGAGAATTTGACACTAATCTAAAATGTGACTGGATTAAGGGATGTAGAATATGGTTGTGCAGAATAAGGCATTAATATGTGCTTTATAAGTACTAATAAACAGTCAATATCCTAGTAATATGCATGCTAACAAGCAACTAGTTATAATAAGAATTGGACCCTAAACTAAAGTGTTACCAATTTTTCTTCTCAAATCTTCAGGATGTTTTGATATATAAAAAAAAAAAATACTGATAAAGAAAATTATTTAAAGCAAAGTTATAACTGTTTTTGCTATTGTCCAAAGGTTAAGGAGAGGTTGTAAGATAATAGTTTAAGATCTGTGCTGCCAACACAATAGTTTCAGGTTTATCGGCTATTACATGATTCCGCAGTGAAGAATTATTGAGATCACAATTCTGCTTTATTATCACTGAGCAGCCACTTATCCCTGGGAAACATTTTCTTAATAGATTTTACTGTCACTTCGGTCAAACAGCATTTGCTAAATAGCAAGCACCAAGGTCACTGACCGATTAATGTTTGCATGTGTGTGTGTGCTGTGTATTGTGCATGATGATGTCATCAACATGACCAATACTTCAATGACTTCCTCCATTGTCAAGGGTCTATTGCCATTTTCCTAATCACAGACATTATGAGCACACGGAACAGTTTCCTCATTAAAGTACCATCAAGGATCTATTGAGAAAACAATCTGACCACATAATCATCACTCCCCTGCTAGATCGCTGCCAAACCCTAATGAGAAACACAATATACAGCATAGTGAGGGGTTACATCTGAATAAACATTAGTCTGACAAATAGGATTTTTAATTAGGTTAAACTGAGAAATATTTGCTTATTTAATGGCCATGTGTTTTTGAATAACATAATTAGCATGTCGGTGCTTCCAAGAGAATTGATTTACACATCAAAAGTCATTTATTCGTAAAAGTGGTACAACTAGACAGTTTACCCTAAAAGTGTGAAGCTTCAAATGGAAATCACAACTAAGCAGACTCATGCATTCCTGGTTATGTTCTATTCTTAACCAGCAGAATTCTCATTACAACACAAAACTTCAAATATAATATCACTAAACATTTCAACTATTTTATATTCATTGCCTAGCAATGAAATATTTACAGTTTTTTTATATCCAAACTTGTCTTTACTTAACCTGTCAAACTTTAGCCTGTAAACAGTAAAATGAAGTCAAGCGTCATCTAAGAGTTTAGTTTATACAAAACTCCTTGAAATTGCAAACTAAATTAGGATCAAACGGGGCAGTCGAAGCAATTTGCGATAAAATCTCAGTGAACTTCCATTCGATTTGAGTGACTTTCTAAATTGTCACCAAGTGGCGACAGCATTGCATTGACTGGTCAGTCTCACCAATTACTCTGTCTGTCAATATCAAAACGTGTGGCACATTACGTTCTCATGTATTCAAAACAGACACTAATTTTCGGCATTTTTCTGTGGTATAATAAGTAAACAAAACTTGCTTTCACTTAAACTAACAAGATTACCCCCCCCCCCTCCCCCAGTACAGTATATTTGATAATTCGGGTAAACAAAGACTCTATTTCAAGGTCCTTGCCTCATAATTGTATTCGTAATGAACTTCCACATAATGAATATTCATTCACGGCTTCACACTCTAGGATTGTCTTCTGGCCACAAGGCCACTAATTGAATTGCTCGTGTGCAGAGGACAGCCGATTGCTCGTTTTTTCTCCTTCACATAATTATGTTCTCTGCTGCCAATCAAACCTGCCAGTTCTGTTTGTTTAGACTGAGCCAATTTGTATCCCTTGTAACCTCATAGATCTAATTTACAGTTAGCTGTATGAATATACAGCCAAAATTTTGAGTAATTAAAGCACACACACACAAACAGTCACAGTTACAAATAAGAATGAACCATCACTGCCCTGTGTGTGCTTTACTTGCATACTGAACTTTAACACACAGGCATGCATTGATGGATTTATTGACAGCTATTAATCAAATCTCCAACTAAATCACTTGTGAATATCACAGAGCAGAGTCTGCTTGTGTTGGAGGTATAAAATCAATATGACGAGACTCACATGAAAGAATATAGTTATTTTTTAGTTTTACAAAGCTTTTTCATAAAAAGATTTTCATAAAAAGTTGAGACCAAGTGTGATATCTTTCAAAACATACAAACTCTAGTTATATTGTGAAAAAAAAGATATAAGCTGATTGAACGAACGAATGAACGATGTGAGCTGAATTCCTACATCCAAATGGCTGCATCTGAAATTGCATACTTCTCTACTATATAGTAGGCGAAAAACAGTATGTGACAAAAGAAGTATGTCCAAATTCACAGTACTCATAAAAGAGTAGGCGAAAAGTACCCAGAAGACCTCCTTCTTCCGGCGAGATTCTGAAGTGTGCATGAAGATGGACACTTTACTATCCTATGAGGCCATGGGAGAGGATTTGTGAATGGCAGTGAAGCGACCCAACTGACGCTGGTAGGTCACATGATAAGGGCAACATGGCAATTTTTTTATGTCTGGATTACATTCATACTACACACACTCATACTATATATAACGTACTTTGTTGTGAAGTATGCGATTTCGGATGTAGCCATAGACAAACAAAATGACATTTTATTCACAAGTTTTCAGTTCAATCAGGAATGTAGTTTTTTCATTTCTTTTCACCAAACATTCCTTCATTCAAACATTCCAACCACATTTTCTCAACATAAAATGCTTTAATAGGGCTGTACAAACAAACGCTTCAATTAAAAATCACTGGACTACATAAAAAGAAATGACAAGAGGTTTCAGTGTTCATCCAAACACCATCTTCAGTTGTAAAAACACAAACAAGTCACATGATCCACGCACATGTAGTCACATGACTACCAAGTTGTCCACATATGCTGTGTCCCAATTCAGAGGCTGCATCCTTCGAAGGGCGCATTCGAAGGCTACTTCAAATTCGCCCTACGTTTCCCGTGAAATATATGATACAACAGATGGATCCTTTGCGGCCTTGTCTACCCCAGAATTCATGGCGCGCCGGTGACGACAGGATTTTTTTGAGTGAAATTGGAGATTTACACTTTTAAACATAAGTATTAGGTTTCAACTTACTCAAATGTCTAAAGAAAAAAAAGAAACTTTAAAGCGGTTCAAATGTTGAGTTATATCTTACTAAGATGTGATTATATTTATAGTCTTTATTATATACAGAAATGGACCATGGTGAACATATTTAAACCATTTTTGAAGCCTGTTTTGTTTTCAGACAGTTTAATATAACTTGCAGTACAAAGTCCAGTACAAACTTTACTGTCACTCATCAATGGCAGCTGTCACAGTTGCTAGACGAAAAGAACAGTCCTCCATAGGCTATACCGTCCTATTTAACAACGCTCCGTCTGAACTTCGCGACCTTCAAAGGTGTGCCCTTTGAAGTCCGAATCCTTCGAAGGATGCAGCCTTTGAATTGGGACACAGCCATAGTATGCTTGCCTGAGCTGATGGTATTCCCCATTTCTATGTGTGTAGTCAAGTGATTTTTAAATAAAGAGTTTGTTTAAACATTTTATAACCTGGATGTTTTAGTCATGAATCCACATAGACAGATTAATAGGGCTGTAAAACAGGGTACAATTAATTTAGTGTGATTAGTTAAAATGTCTGTCTGGAGCAAGGACACAAGAGTTTCAAAACACGTTTTCAATGTTGAACTACTTACATATGGCAAAATGGATTGCTGTGGACTGATAGGCTTGTGTTAATTAAAGAAATAATGATATATAGACTTCTAAAGCTATGTTTTGTAATGTCTATTCAATGTTTTTGTCTGCCACAAATATGCAATGTTTTTTTTAATTACCTGCTCATTGATAAGCAGTTAAGTTGATTAACAAATCAATTGGCGGATTTGTTGGAGTGCCCTAGCTCTGTTCTGAAAATAAGTAGTCTTGCTCTTGTATGGTGGTGGATTTCTGCATGCGCTCTGTGGATACGGCGAGATTTCAGATAGATCACTTACATGCTGGCTCAGTCATGCGCTGCTCTGCGTTTATAATCTTTCATCCGGACCTGATTTTTGACTTCCATGCTGGTTTATGAGGTTGGATCACATGGAGCCAGACAGACTCAGGAAACGTCTAACTACTTATTACTGCTTGTTCTGAGCTGCATGCTGGTGTTTAGTATGAAAAATAACAAGCTGAAGAAGTTTAACTACAGAGTGGGATGTTGGGGTAATTCTCTCAAAAGTTGAAGAGGGTGTCTGTACTTTGAACTGTGCATTTTAAGAGCTTGGCCAATTCTGAGCCCTCATTTTGGGCATCAAGTCGAAGCAACTCATCAAAATTGCCACTCTTGCGTTAAAGCTTTCCGTAACCATATAAAGTGAGTTTGTGTATGTTTGTGTGTCAGAAGAGAGGGAACTCTAACCTTATGCCGTTACTGTACACAAATTAGAGACACATTCTTTCCTCATTTTGCAACCGTCTACTAAGAATTTCATTTGAAATCTAACTCCAACAAACTAACCCAGACCTGTTAGGTCAAACCACAGAATGTGCACATCTAGCTGCTAAGCATGGAAGTCTTGACATAGGAAAATGACAACCATTGAGACAAACATCAAGTTGACCTCTTCTTGCACTTAAATATGCACATATATACAATTGCACTGCTCCAAAACCTAGTGAGCTATCTACCGCCTACCTAGACATATACCTCCTGTTCACTCAGGTCTTGTTAACTCTTCTGGTTAACAAGACCTGGTTAACAAGAATATAGGGTGTGCAAAATGCAGTTCAAAAATGCAAAATGGAGTTCAAGTCCGAAATTCAGTGAACAAGAATAATTCATGATAAGAAATCAAAAGTTAACTGGCAAGCCACTTTAAGTGCAAAAATTGCTCAACCTTGGCGCATTTCAAACACAATCAGAAGAAGCCAGTGCCAATACAGCTCATGTTAATAGCATTTCTATGGCATGTAGTGTAATTTTTGTAATTGCTCTGGGTTTTAATAATTCACAGTATGGGTCCAGCACTGCCCTCATTATAACTGAGGTGAAAGACCTCTAGGGGGAGTAGAGATAGGCTGTACAGCATTATTCCTACATTATTTATACACTTGGCTAAGATCCTAATCATAATGAACGCTGTTTATTTTTCATCTCTAAATGAAGGACCCTTTTATCGGATTGAAAATCACGCCCTCTAAACTCAAACAGCATTCAAATTGCTGGAGAGAACTAGTGTAATGACTACTAGGTTATGACGATGAGGGCCCTTGGAAATGGTCTACATCCAGATTTAGGGTTTGTACAGACTATATTTGTTAAACGGTTTAGTATTCAGCACGATTAATCTTTTGTGCGTGAATGAGGTGTTGTAAAGCGAGTCGCTAGAGTGTGACACAGCGTTCCATTATTCCATCTCTGATGAGGCAGTGAGGCGAGACGAAAGAGATTCCCAGTGGAAATGCTCTGAAATCATTTTTCCTTTTGGAAGCGCAATAACACTAAGAGCCTTAGCTGCTACACCTGTACGATTTTTTTGGTGGGCAGCTTGAATAATTGAATTATTCATAATTTAATCCAGCTGTACTCCATATTCAGTGAAAGGGAAAACCATTTTGGAACTGTTTTACAAACAGAGAACCTCTGAACTGTCTGTTAGCTCTGAAGTCATCTATAAGCTAGTATACAGATACCAATTACAAAAAAACAAACCAAAAATACTGATGATTTAACTGATCACTCAGGTGCTTATTCAAGTTTCTGTCCAATAAAATGGTAACACTTTACAATAACAGGACATGAATAATCACATACTAATACATTAATTAATAGTTACTTCAACATGAACTCATGATTAGTGAAGATATGAACTAATCATGAACCAATGAAAAGCTATCCTTAATTACGACAGGAGTCATATGGATTCATGCATTAATAACTGCAGCCTTAACAACATGTTTAGTATATGTTTGATAATTAATGCATTAATTAACATTTAGGGGTAAACTAAATCAATCAGGCTTCGTAAGAAGCAAAAAGAAATATTTTGACTTTGAAATACATTTTTAAACAATTTATTATTGTCATAATTTAAACGATTGACATCAGCAGCTTCGTCATAAACATTACTGGAAGGCACAGGATTAGTTTGTCATTATTTTCACTGATCCTTATCAAACATAGAAAATACTAAATCCACTAATAATTTATCTTAAACGGTGTGATATTCTCTTTCCCATCAAACTAAACCTACGGTGACTTACAACAGTTCCTGAGGAATTGGTTCCCAAAAAATATCCAAACAGGAAACATGCAGTAAGGTCAGGGAACGTTTGCTGGGATTAGTACAGTTCACACTCCATCCAGACACAGGCCGTGATGAAACTGTACCTCCGTTCTCTGTGATTCAGAATTTTTGAGGGGGCGTTAAGAAAGTTAAGTGGGTGGAGCCATTAAGTAGATATGTACAGGATATGTAGATTGGCAGGCAGGTTGGGTGGGTGGATGAGTGGGGGATTAGATTAGGTGAGGCTATGTAGGGTTCAAGCAGCAACCTCTCTCTTGAAGCCAACACGGAAGTGACTTAAACTGCAATTAATCGACTGGCCGCTAGAGACAGGCTCCAAAAGGGAGTCAAATCTGTATCTCCCCCATGTAAAAATGGCCAACTTTACAGCAGAAAAAAAATGTTTACAACCTGGTACAAAAAGTGCCCTAATGCCACTTGCCCTAATGTTCACGACTATGATGTAAACAAAAGGCTACTATAGGCTCTGTTTAAAAGACTGTTGGTATTCTATATGACCCACCTAAAACTGTTAATAGAATTTACATCCTAACAGTGAAAATATATACTTATTGTTTATTGACCCATTGTTCACTGAGGCATGGGGTCTTTAAAGATTTCAGTTGAAAGAAGAAACAGAAAGTGCTACACAGAGAAAACAGTTCACACAGCTTGCTTTTATCTTGCTGAACTTCAAAAGAATTTCAAGTGTTTCACAGTGTGAGAGTTGTTAGACCTTCCATATCTTATCATCAAACTTAGTCTTCACACACTTTACAGCTGTTTAATTCCCGATCTGAGCAGAGGGCACACCCGAGGCATGTGCCATACTGCAGGGAACAGGAAATGAGTGCTGGCACTTCTATCTTGCTCAGAATGAGATGTTTCCTCAGTGGAAGCCGCAAGTTGTCAATTTAGATGCAAGCAGGTGGCTTTTGTTCAGATTGGTAGGTGGGTGGTTGAGTGGGTTGGTTAGGTGGGGGCTTTTATGTGGAGTTGGTAGGTCAGTGGGCAGGGTAGGTAAATATGTGCATGGGTGGAAGTTAGATTAGGTTTAGTGTGTGCAGTATATGTAGATTGGCAGGCAGGTTGGGTGGGTGGATGAGTGGGGAATTAGATTAGGTGAGGCTATGTAGGGTTCAAGCGGCAACCTCTCTCTTGAAGCCAACACGGAAGTGACTTAAACTGCAATTCATCGACTGGCCGCTAGAGACAGGCTCCAAAAGGGAGTCAAATCTGTATCTCCCCCATGTTAAAACGGCCAACTTTACAGCAGAAAAATAATATGTTTACAACCTGGTACAAAAAATGTTTTGGTCTATACTGCTAATTTTGTCCTTCATGATAACTGTGAGGGGGTGAATTTTTTATAACACATCCGTTTAAATTATATTAAGCCTTAAAGTTACGCATAATTAAGGGCATGGCCACTTGAGTGACAGGAGGATTGCCGCTATGGTCAAGCTAGGTGGGCGTGGTTTCAGCAACCAGGCACCTCAGCTCCACCCACGTCCCGCCTCTTTGCCCATTTTCAGTTATCCTGGAGTGACGCACTGCCAAGATCACGCTGTTCGTTGGAACTATGGTTTCGGGAAACACTGACTCGTTGAACTACGTTGATAATGACGGAGCTTGCGACCATAGTTGGCTAACAATGTATTTGGGAAACGCACCCCAGGTAAGAGGGTTGGTAGATGGGTTTCTAGTTTAGGTTAAATATGGGTAGGTATGCAGGGTTACTGCGTAGAAAAATAAATTAGGATAGGTAGATTTGTGGATGGGTTGGTAAGCTTAGGTTTGGTAGGTAGTAATATGTTTTTGTTTTTTTCTTTTCTTGCCACAGTCACTTTTGGCTTGCTCACTGGGGAATTTTTAAGGGTTTATTACTTGTAAAGCTGCTTGAAAAGTCAATGCCTTTAGGAAACTGAAATAGTTTTGATTCAAGACAGAATCCAAGAAATCTTTACTGGAAATGTTATTTAGAAATAAATAAAACTTTTCTTAAAAAATAATAATAACATCATCAGCTTTGGATGTGCTGTAGTATGTTTATTTGCATTTCCTAGATGTTCAGTTGTGACAGGTGCCTGAGGTATCTGAACCTTCCACTACATACAGTATAAACATACACACACAGACACAAATACACTCATAACCCCAACCTGAGTGTGTTTGCATGCATGTGTGTGGGCTGTCTTTTGAAGTTAAGCCTTCGCAGATAAACAGCTTCACCAGGTTTTCAGAGTGATGCGCTAACTCAATGTGGGACACACTCCATGTTGACGGTGGATGGAAAAAAGCGAGCGCCCACCATTTAGGATTCCAGTCGAGCCAAGATCAATAGTGATGTGTTATTCTGCAATAAAACAGGCTCATCCAAAAGAAGCTCTTGTGTTTTTTCCTGTTTGATTTATTTCATTTAGCCTGGGTACTTGTGCGTGGGTTCTGAGGGGCCGAGTTCTTGTTGTTTGTTTGAAGAAAAAGGGGGCATAAGTCCATCGGTTCCCATTGTTTCTCTGTTAAGAATATACAGACCCTCTTAAAGCAGTTGCTAATCTGACATGGTTCATCTTGGTGGCACACCAAGTGTTATGTAATGTTTAAAGCTCAGCTACTGTTTTCGAGCCCGAAAATGTTCTGATGGTTTGAGTGGATGCAGATGTTTTGGTGGAAGTTTTGCAGATGGTTGTCGATTTCTTTTTGTCTCGTTTTACAATAGCTTTTCTGCTACATCTTCTAAATTGTATTATTCTATTAATGACTTACTACAGCAATTCCCCAGTACAATCACAACTCAATCTAAAAACATAGATTCCAAATTCCAAGGTATCCAGAAATCTCCAGATGCCACGGCTGTGTTCGGTCTGTATTGATATTGTCTACTTCAGCTATAAATAACAACACTATTATGTTACTAGGGACTAAGGTTATGACTGAGGAAATGAACCACAAAAAAATGTAAATTAGTTATTGATTTTTGTGCTTTTCAGACCCACATCCATCTTAGGTTTGAAAATATATTTGACAGTAACCATATTCACGCTGAATAACATGGAAAAGCTTTGCTAAAATATACCGATGGTCTGGAACGGGTAAGTATTTAGCAATATGTTCTCTTTCTTTTCCCCTTTTCTCCCTGCATCTGTCTTTCTCTTTGAGAACATGCAGACAGTATGGAAAGAATGGGGAAAATTTGATTAGAGAGGAAATCCTGGAGAAAGAAGCTTGTAAATTACAGCTAAAGTTCAGCAATCCTTTCTCCCAAAGGATGAGACAAGCTGCTAAACGGCATAAATCTGCTCCAGAGAACTTCAGCACGTCACATCTCTATAATTCTCTTTCCTTTTCCTCTCACTCCTGCTTAGTGTAAAGCCCTGGATAATTGATCAGCATGGAAAATTTCAGCAGCAAATCTGATAATGAAATGTACCCCATTTATCTACAAACTTAAATGATTTAGATTAATATACACTATACTGCCAAAAGTATTGGGACACCCCTCCAAATCATTGAATTCAGGTGTTCCAATCACTTCCATGGCCAGAGATAAAATCAAGCACCTAGGCATGCAGACTGCTTCTACAAACATTTGTGAAAGAATGCGGCACTCTTTTAGGAGCTCAGTGAATTAAAGCGTTGTACTGTGATGGGTTGCCACCTGTGCAATAAATCCATTCGTGAAATTTCCTCAATCCTAAATATTCCACGGTCAACTGTTAGTGGTATTATAACAAAGTGGAAGCAATTGGGAGCAACAGCAACTCAGCCACGAAGTGGTCGGCCACGTAAAATCACAGAGCGGGGTCAGCGCATGCTGAGGTGCACAGTGCACAGAAGTCGCCAACTTTCTGCAGAGTCAATAGCTACAGACCTCTAAACTTTATGTGGCCTTCAGATTAGCTCAACAACAGTGCATAGAGAGCTTAATAGAATGGGTTTCCATGGCCGAGCAGCTGCATCCAAGCCTTACATCACCAAGTGCAATGCAAAGCATCAGATGCAGTGGTGTAAAGCACGCCACCACTGGACTCTAGAGCAGAGGAGATGTGGTCTCTGGAGTGACGAATCACGCTTCTCTGTCTGGCAATCTGATGGACAAGTCTGGGTTTGGCTGTTGCCAGGAGAACGGTACTTGCCTGACTGCATTGTGCCAAGTGTAAAGTTTAGTGGAGGGGGGATTATGGTGTGGGGTTGTTTTTCAGGGGTTGGGCTTGGCCCCTTGGTTCCAGTGAAAGGAACTCTTAATGCTTCAGCATACCAAGACATTTTGGACAATTTCATGCTCCCAACTTTGTGGGAACAGTTTGGGGACGGCCCTTTGCTGCTCCAACATGACTGCACAAAGCAAGGTCCATAAAGACATGGATGAGCGTGTTCGGTGTGGAAGAACTTGACTGGCCTGCACAGAGTCCTGACCTCAACCCGATAGAACACCTTTGGGATGAATTAGAGCGGAGACTGCGAGCCAGGCCTTCTCGTCCAACATCAGTGCCTGACCTCACAACTGCGCTTCTAGAAGAATGGTCAAAAATTCCCATAAACACACTCCTAAACCTTGTGGAAAGCCTTCCCAGAAGAGTTGAAGCTGTTATAGCTGCAAAGGGTGGGCAAACTCCATATTAAACCCTACGGATTAAGAAAGTTCATGTGCATGTAAAGGCAGGCGTCCCAAAACTTTTGGCAATATAGTGTATTTGTATTTATATTTTTATATGATTATAGCAACAAAATAGAACAGATATACATAATTTAGCAAATTCAAACTGTTATAATACCTGTTTTCTTTCACATTATGATGTACAATTTACCCAACTTATTGTCAAAACAGGTTGTTTTTTTAAGTAAGCTAAACCTTTAAAAACAGAGGCAAATATTTGCCTCTCATGCTGGTGAGTCTTGTCTAGGTTTGTCTCACAGAGCTTTTCTCTCCAGCTCTGATGTAATTACTGTATGCTACATTTGGCCGACCCGTTCTCCACAATCCCAGAGGATCCCAATGGTAAACAAAATATCAATCACAGACAATAAAGCTGGCAGGGAAAAGGAGCTCAGCCTTAACAAAATACAAATAAGAACTGGGGCCATCTCTGAAAGAAATTGACCAAAAAATGTTTTGGCCAAGGCAATGATCAGAAGTGGTCAGCACATGGTAATTCCGACTTTTTAATGGGGGCGTGTAGTTGACAGCAATTTTCTTGTCCTGTCCCTTAGGGGGACATTTTTCATGTTTTGCTAATGACACTGCCTAATAGTCTAAATTTTAGTTGAGCACAAATATGCAAGCATGTGAGAAATTCAAATGGTATATGGAATTTGGAAGATTTTGATTATTTGGAAGATATAAGGTCAGCCAGATTTTCACTTTCTGAAATGAATGAATTGTGGTGCAATCGTTTCGCAATGTGCTCTTTAGGATATTAAAACGCTGCATTTTCAGTCCGTTTCTCATGCAATTCTATTGTAAGAACCACAAAAGTTAACTATAATGATAACGATATTAGCATCCACATCAATGTACAATAACGTTATGTTCATTACAAGCATGCACTGCAGTTTTGTCATCTGCCACTTTCAATTCTCAATTTTTAGTGCTTTAGGCTACGTCTACATTCATCCAGAAACATTTGAAAACGGCATTTTCATTTCAAAACGTTCTCCAGCGTTTTCAAGCATTTTTCAAAAGTTTCTCATCCACACTGGAACGTCGGAAAACGTTAAATTCACCTTACCGTGTTGCGTGAAACCTTATAAACGCTCACTGAGATAATATAGACGGAACAAGACATAATAAAGTTATCATGTTTTGCCGCAGGACAGCAAATGCGAGTGAATTTTGTAATCTTTGCAGGACTGTGATATGAAGAGTGTGCAAAGTAACATTTTAGCACCTGTGTGAAAGTGAATAGCACATAACAGGCACAATACCGGTATAAACATGAATATCTATTGGTACTACAATATGCGTCACATGACTAAACATGCGTCGTCGTTTTCAAATACCTCCACGATACTACAACACGAAAACAGTGTTTTAAAATGTATCCACTTTGGAGAGCGTTTTCAAAAAGCTTCGTTTTTGTTAATAAAAACGCCGTCTGAGTGTGGACAGAAGGCCAAAACGGAGCGAAAAAAGATTTCACGAAATTTGAAAGATTTCAAACGAAAACGTATTAGTGTGGACAAGGTCTTAAAGTCGTGTGGATTCTGATTGGCTATCAATGTTTTTATCATTCCTCAGATGGAAAAACATAGATCTGAATGTGATATTCTGTTATTCTCATAGAATCAGAACGATTAATCAAAGTTTATAGTTATCAGTTATTACAGTCATCATCCTTGACATGTATGGGTCTTTTTTTTTTGGCTTTCATTTTAGAGACACAATATGCTTTCATTGTATGGAAATAACAGATCAGATGTTCTTCAAAATATTCCCATTTGTGTTTCACAGAAGAAAGAAAGGTTTGGAACGGCACAAGGGTGGGTGAATGAAAAACATCCTTGGACTAAAGAACTTAATATTTTTTACTTTAAACACTTTTTGATGATCCCTTGTTATCTTCCCCAGGATGCACGTCACAAAGGTGCTGTAGCAACTAGTTTAATGCTTTTGTTCGCCTCTGCTTGCAGTAAGGTAATAAAAGTTTAATAGTTACGGCATCGTGAGCACTCAAGTAAAGCGGTGATGACCTCGACATATGTCTTCTCTCCAACCTCCTCCCTGACAACCACCACAAAGCAACCCAACATGAGCATGCTATCTCTGACAACGGCACAGCTCGCTTCCCCTCGCATACTTTGTGGTCCTGCCTGAACCCTCAGCGTTGCTTACTGTAGACCCAGCACTTTATCCTGCAGGAAAGCAGCTTTTTCCCAGGGCAGACAAAACATGCCACTTTAATGGCTTTCTCTTGTTTCTTACAGCTAAATGGAGACAGACCACAAGCAACAGAAAATCAACAGCAGGGAAAAGGATGGTGCAAGTTTTGAACTTTACAAGAGGTAACTTGTTGGTGAATGTTTTTTTTATGCCCTTAGGCTGGCATTGCATTCGGTGTGATTTTATGCTTTAGTTGTCAGTGAAGGCCAATACCGTCTGTTTCTTCATCTTATTAATAGATAACTTCTTGGCAGGTAGTCATTACTTTTTGTGCAATGGCAAACAGGAGGATTTGACCTGTCAGCGATTTCAATTCATGGATCTATTTGGTGCATGTGAGACATTTGGGTTGGACAACTTTCAGAAAGAGTAAATGAAAAACCAAATTTAAGTAGCAAACATGCTCGCAAAAGTTTAGCATTATTAGTAAACATTGTTATGCTTATGCATCATATTTCCTGCCAGCCAATAATGCTACAGAGGACTGTATTAATCATACTGAGTGTTTCAAGACAGCTTTATGAAAGTATGATAGATGAGGTCATTATTTATTCCAAAATCATGGGGTTTCATATACTCAGTCATTACAAAAGTTACAATCTAGCACACTGTGCATAAAGACATCTAGAAAATCTGGTCACATTTAAGAAATTTAGTTGCGGATCTTGTTAAAGGTACTTGAATTCTTGAAGATTCTTTACTTTTACTAAATTTACTGAAACTGTTTGCAGAGCGGGAAAATGGACTGGGTTATCTGCCCTGAGGTCCTCAACTGTTAGGGGCCCGAGACCGCCAAAGGAAAACCAAGGCTCCTTGGCGCATGAAGTGTAAGATTAAAACATGGGCCATTCAGAGAATACTTTGCAACCTGAACACTGAGACCGCCAGTAAATAGTCTTTTATTATTATTATTCATCTATTGTATTTTAACCAAATTGCTTTCATTTTTTTTTTATTTAATTTTGACTTCGTAATTTGTAATCAAAACGTCAAGAGAAAACGTCTGACTATTCAGAGTCTTGGAGTAACGTTAATAAAGGGATAGTTCACCCAAAAATGAAAATTACCCCATAATTTACTCACCCTCAAACCATCCTAGGTGTATATGACATTCTTCTTTCAGACGAATACAATCGGAGTTATATTAAAATATGTCCTGGCTCTTCCAAGCATTATAATGGAAGTGAATGGCAGCCCAAAATTTGAAAAGGCCTTCCGTATTCAACTTACGAAAAAAGCTTAACTGGCGCGACAATGACATCGGACGTAGCGTAAGCATTTTGAACTGCGAGAGGTGCTACACTTTCTTCATAAGTTGAATACGGAAGGCGGTCCGCTGGAAGCTAGATACTGTAAAATATGTTAAATATGGATATTTTTCTTACAAAAACCCATCAATTTGCTTCAGAAGGCCTTTGTTAACCACCCGGAGCCGTGTGGATTACTTTTATAATGGATGGATACACTTTTTTAGTCTTCAAATTTTGGACTGCCATTCACTGCCATTATAATGCTTGGAAGAGCCAGGACATTTTTTTATATAACTCCGATTGTAATCGTCTGAAAGAAGAATGTCATATACACCTAGGATGGCTTGAGGGTGAGTAAATTATGGGATAATTTTAATTTTTGGGTGAACTAACCCTTTAATACGCTTGAGACGTTGATCCATAGTGCTTGTGTGGATGATATAGGTTCCCATCAAGTTTGTGATGTTTACTGATTCCACTCCTTATCTTTCTTCATAATAATTTCTTGTTTCCTGCTAAAGGCCCACACTGAAAGTGCAAATGCTGTGCAGTGCAACAAAATCACAGACAAATAAGAACATATTTAATATACATTGTAACAATTAGGATTTAACTGTAGGCAGGGATACCTAGCACAATGCTGGAGAAAAAAAATTTAAAAGCAGTAGCTATCTTGAACCATCCGTGGGCACAAATGAAACCTGCGTAATTATCAAGGAAACCATAACTTATTTCCTATGGTTTCTCAGTGAAAGTTGACCTACAAGCTGCTTTGGTTATGACAGACCACTAAAGACTGTTTAGAGGAGCTACAGGAATCCTTGTAAATGGCCAGACCCAATTCTTCCCCTCTAATTCCTGGCAAGCGTTCCTGTCACAGATAGGCCGAGTGTTTGACGTACTTGCGGAGGGGCCTCTCCCTGTCTGTGGGATTGGGACCATGCCATTCTCATTCAGACACTTAGCTGCAGAACTTATCTTGTTAGCTGAGCCGTATTGCCCGTGATCCAGCCGCTGTGAGAGAGGAAGTGCAGCCACACGGCCACTAGCCCACCAGACATAAGCTCACAATCTGTTTTTGCGGAGCTAAGCCACACAATGAAATATTGTTCTCACCTTCGCTTGGTTCAAGAATTTTAAGATGTGAACTATTTAACGACATCTGCTAAACAGAAAACGCCCTGTAGCCCACTTAAAATGCAGTGTGTCACAGTGTGCTGACTTTTTTTTAACAGTTTGTGCTTTATCAACAATGCAGTAACACACTGTGAAGTATGTGGTTATGAAATCTGATCACAAGAGGTCACAGGAGACACATTTAAGATGTTACTTCCAGGTGTAAATGGCAATCTGTCTCGGCTGAACAATTGTGTTTAGATCACCTGGAACAGATGTTAGTACCAGAAGTAAACAGCGGAGACACGTGAGATTAATGTCTTAAAGGGATAGTTTATGCCAAAATGTAAGTTCTGTCATCATTGACTCACCATCATTTCTTTCCAAACCAGTTTGAAAGTGATTGAGGTTTGGAACGACATGTGGCTAAGTAAACATGAGTCTTAATTTGCTCTCCATTTTATCTTAGGAAAAACAATCGAGATTTAGTTCACATTTTTTCCTGCAGAGACAGACAATAAAAGGAAACAAAGTAGAAATTTGTTAGTTTTTGCCATGTAAAAACGGTAATGAGCTCTTTGAAATGTTGCATTTTAATGCGTGTAATATGAAATTCCTTTAGAGAAATTAGACTATTTTTATTAATCATGTGATGTCGCTTACATTTTGTTCAGTCATTTTCAGGGGCCGTGGAAGTACGCAGAGGCGGGTGATGAAGCGCATTCCTCATCATGTTCTCATAAGAGGACTCATCTCCACTTTTACCCTCTTCATTCGTCTAATTTGATTAGTCAATGAAATTGCTGTCAGGCGGCGTTACGGGTAGCATCTTGTCACATAATATTGATTGCAGTGCTTTGCACATTTGCTACAGCATAGCAGTTCAGAATTTAGCTGTGGGGTTATAGTTACAGAAAAAGAATCTACCAATTCTACCAAGTCGCCCACCTTTGTTCTAAATGTTCATAAAATGCACAGCCTATCTGAACACATTTGATGTTTAATATACAGCTATACAGATATTTAATATACAGCTTAGAGTGATTGAATGTCCCAATAGTTTTATGGGGGCCACTCAGAAGTCCTAAAAAATTGACCCTGTTGTATTGTGCACATCTGGACAAGGCCTACTATCTTCTCTCACATCATGTTGTACATCCCCATAAAAAAGATCCAGCATGACAATTTAATCCAATTGACAAATAGAATAGAAATAAAACTTGCACCCCAGTGACTCCCACACAGATAGAAGCAGCTGCTTGCTAAAGAAGACAAGGTTTGGGATCAGGGGCCGGAGGACAACCAAGGAGCAGTCAGGGTCAAACAATGACGTTTGTTGTTAATAATTAGACTCTTCAAATACACAGTGGAGACATCCAAACAAGAGGTTACTGGCCTTTATGAGATGACCGGCTAGCAAGCGGCGGAAACGTGCGCTGTGCTTGTTTAGAAAAAGAAGCGTCAGGGTAAACACAGTTCAGGGTTATTCAAAGTTCTTGGAAGGATGTAGTGAACATGAGAAAGATGAAATCAGGATAAACAGTCACTACTTACGTCCGACGCGGAGATTGATCTGGTCGCGGCGCTGGCCGTCGGGGTTCTGGAAGCAGCTGTATAAGCCGTTGCTACTCATGTTCACCTCCATCAGGATGAGCCGTGGTCCTTCTTCTCGCCGACGGGCCTTCACGTCCGTGCCATTCACCTTCCACGTTACAGAGGCGTCGTTGTCCAGCGAGCCGCACTGCATAGTGACATCGCTTCCTATCCTTTCATACTGAATCCTGGCACCTGAGGAAACAGAACAGAGGGTTAACATCATCATGATTGCAGCACATGGCTTGACATTTAATTTTTTCTAAGTTGAAAAATTGAGGAGCACATTTAAAGAACTATAAGGGGCACAATGAAAATGAATCAAAATGTGTTTTTCAAAGAGGGATTCAAGGAGACATTCAGTTTACATTGGTTTATTGCATAATCAAAATATGAATAAAAAAAAAAAACTATGCATAATGCGGGACTTTTAATAGGACTCTTATTTTGAAATGTCTATGCTTTACTGCTGTCGGCTGTTCATTCAAAAAGATGAGGGAGACTCTTACAACCATCAACCTACAACTCATCGTACAACAAAATTACCATCCAATCACAATTTGTTATCGATTAACTTGCAGTTAGTGAAGGCGGGATGTTAGATAGCGCGGAGGAGATCAAGTCAGGCGCGAAGATATCAAAGAAACGCATGTGTACATTTAACAAGGATCTTCAAAAAAAGTTTATCAAGTTATTATGTGCAGCTACGCTGTAAAAAAACCCCAAAAAAACTCAGTGGTATCGCGCTGAACGACACCAGAAGCGCTCTCGCAGACAGCGCGCGATTGCATATTCAGTTCTCTTTGCACCTGAATGATCAAATACACACACAGTTGTCAAAATGCCCATCATGTGGAGTATCTCACGTATACAGTCGGTATGGCTGAGAAGAATGTAAACAGCTTGGTGAAAACCGTGGATATGTTTCAATGTATTGGTGTGTATTGCATGTGTTCGATCCAAGCATTCTGTCTTAAAGGGGCAGCAGCCTAAAATACCTGTCTGTTTCATTCGTGTTAATCAAACAAAAAAATTGTGTATATATGTTAAATAAACTTACTGTACCTGAAAAACATGGTTTATTTTAATCAAGCTAAAAATGTTGTATATATGTTAGATAAACTTACTGTACCTGAAAAACGTAGTTTATTTTATTTGTATCTCTATTATGTTTTCCCTATTGTTTGTAATTTGCTTCTTTGTTCTTTTTTTATATAAAATAATTATATATAGAAATAACTAAAATAACTATATATCGGTATCGCAAAACATTTTCACAATCCGTCCCGTATTCCACCATGAGAAATCTGGTCACCCTACACAAATGCGAGTGAAATGTTTACACTGTCGAACCCAGCAACTTTTAAGACCAATACAGATCACGTTTTTGTACGTTTTGCTGATTTCCATTGTTTTGTAAAAACATGCACTAGATGGACATCTTTAACCGTTGTTTTTTCCACTGCAGATGCATGACAAAATGTGAGGAGATTCTCTTGAAAGCTTGTTTTTGTCACATTGGATTATCTGAGATTGCGTGCAAACATTTTTTTTTTTATGAATGAAAATTTTGGCTAAGAATATCAAACACAATTGGTTTTGGGTTTGCCTGTGATGAGAAAATAGTGGGTCTGTTTATTTTTCTACTTAAAATCAGTTCGGTCATTACTGTGTTTTTCAAAAGAAAAGGAAGATGTGGTTGTTTTTCTACAGAATCTTTTGTTCACACCCTAAGGTATGTTGTTATGGGCTTTGACATCAAACGAAAATACATTTCTTCATGTCGCAACCACAAGTAATGCCTTATAGATGTCCGCCGTCAAGCGACAGCTGCAACAATGAAAGAAACATAAGAAAAAAGAAGGTTCAGAATACTCAAACAGGCAAACAAACAAAACTCAGAGTACACATCAATGCTCCTCTTTGACTTTCATTACGGCGTCGTGACTCCCTCAATGCACAGAGGTTGGAAAAAGCAATCTCTCTTCCTCCCACTGACCTGACTAACTACCCCTGTAGCTTGATCCACACGCTCTGGGCAAACCAAATCCATGAATTTTACATTTACTCCGATGTCAAAGCCTGTGATTGCGTTCAAGAGAGGAGGACGGTGACAGTGGCAACTGTTTGCTATAACACAGACATGCCCATTAGGATTGGTTCAGCACAGATAGAGTGACATGCAGTTGTATATTTGACTGTAAATTTCCTGCTTACAGAAAACATCTTTCTATCTTTACAGATAATAACTTATAAGCTTATAAGCAATGACAAAATATCTTTGAGATAGGAGCATAGCGCCGACGTTGCTACAGGGAAACTTTCCCTGCAGATAATAGTATCCTATAAGTCAATTTGATGTCTGCTAAGCAACCAAAAACTTAAAAACACACTTTTAAATCCAAACTGAATATTTTATAATGTGATCTATCATTTTAAAATGACAGAACGGGAGTAGAATAACTTTTTGAATAAGTTATGTATCACTTTTGTCAGTCTTAGCTCAAAGAAAAATCTCCGGTCACCTTGTACTGTGAACTAACTTGAATGTCTGCTGATTTCATCATCCTAATTATCATGCTATAGATTTTTTTTTTCAGCTTTAAAAATAAGGGCAATTATATTCTCTTCACTTTAAACTGACATTTAATGTATTGCATACATTCGTAATGTTTTATATTCAATACAACTCACCCATACACTATCACTTCTTTAAACCGATTTCATTGTGTCCATTGACCAAACATGATTATCATTCTCAAACATGTGTTAAATATAAAAAAAAAGAATAATTGCAAGGAGGGTAAATGCCTGAATTCAGGCTGGACTTCTCAAAAGCTCATTTTATAGCTCTAATTTTTTTGAGATACCCTCAGAAGACAATGCTTTGTGAGGAATCTCAGTTGTGTATGCCTGTGAAATATCTCCTCTCTAAATATCTTTAGTATGGGAGTCATTGCTTTGCCCTCTGCCTTGTTCCCTTTGAGAATTCTCATTAAGGGGTTTCCTCTCATTTGTCTGCCCACTTTTTCCAGACTGTGCTATTACAGAGCATCAAATAAATCCTTTTCTTGTTTCCTGCCTGCTTATCTGTTGAAGCTGTGGGCAGGCAGCGATAGGGCGCGTAAACGGTGGCGCATTGGCACAACACAACAAAGCCCAGGAACAATTCCTCATATCTGCTAGCTTTCAATAGCTCAGAATGCCTAATTCCCATTATGCAATTAGCAGCTACTTATTTTATGGCCATATCAGATCTTAGGTTTGCTTCCTTTTAAAGTATTGCCACAGGGTGGCATAGAATTGGCAATTCAATGTTAATACACCATAACTGCATTTTATCTTTAGGATATGAAATTAGTGCAAAAAAGCTAGTTTGATTCCAGGATCAGACCTCAAACTTTCACTCCCCACAATAACATCATGCCTCAACGTCTCTAAATCTCCAAACATGCATATTACAGTACTTTAAACAAATCCAACTACAAGTCAAACAACTTCCGATACATGCAAATTTGCTGTTAACGTGCAGCTTCAAGGGCAATGAGTTTGAAGGTCCCATTAGGAATAAGATTGAAGGGGAAATTATGGTTGGAGTTTAAAGCAGTTGTCAAACTGACACTTAATAATGTAGATGTAAACTGGCCACAGAGGTTAGCGGAGGCGTCATGTAGAGATGAGAGGAGAGGGACTTTACACCCACATGGAAGTGCTAAAGGTTTATGAGCAGGACATATGCAGTGTTGCTTGTGGAGGGAATTCTAGACCGGCCAATAGAGGACCGGACAGACAACTAGAACTCCTGGCTAGATGAGGAACAGCTGTCCTTCTGAAACATGCGGCAAAATCACAAAGCAGTTAATTGGCTGCACAAACAGAAGCTGTCTGTGTAAATGAGTGTCCTTTGCTCTCAAACTCTCAGAGAAAAGACAGTACATATGATTACAGTACGTTTATACCTTTATTACCATTACAACGACAATGAAACTTACAATTTATAATTCACAATCTCAGAATATTGTTTTGTGAAAGTACACAGTGCAACCAAAAAAAACAAAAAAAGTTTCATACAGTTGTTGAGTTTGGGATATACTGGTGCCCAGTATGGGATGCTGGTATGCTGCTGTCCCAAGAGAGTTCCTAACTCACTCAACCAGCAAAACTTCCCCAACCAGCATTACCTGCTTCAAACCATCACTGACCAGAATAAATCAGCTTGAAAATAGACTTTAATCACCACCACTATTCAAAAAGGTCAATGACTTTCATTGACTCGGTCTTAAAATTTTACATTTGATTCCCCCAAATCATGAATATTTCATTCCATCCTTGGTTTCATGGCATCAGCATGCTTTCAGAGCTGCCAGAGTTTACAAGGACTCATCGCACTCAAGCCTCCAGTCTGCGGGTGGGCTGGGTAGTACTGAGGCATATGGAAGTTTTCCCTCCCTGGCTGATATTGTACTGTAACACAATACAATTTTCACACAAATAAAGGTCATGAAATGCTACATAGTCTGCAAAGGTCAATAGGATTAGAAAGTATCAGATTGATACTACATGGATCAGACAGCTTCATCATTGGGCTCCTGGGCTTAGACGCTCTACACTGGGAATGTGGGTTTGGCTACTTGGTTTATTTTCTTACACTTGTCGGGGGGGATGCTTGCTTACTCCAAGCCACTGGCGCTGTTCCTGATTTTCTCTCTCCTCCCAGACCTCCTGTGATGCACCACATGCTTCAAAGACTATCTAGTTGAAGACCAACACTCTTTCTACAAGTTTCACTTTAGCTTGTGACCTACGAAAACCCCTAAATGGGTATATATTAAGCATACTAACTAAAATGAATGATTATCCAGTCAAATTTTAGAGATGGAACTATTGCTCAAACCATGTTCAAAGCCAATGGTCGATCCATGCCTATGAGTTACAGAATTACTGCTGTAGCCACGTTCAAAGTCATTATAAAATCGCTGCTCTACGCCCACCAGTTGAATTTTATACAAAGATCATAAATTGATTGTTAATGGATGCATTTCTTGAGAACAAAGCATAAACAGCCTACGATGAATATTATAATACATACAGGGTCACTGATAAGAGGGGAACAACTTGACGTTTTTTGTCCCAGGTCAAGATTCAGATCATGTTATTCTCTCTCTCTATATATATATATATATATATATATATATATATATATACTGTATATGCAATGTGAAACTATAAGAATTGTTTATTGTGATTATTTAACATTGGTCATATTATTCTGCTTAGTGCCATGTCTAACAATGTCCTTCAACTGTAAAATCTCTGCAACATATCACTATATCTCATTTGTTCAGAGATTTTGCAGAGATTGTTTTTTTTACATTGTTATTTTTTTTACATAATATCTCCACTAGTCAGAAGAAAAATATACTAGGATGTAATGATGTGGGCCTTGCATCGTTCTGAATTTTTTTTTTTTTTTTTTTTTTTTTTTTTTAAATAAAGGCTTATTATTTTCCCAATTCAATGCACAATGGAACTTTTGACAGAAACTCAGTCTCACTTTGTTTCCCCAGACACATGAGCAGCCTGCCAGAGGAGATGAAACAGGATGTACAACTCAACAGCCCCTTGTGATGGAGAGCAGCATGAGGCAACGCTCCAATGCAAATCGGCACCAGAGGAGATTAAAGCACCCCATCCCACTCGCACCCAAAGCCCTAATATACAAAGGCAACCCTGATTGAACTGGATCCTAATCTCAGAAAGCACTCCACAGCAATAGCACCCCCCCCCCCCCTTCTTCATTTGCTAATACACAGTAACATACATCCTTAGCATTTCACATGTGGAACAGAAATCTAGCTGCTGCTGACAGGCTGTGCAGATATATGGGGCTGCGCTGTGTTCATGTCATTGATTTGGTGCAAGGTTGGGAATTTCAGCCTATCAAGTGGGTAGATTGTGTATTACAGAATTGGAGCCAGAAGCATTATCATACACTGTAAGAGAATAAGACTATTGTAGCAACTGGACCATATGTTATCATGGTGGTGTTGATGCTATGCTGTGATTATCATGATTGCGAAGTATGCAGGGACCTGGTCTAGTCTTACCCCGTGCCCCAATCAACCGGGTGATTCCAATGTCAAGTCTTCACTTAAAGTATTTATGCAACAGCCAATCAGAACGTACTTAATGTTTAATGCTGCGTTTCATTCAAAGTTGGATGTGGGATATTTCTCTTCACCTACTTCCAATCAGGTGTTCCATTGGCCAATATACTGTAAGTGCTGATGCTCGAAAGATTATGTATAAGGTAGGGATGTAACGGTGAGGAAATTTTCCCACCGGTTAATCTATGTGTGCCAACACCGGTAATACCGGTATCACTGGGAGGGGGGTGACATTGGAGTTTTCCCTCTTGTGCACCTCGCTTTTGAATCAAAAGTAAAATGTGCACGGCCGCACAGACATTCATAACGGTGCGGAGCAAAGATAGTGTTTTCAATTAATTCCTTTGAAAGTTGAGCTTCCACAGGAGTGATCTGAAAACGCTCGCGCTCCGCGCCAGTGCACACGCACCATTATGAATGGCTGTACGCATTTTACTTCTGCTTTAGAATTAGCGCCAATTTGGGGACGGCAATTGCTTGAATGGTAGGTTAATTATTATTCTTAATGAAAACCACAACAACAAAACAGTACAGTGACAAACTCTCTTAAATAGGCACTTTTACATTTCGTTTTGAAACCAAATCTTCCGCCATCCACTAAATGAAATCTGACTCCTGCTGCTGGTCTCTGCTGCGACTCTCGTTTGGCTCACGCTGTATTAAGCAGACACATTCAGTTTTTAATTTTAGTATCTGTTCTCTAACTGAACTAAATTATTTTTACTACTATAAAAAAATCAAAACGACGGTGGGGGCAGTGCCGCGGTGGGCAAGTGATGTAACCGGTGTTCCCTTTCAGTCAGTACACTACGAGTTACGTCAGTTACTGACGAAATGGGGGTTTCGCTTAGAGGCCAATTGGCTTTGAGCTCTACAAAACGAGCCAATGGCATGAAGATGCCATGGGTCTGCGGAATTTGCATAACGCAACCCCGCCCCACCGGTGGCCCAAAGCACCCGTCCAAGGCCTGTGGGTTTACGTCTACTTTGGTGGCGAAGACCCACAGAGCTGCGGGCCAGGCCGCGTCCACCCTGCATGCAATGGCCACCCTTCAGGTCTACCAGGCCAAGGTGCTCAGAGACATGCACGAGGACAATGCTGACCCCGCATTAATGCAGGAGCTGCGGGCGGCCACCGACCTCGCTCTACGAGCGACGAAGGTGACCGCTCGCTCTCTCGGTCAGGTGATGTCCACTTCTGTGGTCCAGGAGCGCCACTTATGGCTCAACCTGGTTGATGTGGGAGAATCTGAGCGAACCCGTTTCCTCAATTCTCCCATTTCCCAGGATGGGCTATTCGGCGGGGCGGTCCAGGACTTCGCCCAACAGTTCTCGACCGCTCAGAAACAGACTGAGGCGATCAAACACATTCTGCCCCGGCGGCCTGCTGCTGCCTCCACCCAGCCACCGGCTCAGAGGCCTCAGTCTGCTCCCCGCCGAGGCCACCCTCCTGCGGCCCTCATCCCTCCCGCTCAGCCCCAGCAGCAGCCTTCACCCGGGCAGAGGCGTGGAGGACGCCGCAGGAAGGCAGCCCCGCCCGTCCCAGCCCCCCAGCCTACTAAACGGCAGTCTAAGCGGCGGTCCTGAGATGGGCGGCTCGGAGGTGATCTCGGTTCTTTCCCAAGAGATGGTAGCAGGGCCACTCCTTCCCCCGCTGGAGGGCCGGGGGAGAATCCTTGTAAAGAAAGAACTGACATTTTCACCTCCGAGCCTCAAGAGGGCGCGGCTGGCAGTGTGCGACGTCAAGCAGCCTCGCCACTCTCGGCCCCCTCTATCGCCAGCCCCCTGGCAGACGAGACCCCCGTGGAACGCTGGTCCTTCCCTGGTCTCCTCTGTCAGGCTCCCACGCCTCCCATGTCTGGGCTGGTCATTCCGCCTCGTTGCCCCATCGGGGGTACGCCTGTGGTCCGCATGACCCCGCTGGTACAGTTTCTGGGAGCCTGGCTAGCGCTTCCCAATCTGTCCAGCTGGCTCGCTCGCACCATCAGGTTCGGCTATGCGATTCAGTTCGCACGGTCTCCTCCCCGCTTTCGGGGGGTCCGCTATACCATGGTGGGTGGCAATGCCCCTGTCATGCGTGCGGAGGTCGCCACCCTACTGGGGAAGGGTGCAGTCGAGATCGTCCCTCCAGATGGAGTCCGGCTTCTACAGCCCTTACTTCATTGTACCCAAGAAAACCGGTGGGTTACGACCAATCCTGGACCTGCGCATCTTGAACCGAACCCTTCACAGGCTTCCATTCAAGATGTTGACAGCCAAACGCATTTTCGAATGCGTTCGTCCATTGGATTGGTTTGCAGCGATCGACCTGAAGGACGCGTACTTTCATGTCTCCATTCTTCCTCGACACAGACCGTTTTTATGGTTTGCCTTCAAGGGGCAGGCATATCAGTACACGGTTCTCCCATTCGGGCTAGCCCTGTCCCCTCGCGTCTTTATGAAGGTCGTTGAGGCAGCCCTTGTGCCGCTCAGGCAACACGGGGTTCGCATCCTGAACTATCTCGACGACTGGCTGATTCTAGGCCACTCTCGGGATCAGGTTTGCGAACACAGGTCTATGGCATGTCAATTGCCTCGAGTTGCTGGCCGTACGTCTTGCCCTGCACCGCTTCCGAGCCCTGCTCAAGGACAAGCACGTACTGGTCCGTGCAGACAGCACGGCGACAGTAGCATACATCAACCGACAAAGTGGTCTACGCTCCCGCCGGATGTCACAACTCGCCCGCCATCTCCTCCTATGGAGTCAGAAGCATCTGAGGTCGCTTCGTGCCGTTCACATCCCGGGAGAACTGAATCGTGCAGCTGACGAGCTGTCACGGTTTCAGCCGCTTCCGGGGGAATGGAGACTCCATCCCCAGATGGTTCAGCTGATTTGGGAACAGTTTGGCGACGCACAGATAGATCTGTTTGCCTCCCACGACTCTTCCCATTGCCGCTGGTATTATTCCCTGACCGAGGGGACCCTCGGCACGGATGCACTAGTGCACAGCTGGCGCAAGTATGCGTTTCCCACAGTGAGCCTTCTCGCACAAGTTCTGTGCAAGATCAGGGAGGACAGGGAGCAGGTCCTTTTGGTCGCCCCATATTGGCCCGGCCGGACCTGGTTCTCAGAACTCATACTCCTTGCGACAGCCCCTCCCTGGTCGATCCCTCTGAGGAAGGACCTCCTTACTCAGAGATGGGGCACCGTATGGCACCCACATCCCGACCTTTGAAACCTACACGTGGGGGACCTGGATGGGACGCGGTAGGTTTGAGTACCCTGCCACCTCAGGTGGCGGCTACCATCACTTCCGCTAGGGCCTTGTCCACGAGACAGGCCTATGCGTTGAAGTGGAACCTCTTCGTCACCTGGTGCTCTTCTCGCCGAGAAGACCCCACGAAATGCTCAATCGGGTCTGTGCTTTCCTTCCTCCAAGAAGGGTTGGAGCGAAGGCTGTCTCCCTCCGCCCTGAAGGTCTATGCGGCCGCGATTTCGGCTCATCATGACCTGGTGGATTCAAAAACGGTAGGTCAGCACGACCTGGTCAGCAGGTTCCTTAGAGGAGCGAGGAGATTAAATCCTCCTCGTCCTCCTCAAATACCCTCTTGGGATCTTGCAGTGGTTTTATCTGCCCTGCAGAAAGCTCCCTTTGAGCCTCTGCAGTCTGTGGAGCTGAAGTTCCTTCCAATGAAAGTGGCACTCTTGATTGCTCTGGCTTCCATCAAGAGGGTAGGGGACCTGCAGGCATTTTCGGTTGACGAAGCGTGCCTGGAATTCGGGCCGGCCAATTCTCACGTGATCCTGAGACCCCGGCCTGGATACGTGCCCAAGGTTCCCACCACTCCCTTCAGGGATCAGGTGGTGAACCTGCAAGCGCTGCCTGTGGAGGAGGCAGACCCAGCCTTGGCACTGCTCTGTCCAGTACGCGCCCTTCACGCTTACGTAGACCGGACGCAGTGTTTCAGGACCTCAGACCAGCTCTTTGTCTGTTACGGAGGGCAACAGAAAGGGAAGGCTCTCTCCAAGCAGAGGTTGTCTCACTGGATAGTGGACGCCATTGTCCTGGCATATCAGGCTCAGGGCATGCCATGCCCCCTTGGGGTTACAGCACACTCCACTAGGAGTGTTGCTTCCTCTTGGGCTTTAGCGCGTGGCGCCTTGCTGACAGACATTTGTAGAGCTGCAGGCTGGGCGACACCCAACACATTCGCAAGATTTTATAATCTCCGAGTGGAGCCTGTGTCCGCTCGTGTACTCGCCAGTAACTGGACAGGCTCAGGTGTCTTCGCTTGCTGCGCCATTCCACTCCACGGACTGGATGCGTGCGCATTTTCTCTCAGGTGAGCTTCCCAGTAAATTTTCCACCTGCGGCTGGATACCCCAGAGTGCTCCATATGCAGTCCCTACGGGGGTCATATGTGTATTCTTAAGTCCTCCCTTCGGGCAGGCATTGTGTTGCATTTCTCCACGTGGGATATGCTTCCCAGTGTACCTTGGTATCAGCGTTGAGCCTAGCCCCTCGTTCGTGCTAAGACTCACGGCAGGGAGCCCTGGTCAGCGCAGGACGCTGGAAGACAGCCGTCGTGGCGAGATTGTATTGGGACCCCCATTTCGTCAGTAACTGACGTAACTCGTAGTGTACTGACTGAAAGGGAACGTCTCGGTTACGTATGTAACCCTCGTTCCCTGAAGGAAGGGAACGGAGACGTTACGTCCCCATGCCACTTCCGCTGTACCGCTGGAACGGCCGGACGCTCATGCCTCGGCTCTTCAGCAGGTAACATAATGCGAGATTGCCACGCAACGTCCTTTATACCCACGCGGTGGGGCGGGGTTGCGTTATGCAAATTCCGCAGACCCATGGCATCTTCATGCCATTGGCTCGTTTTGTAGAGCTCAAAGGCGATTGGCTTCTAAGCGAAACCCCCATTTCGTCAGTAACTGACGTAACGTCTCCATTCCCTTCCTTCAGGGAACGAGGGTTACATACATAACCGAGACGTTACAGCTGAAACAAAATAGCAAAGCTATTGTTAGCTTAGCAAGTGTAAGATTTCCCAGTAACCAAATTGCAGAGGATAAATGCAAGCATTACCTGTCTCTGCAAATATTTAGCTAAACAGGCTCAGGGATACATTTGGTGTGCCAAAATATGAATGACTGTGTACATCTAACTGAGTGCTGTCATGTTTGCATGATGTCATACTCGTGCATCTGGGAAAAAATTGGAGTTCTGAATTTCCTAATCACTTTACAAGTTGGAAGTCCGAGTTTAAGTGATGTTCTATAGTATTTTTCCAAGTGGGAAGTTCTGACTTCTGACATGGCTATCTTTGTTGGGATTTTGGACCAATGAGATTTTGCACTGACGAGAGTGGTCCAACTAAAACCAAGCGTGCGACAAATTCAGCTTGTTGCAGACGTAGCTGGAGAAATGTGATTAATTGCTTGTTGCTTCATTACTATTATTTAACTTCTGTGAAGAAAAAACAGGCTGAACACTGCAGTGTAACTAAGATTTCAGAGGGATGTGCTTTCCTGCAAGGCAAAAATTATGCAGTCCAACTTAATAAGCACAGTGTAAATTCACAGCATAAAAACATACATATTCACAAACTAGGTTTCATTCATATTTGACGTATGACCTTGGGCCAAGATATTCCAGAGTGCAATGTTCATTGGTAACAAGCCAAATCAAAAAGCATTCACAGTTGACTGATGATGTTCTGGAGCCTTCAAGTAAGTCACTGAGGCTATTCCTGTAGTGCCAATGGCATGTTATGAAGTCCTCTAGCTTATAAATATTTGTAAACACAGACTAACAACTGATGTAGCCCATAAAATACATTGTGGCAGAAATAAACTGATTGTAAAATCAAGTTTTAAGATCACTCTGCAATTATTTTCTAATATCTAATTCATTCTTAGTATGAAGTAGATGGCAAGAACCTGCTGCATTGACCCCCAGGCCCTTGGAGAAAACACTCCTTTATACCCAGATTACTTGCACATTTATTCCGCCGCTCTACCTCAGCTCTGCTTTGAATGAGGGAATTGCGTGGCCTTGCTGGTGGAATGTAAACATCCCGTGGCAGGCCTGTGTCTGCGGCCCCCTGTCCTCCTCATCAGGAAGGATTGAAATCTGCTTGCTGTATGCCTCCCTCTCTTACTCCATCTCCACCGGCACACATGTCCTCCAGCACTGATCACAGATGAGCCGTGCAAAATGAAGAGCAAACATACCTGGATGTCATTACAAAGCACTCCCATAGTTTACAGGAAGTACATTGAGGCCTAAAACCAACAATCGCTCCTTCTCTGTTCCCATTCTCCTTGCAGGGTGGCAGCAGCAGGGAGAGGGAAGGAACGAGCTCCGGTAGGGGTAAGAAAGAATCCTAACGCTCGTTTTTTACGTCTGTTTTGACAGCCACTCAGAGCACCAACAACACTTGCCGTAATTTGTCTCCATTTGCTCAGCTGTTGTTATCATTTCCCCAATCAATCTCGACGCAAAGGGTCTTTTTGAGATGCTGATGTGTTTATGTCAAAAGGGGAAATTCTTGCGACTGGAATTTGATGACTTGGTGCAAAGCATGTACTCTGATTTAAAAACGTTGCTATGCTGAAGAGATCACAAAGCATTTCTGATAGGATGCCAGGGTGCCAGCCAAAGCAGCACTTTTAGATCATTTATCACGTCAGGCCTAGGCATGTCTCCAAAAGAAAGATAAATCATTTTTCTGATGAGAAAAATCCTTTTGACCAGGGTTTATAAATTCTCTCTAGACCAGAGGATTAATTGGTCTCAGGTGAACTGCAATCAAGAATATTCCTATATATCCCCCATAAAAAGGAACAAGGGAACACAAGGGATGTAACATTTTTAAAGTTGATTAGTGACTAGGTTGTGTAAACTACTACGTTTGTCGATCTTAAGGACAACCTCTACAATTAGGCTGATTTAGGGTTACGTTTATTAAGCACCAATCAGATGTATCAGGGCTGAGGGCGCACTGTCATAGTCCTCACAAAAATGGATTATGAATAATAATGAGAACATTGTTCACAGCAGGCGATCTGAAGTCTGATGGTGATTGTCTTTAATTTTTTGTTGAAAGGGGTGAATTTGTAACAAAAGCACGGCTTTGATGATGCAGACGTTGTGCTTTAAAGGGGGTGAAATTAAAGACTTCTCAGAGGGATATTTAACATCCTGACAGTTTCACAGCTTGTATACACTGCAAAAGCAGCATTGCATGTTTGCAGTGTAAAGAGCTTCTTTGATTATAATTGAAAACTATATATGTAGTTTTGCTCGCCTACACAGCGCTAGTTACGATTAGACAATTAGCATGCTAATAAACAGCACACTCCCTAAAACCCTCTCTGAGAATCTAAAGATTAATCACCTAGATAAACAATCCCAATAAAATGTAATAGTTGACCACATTGGTCAACTATACAATTGACAGATGACTAGTCAGTCATGTTAACACATCCCTACTTTTCAAATTTATAGTCATTAGGGTCAAACAAAACGTGCCACAAATCATTGTGGCAAGCAGGGTGGGGCCGAGAGCCGTGGGAACAGAGCGAGGTCGGTGGTGCGATTGCTAATGAGCGTCATCGGAGCGCCTCGAGTCTCACAGAGGAGCTCCGGGAGGATAAAAGGAGGAGTGACGGCCAGGAAATGAGAGGACCAGGCCTGGACTATTTAGCCGGTTCCCACCTTCTTCTTCCCTGAAACTTTGATTTCACACATGTCCTCAATAGAGGACACCGGGACTTAAAGCATGTTTATCAGGCATTTTGGGAGACACAACAAGTGAATAGGGAAAGAAATGGGAAAACCCATGCATGGCCATTTTACCAACATATTGCATAAAGTAAAATGGTATATCAATTCATTACATAATATCTTTCATAACATAGTTGAGAATCATCTTTAAACAAAGTTTGGTTAAAAAAATCTTTTTTTTCCCTAGTTGTTTCTTCTGCTCTAAACAATGTAATGACATGAAAAAATACTAAATTCAAAAGACTTTGTTTTCCTGGGTCTTAGGAGGTTACAACTCATCTGTGATGCAAAGCCATTTGATGAAGACTTCTCTCTAGAGAGAGCAGTTGAGGTAACAGGGCTTGCGGAGTGACAGCAGACAGGAAACTGCAACTGTTTGCTTCGGGATGCTCTCGTTTGCAAAGGGTACACATTCTGGCAGGCCAACAGGTTCTACTATGACAAGCCTGCTTTGTATTCCACACTATTACTCCCCATGGGAAAACCTTTCATAACACAGTCTTATGCTCTTGTGTTTTCTCGTGCTTATCCCTTATCTATCCTACCTCCTTTCCCATCCACTTTTCCTCCATTGTATTCATCTCTCCAATTCCTTTCTCCTAACAACACCTCCCTAAGCTCACACCCTGGGACGGAGCCTCTCACTGCAGGGCAACCAAAAGCTGCCGTGACTTCATCCAAATTCTCCTGTTACCTCAGGGTAATCCTGGCATGATTGCCCTGCTTAGTGGCCCTTCTCTTTGCTCCCACAGGTGGCACGCTACTCACCAGACACTGCCACTCGCAAGGAAAACAACGTGCAAGTCTTGTTTGGATAACACTCAGGGCTAATCTGTCCGGAAAGGGAGGGCCTGTTCGTGAGTGTCACTGGAATAACAGATCTGTTTGAAGAAAGGAAAATTTGGGTGGTTTCTCCAACTACTAGTGACATAACACCAGAGAATGTTTCCATTGGAATAGTGTTTTTTGGATGATAGATGTTACCTTGCAGGATATTGCAGCCACCTTTGCAAGTAATCCAAACACATCATCTGTAAAGCATGAATAGCTCCTCTAAGTTTTGAGTTCCTCACATTCAGCTCTGATCTCGATTTGGTTCTGCATGAGAAGACATTGCAATCTCCACCTCGTCTTTTCTGTGCGCCATGAGCAGGAAAATTTGAGGACTACCAGATGCAAGGGTGTCCAATATTTCCAACGTCCTTCAGAGTTTAGCTCCAACTTGCTCTAACACACCTGCCTGTATAACTGTGAAATCTAATTAGTTAGACTTACTTAAAAAAAACAAGTAAAGTGAAATAGGAATAGTATGTTGTGCTAACAAATGTTTAGATAGTATATTTCACTTACACAAGAGTTCTAGTAACTAAAAAAGAACTGTAGAGAGTACTTGATAATTTACTTTAGGTTTACTCTTGACTTAGTATAACTACCATTGTTGTTACCATTGTTGTGTTTTGCATGCTGAATGTTGAAGTCTGTGTGTGACTCAAGCATGATCCACTGCAAGATACTGTTACAAATATAGAGGGATTATAGCAACCCAATTAAAAGTTTCACAAGGTGTTTATGATGTAAGTGTTAGCAATAAAATTGTAAACGATCATTATACGACATTCAGGGAAGTATTACATATGTTACTTTTAAAAGGTGACCTAATTTCTGACTAAATCATTAACTATAGTTAATTATTCAGTCAGAAGCTAGGTAAACTTTTAAAAGAAACCTATTTATTACTTATCTTCCTTTTAAACCAAATAACTGTGATTTCTTGTTGCATCGCTGCATCATTAGGAAGAGAATTACAATAATATGAATGTTCCAAGTGCCCAACCAAAGGAAACACTGATCACCATAATGGTGAGTTTTGTTGTTGTTTTTTTTTTTTTTTTTTTTTTTTGTTTGTTTTTTTGCTTGACAAAATGGCACTCAAACCAATCAATTAATCTTAACTTGGGTTTAAACAAGGAATAGTATGTGAACAGTACATATTACTAGATTTTTACAATTAAGACATTAAATACAGATAACTAAAAAGAATCATTGTTGAATTTTACAGTGAAGTTTCTTCTCATTCTGAAGAACTTGATTAGCTGGTTCAGATGTGTTTATTTGAAATTGGCTCCAAACTCTATAGAACAGTGGCTCTCCATGAGCAGGATTGGACACCCCAGACAAAGTACAACACATAGGTAACATTTAATGATATGCAATAGGGGCATCACAATCATTAACTGAGAAGAACTGGGAAGAATTGTCTCTCACACTTTCAGAAATGTCTTTGACTTCTCTCTTCTTTTGGGGTAATAATCATTACATTTTAAGAGTTTCGTTTTGAGCTTCTGTTTTAAGGGCCACAAGACAGCTGCTTACCCACACAGGAAATTAAAACTTATTGCAAGCATTAGTTTTTGGAAACAACCATTTCACTTCAGTGTTTGTTTAATCGTGCACAACCCGAGCACACACACACAGCTCGGAATCTAAGAGGACAATCTATCAGTAGATTTACCACTGCTGCCACACATGCAAACAGAGACATTAGATCATGTACAGTAATTGCACTAGTATTATGACTACATATACAGTCGTGGCATTTATGGTGATATTAAAATGTAATTATCTTTGCACAATTTATCTCAAAGTACACTTTATTTCCATACTAAATTGCAGAGGCTCAGAATGACACTTTTTTTAATGCATGGCACATCTCCTGATGAGCATAATTCAAGCAACATTCATTAATTGTGATGACATTTATAAATACAACATAAAATATATTATTATGCACTTGACATGGAATGTGACCTTCAAAGTCTCATTTAGAAACTGCTAATTGTGTATAGTTGGCAAAAGCTGTATCATCTATCAGTCTGGAGGATGGCTATTGCCCTCTAAAGTTGCGCTGCTTTTTTCTGTTGCAATATGCATTGTTTTGCATTGGTATAATAGCACTGAAAAAAAGCTATTAGTTGCATATAGTTGACTCTGAGTTATAAGAGGAGTGAGAGCTGATAACAAAGGTTAATTCTAACAGCCGTGAATTTCCTGACCCAATTTCTCCAACATACACCTCTCAGAGAGTGCATGCAGATGGAGGCGTGAAGATTAATGCCCAGACTTTGCCATTTGACATATGTGGGCTCTCTGTTCTTTTGCGTACGCCAATACACTCTTTTCAAGCTAGGCCTCACGCGGACACAATGCTTGCTTCGCTTTGATGAATTAGCATGGCTAGATGGGAATGAAAAACAGAAATGTTGAGGTAAGGGACTCTTTAGTTTCTTTAGAGGAGAACGCACCTATAACTGCAAGTGATGAGAAAAAGTGTTACAAAAACAGTGAGGGTGTATTATACAACTATCAACACAGAATCTGATGAGCTTCTCTGAGTTTCTATGCTTGTAGGTGTAGTGAATGGGGCATGATACATCAAATGGAGTCTGCAACAGATGGCATGCATACTTTTGTTGTCATCATTTGGGTCACTGGGCTCAATTTGAATGCCTTAGTGACTGGTATAGGGGCAGCTGAAGCTGAACAAGCAGATGCAATCCGCTGAATGGAGAAAGAATGCTCTGGCTGTACACTGTAAACGAAGGAAGGAAATCTCAAAATACTTGAGGCAACCAGTTTCAGGAATTTGAGTATACTGAACTTTTGGGAAAATTTTTTGTATCAACTTAACAATTAAAGTTGGTTTGTGTTTTCATTAAACAAAATATAGTAATTTCTATAAACACAAAAATAACAGTGATGTAGAACTTTCTTAACTTGTATATCAGCAAACTGAAAAGGTTCTATAGAGTTACTGCTATAAGTTGTATACTCACTAAAATGGAAGAAAGCACCTATTAATTCCGAATAACAAATATGTCATCATAATTCCCCATGCTCTGAACAAAAAACAAAATTTTTCATTATTAGTGATTAAACTGAGCATGCTCAGCAGCCTGTAAATTGGAACCTCACCACCAAACTTGACATTGTAATTTCTTGCTGTTTAATAATGTGATTTGCTCATACTAAATGACCTGAAATTTGATTTACATTTTGTGTAATGTCAACTTTTTCCACATTCAATAGTCCAATCAACCTTAAAAATAAAAGTTTGTCAGACAAAATGGAAGTTGGTGTTTTTTAGGGGTGTAACGATACACTCGTGTCACGTTTCGATACAAATCGCGATACTGAACTCATCATACGATATATAGAAGAGATAAAGAAGAGAATAAAATAAAGAAGAGAGGTTTTTTATTTTTACTTTTGTATTATTTAAAAAATAATATTGTTATTATTGTATTACAATAAGGACCCACAAATATTCCCCCATTGCATTATTATACATTATATTCAACATTATATATAGTCATTTCATGTAGTAATGCCTAGGGCTGGACCTGAATATTCAAATATTCGTTCGGTGGGTTGGTATTCGATTTTCAATTTTGGGATTTGAATATTCATTTTTTTTTTGTTTGTTTGTTTTCGCACACCTGGCATCCCCCTTGAAACGGTTCTCATTCGCACTTGAATATGTTTACACTATAAAATCTGGTGAAATACAATGCTCTTTTTTACAATTTTCTTATAGCCTAGCCGTTTTTAATAGGATGGACAGTTGAAGGAACCCAACCTCGTTATACTTAATAAATATATTTGCTTCTTCTTAGCCTACTAAAGTGTCCCCTACAACTGGAGTATTCTCTGTCTAGAGCGCACAACTGCATGAGTTTGTATGAAAGAATTGAATGCCTGAGGTTGTATTTTTTTGTATTTTACTTTCGGTTTAGAATTAGCACCAATTCAGGGGCGGGTTGCTTGAATGGTGGGTTCATTAGCCTATTATTCTTAATGAAAAACACAATAACAAAACAGTACAATGACAAACTCACTTATATAGGTGATGAATGAAATCTGACTCCTGCTCCTAGTTTGTGCTGTGACTCTCGTTCGGCCCGCGCTTTATTAAGCAGACACGTTCAGTTTTTATTTGTAGTGTCTGTTCTCTAACTGAACTAAATTATTGTATTACTACAAATAAATCAAAACGACGGTGGGGTGCAGTGCTGTGGTGGGCAAGTGATGTAACCACTGTTGCGCCTGAACACTGGCAACACTGACTATCGCAGGAAGCCTATTACCCGTTATTATCAATCTAAATAAATCTACTGCAAAATATAGGAGCTTGTTACTGGGACGTAACAGACCTGTGTGTTTTGTATCACTAGTGCAGTGTCCGTTCTTGGAGCATATAAGCCCTGCCCACGTGAGGCGTGCCGCTTCTCGAGATCCCTGCCTTTATTAGAGAGAAGAATATGTTCAGCCCCCTCCCGCCGAAGCTTTGAATATTCGGTGTTGATTACTACCAAAGCTTCGAAGCTCAAAAAATGGTTTTCGGACCAGCCCTAGTAATGTCATTGAAACTCTGTAAACTTTTTTTTTTTTTCCCTCACGCAGTACTCGCACTTTTAATGCAGGCATTGGATATCTTAAGCCGCGCGCACACAGACTCTCCCGGTGCTCGCTATGTCTCGCCTCTCCAGCTATTAATGCACTATACATATAAGAATAAACCATCTAAAATGTTTTGAATAATCATACTACTAAAACGAAATGTGATCTGGTGATTTAAATGATGATTGCGCTTTCACTTTGAGGAGGGCCGCTTTAAATGATGTTTGCGCTTTGACTTTGAGGAGTGCCGTTCCGGCAGCGCGTGCACTTCAGATGATCAATGCAATCACAGTTCTAATCGCAAGAAAGCACGTCAAAATGACTATTCCCAAACTGTAAATGTTTAGCTCACTCTGCTGTTGTTTTCGCGTCACACAAGCATTTGAACGTCCGTGTTTACTACAGTATGACCATCGTTGTAAATCTGTTCATCATATAAAGCCATCGTGTCTCTTCAGAAGACTTGGGTTTGGATTAGACACTCGATCGACTAGTTATTTTTACGATGCCTCTATGACATTTTTTTGAACTTTTAAAGGGATAGTTCACCCAAAAATGAAAATTACCCCATGATTTACTCACCCTCAAGTCATCCTACACATACGACATTCTTATTTCAGACGAATAAAATCGGAGTTATATTAAAAAATGTCCTGGCTCTTCCAAGCTTTATAATAGCAGTGAATGGCTGTTTCTGTTTTGAAGTCCATAAAAGTGCATCCATCCATCATAAAAGTGCTCCACAAGGCTCCGGGGGGTTAATAAAGGCCTTCTGAAGTGAAGCGATGCGTTTGTGTAAGGAAAAATATCCATATTTAACACTTTACAAACTGTAATCTCTAACTGTCGTACGCGCGTTCACGAGAGACTGGCATTTCAGCGTAGGACGCTCCGGTGAGAATATGCTAGTTTTTGTGAGAACCAAGTTTTGTTTTGCTCTATCCTCTGCGCTTCCACATTCGCAACCAGAACTTACGCTACGCCTGCGTCCTACGTCATACGCTGGAACGCCAGTCTCTCATGAACGCGCCTACGACAGTTAGGGATTACAGTTTGTAAAGTTTTTTTTCTTACACAAACGTATCACTTCACTTCAGAAGGCCTTTATTAACCCCCTGGAGCCGTGTAGAGCACTTTTATGATGGATAGATGCACTTTTATGGACTTCAAAATAGAAACATCCATTCACTGCCATTATAAAGCTTGGAAGAGCCAGGACATTTTTTAATATAACTCCGATTGTATTCGTCTGAAAGAAGAATGTCATATACACCTAGGATGACTTTAGGGTGAGTAAATCATGGGCTAATTTTCATTTTTGGGTGAACTATCCCTTTAAGTTTTAGAGGAATGGACTTGAAATGGAGGGACAGAAATCTCTCAGGTTTCATAAAAAATATCTTCATTTGTGTTTGGAAGTTAAACGAAACGACATGAGGGTGAGTAACCTACATGATGACAGAATTTACATTCTCGTGTGAATTATACCTTATAAATACAGCATGGTAAGCCTTGGATAAAACAACTCTATATCGCGAATCATATCGTTTACATCAACGATACATATCATCGCATTTTCATATCGAGATATATCGATTAACGGTGTATCGTTACACACCCCTAGTGTTTTTACAGTTTATGTTCAGGCCTGCCCTGCTGAGAAGAGCCACTTGAACCACTCTTGATTCAATCTGGTTTTCCAGCATTGGCCAAACTCTTTTAGCCTGACCAGACCCAAACCTCTCTTAAACCATCAAATGTCACATTATAATTTACCATTTTAAAGAAACGTTTAAATGTAATAGCCTAACTACAAAAATGTGAAGTAAAAGTTTTAATATATCAGTTTGAATATGGGCGAGCGCAAATTTGAATAATGATCTTCAAAAAGAAGATAAGATACATAAATGTCAAAACTTTAGGCTGAATTGTAATACGGAAATTAAATAGAAAAGGTCTATTCAAGTCATTGTATGTATGAATTGATTTTTTAATGCATTTTTGGAATAAATTAAGGCAATTAAGACAAAACAATGAGTGTCATGTCGCTGACACATTAGCACACCTGCGTACGCTTTTAGAATCAACTCTGCAAGAATGCTCACGTTTACACCACATGCACAACCTGCAAGCTGCAACCCACATTTAATTCTCCAATGAATCCACTTGTCAGCAGCTTTTATCCTCAACGGACCACAAATAGCATTTTTTTTCCCTCAATAATGCATTATAAGACAATGAAAGTCTAGCACTTTCATCAAGTTCAGCATCGAGTTACGCCTGTCTCGCATAACTAATTTGATGATATACTTGGTGAACAAAGCGCAAAGCTCAAAGTCGTTTGGGGAATTTTTTTGTCACCGTCAACATCTTTTGAAGGATTAATGAAGGGCAGAAATAGAAACCATCACCAGACGGATCACAAATGCTTCATTTAATGTGTTCAGCTTAATGAGCTCATAGAGAGTCAACAGCAAAGGCGGAAGCAATGAAAACGTGTGAAAAACAGTAAGAGTCACTCACAGGGTATCTTCACACTTGGTGTGATTGTTTCCGCCCCCTCTCCTTTATGTTTGCATCATCATTGTGAGCATCATAAAAAGCATCAACTGTACACCACTGTAGCAATTCAGGAGTGGAAGATGCCAACTTCACTGTTTTATTCATGTTTTTGTCCCTTTGCTTTTACACAAACACACAATCACACTTGCATTAGTCAGCAATATAGATGCATTCAAAGGAATGTGTCGAACGCAAGCTATTCTCACTGAAAACGATTTCTGAGATCAGTAGATGAGAAATGCATAACGGGGAAATGACTCATTATCATTGGCTGTTAATATGGCTGGAAGAGATATTCTAGCCATATTAAAGGTGCTGTATGTAAGTTTTTGACTGTACTAAAGCATACAAATACCATAATATGTTTGCAGATATTTAGGAAACATGCTGAGTTCACATACTCGTTTCTCAGAAAAACAATGCTACAGCCAGGTATTCTACTTTGAAATGTGCATTCCGTGTCGGAATTTCTGTTTTTGTTTTGGTCTGTGCGATAACGCATGTTGCCAATTTATCCAATAGTATTTCGACACCACAGGTTGCCAGTTTGGCGGAAAACACAGCGTATTGCAGCCATGGAAGCCGGCAAACAAAATGGGTCAGAGATCGCAGATTCTACCCGACCTGAAAAGCCTCTGCATCCATCTAAAACTCTCTATGAACGGAAGCACATTAAAATGTGGCTAAATCAATTCATCAACTTACAGTGTGTAAGAGTTAATGCTAAACAGCCACAATTGCAAAATATATTTAAGATATTTAATGCAAGTATTACAGTATAGTAAAAATCTATAGTTAACTGTTTAACAAAAAAGAGACAGTTACAGCATTTTCATTTATATGCACCAATATAAATAGTATTTGCATAGCAATAAAAAAAATAAAATAAAAAAAAATAGCAAAACATTTTAAAACCAAAAATATTGTGCACGAATTTCTGTGCACATAATGACACTAAATAATCAGCCAATCGGAGTTTTTAATCTATTCATTGAAGAGCTGAATTGACAGATTAACAGAATTGAATCCAACTTAATCAAACCTAAAGCCATTTTCTACTGAAGTTTAAATCAAAAACTGTATTAAAACTTCTCTATAATACTTTCACAATTTTTGTGTGTGTGTGTGTGTGTGTGTGTGTGTGTGTGTGTGTTTGGTCTAACATTAGTTAATAAATTAGGTGTCTTGAACTAAAAATTATCTTTTAAATTATCTAAAATCCTTTTTGCAGCATTTTAAATAAGATGAATGCAAGATTATAATATTGTTCATTATTAAAATTCATTTATAATATATTAACTGATGTTAAACTTCATATATCATATATGCAGAAAATAACATTAACCAATATTAATAAATGCTTTGTTAATTGCCGTAAAAAATAAACAAATGCTAACCTGTTAAACATTATTGTAAAATGTTATAGATATTGTACAAACACTTTTTTTATTAGTCAAATGACAATCTTTAGCAAACTTATTAGTCAAACCAAAAGTACATTAAAATCATCAAGACACGCCTAAATTTACAGCCAACAAAATTACCTTAACAAAACTCTCGCATCAAAAAAGCTGTAGAGTGAAATTACCCTCCGTCTATTCTGCTTACAAATGTTGCTGGTACAGTGTCAATTTTAATAATGAATGAATATTGAACATAACACTGATGTATTGTTTCTTTGTTTTCTACTAATTCACAGATAGAATGAGTGGACCGATTCTTGTTGAACTTAAATTCAGGAAATCACATTCACACTGTGATGCACAGCTTGAGTCATTGCTGTGCAATTCTTTGTCAGGGGTGACTGAATAAATAAAGTCTATATTTAAAATATTTTTTGTAAGTAAAATATATATGTAAGTACTCTAACACAAACTCTCACCCCAGACTACCCAAACTATTTTATTATAAATTGCAAATATTGGTCATTCAGAAATCGTGGTATTGATGTCATAACCATGAGTACATTAACCAAACCTGGTGAACAACAGTGTGAAATACATTATTGCACAGAAATTAGCCAATCATAATAGAGGTCATTTGCATAAAGTAGTGAAGTAAAAAAAAACGCTAGTTTAATTATTAGGAAAAGAGAATGCCATCGAAACTTTCCTGAAGACAGTCAGCTCCCTTCAGAGATGCATTCACATAAACCCTCACCCCCAATTCAATATTTATATTTTTCTTCCAATATTTCGAGCATCGCGAACAGTGAGCTGGTACAGTATTTGCTTTGCTGGTGCGCCTGTGCTCTTCTCTCCTCTTTTCGTCCAACATCAGCACGTCCTGTCTATGTCCTGTTTACAGGCTTCGTAATATTTCAAATGTAATTTTGGGAAATTATTGCAATGCAGTTTGTGCCGGAACAGAGATTGCCCCCCCCCCAAATTTTGCCGTTTGGGGCAAAAACTGGCCGCTTCTGATCGATGGCCGGTCTGCTGGTGCATCTCTAAATGTATGCATTGTTCTTCAAGACGTGACAGTAAGAGCTGTCACACTGACGCTTTCCACAGTCAATGTTGGTAACATAATGCTCTCAAAGATGAAGAAAGCACAAAGGCAGAACGTGCAAGGCTAGGGGAAGAGAGAGAGAGAGAGAGAGTAAATGCATCAGTAAGAATAGAATGGTCTAGCTGTCCCAGAGAGCTTGCTGGATCGATACACCCCAGAGGATAAGCAGCCAACTTGAACTGTTTCAGATAATAAGTCCCCATCACCTGAAATCAAACACTGAATCACTGAACATGAGATCCACTCAGGACTTCAGGAGACAGTGCACTCCACACAGAGCTCATCCTGGGCTCGTATTGCAGCAGGTGAAGATTTATCCATATTAGGACTCTTACTCAGGACTGTCGTGTTACTGGTGTTGTGTCTGGTTTGCTTGTGATGTTGTCATGTTCTCAGGAAATGCTTCATTCGTATTTGAATCTTAATCACAAAAGACAACTCTTTAATATCGCAATTGTTTCTCAAAGACAGTAAGGATATTACATAGACTAGATAGAGGCTTTGGCTTAAAAGATCCCAGTAATCTCACGTTTCTTCATGCTTCAAATTTACACTAATCTAAAATAATTAGGGGCCAAGCACCACAAGCGCATAGGAACCTATTGTAATCGTTAGTCTTCTTCTTCTTCTTGATTCCAATCTAGTCAAAATTTTCCAACCATTTTGAATTTTCGACGCGTTGCCCTATTTTCACCAAATTAGAGGTTTGGAACGACATGAGAATGAGTAAATTATGACAATTTTCATATTTGGTTGTACTATCTCTTTAACATTTTTCAACTTTGAAGCGCAACCAATATTTCAAAATATTATTAAGTTTGAAGGATTTATCAGTACAGACAACAATATCAAAACCCAGTTTTGTCTGAACTCTCAAAAGTCTTTTTTTCTATTTATTTATTTATTTATTTATTTATTTTTCTCAGGTCAATTCAATTCTTTTAACAATGGCATTGTCACGTCTATGTTTTCCAGAAAGCCTATGGCTTAAACCTTTAAGGGCAGACCAAGGGCAACAGGTACATGGCAAAACTATTTTGGGATATGAGAAAATCTTTGGTAAAAACAAAAATGCCCTGAAAAGAAGAATCCACAAGCAGAACCTGCTGAAGGAAAGGAGCCTCTGCTCTGGCAAGAAGATGGACACATCATTAACCTTCAAGTCATTAAGGTCTTGGAAAAGCAACAGTGCCAAATAGACCAAGGCAGTGTAGCACAGCTGGAGGTGCATGCAGAAGTTAAGAGATCCCGTTGTATAAAAGCATGGACAGAGAGCTTGAGGACATGGGTGACAAGTTGAAGACAGGTCAAGACAGGACAAGAAAGCTGGAATGGGGAATGTCACACGGTCAGAAGGATCCAAAAGTAAATCGTGTCCCATGGGTAGAAATCGAGAGAATGGTATGCTGATTGTATGAGCTACCTAAGCAGCCCCTCGGGACATTAATTAAGTAGTTAATTATTATATAATAATATTGGTATGCTGTGAGATAATGGAGAGGTCATTATGCCGTACAGAATACACCAGAATAACTGTAAGTCCCATCAGATCATAGCAGGCAAGCAATCTAAAACATTGTGTACCCAACAATGCGCTAACCACACCACAAGACTACCCAGTGTATGGGAGATGCTTCATAAAAAAAGATGCTCATTCCTTGATAAAAAATAATGGATTGGCTAAAGGTTCATTGTTGGGACTACAGCTGAATAGGAACCTGAATCCCAAACAGAGGAAGATAGTTGAACACAATAGCCGCGTTTCCACCGCAGGAACTTTTCCCAGGAACTAGGGATTTTGGGGTGGTACTCGGTGTGTTTCGAAGTTCTCGGTAAATATTCCCCCTCAAAACGGCCCTGCTCACAAGGTAGTACTTTTTCAAAGTTCAGGAACTTTCGGGGATGGGACTTGGGCTCTGAACATGCTGATTGGCTGACTTCACGCAGCATTTTGATTGGCTGACTCCACGCAGTATTTTATTTCAACCACAATTTTTTAAACGTCTGTTGTGGTGTGTGCAGTAAGAGTTGTTTGCTATTCGAATCAACAGTAAAGTTTAAAAAATACGAACGATGGACTGAGGACAAGGTTCAGGCTTTATTAAGCTTATATGCGGAGGACGAAATCCAGCGGAACTGTAAAGCCGCGCGCAGTCCCACGTCACCGGACTAATCTTCACGGTGCTTTAGACCACGATGGAAAGGCAGACAGCAACAGGTCTGGGGGAAAAAAATGTTCCTGGGAAAAAAGTTCCTGGGACAAATTGTTCCGGGTAATTTCGGTGGAAATGAGGCTAATGACTGCTGAACAAGCTAGACTTTACTTAGGTTTCCACAGTGGATGGTTAGGGATTTCAAAAAAACAGGGAAGCCTGACAATTTAGATTATTCTTCTGGAAAATGCCAGATTTGAACAGTATTAATTTCCATGTTTATTGTGGTTAGTGCTGGTTTGGATTTTTAAGCCATTTTTTTTACCCAGCTGCCCTAAATGTATGTAGTTTTAAATGTGTAATTTATACATTTAAATGATCAGAGTATAAATGTTTCACACATTTTAACCCTTCATTACCCCTTTGTTTCATTTACAAAGAAAATATGCAATAATAGTTGAAAATTATATAGCTGTAATATAACACCAAGGCAGCCATAAATTCATAAGCACTTTTGCTAAAAAATGATGGCATATACTGCATAAAAACAGCAATACTGTGAAATATTATTACAATTTCAAAAAAAAAATCCTGTGATGCAAAGCTGAATTTTCAGCATCATTACTCCGGAGTATTCAGTGTCACATGATCCTTAAGAAATCATTCTAATATGATCGTTTGATGCTCAAGAAAACAGTTCTGCTTAATATTTTTTGTGGAAAACGTAATACATTTTTTTTTTTTTTTTTCCAGGATTATTTGATGAATAAAAAAGTTCTAAGTAATTTAAAAATAGAATTATAAATGTCCTTCCTGTCACTTTTGATCAATGCTGTTAATTTCTTTGGCAACACTTTATTTCGATGGCCCATGCACTTTAGACATTAAGTGCACTTTGAAAACTACATGCCAATTTATTCTACTAACCTGATGCCTAAATGCCCGTTCACATCAAGGACGATAACTATGATGATAATGATAAAGATATAGTTTTAAAAATCATTCTAAATATAAAAGAATAGCAGAGCTACAACTATAATATAATGGCACTAAGAAATCGATATCGTTAGAATCACTTTTAGAACGATTTTCCTGCTGATAAATGATAAAAATATTGACAGCCAATCAGAATCCATCCTGCTTTAAGAGCTTGAAAAGTTGAAAAGATACATATAGTTAGTACAATGTCTAAAGTGGACAATCAAAATAAAGTGTAACCATTTTTTTCAACAGCAAAAACATCTTACTGACCCCAAACGCTTGAACGCTAACATACATGATATACGATTCACTGACAGTGCATCACTGGCCCGACAAGGTAAAGTCACTGTTCCGTCAACTGGCCCCAAACTTTCTCACGCTGGTCTCAGGCCAGCAGGCCAACCTTATTGTTGAGCCCTGAGACTATGAAAAAAGGATTAGTAATAATTAGTAATAATAATGCATTGCTGTTCAAAAAAGGCTTGTTGACCAGCAGTGTATCACTTGTAAAGCTGATTGACCAAGAACGTCTAGCTGGTTAACTTCAGCTATGCTGATAGCAGATGGTTTATTGTTGAAATGGTTGAGCTGAACTGGTTTTACCTGCTAGAGGTCTTGCCTGTACGTTTTAGAAATCTCTTTAGCCCAACAAGCATGTTTAAAGCAGCAGTATCCATCCATCCAGGGTGCTGTAGTTTGGAAATCCAATTCCACCTTCCTTTGAACCAATTTCCTAACTTGAATCACTTTTGGCTGAAAAGGTTACAGACAGAGCACAAGGGTGTTTTTCTTACTCTGATAGCTAACATAGAGGACAGAGAATATCACAGCAAATCAATTGCAGCAAATCTTGAAAGAGCTACGCTCCTTGTGCAAGAACTCCCAGAGCTTTGCAGTATTTCTATTTGCGCATGGCTCGGGTTCAAGTTCTAGTCAGTGTCGTCTTATTCATATGGTGCACAATATGTACTGGAATTGCAACTTTAGATTTATCGTACAACACTGTAAATTTGGACCTCTTCTGCATATATTTAATTTCTGTAATACCACTTGACATCTGACAGGTAGTTAATCTGCATATTTTAAAGTGGTGCTCCGAGTACAACAGCAGGAAAAACACTCATATTCAAGCAGGGCAGAGGAAAGTTAATCATGCAATTACAAAAACGCATATGGAAAATGACTGCAAGGCCAGGGGTTGAAAAATCCCTGGTAGATTATTCAGGACACTAGGGATTAAAATTCTGAAATCCTTTTTAATACTCTTCTTTTTTGGCATCTGGGGACCTGCTTATAATGTTTTGTTAGGTTTGTTTGGGTATGTGTGCATGGGGTAAAGCAGTAATACACAATATGGAATCAAAAGGTTTAGGCAGATTTGCACCTTAAAAGGTGAACTGTGTAATATTTTTTGTCTTAGAATGTATTTCTCTTCTCCCAGTGTAACATGCAAAGGCAACTATGAGTAAACCATAAGTATATTCATAAGTTGTAGACGTGCCGATATACGGTAAAGCGATATATATCACGATAATCAACATGCACAGTATGGGTATTGTGGCCATTTCAAAATACTATGAATAATTGTTTATTATGAATTATTCCGATTTTTAGAATGTATTTTAAGAATACTTTTCCATCAACCGATTAAAAAGTACAACACTGCGTCTGTGCTGAGTCAAGGAGGCACGTGCACTCTGATGTAAATAAAACCAACATGGATGAGTAGCATGGGTGGAAAAAGTGAAGGAGACGCGCTGAATGAAAATGCACATTCACTCTTTGACAGCAGACGGCGCTGATGGAACAGCAGAAATGCAGCCATTACCCCAGTAACCCTGTAAACAAAGCAGCTGTGCTACTTTCTGTTTCAGAACAGTATTTAAATGTTTACATTTTAATCTGGACTACAACATGCCATAGATATTGATTGAAAGTATTCTGATTATTTAATATTGTTCAGTTTACACTTTACAAAAAGGCTCTATTAGTTAACATTAGTTAATTCATTAGTTAGCATAAACCAAAGTCCCTTTAAGACAAATAATTTTGCTCGGCGGCCATCTTTGAAACGCCTCTCGGGCACCTATTTCAGTCATGCAAGTACAGCTCCCATCTTTTTGAATGGGAAAACATCAAATTCTCCAAAACTGTTCACCAGGCTTATGATTAAATTTCAAATTTGAAATCAGCAATGACATTTGACAACTACTGTCTCATAAATTTAGTTTCTTAACACTCAAATCATGACAAAAAAAAAACAGATTTTTTTTTCAGGCTGGACTAGCCAATGCGCATGCGTAGTCATAAGTGTGCGTCTCAAAACACTGAATGTTTTTTATAGCAACCGGAGCTTCTAACGGCAGCTGCAGTGATGCGATGACTTTACCAATCGCCGATTGGCTCTTCTACTTAGAAGGCGGGACTTATTCTGTCATATTGCACTTTCTCCCATTCATAGTAACAGACTTTATGCACCAGAGAAACAAGCGCGCAGCCATCTTTAGAGTAACTGTATATTTTGCATCCCGGTCGAAGAGTAATTAGCTGGTGAAGGGGATTTACTTATTGTAGCGTTAAAGAGAGTTATCATAAGCATTGTAATGTTTGAAGCGGATATCATAACAAATGTCAGTAGACTGGGAAGATTTTAAAACTAGCGGTTCATCCATAAATCCGTAAGATCTTACCTTCATGCTGTGGAAACAGAAACCGGAAGACAGAACACAACGAGCGCAGCGCTGAAAAGGGACAAAATTGTTTCTACTTAAACAGAAAAGGTGCTGGTTAGTTTACTGCCAGAGCAGTATCCATTAAGTTGATGAACATTGTGTTTTGGAAAATTCCTTTATATTAAAACATTGAGCCATATTTTTACAGACTTTTGTGGAGAGTGTGGTGTGAGTTTGGGGCAGGTCTGTGGGGCAGGACATAAGGGGCTGTAAGAATATTTGGGAAACAACAGTTTTCAGAACGTGATGTGTTGTCTTTGGTTTGTACCATTGAGGTCCAAAAGTCCTTATTTTGGTCTCAAAGAACATGTAATCTTCCTCCAAATTGTAATCTTTCTCCAAATTTGGAATTCCTTTGCATGACAGTTGACCAACCTAGATGCAATAAAATAAAATGAAATAAAATTTTGTTTTAAATGAATTAAATAAAATTTCATGTTGTTTGTGATAGCTTGCATATTGAAAATTGCTGGCATCCATCTAGCAACACTATGGCTGAGATCTTGGCAATGTAAGTAATTTACCTCAAATTGGAATATATATGCAGATAGAGATTCTGCTGATATCAAATTCAATCTTTATTGAATTTTTAAGGAGTGTCTGTGTAATTTTTCTCACTCCCTTAAAACAATGTCTATAGCAGCACATCAGTGCATCTCCCAAGGCTACTTCACGGACTGTCCAGACAGCTGTTTAAATCACACACGCTTCCACACAGATGTTTTTGTTTGTGAATAGAAATCTAATGGGGATGAAAGTCTGAAAGAGCAATACATTTCTGGTGTGGATGGAAGGCTTTCCTCTGTTATTTCCCTTTTGCTGGTTAACTGTGTGTGCGTGCACATTTAGTGGCAAATGAAATGCCTATATAAGAGATGCAAATGGGGAAATAAAAATATGGGATCTGTATTGCAACAGTAAAAGAAGGTTTTTGAAGGTGCACATGCAGCGTTTCCATTACCGTATTGGGACAATCACTCGCATACAAAATAATGTTGCGGCAGTTCATCTTGCCTTAATTTGTATGTACAAATAAAACTCTGTGTGTGCTAGGTGAAATGTAAGTTTCATTACTTTCTGTTTAAATGTGTTTTTAAAGAGAAATCGCATCTCCTTAGCCTTACCCTGGAGTTGCTTCACTCTCCACCTATGGTTAGGGGATAGAATATACAGTTTGTACAGTAAAAAGATCATTATGTCTATGGAAAGTCCTCATAAAACCAACCATTGGACCAACAGTGTTTTGTGCCTGCACAGGTGCAGAAAATACTTCACCTTTAAGTATAAATTGAATATTTAAGATTTAAAGGTAAAATGTGTTTTGTTTTTTGTTTTTTGTGCCAATAGCAGCACAAACGGTTGTAGAATAGTAAAAGTAACTCCACAGTTATGTATACTGGTGGGAGCTTTGTATGTTTGTGATGCTACTCTGCAGCTGGAAAACCTGTAAAGACACGAAAACCTGGATGAAGCTAATGGAAAAATCCTGTAAGGAAAATGTGTCCCTATCTGCAAGAGCTGCATGACGATTCATCTTCCAACAGGGTGATGACCCAAAACATTGGGCAAAAGCTACAGTGGTGTGGCTTAAAACCAGTAAAAGCCCAGACCTCAGTCCAATTGAGCATGTGTGCAATGACTCAAAAACTGCTGTTCACAAACTGTCTTCATCCAACATGATGGCAGCTAAGCAATTTTGCCAAGAGGAATGGGCAGAAATTCCAATACCAAGACGCACAGTACTGGATAGAGACTCTCCGAAGGAAGCTGCCAAGAGTTTATAGGGGGTAGGAGAATAATGAACAAGAAAATAAAGTTAATACTCTTCATCTATGCACAAGTTAGGAGATAATTCTCTTTGCTCTTGGAAAGATTTAGCAGTTCATTGTATAGTCTAATCAAGCAAGTCATGGCTAGGCACAGTTGTATTCCTTATTCTCCAGGCAGAATCATTAAGAGCTGTCTGAACCAAACATGACCACTGCTAGCCCAGCATTAAGTGTGCTTTACTTTATGTAGTTCATTAACATTTCAGAGCTTTTTTTTTCATCTGTTAGAGCTTTGATCATTTTGCCAGCCGATCAGTTAGATTGCCTTAGTACAGGGAACTCTACATTTGGAATAAAGTTTAAAGTCTATACCCACTATGAGAATGAATATCCTTTGAAGACCATGTTTAAATTATAAAGCTGATTTTTTTCTACACACACTAACAAGCAGGATAACTAGGGGAAACACTTACAGGTTTTAAGTCTTCACAAGATCATTTAAAGAAAACTGCAAGAGTAAACCTCATCTCTTGGAAACTCTCCTAATCTCACTAAGGTGAAATAATACTAAGACTTTCTCTTGTTAAGCAGTGCTCACTGTACTGAACAAGAAGACCACGCATGAACAAACACAAATCCAGCAGCCTGATCCAGAGTTCAACTCTGCCTTGCCAATTAGATGAATTTACACACAGCGGAATGCTGAAGCTGCAATGCATTGTGCAAGTCCATTAAGACTTCCAGCCCACTGCCCGAATACATATTAAGAACTGTGCTGACCTCCACGAGTAAACATTTCCCATTATCGAGCTCGCAAAATCCTAGAATGGCCATGCTATTTGGCTCATGACCAAGGGGATGGACACTTAAGCTCTGTTCCAAAACCTAGTGAGCAGCCTAGCAAAACTGTATTTTATGGCATTTTAGACATGCTCCAGACACAGAGGTTGTTCCAAAATGGTAGGAGGCATAATTTTAACCCAACAGACTAATTTTAAGGTAGCAAATGTTTTAGAGTAAAACAATCCCAGAATGCATTGCAACAAGCTTAGTGTGTGTGTGCGTCTGGGGGGACGGGGTGTGTAAAGTAGGGCCACCTCCTAATAGTCGACTAAACATCAGTCGACGAGAAGAGGCTTAGTTGACCAAAATTCGGTTATTCGCAGAAAATAACTCCACAGGAAGTGGCGAAATCATGCAGTCCGTGAGGGACAGGTCGTTAACAGCAGGTCCTTGTGGTAATTAGTATGTTGAGCAGGAATCCAAATGAGAAAATGAGAAAATCATCCATTGACCTCAAATATGGCTTATCATTTGAAACATGTAAGTAGCAGCAACTTTACATAACTCTAACGTTAACCTAGATAAATGTGCGCTATTGTTAGGTGCAAATCCAAGTGTTATTAATGTATTATATAATGTATTACAGATAAAAATAATACAATATTTGAAACTGTAAAGGTCTTTTATTTGTGTACACTCACAATAACAACAAAACATTGTGCTTTTGTAAAATAAAGAAAACAAATAGGATATATCTGTGAACTGGAGCGAATCACAAAAATGAAGCATATGCTATTTACCTCACAGACATGAGAAATATATCTATAGAAAGCTTGAAATGTCTAAAAAAACAATTAAAAATGGTGCATTTCTCTCTAAAGGTGCGTCCACTATACTGTAGAGATGGCGAGTCAGCATCGTAAAGTTTAATATTTAAATATTAATATTGTATAGTTACAATAATTTATTAATAAACAATTAAAATGTCTTCTTGATATTTTTTCAGACACATTCATAATCATTTCTTTTGCCGGTGCTTTGCGGCAAGCTTTATGCGTGCACTTGAGCGCGGAATAGGCTATGTATTCCACTCCCCAGCAGACCTTTATATGCAATAAATTAATATAAAACTGCGATTAGTCGACTAATTACTTAAATGAACGACTACTAGCCGACTACACAAATCTTTAGTCAGGGGCAGCCCTAGTTTAAAGTATTTTTGTAACATGCTAACTTAAACTCTACTGTAATCAAAACACAATGGTCCAGCCGACCAATCAGAGCACATTTTGCTTTTCGGAAGGAGGGGCTTCATAGAGACAAAAACTAAACAGAGCGTTACTGACAGACTTGGAAGAGAGGTGCTGCAACAATGTCAAATATAAGAAAAATATTTTGTAAAAAATAATGTTTTTTGAAAATTCAGGCATGGAAATCTATTCTAGTAGACTCCAAAGACAAAATCAAGGCTTTGAAAAAGGACATAACAGGTCTCCTTTAAAGGGGTAGTTCATCCAAAAATGAACATTCTGCCATCATGGAACACAGACACATACAAAAAACGAACCGTGAAGAATCTTGGTAACTAAACAGATTTGGTGTCCATTGACTTCCATTGTATGTATCTTAAAAATTAATAATAATAAAAACACTTCTCAAAATATCTTCAAGTTCCATAAAATAGAAAGTCATACAGTTTTGGAACAACATTAGGGATGATGATGACAGTTACAAAAAAAAAAAAAAAAAAAAATCCTGTTAAGGAACATGTTTTTGTGAGATTCATTCACAAAGAATATAAAATGTATGTAATATTTCACCACTAAAAACCAACCAACCAACCAACCAAACAAAAAAACAAAATGATTAAAAACATACTTCATCTTGTTTTTTTCTTGTGATATTAGGGTGAAATATGCCCCGGACATGTCCTTGACAAGATTTATAAGATTCTTCTTTGTTGCCTCATTTCCACAGTTTAATTAAAAGAGGATAACACTGCAGCCACGGAAGGGAAGTACACGGCCTACATCTGTAGCTTCACACAAAACAGCTGTTTCCTCAGCGCTGTGTGTAGCCATGCCAATTTTATGCTTTCCGTGTTGGGATTTCCAAGGAGAACATCTTAAGCATTGATTGATGCTGGGAAAATGAACTTTATTGACAGCGGAGAGTTTGAATGATTTATACATTGTAGTAAGACGTTTATTTTTGCACATCTTCGAAGGTAAACAGTCCTTTAGACGTTCAACAAGCACATGGTAAAGCTGAAGCTGTTTTTCCTGAATAAGGCTTTATCATTTAACACCCAACGTAAGCAGTGTTTAGAATAAATCCTTGAAGCGATGCTTGAGCACATTGAAAATGGTAGTAAAAAAGATATGAATTTTGAAGGGTGCTGACAGTTTGAGAAGTTCATGCACCTGACTTTTTTCACATGCTCTTTTTGTGAACAAGGACGTGCTTGAAAATCACCACTGCATTCGCTTTCATTCTCTCTCCCCCCCCTGCTGATTCAAGGTATGCGCATGAGAGACGGTTCACACTTTCCAGCTTTAACGTCACACCGCTCTTGAAGTAAACATAAATGTGCAATTGTGCCACATAATCCATGCAAATTCTCTAAGGATGCAATATGCACATATTCTCACACCTCTAACACAGCCAAATTTGGACTTGCTGATAAAATTCACACTTGCACCCCAAAGGGATGCTGCTTTTTTTCTATTTAGGGAATACAGCTAGTAGACAGCTTCCAAATCATTCGTCCATTACCAAAGAGCGCCAGCAGAGAAATGCCTGATCCAATCACAGCTTACCAACTAAAGACAAAGCCTTAATCCTGGTTTTAAAATCATGCATGTCGAAATGCAAATATCTGAAAGCTGTCCATTTGCTTTAGATCTGTGTGCCAGTTTTATAATCCAGCAAGTCTGGACATGAGACACATCACTCACCAACATTATTCATTCCACATTGCTATACTCGATCAAGATGCCATCATCAAACAGGGCACTTGTGTATTATGAGGCCCTTTAGGCCACTAGAGACAAACAAGTGATAGATTGAATTCAACAGCCTCTCCACACTGAGCCGGATTGGAACTGACCAGGACAATGGATGCTCTGAAATATATTTGCTCTCATTTTCACTTAGGGTCTCATGAATAATTAAATTGTCAGAGATGGGCTTGTCCGGACTCAATCTCACTGACTGATGACATAAAACAAGGCTTTGTCTGTCTTTTTTTCTGATGGAAGGATGGGGTCGGGTAATGTTCTTAGTTCTAACTTAAAAATACCCCTAGACTTGGTCTATTATTTCAGCTCACAAGCATACTGCTTACACTTCTACCATTTATTTATATTTCTGTTATGTGTAAAATGTGTATTTAATGAGGACAGTCTGTTAGTAACCAATTATAAAGTATTAGAAATCAAAGGTGTCAGATTTAGAAGAAAATGTGCATGTGTGTGCCAAGCCATTTTAGCAAAATAACCATTTACCACATTTACCACTGTCTTTGGCAAATGTGTATTGAAACCACATTTGTTGTCGTTTCATCAGTTTACATGTCGTTATAATATAAAACTTGAGTCCTGATGTTAAGTGTAAGAGACTCCTGGATCAAAATAAATATACCTCGACTGCAAAACATAGGTGCAAAATGTCTATTTGCATATTAGCTTTATTAATAGGCTACTGCCTCCATGTGGTTATCCACTACATATATCTGAATGTACTCAAAATATAAAGGTGCAAATGTCTTTAAGCAAAACGGGTTTCAGTACAAAATAGATGAGGAAAAAGAATCAGTGTAATCTCCACCAAGAAAAAACTATATATAAATACATATACTTACAACAAGGGTGTGAGCATGCTAATATGCGAATTGCGATTAGCCCTGTCTCTCTCTTTACACACAGAGATTTTATACAAATTATCAAATATATAATACCATTACAGTGCGCACAAAACATCCCAGAAGCAGCGTAGTGGCCAGCTGAAATCAAAACGGTTTAATTTGTTTGAAAGTTAAGAGTGAGTTCTCACTCAATTTTCTTAACTCACTTGATTCCTGGTGTGAATTACTCACTCATTATAAGCCCCACCCCTTAAACTCGGTGCTTAAAGAATAAATGACCAATCAAAACACTTCAAAGTAATACATCACTGAACTTTTCAATGTTATATTAGTGGCTGAATCTGAACTCGCCCCCTATACCCTCAAATAGGGCATTATTTGAAGGGTCAGCCATTTGTAGTGGTGTCCGAAACCATAGTGGACATTATCCAGTGCACTCATTCAATCCCACATTGCACCGCAATAACGAGTGTACAACTGATGTACGCTTAACGGCTGTCCGAATTCGCTCACTCGTTTTCATTCACTCCTTCAAGTGAACTGTATTAGTGGACTAACATAGGGAATAGTGATTGAGGGTTTAGGGGTCGATTTTGGATTCAGACAGTGTGTATAGCATGTGCAAACCCATGTACATTTCAACCAAACTTTTTTTTTTTTTTTATTCTTTCTGTAACATTTTATGTTATATAATGAAACTATACTCAAAATAAATTACATTTTGGTCTGGACTGCATGATGTACAAGAAGAATGCAGAAAGTCGAAAGTTTACTAAAACAAAAGCAAAAAAAGATGAAAATTGTTAAAAACTAAAACTAAAACTGAAATAAAAATAAATAAATATATATATAAAATTTAATAAAAAAAAATACATAAAATTACAAAAAATGAAACTAAAGAAAATGAAAAATATGAAAATAAAAGTTAATTAAAAAATTAATAAAACCGTAATAAAACAAAAATAACAGCGCTATATCTAGCGCCACATTAATATGTCACAGTATATTCATAAGCATAGGGTCCACACATTCTATGCGTACAGAAGCATCAGACACATACAGTGGGGAGAACAAGTATTTGATACACTGCCGATTTTGCAGGTTTGCCCACTTACAAAGCATGTAGAAGTCTGTATTTTTATATCATAGGTACTCTTCAACTGTGACTGACGGAATCTAAAACAAAAATCCAGAAAATCACATTGTATGATTTTTAAATAATTAATTTGCATTTTATTGCATGACATAAGTATTTGATACATCAGAAAAGCAGAACTTAATATTTAGTACAGAAACCTTTGTTTGCAATTACAGAGATCATACGTTTCCTGTAGTTCTTGACCAGGTTTGCACACGCTGCAGCAGGGATTTTGGCCCACTCCTCCATACAGACCTTCTCCAGATCCTTCAGGTTTCGGGGCTGTCGCTGGGCAATACGGACTTTCAGCTCCCTCCAAAGATTTTCTATTGGGTTCAGGTCTGGAGACTGGCTAGGCCACTCCAGGACCTTGAGATGCTTCTTACGGAGCCACTCCTTAGTTGCCCTGGCTGTGTGTTCCGGGTCGTTGTCATGCTGGAAGACCCAGCCACGACCCGTCTTCAATGCTCTTACTGAGGGAAGGAGGTTGTTGGCCAAGATCTCGCGATACATGGCCCCATCCATCCTCCCCTCAATACGGTGCAGTCGTCCTGTCCCCTTTGCAGAAAAGCATCCCCAAAGAATGATGTTTCCACCTCCATGCTTCATGGTTGGGATGGTGTTCTTGGGGTTGTACTCATCCTTCTTCTTCTTCCAAACACGGCGAGTGGAGTTTAGGCCAAAAAGCTGTATTTTTGTCTCATCAGACCACATGACCTTCTCCCATTCCTCCTCTGGATCATCCAGATGGTCATTGGCAAACTTCAGATGGGCCTGGACATGCGCTGGCTTGAGCAGGGGGACCTTGCGTGCTCTGCAGGATTTTAATCCATGACGGCGTAGTGTGTTACTAATGGTTTTCTTTGAGACTGTGGTCCCAGCTCTCTTCAGGTCATTGACCAGGTCCTGCCGTGTAGTTCTGGGCTGATCCCTCACCTTCCTCATGATCATTGATGCCCCACGAGGTGAGATCTTGCATGGTGCCCCAGACCGAGGGAGATTGACCGTCATCTTGAACTTCTTCCATTTTCTAATAATTGCGCCAACAGTTGTTGCCTTCTCACCAAGCTGCTTGCCTATTGTCCTGTAGCCCATCCCAGCCTTGTGCAGGTCTACAATTTTATCCCTGATGTCCTTACACAGCTCTCTGGTCTTGGCCATTGTGGAGAGGTTGGAGTCTGTTTGATTGAGTGTGTGGACAGGTGTCTTTTATACAGGTAACGAGTTCAAACAGGTGCAGTTAATACAGGTAATGAGTGGAGAACAGGAGGGCTTCTTAAAGAAAAACTAACAGGTCTGTGAGAGCAGGAATTCTTACTGGTTGGTAGGTGATCAAATACTTATGTCATGCAATAACATGCAAATTAATTATTTAAAAATCATACAATGTGATTTTCTGGATTTTTGTTTTAGATTCCGTCTCTCACAGTTGACGAGTACCTATGATAAAAATTACAGACCTCTACATGCTTTGTAAGTGGGCAAACCTGCAAAATTGGCAGTGTATCAAATACTTGTTCTCCCCACTGTATGTTTATTTGTCAGTGGAGTAACGGCAGATGGAAAAACGAAGCACACCCCAGGCTTTTCTGTCAATAATGTTGGCCTGGTTCAACCGATCAAATATTAGGTTTAGGCTTATAATGTGTCAATTTAACTTGGAAACTTGGATTTATCTTAATAAAATACTACTTGAAACGGAACTTGAAACTTGAAAACTTGTGAGATGTGGGTTTATTTGGCTGCAATCCATAAGCTCCTACACTGCATGGTTTTTAAACCTATTTAGCATTATGTGCGGAGGCAGGTGAGTTAAACACTATAAATGAACATCTGTGTTTATAATCATACACCTGCAGAACATAGCATTGTTTATCCTATGCAATTTGGATGGCAGGAAGCTTCCTTGTTGAAAATCGAACACCTGCAAAGTTAACAATAGCATGCCATTCATGAGCATCCAGTAGTGTAATGCCAGACATTTTAAGCAAAAATATACCACATCCGACTTTGGATGGAATGCAGCAGGGGATGGAGCTTGAATGACATTCATACCTAATCATTTCAGTCTGCTTTTAGGTTATGTATATTGTTTGGAAATGGGGTTAAAGATAGGGTTAAAACTAGGTTTGTTAGCCTGGAATGTTATTCATGGACTAACAAAGGATGTTGATGCAGGAACACTTCCTTCTGGGAAAAATCAGGGTTTACACCCTTATCCTTGTGATTGACAGGATTATGTGGACCTGGAATCTTTGTTAGGAACATCATTTGGTCTTCAACTTCAACTCTTCAACAGACCCTGCTTACACTAACCAAACTTGGAAGGTTTACCAAGCTCTAATACAATTACTCACATTTGCACTGTCAGGAGAAGAGATCCACCTGCAACTGAATTTGGATGCTTTGACAGTTTGTCACTAGAACAGACATATAGTGCAGTATCAAGCTATTCAAATCTATGAATAGTAAATTAAGGGCAGAATTCTAATAAAGACTTCCCAAGATGTCAAATCCAGTTTAGTTATAATTAGTCAATTAGAAACATTTTGATTATGTCACCAACTCTTTGCATTTGTCTTGGTTAATTTTGAAAGATATTCAACAATAATTATACCTACCCTAATGATGCATTAAACACAAATCTTCTGTGACTGTGTGAATAGAAAGTTAATCATCACATTAACACACATTTCTCTATGTTTGTGTATTGTAATGAAATGCTCTTGATTCTGCATCTGTGTATTGTTTTTGTCCATCTGTTTTTGTCCATACTTTTAAGTGTGTGTGTGTGTGGTGGTGGTGGTCCTGGTAAACCCTATGTTAAGGATGGCAATATTCAAAATAATAAGAAGACATTTTGGTCCCCATGAGGAAAACAGCTTATAAATCAAGTGATGTTTTTTTGAAAATGTAAAAATGCAGAAAGTTGTTTGTGATGGGTAGGTTTAGGGGTAGGGCTGGTGTAAGGCGATAGAATATACAGTTTGTACAGTATAAAAATCATTATGTCTATGGAATCCAGGGCCGTAACCACCATAGACATTGAGGGGGACAAGTCCCCCCGAATAATTAGAAATAGCCAAATTGTCCCCCCCAATATTTTATATTCTTGATGCTGCTCTGCTGTACTCCATTACACACCGCTCTGTTTGTTGCTAGGATGACAAAAGTAAAATGTTACATTTTTAGGTTGGTCTGCCTCAGCGGTCTAACAGCGCTCGTCACTGTCAGAATAAGTGAGATAGCCAATCAAATCAAAGAAGGCGGGGCTTACTGTTAGTGCGAATTCCAACGCAACACTTTAGTTATAGTAGTGAAAGAGTGCGTCGTAGTATAAGCAGCTAAACATTTAATATTTGACAACTGTTTTACAATAAAAATGTTCAGCAACCAACAGTAATATCAAGTGATGCAAAGTACTTATGAAATTTCACCATTTTGAACTGAAAATATGACATTGTTTATGTATGTTATTTACGTTTTGCATTTTTACATATTAGACAGAAGAAAATCAGAGTGAATGTGTGTATATGTGTGCACTCATAAAAAAAATGTACTTCATACAGTGACTACAATAGAACTGGGCTTTTTACCGTTCTTATTTATTTTTCTTTATTTCCTTAAATCCCTTAATAATCCCTTAAACCTTTAATAATTTAAATCCTTTAAATAAACCAATAAGACCAATAATCCCCCCCTCCCCACGCAAAAAAACCCAAAACGTTGGTCCTCCCCAATGTGTAAGACATGGTTACGGCCTTGATGGAATGTCCCCATAAAACATGAAAACTTACGTGTGTGTGTGTGTGTGTGTGTGTGTGTGTGTGTGTGTGTGTGTGTGTGTGTGTGTGTGTGTGCGTGTGTTTAGGCTTAGCTGGAATTACGTGGTTTGTGTTTGTGATGACTGCTGTCTAGATTAAACACGATCAGCTGACCAATCAGAACAAGTGTGGCAACAGATAAGCAGCACTGCTGATGGATGACTTGGTGATGTCACCCCACTATGACATCATTGTATCAGTGCTACTGCCCTGCCAAAGAAACACATGCCAATGACTAGGCATTATAGCGATGTAATCAGCTTTAGTGAGAGCCTCGCTTCAACAAAACGTGGGCCACCGCAGGGGTGTGGGGGGATGACAACAGCATGAGACATCCAAGAAGATGTCTTATCACTCTCAAAAAAGTGTTCCCAATTGAAGTGGCATCTGCAGTTTTGGCTAGCGTAGGTTCAGGATTCCTTTTATAATATGTAGTCATTTAGCGGCTACTCTCATTGAGTGACCTAAAGTACACTATATAGTACAAATGAGGAACAATTTGATGCGGAGGTTCTAGATCAGGGGTGTCCAAACTGGCTCCTGGAGGGTGAGCATCCTACAGAGTTTAGCTAACACTTGCGCCAACAAACCTGCCTGGAAGTTTCTAGTAATAGAGGGTATGCACGTGACGTCACCGTCAGCCGGAGTGACTGCGGTTACGCCCACTGAGTGGCAAAAAGACTGCATTGGCAGCATTGGTTTTCAGCGTGAATGCAGGCGCCAGAGTGGGGGTCGGGGGAGGCTTGGCCACGGACCCCATGGACATCCCTGTGCCCCCCTCCGGACCAAGGGAGACGGACTTGATAATAGCGTGTAATTTTCTCACTCAAACCACTGCCGCTTCTGCTACTGATTGCTTTTAGAGGTAAAAGCTGCCCATAACTGCTGGTCTAGGATCTGTTTTCTTCGTAATAATAGCGTATTATTAGCGAAAAAGTGTTGTCAAAAGATCCAGTGCGTATCTGTATTTGCGCTAGTCAAATGATTCAATTTCCAACGTGTTTTCGCTTCGGTGAGTAATGTAGCCAATCACAGACATGTTTGTTGATTTCTTGAAGAGTTTTTACAACAGCTGGAGTTTTTGCCCAGTGCTGAGTTCTGCACGTGCGCTAATCCTCTCTAACAAAGTGTAGACATTATGTAAATAAGAGATTCATTGTGTAGTCAGTGCCACTGATTAATATAACGGAACTCCAGTCTATGGCGAGATTGCGTTTATTGAATGAGTGACAGCTTTTAGTGATTATAAAGGGAGCGCTCTTTGTGCGCTGTCTAGATGATATAAAAAAATATACAAACCTGATTCCAAAAAAGTTGGGACACTGTACAAATTGTGAATAAAAACAGAATGCAATGATGTGGAAGTTTCAAATTTCAATATTTTATTCGGAATACAACATAGATGACATATCAAATGTTTAAACTGAGAAAATGTATCATTTTAAGGGGAAAATAAGTTGATTTTAAATTTCATGGCATCAACACATCTCAAAAAAGTTGGGACAAGGCTACGTTTACCACTGTGTGGCATCCCCTCTTCTTTTTATAACAGTCTGCAAACGGAATGTTGTCCCATTCATGTCTAATACAGGCTTCTAGTTGCTCAACTGTCTTAGGTCTTCTTTGTCGCATCTTCCTCTTTATGATGCGCCAAATGTTTTCTATGGGTGAAAGATCTGGACTGCAGGCTGGCCATTTCAGTACCCGGATCCTTCTTCTACGCAGCCATGATGTTGTAATTGATGCAGTATGTGGTCTGGCATTGTCATGTTGGAAAATGCAAGGTCTTCCCTGAAAGAGACGACGTCTGGATGGGAGCATATGTTGTTCTAGAACTTGGATATACCTTTCAGCATTGATGGTGCCTTTCCAGATGTGTAAGCTGCCCATGCCACACGCACTCATGCAACCCCATACCATCAGAGATGCAGGCTTCTGAACTGAGCGCTGAGAACAACTTGGGTTGTCCTTGTCCTCTTTAGTCCGGATGACATGGCGTCCCAGTTTTCCAAAAAGAACTTCAAATTTTGATTCATCTGACCACAGAACAGTTTTCCACTTTGCCACAGTCCATTTTAAATGAGCCTTGGCCCAGAGAAAACGCCTGCGCTTCTGGATCATGTTTAGATATGGCTTCTTTTTTGACCTATAGAGTTTTAGCCGGCAACGCCGAATGGCACGGTGGATTGTGTTCACCGACAATGTTTTCTGGAAGTATTCCTGAGCCCATGTTGTGATTTCCATTACAGTAGCATTCCTGTATGTGATGCAGTGCCGTCTAAGGGCCCGAAGATCACGGGCATCCAGTATGGTTTTCCGGCCTTGACCCTTACGCACAGAGATTGTTCCAGATTCTCTGAATCTTTGGATGATATTATGCACTGTAGATGATGATAACTTCAAAGTCTTTGCAGTTTTTCTCTGAGAAACTCCTTTCTGATATTGCTCCACTATTTTTCGCCGCAGCATTGGGGGAATTGGTGATCCTCTGCCCACTCTGAGAGGCTCTTTTTATACCAATCATGTTGCTAATTGACCTAATAAGTTGAAAATTGGTCCTCCAGCTGTTCCTTATATGTACATTTAACTTTTCCGGCCTCTTATTGCTACCTGTCCCAACTTTTTTGGAATGTGTAGCTCTCATGAAATCCAAAATGAGCCAATATTTGGCATGACATTTCAAAATGTCTCACTTTCAACATTTGATATGTTATCTATATTCTATTGTGAATAAAATATAAGTTTATGAGATTTGTAAATTATTGCATTCCTTTTTTATTCACAATTTGTACAGTGTCCCAACTTTTTTGGAATCGGGTTTGTATATATATTAATAGGCCTATAATATATTCAGAATTTGAATAAAACTTTTGTTTTCCATTCTTGACAAGCAGCCACATACACGCTTCAATACATAGGCCCGTCCGCATATACATGCGGGATTCACTCGCAAAATTGTGATGACTGACAGTGATAAATAGTTATGTATCAAAATCAGGCTCATATAAATGTCAGGAAAATATTAATAGGCCTATAATATATTCAGAATTTGAATAAAACTTTTGTTTTCCATTCTTGACAAGCAGCCACATACACGCTTCAATACATAGGCCCGTCCGCATATACATGCGGGATTCACTCGCAAAATTGTGATGACTGACAGTGATAAATAGTTATGTATCGAAATCAGGCTCATATAAATGTCAGGAAAACACAATTCCTGGCTGCATGTCAATATCCATAGATCACTGGATCTTTGCCAAGTTCTAAGGAGCACAATATCGAGTCCAACCTTTAGTTTAAACTGATAACCGTTTGTTTTACTCGCGTTTTCCCCTATTAACTCCAGTCATGCAGCAGCTCTTCGCCACTCAGTCCAGGCTGAGAGGGCGTGTTCTGGCGGGAAACTGACGGCGATGCATACCCTCTATACTACAGAACTAGAACTAGATTAGCTGGTTCAGGTGTGTTTAATGAGTGTTGGAGCTAAATTCTGCAGGACGTTGGCTCCCCAGGAGCAGGATTAGACAGCCCTGGTCTAGATCCAAAGGCACAAAGGTGATATTTTGAACCTACAAGCTTTTTATTATGAGCCTTTACTTTAACCATTACACCTCATCCCATTCTCAACCTTTAGTAATAAACAGTTGAAGGTTCGGGAGAAGCATGTTCATCTACAGTAGTCTGGCAAAACTTTATGTACTCTATATTTATTACTAATTTTGTTTAACTCAAAAAAGTCAAATTTTGTGCCTGAGTTTTCCATCATGGAAAACAAGCCAATTCTATGACTTCTAATGCGTCTACAAACTAGAGTTCGTGTTGTATCAGATAATGCTGTGAATAGTATGGTTTTAAACAGGATGGTTCTTCTGGAGGGCCACTATCCATGAAGAGTTTAACTCCAACACACCTGCCAGGACATTTCTAAGTTATCCTGAAGACCTTGATTAGCTGGTTCAGGTCTATTTAATTGAGGTTGGAGATAAACTTGGATGGAAGGTGACCCTTTAGGAGCAGGACTGTACACTCTTGAAATAGAGGGAACAACCCAAAGGGTCTGCTGAAGTGTTCATCCAATTCTGTTCCTTCCTTCAAACTGTGTCATTCTTTCCAAACCCCTAAATTGTATTATATGCATTCCTTTCCATTAAACCCTTAGTTTTCTCTAGTGTGCAAGCTCCATGAAATATGTTCTGATTGGCTGTGTGGCGTTGCGTAGCATTTTTGCCTTTACTGAGGACAGACAAATTACTTGTTGATGGAAACTTGAGTTACACCTGGTTAAGAAAAGGCGTAACATGCTGTTGCATCCAGCTTGAATAATAACTGAAAAAAATGACAATATCTTTATAGTAGCTTCCAATGAATCAAGGATGCCTCGGTAGCATTTCCACCCCGCTGTCTTGCAAAATGACACTGAATTGGAATGCAGAAACAACATAGTTGCTTATTCACCCAAGCATGAGAGAACCCATCACAGTCAGCAAGATAACATGTCTAGTCCAAACTTAGACACATTCATACACACTATGAGGATTGCTTTGTTCTGGAGCTCTAGTTTTTGACCCAGTGACAGGCTAGTCTCTGTGTCTCCAGGCAGCCAGGCCATGCGTTAAACAGCATTCACACACACATACACACACCCCTCCCCACAGTCAGGTGATACTGACCCTCTGCTCACAATGTGACTTCTCTGTTCCACTCGAACAGACAGATTGAAGGAGGGACACAAAGAAAACGACAAGTAAAAAGAAAGTCAAGACACATAACCAGAAAAGAACCAACTGATCCCTAATCTACAAAAGATGTAGCTGATTTTGTTAAGAAATTGTCTTGTTCCTGAACAAACACACACACACACTGGAGACCCGCAACAGATGGAGGAAGTATCTGAAATGTGGACTTACCTTGCTGGCTGCGCCTTTGGGCATAAACCACCACCACGGCTGCAAGCACCACACAGCAGAAGGACGTCACAATGTTGGCCATCTGCAGAGACACACACAGAGGTAGATCGTGAGGCTTCTGGCCTGCCCGAGAGAAACTGGGTGGCACTGATGCCAAGACAGCATGAGGAGGACAGTTTCCTCCTTCCTTCCCTCCCTCCCTCTCTCCCTCTCTCTCTCTCTCTCTCTCTCTCTCTCTCTCTCTTGCGTTTTCTTTCTTCCAATGTCTCTGCCTGCTGATTCCCCGCCCCACTTCTCTCTATCTCTGTCTCTCTCTCTCTCTCTTCCCTACTTTATAGCGTCTAATCAGTTGAATCAATGCCCTCGGGGACTGATATCCTCTCTGGCCAACTGGCTGCGGGATAGACAGACCTATATGAGAAATAGGAAGAAGGAAAGACAATGCCAGAATGTTTGGATCCAGGATTGACCATCATAAAGACCTTCTCAGTCTCTCTTCATATGACCTTCTATTTCTATATATTTTCTCTCTCTCTCTTTCTTTCAAACTCTTTTTTAAACCAGGGGAAATGCTGTTTAAGCATTGATTGCTATTTCATAACTCAGAACTCAGGATAGTGTTTCCCAAACCTGTTCCTGAAGTACCCCTAAACGTACACTTTTTGTCTCCCTTATCTGACACACACACACATTTCTAGTTTTGGAGTGACCTCCAAGACCTGACAGGTAGTCTTGCTCCAGACTCACACCATTGGTTGAGCCACTGTTGTTATGGCTGACTTAGCTGGGCCATTTAAACAAACAGCCTTCAATTCCATTTAGTGTCAACAGTGGCACAAAAAACACACTCACTTAAGATTTTCCCACTACCTGACAGATATCACTGCAACAGATCTACTGATCAATCATAACTGTCTCTGTGACAGCCCTAGACTCTGCGAACAGCAAAACAGTACACTTCTTTAACCAATCAGAAAAACTCTAGGCATATCAATCATTTTGAGTGTTTTTGAAAGACATTGGCCACTAGTATGTCTTTGGAGGGCAGAGTTTTGGAAAAAGGGCATGTGGTTGAAGTAAGCAAAAGTTTGCTGAAATCACTTAAAGCAACTTTAATGGAGTTCCAGTTTCATTTAAAGATACAGTGTGTAATTTATGCACTACAAGTGGAACCTAACGGAATTAAAAAATGATTAATTTGATGAGACTTTCATATCTTAGAAAATCAGTTTGAGACATTGCTAAGATCACTTCTGAAACAATAGAGGTAGTATGTGAGATTACCGGGAAATCTGAGTCTAGGAAAATCTGAGAAGCAGGATAGCCTACTTAAACAAAATTTGATCTCAATGTAATCTCATTTATGTCCAGGAGAAATAATTGAGATATTAACAGAATAATGTTAGTGATTTTCTTTCCTATGGGAAGACTTCACAGTGAAACCAAAAACAACACATTCTATGGTCAGGATATCAATTTGTCTCCCTAAGCACACCAACATTTAAAACATTAAAAAGAGCCCACAGTTAAAACAAACACAAAGAGAGGCATTTATCAGAGTGAGACAGGGAATATTCATAATCGAGAATAATAATAATCCTGGATGAATGCACACATAAAGCCATGGATGGAATACGAGCATTATTTTTTGTACACTCACTTGTTTAATTGTCTCCCATGCTCCCAACAGTAGTTATTCATTAAAGCTAAACAGGAAATTATAACACGCCCCATTATCAGGATGGTTAACTCGCTAAAGGAAATGTATACACACTTTATTTATATATTTAACATTGTAATCACAACACCGTCTCGCTAATTGTGGAGAACCTAGCTCACTTGTAGCAAAAGTTCTTGATTGTTTTTGCTGGCAAGAACGTGCTCGTCTTGGCTGGCGTCGAACACGTAAGTGGGAGTGATGTGCATATAATATTTGCTTTTATTGATGTGGGTGTTTAATACTGTGGATATTTAGCTTTTTGTCAGCTACTTATTATGTTCTGATTTATGGGTCTGCATACTTAGCGTGTCTTTTATCAACATGCTATATTTACCCAGCATTCGTCACTCACTAAACACAAGGTTCACATACACACAAGTGTGAAGACGAGAGAGCAAACTATTTTCTTTGTTTGATCAATGTCCTAGACTAAAGTCAATATTGTACATTCTCGCAGAATAACATCTTTGCGTTTGTTTGTCTCCGTGTCGTTCATCAAAAATCCATCATAAACATTGTATTAGGTCATCATTTACATACGGATGACAATCTGAAATCAAGCATATGTCCAGATATTACTCACATATTGTTGCACAGCACTACTTATGGAGTTGTATAAGTAAGTTTATAAGTAGATAAACCTTTCACATTCACATTAGTATGTCCAAATTAAAAGTAGTATTTTGAGTATTTTGAAGTGCATTTTTCAGTTACTACTGCTTAAAAACCAAAGCTTTCCTCTATTCTGTTGAGATTCTTGAGTAAAGCAGAGAAATTCTTTAGTCTGTTGACTGACACTTCATATTTATTACAGCACTCGAGAAAAAAAAATGTACTGACAGGAGTGAAATTAAAATTGTATCTCTCTGTCAGTTCTTCAGAATTCCTCCTTTTTCTAGCGGCCATAAGTAGTATTTAGCCCATCAAACTCGTGAACAATACATTTGATATCTGACAGCTCAGGATCCTTCTCTTAATGACGTCCCATGGCACTGCAGATTTTATAATAATGTTGCTCAATGAGGCCCATTTTGCTCGCCTTTATCTCCTGTCTTATTTATTTATTCATTTCTTATTTATGGCCATTGCTGCTGAATAGATGCATTTCTCTCACTGGTTAATTAAAATGTATAATTTATCGTTGGTGCTGAATGATTTTTTTGCACCCATCTCAGGTTCCTTGTGATGTCCTGTAAAATTTGCATTTAAATTGGAATGCCTGAACTGAATACTCGCAAAGAAGGTATGAAGTATCACAAAATAGTACCAGCCAGGAAAATCCCACCAAACCTTTGGCTGTCAGATGAACGGAAATCGCAAATACTTTTTATTATCTGTTTTTTTTTTTTTCATACTTTCCCTTCAAAAATCTCTCAACTTGCTAAATCATTCTCCAGTATGAATCAATGTGGCCTAAAGGATATGGGGATTGGTCTACATGTTGAATACAAATAGCAGTGCCAATGGCATTGAACTCTGAAAATCTTTAGTAGAATATCAATGCTTTCTAGCAGCGAACGCTGTCTCCCTAGAGTTGCAAAGATGATACACAAAGCATTTACCTTAAATAGCTCACCATTACATGTATGAAGTTGTTGTTTTGTTTTTTTCGACCAACAACAAGTTTTATATTGACAAATCAGTTTCAGAATCAGGTATGTGCTGTAATTCATTTTAAAATTTTAAAATGTAATGGTTTTTTTATTGTTAGTATATACTGTATATATCCAAAATCCCTTTAACACAAGTAATTTCACTCGGCGGCCATCTTTGAAACGCCTCTCGGGCATGCAAGTACAGCTCCTATCTCTTTGAATGGGGAAACATCAAATTCTCCAAAACTGTTCGCCAAGCTTACAATTAAATTTCATATTTGAAATCACCAATGAAATCTGACAACAACTGTCTCATAAATTTTGTTTCTAAATGCTCGAATCATGACAAAAAAAAAACTGCATTTTTCAGCCTGGACAAAGCTAATGCGCATATGGAGTCCTAAACATGTCTCAGAACACTGACTGTTTCTATAGCAACCGGAGCTTCTAACGGCAGCTGCAGTGACGCGAGGACTTTACTAATCAACGATTGGCTCTTTCATTTAGAAGGTGGGGCTTATTCGCCATATTGGGCGTTGCGCTTTCTCCCATTCACAAGTAATCGGAGTGCACCGTCTTCCTGTATAAAGTCTTTGATATATCCTCATAATGCATATTTTGCTTTTATCGCTATTGAAACACAAAACAAATGCAAGCATTTTTAGATGTGCATCAATTTAAATTCACAATCATTAATGAAAATGGTTTAATCTTACCAACCTAAATGCCCTTTTTACAACTTCAAATCAGTTCGAATCAGATACTCAATTAAAGCATCTTGGTTCATAGTCATAGTCAGTCATAATCATAGTCACAAGGACAGAAATGATTGTGAAACTACTGTAATAAAACCCCTTTAAGAATCTTAATGACCAAATAAAAAGATTGCATTTAAATGATTGTGATATTCATGATGATGTCGAATTTTATATTTCCAGCAAAATTATCACAAATATATCATGAATATTCAATATATCGCTCAGCCCTAAATGTGACTGAACATACAAAGATAAAATCTCAATCAATTTTCCACAAAGGCTCCAGTCTTCCTACTGACACACACAAACTCTGAGGTCATATCCTGTAATTAAAGTCTTGCATCCAAGACCCCTCCTGACACTAATTCCCTCCATCAATCCAGTCGTATCACAGATCTCTCAGATTAGCACCCATGCTACAGCGCACATGGCACACGGCCATGCACAAATACAGCCAATAGCCCTGACATTTAAACCCGTCACATCACCCCTAATCGCATGCCAAATACAATGTCAATCCTGTCAAAGCCTGTGGAGCTGTGATCTCCGGGTTGCTGTGCTGGTGTTATTTATAAAAAAACTGGAGAAAAAAAACAGACCAATGATCAATACTGGATCAGTGCAGTACACCTACAACGCTACAACACACCCCGTTTACTGGGCTGGCACCTGTGTTCACTGTAAATGTGCATGGGGAAGTGTGTTTAGGTGAAGCCAGGAGAAAATGTACATGAAACCATCAGGATTGCACATAGACCAGTTGGGAAAAGTGCAAGTTATTTAAAAATTACATTAGAAATGCATTTCATATGATTATTGATTATTATTTTTTTGTGGCATAAAGTAAAAGTCTCATTAAAATGATGAACTTCTTGAAAAGAAGTTTCATAATCATGACAAAACCATTTATTATCTCTTAGAGAGAGAAAAAAACAAATAATATACTAACAAATTACTCCCTGCTTATTACTATTACCACTAAATTCATGGTGTGACCAAAGTCATGTGGTAAAACCGACACGAAACAGGAAATTATCATAGAGGGGACCCCTCAGACGCTCATAACATCGTGTGAAGGTCAATAAAATATCCGACAATTTGACAAAATTTATTTGACAGGTTATGAAATGTCATGTGGTGTGACTCCCCAAAAGTGTAATGATATTTATAAATGATATTTGTTAGAAGAAAAAAAAAAATAATCTTGAAAAGTAATTAATTTTTGAAATCAAGATACGAAATCAACATACGAAACCAACATGAATACAAAGAGTACATTTCCTAAAACTTGGCAAATTTGTTTTAAACTAGTTTCCCCCCTCCCCTTTATCTTGTACACTTACAGAATGTATACACCACACAATGTTCATTTATGCTGGGCCACTCTCTTTTTGCAATCTAATTAGGAACCCATTGTGTCCCTCATGCCAAGTTAGCACAGCTGCATTTTAAAGCATGCAGCATAAAGAGTTTATCACGCATATGGCACCTTTAACATTTTTATTACAAAATAGTGCAGATGGACCTATGCAATGAATATTCATCAGTCAATGCCATTAAATACGTACTTTATGACTATATTATCCAATGTGAATACGCAGGCCATCAACAGAATTGGTTTATAGGCTGTGATACAAATTATTTGGTGCGATTTTACACCATTCTGTTCTGCCATTACTCATCTGCATGATATGTAGCCCTTGTGCAAATGCAAGTAGAAAGCCCAACTGCAAACAGCATGCTGTTGGTATTTACCCACAATCCCACTTTGCTCTAAATATGTAGTTCATATTCTAAATGAGTTACTGAAGTAAGACTCGGCTAGCTACAAACCAAGCTCTATGTGGGAGCTAAAAATGCTCTATTTACGTTTTTTTTTTTTTTTTCCACAAGGATCTTAAAATGCAGCACCCATGAATAGACCCTTCCTGCTTTGGGCCTGGTCCTTACCCTGGCCACCCTGTGTGCTAACCGCACTGAGCCAATTGGGACATTACAGGGAGACTAAATAAGCAGACACCCTACAACGGAATGCACACAGGATGCTTTTACCCTCTGTAAGAGGTTAGTGTGTGTGTGTGTGTACTGAATTTACCGTGTGTGTTTGTGAGGTTCTGGATAAGGATAGTGTTGTTTACATCATTTAACTAACGAATGAACAAAAGAGTAAGTGTTAAGGCTGTCACTCAGTACTTCAAAGATAACGTAAGGAGTGAATTAGGAAACGTGAAGCAAAAAGGGTCATTGATTTGGAGATTTGGATATATTTTACTGAAACATGAACTTTGGAGGTCTCAGTCTTTCCCTTTAAAGCAGTAGGACCTAAATAACTAGAAAGAACCTAGGTGGCCACTGTGTGCACTGACCATAAAAATAATTTTGATATCTCATTTTTGGGAATGAATAAGTTCTGCAGATATTCCTATTGCTTATGTCTGTGGGCGCAAAATGCCTTGGTCTTTAGAAAATCTTAGCTTAGCACGAGCAGTACAGTGTCTCTTGACAGTGACTCAGTGATCTGTGACTTGTGATGTAATTATCCTTTTTCTATTGGTTTACTCGCCTAAAGAGGACATCTGTCATGCAGAGCCTGGGCTAATGGTATAGCACACTCTGTTTCTTTCTTTCTCCCCTCAGAATCAGAGACAAATGCAGCACTTTCAATCTCCAAAGACTTTTGGAAGATCCATGGATCACAGTTCATTATCACCCAACCGACTGTCCAATGATAAAGCAGAACAGCTTTTAATGCTCCACCTGTCCATGGCACCTCATTGTTCTGATTGGATAGTATTTATGCTTACCATATCACCCATGGCCACAGGTGAAAAAGGTTAATTTGTCAATGTTGCAAGGTCTATAAATAAAAATAAGAGTGCTTGGGAGGGAAACAGATGTTTGACAGAGTCAGCCATTCAGATAGTTTGGGTTCAAAGGTTCCAGCTGGCAACTGCAGGCAGGAATGCCCTGTGGTGGTACCGGGGGTTTGCCTCTGCCACCACTGTGCAAAAGCAACATCTGTTCCTCAGACAAACTACCGAAACTGCAGCCAACTATTTACTATGCTCTTCTGATGTGACACACCAAGCAAGAAATGTGGAAAAGTCACAATGAGAGGATCTCTTGGGCTTCAGTGAGAAGATGAGAAAGACCAGGAGAAAGAAATTCAGAAATAAGAGAAAGAGAGGAGATTATCAAGAGACTGACAGGTTGTTAGCTCTGAAGCCAGGGCATTTTTCTGCCCACTCACAAAGGGATTATTTGCTTCGGAGAGTCCTTCAAACCAAAATACCACAGTGGCTAGGTTCTTCTCGGATCATCTATGTCCATGGGCCTTACAGATGTCAACCATGAAACCTCACCACTTGCTCAGTTTTCAAGCAATGTAGTTCTTTCTTTCAGACAACCAGAAAGGCCAGAATCCACCACAGAGTCAACCTTTTAGTGTAGGTACAATTTTTTTGTGATCACAATGAGCAATCACAAAAATCATCACAAACCATGTTTATTGCAAGCGAACCCATAGTTGCAGTCTGGGTTGTATTTTCCTTGACCCTTTCGTTTAGGTTTGTTAGGTTTTTTAATATGAGGGTGTCTTGCAACCTGTCCATATTGGCCCCTACCTATTTTGGCAAGTTTCCCTCAAGTGACAGAAGAATTTGCTCAAAAATATTGTAGAGTTTGATTGGAAACATCATGCCATCATGCTTTCATGCCACCTACAACTTATTCCTGGGCTGTAACCTATCAGTTGAGAACCACTGTGCTACAAAGCAAATTAGTAATTTGTTGCTAGAATGTTAGGTGACAGTATGGACACTCTGGTGTTATCTGTACTAGCATGTATTAGACTCTTTTTGAACTCTCTGTTTGCACACCTTTATGTGCACACCCCAGAGGCTGGTATCCTACAGCTAGCTGAAACCATTGGAAATTTGCCCAGGGGCCTTGTGTGAGCTGTAAGGCAGGACCCTGGCGAGATGCTCCTCTCATCACCACTCTGACAGAGTCATTAGGATTATATTCCCAGCTTCCTTCTCCTCTCAGTGCTCATTAGTCATACAATCAATTAAAGCCAGTCCATGCTCACATCGTCTTTCCCTGCCAGATACCTAAATTACACATGGCGAGAATATTCCACTGAGGTGGTTGGTCACTTTACTTTACTCTGAAATGTTTTTTAGCCTTATAAGTCGGTGGAATTTAGTTTTTATATGAAAAGTCCCTCTTGTAGTTTACACAAGTTGGTCAAATTATGCCTCAGACAAAGGCCATGACCAAAATGATGCACTTGATGTGGACTTGCAATCTTGTGGCCTTTGTTGTTTTGTTGTCCAAGAGGTCATCAAGATCACTGGGTGACCCAGTTAACAATTTATGGTTCAAAAGAGTGCCGGCCAGTGCCTCTGTTTCACATTTGATGCACCCACAGTGCATCCTTTTTGTGAAGACTGGTGCGGACTTGACTGTGATACCCAACAGCCCCTGCAACAATACCTCATTCCAGGGTGGAGTCAACTGAGGACCAAAAGAGCCGAGGTCACCATTTGGAACAGAGGCAAAGCTTGCTGAAGTGAAATAAATACAAATTGTTTTTCAAGCCATTGTGTATGGTCTTCACAAACAGTAATTGAACAATGTCTTCTTCTATAGGTGCCATTTTGAGTTTCATTTCAGATTTCATTTCACACAGTCCAGGGATCACAAACAACATCCTCCTAATTCAACACAATTACACCACCAACCTGGAAATGGGTGTGTGTGCACTTTTCGCTCTGACAGAGTCCATCGATTTGTGCTGACAGAGACAGACAGCTCTCTTGCATCACTGAGTGCAACTGCTGTGGGTCTTTTCACCTTGATGGGCAACTCCTGACTCAACATCACAAAGATATTCATCAGCAACCTCTATGCTGTGTTGGACATTACAGTAGCGTGAACTACTAAGTCCGCCTTCAATGAAACTGTTGCTGTAACAACCAATGGGTCCGAAGCATGCTAAATATTTATTGTGAAGTCTTACTTCCAGAAGACAGGAGGCTACATTGCAGACATATTCTGAGAGTAAAGGGAACCTCAGCACAAAGGAACCTTAAATTCATTCACTGGCACATATTAAAAGTTGATTCAATAGACACTGACAGTTCTTCCTCTGAGAAAAAGAGACCCAGATCATGTCTCACAGTCCTCCTGTCCCTTTGACTCAGTCATGCTGCATAATAACCTCCCTCTTTTGAGTACAAAGCCTTCCCAAGTGACAGGTGTTTGACTTAATATGCCCACTCCAGCTGAGCTCTAGCTTACCAGAGTGCAATTGACAATTACATTTCACACATATAGGAGAAGGCCTGTCTAAAAAACTTAGAATTAGGTTATTGATCGGCTGACTCTTATTGTCATTGCTCTCAAAGTCAAGCCGGTTGTGTAGTTGCCCATTTATTAATACCCATTTTATGGAATGGAACAGTACATGGCGTGACACTGGCCAATCTTGGGATCCAAATACGAAATGACGACAGACCTCAGTAAAAAAGTGAGATAATTAATATTGATATTATTGCCACAAAGCTTTGTTGACTTTAGGGAGTTTCAGTCCACTTCTGTGATCACGTTCTGCCACGCATATTATGACTGAACTCAGACAAGGCGCCTGGCATGTTTGCATTCAACCCAGAGGGATGCAACTCAGCAAAATCTATAATTGCTAATAGCATGCTAATAGGGAGAGATAATGGAGTTTATTTCTGGGGCCACTTTTGTGCATCTATTGACTATGTTTGGCAGGGATAGCCATGCTAGCTAATCCTTACACCACCTCTCCTCGGCTGCCTTCAGTCTGTAGGATAATAAATAATGAGCTTCAGTGAGTTATTGATCTATCTCGCTCGCTCATGTTACTCAGAAAGGTCTTTTTCAGAATAGGAAAATTAGAGAGAGCGAAAGCTCCTAGCATTTCAAACAGAAAGGATATTAGCATTTTGATGGTTTGAGATGGGGATTAGTCCTTCTTTAAAATAAATCCAAGAGGCATAGATTAGGTATCACTTATATCATTCACCGCAAAATACTGATGCTTAAGGTACAACATGTTTAATTCACAGAATAACTTAGTTCTGAATAATGTTTTTTAAATGCCTTTTTTGATGCAATTACCAACCATGCGGAAATGACATTGATTACAAGGTATGTAAATATTATAATAACCAAACAGCTCTGTTATATTTGTTTACCATGACTGTCTAACATTTCAGCCATTACTGTCAGAAAGCCAAGAATATCCGAATAACCCTTTTCCTCGTTCTTCCTGTTTGGTCAGTAATAAACACCCCACACAAGCAGAGCTGCTGCTGTCATGTTGAGCAAAATCAGCTCACAGTGCATTAGCTGCTCTATCGGAGAGGGTATCGATCCCTCTGAACATGGTTTACAGCTACAGAAAGCGGAAGAGGGGGGAGGAAGAGGGAATGCATGCATTTTGCTTCATATCCTGGCTTAAAGCTGGTGACTCTTGTCTGTATATTGCATAACTATAAACATTTATTTATAAAGAGAATTGCAATTTCTGTGAGTGCAGAGCTACAGAGCGAACTCAGTGTTTTTATTTGATTGGTTGTTTATTCTTTGTCATCTTTATGATGTCCACACTGTAAATCATGTTTTGTCAGGTAACTTAATATTACCAAAGAATGAATGAATGAATGAATTAATTAATTTATCTTAAGTAAAAGACAATTAGTTACTGAAAGTTATAACAATGGTCAGATCAGGTACAGACACACTTCAGTTTTACAGAGCAGAATGTTAATAATCTGGCTTGTAGAGTTTAAAAAGGTACAGAAAGATTTGTGGACATAGTGTAATGGAGAGAAAACATTCCTATTATAATTCATTGACTTCACCATCATCATAATCTTGCTCATTCTGAATCAGATCTGAAGTAACTAGTAACTTGTTAACTATTAATATTTTCATTTGATAGTTTTTTACATTTAGTCAAGTAATCATTAAAATTTCCTTTACTTCCTACTCCCTATTTCACAAATTTGTTAAAACCTATAAAATCTAAGACTTATTTTCAATATGTGATTTGGTAAATCACGACTGTCTAAGTAGACGCTGTAATGCACAGCAAGTGATTTGCTGAGAAAAGAAATGCATTAAGGCAGTGCTCTCACCTAAACAGAGTTACTCCTCTAATCATTATTGACATAGTCTTAACTAGTTTTATTTCACTTGGCAAATCCTGATCACAACTCCTCACTGAGGGAGCAAACATGATGCAGTCTTAGAATTGGGCAAAATTTAAGCATCTAGCAATGACCATGAACACCCTACCAATTGCATAGCAATGCCCTGGCAACCTCCCACCTTAGCATTCAGGTGACAAGTTCTACAGAAAATCTAGTTTATTACTTTTAATAAAAGCAGAACACAATATTATGAAAAAAAGTTCAAATTACTTTTTTGATCCTTATAGGCACCCCCCACCTTTGGCATGAAACCGATCGATATAATACAAGCTAAAACTGTGGTGTGAAGGAAGTAAGGAAGCCTGCTTTCTGTTTTATAAAGATGGAAGTTATGTTTTTATCAAGGCCTGGGATGTAAGGAGTGCTCATTGAACTCTAAAATGGATCGAATTCTCCTGTCATGTGGATTCTGGATTGATCCAAAGGTGTGAGCTTAGGGAATAGAAAGAGAGGGACAGGTGAGCATAGGTCTCTCACCCTGACTCTCACTATATCTCGGCCTGTTGAGACATGTAACATTTGCACATTGAGTTTGGGCCCAAACCAAAAAAGGGGAACAATAAGGGGGCTGAGTATTATCTTAATGTAGAGATTGAATAACAAACCTTTTACAATCATATTGCAAATACAATTGTTAGGTTTTAGTGCTTGTTGTAATTATGCTTTTGATTCTACGCTAATCTGATCTCATATTTAATGTTTTTTAAAATGTTGTAGATTTATGTAGCAAATGAGAATCGCTAAAATTATTGAATATATTTTGAAACAAAGGTCTTGTTAATGGTTTTCAGTTTTGTTCAAGGTAATCAAAGCAACAGTTTTCAATAACGGAAGATTATGTAAAAGTATGGTATTTGGGGTAAAAGGCACAATAATTAACATGATAATAAACAGCCGACTGACTTTTCCATTTGTTGACATGACATGGTTAGATTCAGATGGTAAATATCATATATCAAGATCAGATTTAAAAATATGATAATAATCATATCATATTATAAAAATATATTACTACTGTAAAGCTGTATTAAATTATTATGGGATCTCGTTCAATGCTTTCAGAATTTTTACTTTTTAAAAATAAATGTCAGTTTTTTTTTGATAAAAATATATTTTTATATTAACATATTTTAATATTTATTGAACAATAATGAATTATTTTATTTATCAAAACAAACAGAAAATAGTAGGCTACAAACTTTGCAAAAGTATTAACTTTTGACAGTATTGACAATTGATCATAATGAGAAATATAATTTACAGGAGTTAAAGTGTGACAAACTGTCTGCTAAATATTCTATATGATGATTTACTCGCTGGAGCTTTGAATCCATATTTGCAATGTTGAACAGGCTTTAGCCTCCCTTTGCTCTTTCTCACTCTGTCTTCTTTTTTTTGTGAAGTCATTGTTTTTTGTCTACAAAGTGTGCCAATTAATTATCTTCCAAGAATGTGGATATTTTGCACAAGTTGTTAGCACTAATAGAAGACCAGGAGCAAAACATTACCGGCAAAAATACAAAAACAAACTACCAAATTACTAATTCCGCGGATAAACCACTGTCTGTTATGTGGATTGTAGTTTGTAATCTACCTGTTAATGGGACGACACAGAGAGCTGGCACTGCCACAGACTGTGAGCGATGCTGCGGAGCGAGCGGGAAAACACGGAGCGGATTAGAGGAATTAGTGGATTTTTAGCAGAACAGAACGCTTTTATGGGAATCCTCGGGGGGTGAGGGAGGGAAGGGGGGCAAGAGGGGCACCTCAGCCGATGAGGGCAGAGGGGCAGTGGCTCTAGCCACCGGGCCACCCCCCTGTGCACGGCTCTGAACCTTATTGGTTACTGCTGAAGCTCAAATGTGCTTCGTAACACGAGAATGAACCTCATTGGTTCTTGCGGAAGCTCAAATGTGCTTCATAACACATGAGAATGAACCTCATTGGTTCTTGCTGAAGCTGAAATGAACCTCATTGGTTCTTGCGGAAGGTTCAAATGTGCTTCGTAACACACGAGAATAAACCTCATTGGTTCTTGCTGAAGCTGAAATGAACCTCATTGGTTCTTGCTGAAGCTGAAATGAACCTCATTGGTTCTTGCGGAAGCTCAAATGTGCTTCGTAACACACGAGAATGAACCTCATTGGTTCTTGCGGAAGCTCAAATGTGCTTCATAACACATGAGAATGAACCTCATTGGTTCTTGCTGAAGCTGAAATGAACCTCATTGGTTCTTGCGGAAGCTCAAATGTGCTTCGTAACACACGAGAATGAACCTCATTGGTTCTTGCGGAAGCTCAAACGTGCTTCGTAACACACGAGAATGAACCTCATTGGTTCTTGCGGAAGCTCAAATGTGCTTCATAACACATGAGAATGAACCTCATTGGTTCTTGCTGAAGCTGAAATGAACCTCATTGGTTCTTGCGGAAGCTCAAATGTGCTTCGTAACACACGAGAATGAACCTCATTGGTTCTTGCGGAAGCTCAAATGTGCTGCGTAACACACGAGAATGAACCTCATTGGTTCTTGCGGAAGCTCAAATGTGCTTCGTAACACGAGAATGAACCTCATTGGTTCTTGCGGAAGCTCAAATGTGCTTCATAACACATGATAATGAACCTCATTGGTTCTTGCTGAAGCTGAAATGAACCTCATTGGTTCTTGCGGAAGCTCAAATGTGCTTCGTAACACACGAGAATGAACCTCATTGGTTCTTGCGGAAGCTCAAATGTCCTGCGTAACACACGAGAATGAACCTCATTGGTTCTTGCAGAAGCTCAAATGTGCTTCGTAACACACGAGAATGAACCTCATTGGTTCTTGCGGAAGCTTAAATGTGCTGCGTAACACACGAGAATGAACCTCATTGGTTCTCGCACATCAGGCAAGCATACTTGAGCTTCCATTTACCATATCTGATGTGTGCATTGATGAACGTTTATATGTGAATAATAGCCTAAATTCAATCTGTTCATCATATAAATTGATTGTGTCTCTTCAGAAAATTTGGACTAAACCACTCAATTCATATGGATTAGTTTTACAATCTCTTTATGAACTTTTTGAAGCATCAAAGTTGTAGTTGCATAGACTGTTAATGGATGGACAGAGATCAGATTTCATTCAAATATCTTAATTTGTGTTTCGAAGATGAATGAAATTCTTGCAGGTTTGGCACAACTGATGACAGAATTTTCATTTTTGGGTGAACTAACCCTTTAAATATCTGAATTTGGTCTGGTAACAATAGAAAATAAATCAGAGATGGATCATATGCTAAACAAAAAAGCCATTACAGAGGGAAAAGAAGATTCTTTAAGAGGGATTTGTGGGTAATTCAGTCTTTAATTACTCTTTCACAGACATCCTGAGGGACTTTGGGCAAAGTATGACATAAATTTTAACACAGGTAGAACTATCTACAACATTAAGTTTTAACCACACATCTCTCAAGCAGATTGAACTGATTGAACTTGGCTCAGATGTAAGCCTAAATGATGAGGAATTTAAATGACATTTTAATCAATTTGAGATTAATCTGTCCCTGTTCTATGTACACAGCGGAATTCCATAATGCACTACGGAAGATTAGCATACAACTCATTAAGCAGCCAAATAAGTAATTTTGCACATATAACAACTAATGTACAGGTCTAATTATGCAAAAGAAACACATTTTAATTCTCAGCTGTTGCTTTAAAAAATTATATTTGCTGAATTATTGCTTGTGTGATCTGTGAGTGGATTATAAAGGTGGAACCGTCAACTTTCCTCCATGCATTTAGAATAAAGGCAGGCGAAGCCAATCAAGATCCAGATTTCATGGCGGCTTTTCAAGGATTAGACAGCAAGCCCCTGCCTTTTGCATCCCTGCCTTTCAGACAAACGAAGCCCTTGATCTTTCTCAGATCATGTCGCGCACCATTCATCATTCTGACAAGTTTCAGAGAAAGGTCTCCACTTGGAAAGTTTCTTTTGTTAAATGGAAGATTATATTGGAGCAGACGCAATAATGGCCTTTACTATGTACACCAAATTAAGCTGTGAGCTGAAGATGTCTGCCTGTCAAAAAAAAAACTAAATGATTTTCTGCTATTGGCACATGAGTCATTTTTAATTCGTACAAATCAGTTCAATGTGCTGCAACGGTACACAGCTTTGCATGAATGAAACTTGCCTCGAAATAGTCTGATTGTTTATAAGATGACTCTTGATTTAGAGTCAACATGAAATGTTGTTTGCAACCCATTTCACTGAGGGAAAGCAAGGCATGAAATGAGACAAATGTTGGGAGGGGCTACCAGAATAAAGCCAGATGGACGGAAGACGGGTTAAAAAGCAAGAGATATCTGCAAAATAAGCGAAAAAGGATAGAAGGCGGAAGTTATTTTAATGAAAGTTTACCAAGAAAAATAATTTTGGTTTGAACAATGCACCCAAATAATTGCACGATCAGTCCAAGAACATGCATTAAGGAAGAAAAAGAAGTGTGCTTAATTCTGTTGAATGTGCTATTGTAGTGTACTTCAAATATATAACTGTGCATGTACATACAGAAAATATAATATTAAAGAAATAAAAGCCCACTTAAGTGTACTTAAAGAGAGTGCACTTTTATTTGTACACTTTTTCTTAACACACTTATGTACACTAAAAGTTAAACGTTTTACTTTTCAAATCATTATTTTTTAATAATCTTTTGCTGTGCTTTAAAGAAGTACACTTATTTTGATGTGTTGACTAACATACTAAAAAGCACATGTAAAGTACTTAATTATAATTTTAATTGTAGTGTGTTATTTGATATTACATTTAAAGTTAAGATATTTTAAATGTACTAAATTGCAACTACTAAATGTGTAATTATAAATAGATTTAAATACATGACATACAAGTTTCAATAGAAATCACATTAAAATATATTTTAATGTACCATAAATGCTTGGCAATATTGTACATTCGGCAGTACACTTTAACCATATTTTAAAGTTATTATGAAATTACATATAAAATGTTATTTATGTGGGTCAAAAAGAACTCTTAAGTTCAATTAATTGCATTTAATATAAATTTGAACTAAAATAATTTTCTCTTAATTGTAAATTACATGCAATTAAGTATTGAAATTACATTACATTCAGTTTGCACTTAAGATTTTTTTAAGTATATTATTTCCCTAATAAGTACTCTTTTTAAAAGTATGCTAAAGTATACTTTTTCACAGGGAATGGATGCAAAATGATGCAAAAATGATGCAAAATGTAAAAAAAAAAAAAAAAAATTTAAACACGATTCTCAAACCACATGTATGTTCACATCAAAGAAATGACCCAGAATGTTGCCTAGTAAAATTTCTTATAGCTGTGCTTTGGTAAATGCATGTCCCTTTGTTGCATTATTAAATAACCCTTTAAGTTATGACCTTTACTCTCACAAGAGGCTTGGTTTACACTCAGGCATATTAGAGGACAGCCCATGGGTGATATGAGACCAGTGATACATAGAGAGCATCATCAATAAAAACAGTAAGGGAGGTAACCGCTGCCAAGACAGCACTCAGAGAGACTGAGGCTAAATCCGGTTTCATATTATCATTACACATCCCAGGCACGGATGAAAGGGAACCCTCCTTTAAATGGGAGTGAGATGGATCCTTCGGCATAAAGGACCACTTGGGACCAGATACGAGGAAAGCAATTACAGGTTTACAGCGCTGATATTCTGCAAGTCATCGTAAGTTAATGCTTGGGGGTGGGGGGGAATGAGGCGAGGGAAGATGACCTGCGACGTGAGGTAGCACGTGACGGGGGAACGAAAGAAACACGTTTACAGCCACATTGGGCCGGCCTCCCATTTTTGTGCGCTGTAGATTTGCAAAACAACCAAAGAGCCACTGTGGCTAGACCGCTCTTTTACCAGCCCCAATGAAATGGTAGGCGTTAAATAAATGTATGCAACAAAGGAGCATGGGAAGCAGTGGATTAAAGACATGGGGGACTTGTATTAATTTAAGACGTGAACAGCCCAGAAACTTCAGTTGGGACTAGCAGTCTGGAACAATAACTGCAGGGGATTAACTGCGAAAAAAGGCCTTCGGAAGGAAACCATTTGACCAAACTAATTAAGTTAAAAGTGTGGGGGGGGGGGGAATAAATAAATTACTCGATTGAGAGCCATTCAACCAATTCTAGCATGGAATACATGGGGTGCTCTTGAAAAGTGATTTGCATGAGCTTTTTCACAAAAAAAAGTTTATAAAACTGCTTTCAAAATTTCAAGATTGCATGAGCAGTGTGAAGAGAGAGAGAGAGAGAGAGAAAGAAAGAAAGAAAGAGTGATGGTATTTCATGCCAATTCCAGCAAACCGAATCCCTGTTATTCCAGCAGTAGAGCAAAAACTAAAAAAAAGTTTTATAATATGGCAAAGACTAATTTGTGAGAAACAAATTGGATTTCCTATACTTATGTCACGTTTCTATTCCAAACAAGCACATAATGAAACAACCTCATTAAACATATTTTTGATAACATTAAACATCATTGACCCATATTCAAGTCATTCTCCTAATGGATGCACAAAACATTGGCATGTGTAGCTGTATTGATTGCACTTGAGCTCCTGAAACATATCCTTTGCTTTTAAATGCAGCTTAGTTTCTACTGATAATTTTTTTTTTTTAAATATTGTGAAAATGAATACCGCTATAATTCAGTGTTTTATGTAAAACATCATTATAGCTAATGTGCTATACTTATCTTCTCATGTCCCTGAATACTTGTTAGATGAGGTCATCGTAGCATTCCAAGTAATGCCATTCGTTTCTTTATCCATTAAAACGAAATAGTCTCCATTTATATGTATGTTTTGGTTCAGTTATCTTCTCCTGTTTCACTAAATGCTATGGGAAATTGTATCGAAACCACAACACACACACACTGAGCCCAGATGTCTTCTAATGTTTTATTTCTGGCAACCGGAGGCCATGTTCTATAGTTTAATCTGGGGTCATTTGAGATATCACTGAAGAGGAGTAAAAACTACTCTCAGCTTTGTCGAATTAGAGTAAGCGGCAAGCAGCAAAATGTCTTTTCCTTGAGCATTGTCTTCACGCTCTGTCAGAGAGGCAAATCAAATCACAGGCCAGATGAAACCTGCTCATGCATTTTCACTGATGGCTGTTTGATCTCTGCTTAGATAATTAGTCAACTTAACAGCACAATACTGCATTAAAATCTACCACCATTTAATTACCAAGATAACCTGACTATAACACTTATTAACACTCCCTAAAGTCATAATCATTATAAAAAAAAAAATCTGCCATCAGCATCAGCAAATTATCTCATGCCATCAGCATTAACATTATAGCTAAGATGCTAAATATCTGGCCCTGTAACTGAAACGTAGTGGATTCAAACTCCAGATCATTGAATCACCATTATGTCCTTGATCAAGATACTTAACCTCAGGTCACTCCTTAGGGACTGTCCCTTTGATAAATAATAAGTGTTTATTTGGTTAAACACATCAGTTGAATGACTAATTAGTAGGTAGGGATAGGAATTGTAAGAATCGAAAAGGAATTAATGATTCGGTTTAACGATTCCATTTTCGGTACAATACCATTAAAGGGTTAGTTCACCCAAAAATGAAAATTAGCCCATGATTTACTCACCCTCAAGTCATCCTAGGTGTATATGACATTCTTCTTTCAGACGAATAAAATCTGAGTTATATTAAAAAAGTCCTGGCTAATCCAAGCTTTATAATGGCAGTGAATTGTTGCCTCGTTTATGAAGTCCATAAAAGTGCATCTATCCATCATATAACTGCTGAAGTGAAGTGGCGCGTTTGTGTAAGAAAAATATCCATATTTAAAACTTTATAGACTAAAATAACTAGCTTCCGGCGGTCAGCGGTGTGCGAGTCGCCTTGCGCTTAAAGGAGTAACTCCCGCGCTACGTTTTGTTTTGCTCTATCCTCTGCGCTTCTGCGTTCGTCAATATGCATGCGTCAAGGGTTCAAGGGTCAAGGGTTACTCTTTCGCCATAAATCGATGCGTACGGCAATCCGCCGGAAGTTAGTTATTTTAGTCTATAACGTTTTAAATATGGATATTTTTCTTACACAAACGCGCCACTTCACCTTAGAAAGCCTTTATTAACCCCCCGTGTGGAGCAGTTATATGATGGATAGATGCATTTTTATGGACTTCATAAACAAAGCAACAATTCACTGCCATTATAATGCTTGGATTAGCCAGGACTTTTTTAATATAACTCAGATTTTATTCGTCTGAAAGAAGAATGTCATATACACCTGGGATGACTTGAGGGTGAGTAAATCATGGGCTAATTTTCATTTTTGGGTGAACCTACCCTTTAATGATTCTTTTAGCACTTTTATGGAAGCACCAGGGGCCTCATGTATAAAACTTTCTGTAGATTTCATCCTAAAAGTGTGCGTACGCACAAAAGCCAGAACCTGCGCAAAATTCCCTTCATAAAACCCAGTCAGCGGAAGATTGTGTGTACATGCATCTCCACCCTGTCTCCTCCACGAAATAACCCTATATGGAGCTTACGACGCCTAGTTTTACTATGCATAACTTCATCTGCATATCATTTCCGTGCATATTTCCATCCACGTGACACCATGTTTAACGGTACAAGACATGAGGAAAATATGAGATACGGACTATGTGCCGTCACATTACATTGCTAAAAATCATTCAGTATTGCCTTGTTTTAGAATAAATAGGCTAAATCAAAATTGTATAAAATACATTGAGAAAGTTTTCAGAGAAGAGTTATTCTCAATCTTTCCACTGGCCAAGTAGTATTTTTAATTGCTTCAAATAAATCAAATTTATGCAGTTTTGCTATAAGGTAAACATATATTTTAGGATATTTATATATTTTTTAATGGAAACTGATAGGCCTAATTTCATGCAGTGTAAATAATTGTCTGAGTCAGCGAGTCACTGACAAAATATAAAAAAAATTTAAAGTGCATATCTTACCGCTTCCTTCAAATATCCTTCCAATATAATGGTATTTTTCATAATATTGGGAAGACCATGGTTATCATTAGGCTACTCATTGTCGTGAGACCAGCGAGCCCAATGCAACAGAAAGATGTGTGCAGATGTATGACTTTTCATTATCTCTGTATTATTTCATGGCAGCCAGTCTTTCTCTCTCATCGCATTTAAGACAGCACAACTCATCTAAAACATTTATTTTACCTGCAGAAGAATGCAGATGTTCAAGAACCGTTAACCATGTCACGGATAAGAACTTGTTCTCAATTCCCAACCCTTCTAATTACTAAATGTATATATCTTAGCTGATAGTGACGATGGTACACTTCACACAAGACATACATCTACTGGGATAAAAACAACTTACAGTCCTGGCATCTCTCATCTCCCGTACTTTGCTCCATGAGTCCATGCATCTGGACTGCCATTGTATCAACACACAGTCCTGACCATACAACAGCCATCTGGAGCTTTCGCCTAAGTTTAATTGACACGCTCATTAGGAAGTAATGTCACAGAGAACATTCTGGAAAGGGGAGCCATGGAACCAATGGCAGCGCCATGCTTGGCAGGAAATAGGCAGCCGTCCATGCATCCCCCATGCCAGAAGAATCCACAAGCAACCCATCTGGACGAAACTATTCCGCTGTGAAGCGATGGTCTTCGATGACATGCAAGACAGTTTGTTCCAATGCGTGGCCTACATTTTAACCACCATAATTTGCTTGCTTGTTGAAATGTATTGGGATATTTTGGGGTTAGGAGATAATGCAGAATATTCCACAACAACTGCCTGAGTTGAACTGGAAATTGGCTAGGCGCACCTGGCATGCGTGACATGGCAATCGACACATTAACCCTGAATTATGCAATGGGATGCACAGAATATTTGCAGATATAAACAGCCACATGCATGCAGCTGGCACGAATTAAGGAGAAACAACATATGCAAGGTTTCTGAGAATACGGACTAGGAAGATTTACTCTGGAATAACCTACAGCACACAGCCATTGCGACAAACTTGAAAGACTGATGAAATACATACAAGACCATGCGAGTCTCAGAAAGCAAAAGTCTAAGACAACCATTTCATATCAAATTTAGCATCTTGTGCATTGTCTGGATACACATTTTCTCCCAGATGCATTAGACTGATTGATGGCACTCTCTTCTCTGGGCTTGCTTTCCTTTGAACTTAATGGCATAAAACTACTCCATTTGTGTACAAAACAGAATAAAATCCTGTTTCATGGAGCTGTCTTGTTTTACAGTAGCTTTGAAGGCAGACTTACGCCGGTGCACAAAACAACAGACAGAATATGTGAAGCATATCCAGTTTCCAATTGCAGAAGAAACTTTTCACCTACACCTTTAACATTGTCTTCAAAGGAGAAAAACCTCTAACCGTCGACAGTAAAGGTAGTGTGTTATTAGTGGAAGCTTCTTTCAACAATATAAGCTTTGACTTTGAAATAATTCTGATCTTGAATCCAGGCTCCCAGCATTCATAGGCGGTGGGATTCCAGATGTTTTGTTTGTGATAATATGATTTTAATTACCGTCCCTGAAGTGTGATAGTTTAAAATGGGCATCAGTCTACCCTGTTTCCGCCCCTATTCTACAGTTAAGTGGGCGAGTTGTACATCTCCGACTAAGTAGCCTGTCAAGTGGTAAGCCCATCAAGGACACCAATACCAAATGCTGCTTTTCCCTCCAAAGAACCCTTGCCAGTCTTAATGTAAGCTGGAACAATTTCATCAGCCCTCTCAGTCGAAGCTGAATGTGATGCAGTGCACCTTGCCTTATCTTTGTGCTTTTCTTGCTGTTTGATATTGAACATTTCTTCTACACAGAGGCTTAATCTGATAACGCTGATCCTTGAACCCGGTGTAGTCTGATGCCGCACTGGACAGAACTGAGATAAAAGAATGTCCAGTGCCTTAAACAATAAAACCTGTATCTCTGAAAGCTGTGAAACTACAACTTGTCTTTAGTCTAGCCCACAAGTGTTCAATCTCCCTGTAGAGATTAGTTCCAACTCTAATTAAGCACAGTGAACCAGATAATAAATGTCTTCAGGATTACTACCCCACATCCGAATATGTCTACTTCTCTTAAATAGTATGTGAAATGTGTAGTATGTCCAGAATAATTGCATTCATGAAATAATAGGCGAAAATTACCCGAATGGTCTCAGGATCTCGGGCCTCTGATGTGTGCATCCACTTTACTATTCCATATTGGCTTGGCCCCCCTGCCCAAGCCAACAAACGGTCCGGTTGCCCCACTTTTCGCAGCCCTACCCATAAGGCCACGTAAGAAGGGTACACTGTCAGGGGTACAACAGCTTGTCACTTGGACAGTACCCTTAAAGCACAATTTGTACCTGGCATACCCCTAAAAGATGCATTTTAGTACCTTAGAGTAGTAATAGGTACCCTTAATGTACTACTAGAAACCTTGTAACCTTTTAGGGGTAAATAAGAGTACTGCCCCAGTGACAGGCTGTTATACCCCTAAAGGTAATATTCTTGCACATTTTTTTCTGACAGTGAAGAGAAGCGACTCAGCTGTTGTTATAACACTCAGATGTAGTATGTCTGAATTATGTTCATACTACACACATGCATACTTACGAGAACATACTTTTTTAATGGTCCTTCATCAAATCTAGGCCGATTCTGATGCAGTTTTGGAAGCAACTCTAGAAACTTCTAGGCAGGTGTGTTGGAGCAGGTTATACAGTCTCCAAGAAGGTGACCCAGCAGGGACAGGATTGGATGCCCCTGGTCTAACTATTTTCCTCACAGGGCCGGATCATGGTCTCTCAAGGCCTCTGGCCGTGAGGGCACTTTGGGACAGCTAATGTTGTATGCGATCAGGGACCATAATGATCAGCCGGAATTTTATATGCCAAAGGACCCAAAGTATGTGCCACCCTTTAGATGTCCCTGGAAGCCTTGGGCCCCGGGACAATAGTTTGGTCCATAATCTAGTCCTGTTACCTACAGGAGATCAACATGTGAATTTGTCATGCATTCACAAATGTTATTTAGATTCTTTAATTTATTTCATTGACATACTGTGACCTTTAAACACACTTAATATGGTAATCTGAAGTGTACACAGTTAGAATTAACTTTATAATACTTGCTTCTAAGTAAACGGCTTAAAATAGAGTAGCACATATTTACAAGACAAATATTCCTAAGATGTATTAAGCTTGATCTCTCACACAGGTTGGGTTTATGTCCTCATAAGTAAAGCTCTATTATATTCCCTTCCAAATATGGATCTACTTCTGGAGGAATAACACTGAGGATATGTCATTCCACTTTTGGCTGCCTTTGTGCTAACCTTATCCCTTGGATTTCCTCCACCGTGTTTGGCCCTAACCGAGACCTTTTCCAGAAATGAATTCAGCTGAAGGGCCTGATGACCTTTTACAATGGAGCGAGCCATGAGACATTAAAACCAGGCATCTGGTGGAAAGGGTACCGCATTTCGCGCATTCTGAGTTCTTGTGATTACGCAGATATACTGCATATTGCAATTGCGCCGAGAAGTGACATTTCTGGTTGGATGGGATGCCAAGTCACAAAACGTGGCAAATTGAACCGCACAATGTGGAGACAAGGGTTACTTTGCAATTTTATAAGAAATTGAACATTTCCTCTCCACTTGAGTGCAGAAAACCTATTCATTTATTTTTGGTTGTGGAGTGTTCTGGTGTGAAAATAGCTTTCGCAAACTCTCAAAGACAATCCACCTGGTATGGATGAGGGACAGTCTCTGGTACAGATAATTTGGGGTGACAGAATTATTCCAAAGGCTGTTTAATTGATTTCACGTTATCTGTATTGCACATAGTTATTTATCTAGCCAACTCCTTCCTGGATGAGTATCTGAGGACAATTAGCATATTAACCACTTAAGAGAACACTGGGAACCAGTTTAACCCAGCCCGAGGGATGAGGGTTTGGAGGGGCAAATTAGCCTCTGCTGGTAGATGCACTACACCATTCTTGAGGATAAAAGCATCTTTCTTTATAAACCCATGCCACATTTCAGGGTTCTCAGAAGAGGATGTCTTCATAGCTAGGTAAACTTCTATGGGTGATTGAGAGGCTACAGCAAATACGATTTTTGCCTCCCCAGTTGCTCCAATAGCAAAATAAATAATGAAATAATCCATAATAGCACACACACACACACACTTATAAGCTTGTTTCCTAAATTTAGGTCCCCACGGTGACACGAGTCCCCATGAGTCAGTGTGCGTTCAGGTTGAAGTCCCCACCAGGATAGAAAAACATGAACACACGCACACACACACATATTTAGGATGTTAATAACTATAGAAACGTGTCATCACATTGTGTACAAAGGGTCCATTGATAGCCACCCTGAAGTACATCTGCATTCTGAAATTTTATATCTGTATTCTGTATTCTGATTTGATCTGAAGCAAGATATAAATAGCAACTATTTCATTACATGATACTAAATGTTTTGCCAGTGATCGATTTTATTTAAAGTGTGAACTTCAGTATTTCTCTGACGACTGCTTTTTCACATCGTAATTCACCTGTGAGTTATTTGCCCATGAGCAAAGATGGCAGTAAGCAGGTTGTGTACTTCCGGTGAGTCCGGAGCAGCTGTCATCGAGATGAATGGGAATGGTAATGGATGGCTTTCTTCAGCTATAATAAACTTCCTTGGTTTAACCCTGTTCCTATTATCAACTTCCCACTTTTAATTCATAGCAACCCTAATGCAAATGCGATGTAAAGGAACTGCTGATGTACAAAGTGGATTGCTAAACTGCACAGCATTTTTCACAAGCCAGCTCGGTCTCGACTTGAAGGAGCTGTCGTCCCCTATCTGGTTGACAGACGTGTGTGTCAGACTTGTTTCGCATGGAGCTGTCCTAACGGCTGATGCTGGTGAGCCTAGGCAGGCGTCCAGTGTCTGCGGACTGTACGGTAGGAGGGATATCTTAATCAAGTGGGCATAAAATCGAAATCAAGGCTCAAACTGAGGGGGTCATTACATTAGAATGACTTAACTTTATGTTGCTGCATAGTTTGTTGTCCTCTTTCTGGGTGCGGACAATATTAGTAGGATGTCTTATTAAAGATTTGACTATATATAAGCAAGTGGTACTTAATGTCAAATTTTAATGTCAAATGACAACTGGCAGAATGATGGATGTGCTATTTTTCACAAAGAGATCTCATGGCTATCCTTATTAAATTATGTGATATTCCATAGCTCTGTTTTATTTTGTGAACAGCACAACGTACTAGATACATTTTACCCTTGTATCACAGACTTAATAGCTGATTGCAATGCAACACCACTCTTTCTTACACCTTTTCCCACACCAACTCATCTACACGGCAGATCCAACCATGTCTGCAGGGCGAGACAGTTTTTACAGTGCCTTGGAATCGATTATTGATAGTGTCAGTTGTGTTTTATTTGACAGCAAGGCTTTGGAGCAGGGGAAAGGTAAGAGTGTTTGGGAGGAAAGAAGTCCAGTCAGGCTAAGGAAATAGATCCAGGGACCAGGTGAGAGTTTGCTGGATATGGAAGTTCTGGTGGTGGAGGTGCGGATATGCTGGAACAAACGTGTGCAGCAAAGGGAAACGGTTCATGTTGCGGTTCACAAAAGAGAACTAGCTGGAGAGACACTTGGAATAGAGAGATAAATAGGTACTGACTTAAGGGTAGTGCACTAACACCTTAGTTCTGGGTTAAAGAAAAAAACAAAAACATGTATGTGATACCACCAGGATCTTGCAGATTTATTTATGTATTTTACTGCTGACCTAAACCTATAATGCCGTTTTTTTATTTTTTTTATTTTTATTTTTTTTTGCATTTTTGCTGATAATCATTGTTTAATTAGTTAGTGACAGTAGGACTAATAAGATTGCAACATTGACCACCCACATTTTCAGCGACATCGATTCTGTTCATTTTTTTTATAGGAAGTTTATTGCAAAATATTCAAATACAGTATGTACAGTTTCTAAGATTAAGATTGTAAGAAGACATCCTTAATATTTAATAATCGGCTTACTGTATTACTGATATTGTTCTTAATCTGCTACTGTTATTCTTCTTAATCTGCTGTTATTTCCATAAAATTTAATGCATAAAATATATATTTTTCAGGTTTGTCCAAGGAGATCTATATTACCTGGAGAAAGCACTTATGTCATTCTTTCAAGAAAAAAAAAAAAAAACTTGAAATATCTACTTTGTGTGATATATACACTACAGTTCAAAAGTGAGTCGGTAAGCCTTTTATTATAGGGTACAACGGGGCTAAAGGCACACCTTAAGAAAAAATGTGCTTTTCATTACTCCCATAGTGTATGATTGCAGAAAAAAATATATATGTTTGTATTGAACATAGATGGACCAACAGATTTTGTGTGAAAATAAATCATAAAAATGGTTCATTTTGTTTTAAAAAATCTTATAAATGTATGAGGTGGTAAAAGCCTCACCAGCATGGGGCAAAATGTATTGATTCAAAAACTTTAGCTAAAATAATATGTTTTTAATAATGTCAAGTTAATACTTGTTCAAAACAATCACTTTAGCAAAGTTTGTACTATGTTCTGTTTATTGTGATAAAATAATTCATTTTTGTTCAATAAATATACTGTCATTAATATATGTTAATATAAAAATATATTTTAAAAATACAGAAACAAGGTTTTTTTTAAAAGTAAAGATTCTGAAAGCATTGAAGGAGATTGAATAATAATTTAATATACATTTAAAGTAGCAACAATTAATGATATTGTATTATATGATATAAATTAATATAATATTTTTTAAATATGACTGTTTCATTATAAATATGGGGATTATCTCTAAGATGGACACCCAACTTAATATATGATATTTACAATCTGAATCTAACCATGTCATGTCAACAAATGGAAATGTCAGCCAGCTGTTTATTATCATGTTAAATATTGTGCCTTTTGCCCCAACAGCAGGGGTGCCTTTTACCCCAAATACCATACTTTTACATATTCTTCCGTTATTGAAAAACTGTTGCTTAATTACCTTGAACAAAACTGAAAATCATTAAGAAGTCATTTGTCTTAAAATATATTCAAAAATTTTAGCGATTCTCATTTGCTACTTAAAGCTGCACTGTGTAAATTTTGGCGGCATCTAGTGGTAAAGTCGCAAATTGCAACCGGCCACTGCTCACCCCTCCCTTTCGAAGCACATTGAGAAGCTGCGGTGGCCGACACAGGACAAAGATGTTGTCGTCTGAGATAGCAGAGAGTAGCTAGCGCTCTGTAGAGCATTGTCCGTATAATGTATTTTGTCCGTTTAGGGCTACTGTAGAATCATGGCGGCTCAAAATGGTGACTTCACTGTAAGGGGACCCGCGGTGTATGTAGATAGAAATGGCTCATTCTAAGGTAATAAAAACATAACGGTTCATTATATAATGTCTTTATACAACACTGAAAACATAGTTATGCATATTATATTGCATTTATGTCAATAGATCCTCGTAAATACTACACACTGCACCTTTAAATCTACAACATTTGAAAAAACATCAAATATTAGATCCAATTAGCACAGAATCAACTTTGTGCTGCTGCCCGCAATCGCATCAAGCATCAGCCAAATTTCCACGTGCATCTTGAAAAGTGGATGTTATGTTTTGGAAAGTCCTGTGGCAACTTTTAGAGGAAAATAAAATCAAAGGCACCTTTTAAATAATAAAAAAAAAAAAAGCTTTTAAATGGCTGTCATGGTAGAAATATTGACATTTTTCCTACAGTCACTATGTTGAGTGTTGCAATTTCTCCCCTTTATTCTTCAAAAGTCTTATGTCTAGTTATCATGCTTATCATGTTACTTCCTGCTTCACAGGCAAACACACACACAGTCAAGTACACACATAGACAAACTCAAATTCATAGCACACACAGACACACACACATACACACAAACAGTCACCTAACGACCATCTACATCATGCCCTCTACGTGCGTTCAGTTCGCAGGCAGCCTCTCAAGTTTAATGATGCGTAGCAACAGGATCGAGAGAGGATGAGGGGGGTCACGGATGGCACTAATGTCCGACACATCGCCAGAGGATCAGAGACTTCCAGACAAAGGACATCAGAGAAAGCCTCTCTCTCCACAAGCACATTTCTGACTTCTTACATCCTCAAAGAAACCCATTCACAACTATTTCTTCTATGATACCAGTTCTCTAAAAAGAAGACATCTTGGACAGATATGATGGATACAACCAAAATGCTTATGGCAATGTAAATTGTCTTCTCAAATCAACTTCCATATCTGCCATAAAATACTTTAGAGACTTGTCCTTTGTTGTCAGAGAAGTCTCAGATATCATCATGATGTGGTTTCCTGCAATACTGCACATATATTTTCATAGAGCAAAGATGAATTGAATGTAGTGAAATAATTGAATGATTGTGAATCACCACTAACCACATGACTGAAATGGTCAAATCCATCAGAATTCAACTTTCCCTGCGCACTAGCTTGTCAGCATAACCCGATTTTTGGTTATTAATGCAACAGACGCAGGAATATTTCCCGTAACTCTTTTTGTTCAGTCAAAGGAAATGCCATATTTTTGTATTATCTTTAAAATGCGGCTTTCATGGCTCCTAATATTATTAAAGTCCTTGCTAGAATTTGTCTAATCTTGTAATGTTCAGCATGATTACCTAAATACAAGCAGAATGTGCCGTTACTTCTGATGGCGTTCCAAACTCTTATGATTGCTTATTTATCTTCATAAAAAATAAGTCATAGAGGTTTGGAATGACATGAGGGTCATGATGACAGAATGTTCCATTTTTTTTGGCTGAACTATCACTTAAACTGCCTCTTTTTTATGGGGTGGGGTGGAGACGGGTTCCAGCTTGCCTAATATTAGTCATTATGTTCTGATAATTTGCCTCTAATTTACCGCCTTCTCTCTCTTCCCCTTTTTTTGTTAACATAAAAACATATTTACCTCAACACACCAACACTGACTAGAAAATTGTAGTAAATACTTTTAATTACTAATAGTAGCACTTATTTCCATGAAAGCAAGGGATTGTCATGGTGGTAGAGAGATAAGAGAGAGAGAGAGAGAGAGAGGGAGAGAGAGAGAGAGAGAGAGAGAGAGAGAGAGAGAGAGAGAGAGAGAGAGAGAGAGAATGCATTGGAAAGGAAAACAAATAGTGGAGTGAGACTCCAGCCCTCAGGGAGCAGCACTTAAGTAATTAATGTTTGAAATTGCTCAAGTTCAGCGCAGAGACTCCCAAGAGAGCCAGTATCAGTCACACACACACACACACACACACACACACACACAAACCACCGAGGAGAGGTGAGAAATGAGGAGACCAGCTCTAATTCTCTTATGAAATTTGTTAAGATTTGTATTATCCACTTATTTTCTTGCAGATACACCATCAAATTGTGACTTACGAACTGATGAAATGTTTATCTAAAGCAAAGTCCCTAAAATCATCACTTATATTACCGTTTCTAATTGATAATTTCCATTTTTTGGTAACGCTTTTATTATTAATATTAACAAACAATATTATAGATTGTTTAAAAGGTTATTTGATGATGTGCATACAAATATCAGAAAGACTTCTATTGATTCATATTTTAATATATATTCATATTTGAGTTTAGTGTTATTTCATGTTATTAATGATTTACTAATGAGTTATAATATAGTTATTACATGTGTAATCTTTTTTACTCAATCAGTTACTTTTAAAAGCAATACATCACAATATTGCGTTACTCCCTAAAACAGTAACAAATTGCACTACTTAGTTACTTTTTTGGAAAGTAATGTGTTACTTTTGCATTACTTTTTCTAATCTGGGCTGGACTTACTCATTTGTTTTTTAAAAAAAAAAGTTTTATTTTTGGCAGATGTAAAGGCTCTTACTCACCAAACGTGAAATTAACAAAAAGCCTCAGGCTGAATGAAATGCAAATCCTAGCAACACTTTTAAAATAAAAATTATACTAAAAATGAAACACAAATATGATGTTAATCTGAAATAATTTTTGCTTATTGGTATGGTAGAATTGGATCATCGAAGGTCAGCTGCAAAGACATTGCTTAATAAAGTGAGATTAAATACATAAAGGCCTGGTTTCACAAACAGGGCTTAGATTAAGCCAGGATTAGGCTTTCGACATTTAAGTAGCTTTTATAAACGTGCCTTAAAAAACATTGGTGTGCTTCTTGAGACAAAACAATGGCAGTGACATATTTTAAGATATGTCAGTGCAAGTTGCTTTCAGTTAAAACAGCTCAATAATGCATTTTAGTCTTAAACCTTGTCTGAAACTGGGGGTTATGTTTTCAAGTATCTAATTAAATGTTAAGTACTTACCTCAATAAATTCAACCGTGAAGTGACTACATTTTACTAGTCATTATTCTACACTGTAGCACCAAATGGAGTTGCAAAGATAATGACTTTTCCCTAACATGGACACTCCCATTAATCTGCCTTTGGTCAGACAAACAGATAGCCCCGCACAAACCTCATGCAATTGGTTAAGCCAATCTTGCGCCGTCAGGCTGCTCAAATGAACAATGTAAAAATTACACACAGCACATTAAAAAAAAAAAAATGGGATCATCCATTTCATTTTGTCATTTAATTGGTTCCTGTTACAGGATTAATGAACACTCTAAACTCTTGTCTGTATCAAGAGCTTTAGTGAAACCCCTGGCTGGAGTCTTTGAACCCTCTCAAATGAGACTGAAGGGACTCTTCAAACTGATAGCGGTAATGCCACGCAGCTTGCTGTTCCTAAACCTTGCCTTAATGGATTTCTTTCACATTTTCAGCTTAAGCATTTCACACTAAGCTAGATGCAGCCGCTGGCCAAACGTGTTTAAAACCTGACTCTATTCTCACTGTCCCTTCTCTTAGAGATAAATTGAAGTGGAACGTCCATCGGCACAACGTCAGTTTAGTATACCAGCACATTTTTCAGTGCAACTGGGGATCAGACAATGACTGAATTTTAAGAGCTCAGATAATTGCAGTCCCTTAAGACAACACAGACGATTACTGTCCTTAGGGAACAAAGTATGGCAGCAAGACAGTTTCAAATAGATTTGCTCTCGTCAGTCCCAAAAGAATGTGTTAATACAGAATAAGAAGCTATCTATTTGTTGCACTTACATTAATTTAAAATGCAAATTAGCATAAGGACTTTCATTCCAAATTTGAATACTTTAACATAATCAAGCTGCTGTATAAGAGTTGTTGTCTAGCCATTACATGAGCAGTGGTGCTTTGTAGGGGCGTCAATTGGGTATAAGCAGGTTATGATGGCTGCCATACCTTGGCTGCCTGGTCAGGTCAATGCAAAGAGTTATATTATTTTGTGTCACATATAATTTGTAATTTAGTGGAGACACGACACGGCAGTTTGTGTGGCGGTTGTGGCTGATTTTGAACCTGCAGCATCACATGAGCGCAGAAAGAGCGCTATAGAGTGGTACAGGTGAGACATCACTTTGTAGGCCAAAACGCGGAAGCGAGTTAGCATTTTAGCACTTCCGGTTCCATCGTCCCGAAGTCAATGGGTTTTTTGAATGGGGTTTTGGTTAAATGGCTAAAATAAGGTCTGTGGTGAACACAAGCTCAAGATACTTTCACGTTTTATTCTAAAAGCAGTCCACTTTTACAACCTTATTATGCTCATAACTGTGCTCTTATAAACTATTCCAACTCAAACGTTCTGGGAAAATGTTTTGAGATAAAAACTGAAAGAGTTGTCGTAAGCTTAGTGATGGTGACGTTGAAGTCAAGCGACCGTGGTGTAGTCCGTTTGTAGCTTACCTTTAGCTTCTTACTTCTGGCGACTGCATTTATGCTTCAGAAATCATAAAAGTTGTGTTCATCTGTCATAATGGATGGATGGACAAAACGTGTAAGTATCATAAACTTTTGTTTATCACAGAGCTTGTTTTTAGCGATAATCCAAAAGCCTATGGGAAAATCCTATTGGACTTTTGTCAAAGGAACCAGTGTGATGCTAACTGCCAGTTGGCCTACGAAGTGATGTGTCATACCTGCTCCACTCTATTACCCCGTCATTACATGCCAGATTGGAAATGAGGTTAATATGTAGTAGCTATAGATAATGACTGAAATATAAAATGAAAAGAAAACAAGAATCACTAGATGCATACTTCATGAAAAAGACTGCAAGCGGCAGCTGTACAACATCATCCGATTCAGAGACGACTGTCAGCGCTAGCTTTGAAACCCCGGCTGCAGCGGAACAGCTGCCCCAGTCTCACCAATCAACTAGACCCAATGACATCGCAACATCCCATTTGTGTGACACCAGAATCCTTACGCCAGGAGAGGTAAGAGTCAACCTCAGAGGCGCAGGTGCCCCACGAATCAGCTACCAGGCCCCATGACGTCGCGATATCCCCACAAAGAGTTGACATCAGTGCAAATACAACAGACAACCCTGTGCAGCCTCGTGTAACCCAGTTCCCATTTACAAACTGAAGACGTTTCAATGCCGGTGTATATAAAAGTTTTAACTGGGTGAAATATTAATTGTCACAGGATGCTATTTTTGTTTTGCATGACGCTATTTTGCCGGGGTTTCAGCTGTTGCTGGGGACAGACAAGGGCAACGTGTTTACATCGACCATGGATACAGATGTTGGATAAATATGCAAAATAATCTTCTGGAGCACAATGACAGCAAGAGACAGAAGGAGTCAATTGACAGTCAAATTGATGCCAACAGACTGTTGGAGGTACAAAAAAACAAAGCATGCGTTAAAACTTTATTATAAATTACATCATTTTTAGGACGACAGGGACTCCCGTTCCTTGATCACAATGAACAAAGATTGTGGCGATAATAAGGGAAATTTCCTGGAACTTTTGGATGTTGTTGCATCAGATAGCAAAGACCTGAAAACCAAATTGGACCAGAGTCTCAGAAAGATATGATTAGTGTTATTGGGGAAAAAATTTAAGCAAATAATAACTGAAGTTAAGGAAGCACATTTTTTCTCAAATTTTAGTGGATGAAACAAAAGATTTGTCGAAAAAAGAGCAATTAGCTAAATTGCTTGGTTATGTCCATAAGGGGGTGGTTAAAGAACATGCCATTGGAACTTTTCATATGAAGGACCTATGTGCAGAATCTCTTGCCTCGTTCATAATGAACAAGTTGTCAAGTCAAGGTTTAGACATCCAGATGTGCATTGGGCAGTGATTTGATGGAGCAAGCGTTATGAGAGGAAACGTGAGTGGAGTACAGGCTATTATACGTCAAGAAGTGCCATACGCTGTTTACATCCACTGTTACTGAAATGCCTTTTCAGCATTGTACAAACACTTTATAATTTTATTGCAAACAACAATAACAGATGCATGCTTTTCATTCAGGACAGAAAGTGTTGAACTTGGAGCTGATTGTATTGTTATAGGGCACTGCAAAAAATGTAGTTAATGCTATGAGGCTGTATTAGCTGTGCTGGAGACCACCTCCGAGACTCATACAGAGGGATCTGTCGAAGCAGATGGGCTCAGAATGAAGATGCAAACATTTTCTTTTGTCATACGCCTGCATGTTCTAGAAAAAGCCTTAAAATTGACTTACGGATTGTCTGAACAACTTCAGATAGTAGGCAATTCGAAAATCGAAAAGTTTGCCAAACAATATTACAAGCACATTGATGACACATTGCTTCAAACACAGATCAAAACTGCTAAAGTCTTTCTAGACATTGAGCTAAAAGATGAGAATGATGTAGCAGTTCGACAGCTCTTCAAAATCTGAGCACATTACCAGTCGCTTTTTCAGAATTGATTAAAGATTCCTATGACATTACCAATCTCCACTGCATAAAATGCAGTGATTTTTCTCAATGCTGAAATGGGTCAAGGAATACTTACGGACCCATACTTGATAACAGATTAAATGGCCTGATGCTGATGGCTATTGAACCTGCAGTTGTGAAATCCCTAAATTTGGAGGAGCTTGTTACGGACTTTTCCAAGTTAAGAAACCGACGCTACACCTTAACAGATTAAATGATTGCCTTTTGAAGAAAAATGAAATCAAGATTATCAGGAGGCAAGACATAAACCCTATTCGGACGGGATTAGTTTAACATGGAGAGGTGGGGTGAAGTAATTATTACCAGAGCTTCTCAGTGATTTTAGTTCTGTCCAAACGTGCCATCTCAGTAATCATTGCGGACAATGTCAGTAAAGATTATGGCGACTTTTATCTTCTGTAAAAAGGTCCGGAAAAATTACCTCAGGTAATCCTAATCACGTGCGAATAGACCCGCTGTAAATATGTACGTAAATATTCCATAATTTCCTGTTTAAAAGTAGTTTTCCGTGTTTTTTCAAGTTTGGAGGCGCTTGAAAAAGCATTCAGTTGTGTACTAGGCGGTGGGACAAGCCTGTGGCAAAACTCAAGTGTTTTCTGCTTACCATTCAGATTTTTTTTTAAAAAAGGTCGAAAGCACTTGCCTATTACCAACAGAATCCAATCAGAATTTAATTAATAAATTGTTCGACCAGACCTAACTGTTATATATAGGTTATATATAGATTATATGTGTTTGCGCACATGATATCAGGAAGCAATTTAATACGCACATGACGACAGGGAGATGACAGTGGTGCGCAAATTGAGTTACCCCTCCCACTTCTGCTAATTTTACTGAGATTTCTTATCCCGTGCGAATTGGCCATTAATATTACAGACGTCCTGTGGTAAAATTGCATTGCTCCATCTACCCTTGTAAAACTAATCCCGTCCGAATAGGGCTTTAGTTTGATCTGCTCTTCAATTGATCATTTAACCCTTAAATGCATATCTCGGGTCTTTAGCGACCCGGGACGTCATTCACTACCCTCCTCCTCATTAATTTTTTAAAGTTAGACATCAACCTTCTTAGTATTCCTCAATCAGTTCATTATAAACAATATAACAAGAAAAAAAATAATAAAATTATAAAAGAATGCCTGTTTTTCCATTAATTTTTGTAAAAATTGTATAGGGTCGCTAACGACCTGAGGTGTGTAAGAGTGTACATATATTTTTTTTCTGCACAACAATAATTGAATCTTTAATGACGGAATAAGTGCAATTCACCTTTATTCCACAAGGTGACAATGTCTGATACACAATGATGAAGTGACGTTTCACTCATACTTACTGCAGGCAGAAAACGAAAGAATAATAAGTATTATATGCAAAACTTGAAATGGCTCAGTGATTTACTGCAGAGCAAGTACTGAACACAATCAAATATTAGTGTCACTGTCACTTGATGGTGGATCTGGTGAAGAAGCTGTCAACGATCAAAATATTGATTTTGAAAATGCTGAAAATTATAGTTTTGAGAATATGTTTGAGATGGCAAATATGAGCCAGATGCTAATGTACTGGGAAATGAGCTCTGACGAGGACAGTGATGATGGTATAAAACATCTGCTCAAACTGAACCCTTCCAGGCTCCAAAAGGTAACAAAATATGCTTTATTTTATTCTTCTGTAATTGTTATTCTAATTTCAGGAGAGTTTTATATTATCGCAACAGGTAGAGATCCATCCGTGTTAGATATAGATACGGGTCACTAAAGACCCGAATATGTAATAATGATTGGCGAAACAGTCATGCATTTAAGGGTTAAGGTGTGTATAGGTGTGCTTTGTTGTGATATTTGAGGATGGCTGCGCAGGAATGAATGAAAATATGTGGGAGTCACGTTGAAGTAACAAGATAGGATGAAGTCATCGGAGTCAGCCATACCCCATCTTTTGGTGAACTGACGCCACTGGTGCCTTGTTAGTGTCCTTGTTAGTCCCGCTTGGAGTGGAGTATGAGCAGTTATATTGGTGTCATGTCCTGGATGGGAATGAGGTTTAGAGGGAAATAAGTGTAACAGAGGTCAGCAAGTAAAAGCTGTGCAGGTAACCTCACTCCCCTTACCTCAAATGGCGCACTAGTGGCTGCAGTCTTTAGAGTCCTAATTAGTGTGCCTGCCTCCTTACCGCTGGTTCGAATCCCACTAGGAGCAGTGTGAGTAGGGCCAGTTACACTTGCCTTGCTAAACTCATCTCCACAATACTAGGGTGTTGTGAGAGGTTCCCAACATTGCTAAAGTCCTCTTGGCGTTTTTTAGCATGTTGCAATGCAGTTGCAATGGAGTCCGGGTGGTTGAGTAGCAAACTCAAAAGAGTCCAGTCCACCTCTAAACATGACTCTGGTCCCTCCTTTGATGTAAATCTATGAGACTTTCTTTGCTAGTAAACTTCTTTTTGACAAGCTGTGTGATTTGAGGTATTGTATTATGTCTGTAACACAAACGTGGGATTAAAGTTTCATTTCATATGCTTAGAGGCTCCTACTGTAAGTACGAGCAATAGAAAAACTGATGTTTGCCTCCACGAGCACCACTAAAACTGCTAGACTGCATAATCTCAAATACATATCCAGTGAAAGATGACAAGATTACACCTGCTAGACAATCATCGGCACATCCATTCGAATTTCATCACACCTTCCATAGACGACATGACATGTTGCGCGAACGCTGTTTTGCAATTTTTCCAGCGCTTGTGGCGGTAAATCACAGCATCTGAAAAGGGAGGCTTCAGTTTTTCTCCAGCTGTTCTTATGTAGGAAGGTGTCAGAGCTCACACATGGCAAGAATCAAACGAAATGGAGACAGAGTGAGAGAAAGAATGAGAGTGAAAAAGAGAGAAAGAAATTGGAGAAAGCAAATCACTCGAGGGGTCCAGCAGACATCAGTGAGTCTAACTCAGACGCTCAAAGTAAATGACTTCCTTGTGTGCTCTCCTCTCTGGTATGTATTTTTAAAAAATAATGCGTAGGATCACATTGCTTCTGCTCATGGTGTTTGTGATGTGCCGAGACGGACGAAAGGGAGAGAGCAGAGGCTAGCCGTCCTCCGAGGAGAAAACAGAGAGGAGGTGATCGCTTGGAATTTCCTTTACAATGAGCTTTTCTTACAGAGAGAGAAAGAGAAAACGTACAAAGGAAGCAGCATGTTTAGAAAGTGAGCTGTCAATTAATGTGACTATTTTCTAAATAATGTCACATGAAGTTGGTTCTACTACATGTAAAACTTATTACCGTATTGTTCCAAATATAAGACTGAAAAAATGGGGTCGTCTTATATTCAAGGTCTCTAGACCCTTACATGTCAATAATAAACCCGCAACAATAGGGAGCGCCCCTGTAAACTTCCAGTAGTTTACATTGCCAGGGGATTGCATGATGGCGAGTGACCGTCCAGAACACAGCGATGAAAAAGCTGGGCAAGTGAACCAGCAACTGAGGAGAGGTTATGATGCAAATTTTAATCTCATGGAATCGCAGTGGAGTCATGAAACAACTCTCATTAAGCAAATACGGTGTGTCAGAATGTAATATTAGAAGATGGCAAGCCCAAAAAGACCGTCTTAAAAATGCTAACAGTCAAAGAAAAGCTTACCACAGCCCTAAAAGTGGCTCATTTCTTATTTCGGCTACGTTCTGACACACTTGCCTGTCAATTTGTTCGAAGTGGCCGCTTTGATGCGGCGTAAGAATGATGTGGCGTAATGTATTAGCATTACGCCACAGACCAAGTCTTGCCCAACGCTTGCCATCCGACTTCAGGGAGAACCTGCTGTATTTTCAGCGCTATGTGATCGGCCTAAGGAAAAACATATCCCCTGGATCAGATAGGTAATGCGGATGTGTTTTTTGAAATGCCAACATCTATCACTGAACATAAAAAAGGTGAGAAATCAGTCATCAAATGAAAACTTTAAGTTATTTTTAAGTGTTTATTTTTCAATTTGTGATTGTTGGTACATTTTACTATTATTTACCATAGTTTCAAGACAAAAATTAAAATAGGAAAAATATGAAAATGAAAGTTATTTTCAAAGAAATTCATTTAGAAAAGAAAAGATTTAGTCTTCAAAAAAACATTTTGAAAAAAAAGGGGGGGAGGGTTGTCTTATAATCAGGGTCGTCTTATATTCAGAACAATACGGTAATTATAATATAATATAATATAATATAATATAATATAACATACATGCATTTTCTTTAAAGCTGCTTTGAGACAATGTATTGTGAAAAGCAGTAAAAAAAAAAGAAAAAAAAAGAGAAAAAAAAAAAATATATATCCCTCATTGCACCTTCATTTCATTCATTTTTCATATAATCCAATTATATTTATACATTTTAAAGTTTAGTATATGTTTCCAAATACTTTCAGGAGTCACTGGATCAATACAGGACAATCAAAACCATATAGAACATACAGTATGTACAATGTGCATATAAACTTTAGGTAGTTTTAAGCCAGTTTCAGTCTTTGAATTGATATTTCCTTTTCACCCCCAAGGGGAAATAAAATGACTGTAGTCTAGACCTGTGGACAGAGGGGACGTTTCTGATCAATAAATGTGAAGCGTTTCAAATCCCTCTCAGCCAGAAGACACACGATTGCTGAGACTCCACTGGATATCATTATAGCAAGACATAGAGGTTGAGACGGAGTAAGACCCGTGATGCAAGCAAGAGATGGATTTTTTTAAATATTTTTTTTTTAAATTATAGTTCCCTTTCAGTCGGTCACATTCGACGTACGTCGGAACTGACCGACGAATAGGGGATCATTTTCAGAGACCAATCTACTTCAAGTGTATAAAAACAAGCCAATAACGTTGGCATGCGGTCCACGCACTGCCCCGCAGCGCGGGTATAAATACGGAAGTGGAATACCACATCCTCGCTTTCAACTTCGGAGCCGAACGGTTTGCAGTTCAAGCTATTTCTACGAAGAGTGTTTTCGCTACGAGCCTTTGAGGAAGATCGCTCTCTTAGCTGGTGCTGGCGTGACGGTGCGATTCAGCGAGTGGCCGCTGCAACGTGCACTGTTCCTGTGTTGGTTGGCTGGGCGTTTCCGTTTGTTGAGTGCTCACACGCGGGCTTGCACTATCGGGCCGCTGTGAGCCGCGGCCATCTCCCTGAGTGCCTCAGCACTTCTAAAAGAGCATTTCCCTTCCTAAAAGAGCAACACGGTTTGACCCTGTGTCTTTTTCAAGATGTCATTCAAACCGTGTGTTTCTGGATGCCGTCGTTTTCTGTCCCCAGTTGACGGTCATGATTGCTGTCTCACGTGTTTGGGCGTTTAGCACGCTGAGCCGGCGTTCGTGAATGACTCATGTTCCCACTGCGGGAACATGACCATCGCAGTTCTACGGTCTAGGCTCGAATACCTCAGAAGGGGTGGAGTCCCATTGCGCATCCCCCGATCTAGTGGTCCTCCCGCTGCAAAGCAGAGGGCTGCTACTTTGGCTGATGCCTTTGGTGGAGACCTGAGGGTGACTGTGAGGGCTTCCCCGACGGGCCAACAAGCCCCTTGGGCCCCTCCCCCCTCCGCTGCGCCGGTGGAGCTTCCGGAAGAGTGGCTCGGGCTCCCTCTGAAGTGGAACCTGTTCGTTGAGTGGTGTTCTTCCCGCCGGGAAGACCCCCGAAAGTGTTCGATTAGTATTGTGCTTTCTTTCCTGCAAGATGGGCTGGAGTGAAGGCTGTCTCCCTCCACCCTCAAAGTGTACGTTGCGGCAATAGCGGCGTACCACGATGCAGTTGAAGGTAAGTCCTTGGGAAAGCACGACCTAATCGTCAGGTTCCTCAGAGGTGCGAGGAGGCTAAATCCTCCTCGTCCACACTCGATACCCTCTTGGGATTTAACTCTGGTGCTCAGGGCACTTCAGAGCCCTCCCTTTGAGCCTTTGCAGTCTGTAGAGTTAAAAATTCTGTCCATAAAGACAGTACTCCTGACTGCATTGGCCTCCATCAAGAGGGTAGGGGACCTGACACTTTCGTTGACACTTTCGGTCAACGAATCGTGCCTAGCGCCCGGATACGTGCCCAAGGTTCCCACCACTCCCTTCTGGGACCAGGTGGTGAACCTGCAAGCGCTGCCCTCGGAGGAGGCAGACTCAGCCCTGGCTTTGTTATGTCCCGTCCGCGCTCTTCGCGCTTACGTTGACCGGACTCAAAGCTCAGAGCAGCTCTTCGTCTGTTTAGGAGGCCAGCAGAAGGGAAAGGCTGTCTCAAAGCAGAGGTTAGCCCACTGGATAGTGGATGCTATCGTCTTAGCGTACCAATCGCAAGACGTGCCTTGCCCATTCGTGTTGTGAGCACACTCAACCAGGAGTGTGGCCTCCTCCTGGGCGCTGGCTCAAGGCGCCTTGCTGACAGATATATGTAGAGCTGCGGGCTGGGCGACACCTAACACGTTCGCTAGATTTTATAGCCTCCGTGTAGAGCCGGTTTCTTCCCGTGTACTCGCCCCCAGTGGCCAGTAGGCGCGAAGTGCCCGTTTTTGTGTCGGCTTGCAACGCCACTCCCGCCCGCTGGGCCGGATACGTGCGTCTATTGTCTCCAGTTGTGTTCCCCAGAAATGGCTAACCCTGTCGAGCTCCTCCGTCACCCCTTCGGTGTCAGACGTTGCAGCCGTTTGACACCAGGCTTGCACCCGTATGCTTGTGGAATGTGTGTGTAGGCTGGGTTCCATATGTAGCGGACCCTACGGCGACCCCATATGTGTATTCTCCACGGTACCTGCTACCCTACTCGGCTAGCCCCGTGTCTTTTCCTTGACAGAGCTCGCTCTGTCGTTTCTGGTGGTGTTCATTCCCCCCAGGGACCAGGTTGGATCCACCCCAGAGACTGCCATATGTTGCACTACCCTGCTAGGTTAGTCCTTATGAGTATTCCACCTCTCCTCCCCTGGAGGACGTGGCTCCGCAGCGTTCCATCTCCCTGAGACGGGCACGTTTTCCCAGCGTTATCCAATAGTCATACTGAGTGGGTCTTGCAGAAACAGCAGTGACGGACCTTCCCTGCTTGGACCCCTGACTCCTGCTCCAACCTAGGAGCACTCCAGCGAGCTCAAGCAGGGCGCTGGAAGGGCCAGCCTCCCTGGCGTGTTGGTAGAGATCCCCAATTCGTCGGTCAGTTCCGACGTACGTCGAACGTGACCGACTGAAAGGGAATGTCTCGGTTATGTAATTAACCCTCGTTCCCTGAAGGAGGGAACGGAGACGTACGTCCCGTCGCCAGGTGCTGTGCTTCCGCTGAAGGGCCGAGTCACGGCTCCTCAGTTGGAAAAGCGAGGATGCGGTATTCCACTTCCGTATTTATACCCGTGCTGCGGGGCGGTGCGTGGACCGCATGCCAACGTTATTGGCTCGTTTTTATACACTCAAAGTAGATTGGTCTCTGAAAATGATCACCAATTCGTCGGTCAGTTCCGACGTACGTATCCGTTCCCTCCTTCAGGGAACAAGGGTTACATACGTAACCGAGACGTTCTCAGGTGTTTCATTTTTGTATTGTTATTGGTAGCAGTTTCTCTGGACATTTTGTACTGGTATTATTATTATTATTAGCAGTAGTAGTAGTAGTAGTAGTAGTAGTAAATTTACTCTGAATATTTATTTACTTTTAAAGGTGTCATGAACTGGCTTTTTTTATTTTTTTTATACTGTTGTCTGAGGTCAACTTATGACGTTCGCGTGGTTTTTACATTCAAAAACATCATAATGAATAAGTAATAGGCTATTTTCTATCCTGGTTTATAAGCCTCTCTCCTGGAACGCTCGGTTTGTATGGGCGTGCCGCACTGAAGACTTGGAAGTAAATGCCCACTGCTACGATTGGATAAGCTTTGCATATTTAATGAGCTTCGGCTCCCCCGCGAGTACACGTGAGGGATTGTTTTGAAAGCATGTGGGGAAACGGCAACCGGAAAGATTTGCCCAGCTCGCAAAATGTCTTTATCAAACAAACACAATGATTTATCTCTCATCCACCCGCAATTAATTGGAATGTTATTTTTTTATTACTTGGCCCGCCCGATCGGTGGATATAACCACGAACCATGCGTCAACTAACACACACACACACACACACACAAACACACACACACAAGCCACAAGCCTCACTGCAGAGTCAGACAAATCAAAGCATGATCAAAACTTCCGCGATTGCATTTTTCCTTCAAATATCAAGTCAAGAGAGAGTGAACAACACACTTGGTAGCTCGTCTGGAAAACACATAGCCCCGGGACGTTGGGCTTTGCGAGCCCTGGCCCATAGGCTACATGTCCGAGTCTGATCAGTGATCACGAATCGTAGCACAACACCTCAAATAAAGGATTCTCCATCACTGTGACAGCACTGTGACAGCATTCTAAGTTATGTTCAGTTAGACACGTACACATAATCAATAGATATCAAATGATCTGTAACAATGCAATACCATCACATATAAAAAAACATTTTTTACACACACAAGTGTGTTGCTTCATTCATTCATGTAATCTCATCCTGTCTGCAAATCCAGTCTCTTGGTTACAAACAAATCCATGGTGAAATGAAGGAACGCGCAATGTCTTCCCCACGTGAGCTGGATATTCATTAAAAATAAAGTTCATCCATGCATTCATAATATTGGAATCTGAATGAAGCTTATGTTGCTTGTTTATTGCTTGGAAGTTCAATCCGGTTTAACTCCAGGTAGGCCTATGTTATTTACAATGTCAGGCACGAATCGGTGGGCAGGGCTACAGAATCAGGCGTTCTTCTTCTTCTGTTAAGGCGGTGTTTCACCACACTCTGACGTCACAGCCTGGCACATTCTGAGATCTCTCGTTTGCTGGGCCTGGTGTCAATAAAAGCTTTTCTTTGACTAACAAGGAAGTTTTCAGCTCTGAAACTTACAGGATGTTCTTATATTACCATGACCTTTTATATATCAAAAGCTCAAGGGAAAGTTGATTTCTCAATTTATGACCCCTTTAAACATACATTTATAATTACAACTGTCATTAAAATTGTCTTGAAAAAAAATCTGCTATAAAATTTTTGGCATTACAGGGATTATTCAAAACAAATAAATCATAACCAATTGACAAGTATATTATTATCATTATTATTATTATTTGTAAATGTATTCTGAATATTTATTTATTGAAACATATATTTAGAATTATAACTGTCATTAAAATGTCTTTAAAAAATCTGCAAAATAATAGATCATAATCAAAACAACTACATTTGTAAATACGATTATCAAGCAGATGTATTTTTGCTATTATTGTTATTATTATTATTGGTAAATATATTATGAATGTTTATATACTTAAAATATTTAGAATTGCATCTGTCATTATTGTTGTCAAAAAACTGCAAAAGTTACATTGTTATATACTTGTTTACAACAATGATCATTTAAATGTTATTTTGTTAATGAATGTGTAATAATAACAATAATAACAATAAACTATTTTGCATTTGTTTCTCCAAATGTTTTTTTGTTTTTTTTTGTGTGTACAGTATTTATTTGTATTGTAAACAGTTTATATTTTTTTTTTTTATATTTTACATAATTATGTTGCATTTTTTCTATGCTATTCTATTCTGTTCTATATAATGTGAATTATATAGATAATGATTTTATACATATTAGCAAATTTGACAGTAAAAAAATCCCATATCCCTGTGGTGACTGATTTCCATCTTATGCTATATGCAGCTGGGTGGCATGCAGAGAGAGGGTGGTTCCAGCCAGACCCGCTAGTCTTGTAATTATTAACATTATGGAAGATCTGGTGAAGCACTGGGGATCCTACACTTGCCAGGATGTCCCTTGGGAATTGGCAGCATCAGTTATCAAGGGAATGGAATCATTGTGTGAAGGAGTAGACTGAGATAATGGAAATGGTAGTGAGTGCTTTTCCTCTTGTCTCGCTCTCTCTCGCTCGCTCCATATCTGGTGTCTGGTTCCATTCCTCATCGGAGGAGCAGACCTACTGACGTCGGCCGCATTGATCGCAGAGCGCTGGTGACAAAATAAAAGAACCCTTAGGGTTGAGGGTAAAAAATTGAATTGTAGTTGAATCCAATCGCTTTTAGTTGCTATATGTCTATGTAAATCGCCAATGTGGAAGCTCTATGACACACTGCATAGCTATTTCTGCACACATTATTTTCACCAATTGACTGTAAAACAATGATTGCATGAGTGTGAATTGATTGCTACTAATTAAACTTATTTATTATTACTAATTATACTTAATTATACTATACACTATCAGTCAAAAGTTTGGAATAATTACGATTATGTAATGTTTTTGAAAGAAGTCTTGTTTGCTTAGCAATGCTACACTGATTTAATCAACAATACAGTAAAACAGTAATATTGTGAAATATTATTACAATTTAAAACAACCTATTTTTATTTGAATGTATTAAAAATTGCTGATTGATTGATTGAGACATTATATCATGTATATTTTTTAGGGCTGTCAAACGATTAATCGCATCCAAAATAAAAGTACATATATATACACTGTAAAAAATAAATCCGGAAAAAGTACTGGCAGCTTATTACCTGGACATTATCCAGTAATTTTACGGACATTTCCGTTAACCATAACATAGAACGCAATGAAGTTCAAAATTCTAAATACAGGTAAAACACCTGTAAAAAATAAATACGGAAAATTCTGTTAAATTAATACAGTACATTGTGCCATATTTTTACAGATTTTTGTGTAATGAGTATATGTGTGTACTGTGTATAATTATTATGTATATTTGAATACACACACTTACATGTATATATTTAAGATTTATTTGCATGTATGTACTGTATATATATTTATATAATTTATATTATATATAAATATAAACATAATATTTTCTGAAATATATACATGCATGTGTGTGTATTTATATATACATAATAATTATACACAGTACACACACATATATTATGTAAACACACTTTTATTTTGGATGCGATTAATCGCGATTAATCATTTGACAGCCCTAATATTTTTATAACATGATATCATTGGTGAGCATATAAGAAAATTCTTTCAAAAACATTAAAAAAACATAATTATTCCAAAATATTAATGTGAGTGTGTAACTAATTTACCTACACATGACAATTTAGCTTGTGATGTTCCTACAAATTTTTACCAATATATATAGACTACACAGTTAGAAAAAATACTATATAATTGTGTTAAATATACAATTTCAAAAGCACAACTAAACTTTTCTATGATCTGGCGTTCTATTTATAAAGGATAAAATCTCTCCTATCCACCTTGAAGTTAGTCATGAGGGCTCAGGACACAACATCACCATCCCGCTGGTTCTAATTGCAATCAATTAAAAAAACTTTCCAAGCGTGAAATACGAAGCCTGACATGGGACGTTCTGAGGCAGGCGGAGGTGAGGAGGCAGGCCGAGGTGACAAGCCGCGCAGCTTTGATTAAAATCAATATCAAACTCCAGCAGGAGCGTGCTTACAAACAGAACTGACCTTGTGCCTGTAATATTAACCGACAAAAGAATAAACGCTGGATCATTCTGACTATTGGGTGGATAGATGGACAAAGAGGGGGGAAGGGGGACGAGAAAGACAAAGCGCCTCCTTGACACCCTAAGCAATGCCCCCGAAAGCCGCTTTATTATTTATATTCTCTTGCCGTTGATATTCGTCTCAAGTTCTCTGTCCCCGCGCGGCCCAGCGCCTGACAGCTTAGTAATCACAGATTTAAAATTGTTACCATTTTCCTTGATGATTCTCAATGTGACCGCAGTTGGTATTAATACAGGTCACAGAATAATAAACAGCCTGTCAGCACAAATAGACTGGCATGTCTGACTAGCATTTGGTTATTCAGTTTATCTAGCGTGAACCAGCTTTGCCTGAAGGATAGAGGTTATGTGTTACTTGTTATTTCAGGGGCAATGGCTGTGCCTGCAAAGGCAAAATCACAGCCACCCACCTGGCCGAGGTAACAGCTAATATTTCTGCAAAGCCTAAACTCATTAATGCAGAATTTTTTTTTTTTTTTTACCAGAATACAGCATACTTATTATGGCTGGTTCTTGTAAAAATGGGTTAACAGCACAGGTCTCAGGATACTGAAACATGATGCCAAATAGGCCAATGTAGCTGTAATATGGTAAACAAGACATTTTTGTACCAAAAATAGGATACAATTCTTCAATAGGTCTTATTAAAATAGGGGCTGGTAACTATGTTTATACCTGCACATTTGAAATGATAATGTTAATATATAATAATGTAAGTTTACAAACCCTGTAATGTATAATGAAGAGCACTGATACTGTATATAAAAGGAGACTGCCGTGATTTAAGAATGGAATCAAGTAAACATAATAACATTGTAAAATTGTAAAAATAAACTAATTCATTAAAAATAAATAAATAAATGTACTTTATTTCTTATTCTTCTGATTCTGGTATTAGCAAGCATAAACAAAATAAAAAAAATAAAAATTATTTATTTAATTCATATTTTAATAAAATAAAATATAAAAAATAAAATATACAATTAAACAAAAAATAAAATCTAAATTTGTTCTCAATATTTATTTATTTTAAAATCATATATTTAAAATATAATAGATATATTTAAAACTGTCCTTATATTGTCTTTTTTTATTAAAAAAAAAAACTTCTTCAAAAAGTTAAAATCAAAACAATTAATGTGCCATGCTTGTTTAGTATAATAATCATTATAAATCAAATCATTTCATTACTGAATGTGTCATAAACATTCTCATTACATTTTACCATTAAAAAAATTAATTTCCAAATTATTCAACTAAATTAAAAAAAAATTTAAATAAAAATGTTAATTTATTCTCAATACTTATTTATTAGACATTTAAAATCATATATTTAAAATATTATAGATATATTTAAAACTGTCCTTATATTGTCTTTTTTATAAAAAACACTTCTTCAAAAAGTTAAAATCAAAACAATTAATATACCAAACTTGTTTAGTATAATAATCATTATAAATCTAATCATTTCATTACCGAATGTGTCATAAACATTCTCATTACATTTTACCATTAAAAAAATACATTTCCACATTATTCAACCAAACCATCCAATAAAATAAAATAAAATAAAATAAAATAAAATAAAATAAAATAAAATAAAATAAAATAAAATAAAATAAAATAAAATAAAATAATAAAATAAAATTCAGTTTATAGCTTCTGTTTATGTTTGCTGATCAATGTTTATATGCGAGTAAAAGCCTAAATTAAATCTGTTCAGAAAATTTGGACTGAACTACTCAATTTATATGGATTAGTTTTACAATCACTTTATGAACTTTTTGAAGCGTCAAAGTTTCAGTTGTGTAGGGACAGAAAGCTCTCAGATTTCATCAAAAAGATCTTCATTTGAATCTCAGATGTACTTTTCCTATATGGCAGACGCATGTAAGTGCTCAATAGATCAGATATCATGCAATGACATTTTCTGCTTATCGCACCAGCTCTGATGTGGCATGAGCGATTCTTACCCCACTAAAGAGAGCCAGAGAGATGGCCTTGGCATTGGAAAGATTAGTGACCACTTTTAAACATGAGACAGAGACAGTGCGTTATCAATGACAGTGCATTACTGTAGTATGGCAATGTACAACAGCAGACTTACAACTGTTAGCATACTGCAGAGCAGATGGTCCGAAAGACAACTCAAATGGTCAGCGCAGCATGACCGCATAAGACTGATGATTACGTTTAAATAAATCCAACCGTATTTGCATTATTTCCAGGAGGTATATTTAGCTCTTTATTTATGTGTGATGGACTGCAGTACATAGAGGTTGGAGTGAGATTTTATTTTATATAATTTTTTTTTTTTTTTGACACAAATATCGATTTCAATCTTGATTCAGTATCAATTCATATTTATATAGCCTACTGTACATATAAGGGGAAAACAATTTGTTGAATGCACTTTGCCTTTTTTAGCACTATTTTAAACTTTTCTTGGGTTAAATTCAGTTTTTGCTTGCATTCATTAACATTCACTTGTGTGTGCTTGTACGAGTATCATTAAAAAATATTAGGATGCAAGTTATTAACTTCTTTAATTAAAAATCTAATGTTTGATCATGTCTAAATATTTATTCAAATGCAAAACCTAAAAATAAGTAAGCAGTTATGACCTGCAATAGTCATGGCCAGACTAGTGGATACATCTATATTTATTAAAGAGCCATACATGCACCTAGTGGGTAAACCATGGCAATTATTATTTTTCCGTCCACAAAATTACTCTAATTTGCCTCTTTGCATTGGAATTTAAAACCCTTTTCCCTATTTTAACCTTAAATACTACACTAATTATAATATAAATAATAAAAACATTAGAAAAATATATTATTTTAAGTGGTCACTAATGGACCATAATTATTGCACAAATAGTATTTAGTACCAAAATATCTCCTAAAAATATTAAATAAATATTATTGATATAGAACATTTATTTAATTGAACAATAGTTAAGGTGTATGGTCACATTTGACCACCAATGAGTATGAGTGTGATCAATAAGTAAGGAATAGCCTGAGGGTTAAATACAAGAAAAACTTAACATTCATGTTGGCTCTCCATCACTCTCCAGAATAAAAAGATACTGTAAATGTTATCGACGTAATAATCAATGCACACTATGGTGTAATGTTTACCAAAAATTGCTGCAAATACCACTATTATAGTGAAGCTGTTGTCTATCCTGCTTAAAGCCATTCAAATATATTGACAGCGCTGGTTTGTTATGAACCATGTGACCGCAACGCCGGCAACTCTGTTTTTCAACGGCTCTTAACTGAGGCGCTACAGCGATCTGTTATGCCATATTACGTGCGGCAAAACGGTATTTATTGTTTGAATTTCGTATTAAAACTTACAAAATTTGAAAGCTGAGACTTTGTTTCATATAAAAAGCAGGGTTGCCAATTTGGCGTGAGATTTACTTGGGCAGAGTGAGCGTGAGACAGAGCCTGAAAGCGTGTCTCACGCCAAATGCGTGAGAGTTGGCAACCCTGAGTGACTACACACACCACACTGAACATTTCTCATTACAGATGCTCATACATTCTTAATGTACATTCCTAAACTGTCTCAGGTCTGAACATATTCAGTATCTGTGTTACAGTGATTATTAATAATGGAAGTTTTATTTTATTTTTTGTTTGATTTTATATTTTATTTTATTAAAATTATGTATTGTATATTGTATGTTGTTTCATTTTTAAAATATAAAAATAATATAACAAAATAAATAATTAAATTAAATATTGAATAAAACACCATTAAAACCACAAATAACAATGTTGTTTTATTTTTATTTATTTTTTGTTTTGATTTATTTTATTGTTTTATTTTATTGTTTACAATAATAGACGAATAATATAAAAATAAAATTAAATATAAAATTAAATTAGATAATGAATAAAACACCATTAACACCACCATTAACAATGTTTTATTTTATATTTTATTATTTACAATAATAGACGAATAATATAAAAATAAAATTAAATATAAAATTAAATCAAATATTGAATAAAACACCATTAACAATATTATTGTTTTATTTTATTTTATGTTGTTTTAATGTTTTATTTTATATTTTATTTACAATAATAGACGGATAATATAAAAATTTAATTAAATATAAAATTTAATTAAATATTGAATAAAACACCATTAACACCTCCATTAACAGTATTATTGTTTTATTTTATTGTATTGTTTTATTTTATTATTTATTTTATTATTTACAATAATAGACGAATAATGAAATATAAATTTATACAATTATAAATACACAATTAAATTGAATAAAACTCAGCATTAACAATATTTATTTATTTTTTTAATTACATTTTTTTTTTTTTGACCTTAAAGTAAAAAATAAGCCCGGACATGTTATGAGGTTGTGCAGAACTGCTTGATGTAAAGCAGAAAAGCAGGATACAATCAAGCAAGTTTGAATTACCAAGAATAGCATAGCATCCAAGTGGCATATTGGACACAATATGTCTCCTTTTCCTCTGATACTCACGCCCCCGACACGACTGGCAACTACAAAGACCCCCAGCAAACTTTGCCGTGCCATTCGGGGCAATTAGTCATGGCGGAGGGGAAAGTGCTTTAACTGAGTTTTGCTAAAGCGACCGAGACAAGAGCAAGAGGATGGATTACACCATGTATCACTGCTCAGGACAGAAGGGCTATCTGGCCAGGGATGTTGTAGATTACATGCTAGAACACCGTAAACCAACAGAGCCAGATGGAGTTAAAGAAATGAATCACGCAGGCCAGCATGAGACCAGTTTAAACGGACAGTCAGACTTTCCCAGCTAACAACAGCTAGCCATTTTCTCATGGATGGTAATGATACAATGCAACATTTGAATATAAACACTATGATATCACAAATGATGTTTACCCTCGCTGTAACAACCCTGTTAAAATAAAATTCCTATTCAAAAAAGCCTCTAAAAAGCATGGTCAGTGTGGTGTTTAGCTGGTTTAGTTCATCATACCTGATCTCCCAGCCAAATATCTAAATTCCTTGTAACACTCTCATGGCAATTCATTACTATTTTACGTTTTGGCGAATTGCTATTTAATTTGTATGAACTCGTACAATCTGATTCACACCTTCATGCTTACTTTTTTCCAAAAATCATACGTTTCTGTAAGATGAGATTTGTTCGGAAACGTATGCTTTTTACAAAAAAGTAAGCATAAAGGTGCGCATCAGATTGACTAGCATCAGAATTAACTAGCAATTCGCCAAACATATGGAAATCTATCTTCAGAATAAAAAGTTTCTTTCAAAATTGCCACCTTGTTTTCTCATGAAATTGGGTTGAAATGATCAAACCAGACCAATCTAACTAGCCTGCAAAAGTGAAAGTAACATGCGAAGGCCAAGTATGGCAACCCATACTCGGAATTTGTCCACACACATTAGGAGAAGTAAGTAGTGAACATACACACTGCAAACCGTGGACACACACACCCGGAGCAGTGGGCAGCCATTCACTGGGGCACCTCAGTCATTTCTAGGGTTGGGTATCGTTTGGGTTTTTTACGATACCGATACCAAATCGATACTTTTAAAATGGTACCGGTGCCTAAACGGTGCCTGAACTGATACTTAAAAAAAAATAAAAATAAAGAGCCACAAAACGACATTAAAAATTACATTAAATAATGGCTTTTTATTGAAAAAATTAAATAAAAAAAATATTTAAGTTTAACAATTTATTAAAAGTTTAATGTATACTTAAATATAAAAATATAATTACAAAACACAACAAATTTACTTAAATTCACAATAAAACTATATAGTTAACTATACAATGTGTATCTGATACTATAACTATAAATGTATTTTTTGCTAGTACTTATGTTTATTTAAATGTCTGAAACCTAAAATAAACATTATGTGGTTGAAAACACTGAATAGTTGTGATAAGTGACAAGCGCTGAGCTGGACGCCAGCCAAAGCGCGAAAGCATGTTTGAAAAGCATGTTGATTCGGTCTGGTTACATACCGGTTATATAGGTACCGGTGCCATATTTGTACCGTTTCGTTACCCAACCCTAATCATTTCCTGCCAGTATTGAGAATCGAACCCACAACCTTTGGGTTACCAGTCTGACTCTCTAACGGTGCTTTTAAGAAATGCACCCCTGGTTGAGAGACCATCTAACCTATTTGAAGTTAGATTTTCAGCAGAGTACCCACTTTATGGTAATCTCTCAATCTACGAGCGTGAATCTAACACAACCATCTTAAAAATGTGTACAAATGACACCAAGCCTTACCCATCCCAGAAAAACACATGTTTAACGTCTGCAACATGCGGTCTGCTCTGGTTACAAAGCGAGCACACAGAACGGCTCTCGTAGCAGCCGGCCGTCACTGTCATTCCTCTCATTTCAGGAAACGCAATACTCTGTTTAAGTGCTTTCATCACTTGCCAAGGCAACAGACATAGCAACGCAGCCAAACAAATGTGAGCATGACATCACATGATGTTGGCTTGTAGACAACCATGTAACGACAATCTTCCTCTCACCACCAGCTGCAAATATCAACACTGTCTGGTGGTCCGTGAACGAAACGACCCAGCAGAGTTCGGTTTATGTTAATGCCATCATATTTTGAGAACATATTTTGGAAATATGTTTGCATACTTATGTTTCAGAAGACATAACAAGGTCCAAGACTTTGTCTTACCTAGCAACTAGAGTTGGGTGGGACGACCAAAAGTATATATAACAGTTGTGCATCTTCATATTTTAGTGGAAACCATGATCCATTTTTTGTTTAACTTTTCAAGATTTTTTGATAAATAGAAAGTTCAAAATAACAGCATTTATTAGAAAGTCCTTTATGTAAGGGATAATGTACATCCAGCAGGTTGTTATCACAGAATAAACCCAGACAGGGTGATCAGGACCCCAACGCGAAATGGAGGGGTCTTGCATAAGCCTCTGCGATAACTGGCTGGATGTATATCCAGTGTGCTGATATACAGCCATATCGCACAGCTACGAGTGTGATATTGCGTTTATACAACAGTTCAACAGCACCAGTGTGTAAATAAATAAATTCACAATTTTATTTTTTTTTAAATGCTCTTTTGTGCAGAACTACTTCCTTCCGCCACGGATTAGTAGTTTAAAGTAAAAATTATGTCTTTTTTCTTTGTTTCTTCTTCTACTCACTCATAAAGACATTTTTGAGTGTCATATTTGCTGCCATCTAATGGTGTAATAAATGTAATTTTCACTGAAGTCGAAATCACAATCACAAACGGACTCTTTCTCAATACCAAATACTTCATGTTATTTATATAAATTATCATTACGATCAATAATACTTGCATAAACAATATTAGCCATTATAAAAGTACAAGAAGTTTGTACAATATGAAATAATCACAAGCAAAGTACAAAAGCTTTATAGCAGCCTACAGATTTCATTTAAATAAAGATTTAAAGTTATGAAACTATGCCCTTAGCTAAATCAGTTTGCTCTGGAACAAGTAATAGATTAATAAGACCAAAATTAATTATATCTCATGTTTAACCACTATCTATATACGAGCCAGCAGCAAATTCCTGAAGGACTGGCCGAGATGAAACTGTTCTCTGCTGGTACATGAGTGCTGAATGGCCGCTGACGGTCTGGAGCTTGTACCTGCGAAAGCATTTTAAAATATTTATATACGAGTCACTTATTTAAGGTGTAAATAACTACATTTTCAACTAAAAAAACTCTTAAAACTTCATTCCGTGACACAATAACAGTGGTATTTGTAAAAAAAAAAAAAATGGTGGATTTGCTCGACCGCCATGACAGTCGCCACAAGTGGAGTGATACAAATGGTGAAACGGTACCAGTGCTGATACTTTGAGAATATTGCATGGCTGGAAAAGGCTCTCAGCCAATCAGGTTCGAGAACCAGAAATAACTGTTGTATATATATATACACACACACACACACACACACACATCATCATCATCATCATCACTAATACATTTAATACATATAATACATTTTATATGTCTAAACAACTGAAGATAATCTAGATATTTTACTGATTACTCTGGCAAAATACCATTTATTTATTTATTTGATCAGCTGCGGTCATTCAGTATGCACTGAGCATCGGGCAGGAAATGCATTTGTCCCTGCCTGCTCATGTTTGGCAAGAGAGAGGGACAGAAACAGCTCAGAGCGCATTTCTTCCAGGGCATATTCCGTTTTTTGTTTGACATTGAAGTAAACACATTTTAATGGATGTTGGACCATACATATCACTGTGTCACTGCCGCTGATGTAACTGTAAAGCAGGTGAAAGTGCTTAGTGCAGAAAGAATGGGAGGAGGTGCTGATACGTCCGACTTTCTGGAATACTCAGCTCTGCAGAGACGCAACCAGACACTCACCTTGCGGATGTCACCAGCTGCATTTTCCACATGAGCGCTTCTGCAAACATTTCAAAAATCTTTTTTTTTTTTCTTTTCTTTTTGGACAAAGACACTATTTCACAAACAACAACAGAACAGAAATGGAAGTGTTCACACCTGAACCAGACAGATGGACCGGCTGGCAAACACTTTTACGCTGTCTTTTGACAGCTCAACGGCTGTGACACACAACAGTGTTCTCCTGTGGTAAATGCCAAATATGCAAGTAGATTGGCCGGCAGTTGAGTTTTGCTGTTTCCTTGATATTCACAGAATTTACAAAAACAAAAACAATTTTTTTTAAAGCATTATTGGTCCAATCAGTGCATTTCACAGTGCATTTCACACATTTTACTTACCTACATACTGTATAAGATTGCTAGGGTGTGCTGGGTGGTTCCTAGGGTGTAGATAGGTGGTTTGCTAGGAGTTCATTCGCATATGATTGATAGGGTGTTCTAGGTGGTTGTTAGGGGATTGCCATGTGATTGGCATGGTTCTGGGTGGTTGCCAGTTGTTTTCTAGGGTGTTATGGGTGGTTCTTGTGTTGTAACTACTGTAAGTGGCTACCAGGGTGCACTGAGTGGTGGCTAAGCAGTTGGTAGGGCATTGTTAGGTGGTTGCTATGTGATTGCTGTGGTATTCTGGGTAGTTTATACAGTGTTCTAGGTGGTTGTTAGAGGATTCTATGTTGATATTGTGTCATGGGTGGTTGTTACTGTGTTGTTACCAGAGTGTTCTAGGTGGTTGCTAAGCATTTGTTAGACTGTTGGTTGGTAAGTGGTTGTAAAGGCATGGTTAGGTGGTTGCTATAGTGTTCTAGGATGTTGCTAGGGTGTTTTGGGTGGGTTCAAATCGTACTTATCTGACCGTTATCGATTTGATCACAAAATCAATATGGGTACCACAAGGCTCAGTAGTAGGACCGTTGCTTTTCACCCTGTACATGCTTCATTAGAAAACATGCCTTTAGTTTTCACTGATGATACTTCACAAAAAATGTCATAGTCAATATAAAAAAAAACTGACCAGTAATTTCCAAAAAAAAAAAGAGGTTTTAATTACTGGACTAAAAATCTCTGCATGTAATAACCTAGAATACTCTCTAAAACTTGATGGCTGCTCTGTCAAGTCTTCACGGTCAGTTAGGAACCTGGGTGTGCTATTTGATAGCAATTATTAGCATTTGTTCAACCACATTTTTTTTTCATCTTCAAATAGAATATATATAAATTACGACATATGCTTTAAATGTCAGAAGCAGAAAGGTTAGTTTATGCATTTATGACCTCAAGGCTTGATTTTTGTAATGCTTTACTGGGTGGTTGCCCTGCAAGCTTAATAAACAAACTCCAGCTGGTCCAAAATGCAGCACTTACAATTCTCTGTAGAACCAGGAAGTATGACCATATTAGCCTGGTTCTGTCAACACTGCATTGGCCCTAGAGACAGATCCCCAGTGAAGACCTCATCAACATGACAGCCATCGGCACAGATCCTCAGCAAAGACAATCAGACAAGTCCCTATGGCTAGCTTTGACTCCTCCCCACCATATGCCGGTGTGTTTTGGTAGTAACTGCATTATTTATATTATTGTAGAACTGTACATTTATAACATATTGACATTACTTTGAAACAGTCGCCTCTGATAACAGATTATGGTGTTTTGGGTGGATGCTAGGAAATGCTATGCAGTTGATGTGGTGTTGTGGGTGGCTTCCAGGCATTTACATTAACCTGGGTGGTTGCTAAGCAGTTGGTAGGGTATTGTGAGGTGGTTTCTTGGGCATTGCTATACGGCTCCTATAGTGTTCTAGGTGGATTCTAGGGTGTTTTGAGTGTAGCTAGGTGGTCACTAGGCATTCATACGTGATTGGTTGGTTGCCGGGACATTGCTATGGTGTTCTGGGTGGTTCCTAGAATGTAGCTAGGTATGCTCTAGTTGGTTAGGGGATTGCTGTGTGGTTTATATTGTGTTATGGGAAGTTGCCAGGCATTTCTTAGGGTGTTCCAGGTGTTTTTTTTTTTTACAGTGTAACTAGATGGTGTTGTTGGTAAGTTGCTAGGGCATGGTTATGCAGTTGCTTTTGTGTTCTGAGTGGCTGCTTGCTTACTAGCTCATTCCTGTTGTAAGTTTATGGGATTGTTTTGCCCACTTTATCATCCACCAGGCACTAATACTAAGTCCAATCACCTTGAAAAGTAATAGTCCCTCAACAAGACACATGCTTTTATGTATCAGTCATGTCTGTAGCGCAGACATTTAACACTTAGCAATAGGCTGACATGATGGGAATTACATACATCATCATCCAAGGCCACATAATCCATAATGGAAGACCATGGGATCAGTTGTATACATGTATGACCTGTGCAAGGCTAAACACAAGCAGACTGCTAAATCCATTATGTTAAACAGGAAAACACTGAACAAAAAGAGCGCTCTGAACCAGACACTTGCAAGTGACTGTCTGGTCAGCAGTCATCCCACTGTGAGACCACAGAAGGTCATCGGGACATATAATTGATAGCCAGTGCTGACCTGCCCTGCGCAAGACATCCCTGCTCGGCAAGTTCATGAGATCCCCTGATTTAATAGGCCCATTTACAGGCCGATGCAATGTCAGTTAGGTCATGGCTGTTGAGGCGAACTGGTGGGAATCAATTAATGAGTATACAGGTAGATGCCAAGTCTATGATCAGCAGAGATTATGCAGCAGCGGTGGGTGAAAAATGCAATTGCGCTAAACATCTGTGCACTGAGGGATGCTGGGGCATTTGACCTTTCCTGTGCCGTATGTTAACTCCGTAACGTTTCTGACTCAGATTAAAGTTTTAAGATCTTTCAACAAGAAGCCTGATGATGGAAAATGATTTCCAAGTTCCGCTGTGTTTGATCCTGAGTTTGAAGCGCGTGTTGTTGTTTTTTTTGATGCTATGTGATATTTACCTAATACTTTACCAGACTGATCTCTAACGTCAGATATTAGTTTATTTGATGATTTGCTTCGGATAAGACAGACTTTCACATACAGTCATTTATTTTGACATTTTGGTCAGCTGTTGCAAATCGTGACATCAAAGGAGCAACATTTTCAAGAGTTATTTCTAGTTGGTCGTATATTTTGCTTGGGCATTGTGAATTTAAAGAAATATGCCAGGTTCAATACACATTAACCTCAACATGCCTCAAAGGGCAATTGGTTTTGCAGAAAGACCAGCATACAAAATTAGCAATTTACAATACATTAAAATAACATAAAAAACTACACAAGACAACAACAGGCCGAAAACACGACCTACTTTTCCCCCTACTCCCCCCATGCCCGAATTTAACAGAGAGCAGTGGGACTGAATGAATGTTTGTACCTGTTACACCTAACAGAGGGAAATCTAAACCGAGGTCCTGAGATCTGTTTCCGACTATACAAAAACACTTAGACTTGCATTAGAAAAGAGAAAAAGCTTGTGAAAAGGCAGATAGCAACAGTTTCTAAGGTAGGATTGGTCAGAAAGGGTTTAGCGAAGGGTCAACTGCAGGTTCAAATTTATTTCTTGTGATATTTTGCAACATATATTCACTTTTTGCATTTTCCATCAGTTCTGCATCCAAGCATAAGCTACCTGGAATGGGAACCTAATGGGCTTGTCCGGTTATATTAAGTGACACCTTTTTCAGGCCAAACTATTTAGCTTCTCATCTCTGTCGCCTTTTATTCTCTTCTTCATTAGCTCCTCAGTCGTTCTTTGAGCAAGCTAAATAAGCTTCATTCTCTTTTTCCCATTCTTCTCTAAAGCTTCAACTCAACATTTAATTGCTCTCTGTGAAATAGAGGTGAAATGTGAGTGTCAAAGATCTAATTGGATGGAGATGGGAAAATGCCCAAATTGGCCCCAAACTTGCACTGGTAGCCACATTATTTTGCCAATGTAACAAATCTCAATCTTATTTAAAATGCTAATGAGACAGCTAATACTGATCTTCAGTTACAGCTCTATGTCGGCGCTGGCACATTAATTACACTGGCGTTGTGACAGAGAGTCTGATTGGTTTTCTTTTAATATGGCTATTTTGACTATATGCCATTACACTTTAAGTGATATATGTGTTGCCTTTATATGCTGCCATAAATAGCAGTTTTTCAGTCATTTTCTGTAGCTGTGCTACTGGCTTGATAAAGGTGTCACGCTCTGGTGTTTTTCGATTGGTCAGTGTTTACAAGGACAGCAAAATATGAGGCTGTCAGCAATGTCCTTCATCTAGACAAAGCATTCCCCACCCACTATATGGTCGACGCACAAATGAAGACTCAGACAGCGGAGTATCTGCTCAGTAAGGGGATTTTAAGGGCATATGAGAAGTAGGCACAGGAGGTGCCCATATAAGATCATTACAAAGTGCATTAAAATGCTATTTAATCTGCTAGCACTGCATTCTCTAAAGTGGTATTCATCGGTCAAGTCCAAATCTACACTTGCACCTCAGACTTGGAGCTTGGAAGCTGGCACAAAAAAAGACAAGCAATATAAAAATTACAATGTTGAATGTGCAATACATTTTAAGAAAAGAAATCACTTATTAATACGTTTTTTTTTACATTACTAAAACTTATGTATCCAATATAATGTTTAAAATCTTACATAAACAAAAAAGAAATCTAATAAAACTGTAAATGACCGATTGAGCCATTAACTGTAAAATCTGATGCAATCTAGGACAAGATAAGCATCTCATGAATAAACATTATGTGGGATACATCTTGCATATTCTAGTTTGTGGTGTGACCTAATCGTCTTCTTCTTTCATGTGCTCTTTTGACTTTCTCTTATCAATGTGAGCATATCTCCATGACTTATTTTCTTCTCATTAACACGCATCTCCTCCCTAACCGCCATCCTCAGCCAGCATAAAATGTCAGTAAACAACTAATTTATCATAGTTTGTCAGTGCTGCCTCCTGCTCTGCTGAGAACATCTAACCTTGCTTCAAGAGTTCACATGTGATGTGGAAAGCGATAAACTGGTTTGGCTTGCCGTCGGTAATAGAAGGTTCCTCCTTTGACACAGAAGCAGAGTAAAAATGGGGATTGAGGTTTCAGGAGCAACATGAATTGTTAAGGGTAGGCTAAAGTAAGCAGCACTTTATGTAAGTTCAACGTTGTAATTCGTGTTGCCAACCATCCTGCACATTGTTCTGGATTTAGTCCAATTGGATGCTGATTGTCCAGTATAAGGTGTATGAATCGGTTTCACATAAAAGGTTAAAAATGACAGATTAGCATTAAAAAAAGAAAAGAAAGAAAAACTAATTGTGAGAGATGGGATGAGTTGTGTGCATGGGTTTTGTAAGATCCCTAACATTGGCTGTTGCTTGCTAGACAGACAGACAGACAGACAGATTAGCTCAAGAACAGTGCATAGAGAGCTTCATGGAATGGGTTTCCATGGCCAAGCAGCTGCATTCAAGCCTTATATCACCAAGTACAATGCAAAGCGTCGGATGCAGTGGTGTAAAGCACGCCACTACTGGACTCTAGAGCAGTGGAGATGTGTTCTCTGGAGTGACGAATCACGCTTCTGTGCAATCAGATGGACGAGTCTGGGTTTGGCGGTTGCCAGGAGAACGGTACTTGCCTGAATGCATTGTGCCAAGTGTAAAGTTTAGTGGAGGGGGGATTATGGTGTGGGGTTGTTTTTCAGGGGTTGGGCTTGGCCCCTTAGTTCCAGTGAAAGGAACTTTGGAACTTGGATGCTTCAGCATACCAAGACATTTTGGACAATTTCATGCTCCCAACTTTGTGGGAACAGTTTGGAGATGGCCCCTTCCCTTTCCAATATGACTGCGCACCAGTGCACAAAGCAAGGTCCATAAAGACATGGATGAGCGAGTTTTGTTGTGGAGGAACTTGACTGGCCTGCATCTTAACCCGATAGAACACCTTTGGGATGAATTAGAGCGGAGACTGCGAGCCAGGCGTTCTCATCCAACATCAGTGCCTGACCTCACAAATGCGCTTCTAGAAGAATCTAGAAGAGGTCAAAAATTCCCATGAACACACTCCTAAACCTTGTGGAAAGCCTTCCCAGAAGAGTTGAAGCTGTTATAGCTGCAAAGGGTGGGTCAACTCCATATTAATCCCTACGGATTAAGAATGGGATGTCATTAAAGTTCATGTGCATGTGAAGGCAGACGTCCCAAAACTTTTGGCAATATAGTGTTGATAGATAGATAGATATTTTTGTTTTACTACTTTTAGTGCTAATTCATTTGTTGTTTGTCCCTACACATATACTGAATATTTCAAATATTTGATATTCAGAAATGGAGAGCGTTATTTTGATAAAAAGAATCAGAGGTTTCTTATTTTTTCGTGAAGCTGGCAGCCCTAGTTGTAAGTGGCAGGATTCATAAACACGCTCCCAAGAACTCCACCTATATCTAAAAAAAATCCATCTGCGATGCATATTTCAACAGCTGTGGGTTTATCCAGCTGATTAGACCATGCACCAACATTTGATATCAAACAAATCTGTCACAGGTTGACAAAATCCCTCAATCCCATCTTCAAAACCGTGATTGATATCTTTCCAGTACCCCTGAGGTGCAGCAAGTTTAAGTGCAAGTACCCCGTCTGCACCTCCTCTGCCTCTCATCCTCCATGTGACGTTGTGTGCTGTCGTAATGTTAACTAGGCCAAACTTGGCATTTACATGCCCTAAACTTTGTTTTAAGCTGATTTTGGTAGTGAAGTGTTGATGCTTTAAAGTAATGCATCTAACAGGTGTATCATGTAGACAATCTAAGTGCCAAAACATGCATATTAACATGTCAGCTTAGCAAAATTTGAGCTATGTTTGAGGGCTCTGATCCAAAACTTAGAAAGCCTTGATGTTTGCTGCCTGTAGGCAACATCGTAACTGAACCTCATAAGTGACTGATATGGAACACAGGCAGCAACACACACACTACACTACACAACTAACAATTGACTTTAGTAAATCTAATCTAATACTCCAAACTCTGTAAACATACCTAGCTCCTGCAAAAATGAGAAACAAATGTTGATTCCTGGGGGGAAATTAATCTCTGTTTTATTTATATTTGTTGGAGTTGAATGAAGTATAAGTATACCTTCATACACTATCTTCAGTTGAGATTTGGAATTATTTAATTGTCATTTCCATAAGTAAAACATGACATGCTTTCTTAAATATGGATAAAAATTATTATTATAATTAATATTATATGAATACATTAATTATTAATAATATTATATATTATTATCTTAAATTATTAATAATATTTCAAGATACTATTATTTAATGAATATATATTGTATATAAAATACATGTTTTTGAAAGAAGTCTCTTCTGCTCATTTGATCAAAAATACAGAAAAAAACAGTAATATTGTGAATTATTATTACAATTTAAAATAACTATTTTCTATTTGAATATGTATTAAAGTGTAATTTATTCCTGTGATCAAAGCTGAATTTTCAGCATCATTACTCCAGTCTTCAGTGTCACATGATCCTTCAGAAATTCTAATATGATGAAACATTTCTGATTATTATCAATGTTGAAAACAGTTTTGCTGACGATTTTTCATGAATTTTTTGATTAATAGAAAGTTCAAAAGAACTTTTATTTGAAATAGAAAAAAAATTTGTAACACTATGAAAGTCATTACTCTCGCTTTTGATCAACCTAATCTGTACTTGATGAATAAAAGTATTAATTTCTTTAAAAGCAAATGTATCTGACCCCAAGCTTTTGAACGGTAGTGTAGATTAATATATGTAATAAATAAACAAGTAAATAAAGCAATCAATCTTATCAAACTACAGAAGGTAATTTTTTTTTGACCATCCAAAATCTTCTGATTCAGAACAGCTGTTTTTAAGATTAAGATCATGTGGGATACATCCTGCATATTCTAATTTGTGATCTAATCATCTTTTATTTATTTTTTATTTTTTTTATAATTCTCCCGATATGAAGGCCGTTTCAAAAGACAGGTGGCTGCCTACACTCAAAAAAAGTATGCCTTTTTTTTAAGATTTACACATTTCAATTAATAGTAAAATTCCATCAAACTGAATTGAATAATCCATATTTTAATTGAATAATTGATTGTTCAATTATTCAGTCAAAAATATTTAAGAATTATTCAATTAAATTTAATGGAATTTTACTATTTCTTGAAATGCGTAAATCTTAAAGGCTTACATTTTTTTTGAGTGTACCTTTTGAAGCCGCGTTTAATTGGGGATGTACCTGTGACGACTTCAAATGCTGCATATGTAGGCAGCTCACTAGATTTTGAAACAAAGCCTAAATGTGGACTTGGAAAAAAAAAAAATCTTTCATAGAACAGTTGTTAGTCTTAATTAGTCTAATCAGTTTTTGCATCATAACTTGCATGTGTTGAATGTGCAGTTGATTACCCGAGAGCCAGAGACGTTGAGTGGGAAAAATCAAGCTCTTGCCAATTAAGTTACTACATGTTTTTCAAATGTAGCATGCTAACCAACTGTTTCTTTAGCATTAGTATGATTCCTTGTTTGTATTTTTGTGTGCCATTCCACATGAAGGTTAATTTTTTCACTAGCTTTGAATGGGCAGACTCATGTCAAGTCATGTTGGAATCATATTTATGGGATTAATGGACATGAATGGCATTAAAATGAATCAGGATTTTCTTTAAATGCTGAATTTTTGTAAAAATGGTACTTGTCTTAAAGGAATAGTTCACCCAAAAATGAAAATTTACTCATTTATCCATGATTTACTCACCCTCAAGCCATCCTAGGTATACATGACATTCTTTTTTCAGACGGATACAATCGGAGTTATATTAAAATATGTCCTGGCTCTTCCAAGCATTATAATGGCAGTCAAAAGTTTGAAGGCAAAAAAAAAAGTGTATCCATCCATTATAAAAGTAATCCACACGGCTCTGGGGGGTTAATAAAGGCCTTCTGAAGCGAATCAATTGGTTTTTGTAAGAAAAATATCCATATTTAACACGTTATACCGCCTTCTGTACTCAACTTACGAAAAAAGCGTAACTGGCACGACGATGACTTCATTACACTTTCTTCGTAAGTTGAATACGGAAGGAGGTCCGCCGGACACTAGATATTTTACTTTATAATGTGTTAAATATGGACATTTTTTCTTACAAAAACCCATCGATTCACTTCAGAAGGCCTTTATTAACCCCCCGGAGCCGTGTGGATTACTTTTATAATGGATGGATACACTTTTTTGGTCTTCAAATTTTGGACTGCCATTCACTGCCATTATAAAGCTTGGAAGAGCCAGGATATTTGTTAATCTGTCTGAAAGACAAATTGTATCCGTCTGAAAGAAGAATGTCATATACACCTAGGATGGCTTGAGGGTGAGTAAATTATGGGATAATTTTCAATTTTGGGTGAACTATCCCTTTAACCAAGTTGTAATTGTGGATGTAAACTGGTGTTAAGTTGGTTCAAGAAAGAAAGGTTTTTTTTTTCTTTTTTTCGGTGAGGTTTATGGAAAAATAAACAAGAAAAACCAGCCTTATTACCATAATATTAAATAGAGAGTTCACCCAAAAATTAAAATTTTGTCATCATTTACTCATCAAAAGAATACATTTTGAAGAATGTTGGTAACCAGACAGTTGACAGGAGCTATTGACTTCCAAAGTAGGAAAAAAATACTATGGAAGCCTATGGCTACTGTCAACTGTTTGGTTACCAACATTCTTCAAAATATTTTTTTTGGGGTTCAACAGAAGAAAGACATTCATACATACTTGAGGGTGAGTAAATTATGACAGAATTTTCATTTTTGGATGAACTAACCCTTCAAATCAAGACAAATCTGATAAAGCTGGCCAAAAATACTACTTAATTCTTTTGAATGGTAGTGTATGAATATGAAAATGCCTAACATGTTTTAAAGACTAAAATCACCTGAATGCAGATCACAATTGTAATTTCCAGTCTCATAAGTGCAAACTTCCCATGAAAGACTTGCAACTGTCTTGCTTGCATCTTTATCTGCTGACAAAGACTGATGGGTTTTGTTCAAATACACTTCTAACTGTTTACACAAGGTTTAAATCTTGGCCGCACTCTCCCAGGTAAATTATACACTGCTATATTTTCCACAACACCAGCACCTAAGCTGTCAAAGCGCTTAAATTACATGCAGTTTAATGCAGCCTTGTCAACTGTTTTATTTTCAGCGGCCATTAGCGCATTTGTTCCTCGCAATCTTCACCACTCGCTACTTAATCAGGATGTCTTATTATTTTGGGAGACATAAAAAGGACAAGTGCGGGTTTTGCAAGACGGCTATAAATTCACCCCAGATTCGCACTGCCACCTGTGTTAAACATTTGTCAAAACCTGCTCATTTTAGAAAGAGGAAAGCAGCGTGAATATGTGGGGGAACTATTTACGAGATAAGAGTTATGGTTTGTGTCATAACTAATGAACGTCTTAAGGAAACTGCCTCCCTATGGAGTGAACGAGGAATAATTATGACTATAGAGACGTAGAGAAGGCCATTTCTCTAAGCAGATTAACTACTTCCAATCATACTGCCCTATTTCATTATGGTGATTAAGATGAGATGAAACAGTAAATAATCATTTATTTTGTTCAGTCCAAAGTTCAAAGAGGCTAAGAATCAATAGACTACGCAGTGAAAGATGATGAAAATCGAGCTCAACAGTGACCAGCCAGTTTTGCAGAACTTTTAGAGTTTTTTTGAGAGTACAGGTAGACCAACTTAATTACTTTGTGTCATTCGCAATGCTTCATTGGAGCAGTCGCTGCTGAACTCTTTTGTTTTTTTGTTTTCCTGATTGGTGGATCTTTTTTCAGGATGATGAACAAGGAAATCTCTAGGGTTCTTAACTCAATTTCAAAGAACACTTTATGGCAAAAAATTTCTGTATAAGGAAAAATGTCTTAAATGACTGAATAATACTTTCATTTTTTTCTAGTGATAATGTATGTTTATGAGATGTTTGATTCATAAAATGTAATTAAAATTAAAAATGAGTTAAAACAAAATTAATTATGTTATCCCATGATGGAACCCTTAGAAGGTTCTGTATATGAAGCACCCCTTAAGGTTCTATATAAAACCTATTCCTAAGTGTGTATATATATATATATATATATATATATATATATATATAAAGACAAACAATAAAAAAAATCTAGGCAACACTTTCTGATATTTACATTTTTTTTTTTATATTATTATAATATTTACAAATTTTCAACCAGCATTAAATCACATCTGAAACACTCAAGAAAAACTATATATTTTTAGAAAATCTTGATATTTCATATATAAAATACGGGGTCCAAATGTGTCTTTCTGTATTTCACTTTTATTGCCTTCTATTCTATTCTATTGACAAAATAAACTTTTTTTAATTATTATTAAAAATTACCTTAAGATGTTTACATTATTCCCCCCCCAAAAAATTTCTAAATTTAAATTTCTTTACAAAACTAATTTAAATGAATGAATGAACAAATATTAAGGCTCGTTCACACCAAGGATGACGATAAAGATATGGTTCTAAAAATCGTTCTATGAATAGCAGAGTCCACATCATAACAGAACGGCACTGAGAAACGATATCGTTGGAATCACTTTCAGAGCGTTTTTTTTTTTTTTTTCAGCTGATGAACGATAAAAACATTAACAGCCAATCAGAATCCATCCTGCTTTAAAGAGCACGAGAATTTACGACAAAACCGAGAGAATAAACTGAATGATATCGTCCGCTGGTGTGGATGCTAATGTAGTTATCGTCATAGTTATCGTTATTGGTGTGAACTGGCCTTTACTATGAATAATCTGAACTATAAGAGATTCCTAAATATTTTCCATATCTGCATTGGTTTTCATAGTTTTAACTTTACTACAACTCTAAAATGTGTAAAATAGTGATATATCATTTAAAAAAATGGCTGGTGGAACCAAGACCAAGTGTATGTTTTACTGAACTGACCATATTAAACTGCAGGCAGAACCTCTAAATGAAAGTGTGTGTCACTATACAGAGTCTGCTCATTGTTTTAGTGCAATTCATCTTTAAACAACATAATAGAATGTTAATGTCTGCTCTCTGGATCGCACAACAAAGATTTAAAGCATATAAAATGTGCACCATGGCACCCTGTCATTGATGTACATTATAGTATTACATAATATTTCACAACTGGTCATAAAATGAATACAGTACAGCATTACAATTAATTTATGTACACATTTGTCTTTTAAAAAATTATGCCTACAGAGTGAAGCCATGCTAGTTAGAAAAAAAAACCCTAATGAGCAAACAGCAGGGGGTCCTCGCTTTGAAAATATCGTCAGCCTGATGATGTCAGGGTACTCAGCATGACATTTCACTGTAATCACAGTCCAATTATTTCTAAAAAACGCAGCATAGAGACTCAAAGTAAATGACTTTTTTTAACATTTGCCATCTGGTGATGAGATATAGTCATTTGGTGCTCATTAAGTAGGCAGTTAAGCCACCTGGACACCTGGCTCGCTCATAGACGTCCTGACATGACAAACATATCGTCAGTACATATATCATCCATATGCTGTGTTTTGATGCCATTGATTTTACAAAGTTCAATATCTATCTGTGAATCTTTGTATGTCAAGCAATTCTTTATGAAGGTACTAGAACATTAAATTACATGGAACTATTATACAACAGCAAACATCTTAAAATGTAAGAATTTCCAAGTATTAACCACTATTTATTTGCCATGTGTGAACAGCTTGTAACGAAACAAAAAAAAATGAGACTATCCCCGACTTCCTAGATTATTGTCTATAAAAGCATGTAGACTGATTTTTATGCGAAGGACTCGGGACGTTTTTGCCGGGAAAATAAAAAAAATGTGACGGTTACGCGCGCTCCCGAGTATGGAAGCCCGTTTCCGCCACTAAATAAAAAAATAAAAAGAGTAATTGCGACTTTTTATCTCAGAATTCTGACTTTTTTTCTCGCAATTGCGAGTTTTAAAGTCAGAATTCTGAGATATAAACTCGCAATTGCGTGATATAAAGTCACAATTCTGACTTTTTTTCTCAGTCAGAATTGTGACTTTATATCACGCAATTGCAAGTTTTTATCTCAGAATTCTGAATTTATAACTCGCAATTGTGAGGAAAAAAGTCAGAATTCTGAGATAAAAAGTCGCAATTACTCTTTTTATTTTTTTATTTAGTGGCGGAAACGGGCTTCCATACCCGAGAGCCTCTCTTCCGTACTATGTGACACATGAAATTAATGCTTACAAAGCTCAGGATAATGCAAAGAAAAGAAATTAATTCAAACTATAGTCTCACATAGCCAGATATAATTTATAGTCTTGAATATATACTTTATAGTCAAATTATACTAACAGTGTAATTGTAATTACCTCATCTGTTGACATGACGCAGAGCTGGTGCAAACATATCCACATCGCTGTGATCCGATGCTTTATTAACTGCTGCTTTCTCTCGTTGTCATTTTTGTTGCGTGTTTATTTTGTTACTGAGATGAAACCAGACGGCACATATTTACATATTCATCTAAACGTCACTCTCAGCAGCGTGGACGGCGTCGGGATTTTCGTCTGAACAGTATATCGCTGCAAAGGTATTTCCTTTATTATTTCCTTTAGTATTTCCAAAGGTATACTTTTTTTTACTTCTAACAAAAAAACTAAACAAAAAAAGAACTTCGCTGTGAGTATATCAGGACCTTGAATCACGTTTAGTCTACTTGTGCACGAGCTGCTGTTGCTGGCTGCAGTTCACTTAACGGCCACAGGTGGCGCTAATAACAAGGGTTTCTGAATTCTACATACAGTCAAACCAAAAATTATTCAGATACCAGATATATTTTTTTACTAGTGGGTGCAGGACACAATAGTTAATTTATCTAAGTGAGGATAGCAAAATAAAGTCAACTGTGACATATTATACCCAAAAATTCTTTATACAGTGGACTACCAGTAAAATTTATAAAAAAAATTGGGACCAAAATTACTCAGACACTTTGACCTGACCATGTTTTGCTTAAGTGTTTTTTCTTGAATTGCTAATGCAACCTTTTACACCACAGACTGAACAAAATTCATCATTGTTTGGTCAGTTGTTGACCTAAATTGGTATTATCTAATTGTGTACTTAAATTTAACAGCTGACAGCTGATTGGTTGACTGTAATCCATTACATACCTTTCTATCAGTTATCAGTTAAAGTTATCTGACATTATCAAGATGAATTTGTTCTGACACAGTTTAACCCTGAGTTCTTGTCATATTTTATTACCATTTTCTAAACTATAGTGAATAAACTGTGATAATGTGAGAAAATGTTGAAGGTGTCTGAATAAATTTAGGTTTGACTGTATATTAGCCCCTTTAACCTTAGTAATTACCAAATGAGAGAACATTAACATGATAGAATAACTGTTTTTTTTTTTTTTCTTAAAGGGGTTGTTTTTTAAATTTTCTCTTTAATGTAATAGTAATAATAATAATCTAATTCAAAAAATGTATGACCTCTAATAATAATTTATTTTACTGTACCTTTACAACTTGCAAATAAACAATAGTCTTTTAGAATGGAAGTGACATGTTTTTACAGTATAATGAACTTCTTCACCTCAAAAGATCAAGGAAAATTTGATATGACCCCTTTCAAAGGTCATTCAAGGAATCTATGCAATTTTCCAAAGCAGCCTCAACTATTAAGCCACATTAATGAGATGAAAGTATTTCTCTTGAAGGAAACAGCTCCTAGATGGAGGCACTAGCAGCTGTGGTCAGCGGGGAGCGCAGCTAATTCAGTATGCTTAGTGAAAACAATCGTATCACACCCAGACTGCTAGGATTACAGGGCAGATTGAGTCCACCTGCAGGGCTTCACAGCACTGTTAATAAAGCCACCGTTTTCAATTAAAAGCCTTTTAAACACTCTAAATCTAATCATGCTTGCAGGTGACAATACAAGTTAGCTTGGCACGTTAAGTTAAGAATAGAAAGAGGAGATTATTTTAAACGGATTTCACAAAATCTAATCGCTCAGGTTTGCCGTTTGAATAGCTGCAGAGCGAAAGGGTAAACTTATGCAATATTAAACAGTCTTTTCTTGCCATTAAGACAGCTTAATAGTGTTGTTCATTGTTAAGATGTATGGCGGTACTTGAACTGCAGTTTAAAAACACAATTTGCAATCTTGTTGTGGAGAAAACTAAATGTAATGTGAAATAATATATTGTTCCTTGATGGATGCAAACCAAGACTCAATATAATACTATAATATATTATAAAACATAGTTTATACTCTTAATTCTGATTAAGTACCTGCAAACAACGTAAACTCTGCTTCACATCGTGCCTCCTTTTTAACAATGTCATCCTTTGCTTGACCATTTTAGCAGACGTCAACCTCTGTATATTCACATTTATCCATATTTCACTCTCATTCGTAAATATCATTCACATATGAGGTTCACCATGCCATCAACAGGTTATGGCAAGAGGATTGCTGAATTCACAAGAGGAACCAAGCAGCTTGCATAGGACATTCAGGACTAAGGCGCCACAAATGTGGCATGTCCAGAGGCCCTTAACCTTGAATATCTGCCAGGGTTCATAGTAGCCCATGCAGGGGTGTAAACAGAGAAATGTACCCTGGCATTTTCCCCAGTCCACTCTAATCAAAGGCCAAATAGGGAATGCTAATGCAATTAACGTTTCCCAGTCAACACAACGCCTCCTCCCCCGTCCGAATTCTGCAGCCCCCTTCCCTTAATAAAGAGTGTGCTTGCTATCAAAAGCTGGGGCACTAATAATGCAGACATGCCATAAAAAGCCAAGGGGATGCAGGGAAATTGGGTAAATAACTCTGCCCCAGAGCGCTAACACGATTTGCAATGCACACGCTAAGAAGAGGTCCGTCTGTGATGGTTTTCCAAGTGAAGGAGGCTGGCCACTCTGACGGCATGATTTATTTATTCATTTCCCTTTCTCGTTTAATGGAAATATAAAAGCCTGCATTGATTAGAGTTTAAGGATCAGCAGTTAATAGATTAAAAGCTTGCGTCGTGGCCAAAGAAGAGCTCCAGCATTTTTCTGGGTTGCTCTTCGCTTGGAGGTATTCAAGGGTTGTTATTTAGGTGACTACTTTATTTCCTAGTGGTTGTCCTGTATTTTGCACTGTGCCTAGAGGTAAGGGTTACCTTTGTGCCCTGATCTTGGACCACTTTTCCAGTTTTAAATCTTTATCTACAGGTGCAAAAGTGATAGAGGTGGTCAGTAAATGAAACTCGAAAGTTTAGAAACCCGAGTTACCTTCCAGCGTCAACTCATTGACCTTTCAAAGACATGCAGACGCTCTTCTGGCCTTCAGCCTGTAAATAACAAATGTATATTCAGTGTTTAATATGGCAAGGGTCAAGATGTCTCTTTAAATAGAGTTTGGGATGGAGGAACTGGATTTGTTATAATACCCCATGAAAATTGTCACTGAACAGGAAGGGAGCCATTGAGGAGAGGACCAAGGTTAGGTTAAGCTACATCTACATAAATTTGGATACATTTTAAAATTGTGTTTATGTTTCAAAGCGCTCTCTGTCTTTCTCATCAAGACTAAAACATCGAAAACTGAAAAATCCCCAAAAGCTCAGTTTTTGCAGGGCAAAAATGCCGTCTCAGTGTGGATGGAAGACCCAACTTTAGAGAAAAAGATGTGTTTTTGGTAACACTTTATATTAGGGTTCAATTCTCGCTATTAACTAGTTGCTTATTAGCATGCATATTACTAAGATGGCATTTTATTAGTACTTATAAAGCACATATTAATGCCTTATTCTGCATCCCTTAATCCTACCCAATACCTAAACTTAAACGCTACAAAAACGACCTTACTAACTATTATTAAGCAGTAAATTAGGAGTTTATTGAGGCAAAAGTATAGTTAATAGTGAATATGTGTTTCCCATACTAAAGTGTTACCTTGTTTTCAAATGTATCTGGATTTGTGTAGACGTATAGCCTCACATGCTTGAGTTAACTGGGTTAGTTATGATCCAGGTAGTGAATAGTCCAATTGGGTAATAGAGGATGTTTTGTGGACTGGGTTAAAAGGCAGAATAATATATTTCATGCAGCCCAGGGATTAATTAGTTTAAAGCGGAGGCAAATTTGGAAGACTCCTTTGGGGGGGATGAGCATCGGTTATCGGTTTGGGGTGCAGTCAATGCATTTGAATGTTCATACTAGCAAGGATAGTTTAATCAGAGGTTGACTTGGAGCCCCAAAGGTGTCAATGAACAAATGTATAGATGGATTCACAATCCCTACACTTGTTCAGCCAACCTACAGACATAAAAATTAGTCTAGACATGGGGTAGACATGCAGATGCATCCATCTATAGCATATAACGTATAATACCCATACCCAGGCAGAAACAATAGATTTAAATCAGAGACACATTTATAATTTAAAAAGAACCTGTATGTACTTTGTTCTTAACTATGTTTCTGTTACCATTTCAACCTGAGCTGCTTAATCATTCAATTCAAACTTTGTGTTGTGTATCATTTCCGGCTTAGACGTGCAGTCTAATATTTTAATGTAACTGGCTGTGATGACATCATCCTTACATTTGCATATTATGTCCCTATTGGTTTCGTTTCTACATGTATTTGCGTAGTGATTGGTCTTTTTTCTTGCTTTTATTTATCTGTCACCTTCACTTGCAAAGATTGTGTCATTGTGATTTAATTCTACTACACAGCCAACAGAAAAAAAAACGCCATTTCATTTTTATTTATAAACCAAATTTTACCTAAAACTCTACATTTTAAAACCAAAGTATACTTCAGTTTTGCCGCAAATGTTTAGGGTATGCGTACAGCCAGCGGAAGTATGTCATTTGATAGCATGCACAAACATCGGTGGTCGACACATGCGCAATAAAAAAGTTTCATCTTTTTCCAGTGTCTGAACTATTTCTCTCCAGATGTTATAACTGATTAAAATTAATGTATGCGTTTATCTCTTAATGTGGGCTTCTATTGTTGTTGCGTTCTCCAGTAGTTTGTTGCTGTTCCGTCTCTTCTGTTACTTTTTCAAAGCCAGCGTCGCCACCTTGTGGACCAACTAATTAGTGCAAAAAAAATTCAAGCCGCAAGCTGAATGCACATATACGCGCAGTTAGAAAAATCACAATTCACGTGCCCTTGGGTGAAAACCAAAATATACTTTGGGCTTTACTGCCTTGCGAAAGCATTAATATCTCTTACAGGAAATGCTAATCTAATCCAATCTCTGTGATATAAATATTAATTTCTCCTTAAAGACCCATGTGGAAGTCTTCTTACAATTAAATGCATTTTAATGAATACTAATACAGCGCATGGGGTTGGCGCCATCCACATTTTCACTATCAAATGGTGGCAACACCACATTAGTTAGCTCAGTGAAGGGCTAAATTGGAAGAGTCAAGAAAATAACATAGCTGCTCATCTTGAAAATTCTTATTTACTGCATAAAAGACACAGGCTTGAATTTCCCAGGCAAATGAAATTGATAAATCAATCAAATCACAATTGAATAAGCAATGAATAACCAACGCCTGACAAAAACACAAACAATTCAGTTCATAAAGATTACAGACTATTTTATCTCAGTGTGGTCCTGGCTCAAAAAATGAGAGCAGAAGCACAGAGAAGGAAGCATTTTCTTGGCGGATTCCTCAAGCACCAGCTTCTAATTTGTAGAATTTGTGTATGTTGGGGAAGAAAGCATCGGCAGCCCCCGTTGTCTGTGATCAGCCTGCGTTCTGACATCTGTTTAAGGATGTTTATCCAAGGGGTAAGTATGTTAAGGGAAATATTATGCTGGTGTTATTTTACTTTTCTTCTGTTTGAATCATAAACACGGCTCCGGGGCAGGACGGAGAGATTAGAGCAAAGAACGCGAGCATGGGGTCTCGAATCACACCCCGCGAGAGGAATCCCTACCGTGATTCCAGACCTAAAGATGTCCTGCTTCTCCAAGTCTTTAATCTGCCAATAGTAGAGTATTAGTTCAATTAAGCCTATAACGTAGCACATGCACGCTTTTTTATTGAGCCTGCAACGTTTTATTTACATCCACATGAGATCCCAGACCAGCGCGTGTTGCTCTTTTACTGTGTTTGTGTGGATGGAGTCAAACTAAAACCAGGTGCCAAGCTGTAGGCTGCTCAGATGACAGCGAGAGCCCCTTTAGTGAAGGCTTTACGAACTGAAACGCTGCACAGAGAAAGCAGAGACCCTCGTTTAAAAAGAAAAGTAGGTGTCCGGCAGCCATTCAGTCACCGCTTTCAATAAGGCATGAAACAGGGCGTCATTAAGGCAGTGTCAACCCTGCCAGAGTTAAGCTGACCCCCCTTTGAGCTAATGTGCGGAGGGCAGAGTCTTTAAAACCAAAGAGAAAGAGGTTTACCCCCGCAGCATGTCCCTGTGTTACAGATAAAGAGCTTTAGCCCACCAATAAATAGATGTCGCTTCTCAATAAGTCAAAACGAGCAGTAGATGTGCAGAATAAGGGTGAATCTCCTGGAACCTGTCAAGAATGTGTCCAGGTCATATTTCAACGCGAGTAATAAGAAATTCGATTTTGCTATCTTTGCTTATCTTTTAATTGTAAGACTTTTTGCTTTGCGACACGCTTAAAAAAAAAACAAAAAAAAAAACTACCATAATGCGAAAGAAATTACAAAAACGTACAATTTGAATCAATATAATTTTTTCATTTTTATACATAAAGTTAATAAATGTGTTGATATTCGTTGTACTTTTTGATTTCTAGATTAAAATTGCATTACAAACTTTTTGTATAAATGACTGTACAGTCGTCAAGGATAATATATGTTTATTAATATATATTTTAAGTCCAAGATAGATTGACAGACCCTCAAGCAAAATATTGCCACACATGGCAATTTAAATTGTCATGATTCAATAATACTAAATACATTTAAAAATAATAATAATAATAAAAAATAACACATTTTTAAAAATGCTAACAAATAAAAAATAATACTTAAAAATTTGGTTCTTCATGCAAAATATTTTTTTGATTTTTTAAAAATGTTACCCAGACAAGTTTCAATGAGATTTACCGATAACGTCCAAGAGACAGATGAAGAAAGTAAACCCAGGGAAACCAGCAAGATACAACCCCAGCCAAAGAACAAAAAGCAGCAGCCCAAGCAGGCGAAGGAGGAGGAGATGAGGAGATTTCCGCTAAAACTAATCAATCAGGTCCTGATAATGGCTTCCATGCAGGAGTGTTGACACTGGGTCAGCTCTTCCCTTGACCCGCGCCTTCAGGGCAGCGGCTACAGAAAAGGCACAGATAACAGAAGCGGGGACTAATTGTCTGCCTAGTGTCAGGGCTTTTCAAAGCCTCTCCACTTTCACTCGGTCGCCCGTCTTTCTCTCCCATTCCTCCGTACCCTGATCCTCACCCCCGTCTCCTTCTCTGGCCACTTTGTTTGCCTCCTCTTTCCGGAGCGAGGCTGCATGAATCACATTTCTCGTATGGTGCGCGGCTGTCTAACACGCTCGCATCCTTCTAACACGTGCAGAGAGCCGGGGACGGTCCGGCTACATGAGCACTGTGACACCAGGCTCAACCTCAAGCAAACAGGAAATAATCCATTAGGTGACATTTGCCAATCATTTGTTGATCCCAACAGCTTCTACAAGCTACAAAATAGCTAACAAAACAATCTGTCCATCTTTGCATGTCTTTCTTGTCCTTCAAAGCACAAAATCAAACTGCATTGCATGCAATACAACGCTCCCATTAAAAAATGACTGACAGTTTATAAAGAAGAGATACAATCAAGGTACTTACTTAAAAGCGTTTGCTTCCGTCTCTAGCCTTATCTTCCTCTGCTCCTTAATGTCTGTCTTGTCCTCTATAGCTGCACACAGATGTGAAAGTGTGCGTGTGTGTGTGTGTGTGTGTGTGTATATATCAGAGAAGCTCCAGTACAGAAAGTTGCTGTTCTCTAGGCAAAGGCGTGTAGTGTGTGTGTATGTGTGCGCGTCTCAAGCAAAGGCTCACACTGCACTGGCTGAAGGGAAACCAAAGCACTTTTAAACTCGCACTGGCTCCCCATGTGACCACCTCACAGCAGCCAGTGAGGAATATATTAGTGTGGCTTCCTCTGTCCACATGCACCCCCTAGCCACTGTTG